>JAPVLO010000415.1:0-1302430 GCA_027257055.1 Cephalopachus bancanus
TATCCTAGGTCACTATTTCTAATTATTGTAATTATTGCACACTGTAGTGTTTCAAAGAATGCTTGTGAACATTCTCTATAAGTAACAACAACAGATCCAGACGCAGTGGCTCATACCTGTAATCCCAGCAGTCTGGGAGGCTAAGGTAAGGGGATCACTTATGCCCAGGAGTTCCAGGAGTTTGAGACCATCCTGGGCAACATAGCAAGACCTTGTCTCCACAATAAATGCATAAATAAAATTAGCTGGGTGTGGTGGCATGTGTCTGTAGTTCCAGCTACCTAGGAGGCTGAGGAGTAAGGATTACCCCATCCCAGGAGGTCAAGGCTACGGTGCCACTGCACTTCAGCCTGGACAGCAGAGTGAGATCCCAACTCACTCTGTTCTTGTTTCATAGGCAAGAAAAATTGCTGTTCATTCATTCAGTTAGACAGAGGTACAGATATCCCACTTTTAATCTTGTGTCCTCTCAATTTTACAGTCATTTGGACTTTTTATTTTGTTTCAACAGGGCCTCATTGTCTCCCTGGTTGGAGTACAGGTGTGACCGGCTCGCTGCAAACTTGAACTCCTGGGCTCTAGCAATCCTTGCATGTCAGCCTCCCAAATAACTGGGACTACAGACATATGTCGCCATACCCAGCTATTTTAATTTAATTTAATTTAATTTAATTTATTTATTTATTTTTGAGTTGGAGTCTCACTCGGTCGCCCAAACTGGAGTGCAGTGGCCGCTTCCGGCCACCGCGCCTCGACCTGCTGGGCTCCGGCGATCCTTCCGTCTCAGCCTTCCAAGTAGCCGGAATTACAGGCATGCGCTACCACGCCCGGCTGATTTTTTTATTTATTGTAGAGATGAGGTCTCGCTGCCCAGGCGGGTCTCGAACCCGCGGGCTCAGGCAATCCACTCACCTCGACCTCCCAAAGGCGCGGGATTACAGGCTGAGCCACCGAGCCTGGCTTTTATTTTATTTTTTTATTTTTTTATTTTTTTGAGTTGGAATCTCACTCTGTCGCCCAGACTGTAGTGCAGTGGCCGTTCCCGGCCACCACAGCCTCGACCTGCTGGGCTCCGGCGATCCTTCAGCCTCAGCCTTCCAAGTAGCCGGAATTACAGGCATGCGCTACCACACCCGGCTGATTTTTTGATTTATTGTAGAGGTGAGGTCTCGCTGCCCGGGCGGGTCTCAAACCCGCGGGCTCAGGCAATCCACTCACCTCAGCCTCACAAAGGCGCAGGATTACAGGCTGAGCCAACGAGCCCGGCCTTTATTTTATTTTTATAGAGACAAGATCTTGCTATGTTGCCCTAGCTGGTCTTGAACTACTAGCTTTAAATGATCCTTCTGCCTCAGTTTCCCAAAGTGCTGGGATTACAGGCATGAGTCACCATTCCTAGTCTTCATTTGAGTTTTTGTTTGTTTGTTTGTTTGTTTGTTTTTGAGGTGGAGTCTCACTCTGTCACCCAGACTGGAGTGCAGTTGCCGCTCCCAGCCAATGCAGCCTTGACCTGCTGGGCTCCAGCAATCCATCCGCCTCGGCCTTCAGAGTAGCCAGAATTACAGGCATGCACTACCACGCCTGGCTGATTTTTTGATTTACTGTAGAGATGACGTCTTGCTGCTCAGGTGGGTCTCGAACCCATGGGCTCAGGCAATCCACTCACCTTAGCCTCCCAGAGGCGTGGGATTACAGGCTGAGCCACCAAGCCCGGCTTCATTTGAATTTTTTAAATTGAATGAGGAAAGTGAGTTCCAATTGACTTCCAGAATGAGCCTAGTTTTTGTTAACATTTCTGATGGCGATTTGGAAAAAAACGATTATGGTGGTGATTATTTATTTATTTGGTAGAGATAGTAGAGATAGTCCCATAGTCTTGCTATGGGACCCAGGCTTGTCTCGATTTCCTGGGCTGAAGCAAACCTCTTACCTCAGCTTCCCCAAGTGCTAGGATTACAGGCATAAGCCACCCTGTCCAGCAAAAGAAGATTATTAATTGCATTGCTTGAGACAAATATCAATAACCTTTTTTTCTTTTTTGAGTTGGAGTCTCACTCTGTCACCCAGACTGGAGTGCAGTGGCCGTTCCCGGCCACCGCAGCCTTGACCTACTGGGCTCCGGCGATCCTTCTGCCTCAGCCTTCCAAGTAGCTGGAACTACAGGCGCGCGCTACCACGCCTGCCTCATTTTTTTGATTTATTATAGAGATGAGGTCTCGCCAAGTTGCCCAGGTAGGTCTTGAACCCGCGGACTCAGGCAATCCACTCACCTCAGCCTCCCAAAGTGCGGGATTACAGGTTGAGTCACGGAGCCCAGCAATAACCTTTTTTGTTAAAAAAAGAAATAGGGGTCCCAATTTTAAGTAAGGTCTTAAAGTTTAGAGTTCACCATAACAAAAAATATGCACAAGTGCTTCTGAGCCCCCATGACTTGGGTTTTTTTTGTTGTTTTTTTTGGGGGGGGGGTTGGAGTCTCACTGTGTCGCCCAGACTGGAGTGCAGTGGCCGCTCCCGGCCACCGCAGCCTCGACCCGCTGGGCTCCGGCGATCCTTCCACCTCAGCCTTCCAAGTAGCTGGAATTACAGGCATGCGCTACCACACCCGGCTGATTTTTTGATTTATTGTAGAGATGAGGTCTCGCTGCCCAGGCAGGTCTCTTGCCGCGGGCTCAGGCAATCCACTCACCTCAGCCTCCCAAAGACGCGGGATTACAGGCTGAGCCACTGAGCCCGGCTATGACTTGGTTTTTATTTCTTCCAGGGAAGAGGACAGAATTAGGCTGCTTCCCTTTTCTATGAGCATTATGTTTTATTTGCTTTGTGGCTCAAGAACTTGATTGATTGATTACCTCTCACTTCTACTGCTAAATGAAGGAATTTGTGTATGACTCCTTTCAAAAATGAAAAGAGAAGTGCGCTGGAACTTTATTTTCCCCTTTAGTTTGAGGTTTTCCAGACAGGTACTAACAGATGAACCTAGGTTACTTGAATGCCTTTTCTCTTTTCCAACAGGTTAATTTTTCATCTGGTTTGTGCCTAATGCCGTCCCTTTGTGATAATGAGGCAGGTATTTTTAGAAACTAAGAGAGTTGTCCAAAAACCACTTTGGGTGCCCTCGACCTTGGTGACATAGGAGGGAGTCACTCAGAGGATAAGAACTTGATAGGTAATTATTCAGTTCTGTATCACTTAGAGTAGTATTTTTCTACAAATGCACAAGTTTATTACATAAAGAGCTTTAAAAACATACAATGCTGAGACCTATCACCTCTAGGTCTGTGCAGAGTCTCAGTAAAGATAATTTTTAGTTTCCTGAGAGACTTGAATATGCAGTAAGAACCTCTGATGGAGGCTTACAGTGTCTTGTTCAAATCCAGGTAGGATAACTCCAAATGGCGGCAGTTTTTTCTGCCAGAACAATATGGGTATGTTGGGTGAGCAGTTCATTCAGTATAAGATACACATTTATTCAGCTCCTGTGTCTAGGTGCTGGGAAATTGTGTGGAACATGACTGAGCTTGCTTATGCCTTGAGATGCTTTCTTTTTTGTGGTTGGAGACACAAAGTAAATATATAAACAAGACTGTGATAAGTGTTACGAAGGAAATAAACTAGGTAATTAGGAGTCAAGGAAGGCCTCTAATATGAGGAACCATTTTTTTGTTTTGTTTTTTTGGTTTTTTTTTTTTGAGTTGGAGTCTCACTCGGTCGCCCAGACTGGAGTGTAGTGGCCGCTCCTGGCCACCGCAGCCTCGACCTGCTGGGCTCCAGCGATCCTTCCGCCTCAGCCTTCCGAGTAGCCGGAACTACAGGCGCGCGCTACCACACCCGGCTGATTTTTTGATCTGTTGTAGAGATGAGGTCTCGCTGCCCAGGCGGGTCTCGAACCCGCGGGATCAGGCAATCCACTCACCTCAGCCTCCCAAAGGCGCGGGATTACAGGCTGAGCCACCGAGCCCGGCTATGAGGAACCATTTTTGCAAGACCTGGAAGAGAAGAAGGAGGAGCTATATTTAGAGCCAGTGATAAGGCAGAGGAAAGAGAAGGTGAAAAGGTCCCAAGACAAGGAGGATGGTGTGTGTGAGGAACAGACTCCAGTAGCTTTCAGTTATCTAGAAAGAGAAGTAGCAGATAGTGAACAAGTGCCAGCCTGACATTTGTTACAATTTACACAAATCAGTCTGTTCTTGCCAATAGTTCATACTCTGCAAAGGAAATGCAAAGAGAAGCATCTTCCAGGATCCAGGGCAATGTGTGCTGAACAAAGAGGTTTCTACTTTAATAGCCAAAAATGGCTGACTTTGAGAAAGTAATTAGGCAGTCCTGCATGACACCAAGATAAACAAAGGAAAGGAAACAGTTCAGTTATATATTTAATATTCAGAGGATTTTGCCTGATC
Organism: Cephalopachus bancanus; assembly: GCA_027257055.1. Lineage (NCBI taxonomy): Eukaryota > Metazoa > Chordata > Mammalia > Primates > Tarsiidae > Cephalopachus > Cephalopachus bancanus. Next base: position 4,401 of record JAPVLO010000415.1, read on the forward strand.
CCTTAGTCTTTTATTCTGTTGCTTATCATCACTTGAATACAGGTTATTAGTGTGACAGAACTGTAGAATAGAGACTATTTGTGTGGGAGAACTGGTCTCAGACATTCAATTCTCTGACATACCTTTTTTTTTTTTTTTTTTTGAGTTGGAGTCTCACTCTGTCACCCACCTCAACCTGGTGGGCTCCGGCAATCCTTCCACCTCAGCCTTCCAAATAGCTGGAACTACAGGCGTGCACTACCACGCCCAGCTAATTTTTTGATTTATTGTAGAGATGAGGGCTCACCAAGTTGCCCAGGCGGGTCTCGAACCCACGGGCTCAGGCAGTCTACTCACCTCAGCCTCCCAAAGCACGGGATTACAGGCTAAACCACCAAGCCCAGCTTCTCTGACATACTTGGCTTCTCTGACATACTTTTTATTTCATTTTATTTTTTTTGAGTCGGGGTCTCACTCTGTTGCCTAGGCTGGAGTGCAGTAGCACACTTACGGCCACTGTAGCCTCGACCTGCTGGGCTCAGGTGATCCTTCTGCCTCAGCCTTCCAAGTTGCCCAGGTTGGTCTCCGATTCCTGGGCTCAGGCAATCCTCTTGCCTCAGCCTCCCAAAGTGTTGGGATTACAGGCGTGAGCCACCACACCTGGCCTGTGACATAATATTTTTGAGATCTTTATACAATCAAACTTTCTGGTAGGTGGAGTTTTTTTTTCCATTATCTGTAATGTTGGAGAAAGCAAATATGTGCCTGAATGAGACCTAAATATTTCTAAGGATTTCATTTTTTTGTTTGTTTTTTTTTTTGAGTTGGAGTCTCACTCTGTCATCCAGACTGGAGTGCAGTGGCCGCTCCCGGCCACCACAGCCTTGACCTGCTGGGCTCTGGCGATCCTTCCGCCTCAACCTTCCGAGTAGCCGGAATTACAAGCATGCGCTACCATGTCCGGCTAATTTTTTGACTTTATTGTAGAGATGAGGTCTTGCCTGCCCAGGCGGGTCTCGAATCCGCAGGCTCAGGCAATCCACTCACCTCAGCCTCCCAAAGGCACGGGATTACAGGCTGAGCCACCGAGACAAGCTAAGCTATGTTTTAAGAAAGTTCCCAGGCTGAACTCAGTGACTCAGCTTGCAATTTCAGAACACTGGGAGGCTGAGGCAAGTGGGTTGCCTAAGCCAGAGGGTTCGAGACCAGCCCGGGCAACTTGGCAAGACCTTGTCTCTACAGTAAATCAAAAATTAGGCAGACGTGGTAGCACACCCCTGTAGTTCCAGCTACTTGGAAGGCTGAGCCAGAAGGATCGCCTGAGCACAGCAGGTCGAGGCTGCGGTTGCCATTAGTGTGCCACTGCACTCCAGCCTGGGTGGCAGAATGAGACTCTGACTCAAAAAAAATGAAAGAAAACTCCCCGCTCCCTTCCTTGTTTCCGAATAATGTTTCTGTAAGCAGGCCACTAAGTAAGCAGGCCATTGGGTAAGGCCACTAACTGCTTAACATCTAACGGTAACTGGAGGAAAAGGCAATACTAACTTATTCTCAGCAAAACTTTCTAAGTTCTTACTGCTCTTAACTTTTTTTCAATTATATAAACTGGAATTAATTTTCATGGTTGGCATGTTGTTACTCATCCTCTATAAAATCATGGGGTTCAAGACAAAGAAAAAAACTATAATTAATACGCATCCTCAACCAGAATGTCCAAGAATTCCAATAATCTCCAAATGCTTTTACATTAGAGATGATGTCCTGATAAAATAGGAGTGCTTCAAAACATGATCTTAATAGGAAAGATAGCCCTTATTAAGAACCCATCTAGGCCGGGCTTGGTGGCTCAGTCTTTTTTTTTTTTTTTTTTTTTGAGTTGGAGTCTCACTCTGTCGCCCAGACTGGAGTGCAGTGGCCGCTCCCGGCCACCGCAGCCTCGACCTGCTGGGCTCCGGCGATCCTTCCGCCTCAGCCTTCCAAGTAGCCGGAGTTACAGGCATGCACTACCATGCCCGGCTGATTTTTTGATTTATTGTAGAGATGAGGTCTCGCTGCCCAGGCGGGTCTCGAACCCGCGGGCTCAGGCAATCCACTCACCTCAGCCTCCCAAAGGCGCGGGATTACAGGCTGAGCCACCGAGCCCGGCTGGTGGCTCAGTCTTTAATCCCAGCACTTTGGGTGGCCCAGGCGAGTGGATTGCCTGAACCCACAGGTTCGAGACTCGCCCCAGCAACTGGTCAAGACCTCGTCTCTACAATAAATCAAAAATTAGCTGGGCGTGGTAGCGCGCGCCTGTAGTTCCAGCTACTTAGAAGGCTGAGGAGGAAGAATCACCAGAGCCCAGTAGGTTGAGGCTGTGGTGACCGGGAGAGTGCCACTGCACTCCAGTCTGGGTGACAGTGAGACTCCAACTCAAAAAAAAAAAAAAAAAAAGAACCCATCTGCTCCCCCCTAATAAAAATAAACCAGAGAGACACAAAGAAGCTTTCAGAGGCAATGAGTATGTTTATTACCTGGATTGTAGTGATGGTAACAAAAATGTATACATATATCCAAACTCATCAAATGGTATACATTAATTATTTGCAGTTTTCTGCTTATCAGTTACACCTCAGTAAAACTAGGGACAGAGGAGGAAGTATAATTTTAAAATCATGCCGGGCTCGGTGGCTCAGCCTGTAATCCTGCGCCTTTGGGAGGCTAAGGTGAGTGGATTGCCTGAGCTTGCAGATTCGAGACCCGCCTGGACAGCGAGACCTCATCTCTACAATAAAAATTAAAAAATCAGCCGGGCGTGGTAGCACATGCCTGTAATTCCAGCTACTCGGAAGGCTGAGGTGGAAGGATTGCCGGAGCCCAGCAGGTGAGGCTGCGGTGGCTGGGAGCGGCCACTGCACTCCAGTCTGGGTGACTGAGCGAGACCCAACTCACAAAAAAAAAAAAAAATCATTTATGAGTCAGGCATGATGGCACATGCTTGTAAGTCCAGCTACCAGGGAGACTGAAATGTTAGAGTTGCTTGAGTCCAAGAATTCAAGGCTTCAATGAGCTATGATCATGCCATTGCACTCTAACCTGGGTGACAAAGCGAGAGCTCATATCTAAAACAAAATTCATATCACATATTTTTGTACATTAAATATGCAAATCCAAATGAGGCAGAAAAAAACTCACATTATCATTATTATTTATTTACTTTATTTTTATTTTTATTTTTTGAGTTGGAGTCTCACTCTGTTACCCAGGCTAGAGCGCAATGGCATGCTCACAACCACAGCCTCGACTTGGTGGGCTCAGGGGATCCTTCAATCTTAGCCTTCAAGTAGCTGGAACTACAGGCCCGAGGTACCACACCTGGCTAATTTTTTGATTTATTGTAGAGGTGAGGTCTTGTCAAATTGCCCAGGCTAGTGTCGAACCCCTGGGCTTAGGGAATCCTCTTGCCTCGGCCTCCCAAAGTGCTGTGATTACAGGCTTGAACCACCACTCCCTACCTGAAACTCACTCTGTTATTAAAAAAATTACAAGACTGTGGTAATTGTTAAATGAAAGGATTTGCTTTATTCCTACCAATGGCATGTAAACGTTGTAAGCTTTTCCAAAGACCCAAGTAGGGGTATGAAACCTAGCCCATGGGGAAAGATGGTGACAGAATTACAATCATGGTTATAACAAATGAGGAAAAACAAAGTCAAGAAATATTCAGGAAACCCTGATGCCATTTTCTCTTCTTTTGAAATTTAAACAAGATAAGATGGATTCAAATTGCACCAGGATGGTTTTCTTCTAGAAAAAAGCCTATGAAACAAACAAGTTGATTAGAAAAATACATGTTTACAGATTCCATCAGTCCTTAGGCTAAGTAGTATAGATTATGCATGCTTTTTAAAGCATTCTAATTACAGTACCTGTAAATGAAGGTTAAGTGTCACCAAAATTAAGAAAAATAATTAATTGGTGGGTATTTATTTACCTTAGAAAATAATTTGCCGGGAGGCCAGAGGACTATGTCTATTTTGTTCATTGTTGTATTCCTAGCACCTAGCATTTTGCCTGATACATCACATTCTTTAAATACTTGTCGAATGAATTAACTTTTTAAATAGCAGCCACATCTCATGCATTTGATTTAGATGCAACTTCTCCAGGAGTGCTAATATTACCCCAAAAGAAACAGATGCACAAAGAATGGGAATGAGGTACTCAGGGATGTTTTATCAAGGAAAATAGCAAAATTTCTTTTTCCTGAAGATCTTTTAAGATTAGGACAAGGGAGCCGGGCTCGGTGGCTCAGCCTGTAATCCCGCGCCTTTGGGAGGCTGAGGTGAGTGGATTGCCTGAGTCCGCGGGTTCGAGACCCGCCTGGGCAGCGAGACCTCATCTCTACAATAAATAAAAAAATCAGCCGGGCGTGGTAGCACATGCCTGTAATTCCGGCTACTCGGAAGGCTGAGGTGGAAGGATCACTGGAGCCCGGCAGGTCGAGGCTGCGGTGGCCGGGAGCGGCCACTGCACTCCTGTTTGGGCGATAGAGTGAGACTCCAACTCAAAAAAAAAAAAAAAAAAAAAGATTAGGACAAGTGGCGGTTTGTAAAAGCAGAACAGTGTAAGGTTTGAACTGTCAAGTGGAATCATGCTTTGAAGTATATTCCGGGCAAAAAACAGGAAAAACGAAATAAAACTTGGAGACTCTTGCTGGGTATGGTGGCTCATGCCTGTAATCCCAGCACTTTCGGAGGCTGAGGTGAGAGGATCACTTGAGGCCAGGCATTCAAGACCAGCCTAGGCAACAAAGCAAGACCCTGTCTCTATAAAACAGAAAATTTAGCTGGGTGTAGTGGTGCGTACTCTAGAGGCTGAGGCAGGAGGATCACTTGCGCCCAGGAGTTCAAGACTGTGGTGAGCTGTGATTGTGCCACTGCACTCCAGCCTGTGTGACAGAGTGAAACCTAGTCTGGGAAAACAAACTAACTAACCAAAACCTTGGCTACTCTAAGATTGTCCCTGATTAAATGGGCCTAAGAGCAAGAAACTGAAGAACAGCTCCCTGGTTGAATATATTCTTTGGATGTTGTTCTTATTAGCACCCTTTGGATTTGAAAACAGTGCTGAGCATGCTTTTAAGTGATCTTTGAAGTGTGTAAGCTACAGCTGAAAACATACCCTAGCCCTCATTTCTATTTTCTTGAACAAAAGCCTGAAAACAAAGTCTAAAGAACTTTCTAGTGATACCTTTCACTCCTGTTTTAAAAAGAACCTATGTTCTTCACTGAGTTAAGGACATTTCACAACTGCCAGGGGCTGATGTGAGGTTAGTTTTGACTCACTAATCAACTAAATTTCTTTTCAGATTATTTTCCTACAGTGGAAAAATATCTGAGTTCTTTTTTTTTTTTTTGAGTTGGAGTCTCACTCGGTCGCCCAGACTGGAGTGCAGTGGCGGCCACCACAGCCTCGACCTGCTGGGCTCAGCGATCCTTCCGCCTCAGCCTTCCAAGTAGCCGGAATTACAGGCACGCACTACCACGCCAGGCTGATTTTTTGATTTATTGTAGAGATGAGGTCTCGCTGCCCAGGCGGGTCTTGAACCCGCGGGCTCAGGCAATCCACTCACCTCAGCCTCCCAAAGGCGCGGGATTACAGGCTGAGCCACCGAGCCCGGCTGAAAGAACATTTTCTTTAATGTCTCAGCCTGTGAATGAATGTCAGTAAGGATGAGTGAGAGAAGATACTTTATATACACATATTCAATATTTATTATATGATATAGTTATTATTCATAATTTATTATATGGGAATAATCTCTTTTTTTCTGTAATTCCTAGTCTACTACTATACAAGGAGTATTTAAATATATGTCAATTAATAAATTATAACAAAGTCACAAAAGCAGTGAGTCCAATTTGAGAAATAACAGTGCTACTACGACAATCTTCAGATTTAAAAAATTATTTGCTGCTTAACTAGTTTTTTTTTTTTTTTTTTTTTTGAGTTGGAGTCTCACTCTGTCACCCAGACTGGAGTGCAGTGGCCACTCCCGGCCACCGCAGCCTCGACCTGCTGGGCTCAGCGATCCTTCCGCCTCAGCCTTCCAAGTAGCCGGAATTACAGGCAGGCGCTACCACGCCCGGCTGATTTTTTGATTTATTGTAGAGATGAGGTCTCGCTGTCCAGGCGGGTCTCGAACCCGCGGGCTCAGGCAATCCACTCACCTCAGCCTCCCAAAGGCGCGGGATTACAGGCTGAGCCACCCAGCCCGGCTGCTTAACTAGTTTTATGAATATAATTAAAATATATTCTTTGGCTTCACATGTGTTTATATATATAGAGAGAGAGAGAGTGAGAGAGATTTAATGTTTATGATATTGTAACAAAGTTGGAATGCGTTGGCTGGGAATCACTCTTTTTAAAACAGCTTTACCCAGGCACAATGGCTTATACTTGTAATCCCAGCACTTTGGGAGGAGGAGGCAAGAGGATTACCTGAGTTCAAGGGTTCAAGACCAGCCTGAGCAACTTGGCAATACTGCATCTCTGCAATAAATTAAAAAATTAGCCAGGCATGGCGGGGCATGGTGGCACATGCCTGTAGTTCCAGCTACTAGAAAGGTTGAGGTGGAAGGATCAGCTAAGCCCAGCAAGTGGAGGTTGCAGTAGCCTGTGATCATGCCACTGCACTCTAGCCTGGGTGACAGAGTGAGACTCCACTCAAAAAAAAAAAAAAGCCGCGGGTTCGAGACCCGCCTGGGCAGCGAGACCTCATCTCTACAATAAATCAAAAAAAATCAGCTGGGCATGGTAGCACGCGCCTGTAATTCCGGCTACTCGGAAGGCTGAGGCGGAAGGATCACTGGAGCCCAGCAGGTCTAGGCTGCAGTGGCCGGGAGCAGCCACTGCACTCCAGTCTGGGCGACAGAGTGAGACTCCTACTCAAAAAAATAAATAAATAAAAATTAAAAAAAAAAAAGCTTTAGCTGGGCTCGGTGGCTCAACCTGAAATCCCGCACCTTTGGGAGGCTGAGGTGAGTGGATTGCCTGAGCCCGTGGGTTCGAGACCCACCTGGGCAACTTGGCATGACCTCATCTCTACAATAAATCAAAAATTAGTTGGGCGTGGTAGCGTGCACCTGTAATTCCGGCTACTTGGAAGGCTGAGGCGGAAGGATCACCAGAGCCCAGCAGGTCGAGGCTGCGGTGGCCGGGAGCGGCCACTGCACTCCAGTATGGGCGACAGAGTGAGACTCCAACTTAAAAAAAAAAAAAAAAAAAGAAAAGAAGCCATTGCCTAATCCAAGATCCTGAAGATTTTACTCCTATGTTTCTTAGAGTTTTATAAATTTACCTCTTACATTTAGGCACCTGATCCCTTTTATTTATTGTTCTTTATAGGGGTCCAACCTCATTCTCTAGTGTGTGTGTATTCAGTTGTCCCAGTATCATTTATTTAAATAACTATTCTTTCCCAATTTAAGTGTCTTGGCACCCTTGTTGAAAATCAACTGGGCCGGGCTCAGTGGCTCAGCCTGTAATCCCAGCACTTTGGGAGGCTGAGGCAAGTGGACTGCCTGAGCCGCCGGGTTTGAGACCCGCCCCGGCAATTTGGCTAGACTTCATTTCTACAATAAAAAAATTACCTGTACTTGGTAGTGTGCGCCTGTAATTCCGGCTACTTGGAAGGCTGAGGTGGAAGGATCACCTGAGTACAGCAGGTTGAGGCTGCGGTGGCTGGGAGCGTGCCACTGCACTCCAGTCTGAGCAACAGAGTGAGACTCCAACTAAACAAACAAACAAAAAAAAAATTCCAGTAAATGGCATTCATTGTAGAATATTTCATTCAGGGTGTGAAGAGCCACTCTGTCACAGTACAGACTTTCAGGTGACCCAAATCATTGTGTCCACAGATACAGGGCCTCTTTAAGTGGAAAGACATTGGGTAGAAATGGAACCATTTTTATTCTGGAGTGAGATTGGGGGCTTGGAGAGCATGGCCACCATTTGGCTTTGGACATTCTATTGGCTGGTAGGAATGGTAGGCCAGTGTTGCTAGGTTCTGATGTTGTTCATGACATTGATTCTTGCTAGCTTCTGTTGCAGAGGGTAATATTTACTGATCTAGCTTCTAAATTCTGAGATTCAGAACCCTCCTCTGCAATAATTTTTTCAGCGTTCCCATATCTAGAAACCTCAGTTACTTAAGAAATAAATGAAAAGCATTCACTGAGCAGTCAACATAGGTAGATGCCACAAGAACTCATATACTTAACACAGAACCCTACAGAAAATCTTTACTCAAAACTTGAGTCTAAACTAAGAAAAGTTTATCTGCGTCCAAGTTCAGAGTAGCATAGAAGCATCAAAGAAGTAGAAAAATGGTGGTTAGGTAGAAGAATTGAAAAGTGTCAACTAGTAGTTCGGAAGGGGATATACACCAGAATGACATAAGTAAAAATGAACAAACCCCCAGCATTCAGGAGGCCATTTATTATAGGAACAAATTCTACATACTTTTGAGGGCATTATTGATCATAGTGGCATATGATAATGTAGATAATTATAGCATTGTTCCCTAATCACCAGGTGTTAAGTAATTTTCAGAGGGCTGTATTTCCCCATCAGATGATGAGGAAAGTTCTTTAAAGTAGCTGAAGTTTTTCATTTATGGGATGTCTTATTCTGCTATGATGTCAGATAAATGAGATGTTACTGATCTTAAATTTGACACAAGTTGAATTTGCAAACTAAAGTAGTATTCAAATAAGTTTAAGGGGGCTCAGGGATGAACTGTTTCTGTGCATCCTTATTCTAATATGTTGTAGTTATTTAGTATCTTTGAGGGAATCAAAGCCTGTAATTGTAACCTATCTTTCAGCAGGGTTTCCTCCCAACTCTGCCAGTATCTAAGAGTTGTGTTGATCTACTCTGTAGGATCTTCATGGGGAATATAAAGAATGAAATTAACTTGGCAACTACCACTATGTATTCCCCAGCCATTTCATTCCTGCCAGGCATAAACAAGCGCACCCCTTTGTGAAGGGTGAAATTCAAGAGATTTCTGTCAACTGTAAGGTGAATGTTAAATATCACCTACACTGGATTTGAAACGGCAGTTTTGAACAAACATAAAGTAGGCTGACGGAAGTTGAAACATTATTTTGTCTATCTCACATTCTAATATGGATTTTACAATTTTAACTAGGTGTAAAGTCAGCCCAGGGCCTGAAGGTAAACGCCCTTAGCCTTTTAGAGCTGGAAGGCTTTTAGGAAACTTGCCTCTTCATTTCACAGAAGGCAAAACCGAGGCCCTGGGACGCGTTATGATTTAATGTAGGTCACTCAGTTAATTAGTGACAGCAAGAGGGAACCCAGGTGTCCCAACGCTTTCATAGGCCACTGGTTTTCCAATACGCCCCCTACTTCTAAACCAGTGTCACACCACCACTTTTTTTTTTTTTTAATTCTTGCGTTTGCTCTTTCTTTCCCTTCCTAACTGCAATTTAGAACGCGAGCCTGTATCCCGGGAAGACCAGGTTTCCGGCCCCAGCCAAGGCGCACGCTCCTCTCCAGATCAGGACTTGGGGCTGGGGCTCTGCTGGGCCAGGCGCCTCTGCCAAGGCAGGTGCTCAGCACCTGGCCTGAATCGCTGCATCATCGCGGCAGGCACTCCCGCGCTCCCGATCTTGCAGCACAGGCGAGTGCCCCCCGGGTCTCCAGCGCGAAAGGATAGCGAGGTCTAAATCCACGGACCATAGAAAAGGAAGGCTCTGGAAACCCTCGTCGCCCCGGGCTGACCGAGAGACGCCCTGCGTGTGAGTGACCTCGGCGCCGACCTCGCCTCGGGCCAGCTCGCGGCCGGGGCGTGCCTGTCCGGGCCTGACGTGGCGGCGGGGCTGCGGGCGGGCTGCGCCGGGGGAGAGGCCGCTGCGAGGGCGCGGCCTGACGTGGCGGCCGCGGCGGGACGGCGAGGGGAGCTCGGGCCACTGCACTGCCCCGCGCTCCGGCCAGAGGGCGCCCGGCCCCAACCCTTCCCCGCCCCGAGGCCGCCCGGGGCTCCGGAAGTAACCGCGCCGGCGATTGGTCGGCGGCGCGGCGGGGCCCATGTTGGAGCGGGGCGGCGACCCCGCCTCCCACCGCCCTCCGCCCTAGGTCGGGCCGGGCGGTCAGGGAAGGGGAGCAGCGAGGAGGGTCCTCCTTCTTGGGTAGCCGAACGCGGCTGGCGCGGCGGCGGGAGCTGAGGCGGCCACAGCCGCCCCTCCGCGCCCGGGCCAATCAGCGGCGCGGGCACAAATATGCAAATACAGCGCCGGTGCTGCCGGAGTGCCGCTCGCAGGGGCTGGTGGGGTCGCGCCGTGGGAGTGAACCGGGCCAATCAGGCGGGTGCGTGGCGGCGCGGGGGAGGCGGTGCCCCTTCACTCCCCCCTCCTCTCCCTCCCGGCCCCGCGCTGACGGGGGGGCCTGGCCGCGCCGCCGGTAAGTGCCGCCGTCGCCGCCCCCGGGCCGCTGCCACCCGCCGCCTCAGGCGTGGGCAGGAACCCCGGGGCACCGCGGGGCAGGGGCCGCCGCTCAACTGGTGGGGCAATGCGAGGGCGGGTTCTGTCAGCCGGGTGGTCGCCGGAGGCCGCCCCCCCCCGGCCAGCCGCGCGTGTCAGTCTCGGTCGAGGCGGGGGGCGGCCGGGGCGCCTCAGTCATGGCGAAGCGCGAGAGCCAGCGAGCGGCGGTGAGTACGTGCAGCCGCCGCCGCCGCCGCTCGGCCGGGGGCGGGGGTCGGGCGGGCCGGGCCGCGCCGGCGCCGCCTGAGGTGGGGGGCCCCGGGGATGGGCGGACGCGCGGGGAGGCCGGGGCGGGGGCGCTGCCCGCACGTGCGGCCCAGCCAGCCCCCGGCCCGCCCCGCGCCTGTCATGGCTGCGGGCTGTCGCCCCCGCCCCCCAACCCGCAGACCCCGGGGTCGGGACCGGCCGCCGAGCCCGTTGCGTCGGAGGGAGGCGAGGGCAGGGTGGGCAGGGCGTGGGCGAGGCCGGGGCCTGCCCCTGGGCTGGGCTCCCTCCCCAGGGTCGGGCTTCCCTCCATTCTGCAGCCTCTTCCCCCGCCCGCCTGCGGTCTCGCCTCCGTGACTCATGACAGGGCGTCCCGTGCGAGCGCCGGGTGTCCCCGAGCTCGGGGCGCCCCGGCGCTTCCCAGGCCTGGCCTCTCGGGTTCCGACCGCCCCCCCCGCGGCCCTTCACCCGAGGGCCAGCCCCGAGTGCCTGTCGTCTGCAGCGTGGCCGGGACCCCGCCAGCCCGTCCGGCGGTCGCCGACGCCGCTGCTTTCTTGGTCTCTGGGTGTGGGACGTGCTGGGTGGTTCCAGGGCGCCTTTGCGGACATCCATCCCAAAGCCAAGCACGACCCGGAAAGCCTGGGTGTCTTGCTGGCCTGTCACAGCCGCCAGCCCAGAGTGGTTTCTGTTTGTCCTTTTCTTGTTGTTGTTTTCGTTTTGCCTTTAAAAAATATTTTAAAGAAAAATAAAACTTCAGAACAAAGTAGACAAGAATTTTTTTAAGTTGTGGTATTAACAATGCTGCACAGTTACTTTTTTGGAAGCCTGGGATTTGACACGATTGTGATTTTTATCTATTAATGTGAAATATTCATACCTACCTCAAAATTCCCCTGTTAAATAAAGTTTATCTTCATTAATAAAATCACTGTCACAATTTAGTTTCTCAGTTTTGCATGCTGCTTTTTACCTTTTCTCTAATTTCAAATTCTCCGGTTCTCCTTAACCAACTATGATCTTAAAACAAAAATAAGGTTTCTCTTGTGTAATGCTAATGCTACTCTCTACCTAAATTGTACGTAACTCTACAGGTGGTTTTAAAAGAACCACAAGGTCTACAAACAGTTGAATGTGTAGAAGGTGAACTTGAGGGAGGATTCCACATTGCAGAGGGAGGAGTTTGTTTTTGTTCTTTGGAATGCAAAAGAGTGATCATAATGTTTCTTCTTTTCTCTTGGATTTACAGAACTCGATTTTGTTTTTGAGTCAGGGTCTCACTCTGGCCTAGGCTGGAGTGTGGTGGCACAATCACAGCTACCGCATCCTTGAACTCCCGGGCTCAAGCCATTCTGCCACCTCAGCCTCCTGAGTATCTGGGACTACAGGCGCACGCCACCATGCCCAGCTAATTTTGTGATTTTTATGTTGCCTAGGCTGTTCTGGAACTCCTGGGCTCAAGCAGTCCTCCCACCTCGGCCTCCCAAAATAACTGGGATTGCAGGTGTGAGCCAGCATGCTTGGCCAGGAATTGAATTTAGATGCAAAATTTTGCAAATAGCAGTCATCACGGAGTCTTACATATGATAATCGAAGAGTATTTGTTAAATGAAAGACAGCTATTGATGGAAGCAACTTAAACCTGTGTTTAACTTGGAAGACATTCTGTTTCTTTTTTTTGCTTTAACAATTCACATTAAATAGTTATAGTGTAGTACTGGCAAGTCTCAGTCCTAGAGTTTCCTGTAAACGTCAGATCATATAATATAGACATGAAATACACAGGAAAAAAATTCTAAATTCTTTGTATTTTGATTAAGGGTCACTTTGTCATCCCCTAACAGTTTCGAGTAAGTGGGTATAGTATTGTAATTAGAAAACAACTGGCCGGGCATGGAGACGCAAGCCTGTAATCCCAGCACTTTGAGAGGCTGAGGAGACAGAATTGCCTGAGCCCAGGCATTCAAGACCAGCCTGGGCAATTTGGTGAGACCTTGTCTCTACAGTAAATCAAGAAAAATTAGCTGGTCATGGTGGCACATGCTTGTAGTTCCAGCTACTTGAAAGACTGAGGTTGAAAGGATCATCTCAGCCCAGCAGGTGGAGGCTGCAATGACTGAGTGTGCCACTGCACTCCAGCTTGGGAAACAGGGTGAGACTGTTAATAAAAAAAAAACAAAACACTTTACTGGGCTCAGTGGCTCAGCCTATAATCCTGCGCCTTGGGAGGCTGAGGTGAGTGAATTGCCTGAGCCCGCGGATTTAAGACCTGCCTGGGGAACTTGGTGAGACCTCATCTCTACAATAAATCAAAAAATTAGCCGGGCGTGGTAGCGTGTATGGTAGTTCCAGCTACTTGGAAGGCTGATGCGGAAGGATCACCTGAGCCCAGCACGTCAAGGCTGCGGTGGCCGGGAGCGGCCACTGCACTCTAGTCTGGGCGACAGAGTGAGACTCCAACTCCAAAAAAAAAAACTTCAAGTGGGCAGGTTATGAATAAAGATTAACATGCAATGTCAATGGAAAAAGCCCATGACAAGATGAGATTAAGGACACCATATAATGTTTAAAAACAGAAAAAGTCTTGTGATTGACCAGGAGAACATGATGTCTCATGGTCATAGGAATTAACATTACAAAAAAACGGTGCTAGCCAGTCAAGGTCACTGGTGCCTTTATTCCCAGCTACTCAGGAGGCTGAGGCCAGAGGATGGCTTGAGTCCAGGATGTAAAGTCCAGTCTGGGCAACATAGCAAGAAGACCCCATCTCTGTTTCTTTTTTCTTTTTTTTTTTTTTTTTTTTTTGAGTTGGAGTCTCACTCTGTCACCCAGACTGGAGTGCAGTGGCCGCTCCCGGCCACCGCAGCCTCGACCTACTGGGCTCCGGCGATCCTTCCGCCTCAGCCTTCTGAGTAGCTGGAACTACAGGCACGTGCTACTACTCCCGGCTGATTTTTTAATTTATTGTAGAGATGAGGTCTCGCCAAGTTGTCCAGGCAGGTCTCGAACCCCCAGGCTCAGGCAACCACTCAACTCAGCCTCCCAAAGGTACGGGATTACAGGCCGAGCCACCGAGCCCCGACCCCGGCCATCTGTTTCTTAAAAATTTATAGTGCCGATATAATCAGTAAAATCCTCTTCTTGATTTAGACAGAGTGCTGAAGAGAACTAGGACTTTGTCACTTAACTGTGCAGATACTGTCAAGTTTCTTGACCTCTGTGAAGCTTTGTTTTCTCCTTATATAATTCCATTTCCTCCAGTTTTATATCTCATGAGGTCTATCATCTGAAATACAAAAATTATATTTGAGTTCTAAGTGTATGAAAAGGCAGAGGCCACAGGCATGGTGGCTCACACCTGTGATTGTAGCAGTTTGGGAGGCAGAGGTGAGAAGATTGCATAAACTTTGGTATGCCAGACCAGCCTGGGCAACTGGGCAAGACCTCATCTCTACAATAAATTAAATATTCAGGCATGGTGACACGTGCTTGTAATTCCAGCTACTTGGAAGGCTGTGGCAGAAGGATCCCTTGAGCCCAGCTGGTCAAAGCTGTGGTGGCCATGAGTGTGCCATTGCACTCCAGCCTGGGCAATAGAGTGAGACTTCTACTCAAGAGAAAAAAAAGCATCAAGTGGGCAGGTTATGAATAAAGCTAAACATGCAATGTTAATGGAGAAAGATCATGACAAGATGAGGTTAAAGAAACCATAGAGCCGGGCTCGGTGGCTCAGCCTGTAATCCCGGGCCTTTGGGAGGCTGAGGTGAGTGGATTGCCTGAGCCTGCGGGTTTGAGACCCGCCTGGGCAACTTGGCGAGACCTCATCTCTACAATAAGCCAAAAATTAGCCAGGTGTGGTAACGCGTGCCTGTAATTCCGGCTACCTGGAAGGCTGAGGCGGAAGGATCGCCGGAACCCAGCAGGTTGAGGCTGTGGTGACCAGAAGCGGCCACTGCACTCCAGTCTGGGCGACAGTGAGACTCCAACCCCCCCCAAAAGAAACCATAGAATTTTCTCAACTTGCAAGTGCCTTTAGAAACTTTTAACTCCAAATCTCTCATCTAATGCAACCAAATGCCTTCTACAAGGCACAGTACTAGACCTTTCTGGTTTATCTATGGAAACAAGGTAGAACAGATGGAGCCACTCAGTGTATAAATTTAAGAAGCAGGAACCTGAAGTATAGTAGCATTACAGATTTAAAACTAAAATCTGTTGACAATAATCTAACAAATAGTAAAATAAAAGCTGGTACATGTGGAAATTTTAGATTTTCCACAGGGGTAGATGTGTTTATGATTGATGTAAACATAGAAGGAAAAGCCAAATACTATAAACACTTTAACACACACAAAAAAGAAATCCTAGAGAGGTCAGAGTCTTTAAAGGGAAAAAAATGTGACTGAATTAATAGATCTAGCTGGACTCGGTGGCTGAATTTCTGTAATCCCAGCACTTTGGGAGGCAGAGGCAAGAGGATTGCCTGAGCCCGTGGGTTTGAGACCAGCCTGTGCAACACGGTGAGACCTCATCTCTACAATAAATAAAAAATTAGATGAGTGTGGTGGTGGATGCCTTTAGTTCCAGCTGCTTGTAAGGCTGAGGTGGAAGGATCACCTGAGTCCAGCAGGTTGAGGCTGCAGTGGGTGTGAGCAGGAAACCGCACTCCAGCCTGGGCGACAGAGTGAGACTCCCACTCAAAAAAAAAAAAATCTTTCTTTCTTTCTTTTTTTTTTGAGTGGGAGTCTCCCTTTGTCACCCAGACTGGAGTGCAGTGGCCGCTCCCGGCCACCGCAGCCTCGGCCTGCTGGGCTCCGGTGATCCTTCCGCCTCAGCCTTCTAAGTCGCTGGAACTACAGGTGCGCGCTACCACGCCTGGCTAATTTTTTGATTTACTGTAGAGATGGGGTCTCGCCAAGCTGCCCAGGCGGGTCTCGAACCCGTGGGTTTAGGCAATCCACTCATCTTGGCCTCCCAGGTGCGGGATTACAGGCTGAGCCATCGAGCCCGGCTGGGAAATTTGATCAGACAGTACAGTGAATGAAAAACAGGTAAGAATATAGAAACCTGAGGCTATTGGTCAAGTAAGAACGAATGAAAGCATAAGTGTTTGGAAAACTTTAGAAGCTAAAAATTGGAATCAGAAGAGATTTATGGAAACTGACAAGATAGAATGGGTTTATTTTAACTTTTTAAGTGCTTTGTAGTTGTTATAGGCTTGACATAGGATATAGATTTCTAAAGTAAGATTTATCTTTTTTATTTTAATATTTTTATTTTTATTATAAGAGATGAGGTCTCACCAATTTGCCCAGGTGGGTCTCAAACCCTGGGCTCTGGCAATCCACTCGCCTCAGCCTCCCAAAGTGCTGGGATTACAGGCTGAGCCACATTCCAGTTTTATAACTGTCTTCTAGCACTTTGTACCTCTGTTTACTTACTTCCTTGTTTGGGCTTCACTCCCTTTCCATCTCTTGAAATTTTACCAGTTTATAAATATGCAGGTCAAATTCCACCTTGTGAGTAAAAGCATGTCTTGTCATTGGCCTTAGAGATTTCTCCTTCCTATGAGATCTTAGTATTATTATTTGTCTCCCTTGTTTGACATATCATATACAACGTCCTGATACTCCCTGTATTATATTGCCTTTCAGTTTTCAGGAACATTTTTGCTCCTCTTTTAGAAACAGAAATCAAGTGACAGTGGGAAAACTAGAAAAGGGGAAACCAGCTGTAATTTATTCTGTGAACTCAAGGTCATGCATATGCATTAATTGATTAAACAGATTAAGTTCTCCCTTCATTTATTGTATGTTATATTTATTAGGTGCGTAATAAGTGATCCTGGCTTCATGGAACCTACCGTCTAATAGTTGAAACAGATAAGGAACCAGTAAATAAATATGTAAAATTACAATTTATGATGAGTTCAATGAAGAGAACAATGCTATGAGAGAAAAATGAGGAGAATTTTATATTCTGTGGTCAGAGAAGGCCTGTATCAGTTGATGTTTAAGTGGAAAACATGAAAAAATAAGTCAGACAGGTAAGTGGGGAAAGAGTTTCTTGGAAGAGCAAAAAATATGTTGATGGCTATGAGGCAAGAACAAACTTAATATTTTGAAAGGAATGAAGTTCTGGGTGGCAGGAGCATCATAATGAGGAAAACCTTGTGAGGTGAAATGAAAGGTAGAGCAGATTCTACAGAACGTGAGGCATCTTAAAGGCATGTAGGCTTAACTAAGGACATTACAGTCATTGAAGATTTTTAAGCAGAGAAACATGCTTTAAGTTTTACAAATGCTTTCTTGAGGATGAGTTATAGAAAGCCAAGAATGAAAGGAAAAATATTGCAATAACTACAATTGTCAAGATAAGAAATGATGGTAATCAGAACTAGGGTGGCAGGTATAGAGATAAAGTAAAAGATTATACATGCAGACACTGTGTGTGTGTGTGTATGTGTGTGTGTATTTTTTTTTTGAGTTGGAGTCTCACTCTGTCGCTCAGACTGGAGTGCAGTGGCCCCTCCCGGCCACCGCAGCCTCCCCTGCTGGGCTCCAGCGATCCTTCCGTCTCCCTTCCGGCTCAGCATTCCGAGTGGCTGGAACTACAGACGTGCTACCACGCCCGGCTAATTTTTTGATTTATTGTAGAGATGAGGTCTTGCCAAGTTACCCAGGCAGGTCTCGAACCTGCGGGCTCAGGCAGTCCGCTCACCTCAGCCTCCCAAGGTGCTGGGATTACAGGCTGAGCCACCTAGCCTGGCCTTTTTGTTTTTTTGAGTTGGAGTCTCACTCTGTCACCAGACTGGAGTGCAGTGACCGCTCCCGGCCATCGCAGCCTCGACCTGCTGGGCTCCAGCGATCCTTCTGCCTTAGCCTTCCAAGTAGCTGGAACTACAGGCGTGCGCTACCACGCCCAGCTAATTTTTTTTTTTTTTTTTTGAGTCGGAGTCTCACTCTGTTGCCAGACTGGAGTGCAGTGGCCGCTCCAGGCCACCGCAGCCTCGACCTACTGGGCTCTGGCGATCCTTCCGCCTCAGCCTTCCAAGTAGCTGGAATTACAGGCATGCACTACACCACGCCCCGGCTGATTTTTTTTTTTTTTTTTTTATTGTAGAGATGAGGTCTCGCCTGGCCAGGCAGGTCTTGAACCCGTGGGCTCAGGGCAATCCACTCACCTCAGCCTCCCAAAGGCGCGGGTTTACAGGCTGAGCCATCGAGCCTGGCTAGTTTTCTATTTTTAATATTAATTGAAATTTATTTGGCTTTAGAATAAACATTTAGACTTAGTTTGGTATGGCTGTGAGTGATGTTTAAGACTACTTCAATTAAGCAAATTGACCTGACTCACTAGCAACTAGGAAACTTGTATTCTATTTTCAGTATCAGTTTTTTACCATGAGTAGAGATGAGATTGGGTTTTTAAGATTTTTTTCTTTTCTAGGTAGGGTGTAGTGGCTCTCATACCTGTAATCCCAGCATTTTGGGGGATGGAGGCAAGAGGATTGTCTGAGCCCGGGGGTTCAAGACCAGCCTTGACAACTTGGTGAGACCTCACCTCTACAATTAAAAAAAAAAAGGCCAGGCTTGGTGGCTCACGCCTATTATCCTAGCACTTTGGAAGACCAAGGTGAGAGGATTGGCTGCGCCCATGGGTTCTAGACCACCCTGGGCAACTTGGTGAGACCTCATCTCTACAATCAATAAAAAAATTAGCTGTCTGTGGTGGCGTGCGCCTGTAGTCCCACTTCCTTGGAAGGCTGAAGCAGAAGGATCGCCTGAGTCCAGCAGGTGGAGGCTGCGGTGGCCATTAGTGTGCCGCTGTACTCCAGCCTGCATGACAGAGTGAGACTCTGACTCAAAAAAAAAATAAAAATAGGCATGGTTACCTGTGCCTGTAGTTCCAGCTATTTAGAAGGCTGAGGTAGCTGGGCTCAGTGACTCAGCCTGTAATCCCGCGATTTGGGAGGCTGAGGTTAGTGGATTGCCTGAGCCCGCGGGTTCGAGATCTGCCTGGGCAATTTGGCAAGACCTCATCTCTACAATAAATAAATAAATAATTAGCCGGGCGTGGTAGCGCGCGCCTATAGTTCCAGCTACTTGGAAGGCTGAGGCGGAAGGATTACCGGAGCCCAGCAGGTCAAGGCTGTGGTGGGTGGGAGCAGCCACTGCACTCCAGTCTCTGCGGCAGAGTGAGACTCCAACTCAAAAAAAAAAAAAAAAAAAAAAAAAGGCTGAGGCAAAAGGATTGCCTGAACCCAGCAGGTCGAGGCTGTGGTGGCCGTGGTCATGTGACTGCACTCCAGCTTGGATGACAGAGTGAGACTCTAACTCAGTTAAAAAAAATTTTTCCCTTTCTCTGAAATGCAGAGTAAGACTAAAGTAAGCATAAATGCCAACAAATGGTTAAATTTAGTGCATGGCTGTTTGCAGAGGGAGATGTAAGCATTAGATGAATGCTATTTAGGTTTAAGAATTTAAAAAAATTTTATTTGAAAACTCAATCTTTAAAACAAAAGTATGATTTTCAGGGTTAGATCTTATTAGGAAGAAATGGAGGAAGGGAAGGTCGAAAGCCGTTTCTGCCTTTCAGTGGCTGAAGACTACCCAGTACTCCAAGAAGCACAGTTTGAAAAACTGAGTATTTTACATAATTATTATTATTTTTTTTTTTGAGTTGGAGTCTCACTGTGTCGTCCAGACTGGAGTGCAGTGGCCGCTCCTGGCCACCGCAGCCTCAACCTGCTGGGCTCTGGCGATCCTTCCGCCTCAGCCTTCCGAGTAGCCGGAATTACAGGCATGCACTACCACGCCCGGCTGATTTTTTGATTTATTGTAGAGATGAGGTCTCACTGCCCTGGGGGGGTCTCAAACCCGCGGGTTCAGGCAATCCACTCACCTCAGCCTCCCAAACGCGCCGGATTACAGGCTGAGCCACCAAGCCTGATTTACATAATTCTTTATGTGGATTATTTTATCATAGATTTTTGAGATCGGTATTATTATAATGTTATAACTTCAAAATTATTTAGTGACTTGCCTAGGATTACATAGTTACGTTATGATGCCAGGATTCTAACCTTGCCAGTCTGTTCCCAGAGCCTGTAAAACTACTAGGTTATACAGTCCCTTGTAAAGTTACTTATCAATAAAAATAGGATTCTTTCACTGGCGAATTAAACTTTTTTTTTTTTGTCACCCAGACTGTAGTGCAGTGGCACACTCCCAGCCACCACAGCTTTGATCTACTGGGCTCCGGTGATCCTTCCGCCTCAGCCTTCCAAGTAGTTGGAACTACAGGTGCGCGCTACCACGCCTGGCTAATTCTTGATGTATTGTAGAGATGAAGTCTTGCCAAGTTGCCCCAGTGGGTCTCGAACTCATGGTCTCAGGCATTCCACTTGCCTTAGCCTCTAAAAGTGCTGGGATTACAGGCTGAGCCACTGAACCCAGCCAAATTAAACTTTAATAAAATCACTGGAGCTTTAAAAAGAAATGTGGTAAAATATCCATTAAAAAGTTTACCATTTTAACCATTTTAAGTATACAGTTCAGTGCGGGCATTCTTAAAAATGATATATTGTTTCTTATAAGAATGGTTTTGAATCTTAGCTTTTAAAATAATTTAAGAATTAAGGGATTTTCTTTTGTTTTATGTTATAGCATTATTGAATTCCTGAAAGCACATGAGTATTCACTATGTGCCAGGAATTATACTAGTAGATGTTAGGGATATAAAGATGAAGAAGAACCAATCTCTGTACTCTTCTTATTTAGTAGAGAAAACAGACAAGTAGATTGAGAATGATAATGTGTGTAAAATATGAAATTAATAATAAAAAAAACCAAAAACCTGGGACTACAGGTGCATGCCATCATGCCCAGCAATTTTTTTGATTTTTATGTTGCCTAGGCTGTTCTGGAACTCCTGGGCTCAAGCAGTCCTCCTTCCTCGGCCTCCCAAAATATTGGGATTGTGGGTGTGAGCCCGCGTGCTTGGCTAGGAATTGCATTAAGATGCAAAATTTTGCTAATAGCAGCCATCACAGAGTCTTACATATGATAATCGAAGAGTATATGTTAAATGAAAGACAGCAATGAAAGATGGAAGCAAGTTAAAGCTGTGTTTAACTTGAAAGACAATTTGTGCATAACAACTTAAAAGTGCACATATGTGTAAAAATTTCCCAAAGATGTTACCTGAGTTTAATCACGAAGATGGGACTTAGTCAAATTGGGGCTGGTGGCAGGGGCAGTGTTGTAGGCATAGAGACCTTACTATGCATATTAATAGAGGTGTGAGAAAGTTCCATTAATCCAGACAGCATCTCAGTGTGGTTGAAACATAGATTACCTGTGGGGGAAACAAATAAGGGTGGACAGGCAATGGAATCTACAGGAAGGGAATAAAATAGCTTTTTTAAATGTTGGGAGGCCACAGACATATTTAGTCATTATGATTCATATTTTAAAATATTTTTCAGCCGGGCTCGGTGGCTCAGACTATAATCCCAGCACTTTGGGAGGCTGAGGTGAGTGGATTGCCTGAGCCTGAGGGTTCGAGACCCACCTGGGCAACTTGGCGAGACCTCATCTCTACAATAAATCAAAAAATTAGCCGGGCGTGATAGCGCGCGCCTGTAGTTCCAGCTACTTGGAAGGCTGAGGCGGAAGGATCGCCAGAGCCCAGCAAGTCGAGGCCGCACCGCACTCCAGTATGGGCGACAGAGTGAGATTCCAACTCAAAAATATAATTATATATTTTTCATGTAAATTAGTATGATTAGATATAACAGGCTCAGATCTTGGTAATATTTCAGCAAGTCAACAAAGATTCTCAATGTTCCTAATTCTTTTTTCGTTTGTTTGTTTGTTTTTGTTCTTTTGTTTTTTGAGTTGGAGTCTCACTCTGTCGCCCAGACTGGAGTGCAGTGGCCGCTCCCGGCCACCACAGCCTCGACCTGCTAGGCTCCGGTGATCCTTCCGCCTCACCCTTCCAAGTAGCTGGAATTACAGGCATGCACTACCATGCCTGGCTGATTTTTTTATTTATTGTAGAGGTGAGGTCTCGCTGCCCAGGCGGGTCTGGAACCCGTGGGCTCAGGCAATCCACTTACCTCAGCCTCCCAAAGGCGCGGGATTACAGGCTGAGCCACCGAGCCCGGTTTATGTTCCTAATTCTAAAGGCCAGTGAGAGGGAACAATATAATTATTGAGTACTTATTGTGTTTTAGTAATTTGAGTATATTCTGTTTGGACACAGCAACCTTTCTTAACCCTGTGGCGTAGATAGTCACATGAGGAAACAGACTGAGAGGTTTTAAGAACCACTCAAGGTTACACAGCTTACAAATGGCAATTACAATTTGAACCCACACCTGAGCTCCTTCAGCTATGTCATGATTTACTTACATTTACTAGATATTTGTCTGATTGGTGAATCTAATTTATTTTCTAACTGAGCAGTGAAATGTTGTCTTAACCTGTTTTGCATTCCTATAACACAATACCAGAGGTTGGGTAGTTTATAAAGAAAAGATATTTATTTATTAGAATTCAGGAGACTGGGAAGTCCAAGGTTAAAGGACCAGCATCTGGTGAGGGCGCTCTTGCTGTATCATCCAGCAGTGGAAGGGTAAGAGAGCAAGGGGGGGGGGCAAAGCTTTTTTTTTTTAAATAGCAAGCCCACCTGTGATAACTTGTTTACTCCTAAGAGAATGACATTATCTGTGAGCGCAGAACCCTCATGACCTACCTAGTCACCTCTTAATAGGCCTCACTTCCCAATCCTGTTGCTTTGGGGATTAAGTTTTCAACACATGAACTGTGGGAGACACATTCAAAGCATAGCATATGTATAGACAGTACAGTTAGATAATCAGAAACGTGTCAAGTATATATAGAGTAGAATTATGGATGGGATTTAATAGAGTAGTATAAACATGAAATATATTGGAATACATATGGCATTAAAGCCTCTTATGTGGTCTTCCATAATGATTTCGTGTATTGTACATTAATAGAACAACCTAAGGTTTGTTAATTAGCTACTGGAAATAATTTAGAAGATTTTACTTCTAGATAACTTACAAATTGGATTATTTTTCTCTTAGGTTCTAATTTTTTCTAGGACTCATGCTTAGATTAAGATCATATTAGCTTGAAAAATAAAAGAATGAGCACAGTGATACTCCCACAACTCATTAATGTAATGACCTTCTTCAGCATAATTTTTGTTTTTAGGGATTTGAGCTATGAACATTCTGGTTGTTGTACTGAAAAAGAAAACATCATGATATATTCATTTATTTATTTTATTTTTTATTTTTTTTGAGTTGGAGTCTTAGCGGGCTCAGGCTATCCACTCACCTCAGCCTCCCAAAGTGCGGGATTACAGGCTGAGCCACCGAGCACGGCTGATATATTTTTTTAAATAAAGTTTTTTTTTGGTTTTTGTTTTGAGTTGGAGTTTCACTCTGTCACCCAGAGTGGAATGCAGTGGCCGCTCCTGGCCACCGCAGCCTTGGCCTGCTGGGCTCCGGCTATCCTTCCACTCAGCCTACTTAGCCTTCCAAGTAGCTGGAACTACAGGCGTGTGCTACCACACCTGGCTAATTTTTTGATTTATTGTAGAGATGAGGTCTCGCCAAGTTGCCCAGGCGGGTCTCGAACCCACGGACTCAGGCAATCCACTCACCTCAGCCTCCCAAAGCGTGGGATTACAGGCTGAGCCACCGAGCCCGGCTATAAAAAAGTATTTTTAAAAAATTAAATCTCAGGTAAGTTTTTATTTTAAAAGATGGAGACCACTACTTTATAGTTTTATTGCATTTATTCCTTAATGAGGAGAAAGCTTTTTTCCTGATGAAAATTGTATCTGGGATAGTGTTGTTGTTTTAGCTGTTTTAATTTTTTTCTTGGAAGTGTATAAAATTTGTTGTTTAGACTTTCGTTTATATAGAGATGGAGTCTCGCTATGTTGTTCAGTCTGGTCTTGAACTCCTGGGCTCAAGGGATCCTCCTGACTCAGCCTCCCAAAGTGCTGGCATTACTGGTATGAGCTACCAAACCCGGCCAGACTTTTTAAATGTTTGCAAATATGTATATAAAAAATAGAATAGAATATATAGTATAAGACATCTTTACAACCATCCAGTTCAAACCTATCATTGATGAGAAAACTGAGGGCTGGAGAGTTGAATATATTAATACATTCAGTTAGTTCCGGTGATAGAATTTTGGTCTGTGATAAGGAGAAAACAAATAATGCTAATAGATTTTCATCTATATTTTGGGGTAAGAAAATTTCTTTTTTTTTTTTTGAGTTGGAGTCTCACTCTCACCCAGACTGGAGTGCAGTGGCCGCTCCCGGCCACCACAGCTTCGACCTGCTGGGCTCCGGCGATCCTTCCGCCTCAGCCTTCCGAGTAGCTGGAATTACAGGCATGTACTACCACGCCCGGCTAATTTTTTGATTTATTGTAGAGATTAGGTCTCGCTGTCCAGGCGGGTCTCGAACCCGTGGGCTCAGGCAATCCACTCACTTCAGCCTTCCAAGGAGCTTACAGGCTTGCACTACCACGTCCAGCTAAGAAAGTAATTCTTTAATATAGATATCCAATGGATCTCTGCTTAAATTACTTAAACTACTTATAAGCCTAAACAAACATGCTTAAAGTAGGATAAAAAAGTTCCTAACTTTTTTGGGAAGGATCGGTGGAGCCCAGCAGGTTGAGTCTGCAGTGCCGGGAGTGTGCCACTGCACTCCAGTCTGGGCAACAGAGTGAGAATCCAACTCAAAAAAAAAGAAACCTAATTAGTTTTAGAAGACTTTGGTTAGAAATTTTCTAAGCAGTATAGGGCTGGCTGAAAATTGAGTCACAGTTTGGGATTTGCTGTGCAAGTATCTTTTGTTCTACTTCCTTTAAAATAGCTAAGTAGGCCTAGCTTGGTGTCTCAAGCCTGTAATCCCAGCACTTTGGGAGGCCGAGGTAAGAGGGATTGCCTGAGCCCAGGGGTTTGAGACCAGACTGTACAACTTGGTGAGACCTCATCTTTACAATAAATAAAAAAACTAGCTGTGTGTGGTGGCATGCACCTGTAGTCCCAGTTACTTGGAAGGCTGAAGCAGACAAATCGCCTGAACGTAGCAGGTCAAGGCTGCGGTGGCCTTGAGTGTACCACTGCATTCTAGCCTGGGTGACAGAATGAGACTGACTCAAAAATAAAAATAAATAAAATTGCTAAGTATACTACCAAAGACTGGATTCTGTAGCAGATCATGCATCATCTTTAAAAAAAAAGTGGAAGGCTGAGGTGGAAGGATCGCCAGAGCCCAGCAGGTCGAGGCTGCGGTGGCCGGTAGCCACTGCACTCCGGTCTGGGGGACAGAGTGAGACTCCAACTCAAAAAAAATAAAATAAAATAAAATAGCCGGGCTCGGTGGCTCAGCCTGTAGTTCTGCGCCTTTGTGAGGCTCAGGTGAGTGGATTGCCTGAGTCCGCGGGTTCGAGACCTGCCTGGGCAGGCGAGACCTCATCTCTACAATAAAATAAAAAAATTAGCCGGGCGTGGTAGGTGCACCTCTAGTTCCAGCTACTTGGAAGGCTGAGGCGGAAGGATCACCGGAACCCAGCAGGTCGAGGCTGCGGTGGCTGGGAGCAGCCATTGCACTCCAGTCTGGGCGACAGTGAGACTCCAACTCAAAAAAAAAAAAGAATCCTTGAAAAGAACAGAAAAAACACACAATAAAAATAGTAATGAAATATTAGCCTCAAAAAGGAAGGAAATTCTGACATATGCTACAACAAGAAGGAACCTTGAGGGTATTATACTACATGAAATAGGCCAATCACAAAAATATAAAGACTATACAATTGTACCTATATGAGTTGTCTAGAGTAGTCAAATTCATTGAAGCAGAGAGTAGATGGTGATTGCCAGGGACTGGGGGTTAAGGAAAATAGTGAATTGTTAATAGGAATAGAATTTCAATTTTATAAGATGAAAAAATTTCCAGAGATTGGTTGCCCAACAATGTGAATGTACTTAACAGTGTTAAACTGTGCACTTAAAAATGGTTAAGAATGCTGGGCTCGGTGGCTCAGCCTGTAATCCCGTGCCTTGGAAGGGTGAGGTGAGTGGATTGCCTGAGTCCGTTGGTTCGAGACCCGCCTGGGCAACTTGGTGAGACCTCATCTCTACAATAACTCAAAAAATTAGTCCGGCGTGGTAGCGCGCACCTGTAATTCCAGCTACTTGGAAGTCTGAGGCACAGAGATCGCCAGAGCACAGCAGGTCGAGGCTGCGTGGGCCACTCACTCCAGTCTGGGTGACAGAGTGAGACTCCAACTCAAAAAAAAAAAAGTGATTAAGAAGGTCTGGACATAGTGGCTCATGCCTGTAATCCCGGGATTTTGGGAGGCCGAGGCAGGACGATCACTTGAGTCCAGGAGTTCGAGACTATCCTGGGCAACATAGTGAGACCTCATCTCTGCGAAAAATTAGCCAGGTGTGGTGGCTTGTGCCTGTAGTCCTGGCTGCTGAGGAGGCTTAAGTCTGCCGAAGGATTGCTTGAGCTCTGCAGGTTGAGACTGCAGTGAGCTGTGATAGTGCTACTACGTTCTAGCCTGGGTAACAGAGCGAGATCCTGACTCAAAAAAATAAAAGCTGGTCAATTTTATGGTATGCGTTTTTTTTAACCACAATTAAAACAAAATTAATAAACTATAAATGCAATGCTCATGTAACCTGTTGCCATTTTTTTAAAAAAGAAAATTTGCAAAAGATTTTTGAAAGACCCACAATAGTTAAATACATATTATTCCCTCTCCCAACCAAAAAGGAAAGTTGTGTTTATCTTTTTCATAAGTAAATACTTATGAACTGATATTGCATGTTACAGTTTAGTATATACTAAGGATACATGTATTTTATGGGAAACAGAGTTTAAGGAATATAATATGTAAACTATAGAATGTTAGTTGGTGCTAAGGCAGAAAAAGCAGGAAAGGATTATGTAAAGCATTGGAGAGGAAGTGCTGATAATTTTAGATGGAATGATCAGGAAAAGTACCTGGGAAAGTTACTTTTGAGAAAATAACCAAATGAAACAAGGGAACAGCAAATGCAAAGTCCTTCAGGAAGATACATGCCTGTTTTTTTTTTAACTGTAGTAAGATATATATAACAAAATTTGCCAATTTAATTGTTAAGTATGCAATTCAGTGGCATTGACTCCATTCACAATGTTGTATAGCCATAACCACTGTATATTTCCAATTTTTTTTCATTTATCACCTCAAACAGATACTCTGTACCCTTTACGAAATACCTTCCTACTCTCCCCTTCCTCCAGCCCTTGGTAACCTTTAGTCTAATCTCTTTATCTTCTGTCTCCATGAATTTGTCTATTCTGGATACTTCACGTTAGTGGAATCTTATACTATTTACTTTGTGTCTGCCTGCTAATTTCACTTAATGTTTTCAAGGCTTAACCATATTGTAGCATGTATCAGAACTTCAATTATGACTGAGTAATATTCTATATATGTAGAATATATAAGGTATCTATACATCCATATATCTATGACTGTATCTATACCTGGAGATGCCAAAAAAAAATACACACATTTTAAGATGTGTTATCTATATTACTTTTAGTTCACCATAATCAAAAGTATCTGGATGCTGACGGTAACTGCCTTGAGCACTTTTCGTAATTGGAGAAGTCAAACGTGACTTGTGTTTGTCTTTTGCTGTCAGTATATAATATTATAATTTAATTTAATTTAATTTTTTGAGTTCGTGTCTCACTCTGTCGCCCAGGGTGGCGTCCAGTGGCATGCTCATGGCCACTGCAGCATTGACCTGCTGGGCTCTGGAGATCCTTCTGCTTTAGCCTTCTAAGTAGCTGGAACTACAGGCATGTGTAACCACAACTGGTTAATTTTTTTGGATTTATTGTAGAGATGAGGTCTCGCCTAGTTGCTCAGGCTGGTTTCAAACTCATGGGCTCAGGCAGTCCACTCACCTTGGCCTCCCAAAGTGCTGAGATTATAGGTGTGGGTCACCGCGCCTAGCCTATTTTATTTTATTTTATTTTGAGTTGGAGTCTCACTCTGTCACCCAGACTGGAGTGCAGTGGCCGCTCCCGGCCACTGCAGCCTCAATCTGCTGGGCTCCGGTGATCCTTCCACCTCAGCCTTCCAAGTAGCTGGAACTACAGGCGCACGCTACCACGCCCGGCTAATTTTTTGATTTTATTGTAGAGATGAGGTCTTGCCAAGTTGCCCAGGTGGTTCTCAAACACGCGGCCTCAGGTAGTCCACTCACCTCAGCCTCCTAAAGTGCGCGATTACAGGCTGAGCCACCGAGCCTGGCTCAATTTTATTTTTTAAGTCAGAGTATCACTCTGTCACTGAGGCTGGAGTGCAGTGGCATGCTCATGGCCAGTGCAGCCTTGACCAGCTGGGATCATGTGATCCTTCCACCCTAGCCTTCCAAAGTAGCTGGAACTATAGGCATGTGCCACCATGCCCAGCTAATTTTTTGATTTATTGTAGAGACAAGGTCTCACCAAGTTGCCAGGGTGGTCTCAAACCCCTGAACTCAGACAATCCTCTCACCTCTACCTCCCAAAGTGCTGGAATTACAGGCATGAGCCACTGTACCCAGCTACTATTATAATTTTAATACAGTTTTTTTTTCTTAAAATGTGTATACATTTTTTGGTACCTTTTCTATATATACATTATACATATATCATATTATCAGACTGGAGTGCAACACAGGCTGGAGTGCGGTGGCATGATCCTGGACTTTCACCTCTTGGACTCAAGCATTTCTCCAGCCTCAGTCTCTCAAGTAGCTTGGGACTACATGCATGTGCCACCACACCTAGCTAATTTTTTATATTTTTTGTAGAGATGAGGTCTTGCTATGTTGCCCAGGCTGGTCTCCAACTCCTGAACTCAAGTGATCCTCCTGCATTGGCCTCCCAAGTGCTGGGATTATAGGTGTGAGCCACCACACCTTGCCTAAATTGTGGTTATTAAACTCTTATCAGATATATGATTTGTAAATACTTTCTTGCATTCTGTGGGTTGCCTTTTCATTATATCAGTAGTGTTTTGAGACACGTTTTTAATTTTGACAAAATCCAATTTATCTGTTTTTTTCTTCTGTCACCTGTGCTTTTGGTCTTATATTTAAAAAAGTATTACCAAATCCAGGGTCATGAAGATGTGCCCATTTTCTTTTAAGAGTTTTAGCTTTTTTTTTTTTTTTTTTGAGTTGAAGTCTCACTCTGTCGCCCAGATTGGAGTGCAGTGGCCCCTCCCGGCCACTGCAGCCTCGACCTGCTGGGCTCTGGCGATCCTTCCGCCTCAGCCTTCCGTATAGCCGGAATTACAGGCGCGCGCTACCACGCCCGGCTGATTTTTTGATTTATTGTAGAGATGAGGTCTCGCCTGCCCAGGAGGGTCTCGAACCCGCGGGCTCAGGCAATTCACTCACCTCAGCCTCCCAAAGGCGCGGGATTACAGGCTGAGCCACCGAGCCCGGCAAGTTTTAGCTTTTAAACTTATGTGATAGTCCGTACCCCCCCCCACTTTTATTTTAGACAGGGTTTCTGTTGCCCATGCTAGCTAGAGTATAGAGGTGCAATTGTGACTCATAGTGATCTCAAACTTCTAGGCTCATTTGATCGTGCCTCACCCTCCTGAGTAGCTAGGACTACAGACATGCACCAGCACACCTGGCTACTTTTTATTTTATTTTTTTGTAGAAATGAGGTCTTGCTGTGCTGCCCAGGCTGGTCTTGAACTCCTGGCCTCAGTTGATCCTTCTTGTCTCCCAAAGCTTCTTAAAATGCTGGGATTACAGGTGCAAACCACTGTGGCCAGTCATTAGGTTCTATTTATTTATTTATTTTGGGGTGAAGTCTTACTCTGTTACCCAGGCTGGAATGCAGTGGCATGTTCATTGCCACCATAGCCTCAAACTGCTGGGCTCAGGCTTTCCTTCCCCCTCAGCCTTCCAAGTAGCTGGAATTACAGGCATGAGCCACCACACCCAGCTGATTTTTTTTTTTTAACTTATTGTAGTGATGAGGTCTTACCAAGTTGCCCAGGTTGATCTTGAACAATCCTCTCCTCTGCCTCCCGAAGTGCTGGGATTATAGGTATGAGCCACCACGCCCAGCCTGTCATTAGGTTTTAAATTTGGATCTTTGCCAGGTATATGGCTGCTGCCTGTAAGTAATTCCAGTTATTAAGGAGACTAAACTAAGGAGATCATTCAAGGCTGCAGTGGTCTCTTTAAAAAAAATAAGGTAATAAGTGTAGATTTTGATCCATTAGACTTAATTTTTTTATGTAGTGTAAACTAAGGATCCAACTTTCTTTTTCTTTGTAGATGGTTATTCAGTTTTCCCAGTACCAGTTGTTTAAGAGACTCTTCTTCCCCCAGTGAATTATCTTGGGACATGTTAATGGTTTGAGTTTGTCCTTACCAAAATTCATGTTCAAATTTGATCTTCAGTGTGGCAGTGTTAGAAGATGGGGTCTAGTGGAAAGTGTTTGGGTTTTGGGGGCAGATCCCTCATGAATTTCTTGGTGGTGTTCTTGAAGTAGTGAGTTCTTGCTCTTACAGGACCGGATTAGTTCTCCAGGGAATGTTCCTATAAGAGTGAGTTATTGTAAATCAGGACACCCCTTGGGTTTTCTTTTTTCACATGTATCTTCTTCCCCTTTGACCTTCTCCACCTTATTGTAACACAGCACTAAAACCTTCATCAGAAGCCAGGGAAACGCCCTTAAACTTCCTAGTCTGCAAAGCCATGAGTTGAAATAAACCTCTTTTGTTTATAAATTACCCAGTCTTGGATGTTCCATTACAGCAACACAGAACACACTAAGACAGCACCCTTGTCAAAAATCAATTGACCATAGATGGGGGAATTAATTTCTGGGCTTTCAGTTCTATTCCATTGGTGTATATGCCTATCCTTATGCTAGTACCACATGGTTTTGATTCCTGTACCTTTTTTTTTTTTAAGCATCAGTTTGGTAAAAAATGATTACCAAGCTGGGCTTGGTGGCTCAGCCTGTAATCCCAGCGCATTGGGAGGCTGAGGTGAGTGGATTGCCTGAGCCTGTGGGTTCGAGACCTGCCTGGGTAACTTGGCGAGACCTCATCTCCACAATAAGTCAAAAATTAGCCAGGTGTGGTAGCGCGCGCCTGTAGATCCACCAGGAAGGGTGAGGCGGAAGGATCGCCAGAGCCCAGCAGGTCGAGGCTGTAGTGGCCAAAAACGGGCACTGCCCTCCAGTCGAGTAACAGAGTGAGACTCTAACTCAAAAAAAAGAAAAGAAAACAAAAATGATTACTATAACTTTGTCCTAAGTTTTGAAATCAGGGCATGTGAATCTTCCAAGTTTTATTTCAAGATTATTTTGGTTATTGTGGGTCCCTTGAAATTGCATATGAATTCTAGTACAGGTTTTTCCACTTATGCCAAAAATGTGCTTTGGAATTTTGTTAGGGATTGTGTGGATTTTGCAGTTATATTGCTTTGGATAGTATTGTTATCTTTTTTTTTTTTTGAGTCTGAGTCTCACTGTTGTCCAGGCTGGAGCAGTGGGACACTCACAGCCACTGCAGCCTTGACCTGTTAGGCTCAGGTGATCCTTCCTCAGCCTTCCAAGTAGCTGGAACTATAGGCACATGTCACTGCACCCAGCTAATTTTTTATTTATTGTAGAGATGAGGTATCACCAAGTTGCCCAGGCTGGTCTCAAACAATCCTCCTGCCTCAGCCTCCCAACGTCCTGGGATTACAGGTGGGAACCACCACACCTGGCTGGTATTGTTATCTTAACAATATTACGTCTTTCAATCTATATACATGGGATTTTTTTTGCTTATCTATGTTTTTCATTCCTTTCATCAATTTTTTTTTTTTTTTTTTTTTTGAGTGGAGTCTCACTCTGTCGCCCAGACTGGAGTGCATTGGCTGCTCCCAGCCACCACAGCCTCAACCTGCTGGACTCTGGCGGTCCTTCTGCCTCAGCTTTCTAAGTAGCCGGAATTACAGGCATGCGCTACCATGCCCGGCTGATTTTTTGATTTATTGTAGAGATGAGTTCTTGCTGCCTAGGTGGGTCTCGAACCTGCGGGCTCAGGCAATCCACTCACCTCAGCCTCCCAAAGGCGCGGGATTACAGGCTGAGCCACCGAGCCTGGCTCATCAATGTTTTATAGTCTTCTGGGAAAAAATATTGCATGTTCATCATTAAATTTGTTCCTAAGTATTTTATTCTTTGTAATGCTATTATGAATGGAATTGGAGTTGTTTTCTTAATTTCCTTTTTGGAATATTCATTGCTATTTATGGAAATAGAACTGATTTTTCTTTATAGACTTTATATCATCTTCCTGAACTCATTTATTAGCTTTGACAGTTTTGTGTGTGTGTGTGCACGTGTGTATTATTTAGCGTTTTCTACATATGAGATCATGTTACCTGTGAATAGAGTTAGTTTTACTTTGTCCTTTCAAATCTCGATGACTTTTCTTTTTTTTCTTTTTTTTTTTTTTTTGAGTTGAAATTTCACTGTCACCCAGACTGGAGTGCAGTGGCCGCTCCCGGCCACCACAGCCGTGACCTGCTGGGCTCTGGCGATCCTTCCGCCTCAGCCTTCCAAGTAGCTGGAACTACAGGCATGTGCTACCATGCCCGGCTCATTTTGATTTATTGTAGAAATGAGGTCTCGCCAAGTTGCCCAGGCGGGTCTCGAACCCGCGGGCTCAGGCAATCCACTCACCTCAGCCTCCCAAAGGTGGGGGATTACAGGCTGAGCCACTGAGCCTGGCGACTTATTTTTCTAGCCTAGTTTATTTGGCTAGATCTTCCAGTACTATGTGTTTTTTTTTTGAGTTGGAGTCTCACTGATGCCCAGACTGTAGTGCAGTGGCCGCTCCCGGCCACTGCAGCCTCGACCTGCTGGGCTCCGGCGATCCTTCCACCTCAGCCTTCCAAGTAGCTAGAACTACAGGCGCACACTACCACACCCGGCTAATTTTTTTGATTTATTGTAGAGCTGAGGTCTCGCCTGCCTAGACGGGTCTTGAGCCCGCGGGCTCAGGCAATCTACTCACCTCAGCCTCCCAAAGGCATGGGATTACAGGCTGAGCCACCGAGCCCAGCTTACTACGTTTAATAGAAATGAAAAAAAGCAGGCATTCTTCTCTGTTCCAGACCTTGAGGAAAATTTTTTTCTTTTTACCTGCCAGAGTCCATCTCCAGCCGGGTTCAGGGTACCCCACAGGTGTAGACAGCGTCGGCGATTGGGGGGGAAGAAGAAAGAGAGAAAGAGAGAGAATGAAAGAGACTGGACTCCAGTCTAGTGCAGAAGCCGTTTACTGGGAATTACAATGGGTCTTTTATACACAGTTGGGTGTGTGACAGGCGTTCCCTACCCACCAGATGTTCTTTCAGGTATAATCCCATAACCTAATCGATGAAACTTTAATCCATGACTGCTCTTAAACCCTTTTCATGCTGCCTATAAACCCTTTTCATAATGCCTATAAACCCATTTCATACTAATACCAAGTTAAACAATTCTGTAGAGACTTTACAAACTATAGTGGCCCATCCTAGAATGTTTGGAATGTGGCCCAGTCGAAAATTCACAGTGGGCTACCTGCAAGTAACCCAGCCACATTCTTTCAACAAACTGGCTGTCTTCTAAAACTATATTCTACAATTTACAACTTATTCAACTTCAGTAAATCCTACGATCATGACCCAGAAGCCTGTGACCAATACTAAGGCTCTTAGATGTGACCCGAGTTTGAATTATAAGTTGTGTGAAAGCCAAAACCGCAGTTTGTGAAAGAATGGGAGCAGTGAGCTTTTAAAGTTAGCTTGTGTTCATCCTGATCTCAGAATTTCTATGTTTTGAGCTCATAGGAGCTTAATCTGGTTAGTGCTGAGTAGAAAGGGGGAGGGAATGGGGTCAATAGCTCCCGAACGCATCCTAGTGGTCTCGGGGTCAATGGCCCTTCCTGATCCCTAACACTCAGTGGGCCTCCGTGGCCGGCTCCCAACATTTACCATTGAATATGATATTAGTTGTAGGTTTTTTATAGATGGCTTTATCATATTGAGGAATTCTTGTTTAATTTTCACATATTTATGAGTTTTCTAGTTTTGCTTCTGTTATTTTTAGATTTACTGTATTGGGATTAGAGAAGATACTTTGTATCCTTGCAGTATTTTAAAATGTATTAAGAATTGTTCTGGCCGGCTCGGTGGCTCAGCCTGTAATCCCGCGCCTTTAGGAGGCTGAGGTGAGTGGATTGCCTGAGCCCACAGGTTCAAGACCGTCTGGGCAACTTGGCGAGACCTCATCTCTACAATAAATAAAAAATTAGCTGGGCGTGGTAGCGCACGCCTATAGTTTCAGCTACCTGGAAGGCTGAGGCAGAAGCCAACAGGCCGAGGCTGCGGTGACTGGGAGCGGCTGCTGCACTCCAGTCTGGGTGACAGAGTGAGACTCCAACTCAAAAAAAGAAAATTGTTCTGTGGTCTACCCTATGGCAAATCGTGGAGAATGTTTCATTTTCACTTTGCTATTTTGCTATTGTTTAGTATAATGTTCTGTTTATGCAAAATCTGTTCATTTATAGTGTTGTTCGTGTCCTGTGTTTCATTTTTGATCTGTGTGGTAGTTTTATTCATTTTTGAAAAAGGAATTTTTAAGTCTCCCAACTATTGCAGAAGTATTTATGACTATATTGTTCAACTGTATTGTAGAAATGTCTGTTTCTTCAATTCTGAGACTTTTTTTCTTTTGTTTTTCTTTTTTTTGAGTCGGAGTCTCACCCCATCGTCCAGGCTGGAGTGCAGTGGCACACTCATGGCCACTCCAGTGTCGACCTGCTGGGTCCCGGTGATCCTTCCACCTCAGTCTTCCAAGTAGCCAGAACTATAGGCGCGTGCTACCATGCCCGGCTTTTTTAAATTTTATTGTCGAGATGAGGTCTCAACAAGTTGCCTGGGCTGGTTTCGAACCCATGGACTCAGGCAATCGGCTCACCTCAGTCTCCCAAAGTCCTGGGATTACAGACTAAGCCACTGAGCTCGGCCTTTTTTTCTTTTTTTTTTTTTTAGTTGGGTTCTCACTCTGTTGCCCAGGCTGGAGTGCAGTGGCACACTCACTGCCAACCCAGCATCAATCTGCTGGGCTATAGCGATCCTTCCGCCTTAACCTTCCAAGTAGCCAGAAGTACAGGCGTGTACTTCTGTGCTCCGACTAATTTTTTTTTTTTTTTGGATTTATTGTAGAAACGAAATCTTTCCAAGTTGCTTGGGCTGGTCTCTTAACCAGTGGGCTCAGGCAGTCCACTTACCTTGGCCTTCCAAAGTGCTGGGATTACAGGCTGAACCACCAAACCCAGCCAGTTCTTTTTGTTTCATGAATTTGTAGGTCTTGTTAAGTGCATATATGTTTAAAATTGTTATATCATCTTAATGAATTGAACCTTTTACTAATATATAGTGCCCTTCTTTGTCTCTGGTAACATATTTTGTTTGATAATCATATAACCATTCCAGCTCTTTTAGTTACTATTTCCATGGAATATACATTTCCATCTTTTCACTTTCATCGCCTTTGTGGCTTTGTATTTAAAGCTGTTGTCTTGTAGACGGCATATAAGATAGCTAATGTTTTTGGTTTTATTTATGCATTCATTTGAGTCAGAGTCTCACTCTATTGCCCAGGCTGGAGTTCAGCACCATGATCATAGTCACCACAGCCTCAACTTCCTGGACTCAGGTGATTCTTCCACCTTAGCCTTCTAAATAGAACTACAGGCAGGCACCCCCACACCCAACTAATTTTAAAAAAAATTTATTGTACACGCCGGGCTCCGTGGTTCAGCCTGTAATCCTGCGCCTTTGGGAGGCTGAGGTGAGTGGATTGCCTGAGCCCACGGGTTCGAGACCCGCCTGGGCAACTTGGTGAGACCTCATCTCTACAATAAATCAAAAAAAAAAAAATCAGCCGGGCATGGTAGCGCGCACCTGTAATTCTGGCTACTTGGAAGGCTGAGGCAGAAGGATCACTGGAGCCCAGCAGGTCGAGGCTGCGGTGGCCGGGAGCAGCCACTGTACTCCAGTCTGGGCGACAGAGTGAGACTCCAACTCAAAAAAAGAAAATAAAATAAATGAGATTTTGACATGTTGCCCAGGCTCATCTTGAACCCCTGGGCTCAGGCATTCTTCTCACCTGGTCTCCCAAAGTACTGGAATTACAGACATGAGCCACTGCACCCAGCGTGGTTTTATTTGAATCTATTCTTCTTATCTATTCCTTTTAAGTAGAGAATTTAATTCATTTATATTTAACATGGTTACTGATGAGAAAAACTTGTCATTTTGCTGTTTGCTTTTTATGTCTATTTGCTCTTTGTTTCTTTATTCATTACTGCATTTTTTTTGTGTTTAGTTTCTTTTATTTATTTATTTATTTTTGAGTTGGAGTTTCACTCTGTCACCCAGACTGGAGTGCAGTGGCAGCTCCTGGCCACCACCGCAGCCTCAACCTGCTGGACTCCAGCGATCCTTCCGCCTCAGCCCTCCGAGTAGCTGGAACCACAGGCGCGCCCTACCACACCCGGCTCATTCCGATTTATTGTAGATATGAGGTCTCGCAAAGTTGCCCAGGCAGGTCTTGAACCCGTGGGTTCAGGCAATCCACTCACCTCAGCCTCCCAAAGGCGCGGGATTACAGGCTGAGCCACCGAGCCCGACTTAAATTTTTTTTTTTTTTTTTTTTTGAGTTGGAGTCTCACTCTGTTGCCCAGACTGGAGTGCAGTGGCTGCTCCCGGCCACTGTAGCTTCGACCTTCCGTGATCTGGCGATCCTTCTGCCTCCGCCTTCCAAATAGCAGAACTACAGGCACTTGCTACCACACCCCTCTAGGACACTATTTCAGTTAATACTTATTGCTCAAAAATATCTGGGCTTTTTTTTTTGAGTTGGAGTCTCACTCTGTCACTCAGACTGGAGTGCAGTGGCCGCTCCCGGCCACCACAGCCTCGACCTGCTGGGCTCAGAACATCCTTTTGCCTCGGCCTTCCAGGTAGCTGGAACTACAGGTGCGTGCTACCACGCCTGGCTAATTTTTTGATTTATTGTAGAGATGATATCTCTCCAAGTTTCCCAGGCGGATCTCGAACCCACGGGCTCAGGCAATCCACCCACTTCGGCCTCCCAAAGCGCTGGGATTACAGGCTGAGCCACGGAGCCCGGCTTGGGCTTCTTTTTTTTTTGAGTTGGAGTCTCACTCTGTCGCCTAGACTGGAGTGCAGTGGCCACTCCCGACCACCGCAGCCTCTACCTGCTGGGCTCCAGTGATCCTTCCGCCTCACCCTTCCAAGTATCCGGAATTATAGGCATGCGCTTCTACGCCCAGCTGATTTTTTGACTTATTATAGAGAAGAGGTCTCGCTGCCCAGGCGGGTCTCGAACCCGCGGGCTCTGGCAATCCACTCACCTCAGCCTCCCAAAGGCGCGGGATTACAGGCTGAGCCACCGAGCCTGGCTAATTTTAATTAATTTTTGAAGTTTTAAGTTTTGATTGAATAAAATGATCAGAATAGCCTACTTTCAGAATAATTTTTTTCTTGAGTTATTAAAAACTTGTTTCCTCTAGAGTTCTTATTTATTTTGAAGTCTTACAGGAGTGTAATTTTTACTTAACATTACTAACTTCTTTTAACACTGTCATAAATTTCAAAGTTGTATTTGATAGATACAGTATTTTAATTGAGCAGACTATGAGACTTACACGGTAAGTTAGTCAAATATTGCAACTTTATTATATTTTATTTGTTTATTTTGTTGAGTTGGTGTCTTACTCCATCGCCCAAGCTGGAGTGTAGTGGCACGCTCACAGCCTCTACCCTGCTGGGCTCCGGCAATCCTTCTACCTCAGCTTTCCAAGTAGCCGGAACTACAGGCGTGTGCAACTGCGCCTGGCCCAACTTTATTTTTTCTCAGAAAAATCTGCCTTGCAATTGCTTCCAAGTAAAATTAGTTGTTAATTAGGTTGAAGAAGATGAGTTTTTAGTAAGACACAGTGGCTCACACCTATAAACCTCCCACTCTGGGAGGCGGAGGTGAGAGGATCGCCTAAGCCCAGGGATTGAGACCAGCCTGGCTAATTTGGTAAGACCTTATTGCTACAATAAATCAAAAAATTAGCTGGGCAAGGTATCACATGTCTGTGGTTTCAGCCACTTGAAAAGCTGAGGTAGGATCACCTGAACCCAACAGATCGAGTTTGTAGTGGCTGTGAGTATGCCACTGCACTTCAGCCTGGGAGACAGAGTAAGACTCTGACTGGGAGAAAAAAATAACAAAACTCTTATTTTGTTGCTGTTGTTTAGAGACAAGTGATCCTCTACCTCGGCCAACCAAAGTGTTGGAATTACAAGCGTGAGTCATCATGCCTGGCCCTGAAAGTTAGCTTTTAAGTGATCACTATAACCTTAATATTTACCTAAAAGATATAACAGAAAAATCAGAAGTTTCAAAATAATTTTTCCAGTATAATTTTTTCTTAATAAAATAGCTTTATTGGGATATAATTCATATGCCATATAATCCACCCATCTAAACTGTATATGTACTTTGGTGGCTTTAGCATAAAGTTGTTTATCCATCACCACAGCTAGTTTTAGAACATTGTCATTATGCTCCCAAAAAACCCCATAACCTGTAGCAAACACCAATCATCAGTTCCTCTACCTACACACCCTTCCCCCAGCTCTAGGCCACCACTAACCTACTTTTTGTATTTATATGTTTGCCTACTCCTAACATTTCATATAAATAGCATCATATATAACATGTGGTCCTTTGTGAGCCTTTTTCACTTAGAATGATGTTTTCATAGTTTATGTTGTAGCATGTATTAGCACTTAATTTTTTTTTTTTTTTTTTTTTTGAGTTGGAGTCTCACTCTGTCGCCCAGACTGGAGTGCAGTGGCCGCTTCCGGCCACCACAGCCTCGACCTGCTGTGTCCGGCGATCCTTCTGCCTCAGCCTTCCAAGTAGCCGGAATTACAGGCATGCACTACCATGCCCAGCTGATTTTTTGATTTATTGTAGAGATGAGGTCTCGCTGCCCAGGTGGGTCTCGAACCCGCGGGCTCGGGCAGTCCACTCACCTCAGCCTCCCAAAGGCGCGGGATTACTGGCTGAGCCACCGAGCCTGGCTTTAATTTCTTTATATTGGCGAATAATATTCCATTGTTTCAGTATACCATAGCTTTAAAATTCACTGGTATACTTACTCTCCTTTTTGAGTGCAAAATAAAGGAAATTTGAGTTGCTTAATTTAGTTTCTAATTTCTGGTAGAATAAAAAATTATAAGCCGGGCTTGGTGGCTCAGCCTGTAATCCCATGCTTTGGGAGGCTGAGGTGAGTGGATTGCCTAAGCTCGCGGGTTCGAGACCCGCCTGGGCAACTTGGCGAGACCTCATCTCTACAATAAATCAAAAAAATTAACCGGGCGTAGTAGTGTACTCCTGTTGTTCCAGCTACTTGGAAGGCTGAGGCAGAAGACTCGCCGGAGCCCAGCACGTCAAGTCTGCGGTGGCCGAGAGCGGCCAGTGTACTCCAGTCTGAGCAGCAGGGTGAGACTCCAACTCAAAAAAAAAAAAAAGAATTATGAGTATGCTGGACAACAATATAAAATAAGACTGTGTTAACAAATCTTGTTCTGCCATATTCTTTAAGATCTCTATTAATGTTGCCGCTTCTGTTACGTGAGATGTACACATGAAGTTAAAAGGTACAGTGCATTCTACAACTGAGCATCACTTTTGCAAGTGAACAGGCAAATGAATTTTACTTCAATATCTGGCAGTATTTTTTTGGGAAAAATGGGTATAATGGGTTTAAATTTATTAACACTATTATATCACATCTAGTATTTGGTACTACATAATTCAATGCAGCTAATATGGCACAATTATACAAAATGTGCTAATATCAAAGAACATAACCAACATTAAGATAGCAAACAAAATCTATATAATTTTTTTTAAAAGGAAAATACTTTTGAAGTATGTATGTAATTTCCTTTTTTTTTTTTTTTTTTTTTTTGAGTTGGCATCTCACTTTGTTGCCCAGGCTGGAGTACAGTGGCACGCTCATGGCCACCCCAGCATTGACCTGCTGGACTCCAGTTATTCTTCCGACTCAACCTTACAAGTAGCCGAACTACAGGCGTGCACTACCACACCCAGCTAAGTTTTTATTTATTGTAGAGACGAGGTCTCGCCAAGTTACCCGGGCTGGTCTTGAACCTGTAGGCTCATGCAGTCTACTTGCCTCGGCCTCCCAAAGTGCTGGGATTACAGGCTGAGCTACCAAGCCCAGCCAGTTGCTCTTTCTTTTAAAGAAAATTGATGGCAAGCAAACTTTCAGAAAAAAATTCCACATGGTGTACTAAGCATATTCCTAAAAAGTGTAAAATATGCACACTTGGAAAATACAAAATTAAAAATTTAAGCAACTGATGCACTTCATATTTATAAGACTATAAAAATAAGTGCCCTTTTTAGCTGTGTTTTATATAGAATTTTCTTTTGATGTGAAGTTCATGAATTGTGCTCTTGTTGTGTTTCCTTCTTTGACTATTGTGAATAATATTACAGTGAACAGTGACTGGCATACAAGTATCTGTTTCAGTCCTTGCTTTTTTTTTTTTTTGAGTTGGGGTCTCACTCCATCACCCAGACTGGAGTGCAGTGGCCACTCTCGGCCACTGCAGCCTCGACCTGCTGGGCTCCAGCGATCCTTCCGCCTCAGCCTTCCAAGTAGCTGGAACTACAGGCACGCGATACCATGCCCAGCTAATTTTTGAATTATTGTAGAGATGAGGTCTCGCCAAGTTGCCCAGGCGGGTCTCGAACCCGCGGTCTCAGGTAATCCACTCACCTCAGCCTCCCAAAGGTGCGGGATTACAGGCTGAGCCACCGAGTCCGGCTAGTCCTTGCTTTTAATTCCTTCGGTATACACCTAAAAGTGGAATTGTTGGGTCATATGGTAACTCTATGATTAATGTTTTGAGATGTGTCAGACTGTTTTC
The DNA here is from genome assembly GCA_027257055.1 of Cephalopachus bancanus. Lineage (NCBI taxonomy): Eukaryota > Metazoa > Chordata > Mammalia > Primates > Tarsiidae > Cephalopachus > Cephalopachus bancanus. The sequence continues at coordinate 45,311 of JAPVLO010000415.1, forward strand.
CAAAGTAGCTCTCTTTCTACCAGTAATTTGTGAGTTGCAGTTTCTCCACATCCTTGCTAACAGTTGTTGTTTTCTTTTCGTTTCTTTTTTTTTTGAGTTGGATTCTCACTCTCGCCCAGACTGGAGTGCAGTGGCCGCTCCCGGTCACCGCTGCCTCGACCTGCTGGGCTCCGGCGATCCTTCAGCCTCAGCCTTCCAAGTAGCTGGAACTACAGGCGCACGCTACCACGCCCAGGTTTTTTTTGCTTTATTGTAGAGATGAAGTCTCGCCAAGTTGCCCAGGTGGGTCTCGAACCCGCGGGCTTAGGCAATCCACTCACCTCGGCCTCCCAAAGGCGCAGGTTTGCAGGCTGAGCCACCGAGCCCGGCTACACAGTTGTTATTTTCTAGGTTTTTTTTTTCTTTCCTATCTTAGTGGGTATGAAGGTGATATGTCATTTATGGTTTTGATTTGCATTTTCCTGGTAGCTAATGATGTTGAACATCTTTTCATGTGCTTATTGGCCATTTATGTGTCTTCTTGGGAGATATGTCTATTCAGACCTTTGTCAATTTTATAATTTGGGTTATTTGTCTTACTATTGAGTTGTAAGAGTTTTTTATATATGCTAGATACAAATCTCTATTCTAAATCTTTCATTTGGGGGTCTATAAATGGTATGAGTAATGGCGTGGAAGAAAGACTAATAGAATATGTTTGAAAGATAGCTGTTAGATTAGTGTGGTTAGATTGTAGAATGTGGGGAGAGAGTGGAGTGATAAGAAAAATTGTGAAGGGCTTATAGTTTAAGTTGGTTATTAATATGGTTGGCATCAGGGAGCTATCAGTGGATTTCCCATGACAAGCGACGTGATTAAATCTGTATCTTACAAATGTTGCTCTGGTCACAATGTACATGATAGATTCAAGTGGCAAAATATGTTAGATAGGCAGAAAGGTCATGCCGTCAGCCAAATGAAGCATACAGGAGAAGGGCACATTTTAGAAGAAAGGTAGTTTGATGTTGGACCTATTGAGTTTGTACCAGTGGAAAAGTCCAGGAAGTAGCTGGAAAGATGGTATTGAACATAAAGTTTTAAAAGTTATCAGCATATAAATGACAGAGGATGAGATTAATTATGGAGATTCTCTAGAATAAGAAGAGGACTGAGGATAGAGAAACTTTGTGAAACATGACTTCAAACAACTTTACCATCATGGTTACTGTCCTCTGGCTGTTTCCCATCTTCTCTACATTCTTCATTAAATGAGATAATCAGATCTGGTTATAATACTCAGATTTGGTGTGACCAGCATATATAAATACAGCATTTTGTTTAACTAGTATCCTATTGATGGACATCAAAATTGTATTCACTCAATCTTTTGCTGGAGCAAATAGTGTTTCAATAAATACTCTTCTGGTCTGTCATTACACTCATACATGAAATTTTGCTGTATTAAAAAATTAGTACTCCATTAGTGAGTGAGTTGCAAATATTTGTTTGCTATTTTTTGTAACCTATGCTATGAATCTTTTCTTTTTTTGTGTGTGAGTTGGGGTCTCACTCTGTCACCCAGACTGGAGTGCAGTAGCTGGTCCCGGTCACCACAGCCTCGGCCTCGACCTGCTGGGCTTGGGCGATCCTTCCGCCTCAGCCTTCCAAGTAGCTGGAACTACAGGTGCGCGCTACCATGCCTGGCTAATTTTTTGATTTATTGTAGAGATGAGGTCTCGCCAAGTTGCCCAGGCGGGTCTCAAACCTGCGGGCTCAGGCAATTCACTCACCTTGGCCTCCCAAAGCACGGGATTATAGGCGGATCCACCGAGCCTGGCTATGAATCTTTTCTTAAAGTTATTTCATGTATGTATTTAATTCATGAATCTTTAATGACATCTAGATTTTATGCCATGGACAGAAACCAAGGTATCCTTTTCTATATTTTCTGCTAGTACTTTCATAGTTTTTCATTTTTGGCATTTATTCATCTTTGATCTGTTTGGAATTAATCTTGGTTTGAGAAGCAAGGTATGGATTTGTGTTTCTTTCTAAATGGTCACCCAGTGTCCTGTTTATTTTATAGTTTATTTTGCCCCTAATTTGAGGTACTAAATTACTTTCTATTGTGTGTCATTTATCTGTCTGCCTTTTCATATGCCAATACCACTGTGTTTTGATATATGATATATGAGTTTTTATAGTGCTTTAATATTTGAGAGGGTTAGTTCTTCACTGCTCTTCTCTGTTAGCTCCTTTTCCTTGCTTTGCTTTTTTGTCTGTTTTTTTTTTGTGTTAACTTTAGGAACACTCTTTGTATCTTTCAAATAAATGAGTAGAATTTTTATTGAGACCACATTAATTTCATAAATTAGCATAGGGAGAATTTATTTATTATTAATTAATTAATTTATTTATTTTTGAGTTGGAGTCTCACTCCATCACTGAGACTGGAATGTAGTGGCACTCTGCCGACCACCGCAGCCTTGACCTGCTGGGCTCTGGTGATCCTTCCGCCTCAGCCTTCCAAGTAGCTGGAAATACAGGTGCGCGCTATCATGCCCAGCTAATTTTTTTGTAGAGGCAAGGTGTTTCTCACTATGTTGCCCAGGCTGGTCTCGAATTCCCAGACACAAGCAGTTCTTCTGCTTTAGCCTCCCAAAGTGCTGGAATGGTTACCATATTACATAAAATGAAACTATTAATGTATAGAATTTTTTGGGAAGACAAATTCATTTATTAGAAAAATATTGAGGGACCTATTTGGAGAATATAGAAATGTCTGGGAGCACAAGCAATATTAGACACTGAGGAGAGTCAACTTGTTACTGAAGTAAGTTTGTACATATAAATTATATTACAGAATGCATATTCAGTTATCTTATTTTTACTGTTTGTTTGGTTTTTTTTGAGTTATGGTCTCATTCTGTTACCCAGGCTGGAGTGCAGTGGCATGATCACGATCACAACTTACCACAGCTGTGACCTCCTGGGCTTAGGTGATCCTTCTGCCTCAGCCTACTGAGTACTGGGACTGTAGGTGTGCATCACCACACCCAGCTAAATGGTTTTTCTTTTGTAGAAACAAGGGCTCACTAAGTTACCTAGACTGGTCTCGAGTTTGGGGGCTCAAATGATTCTCCGGCCTTGGCATCCCACAGCGCTGGGATTACAGGGGTGAGCCACCGCACCTAGCCTTTAAAGAGGATTGTAAATGCAGTGGGTCAGTTGTATGACAAACTATTCAAATCAGAAAACATGGCTTATTGTATTTTATGGACTTTTAAAAATAATTCACTTTTAGTACCTATTTTTATTTTATTGTATTTTATTTTTAGAGATAGGGTCTCTTTCTCCTTGGCTGGAGTACAGTGGTCTGATCATTGCACATTACAGCCTCAAACTCCTGAGTTCAAGTGATCCTTCCACCTCAGCCTCCCAAATAAGTAGGATATAGGTATGCAGCACCATGCTGGCTAATTTAAAAAGCAATTTTTTTAGAGACAGGCTCTTACTCTTACTATGTTGCCTGGTCTTAGACTCTTGGCCTCAAGCAATCCTCCTGCTTCAGCCTACCAAAGTGCTGGGATTACAGGTGTGAGCTAGTATGCCCAGCCCTTTTTTGATAACTAAGATTGACTATTATCTTGTCACATTTGAAATGTATGCCTTCTTTTTTTTGAGTTGGAACCCTGTGCCATCGCCCAGGCTGAAGTGCAGTGGCACGCTCACGGCCAGTGCAGTCTCAACTTGCTGGGTTCTGGCCGCTCCTTCTGCTTCAGGCTTCCAAGTAGCCGGAACTACAGGCACGCTACCACACTTGGCTGATTTTGATTTATTGTAGAGTAAAGGTCTCACTAAGTTGCCCGGGCTAGTCTCGAATCTGCTGGCTCAGGCAATCCACTTGCCTCGGCTTCCCAAAGTGCTGGGATTACAGGCTGAGCCACTGAACCCGGCCGTATGTCTTATTATAGTATAATGTTGGTGTCTATATTCATTTTCTTCACCATTAGATAGATGTTCCTCCTGTGTGCTTACCTTTGTCAAAGCACAGATAGCATGTATTGGTAATGATCTATTTACTTGTCCATATCCCCATTCAGAGGTCAATTGATATTCATCATCCTAGTACCTAGAAGTTATCTATAAATAAATTTTTATTGATTGAATTAAAAAGTTAGCTGGGCTCGGTGGTTCAGCCTGTAATCCTGCACCTTTGGGAGGCTGAGGTGAGTGGATTGCCTGAGCCCGCGGGTTCGAGACCTGTTTGGGCAGCGAGACCTCATCTCTACAATAAATCAAAAAATCAGCCGGGCGTGGTAGTGCATGCCTGTAATTCCAGCTACTTGGAAGGCTGAGGCGGAAGGATCTCCGGAGTCCAGCAGGTCGAGGCTGCGGTGGCCGGGAGTGGCCATTGCACTCCAGTCTGGGCGACAGAGTGAGACTCCAACTCAAAAAAAAAATAATAAATAAAATAAAATAAAAAAATAAAGTTTTTCAAATTAAAATTGCCACTTTTCATTTTAGGTAAGCCTCATTTTGTTTTAGCTCATCTACCATAGTGTACAAAAATTCAAAGACTATGCTAGTTTTCTCTATGTAATTATTGCTACTATGGTATATTATAAAGTTATTTCTAAAATAGTCTTAAAAATTATAAATTATTTTTGGACTGAGTGTGGTGGCTCATGCCTATAAGTCCAGTGATTTGGGAGGCTAAGGAAGAGGATTACTTGAGGCCAGGATCTAAGATCCTGTCTCTACACACACACATACACACACACAAAATTGCTAGGCATGGTGGCTCGTGCCTATATAGTCCCAACTACTTGGGAGAATGAGGCAAGAAGAACAGTTGAACCCAGGAGGTTTAAGCTGCAGTGAGCTATGATTTTGCCACTGTGCTCCAGCCTAGACCACAGAGTGAGACCTCATCTCTAAAAAGAATACATAAATAAAAATTCGTTAACTATTTTTAAACAATAAAACTAATGTACAAGCTTATAATAAATCAATATTTATTCAGAATGTTTTATATTTATATTTTAAATTCATAGTTATCACAATAAGTGTAAATAGTAATATATGAATTTATGTTATATTATTCAAGTAACCTACTTTTAACATTAGATTGGGTAGTAGTTTTCTCTAGTTCTGGGTTCTTAATTCTTGAAGTAATACATTCTAATATTTGAGAAATTAATCATTTCTAACATGCATGTTTTTTCACTTTTCATATTTCTAAAATTCAGATGTGTTTCAGTCACTATCTGGCAGGTAACTGTCGTAGAGTAGTTGTCATTGTCTGTGCATACACAAACTTAGTCACATTTATGTTGTCATTACTTCATTTGGGCTATGTGTACTGCTAGTACTACACATATTTAATTACTGTTTAAAATACAATTACACTATTTTGTAACATTTAACTAAATGGTTATTGAATATACAGAATGGCATATTCATATGTTTTGTTTTTTGAGTTGGAGTCTCGCTCTGTCGCCCAGACTGGAGTGCAGTGGCTGTTCCCGGCCACTGCAGCCTCGACCTGCTGGGCTTCAGTGATCCTTCCACCTCAGCCTTCCAAGTAGCTGGAACTACAGGTGCACGCTACCACGCTCTGCTAATTTTTTGATTTATTGTAGAGATGAGGTCTCACCAAGTTGCCCAGGCAGGTCTCAAACCCGCGGGCTCAGGCAGTCCACTCACCTCAGCCTCCCAAGGCGTGGGATTACAGGCTGAGCCACCAAGCCCGGCTTAAATTTAATCTTAGTGAAGCAAATATTTTTTGTTGAAGAAATAAAAGCAATTCCACACTTAAAAAAAAATTAGAGTCTCATTCTGTCACCCATACTTGAGTGCAGTGGCAGTCTCATGGCCACTGCAGCCTCGGCCTGCTGGGCTCAAGCAGTCCTTCTGCCCCAGCCTTCCAAGTAACTGGAACCACAGGCATGCACTACCACACCTGGCTAATTTTTTAATTTTTGTAGAGATAAGGTCTTGCCAAGTTGCCCAGGCTTGTCTCAAACCCCTAGGCTCAGGCATTCCTCTTACTTCTGCTTCCCAAAGTGCTGGAATTAGAGGTGTGAGCCACCGTACCGAATTATACACTTTTTTGCAAACCAACAATCAAGTGCTTTATGAACTAAGCAAAGCACTTTAAGGCAGAAGAAATTGTCAGATCTCTTGGATTAAGTCTAAATAAGTTGAAAGTTATTTCATTAATAAGAAAAAATTCTAAGTGGCATAGTGTCATAATTTAATTTGCAGTATTTTTTCATGTTATATTAACTAATGGTGTAACTTATAGTTAATTGATGACATTGGATTCAGTAACTTTTATTATATTTCTTTTTCTCCTTCCTTCCTTCCTTCCTTCTTTTCTTCCTTCCCTCCGTCCCTCCCTATTTCCCTCCTCCCCTCCTGTCTTCTTCCTTCCTTCCCTTCTTCCCTCCTTGCAAGTCAGTCTCACTCTGACTCCCAAACTGGAGTGCAGTGGAGCAATCACAGCTCAGCACAACCTCGACCTCCTGAGCTCAGGTGATCCTTCTGCCTCAGCCTTAGGACTGCAAGTGTGTGCTACCATGCCCAGCTAATTCTTAATTTTTTGTAGGGACAAAGTTTTGCTATGCTGCTTTGGCTGTTTTTGAATACCTGAACTCAAGCAATCCTGCCTCAGCTTTCCAAAGTTTTGGGCTTACGTTATGAGCCACAGTGCCCAGTCTTTGTATTTCTTTTTATATTTCACTTGATAAGTAATCATGCAACCTTTTAAAAATATGACATTGTTTTCTTTTTTTCAGTCTTTTAAAAATTAAGCTTTTTATTTTGAGATAATTGCAGATTTGCCTGCAATTGTAGAAACAGTACAGAGATTGTCTGTGCCTTTTGCCCATTTTCTCCAAAAGGTAACATACTGCAAAATTATATAATAACACCACAACCAAGATATTGGCATTGCTAGACAGTACTTTTCTGATTAATGGCTTAGGTAAGCATAAATGTTCTCCAGTATATGAAACTGAATATAAGGTATATTCCAGAGAAGTTACTTTACCTTCCTTATTTTTTGGCCAATGCTTTGTTCAGTTCAGACCACATAGTTCTCCATATGCTTGGTCTCACAATTATAAAAATTTTGAAAAATAATTTCTTAAATTTTTCTATATACTACTTTTAAAAAAAAATTATATTTATTAAAGTACTTAGGTAACATTGTGATTGGTAAGTCAGTTTTTAGATGAAATTAATACAGAGTTGGTATTTTTTGTTTCTCAGAATTTTTTAAAGTATTTCTGCATTTAAATAGTGAGCAATTTAAGAAATTTGTATTTGGGCCAGGTGCGGTGGCTTAAGCCTATAATCCCAGCACTTTGGGAGGCCAAGGTGAGAGGATTGCCTGAGCCTGCGGGTTGGAGACCAGCCTGGGCAACATGGTGGGACCTTGTCTCTGCAATAAATAAAAAATTAGCCAGGAGTGGTAGCACGCGCCTGTAGTTCCGGCTACTCGGAAGGCTGAGGCAGAAAGATCACCTGAGTCTGGCAGGTCGAGGCTGCGGTGGCTGGGAGCATACCACTGCCCTCCAGCTTGGGTGACAGAATAAGACTCCAACTCAGAAAAAAAGAAAATTTGTATTTGCTAATATAGATCTCTAAAAATAGAAGTTTGAAAAATTGTCTTAGGATTTCATTATTATTATTTTTTGGGGGGCATGCACTACCATGCCTGGCTAATTTTTAAATTTTTGTAGAGATGAGGTCTTGCCAAGTTGGAGTCTCACTCTCACCCAGACTAGAGTGCAGTGGCCGCTCCTGGCCACCGCAGCCTCGACCTGCTGGTCTCCGGCCATCATTCCGCCTCAGCCGCCCAAGTAGCTGGAGCTACAGCCGCGCACTACCATGCCCGACTAATATTTTGATTTATTGTAGAGAGGTCTTGCCAAGTTTCCAGGCGGGTGTTGAACCCGCAGGCTTAGGCAATACCCTCACCTCAGCTTCCCAAAGCACAGGATTACAGGCTGAGCCACTGAGGCTGGCTGGATTTCATTAATTTTTGAATAAATTAATATGTAAGAAGCAAGAGCCTCCATTTGTGGTCCTTTATGCAAGACAGTAAGGACAGAATCGCAAATTATTTATTTATCTATTTATTTATCTATTTATTTATTTTTTTGAGTTGGAGTCTCACTCTGTCGCCCAGACTGGAGTGCAGTGGCTGCTCCCGGCCACCGCAGCCTCGATCTGCTGGGCTCCAGCAATCCTTCCGCCTCAGCCTTCTGAGTAGCCAGAATTACAGGCGCGCACCACCATGCCCGGCTGATTTTTTGATTTATTGTAGAGATGCGGTCTTGTTGCCCAGGTGGGTCCCAAACCCGCAGGCTCAGGCAATCCACTCACCTCAGCCTCCCAAAGGTGTGAGATTACAGGCTGAGCCACCGAGCCCAGCGCAAATTATTATTTTAAAACTTTTATATTAGCAAGTAACCTACTAGATCCTTTCTATACACAAATGTGTGTGTGTATGTATACAGATATACAAATGCTTCTCGGCTTACAATGGGCTTATGACCTGATGAATTCATCACAAGCTGACAATGTTGGAAGTTGAAAATGCATTTAATACTATACGAAAGTGATTGGTAGTAGTGGGAAACTGCCAGGGGAGGAGGAATAGGCTTGTCAGTTGAGGGAAGCTGTCAGGAGAGGGAGGGGCACACCTCATCAACAAGGGTAGCTGCATAATGAACATTTGTATACCTAACTCTGAATTATACCCCACATCTTAAAAAAAAAAGAAAAAGAAAATGCATTTAATATACCTAAGCTGTCAAACAGCTTAGCCTAGCCTACCTTAAAAATGTGCTCAGAATACACTTAACCTACAATTGGTAAAAATTACCTGGCACAAACCTATTTTATAATACAGTATGCGGAATCTCATGAAACTTCCTGAATACTGAAAGTGAAAAAACAAATAATTGTTATTGGTACTTGAAGTACATCTCTATTGAAAGCATATCACTTTCACACTATTGTAAAGTCAAAATCAAAGTTGAACTATGTCAGGAATGTCTGTATACATAAATATAATCTTTTTTCTCTGGAGACTATCAAGACAAATTTATTGCTTAGCTGAAGCTACTGTTTGTTTTCTTCTCAACTTGATTCTCAGGATACATTGATTTGCACAGTGAACGTAATAAGCAACATGTATGTTACAAATGATTTAAAAGGATGAAATCAGGGACATAGAAATGAATGCAAGTGTTACAGGAAGGTGCTTGGTTTTGTTTCATGATATCTAAAATAGTTGACTGATCTTCCATGGCAGATGAACAGGAGAACCATGAGCAGCATTATATGTGGATATCTCTCAATATATCCTGTCATCTGACCAGATGGCTACCTGGGCTAGCTTATCATGACCTCATACTATTGTTGTTCTTCGTGCAGTTTCATATATACCCTGTGAAGTAACAGATTTATCTGCCCCAGGGGCCTAGAGTGAAAGATAACAAGATGTAACTTTGGAGTGTAATACTATATATTATATATTATACATTGGCTAGAGGTGCTAGCAAGTGATGGTCATTTTATGGTATGGGAGAGAGTGTAAAATAATCTTAGGTTTGCTTTTTTTTCTTTCATCATAATGTATGAATTTCAAAATACAGTAGTGTATTATTACTTGTAAATACATATAGTAATATCTCCTGCAGAAAAATTTTTTCTTGTAGAGAATATTTGATTTTTTTGTTGTTGGTTTTTTTTTTTTTGAGTCAGAGTCTCACTCTGTTGCCCAGACTGGAGTGCAGTGGCCGCTCCCAACCACTGCAGCCTCGACCTTCTGGGCCCCTGGCGATCCTTCTGCCTCAGCCTTCCGAGTAGCCAGAACTACAGGCGTGCACTACCATGCCCGGCTGATTTTTGATTTATTGTAGAGATGAGGTCTCGCCAAGTTGCCCAGGTGGGTCTCGAACCTGCGGGCTCAGGCCATCCATTCACCTCAGCCTCCCAAAGGCACGGGATTACAAGCTGAGCCACTGAGCCCGACTGTAGAGAATATTAATGAACTGTTTTGCTGTGAATTATTCTGTAAAAATACTGTACACTGAGATTTAATTTTTTTAATCATATGTAAACTTTGTTTATAAAAGTTTAATGAAGCCAGGCTCGGTGGCTCAGCCTGTAATCTCGCACCTTTGGGAGTCTGAGGTGTGTGGATTGCCTGAGTCCGTGGGTTCGAGACCCGCCTGGGCAACGTGGCGAGACCTCATCTCTAAAATAAAAAACAAAAAATTATCTGGGCGTGGTAGCGCGCGCCTGTAGTTCCAGCTACTGGAAGGCTGAGGCGGAAGGATCGCCGGAGCCCAGCAGGTTGAGGCTGCGGTGGCCGGGCGCGGCCACTGCACTCCAGTCTGGGATACAGAGTGAGACTCCAACTCAAAAAAATAAAAAATAAAAAAATAAAAATAAAAGTTTAATGATACTTATTATATTTAAGTTGTTTTGTTCTTATTTTTCTAGGATTGACACTTCATGACATGTAATTATTTAGAGCAATAATGAATATTGACCTGTTTGGGATTAGTCGATGACCTTCGGAAATGATCCAATGATACCGACCATAGAGAAGCTGAATGAATATACTTCATTTGGAGTGAACAGCACAGATTGTTACTGAATTTTCAAGATGACAGATCCAATGATGGACTTTTTTGATGATGCCAATCTTTTTGGTGAGACCTTGGAAGGTTTGTCAGATGATGCATTTGTACAACCAGGACCTGTTTCGCTAGTTGATGAATTGAATTTGGGTGCAGAATTTGAGCCTTTGCACATAGATTCACTGAACCATGTTCAGGGTACTCCAGCACATCAGAAGATGACTGATTTTGAACAGTTAAATCAATTTGATTCAATGAAATTTCACCACGTTAATCAGTCTTTTGGTAGCCCAGCTGAACACGTGTTATCACCACACTCTCAGTTTAATTGTTCTCCAATCCATCCCCAAAACCAACCCAATGGTTTGTTTCCAGATGTAGCAGATGGCAGTCCAATGTGGGGTCATCAAACAGCTACTAGCATTTCAAATCAGAATGGATCTCCTTTTCACCAACAAGGACATTCACACTCTATGCATCAAAATAAAAGCTTTGTGGCACATCATGACTTTGCCTTATTTCAGGCCAACGAACAACAAACACAGTGCACTTCACTACGCTCACAACAAAACAGAAATAATCTCAACCCAGGGCAGAATTCTCTCAGCCAGTCTAAAAATTTCATGGATGTCAATGTTTCTGGTCCACATAGAGTCAGTGTTAACCACCCACCACAAATTACTAACGCATCTAATTCACAGCAGTCTCTTTCAATGCAGCAATTTTCCCAAACGTCAAATCCTTCAGTACACTTCCTCAAGTGTAGCAATCATCAAGAAGGAAATTTTAATGGACCTTCCCCAAATATGACTTCTTGTTCTGTCAGTAATTCACAGCAGTTTTCTTCACATTATGCCTTTTCCAGTAATCATGTGTCACCAAACAGTCTACTTCAGTCCTCTGCAGTTCTTGCACCTAATCATACAAATCAGACTTTATCTGATTTCACTGGAGGTAATTCCTTTTCACCTCATAGAGGAATCAAGCAAGAATCCACTCAGCACATCCTAAACCCCAATGCATCATTGAATTCAAATAATTTCCAAATGTTGCATTCGTCACATCCTCAGGGTAATTATAGCAATTCAAAATTATCTCCTGTGCACATGAACTTCCCAGATCCTGTTGACTCAGGAACTCAAATGGGCCATTTCAATGATCATGTAGAAACTAATGGCTTTTCATCTTTAGAAGAGAATTTACTTCATCAAGTGGAATCTCAAACTGAGCCATTCACAGGACTTGACCCGGATGACCTCCTTCAGGAGGACCTTCTTCCTCAATTTGATGAGTCAACATTTGGACAAGATAATTCAAGTCACGTTTTAGATCATGACCTTGATCGACAGTTCACTTCACATCTTGTAACACGGCCTTCGGATATGGCTCAGACTCAGTTGCAAAGTCAGGTTCGGAGCTGGCATTCATCATTTTCTAATCATCAGCATATGCATGACAGAAATCGCCTATGTTTACAGCGACAGGTATGTAGTTCTTTGCTTTTGTTTTGGTGATTTGGGTAGGGTGAACTTTTATTGAGTTAATTTTATATGAAACAAAGTCAACATTTCTCAAACTCAGTAATTCTATTAAGTGAACACGCTTATTTTGATATACGATTATATTGCTTTAAGTGTCTTATTGAAAGTGATTCATTGATGTGCTTAAAGCAATAGACTAACTTCTACACTTAGAAATGTAAGATTTTAAGACCTATTTTGTAACTTTTAATAATGATTACCTTTAACAAAAGTTATTTTATCCAAAACAAAAACTTAATCATCATAATTAAAAGGAAAAAAAACAGACTGGGAAAATTTTATTGCAAATATGATGGATGCAGAGTTAATAGTCGTATAAAAAGCTCATATAAATTGATTAGCAAAATTTTAAGATCTCAGTTGATAACTAGATAAAACATGTAAGCTGAAATTTACAAAAAAAGGAAATTAAATTAGTTTAAAAAACCCAGAGTAATATGAAACCTTAATAATAAAAATTCTATTTGAAGTGTGGTTTCATTTTTACTATTAGAAAACATTTTTAAGCCGGGCTCGGTGGCTCAGCCTGTAATCCCGCGTCTTTGGGAGGCTGAGGTGAGTGGATTGCCTGAGCCCGCGGGTTCGAGACCCACCTGGGCAGCGAGACCTCATCTCTACAATAAATCAAAAAATCAGCCGGGCGTGGTAGCGCATGCCTGTAATTCCGGCTACTCGGAAGGCTGAGACGGAAGGATTGCCGGAGCCCAGCAGGCGAGGCTGCGGTGGCCGGGAGTGGCCACTGCACTTCAGTCTGGGTGACAGAGTGAGACTCCAACTCAAAAAAAAAAAAAAAAGAAAACATTTTAAAGTGTTACTGCTTAATATTGGCAAATTTATGGTAAAATTGGTACTTAGATGACTTTGTTAATTGATATTTTGAAGAGCAATTTGGTGTTATATTAAAGAATATAAAATACATAAATGACCCCAACATAGCAAAAGTAATGAAACCAAAGATATTTATCTTAATATATTTATAAGAGACAACTGGAAACAGCATAATTCATTATCATATTCACATTAGACGGACTATTACAGATATTCAAAAAGATTTTGGAGTCCAGGCATGGCGTCTCACACTTATAATTCCAGCACTTTGGGAAGCTGAGGTAGGAAAATCATTTGAGAGAAGGCGTTCAAGACCAGCCTGGGCAACATAGCAAGACCTCATCACTACAATAAATTTTTTTTTTTTTTTGAGTTGGAGTCTCGCTCCGTCGCCCAGACTGGAGTGCAGTGGCTGCTCCTAGCCACCGCAGCCTCGACCTGCTGGGCTCCAGCGATCCTTCCGCCTCAGCCTTCCGAGTAGCCGGAACTACAGGCATGTGCTACCACGCCCGGCTGATTTTTTGATTTATTGTAGAGATGAGGTCTCGCTGCCCAGGCGGGTCTCGAACCCGCGGGCTCAGGCAATCCACTCACCTCAGCCTCCCAAAGGCGCAGGATTACAGGTTGAGCCACTGAGCCCGGCCAAAATATTTTTTAAAAAATTAATTGGATGTGGTGGCACATGCCTGTAGTCCTATCTACAGGAATATTGCTTGAGTATGAGGCTGCAGTGAGCTATGGTCACATTTCAGCACTCAAGCCTGGATGATAGAGGAAGTCCTCATCTTTCAAAATAAATAAATAAAATAAAAATGAAGGATTTTGAAGGCCAGTGCTGATGGGGACATAATTAAGATCATAGTAAAGTAGTTAAGAATGCAGGCTCTGGTCCCAGACTACGTGGGTTAGAATTTTGGGTTCTGTTACTAGCTATGTGACTTTGAGCTAGTTATATAATTTCTCTATGTCTCTTTTTGCTCATCTTTAAAATGTGAAGTAAGCCGGGCTCGGTGGCTCAGCCTGTATTCCCGCGCCTTTGGGAGGCTGAGGTGAGCGGATTGCCTGAGCCCGCGGGTTCGAGACCCGCCTGGGCAGCGAGACCTCATCTCTACAATAAATCAAAAAAACCCGCCGGGCATGGTAGCACATGCCTGTAATTCCGGCTACTCGGAAGGCTGAGGCGGAAGGATCGCCGGAGTCCAGCAGGTCGAGGCTGCGGTGGCCGGAAGCGGCCACTGCACTCCAGTCTGGGCGACAGAGTGAGATTCCAACTCAAAAAAATAAATAAATAAATAAAATAAAATGTGAAATAATAGGAGGATCCATCTAATCGGGCTTTGAAAAGGATTCATGGGGTTATAATCTATAAAAGTGTTTAGGACTGTGCCTAGCATATAGTAAGAAATTAATCTATGTTTTTGTAATTGTCCTTTTTTTCATAGGGGTATGAATATATTCATATGAAAAAGTATTGGAAGGAAATAAATTGTTTTAGGGTAATGAAATCACACCATTCCCTTGTTTTCTATAATTTTTGTCATGTGAATATATTACTTTTATAATTAAGAAGTGAATTTCATGTAATATTTTACATTTTTTTTGAAATTCTTTTGTTAAATTAGGCATTCATAAACTGCTCTAGCACTTTGGGCACCTGCAAAATTCAGCAGACAGTGAAATTATACCATGGCTTTTAAAATCAAATATTTAGGGATCAGTTTTTTGTTTTAAAACTTTAAAGTTTTTGAAAAAGATAACAACTTTATCTTTTCCATTGGGTTGATTTTAATTCTATTATTTTCAGCACATTTTTAAAAATGTCTAAATAGTTGTAGAAATACTTAAAAGGCACTCCACCTCTCCTCCTTTTTGTGACATGAGTTGAGTACTGTGATTTTACTCCCTCTACTGGAGGAAGATCAAGCATCTTAGAAGGACCCTGGAAAAACTCTCCACTGATTGAACTTAGGTTCATCTATCCATTTTGTATATAAGTTGTTGACTAGTTTGACCAATCTCTTTGTCCAGTATATAATTGAAGTCATGAGGTATAGTGTTTATTAGAAACTTTTAAAAATTTTAATTTTCTAAGGCCTGTCATTATTATTATTTTTTTTTGAGTTGGAGTCTCACTCTGTTGCCCAGACTAGAGTGCAGTGGCTGCTCCCGGCCACTGCAGCATTGACCTGCTGGGCTCCGCGATCCTTCCGCCTCAGCCTTCCAAGTAGCCGGAATTACAGGCATGCGCTACCACGCCCGGCTGATGTTTTGATTTATTGTAGTGATGAGTTCTCACTGCCCAGGCGGGTCTCGAACCCGTGGGCTCAGGCAATCCACTCACCTCAGCCTCCCAAAGGCGCGGGATTACAGGTTGAGCCACTGAGCCTGGCTGTCATTTTTTTAATTCTTTTTTTTTTTTTTTGAGTTGGAGTCTCACTCTGTCTCCCATACTGGAGTGCAGTGTCCGCTCCCGGCCACCGCAGCCTCAACTTGCTGGGACTCCGGCGATTCTTCCGCCTCCGCCTTCCAAGTAGCTGAAACTACAGGCGCACTACCACACCCGGTAATCATTTTTTTTTTTTTTTTTTTTTTAGTTCATGCTTTTCTGAACGCATTTCTCTTGCTTTAATAACTAGTAAGGAATCCTTTATATAGATTTGGAATGAATGGAGGGTAATTATAAATATGTAAAATAGTCTCTAATGGTAGCACATATGAGGGGGGATCCCCAAAAGTCCGGAATTTATTTATACAAATTGTGTATTTATTTCTACA
This sequence comes from Cephalopachus bancanus, assembly GCA_027257055.1. Lineage (NCBI taxonomy): Eukaryota > Metazoa > Chordata > Mammalia > Primates > Tarsiidae > Cephalopachus > Cephalopachus bancanus. The sequence continues at coordinate 61,101 of JAPVLO010000415.1, forward strand.
TGTTTAAACTTCAGTCACCTTCAAAGTAATCTCCATTTGATACAATACACCTGTAGAGATGCTTTTTCTACTGCTCAAAACAGTTTTTGAAATTGTTAATTTTGATGCCTTTTAGTGCTTCTGCCAGTTTTTGTTTCACCTCTTCCATACTGGCAAAACATTTCCCTTTGAGGACTTTTTATCCAGGGAATAAAAAAAAAGGTTGCTAGAGTGAGTTAATCGGGAGGGTAGAGCAGGAGTTCATGTCATGCTGTATTTGGTCAAAAACTGTTGAACACTCAGCATGGTGTGAGTAGGTGCACTCATAAGTCTCATCATGAAATGGGCATATGCGTTAAAATAATCCCCCCCCCCAAAAAAAAAATCACTGAAGCTGAATGCAAGCTCTTGCAAAAAAGCTATGTGGTACACTGATGGCTGATGGGTTCCTGGAACACTTTCCTAGCAGGGGAACCTGTATTACAGAGGGCCCACCTTGGAAAAGATAATTCTAGTTTTTTGGGAGTCCTCCTCATAACTAGGTAGCCTTCTATCTGGAGCGTTCTTAGACCTATCCTAAGCAACTCTTCAAAAATCATCTTATTCTACACTGATAATTAACGTAGTTTCAAGTCATTTTTTGTCTTGGTGTTTGTTTTGATAACTTTTTGTTCTTTTTTTACATGTCCAAAAACTAATAAAGCATAGTCCGTTTGGAATTCTTTTATTCTTTTCTTACTTATGGAAAGTCTGTTCTCAAGTTTGCTATTAGTGTAAAAAGTGGTGTTTGGGCTTTGTTGATTATGGAGTGAAAATGAGAGATGGGCTGGGCATGATGGCTCATGCCTGTAATCCTAGCACTTTGGGAGGCAGAGATGAGAGGATTATATGAGCTCAGGGGTTTGAGACCAGCCTGGGCAACTTGGTGAGATCTGGTCTCTACAATAAAGCGAAAAATTAGCTGGGCATAGTGGTACACACCTATAGTTCCAGCTACTTGGAAGGCTGAGGCAGAAGGATCACCTGTGTCCAGCAGGTTGAGGCTGCAGTGGCCGTGATTGTGCCACTGTACTCCAGCCTGGGTGACAGAATGAGACTCTGACTCAAAAAAAAAAAAAAAAAAAGAAACGAGAGATGAATTGGTAGGGGATTATTATTATGTACTGTATTGCATATGAGCCTAAGTGAAATTCAAATGATTTAATATGTGGAATTTATGACAAATTTTAACTGTAAAAAAAGGCATAAGACTTTTGCCTGTGTAGTTTTTGACATATTTGATATGGTTATGGTTACTACATAGCTAAAGTTAGAGTAATAATAATTTGTTGGCTGGGTATGGTGGTTCATGCCTGTGATCCCAGTTTTTTGGGAGCTCAGGCATTTGAGACCAACCTAAGCAACATAGTGAGACCCTATCTCTATAAAAATAAAAATAAAAAACTTAGCCTGGAGTAGTGGTACATACCTATAGTCCTAGCTACTGGGGAGACTGAGATGGGAGGATTGCCTGAGTCCAGGAGTTGGAGGCTGTGTTGAGCCATGATCGTACCACTGCACTCTAGCCTAGATGACACAGTGAGACTGACCCCAAAATTAATAATAATAATAATAATAATATCTTATATAATTATGATCTTTCCCAGGTTCTGTAGAAAGAAATAGTTTTATGAGTTCTTTATTAGGTTTTTAAACTCTCTTAATTGTAGTGATTTTACTTCAGACTAAATTAGCCTCATTCCATGTGTATAGAAGTTAAGATTTAAAAAGTAATAAGCCGGGCTCGGTGGCTCAGCCTGTATCCCGTGCCTTTGGGAGGCTAAGGTGAGTGGATTGCCTGAGCTTGCGGCTTCGAGACCCGCCTGGGCAGCGAGACCTCATCTGTACAATAAATAAAAAAATCAGCCGTGCGTGGTAGCGCATGCCTGTAATTCCGGCTACTTGGAAGGCTGAGGCGGAAGGATCGCCAGTGCCCAGCAGGTCGAGGCTGCGGTGGCCGGGAGCGGCGACTGCACTCCAGTCTGGGCGACAGAGTGAGACTCCAACTCAGAAAAAAAAATAAAATAAAATAATAAAAAGTAATAAAATAGCATACTTTTTTAGATTATTAAAAATAACTCTGAGATAAATTTTGATATAGCCAAAGCAAGATACTTTTTAATCTACTATTTGAAAAATCAAGGATGATACCCTCTTTAGAATTCTAGAAATCTTCTGCGAGAATGTTGAAATTTTTTTTTTTTTTGAGTTGGAGTCTCACTCTGTCACCCCCACTGGAGTACTGTGGCACGCTCCCAGCCATCGCAGCCTCGACCTGCTGGGCTCAGGCAGTCCTTCCATCTCAGCCTTCCAAGTAGCTGGAACTACAGGCCTGTGCCACCATGCCCAGCTAATTTTTTAATGTATTGTAGAGATGAGGTCTCGCCAAGTTGCCCAGGCTGTTCTCGAACCCATGGGCTCAGGCAGTCCTCTTACCTCAGCCTCCCAAAGTGCTGAGATTATAGGTATGAGCCACTGTGCTCCGCGAATGTTGAATATTTAAAGAATGTTTCTGAGCTTTGATTTTCTTATTCCCCAACTCAAGTGGGGTGATTCTAGGTATCATTGCATATATCTTAGAGTACCGTGAAGTCTGTCCCAATTGTTAACAACAGTGTATATTCTGGATTTAATTCTAGAATTTTATCACTTAAAAAAGAGTAAGGCAAGGGGAGCCCGGATACAGAGGGAAGAGACCTGAGGGAAGAGACCAGAGGGAGATGGAAAGTTGTAAGGGCAGGGATTGTTGGGAGGAGGAAGAGAAAAGAAAAGAAATGAGAAGTTATAGCAGGTGTTTCCAAAATATAACAGTTAGAGAAAATACCAGCTTATCTTCATCTCTAATTTTTGGAGCAAAGGAATTTTGCGAAAATATTACTGTAAACTTTTTGTTTATCTCTTATGATGAATATTTTCTGCTTTTTTTAATAATACAGAAACTGCATTTTTATTGTATTTGTGAAGTAGAGATAACATATGGAGCACTGTGTGCTCTCTCAAGTTTATAAATTAAATTTACTGTAAAATTTCTGTAGCAGTGAAACATGATATGTGGGATGGCTAAACTAGCAATCAAAACAGGAAATTTTTTTTTTTTTTTTTTTTTGAGTTGAAGTCTCACTCTGTTGCCCAGACTGGAGAGCAATGGCACGCTCCTGGCCACCGCAGCCTTGACCTGCTGGGTTCTGGCGATCCTTCCGTCTCAGTCTTCCAAGTAGCTGGAACTACAGGCGCGTGCTACCACGGCCGGCAAATTTTTTGATTTATTGTAGAGATGAGGTCTCGCCAAGTTGCCCAGGCTGTCTTGAACCCACGGGCTCAGGTAATCCACTCACCTCAGTCTCCCAAAGCACGGAATTACAGGCTGAGCCACCGAGCCCAGCCAGGAAGTAACATTTTAAGATTTTCTTCTATTTAATGTTTTGTTGACTTTTGTATTCTGATGAATTTCTTTGTTTACTGCCTTGAATTTTATTTCATTTTTTTTCCTGAATGTAGAACAGTTTACATTACCTGTAAACGTTATTAAAATAACTTAAAGACAGGTTTGAGCAGCACATGTAAGGCATTTTTATGGCACTGATTTTTTTCTTTTTTTTTTTAAGTTGAAGTCTCACTCTGGTTGCCCAGGCTGGGGTGCTGTGGCACGCTCACGGTCACTTCAGTCTCAATCAATTGTGCTTAGGTGATCTTTCTACCTCAGCCTTCCAACTAGCTTGAACTATAGACACATGCCTCCATGCCCGGCTAGTTTTTGTGATTTACTGTAGAGACGAGATCTCTCCTAGTTGCCCGGGCTGATCTCGAACCCCCGGGCTCAAGCAATCCTCTTGCCTTGGCCTCCCAAAGTGCTGGGATTATAGGCTGAACCACTGCGCCCACTCGATATTTTTGTAATAAATTTAATACATGGTTGTTATAAAAAATTTAGGTCATATAGAAAACAAACATAAATAATAAGTCATTTGTAATATCACTACAAAAGATAACCATTTCCAGTGAGATCTGTTGCCTGTCTCTTCCCTATCCTCTAAAATGTTTGCATTTTTAAGAAACAAAATTAGCCGGGCTCGGTGGCTCAGCCTGTAATCCCGCGCCTTTGGGACGCTGAGGTGAGTGGATTGCCTGAGCCTGCGGATTCAAGACCCACCTGGGAAGAGAGACTTCATCTCTACAATAAATCAAAAAATCAGCCGGGCGTGGTAGCGCATGCCTGTAATTCCGGCTACTTGGAAGGCTGAGGCAGAAGGATTGCCGGAGCCCAGCAGGTCGAGGCTGTGGTGCCCGGGAGCGGCCACTGCACTCCAGTCTGGGCGACAGAGTGAGACTCCAACTCAAAAAAAAAAAAGAAACATCACTGAGCCTGGCTTGGTGGCTTAGCCTGTAATCCCATGCTTTGGGAGGCTGAAGTGAGTGAATTGCTTGAGCCCGCGGGTTCGTGACCGGCCTAGGCAACTTGGCGAGACCTCATCTCTACAATACATCAAAAAAATCAGCCGGGCATGGTAGCGAGCGCCTGTAGTTCCAGCTACTTGGAAGGCAGAGGTGGAAGGATTGCTGGAGCCCAGCAGGTCGATGCTGCGGTGGCCAGGAGCAGCCACTGGACTCCAGTCTGGGCCACAGAGTGAGACTCCAACTCAAGAAACAAAAAAAAAGAAAATTGAGATTATATAGTTTACACTTTTTGGCAAATTGCTTTTTAACCTTTCAGTTAATATGTTGGAAACATTTGTTATGGCATTAATGATTTTTCTGAAAATGACTTTGAATGACTAAATTGTTTTCCATTGTGAGATTGCTAAAGTACTATATGAAGGTAAGGTTATTTTTGAGATCTGGATAGATCAAGATGATTAAAATATATTCATATTTTTCTTGCATATATTACCAAAACAGATGTGTAGTAACTAAAAAAAAAAAAAGCTACAACAGGTGACACATACAGCATATCCTTGGTGCCAAGCACTGTTCTATATGTGTAGCATATATTAGTACATTTACCCATCATAACTATTCTTTTATTTGGATATAATTTTTTCCTTAAATTTTCATGAGAGGAAACAGATATGTAGAGGTTAAGTAATGAAAGCCAAGTCACACAACCATTAAGTGGCCATACTGGATTAAAATTCGGTTTGATTCCATGATCTGTGATCCTAACCACTTTCATTTTACTTAAAAGTATGTTAATGCATTGTTACATATAACAATAATGTACTAAATGACTTCTTCCCCCTTCACCCATTTAAAAATCTTCCGTATTGAGGCAAAAACTTGCTTTACAACCTTTAAGTGAAGAGGACCGTGCCTCTATGTTTTCTGGCTATACTGACAGTAGTTTATCTATTAGCAGAGGAAAACCTAACCTTAAAGCAAACAAAACAACTAAGCTAAAATAGATATTGCTTCTAAAAGATTTTCTGACTTTTTTTTTTGGTAAGTTTGTTTACAGTATAATAGCAACAAATGCCCTAAATAATTATCTTCAAATGATTGAAGTACTTTAGAGGTCATTATTAGGCCTAGTAAGTGAAGTCACAGAAAAGCACATTCTCATTTAGTGTAGGGAAGAAGTTTACAATAAGCTCTTTCCCTGAAAGTAGGGAGAGGGAATAGCTCAGATATGTCACAGAAAGAAAATTTTTTTTTTAAAGATGTGTGAAACAGTTCAGGATTAGGTATACAAGTGGCCATTGTACAGGTAAGAAAGAACTTCTATAGTGAGTGGAAACTGGGATAATTTGGTAGGTTATTTAAACTCTGAAGATTCTATGGTTGTAATTTTAGGTTTCATTATAGGGCATGACATTCGTATTGCACCTGAATGGCAATTACAAAGGGTGAAGAAAGGTAAAGACATATGAGAAGTCCTCTTCTATTCATCAGTGTGAGGGAATTATTTCTTACAGATGAATACATTTCCCGGATAGTTGGAATGTATTCTATTAAGCATCAAAAACTTTAATTACATGACTCCCCACCTGGCCCAGGGTGTTGGTGATAGTGGTAGACTCCTTTTGTTAGAAAAAGATAAGAGATCTTAGATTGTTATTGGGAGGTCTTTTTTTTTTTTTTTTTTTGAGTTAGAGTTTCACTCCCTCGCCCAGACTGGAATGCAGTGGCCGCTTTTGGCCACTGCAGCTTCGACCCGCTGGGCTCCGGCGATCCTTCTGCTTCAGCCTTCCAAGTAGCTGGAATTACAGGCGCTCGCTACTACACCTGGCTAATTTTTTGATTTATTGTAGAGATGAGGTCTCGCCAAGTTGCCAAGGTGGGTCTCGAATCCATGGGCTCAGGCAATCTACTCACCTTAGCCTCCCAAAGGCATGGGATTGCAGGCTGAGCTACCGAGCCCGGCTGGGAGGTCTTATATGTTCAAATTTTTGGTGATTATTCTTATTTCTCCAGGAATTACCCTCACTTACATAAGACTTAAGTGGAGCACATTAGATATTTGAAAATCATCTTAAACAGAAACATAGTTAATTTTATGTGTAAGTTATTACAAAAAGAAAAGAAAACCTGTATAAAACCAAAGCAAAGGATTTGCTGTACTTTGCTCAATACCCATTGAATTCAGAGGATCTTAAACTCGTATTTTTTTTCCCCTAAGTCCAAAAGGCATCAAATATATGCAAAATTTAAAAACTTGTCACTCCACTTATGCCCTAAACAAAAAGGAGGAAAAATTACCTAATTAACTTTTAGATTGTCCCCTTGAATAACTAAAATTTTTATAAGCTACTATCCCTCTATTTATCACAATTTGCTTATATCTTTAGGCATTTGGCATGGTATTACTTCTAAAATTTAAAAATTCTTAATTGTCTGGCAAAGCCAAAGCACAAAATAGAAATTCTGTCTAGAAATTTCTCTTTAGTTGCTTTTTCAGTTAAAGTAGATCAGTTTTGGTTTTGACATATTCTGTTTTAACTGGGAAATTATAGACTATTAACTAGTTTTGAAATATAAAGAATTAAACTCTGTACTCCTTGCTAAGAATCAGAGTAACAGAAACCCCAGTTGTTAACAGTAGGTTTAAGGCTATTGACCTCTAGCATGCAATACTTAAGGGTGAAAGGTGAACAGGAAGTAAATTCCAGGATTGTAGGAAAACCCAGCAGTTGGTGGAAAACTTGTGGATTAGTGTAATATGTGAAGAGCATGAGAATTAAGCCAAACTTTCAAAGTAGAAAAAATAGAATTTTGTTTTATTTCATTTTATTTGTAAGGTACATTCCCAAATACCTTAGGACTACTCAGTAATTCACTTAATAAATTCAGGAATTTCGGTGACTCAGCCTGTAATGCTGCGCCTTTGGGAGGCTGAGGTGAGTGGATTGCCTGAGCCTGCGGGTTCGAGACCCGCCTGGACAGCAAGACCTCATCTCTACAATAAATCAAAAAATCAGCCGGGCGTGGTAGCGCATGCCTGTAATTCCTGCTACTTGGAAGACTGAGGCGGAAGGATTGCCGGATCTCAGCAAGCGAGGCTGTGGTGGCCGGGAGCGGCCACTGCACTCCAGTCTGGGTGACCAAGTGAGACTCCCAACTCAAAAAAAACCAAATAACGATAATTTCAGGAATTTCAAATAATGTGTTAGGACTTACAGAGTCATCAAACTTTATTCCTATTATAGCATGTATATAAAACTATTTTAGAATACTTAAATATGGGTGACCAGGTTTGTCTGGGTAATTGGACTGAAATGGTTTTCAATTAAGGAAATATTTCTATATTTATTTATTTATTTATTTATTTTTGAGTTGGAGTCTCTGTTGCCCAGGCTGGAGTGCAGTGTCACATTCACGGCCACCCCAGCATCGACCTCCTGGGCTCTGGCAATCCTTCTGCCTCAGCCTTCCAAATAGCAGGAACCAGAGGCACACGCTACCAAGCCTGGCTAATTTTTTATTTATTGTAGAGACGAGGTCTTGCCAAATTGCCTGGGCTAGTCTCGAACCTGCAGTTCAGGCAATCCACTCACCTCGGCCTCCCAAAGTCCTAGGATTACAGACTGAGCCACTGAGCCCTGCTAGGAAATATTTTAATACAATATGGCATAGGTATTAGTTAGGAAGCATGGACTATAGTTTTCAGTTAAATAAGATCTGGTCATTTGCTGTGGTCAACTATGCAAATAATGCCTTGCACATTTACTATGCAAGGAATACCTTACAAATTATGAAAAGAGAACCATCTTAAGATAGGTTCTCTCACACCACACGAATATATGTTTGTTTACCTAAAAACAATACAGGTTTACATTGGCCTTTTCATGGATTCACAATTAATTTTTGAACTGTGTGTGATTTTACTCTATCCTCATATACACAAAGCAAACAGGATTAGAAAGATTATGACTTGCTTGCTGTCACATAACTAGTTTACCAGAAACATAGTCAATTTTATATATGTTATTACGAAAAGAGAAGAAAAATATATAAAACTAAAGCAAAGGATTTGTTGTATTTCGCTCAATACCCATTGAACTCAGAGGATCCTTTCATAGGTTCCTAGCAGTTTCCTTTCATAGGTTAAAGTCTTAAATTTTTTTTTTTTTTTTTTTTTTTTGAGTTGGAGTTTCACTCTGTCGCCCAGACTGGAGTGCAGTGGCCGCTCCCGGCCACCACAGCCTCGACCTGCTGGGCTCCGGCAATCCTTCGCCTCAGCCATTCGAGTAGCCGGAATTACTGGCACGCGCTACCGCGCCCGGCTGATTTTTTGATTTATTGTAGAGATGAGGTCTCGCTGCCCAGGTGGGTCTCGGACCCGCGGGCTCAGGCAATCCACTCACCTCAGCCTCCCAAAGGTGTGGGATTACAGGCTGAGCCACCGAGCCTGGCTTCTTAAATTTTTTTTGTAAAGGCTAGGTCTCACTATGTTGCCTGGAACTCCTGGACTCTTCTTCTTCCCCCCTCGGTTTCCCAAAGGGCTGGGATTACAAGACCCCTTTGAACAAGAACATCCTACTATGTGACTACAATACTTGTACCACAACCAAGATACTTAGCATAACATTATATACTCTATAGTCCAAATTCAAAATTGTAGTGTTTAAGAGTGACCGGAAATGAGAGCAACACCCACACTATGGTAGGACACTTATATTTAATGTGTTTGTGTTATAAAATATAGTTATAACTGATTATCTTCAATTATTGAGAAATACTTTTTAAAGTTTTGTGTGTATAGCTTTTAATGTGTCTTAAGGTTTTAAACTATGTCTTTAGTGTTTAAAAATGTAACCTTATTGTATGTATAAACTGTATATATATGTGAATGAACTTTATATAACATCTGTGTTTCAGAAATGTTTTATATTTACTGCTTTCATTTATTCAGTATTTACTAGATGTCTATCATATGTAAGATGCTATCCTGGGCACTGAGATTGCAGAGATGACTAAGATAGAGGCTTTTGCCTTAGAAGAACTCAAATAAAAAATTGTCATAATGTATCATTGATCTATATTATACTTCCAGGGATGTTCTCTTTTCATTTCTGATTCTTTTTCAATTGACAGTAGTTTATAGTACTTTCTCTTAACCTTCCAGCTAAGTGATTTGTAATGGGTGATTTACAGACAAAAATCAGTTTTCATTCTACTTAAAGAAGATATTCGTTTAAGTTTCTTTGATTCTTCATATATATAATATACTATAATATATATTATATATACACATATAATATGCATCTGTGTAAGGTCCAATTGCTTTTGTAAATGGTAGAGCAAAGAAAACAGACCCTTCTCTTTGGAGCTTCTAGTCTACTTCAGTTTATCACAAATTATTGCAAAACTTTTTAAAAACTGTGTTGTGAGATTCAATTTTTAAATTTTTTTGGCAAAAAAGAAATTATTGATCACTTAGAGCTGTACTCACATGATTATATTGCTAGATAAGTTTCCTAGGTTTTTTTCCTTAATTATGCTAAATGAAAATAAGATTAAACATTTTAAAAAAAAACTTTTAATGTTAATTTTTTGTAGAGATGAGCTCTCACTATGTTACCCAGACTGGTCTTGTACTCAAGCAGTACCCTTGTTTTGGTCTCCCAAAGTCCTGGGATTACAGGTATGAGCCACTATGCCCAGCCGAAAGTAAGATTTTAGAAGTAATTTTTTTTTTGAGTTGGAGTCTCACTCCATCGCCCAGACTGGAGTGTAGTGGCCACTTCCGGCCACCGCAGCCTCGACTTGCTGGGATCTGGTGATCCTTCCACCTCCGCCTTCCAAGTAGCTGGAACTACAGGCACACGCTACCATGCCCGGCTAATTTTCTTTTTATTTATTGTAGAGATGAGGTCTCGCCAAGTTGCCCAGGTGGGTCTCGAATCCATAGGCTCAGGCAATCCACTCACCTCAGCCTCCCAAAGGTGCGGGATTATAGGCTGAGGCACCGAGCCCGGCTTAATTTTTTTTAAACATATTTTTTATTTTAAAATTGTGAGGTACAGTTAAGGGTTAGGTATACAAATATGCATTGTTCAGGCACCCTTGTTAGAAGTAATTTTTAAGAAGGAAAACATTGAGAGTATAATTAGAGATAGAAATAGGAATAACATTTGCAAAATATTTTCAAGAGTGGTTTTGATGACCTGAAAATTTCTTAGTGATTATTATGCTAAACCATGAATTGAAAAGTTGAGCTGTTCTAGGCTTGCATCTGATAGGGTTTTCTTTTGATTTGCCAAAGGGGTGGGGTAGGTGCCAGCTTGGCCTGCAGTAAAATGTAATTTTAAAAATGTCTGAACTCTTCCTAAAACCTGCCTGCGGGAAGTTTATCTGATCTGTGCTAACTAACCAGTGCTTGAGTTTTACGTTATTTGAGATCTTGGAATTTACCAACAAAGTATTTGAGGTGTTGACAGCCTAATGGTTTAGCAGAAACTTGGTTCTATATTCATTTTTCATTCTACTGTACTATACTGCCTATCACTTACTGCTGGAGAAACAAAAAATACTCATAGAACATTTGCCATTTATATATCAGGTATTGTACTAAGGAGTAAAAGTACAAATATAAAGAGGCGCTTTTTTTTTTTTTTTTTTTTTTTGAGGCAGGTTCTTGCCCTGTCACCTAGGCTGGAGTGCACTATGGCATGATCATAACTTAACTACAGCCCCTAAATCTTGTGCTCAAACTATCTTTCCACCTCCGTCTCCCGAGTACCTGGGACTACATACAGTGTGTGTCACCACGTCAGGCTAATTAATTTATTAATTTTTTTGTAGAGATAGGGTCTTGGAATATTGCTTAGACTGATCTTGAACTTTTAGCCTTAAGCAGTTATCCTACTCCAGCTTCCCAAAGTACTGGGATTATAGGCATGAACCACCATGTCCAGTCTTTTAAGGATAGCCCTCAACTGGTATTTTCATAATTTCACAAGAAAGAAACCCCAATATTAGAAATGTCAATAGTAGCCAGGCTTGGTGGCTCAGCCTATAATCCCGCGCTTTGGGAGGCCGAGGTGAGTGAATTGCCTGAGCCCGCAGGTTCGAGACCCGCCTGGGTAACTTCGCGTGACCACATCTCTACAATAAATCAAAAAATTAGCCAGGTGTGGTAGCGTGTGCCTGTAGTTCCAGCTACTTGAAAGGCTGAGGCAGAAGGATTGCCAGAGCCCAGCAGTCGAGGCTGTGGTGGCCGGGAGTGTGCCACTGCAGTCCAGTCTAGGCCACAGAGTAAGACTCCAACTCAAAAAAAAAAAAAAGTCGATAGTATTAATTTCTTCAAAATGTTGGTATTGAGCATCTCATTTTTTTCTAACCTTTTATTTTGCATAAACTTTAAAAGTTGAAAGAATAGCATACCCTGCTTATAATTCACTAATTAATCGGTTTTGAGGGCTGGTTTTAGGGAGCAAGATTGTTTTCATTTTATTTTTGCCACATTTGCTTTCTCTGTTTTCATATTTAATTTGTCTTTTGCTGAACCATTTGAAAGTAAGTAGTAGACATTATAGATGTGTTACTCCTAAATATTTTTTCTCTTCTTTTTCTATTTTTTTTTTTTTTGAGTCAGAGTCTCACTCTGTTGACTAAGCTAGAGAGCAATGCCACAATCATGGCTCACCACAGCTTCCAACTCCTGGGCTGAAACCATCCTCCTGTACCAGCATGTGCAGCTAATCTTAAGAAATTATTTATAAAGACAAAGTCGCACTATGTTGCCTAAACTGGTCTTGAACTCTAATCCGGCCACCCCACGTGCTGGGATTACAGGTGTTAGCCACTGTGCCCCACGCCCCTAAATATTTTAACAAGACTCTCCTTAGAACAGGAACATCCTCCTTACATGAATATAATATTTCTACCACAACCAAGAAATTTAACATGATAGTATATATTATATAGTCCAAATTCAAAATTTTTTAATTACCCCAATAATATTTATTAGATATTTGTTTAAAAATCCAGGATCTAGTCAATTGTCAGGCACTGCATTTAGTTGTTTTGGTTCTTAAATCTCCTTAACCCTAATATGAGTTTCTCCTGACTTTTTGTTGTTGTCTTCCTGATATTAACAAGTACAAGCCATTTGCCCATATTTATTGAATTGTTCCTTTATAATTGAAGTTAAACTTTTTTTTTCTTTTTTGGTAAGAATGCAGAATAGATGACATCTACCCCTATTGGGTCACATTAGAAGGCATGATATTAGTTTATCCAATTATTGGTGATGCATAGTTTTATCACTTAATAAAGGTACTTTTTCTCCTTTATAATTAATAACTGGGATTTTTCTGTAGAAGAGAGTTAAACTCATGGATTTTTTTTTAAATCAATATGTTATAATCCATTGCTATCATTATTCTTTCTGAATATTTGGCCAGAGGGAGCCCTTTCACACAAACTGCATTTCCACACTAGTCTCTAAGTGTCTCTCCTCTTTCTGGTAGAAGAAGATGTTCCAGGCTAATTTAGTAATTTCTCTTCCTCAGACCTGGAATTGGCCATTTTTCAAGGAGCTCATTTGCTTTTTGATTAACCTTGTAAAATGCCACAGAATCTCAGGGTGCTAGTATTTTTTAATTTTTTAGCTGGGTTTTTGTATTTGAATCTTGTGATTATACAAACAAATTCCAGAAATTCTGACTGAATTTCACAAGTACTTTATCAACATCTATGATTTTGCATAGCGCTATGCTGTATACAAAATAAGTTCCCCTTGCATGGCATTTGATTGACGTTAAACTTTGAACAATAGGTTATAAATTTTTTTGTTGTTTTTTGAGTTGGAGTCTCACTGTGTCGCCCAGACTGGAGTGCAGTGGCCGCTCTCAGCCATCGCAGCCTCAACCTGCTGGGCTCCGGTGATCCTTCCGCCTCGGCCTTCCAAGTAGCCAGAATGACAGGCATGTGCTACCAGGCCCGGCTGATTTTTTTATTTATTGTAGAGATGAGGTCTCGCTGCCCAGCCGGGTCTCGAATCCGCGGGCTCAGGCAATCCATTCACCTCAGCCTCCCAAAGGCACTGGATTACAGGCTGAGCCACCGAACCTGACTGGTTTTAAAAATTTTTTTTTTTTTGAGTTGGAGTCTCGCTCTGTCACCCAGACTGGAATGCAGTGGCCGCTCCCGGCCACCGCAGCTTCAACCGGCTGGGCTCCAGCGATCCTTCCGCCTCAGCCTTCCAAGTAGCCGGAATTACAGGCATGTGCTACCACGCCCGGCGGATTTTTTGATTTATTGTAGAGATGAGGTCTCACTGCTCAGGTGGGTCTCGAACCTGCGGGCTCAGGCAATCCACTCACCTCAGCCTCCGAAAGGCATGGGATTACAGGCTGAGCCACTGAGCCTGGCAGTTTTAAATATTTTTAAAAGTTAGATATAAATTTTTAAGAACATACTATGTTCTAAACACTGATATTCTTTTTTTATTTGAATTATTTTATTTTGAAAATGTGAGGTACAAATGAGGGTTAGGTACATATGTGGTCATCATACAGGTAAAGTGTAGGTACCCTTTTTGATGTTATGTGCCCCCTTTCCCTGGAAGTGTCCCACTACTGCCAATCCCTTTCTGATATTTATGATCAGTGTTCAAGGTCCACTTATGAGTGAGCACATGTGGTAGTCCGATCTTTATTTCTGTGGTAAATCACTGATTATTATAGAATCTAATCCTGTACAAGTTGCTGCAACGTTCATGATTTTGTTTTTCTTTTTTTTTCTTTTCTTTTTTTTTTTTCTGAGTTGGAGTCTCACTCTGTTGCCCAGACTGTAGTACAGTGGCCGCTCCCAGCCACCCCAGCCTCAACCTGCTGGGCTCTGGCGATCCTTCTGCCTCAGCCTCCCAAGTAGCTGGTACTACAGGCGCACGCTACCACACCCGGCTCATTTTGATTCATTGTAGAAATGAGGTCTTGCCAAGTTGCCCAGGCGGGTATTGAACCCGTGGGCTCAGACATTTCACTCACCTCAGCCTCCCAAAGGCGCAGGATTACAGGCTGAGCCACCGAGCCCGGCTTGTTTTTAGTCTTAAACTCTATAGCCATTTACTGGTTTTTTTCCTATGCCAAATTATCAGCTTTATGGAAGTATAATTGATATATAATAAACTGAACATGTGTTAAGTGTAGAATTCGGTATATTTTGACATATGAAGGGGACCAAAAAAAAAAAGCAATCCAGAATTATCTGTTAGAGGGCAGGCCCTTTGTAGTGCAAGCTTTCCCGCCCCCCCCACTCCCGTCCCCCCCAAGTCTTCTAGGAACCCATGGCATCAGTGTACCAGCTAGCATTGTTGTGAGAAGATAAGTTTGTCTTCAGTGAATTTTTGCTTTGAAAGGAGATTCTTTCAACGTATTTGCATATCTCATGATGGGTGATTTGTGAACATATCTGCCCACACCATGCTGAGTGCAGCTGTTTTTGCCAAATATGGCATGATCCCCTTCCCCACCCTCCCTATTCACCCAATCTTGTCCTGAGCAACTTTTTTTTCCGTGGATGAAGAAAGTCCTCAAAGGGAAATGTTTTGCTTGTGTGGAAAAGATGAAACAAAAAACGGCAGAGGCACTAAAAGGCATCAAAATCGAGTACAAAAACTGAGCAGTGTAAAAAGCATCTCTACAGGTGTATTGCATCAAACAGAGAGTACTGTAAAGGTGACTGAAGTTTAAACATGTAAAAATAAATACATAAATTTTTATAAATAAATTCCGGGGTTTTTTTGGTCCTCCCTATGTATATACTAGTGAAATCAACATCACAATGAAAATACTGAACAGGCCAGGCGAAGTGGCTCAAGCCTGTAATCCCATCACTTTGGGAGGCCGAGGCAAGAGGACTGCCTGAGCCCAGGTTTTTGAGACCAACCTGGGTAACATGGTAAGACCCCCATCTCTACAATATATCAAAAAATTAGCCCCTTCCCCCATTTAGGCAACCACTGATCTGATTTCTGTCACTATGGATTAGTTTGCATTTTCTAGAATTCATGCAATATGTACAGTGTGTCTGGCTTCTTTTATAACATGATTATTTTGAGATTTATCTAGTTATTGCAAGTAAAATGGCTCATTCTTTTTTATTGTTAAAATAGTACTCTATTATATGAATATACCTGCTGATATTATTTCCAGTTTTGAGTTATCATGAATAAAGATGCTCTGAACATTTGTGTATAGTTTTGTGATGACATATATTTTTATTTCCATTGAGTAAATACCTAGCAATGGCTGGGTTATTAGGTAGTTGTATATTTAACTTTTTAAGAAACTAGGAAAATAGGGCTGGGAACAGTGGATCACGGTTATAATCCCAACACTTATAGAGGCTTAGGTGAAAGGATTTCTTGAACCTAGGACTTCGAGACCATCTTGGGCAACATAGCAAGACCTCATCTCTACAAAACAGTCTACATATTAGACCAGAGTGGTGGTGTTCACTAGAAGTCCCAGCTACTTGGAGGCTGAGGTGGAAAATTGCCTGAACCCAGAATGTTGAGGCTTTGGTGAGCTGTGATCATGCCACTGTACTCCAGTCTGGATGACAACGTAAGACCTCAACTCAAAAAAAAAAAAAGAAGCTAGGAAAATATTTTCTAGTGACTATTATCATTTTACATTTCCTCTAACAGTTGTATGAGGGTTCCATTTGCTTCACATCTTTATCAGCACTTGATATATTCAATCTTTTTAATTTTAGCCATTTTAATAGGTACATAGTACCATATTGTGGTTTTAATTTTCATTTCTTTAATGATTCATACTATTGTACATTTTTTCATGTGTTTATTGCCATCCATGTATCTATCTCCTCTGGTAAAGTTTCTGTTCAAATTTTTTGTCCACTTGAAAAATTAGGTTTGACTTCTTATTGAGTTGTAATATTCTAATTGTCAGATATATGTTCTGCAAATATTCTTTTCCAGTCAGTGTGTTGCTTTGCCCATTGTTTCTTTTTATTATTATTTCTTTTTATTATTATTATTTTTTGAGTTGGAGTCTCACTCCTTTACCCAGGCTGGAGTGCAGTGGCACGCACGCTCACTGCCACCCCAGCAGGTCGAGGCTGCGGTGGCCGGGAGTGTGCCACTGCACTCCAGTCTTTACTCTTTTGTTGGTCTTTACTCTTTTGTTTACTCTTTTGTTGGTTTCTCTTGCCATGCAAAACTTTTTAGCTTGATAAGGTCCCACCTGTCAATTTTAGTTTTTGCTGCATTTGCATTTGAGGACTTGGCCACGAATTTATTACCTAGACTGATGTCTGGGAGGGTATTCCCTTTGTTTTCTTCTAGGATTGTTATAGTTTGACGTTTAACATTTAAGTGCCTGTTCCGTTTTGAGTTAATTTTTGTATATGGTGATAGGTAGGGGTCAAGTTTCATTCTTCCATGTGTGGTTAAGCCTGTTTTCTCAGCACCATTTACTAAATATGGTTTCTTTTTCCCAATATTTGTATGTTTCACCTCTTTGATTAGATGAATACTGAGATATTTATTTTTTTGTGTGACTTGTGAATGGGATTGTGTTTTTGCTTTTGTTCTCAGCCTGCTTGTTGTTGGTATATAGAAATGCAACTGATTTTTGTGCCTTGATTTTGTATCCCAAGACTTTACTGGAGTTGTTTATCAGTGCAAGGAAGTTTCTAGGTATAGAATCATATATCATCTACAAAGAGGGATAATTTAACTTCCTCTTTTCCTATTTGAATACCTCTGATTTCTTTCTCCTGCCTGATTGCTCTTTCTAGGACTTCCAGTACTGTGTTAAATAAGATTGGTTGTTTTCATGTTAAAATGAGCTAATCCATACACTGCTTGTTAATATTTTTTGGGTGCCTATTTTGTTCTAAACTTTTTACAGTGTGTTATCTCTATCAATCACTAAAAGACTTAGCTATGGCACTAAAATGAATACATATGTTTGTGTTTATGTAGTAATTTGTGACTTAGATTGTTACTTTTAAAGGGAGGGAAATATCTTCATTTTAGTGGATGGATAGTACTTATAAGATAATAAGATTATATAATTCCAGCACTTTGGGAGGCCAAGGCGGGAGGATAACTTGTGACTAGGAGTTTGAGACCAGCCTAGGTAACACAGCAAGACTCTGTCTCTACAAATGATAATAATAATTATTATGATAATTGTATTATTATTATTTTGCCAAGAATAATGATGTCTTAGCTACTCTGGAGGCCAAAGTTGGAGGATCGCTTGAGCTTAGGAGTTTAAGGTTACAGTGAGCCATGATCATGCCACTACACTCAAATCTGGGTGAAAGAGCAAATCCCTGTCTATTAACTTAAAAAAAGGGGGGGGGGACTGGGTGTGGCAAGTGGACCAGGTATGGTAGCTCAAGCCTGTAATCTCAGCACTTTGGGAGCCCGAGGTGAGAGGATTACCTGAGTCCCCGGGTTCTAGACCCTTTTAAAAACACCATGTACTAGAAGAAATACAATGACTTTTAAGATATATGAAAGAGTTGTTTTTGTCTATACTGAAAGTCAAACGTTTTTCATAATTTTGCCTACCCAAGCCATTTAAACTTATTTTCTACTAGTTCTCTATGGAGTTTTAGAGTGAGCCTTTAATATCTTATGCTTTATCATGAAGGGATTAGTGCATGGCTGTGTCTCAGAATCGTATAAGAATATGAATGTTTTAATATCTCATAATTTCTTGAACTATAACATGAAATTTTGCTCTACACAGCTATTTCACTTGTGCCTTTGCTTATAATGCTTACTGTTTTCCTTTGAATATTTTCTCATTATCTCTTCATTATAAATATTAGCTTATTTGTGACAAGTCTTCCTTGTCCTCTCTGGTTTATATTGATTTATCTGTTTCCCCAGGATATCTGACCATTTATTGTTATGCCTCCTGTTCTCATATTTTAAATGTATTATGTATATTTTGTCTCTATAATGAGAATACTAACTTTTCTGTAAGCAGCATTCAATCTCATATTTTTGTCTGTTCCCCAGGTGTTCTATTATTGCTCCTGTATGTAGTGTGTTTTTAGCAAATATTTTCTAAGTTGGGTGTCTGCTACTAGCAGCAGACCAGCATAAATTATAGAAATTAGATGAATATAATCTAATTTTAGTTTGTAGTAAAATGAAACTCACAAAAAGAGGAATTATTAGATAAGTCAGGGTAAAATTAATTCTGTTATATATTTGTCCACTTGGTAAGTACATTTTGAAATCCATTTTCCTGAGGCATAATTTATATACATGCAATAAAAATATACCCATCTGAAATGTAATTTGATGAGTTTTTACAGTATATTATACAACTATGTAATCATTACCCCAGTCAAGATATAAAACATTTCCATAATCCCAAAGTTTCCATATGCCCTTGGTAGGTAGTCATCCTCTCATTCCTGGCTCCAGACAATCACTAATCTACTTTTTGCCACTATAGATTAGTTTTGCCTGTTTTAAATTTCATATGGGTGGAATCATATTTATGTACTTTTGTGTCTGGCTTTTTTCACTGAGTGTAATATTTTTTATGATTTATTCATGTTATTTCATGTGTCAGTTGACTTCTTTCTCTGTCTTTTTTGGGATATAATTTACATATTGCAAAAATTTACCCTTTCTAGTGGATAGTTTTGACAAATATATATAGGTAAGTAACATTAATCAAGATAGAGAACAGTTACATTAGCCCTCCAGATGTTCTAATACTCTTTAGTAGTAACCCCTCCTCCAACCAGTAACCGCTGGCAACCACTGATTTGGTTTTTGCCCCTATAGTTTGTACTTTTCAAGAATGTCATATATATGATATACAGTATATATGTGGCCTTTTGAGTCTGGTTTATTTTACTCATCATAATACATTTGTGATTCAATTATATCGTCTAAGGTAGTGGTTTGCTCCTTTCTATGACTGATTAACATTCCTGTTTAAGACATATACCACAGTTTACTCATATACCTCTTGTTGACCACTTGGATTGTTTAGTAGTTTTTGGCTATTATGAGTGAATCTGAATATTCAAGTTCAGTCTTTGTGTATATATGTTTTGATTTATTTTGCATAAATATGTAACAATGGAGTTAATGGCTCATATGTTAAGTGTATATTTAGCTTTATAGCAAATTGCCAAACTTTCAAAATTGGTTGTACCATTTACATTCCCACAAACGGTGTATGAAAGTTCCAAATGCTCCTTCCTCTTCAGTCCTTGATATTGTCAGTGTTTGTAATTTTAGCCATTTTATTGAGTGTGTACTGGTATCTCATTATGGTTTTAATTTGTGTTTTGCTAATGGGTAATGATGCTGTGCATCTTTTCATAGGTATGTTGACCAAAAATGCATGTTTTATTTTGTGAAGAATCTGTTGGAATATTTTGTACAGACATTGAAGTCGATGTCTCTAATGTGATTAAGACCTGGAAAACAGATGTATGTGCCTGCATACATGTGTGTGTTTATATGTTGTTGTGTTTGGGAAAAGGAGGAAGAGTTGGAACGTTAGCTGAAAGGCCCACAGTAGCTTATATTAAAAAAGTCTAATTAGGTAATTGTGTGGGATTAAGGAAGACCAGCCACATATAATACAGATTCCTGAAAGATGAGTGAGGAAATAGCATCTAGAAATCTAGGAATAGGCACTATTTAGAGACTTAAATAGCAGTCATGGGACAAAACTTCAAAGATAGCTACTGGGATTAAGGGAAACGAATAAATATCAAGACGTTAACCTAGATTTAGAAGTCTAGTGATACTGGCTCCTTAGTATGGGAATTGAAGCCTAAAGAACATTTATAATTTTTAGACAGGTTTATTGAAATATAGTTTGCATTCAATAAGACTTATCTTTTTTATTATATAGCTCCATGAGTTTTAAAAAATGTGCACAGTTATGTAACCATACCATAATCAAGACATAGATTATTGCTATAAACCCCCAAAATTCCCTCATTCTTTCCCCTAACCCCAGACCCTGGCAATCAATGATTAATCATCATCATTTTGCATTTTTGAGAATGTTACACAGATGGAATGATGTAGTATATTGCTTTATTATTCTGACTTCTTAGCATAGTACATTTTTTGTTACATGTATCAGTAGTTTTTTCCTTCATGTTATTGATTAGTATTCCATTATATAAATTTACCATGTTATATATTCACCAGAACATTTGGGTTGTTTCCAGGTGTTGACAACTATGAAGAAAGCCTCTGTAAACATGTATATACAGGGTTTTTTGTTGTTGTTGTTACCATATTTTTTCATTCTCTTGTATAAATATGCAAGAGTAGGATTGCTTGGGGTCATATGTTAAGTGTATGTTGAACTTTATGAAGCACTGTGAAGCTGTTTTTTAAAAAATCAGGATTTATTGAGAGGACAGAAAATCTTCCACAGTGGGAGGGGTGCTGAGTGGGTTTCCCTACCAAGCTGTTTTTCAAAACGGTGGTACCATTTTGAATTCTCACCAGCTGTGTATAAAGGTTCTTGTTGCAGCCGGGCTTGGTGGCTCAGCCTGTAATCCGCGCTTTGGGAGGCTGAGGTGAGTGGATTGCCTGAGCCTGGGAGTTTGAGACCCACCTGAGCAACTTCATCTCTACATTAGATGACCTCATCTCTACATTAAATCAAAAAATTAGCCGGGCATGGTAGCACACGCCTGTAGTTCCATCTACTTAGAAGGCTGAGGCGGAAGGATTGCCGGAGCCCAGCAGGTCAAAGCTGCGGTGGCTGGAAGCGTGCCACTGCACTCCAGTTGGGGCAATAGAGTGAGACTCCAACTAAAAAAAAAAAAAAAAAAAAAAAGCCGGGCTCGGTGGCTCAGCCTGTAATCCCGCGCCTTTGGGAGGCTGAGGTGAGTGGATTGCCTGAGCCCGCGGGTTCGAGACCCGCCTGGGCAGCGAGACCTCATCTCTACAATAAATCAAAAAATCAGCCGGGCATGGTAGCACATGCCTGTAATTCCGGCTACTCGGAAGGCTGAGGCGGAAGGATCGCCGGAGCCCAGCAGGTCGAGGCTGCGGTGGCCGGAAGCGGCCACTGCACTCCAGTCTGGGCGACAGAGCGAGACTCCAACTCAAAAAAAAAAAAAAAAAAAAAAAAAAAAAAAGGGTTCTTGTTGCTCTATATCCTCTTCATCACTTAATATTGTTAGTTTAAATCTTTTTACCCTGGGGAGACACCCCTTATCAACAAGGGTGCCTGAACGAAGCATATTTGTATACCTAAATCCTAACTGTACCCTGCAATATCATAATAAAAAATATTGATTAAAAAAATAAAATAAATTTTTTTACCCATTCAAATAGATACGCATTGATATCTCATGGTTTGACCTTGCATTTACTTAATGTCTAGTGATGTGAACATCTTTTCT
The DNA here is from genome assembly GCA_027257055.1 of Cephalopachus bancanus. Lineage (NCBI taxonomy): Eukaryota > Metazoa > Chordata > Mammalia > Primates > Tarsiidae > Cephalopachus > Cephalopachus bancanus. The sequence goes on from JAPVLO010000415.1 coordinate 82,953, forward strand.
CAGTGTTTATTTGCTAGACATTTATCTTTGGCAAAGTTTCTATTCAAATCTGTTACTTATTTTTAAACTTATTATATTAATTTCATGTTACTGAATTTTGAGACTTATTTATATAAGGAACATTAATCATAATCACGATAATTAACACTGACATTTACTGAATGTTTGTGTCAGATACTGTTCTAAGATCCTTTACTTGAATTATGTCACTTGAATTCACAGCAACCTTATTAGGTTAGATATTATGATTAACCTCATTGTACAGATGATGAAACCATACCAAACACTGGCTAGGTTTTAGAGATATAAATTGAATTTGACCTTGACTTTTAAGTCACTATAATATGCTATGGTAAATAAAACTAAAATTATATAGTAAAAAGGAAGTTATATCCAAAAGTGAATTTTGAACAGACATTTGGGAGACTACCTTTTGAAGAAAGGGCATGCTAGACAACTAGACAGTAAATTCAACATTTTAGATATCACAGATCTGAAAAAGGCTGGGTGTGGTGGCTCATGCCTGTAACACCAGAACTTTTGGAGGATGAAGTGGGAGGATTACTTGAGGCCAGGGGTTCAAGACCAGTGAAGACCCCCATCTTTACAAACAATTTTTAGAAATTAGCCTGGTATGGTGGCATGTGCCTATGGTCCCAGCTACTTTGGAGGCTGAGGTGGAGGATCACTTGAGCTCAGAATTTCAAGTTTGCAGTGAGGTACGATGGTGCTCCTCCACTCCAACCTGGGCATGTGAGTAAGAATCCCAGAAGAAAAAAAGACTAGAAAAGACTCCCAGAAAAATAAAAGACTAAAAAACTGAAACAAGTTTAGTGTTGCTGCAATATGAAGTAAAATAAGTTTTTGAGAATTGGAGATACAACTGGAAAGAGAGTTGGTGACTCAACTCTCAGAAGTTCAGAAACGTGGGTTCAGAAGTTCAGAAACGTGGGTACAGACTTAAACCCTTTTCTTTCCTTCACATTTTGATAGTGGGTTTTAAAAGACTTCTTTCTTCTTGCTCCTCCCTTCCCCTACCACTATAACATGGATTAAAGTAACTCTCAGGCCTCTTTCAGCATTTTATAGATTTCTCCCACTGTTAGAAGAAATAGGCAATATTATATTTCTCTTTTACTGTTTTCTTTCTGGATAAAAACATCTCAAATGTCAGGCTAATAGAATAAAGACAAATAATTTGTTTTTAGTGTCAAGACATCATTGCATTAGAACAGTAAGTCTTTTCCGTAAATGCCTGAATATAAGAATTATTGTTTACTTAGATTAATAATAAGATAATAGTCTTCAGTTTGAGTTATAATTTTTTTTTTTTTTTTTTTTTTGAGTTGGAGTTTCACTCCGTCGCCCACACTGGAGTGCAGTGGCCGCTCCTGGCCACCTCAGCCTTGACCCACTGGGCTCCGGTGATCCTTCCGCCTCAGCCTTCCGAGTAGCAGGAATTACAGGCGTGCGCTACCATGTCCGGCTAGTTTTTGATTTATTTATATTTATTTATTTATTTATTTTTGAATTGGAGTCTCACTCTGTCGCCCAGACTGGAGTGCAGTCGCCGCTCCCAGTCACCGCAGCCTGGACCTGCTGGGCTCCCGCAATCCTTCCACCTCAGCCTTCCAAGTAGCTGGAACTACAGGCGTGTGCTACCACCCCCGGCTAATTTTTTGATTTAATGTAGAGATGAGGTCTCGCCAAGTTCCCCAGGTGGGTCTCGAACTCCCGGGCTCAGGCAATCCACTCACCTCAGCCTCCCAAAGCGCAGGATTATAGGCTGAGCCACCGAGCCCGGCTGAGTTATAATATTTTACTGTAAATTTTATTGAAGTATATACATACAGAAGATATATAAATTATAAGTGAACAGTTTCATCAATTTTCAAAGTAGACATTGTCTATGTAACCACTATCCAGTTCAAGAAATAGAACATTATTATAATCCTAAAAGCCTTCTCTGGCCTCCTGCTGGTAATTACTTGACCTCACCAAGGGTAACCACTATTCTTACAACCTCATAGATTAGTTTTGCATGGTATTGAACTTTATATTGTAATTTTATTGGATGTATACCCAGGAGTGGAATTGTTCAATCATTGTGTATGTGAATGTATCAGTTTTCTAATGCTATGTAGTAATAAATTACCACATATTTAATCTGGCTTTAGATAGCACACATTTATTATCTCATCTTTTCCTTGGGTCACATGTCTGGGCACAGCTTAACGGGGGTTCCCTTCTCAGGCTCCCACAAGATTACACACAAGGTGTCAACTAGGGCTACAGCATGTCACCTGTTAAGCTCACAGGATTGTTGACGTCTCCCTGCAGCTGTAGAATTCATAACAGTATGTTTTCCCAGGGTGAACAGGAGAGTATCTGTGAGCACAGAGAAGGCCTAAGCTTTCTTTGTTTTTGAGTTGGAGTCTCACTCTGTCACCCAAACTGGAGTGCAGTAGCCGCTCTCAGCCACCGCAGCCTTGACCTGCTGGGCTCAGGTGATACTTCCGCCTCAGCCTTCCAAGTAGCTGGAACTACAGGCGTGCGCTACCATGCCCGGCTAATTTTTGATTTATTGTAGAGATGAGGTCTCACCAAGTTGCCCAGGCGGGTCTCGAACCTGCAGGCTCAGGCAGTCTACTCACCTCGGCCTCCCAAAGCACTGGGATTACAGGTTGAGCCACCGAGCCTGGCTAAAATTCTTTTTTAATAAAAACTTTTTATTTTGAGATAATTACAGATTCACATTCAATTGTAGGAAATAATACAGAGAGATCCAGTGTATACTTTATCTAGTTTATCACAATGGTAGCACCTTGTAAAACTGTATCATAGTCAGGAAATTGAGTGGATACAGTCAACCAACCTTATTTGGATTTCCCTAGTTTTGCATGCTTTCATTTGTATGTTTTTGTGTACTTATTTTTATGAAATTTTGTCACATGTATAGATTCATGTATCTGTTACCATAGTCAAGATACAGAATAATTCCATCACCACAAGGATTCCTGGTGTAGCCCTTTTATAGCCAAACCTACTTCTCTCGCACCCTAGTCTCCTATCTCTAACCCTTGGCAACCACTACTGTGGGTTTTTACCTCTATAGTTTTGTTATTTCAAGAATGTTACACAAATGAAATTTGTTCAGTATGTACCAAACTGCTTAGGTCTGGCCCACCCTCACCTAGACGTCTCTGTCTGTCTCTGTCTGTCTGTCTGTCTCTCTCTCTCTCTCAGATCAAGATCTCTTTATTTCCCCATCAAACTTTTTCTTTCCATTGAGGAGTATACTCAAGTTAGCTAAACTGTAGAATTATCACAGTCCTAAGAATGTCCTCACTTCTGATACCAACTGCAAGTTCTGGGGGTTCCCCAAACCACCCTCAGTTTTAATAATTTGCTAACTGGAGTAGTAGAACTCACTGAAAACAGTTATGCTCCTGGTTACAGTTTTATTACAGGGAGAGACTGTAAATTGAAATTAGCCAAAGGAAGAGATATATCAACTAGAGCCTGGGAGAGTTTCAAGCACAAAGCTTCTCTTGTCCTCTCCCCATGGAATCAGGTCCCAGCATTGATGTCTGACAATATGCAGAGTATTGCCAACCAAGGAAGTTCACCTGAGCCTTGTCAGGGTTTTATTGTTGTTGTTTTTAATCAGCGCTTCATTACATAGACACGATTGCTTAATTGATTGTCCACATGGTTGCTGTCACTCTCCAGGCCCACTGACAGTAGGTAACCCAAAGTCCCAACCCTAAATCCTGTGGTTGGTCTTTCTGATGTCGCCAGCCCCCGCCCTAAATAAAGACACGCCTGTCAGGGATGACAGATTATCTCCTAGAAGTGAAGGGTGAAGGCCAAACCTCTCTTTGTGCAAGGCTAACGTCTTTACTACACAAATATACTTAGTGTTAGAAAAACGTAGACCTTTGAAACTTTTTGTAGTTTAGTCATTCATTCATTCATCGAATATTTTTCATTTTGTATGACATGTATTCTGTTGTACTTCAGATAAACAGAACAAAATTTTTGCTCTTATGGAGCTTGCTTCCTAGTGTACGTTTTGGATTTTTTTCCTTTGATTTTGCAGGTCTCTATTAGACAAAACTTCCATAATAGGACAGACCAAAATAATAGTCAGTGTTGAATTGCGTTATAGCCCTCCTTTAAATGAAATGGAAGCATTTATTAACCTCTTAGAATAGCATTTAAAAAACTTTTTTACTAGGACCCAGTGTATAAGTGCCTATTTATAAATGTTTATGAATATATATATGTAGGAGTGGATGTGTATTAAGATATAACCAGTGTTTACAAAACACTGGTCTGTTTCATTTATAAAGAATGTTAGCCGGGCTCGGTGGCTCAGCCTGTAATCCTGCGCATTTGGGAGGCTGAGGTTAGTGGATTGCCTGAGCCCGTGGGTTCGAGACCCGCCTGGGCAGCAAGACCTCATCTCTACAATAAATCAAAAAATCAGCCGGGCGTGGTAGCACATGCCTGTAGTTCCAACTACTTGGAAGGCTGAGGCGGAAGGATCGCCGAAGCCTAGCAGGTTGAGGCTGCGGTGGCCGGGAGCGGCCACTGCACTCCAGTCTGGGCGATAGAGTGAGACTCCAACTAAAAAAAAAAAAAAAGAATGTTAGTTGCTATCCACTAAATTGATGGTCCTTAATGAGATTACAGTTCATAGTTCAAAAACATTGTCTTAGATAATCAGACTATTGAGAATAATGATGATGGCCTGTTACTACAAGGTGTAAGCTTAAAGCCATGGGACCTAAACAAATAAGATCTGAAAAGAAATTCAGATGCATAGTACTAACTTCTGTACTTCAGTTTCCAGATGAATGGACTAGATAAAGTATACCTGAAAGTATAGGTGGTACAAATATTTTCCAATAGGGAAACTTATTGTTTTTTGGGGTTGGAATGCCGTGGCATGCTCATGGCCACCCCAGCATCGACCTAATGAGCTCCGGCGATCCTTCCACCTCAGCCTTCCAAGTAGCTGGAGCTAGAGACAGGCACTACTGCACCCAACTAGTTTTTTATTTTATTGTAGAGATGAGGTCTCAGCAAGTTGCCTGGGCTGGTCTCGAACCCCTGGGATAGGCAATCCACTTGCCTCAGCCTCCCAAAGTGCTGGGACTACAGGCTGAGCCACCAAGCCCAGTCAAAACTTATTGTTAAAATATAAAATCAGAGCTGGGCATGGTGTCTCATGCCTTTAATACCAGCACTTTGGGAGGCCGAAGCGAGAGGATCGCCTGAGCTCAGGGATTTGAGACCAGTCTGAGCAACATGGGGAGACGTCGTCTCTACAATAAGTTAAAAAACATTATCCAGGTGTAGTGGTGCATGCCTGTGGTTCAGCTACTTGGACGACTGAGGCGGAAGGATAGTCGAGACTGCGGTGGTAATGAGAAGCGTGCCATTGTACTCCAACCTGGGTGACAGAGTGAGACTCAGGTCATGCCTGTAATACCAGCACTTTGGGAGGCCGAGGTGAGAGGACTGAGTCATTTAGCTTTGTAGATAATTTCTCAAACCTGCTTAAGATAGTTTTAAGTTCATCTTTTTTCTAGTATTTACATGGTTCTTTCTTTTCATTCAGATTTTAGTATAAATAGATTTCCTCTGTGAGATCTTCTCTGAATCTCTTCTAAAATGGACACCCTGTCACTTTCCATCATAGCATGCTATCTTCATTTGCTGAATAGTCTATCTTTATTTGATATTTTTCCTATTTTCTTACTTCCCTCTTTAAAATGTTTGCTATATTAGGGAAAAAAACTTTTTATTTTTTATTTTTTTATTCTCAGCACTTATATCAGTGTCTAGCAACTAATATGTACTGAAAGAATATTTCTGAATGAGTGATCTAGTTCATGTCCCTCTTAAGTCAAAACATAATACATTTCTCTTGGTGAGATTAGAGTATATTGTAGTAATTAATTACTACTTTTTTTGTTTGATAAAAGAACAGATTTCTGTTTGTGCAGTCTAAGATTTCATTTGTTAATTTTTTTTGGCCAGCTTAATATACTATACACTCATTTCATTTAGAAAGCATATACCACTGATTGATTGATTGCTTGATTGATTGAGATGGAGGTCTCTCTATGTTGGCTCAGGCTGATCTCGAATTCCTGGCCTCAAGTGATGTTTCCCATCCCAACCTCCCTAAGTGCAGTAGTTATAGGCGTGAGCCATTGTACCCAACCATTTATTTTATACGGTCATGTGCTACATAGTGACGTTTTGGTCAACAAGAGACTGCATATACAAGGTGATGCCCTAAGATTATAATCCCATATTTTTACTATACCTTTTCTATGTTTACATATGTTTAGATATGCAAATACTTACCACTGTGTTACAGTTACCTGGGAATTCAGTATAGTAACATGCTTGTGCAGGTTTGTAGCCTAGGAACAATAAGTTATACTATATAATAGTCTAGGTGTGTAGTAGGCTATACTATCTAGGTTTGTGTAAGTACACTCATTTTTGTAAAGTATATCATTTGCACAATGATGAAATCACCTAAGGATGGATTTCTTAGAATATATCCTTGTTAAGTGATGCGTAGTTTTACCTCAATGGTAGTTTTGTGTGTGATTGCATGCATACCTATTTATAGATTCTGGCTCACAAGATTTTTTTATTTAATCAGTGTTTTTTTAGTGTGATTATTCAACCAAGGGGGAGAGGGTCTGATTAAGAACTAATGGTAGGGTTCCTGAAGAGACACTAAGTTGAAATGAAAGGTCAGTAGGAAGGAAAGGTCAAATAAGCCAGGTAGCACCAGTTAACATAATTTAAACAGGAAATATTCATTAAAGAGAGGTTTAGGCTGGGCTTGGTGGCTCAACCTGTAATCCCAGCACTTTGGGAGGCTGAGGTGAGTGGATTGCCTGAGCCCTTGGGTTCGAGACCCACCTGGGCAGCTTGGTGAGACCTCATCTCTACAATAAATAAAAAATTAGCCGGACGTGGTAGCGCACGCCTGTAGTTCCAGCTACTTGGAAGGCTGAGGCGGAAGGATCGCCAGATCCCAGCAGGTCGAGGCTGTGGTGGCAGGGAGCGGCCACTGCACTCCAGTCTGGGTGACAGAGTGAGACTCCAACTCAAAAAAAAAACAACAACAACAAAAAAGAGAGGTTTAATGCAAGCTGAAGAATCTGTTGGATGAATTTTGGAAGGATTTAGTTGACATGTTTGGGTTTTCTCTTCCTAGTTTTAAAAGGAACATAGGATTATTCCACCAGATTCAACATTGGAGTTTTATCCTTTCTTATCTAAATATTATTCTCTATGGAACATAGTATGGAAATAACTATAATAATACTTGAAGAATTGTTTTCTCTATCATTCATCTCCTCACTTCCTTACTATTCCTTTCTCAACTACCCATTACCCACATACCACACACTCAAGATCTTAGCCCTTCTTTTTCAAAACAACTAACAGAGCATTTTTAATTGTTCTAATAATTTTTTCAAGCATTGCATCATTGTTGGCTATAACCTTCCTTACACTATTCTTATAGGTCAGTGTCTCTCATATTGTTCTTAATTTTGTACCTTGTTTTCTGTCTTTATTTCTTGCTTTTTGAAATCTTTATGGCTGCACAGTTGTTCATAGATACACAATTTTTTCCCCTAGAATCACTTCTTATTGTATTGCTGGAGTTTTGGTTTTGGGTTCTTATCATGCTGAACCACATTTCTTGATCTTATTGATCTGTCTATCCTTTTGTAGTTTCAGATAATACCATGTTCTTGTTTTTTCTTTAACTTCAAATGGTATATGTTTATAAAGACATTAACACACAACAACTATGCCTAAAGTGCCAGTTCTTTTATGGACACCAAACGGACATGCTTGGTTTTCTCATATGGTTCTCACCACTTCTACTTCACAAATAAATTTTTTTCTTGTGGTCAGAATTATGTCCAGAGATGCAGTTTCTCTCATTTCTTTTGTGTTTTGCAAGAAGAAATTTTAATGTGAGGAAATAAAGAATATTTGTGATTTCTAGTATGCTTCTGACTTTTTTTGTGTGTGTGTTGGAGTCTCACTTTGTCGCCTAGGTTAGAATACAGTGGTACACTCACGGCCATCCCAGTGTCGACCTGCTGGATTCAGGTGATCCTTCTGCCTCAGCCTTCCAAGTAGCCAGAACTACAGATGCGCACTGCCACGCCCGGCTAATCTTTTTGATCCTTTTTTTTTTGAGTTGGAGTCTCACTCTGTTACCCAGACTGGTGTGCAGTGGCACGCTTCCGGCCACCGCAGCCTCGACCTGCTGGGCTCCGGCGATCCTTCCGCCTCAGCCTTCCAAGTAGCTGTAACTACAGGCATGCGCTACCACGCTCGGCCATGTTCTTTTTTATTTATTGTAGAGATGAGGTCTCGCCAGTTGCCCAGGTGGGTCTCGAACCCGTGGGCTCAGGCAATTTACTCACCTCGGCCTCCCAAAGCGTGGGATTACAGGCTGAGCCACCGAGCCCGATCTTTTTGATCTATTGTAGAGATGAGGTCTCGCCGAATTGCCCAGGCTGTTCTCGAACCCATGGGCTCAGGCAGTCCACTGACCTCAGCCTCCCAAAGTGCTGGAATTACAGGCTTGAGCCATTGCACCTGGCCCTGATATTTTATATAGGTATTCTTTAGTATCTAATAAAAAAAATTCTATTTTCTTTTGCATCAATCCACATATCAGGTTTAAATGCCTCATTTTTAGAATTTGTCTTATTTGCATATGTGTTAATAGCCCCTTAACAAATGTGTTTATATTAATAATTGTGTGAGTGTTAAAGTAGTTTTTTTAAAAGAACAGTTATCTTAGAAGCTTTATTTTAAATATTGATCACTTATACTTTGTATAGCAAAAACAAATGTTCTATAATAAAACCACCTCTCAATGTTGCCTTTAAAGATTTGAAAGAGGTTTTTTCCTTTGTAATTATATTATTAAGACATTTGGAAACATTGTTTTTCCAAAATAATTTAAAGCATGATGGGTAGTGTTATGCAACTTGGTTAATTTAATTACACTGTTGCTCTTCCCTTTATCAGGACTCTCAAGGATATGAGTTTCCTTCACTTCTGGGTTTGTCAAACTGCAGCAATACTCTACTCCTTTTTTAATTTGGGGAAGAAAAGGTGACAGCAACTTGGTACACTGCTTGTTTTGGGGGGTTTTTTTGGTTACTGGTTCCAAAAGTATTGTCATAAATTTAATGCTCATGAACTTTGGATCAAAATTCACCTTTGTAGGAAGGGCAGGCGAAGATGATACTTAGTAAAATAATTTTTGCAAAATTGAACTCTTCAGTGTGATATTCCTTTTTTCTTTTTTTTTTTTGAGTTGGAGTCTCACTCTGTCGCCCAGACTGGAGTGCAGTGGCCGCTCCTGGCCACCACATCCTCGACCTGCTGGGCTCCGACGATCCTTCCGCCTCAGCCTTCCAAGTAGCCAGAATTACAGGCATGCGCTACCACGCCCGGCTGATTTTTTGATTTATTGTAGAGATGAGGTCTTGCTGCCCAGGCGGGTGTCGAACCCGCACCACTCACCTCAACCTCCCAAAGGCGCGAGATTACAGGCTGAGCCACCGAGCCCGGTTTCAGTGTGATATTTCAATGAGATAAACAGGTACTTGTCCCAAATTCTTTCATCTGCAAAATTAGGAATAATTAATATTTCATTTTTTGTTACCAGATAGGAATATTATGAAAACAACTAAAAAACTGAAAAGCAAAAAGAAATTATGGGAACTTTTGGGAAGGAAAATGGTTTGTGAATCTACTTAGTTAAGTAGTTTAAGTGTCTCTCCCTCACCCCCAACTAGAAGCATTTTAGAAAAGATGCTATGCAAAGTTTGTATTTTTACAAAGCAGCATTATCTCTTCATTTTTTATTGATGATAAGATATTTTGAAATGTGTGGAAAGTGCTTTCAATTCTCTAATCAAATTATAAAACTCACTCTCCAGTTGTTCTTCATCTTTTTCTCTCTCATGTTTTTCAACACTCTCCTGGCTGCTTTTTTATAGCTCACAAGCATACTCAAGCTCCTAATTCCACTGTACCGTTTTCCTTGTATTTACTTAAGAAGAACATTTGACATTCACCGTATCTACTTCCTTTCTTCCCATTAACTTCTTAATCTACTGAAATATGACTTCCATCTGAACCACTCTGTTAGACTATTTTTACCATGAACCTGGAATATAAAGCCTCAGAATATAAGGAAATGCTTCAAATATGATAGGAGTATAACAAATCAACACAGGAACCAACTTGGAGGTGCTCAAAATGTCCAAAACTAAAACAATTTGAACCAACATACATGTGCTCTAAGTGGCCAAAGGTAGTAAGTAATCATGGAATTAGATTATTGCCAGACACGGTGGTTCACGCCTATAATCCTAGCACTTTGGGAGGCAGAGACAAGAGAATTGCCTGAGTCCAGGGGTTGGAGACCAACCTAGGCAACTTGGCAAGACTTCTTCTCTACAATAAATCAAAAAATTAGCCAGGTGTGGTGGTACTTGCCTGTGGTTCCAACTACTTGAAAGGCTGAGGTGGAAGGATCACCTGAGTCCAGAGGTAAAGACTGCAATGGCTGTGAGTGTGCTGGTGTGCTCCAGCCTGGATGACGAAGTGAGACTTTGACTCAAAAAAAAAAAAAAAAAAAGAATTAGATTATAACCCTTAGAACAAAATAAATTTCTAAAAGTCTGTGTGCATAATACTGGTATAAGTGAGTGAGTGAATGAATAGGGAGAAGAGATAGCTTTTTTTTTTTTTTATAGTAGAATTCCAGTTGAAAATGTGGAAGGAATGATGGAAATAGAATATTTCAATTAGGCAAGTACTACAGTAGTAATTGTTACAGGCAAGAACATTAATGCATGCTAGAATTATTGGGCAAATATATATGGGAAGCAAGATATTTGTATAGTCTCAAAATATCTCCCCATAACATGTATTAATTATAAAAGCGAACATTTACATTGGAGAATCATAGCAGACAATATTTCCATCAAGTGACCAAAGATAACATAACTAGTAATAAGACATTGACAGCATATATTCCTTGATATGATGTACCGAAAAAAGCACAATATCACATCACAGCAATAGTAATAATGCTACCTAGCATCTTTGAGATTTGTGTGCTCTTCACCATGCTATGCACTTTATAAGCATTTTCTGTTGTGTTTCACAGTAGTCCTATATGGTGGATACTGTTATTATCTCTATTGTACAGTTAAGGAAGCTGAGTCCTAGGTAAATGATGAAACTGAGACTAGAAACCAGGGTTGGCTGACTCCAGTGTCCTTTCCCTTAATTACAGCATTATGCTGAGAATAGCTTTTGTTGTCAAGGGTAATTTATGGACTGATGAATTCAACATATTTAATATTGTGATTAAGTAGAGAATTTGGTGAGGTTTTGTGGTTTGATGTTTTAAAAATATACTTTTGAGCTGGGCTCAGTGGCTCAGCCTGTAATCCCGCACCTTTGGGAGGCTGAGGTGAGTGGATTGCCTGAGCCCGCGGGTTCGAGACCTGCCTGGGCAACTTGGCGAGACCTCATCTCTACAATAAATAAAAAATTAGCCGGGCATGGTAGTGCGCGCCTGTAGTTCCAGCTACTTGGAAGGCTGAGGCGGAAGGATCGCCAGAGCCCAGCAGGTCGAGGCTGCGGTAGCTAGGAGCAGCCACTGCACTCCAGTCTGGGCGACAGAGTAAGATTTCAACTTAAAAAAAAAAAAAAAAAAAAAAAAAAAAAAATAATATATATATATATATATATATATATATATATACACACACACTTTTGCCTTGTTTAGAAGCATTGGAAAAGTAACACAAACTAACGTAAAGTGGGTTTAATACTACTTGTTTTTGTATCATGATTTTTTTTCTAGATCAAAAATTTTTATTGTATTTTTCATCAAAAGCACTTAGTTAACCTTATATCTAAAAGTCTGATACCATTAACTTTCTAAATAATCATTTATTTATTTATTGTATTACTATTTTGAGTTGGGGTATTACTCTGTCACCCAGGCTGGACTGCAGTGGCACAATCATAGCTCACCACAGCCTGGAACTCCTGAGGTCAAGCAATCCTCTCATCTCAGCCTCCTAGAATAGATAGGAAGATGGGACTACCGTTGCCAGCCAGTACACCTGGTTAATTTTTTTCTTCTATAATCAAATATCTGGTCGGAGTTTATATTTCTCCAGTTGTTAATATATTTTTGCAGTTGGCTTGTTCAGATCAATATCTACATTTAGAAGACATATCAACCAAGTGCAGTAGTTCACATATTGCATTTGGTTGATATGTTTTTTCTCTTTTTTTCATTTTGTCATTCAATTAGTTTTAATTCTTTTTGGCTCTATGATTCTCTTTTTAGTTTTGTTTTGTTTCTTATAATTTCTTTGTTGAAGAAATAGAGTCATTTGTCCTGTGACATTTTCCATATTCTGGGTTTTATAGATTGCATCATCATTTTGCTAATTATATCTGAATTTTGTTTATTGTATTTAACATGTTCCTTTCTACCCTGCATTTCCTATAAATTAAATAATACATTTTTATTTTTTAAAAAAACACGACTTTTATGGCTCTCTACTATTTCCCTAAGCTATTATGTGAATGATTAAAGACAATACTCAAAAAGTATTACTAATATATCAACGTATGTTCAAGATTTTGACACATTCAGAAAAAGGAATGTCATGGTTAGCTAAATGTGGAAACTTGGGTAATACTACAAGTCACAAGATGAAAATAAGTCTTTCAACTTGTGAACATGGCGGTTCACAGATGTGAAAAAAATGAAGTGAAATCGTTCCACTTTTGTCAAAAACAAACTAAATCTAGGGTAGAATTTAGAAAAAGATTTTGACAGATTATGATTTGCTTTTGGATCAGTTTTTTCCTTTCTTATTTTTATTTTTTAATTTTTATCTTTTTGAGTTCGTGTCTAGTCTCATTCTGTCGCTCAGATTAGAGTGCAGTGGCACGCTCCTGGCCACCGCAGCCTCGACCTGCCGGGCTCCGGCGATCCTTCCGCCTCAGCCTTCCAAGTAGCTGGAATTACAGGCGCGCGCTACCACGCCCAGCTAATTTTTGATGTATTGTAGAGACTGTCTCGCAAAGTTGCCCGGGTCTCGAAGCCGCGGTCTCAGGCAATCCATTTGCCTAGGCCTCCCAAAGTACTGGGATGACAGGCTGAGCCACCGAGCCCTGGCCTCTTTTCTCTTTAAAAGCAAGTCTTTCTTAGTAACTTGAAAATGTATGCCTTGCCGGCTCAGTGGCTCAGCCTGTTATCCCGCGCTTTGGGAGGCTGAGTTGAGTGGATTGCCTGAGCCCGCGGTTTTGAGACCCGCCTGGGCAACTTGGCGAGACCTCATCTCTACAATAAATCAAAAAATTAGCCAAGTAGTGGTAGTGCATGCCTGTAGTTCCGGCTACTTGGAAGGGTGAGGTGGAAGGATCGCCTGGGCCCAGCAGGTTGACACTGGGGTGGCCATGACCATGCTGCTGCACACCAGCCTGGGTGATGGAGTGGGACTCTGACTCCAAAAAAAAAAAAAAAGAGAGAGAAAAAGATTGGAAGATTTTTAGCTATGATATATATCTCTGTTGTTAAAAATTCCTTGTTCTGGGTTTTATTTTTATTAAGGAATTATGTCTTGTTCATTATTTGAGACCTTGTATTCCTTCATATTGTTTAAAAAATATGTCAAGTAGAACTTGTGTCTGTGTGAGTGTGAGTATGTATGTGTATATCTTTCTCCTGCTCACTTCACTAGAGGGACTTAATCTCTGTAGTTGAATGTATAATAGCCATGTGATCATTTTTTCTTTTTCAAATTTTTAATTTCCACTCATTCACACACTAGTGACTCAATAATTTTATTTGTACAACCAAAATATTTTAAATGGATGAACCCCCAAATGTGAGTGGGTATGTGTGACTATTATTTTACCATAAGGATGTAAAGACCTAAGTTCCTACTCAGATTTTCAAACCTCTAATTTCTTGCCCAAATCTGCTTCTTTAGGAAAAGGGGAGTAACAGGTTATGTGAAAATTTTCTGATTTTATCAGAGGAATGAAGTGCATCCATAAGGGTTAAACACCATCTTTTTCTACTCTGTTCTTTTTTTTTTTTTTGCTTAAATGCTTATCTGGACCCACTAATTTACATCATGACTTGCTATTAGGTCATGACCTGTCTTTGACTAACACTCATACTGTAAATTTTTTAGTTTCTACAATACTGAAATATGACATCCAGGGTCTTCTATATATTCCTCCCAGTTGCAATTAAAATAATGAGTCACATATAATATCATCTATTTTGCTGGGTTTTATTTCTCTTTTTATGAATATTTGAATATATTAATTATGTGCCTTTTATGTTTTTAAAAATAAGTTAGGATCCAGGTTTTTGGGAAGCAAGACATGACTTTTTGAAAAAAATTTAAAATAATTTGTATTTTGAAACTATCATAAACTTACAGAAAAATTGCAAATATAATCAAAAATTATTTTACTCTGCTCCATTTGAGTGTAGATTGCAGTTCTGATGTGGTATAATCCCTAAAGAGTTGACTATATATTTCCTACTGATGACAAAACTTTTCTACATAACCACAATATAACTATAACAAGTAGAAAACTAATACAGCAGGAGCTGTGGAGACTGAGAAGAGAAAAAATACAATAAAGTATATTTGACAGAATTTGATGACTGCTTGGATGGGGGAAAGGTCAGAAAAACTAGAACACTGTATGTTTGTGTGTATGCAAATTGGGAAATGACCAAAATTAAACCTGTTTAATAGCTTAACACCTCAGTTCGTATTTTGTGGCAATGTGGTTTTTAAGGTATCACGTTTTAGTAGTAGAATAAATATTTGACTACAGATTCTCTATTGTCTGCTGTTAAGATTTATTGTTAAACAATACATTTGAGTCAGGTATAATAGAATCTATTGAAAAACTTTATAGGAGAAAAGTGGGATATTTTGGAGATCCTCCTAGGTTAGATTCTGTGAATAGAGTGTCAATGAATTAAAGGTAATGAAAGAAAACAGCAGGAGGTTCACATCTTATATCCCAGTGGTGACCTCTCTCTGGGAGGATCTACTCCCAGATTTCCAATTGCTAGAGCTCTCCATTTCAAACTCAGTATAAAAATAAACTTATCACACATACATAACACACATTCTTTCTCTACTAGGTTTCCTATTGGTCTGGAAGATAAGTACTGACTCTTTATTCTACTCAGCCATGCCCTACCTGTATCTAATCATTCCTACGTCTTTGAAAGGGCACTGGAGAAAAACAAATTTCATCTTAGTTTTATTACTAGTATCTCTGCAATTTTGAGAGAGTCACTTATTTATTTTTGTCTTCAAGTTAATCTCTGTAAATTGTAGTATTTGTCCCAAATGTGATAAAATATAGTGGTTAAGAGCATGGTCTCCATAATGAGTCTCCTCCTTGTCTTTTAATCCCTGCACCACCATTCAGTAGTTGTATGATCTTGGGCAAGTCGCTTCTCTATGCCTCTGTATCCTCATCTATAAAATGAGAATAACAGTAATACATAACTCACAGGATTGTTCTGAAGATTGAGTCAGTACATATGAAATATTAGGAATAGTGTTTAAAGTAGTAAACAATTAAATTTTAGCTCTTATTTTTGTTAGGATTTTTGTAATTGCTCTCTCAGTTCCATTCTATCATTTTGTAGTGCTACTATAAGAGTATCCCTCTCATTAGTCAGCCCCCTTATCTCCATTATACTGTTATTACCCCATTATCAGGATTAAATTAGTTATTACATGTAAAATGCTTAGAATAATGCCTGGTACTTGGTAAATTCTCAGTAAGTGCTAGCTCCTATTTTTGTGACATTTTCACATTGATAACCTCTCAAGTTTGTCAGATCCTTTCCATTCCTTACTCGTCCTCTGCCTTGAATCTCTCATGCTGTCTAGATTGATCTTCCTAGAACACTGTTCAGATAGTGGTGTTTCTCCGTTCTGAGCCTTCGGTACCTAAAAAAAGGGGAGAATACCGCCCAAAACAGTGTTCTTTGATAGTGATATCAGATGACTAGCCAAGACCAACTGAAAAATGGCATCAATGAAAGAGGTAAATTTGAATTTTAAAGAAGTGAAATTTTGTTTTACTGATTTTAAGGATATTGCTTGCTAAAATAGTTCAGTTTTTTTTTTTTTTAATTGGAGCCTCACTCTGTCACCCAGACTGGAGTGCAGTGGCCGCTCCCGGCCACTGCAGCCTCGACCTGCTGGGCTCCTGCGGTCCTTACGCCTCAGCCTTCCAAGTAGCTGGAACTACATGCGCGCGCTACTACGCCAAGCTCATTTTGATTTATTGTAGAGATGAGGTCTCGCCAAGTTGCCCAGGTGGGTCTTGAACCCGAGTTTCAGTTTTTATAGAAAGAAAAGCTGTACTGATATTCAAATTCAGGTAGACTTGCTACTTACTTATTTTCAGGAAGGGACTAAATCTAAAAAAAATTATTATTTTTTAAATTTTTTTATTTTTTGTTGGAGTCTCACTCTGTCGCCCAGACTGGAGTGCAGTGGCCGCTCCTGGCCACCGCAGCCTCGACCTGCCGGGCTCCAGCGATCCTTCTGCCTCTGCCTTCCAAGTAGCTGGAACTACTGTCGCACACTACCATGCCCAGCTAATTTTTTGATTTATTGTAGAGATGAGGTCTTGCCAAGTTGCCCAGGTGGGTCTGGAACTTGCGGGCTCAGGCAATCCACTCACCTCGGCCTCCCAAGGCGTGGGATTACAGGCTGAGCCACTGAGCCCGGCCCTAAATCTAAAACTTTATCTGAAAAACTCAGCGGTTCAGTTAAAATATAATGTCAGAAATAAAAGGAAAGTTTCATGAGTTTTTTTTTTTATGTTATGAAATGTATTCATTCAGGTAAAGATAATGAAATATTTTAATGCCGTTAGTAATTTTTTATAATTAGCTCTGATTTGTTCCTTTCAAAATTTTAAGCCTCTTTTTTGAATTTAAGTGAAAATAGCTTTATTTCTCTACTTTCAAAATAGCATAACTTTTTGTTAGAAAAATCATAAGAAACCGTATCTAATTTCTTAAGGAGAAGTCACTTGTTATGTGTTCAGGCATGACCTGCTCTTTAACCCTTTACTCATCTTCAGCTATTTTCATATTTTAAATATTTTAAAGTATTATGGAGAAAAGTATTTTCTCCAATAAAAATTGCATTTGATTTTGTTTTTTAAAATACTGATAGCCATATAATGCCATTTCACCAAGTTTTAGTTTTCAGGTGATTTTTAAAAATCAGATTTTTATGTATTTTTTAAAACTTTACTGCAGGAAATGGCAGAGTGAGAGTTAATGTGTTACATGGAGGGAAGAACAGTCCATTGGGGGTTAAATTGCAGAGTCTAATGGAATAATAACTGGTAGCACCATCTGCTGGCCTACTTCCGCAGAAGGAGTCAGTATTTTTAACGACATCTCTAATATTCATGCTGATGCATTTTGATGCTTTGTGCATTCATTTCTTTCTGTGCTTTGTTGGAATCTGGCTATCTGCTTACAGCTATTGAGGAAACTCAGCTTTTTAGGAGTGTTTATAGCCTTTTTCATACCTAAATAGGATGAACAGTAGATCTAAACTTGCCAAGGAAGAAATGTGTGGATAAATCAAAATGTGTATTTGTGGAGGGTTGTGCATCTCTTGGTTGCAGCTTGCTAAATAGGCCATTTAGGAATCTTCTTTCAATGATTTTTTCTTGAGCACTGCCTGGGGTGGTGAAAAAGCAGAGGGCAAGCCTTTGTCTGACGCCAAAAATGTCTTCAGTGAAGAGGCCAAGAGGAAGGGTAAGTGAAAGCCTGAATGAGTGGGAGGAGGAGGGGTTCTTTGGGCTAAAAGGCTAATGGGATTGAATAACCTTCCTTATTACTGGCTGCTGCTGCGGGAGTCGTACTGCATCGCCATCTTGAGCTTGTTGCTGTTTTCTCGAGTCTTGGTTATTTGTTATAGCCTGTAGGCCTTAAGGTGGCATTTTAGTGAACGATTCTAAACCCTCCTTCCTTTCCCAGTGCTGCTGCACTGCTATGAAACCTCTGATGAGGCAGGTATAGAAAAGATATCCAGTGAATCACACTGGAATCGGCATGAAAATGTGTTTGAAAATTCCTGATGGTTTTTTCCTTTCCTATAGTCAGAGGCATGTTTACGGGTAAGAACATAACAAAACTGTGATCTAAGTATATGTGAATGAATGTGTGTTTGAAGAGGAAATTCTTTTTAAAATGCTCTTGATATGCTTCCTGTGATATTGCTGAAATATTAATAATTTTAATGTAAAACTTGTTTCTTTCCCGAATTGCTTGAGCTAGATAATAATGATATAGAAAAGGGGGGAAAAACATCACATTTAACTCTTTCATGGGAAAACTAAAACTTTCTCTAATTTGGAAATGTCTGTTTACTAACTAACAATGTTGCCGCATTAAATTGATTTAAATGATTTCAGGTTCTAGTTCTAGTCTTATGCAGAAGATTTATTTTCCTAAAAATTAAAATAAGCTGTAAGGAGTAGTCATTCTAAATTAAAATTATTTTTTAAACTTAATAATGTTCAGAGTTTTGGAGAAGAGAAAAAAAGATTATTTCAAATGCACAGAATATTTACAGATAAAGCTTGAATCAACTATATTTACCTTATAAAATTTTGAATTAATTAAGCAAAAATGCTATGAAAATATAAGTGAATCCATATTATCCTTCTTTAACCTTCATTTTTAAATGTAGCAGTTGAGCTGTTTATACTAATTTCTAGATAAGCAAAGTGTTTGAATTTTAAATTGTAGCACTCACATATTTGTTCATGTAATTTTACTTCTCTAAGCTTAATTTGAAATGTTCAGATATTTGTGTCAATTGTTTCGGATGTACTTTGGTGTATGCTATTAAAAAAATGTTTTGATTTCTCTAGCCTCCATCTTCCAAGAAGAGTGATGGTTCTGGGACATACACTAAGTTGCAGAATACCCAGGTGAGGGTCATGTCTGAGAAGAAGCAGAGAAAAAAGTTGGAATCAGAAAGCAAGCAAGAAAAGGCTAATCGTATAATATCAGAGGCTATAGCAAAAGCAAAGGAACGTGGGGAACGCAATATTCCACGAGTAATGAGCCCTGAAAACTTTCCTAGTGCTTCAGTTGAAGGAAGAGAGGAAAAGAAAGGTAGAAGGATGAAATCCAAGCCAAAGGACAAAGACAGCAAAAAAACAAAAACTTGTTCTAAGTTAAAAGAGAAGACAAAAATTGGGTAAGTTGGTTAAGAATTAAATTTCTGTCTTTTTTAAACAAAAAGTACAACCTGTCTATTTGTGTGATATGTTTACTCCCATATTAGAGTTTAAATTGCTTGATACCATATGCACCTTATTTTATTTTTGAATGAAGTAGAGTCTATTCCAGGATTTCCTAAATTATACTGTTCTGTGAACATAGCTTTTTGTACATTAACATTAGTAAAAGGGATTTAAAATAGGAAAAGTTTCAGTATATGAATCAGAAAAAAATAAACAAAATAAAATTAATATTATTGTAACAGTTTCAACTTCACTTTCTTTGCAGAACATGCATTGAAATTTTTATAAGTTTTCTTCTTTATATCTTGGTTGTACTTGTGCCTTACTAGGTACCTCATAGTTTGGAAATATGAAATACAATATTTTCTCATAAACTCATAACTATGGACTGAATGTAATAGCAAGAAAACTAAGACCATTTAAATTATCAATAAGTGGCTCCCAGCTCTTACTGATTTACTTCCAGTCAATCACTGATTTACTTTATGTAATAAAGAGGCCAGGTGAGGATTAATGCTCCAAGAGAATTAGACAAAGAATTGCTCTAGGAGGTTACATTAACCCTAGTATTTTTATTTGACCATTTATATATTTTCCAAAAGTATAATACAATAACATTATTATTTTCTTTATATATATGCTTGCTCTGTATGCAAGGATAAACATAATCTAAGGCCAACATAGCTTAGAATTTTTTTTGCAGAACTATTTAGTCATTTTTAGAGCTTTATGTGGAATTTTACATAAAATTCTTAAATCTAAGTTTTCCCTTTTTCACACTTCCTTATGAAAATTGGTGTGAGAAATTTTTGATGTATATTATGTAGATATTTAGAACTAAACAATTTTATAAACCAAATGAATTTTTAGCATTTTAAATGCAACTACTGATGCCATTTAATTCAAACCATTAAGTAATATGGGCTCCCTTGTTATGATAGATCAATAAGTAATACTACCAATTTTGCATTTTATTTGCAGACAGCTAAAATGAAATTTGAAAATTAGATTTCTCTCCTTTTATTTTTTTTAAAGGTTTTTAGTATGAAAGTAATTTATTTTCCCAAAATCCTGCCTAGTTTCAATTTTGTATATTCCATATTTAATCTTTAGCAATACTAAAAGTTAATCTGATTAAAGTTTTCTAGTTGGGCTCCATGGCTCAGCCCGTAATCCCGTGCCTTGGGAGGCTGAGGTGAGTGGATTGCCTGAGACGGCGGGTTCGAGACCCGCCTGGGCAACTTGGTGAGACCTCATCTCTGCAATAAATCAAAAATGAGCCGGGCGTGGTAGCGCGCCCCTGTAGTTCCAGCTACTTGGAAGACTGAGGCGGAAGGATCGCCAGAGCCCAGCAGGTCGAGGCTGCGGTGGCCGGGAGCGTTCCACTGCACTCAAGTAAGGGCAACAGAGTGAGACTCCAACTCAAAAAAAAAAAAAGTTTTCTAGTTTTAACTTGTTCCAATATCTAGGCAGAGTAGTATACTATTTGGATGGGTAGTATTTAGAAAAACTGAGTCAAAGAGAAAATTGGTAGATTACAAAGTTATAGCAACTATTGTTTGCTTTAAATTTGTAGGAAATATCTAGAGGCAAAAGATACTGGAAGTCAGTCTGGTTTAAGGAAAACATTGTACATAAAGGAAAAGTATAAGTAATTAAATTTGAGAGAAACATTGAATTTCTAAGGAAAATGTGAATTAATATGGTAGTAGTAATAACAGTGAAATAAAGTACTGACTCTTGTGATAGTTGTATTTTTGTTAGAAGTAGTTAGATTATTCACAATAAATTATTTTAATTTTGCATGGTATTGATCAATTCCTTTTTCTAAAGGTAGTAAACTCTAGAAAACAGAAAATAGATGAGAATATTACTGGAAATGATATTTTTTCTGTTTTAGCTAAATATATGGTGAGATATTGAGTAGCTGCTAGAAAAGAAAAGTTGTGGAAAGCATAGGCCTTTTTGATAGAGGAATTTATAAATTGCAGGCAGGTAAGTAAAATTGAAACTTGTCTATGTATTATTAAGCTGTTGGAGTGAAACAATATCTCAACCATTTATATGAGTCAAATTTTTGTCAAAGACAAAAATTATCATGTTGGAGGAAAAGACATAGTTGGAATAAATGAAATTCCTATACAATCCTGAGTTTCAGTATTACACAATGGAAATATTTTATTATTGTGCCTTCTAATAAGCCACTATATAATTTTGAATTGGCTTGAGTTTTTAATTGTTGTGTAAAGGGTCATTTGAATATAGTTCAGTTGCATCATTTCAACTAGCAGCATTTTATGATATAGTAAACATTTCCTTTTAAAAATATTTTTCTAACAGTTTTAGAATTGGGCTGTTGCTAATATCAAATTATTGATATCTGTTAATTTGGAAGGTAATGTGTGCTGCAAGTTAACCACCAGCAGTGTGAAATATAAATTTTAAAAGTAATTTAATTTGTAAGCAATGATTTGTGGTTGATGTCAGGATTGGTGTTTATTTGGTTGTGATTTGGTATAATCTAGGAAGACCAATCTGAAGAAAAACAGTACTACCTCTGCTTGCTAATGTGCTTGAAACCTTTTCATCTTTTAGAATGTCCTTTTCAGAGTATTTTCTTACAGTCTCGTTTAATTTTTGTAGCAGTTCTGTTAGATTGGTCACACATATACAATGTGGCTAAATTATTTGGCTTTAAAGCCAATTGTGTTTGTTTAAATCCCAGTGTTATCACTTAAAAGCAGTGTAACCCTGAACAAATACTTAACCTCATCAAGTTTTAGGTTTCTCATCAGTAAAATGGGGATAATGATCGTACTTGCTTTATAATATTATTTTGAGGATTAAATTAGTTAATATCATTTAAAAGCATATAAAACCATACCTGGACTATGCTTAGTTCTCAGTAAATGTTAGCCATTATTGTTTTCCGGAAACATAAATAGCATATAGCTATTTAAGGAAAAGGCCAAGGCCAAGAGCCACACTTCTCTTAAGCCTATACTAATTCAGCTACCTAGTTTTCTTCATTAAACCTGTCTTCCTAAATACGATCAATTTAAAAATCAAACAGGAAATAATAGTTGTGACTTTTTCAGGGGAATAATAGATTAATTTGTTAATGACTATTTTCTCATGAGCATGCTTTTGCTTATCTGGTTAACCAAAGTAGCATTTATATAGATAAATTGTGTTTGAAATATACCTGGACGACAACCCCTTCTGGTCTCCTCCCACTGTGGGAACTTTTCTATTCTCTCAATAAATCTGCTTTCTAAAAAGAAAAAAAAAAGAAAGAAAGAAAGAAAAAGAAATATACCTGGAGTTTGAGAGCATTGCTCATGGTAATGTGGAAAGGTATGAGTTGAAATGAAAATGGCAGGTGAAAAGTGAAAGGTGAGGTGGGACTGGAAAACAACCTTTTTCTACTTTGATGTTTTTTCATGATCTTGGCAGTCAGTTGTAAAAATCTGCCTTTAACAAAATAGTTGTTACATTAATAGTAGGTACATAATAGATGCTCCATGAAGGGAATGGAATCAATTTTATGGAATGAACGAATGAATGGAAAGAAGATTAAATGTTAAATGATACCAAATGTTTGGATTTGATTTGTTAAATTGAAAAGAGAAATGGCAAGCTAATTCATTCATAAAACTAAATGATTAACTAATGCAGTTGTAATATAGTAGAGAGTTAGTTTCTAAAATAAATAAATAAAATTTATTCCAAAATTTCCAGTAGAATTTTCCTATATCTCTGTTTGGTTTCAGATTATATAATGGGATTTCTCATGATTTGACTGAAGCAGTTTTAAATTTATGATTTTTTTTTTTTTTTTTTTGAGTTGGAGTCTCACTCGGTCGCCCAAACTGGAGTGCAGTGGCCGCTTCTGGCCACCGCGCCTCGACCTGCTGGGCTCCAGCGATCCTTCCGCCTCAGCCTTCCAAGTAGCCGGAATTACAGGCATGTGCTACCACGCCCGGCTGATTTTTTTTTTTTTTTGACTTATTGTAGAGATGAGGTCTCGCTGCCCAGGCGGGTCTCGAACCCGCGGGTTCAGGCAATCCACTCACCTCAGCCTCCCAAAGGCGCGGGATTACAGGCTGAGCCACCGAGCCCGGCTAAATTTATGATTTATTTCTTTGACATTTAAATTATGTTTCCATGTTGTCAGTTAGAATTTATTTTGTGTTATAGATTGTTATAGACTGACAGAAGTAGAATGCTTTTGGTAGTTAAAAATGTTCTCATAGCCTTATAAATTTAATTATAAATTTAGTTATCATCCTTCATTATTAAGCTATTTTCCTTTTTGTATTATAATTATTCTTTGGATTTGTTATATGAATACTATTTACCAGGTACTACAGGTAGCTCTTTGGTTAAAGCAGAAGGCATCAAAATTTGGACGTATTTATCAAACTCCAGTAGAAATTAAGTATAAGTTATGTTATAAAGAAATATAATAACATTAAATTAGACCTCAAATTTATTTTGTGCCTTTGTTTACTATAGTCCTTTAAACCTCCAAGAAGGAAAGAGGAAAATAAGCATTTATTAATTACTTACTATCATATATTTTTTAAAAAACTACCTTTCATGTCTTTAGAGAGACATTTCCAGCTATAGAATAAAATCTGAGGGAAAAATAAGGTATATTATTAGAAATTGTCACTTTATGGTCCATATTAATAAAGTGGCATATGCGACTCTATTTGCAGGTTTTTCAAGAAAATAGAAATTTTGAAAGAATATCTGCTTGAATTAAATTAATCAGTCGCTTCGTGGTGTATGATAAATGAAAAAAGCAGTTATAAAAATGCATGATATAAATTTGTTATAATTTTTTATTAATTATATAACATTAGTAGTCTCCATATAAGTTCTATAACTTTTAAAACCTTTCATATAAAATGTTTTACTGATTTTACTGTTTACATCTAAGTTACGAAAGTCAGTGAAAATCTGAAACATTGTCATCCTCAAAAAGAATTGATGTATACATTTCTTATTAGTATGAATTTCAAATAAGATTTACAGTTCCATTTTTAAGAATGATACCTTTGCATGAAGCATACTAGTAAGGCTTATCATTAACAAAAAAGTGTGCCATATTTTATTGAACTAGAGGTGTCATTGATTGAGGCATATCATTATTTTATGTGTCAGTAAGAAAGAAAAAATTGCTAGTTAAAACTATAGCATATTTTTAATCATTAAATGAATCTTGATTGCAGAGATGTTACTATGGGAAAAAATGTGTATCTTAAAAGAATTCTTGAAAGAATTCAACTGTGCTGATAAATATTTAGACTTACTAATATTTAGCTACTACTTGCATTCTTAGTGCTATTTCTATGAAACAACTTAGTAAATTCAAATTTTCTGAGAAATACTATATCTGACTTAAAACAGGACATAATGTATAGTCCAAATTACCAAAAGCTTACAATACAATGTTACTTTCACATATATAAGGATTATAGTTTTAACTAAAATAAAGAACCCTTTTAAAACTTGCTTGTTTTTCCAAGATGGCTTAAGCTGGGGTCTTGAGTTCAACTTTATGTGAGATTCATTTTACCAAGTTAAATGTATCTCTTTTAAAAAAAAATTACATTTGAGGACTTTAAAAATATCCTCTGTACCTTCTACTAGGCTTGCAGAGCAATAGTATTTAACTTGTTTTCGTCAATTATGATGAATTAGATGTATTAATTACAACAAATGAACTAATTGGGTAAGATTCATTGTTTGTCTAATTATTACAATGAGAGAATCAACAGGGGACAATTACAGATTGATACAGTGTAGAATGTAGCTTGTTACACAGCATCTACTAATAACATGTGGGTGGGATTTAGATTAGTGCATAAATTATATTTGAAAATCAAATATAGACATGTCAAGTATAAATACTGTGGTTTTCCAGTGTCTATACTTATCAAGTGAATTAACATTTTAAATTCATACCTTAGTTTGCAATTGCCCTTTGCTGTCAGATACAACCTATGCTTTGATAGTTAGTTTTTTAAATTGCCTGTATATCTGTTGCTGCATTTTGCTAACATTGGTAACATTATCTTAATGTTTTTTAAAAATAAAACTTACATAGAGCCTTTATTATTAATATAGTAATTAATATAATTACTTTATTGCTTTACTTTGGGGCTATTTCTTAGAATAGCAATCAGATTATGTGAAGTATATAATTAAAGTTTATTTTTATTTATAATAAACTTTTATTTCATATTTAATAAACTCTTTGTAAACCATGATGCAAGAATGGAATGCTCTGTAGCAATTGGGTATTTTGCTTAACTGATTTTATTTTATTTTTTTCCTACTTTTGAAACATGTTTTTCTACTATTGAAACAAATTTGACTATCTATTGTCATTCACAGGCAATAGAGAGATTTCTGGTTTTTCAAAAGTTGTTCAATCATAAACCGTAAAAAGCTTATTAAAAGATAGGCTGGGCGTGGTGGCTCACACCTGTAATCTCAGTGTTTTGAGAGGCCAAGGCAGGAGGATGACTTGAGCCCAGGAGTTTGAGACCAGTCTGGGCAACATAGCAAGAGCTCTTCTCTGTCCAAAAAAATTTTTAAACTTGGCCAGCTGTCATGGCATGTACCTGTAGTCCCAGCTGCTGGGAGGCTGAGGCGGGAGGATTGCTTGAGCCCCAGAAGTTTGAGGTTACAGTGAACTATGATTGGGTCTCTACACTCCAGCTTGGGTTATAGAGCAAGAACTTGTCTCTTAAAAGTAATTAGTAGAGTCGGGCTCGGTGGCTCAGGCTGTAATCCCGCGCCCTTGGGAGACTGAGGTGAGTGGATTGCCTGAACCCGCGGGTTCGAGACCCGCCTGGGCAATTTGGCGAGACCTCATCTCTACAATAAAATTAACAAAAAATGAGCCGGGCGTGGTAGTGCGCGCCTGTAGTTCCAGCTACTTGGAAGGCTGAGGCAGAAGGATCGCCAGAGCCCAGCAGGTCAAGGCTGCGGTGGCTGGGAGCGGCCACTGCACTCCAGTCTGGGTGACAGAGTGAGATTCCAACTCAAAAAAAAAAGTAATTAGTAGGACAACCCCCTCGGGTCTCTTCCCTCTGTGGGAGCTTTTCTGTCCTCTCAATAAATTCTACTATTAAAAAAAATAGTAAAATATAATATAATTTTATATTTATTCCTTAAACTATGTTTATTGATATTAAATATCAGCTGACTAGAGTATATGTGTCATTTGTTTTAAAATCAGTAGGTATGTTGGAAATAGGAATAAGGGGACTTTTATTGTCTTTTATTAGAATTGTGATTTTGGGAGTTTTTTTCAGTCTTTTAGAACTAAACTTTATCTGTATAGTGGGACCAATACCTGCCATGCCTATCTCAGAGTTTTTGGCAGACTCAACTAAAGGCAAAGACACTTTGAAATGTTAAGTGTTCTATAAGTATAAAATAGTTTGATTATCCTGAATATTGGTTCCTAGAGCTTTCGACACTCTAGTTATCATTCTCTGAGCCAGAGCTTCCCAAACCTGATAGAATGTCAGAACTCTTAGGTAATACTTAAGAAGTCATATTAGAGTCCCACTTACTATATCAGAATCCTGGGTTTAGGACCCACAAATCTGATTTGTTAGTTTTTGGTTTTGTTTCTTTTTATTTTGAAATAATGTCAGACTTGCAAAAATAGGTCAGAGTTTTCTTAGGCTCTATCTTAAATATTAACATCTTATGTAACCATAGCACAATTAGTAAAACCAAGAAATAAACATTTTTACAATCCAATTAACCTCATGCAAATTTTGTCACTTGTTCCTATTTTAACAATTTTTTTTTAGCCAGGATCGATCTAATTTAGGATCCCACATTTCATTTTTCGTCATATCACCTTAGTCTTCTCCAGTTTGGGGTAATTCTTCAGTCTTTTTCTTTTATGATGTTTTCACTTTTGAAACAAACTGGCTGATTGTTTTGTAGAATGTCCATTTGAGTTTGTCTGATGTTTTCTCATGAGGAATCTGTATTTTATTATTCTATTTTTAGACACAGGGTCTCACTCTGTCACTCAGGTTTGAGCGCAGTGGCACCATTATAGCTCACTGGAACCTCTAACTCGTGTGCTCAAGTGATCTCCAAAGTAACTAGGACTACAGGAATATACCACCACCACCACATCTGGCTAATATTTTTTTTTTTTTTTTTTTGAGTTGGAGTCTCACTCTGTCGCCCAGACTGGAGTGCAGTGGCCGCTGCCGGCCACCGCAGCCTCGACCTGCTGGGCTCCGGCGATCCTTCCACCTCAGCCTTCCGAGTAGCCGGAACTACAGGCACGCACTACCACGCCCTGCTAATTTTTTGATTTATTGTAGAGATGAGGTCTCGCCAAGTTGCCCAGGCGGGTCTCAAACCCGCGGGCTCAGGCAATTCACTCACCTCAGCCTCCCAAAGGCGCGGGATTACAGGCTGAGCCACTGAGCCCGGCTGGTATTTTTAAAAAATTTTGTAGAGCTAGGGTCTTACGAGTTTGAGTCCAGGCTGGGCAATCCTCCCACTTCAACCTCCCAAAGCACTGTGATTACAGGCATGAGGCCTTTTGCCCAACCAAGAATCTGTATTTATTTTTTATTTTTATTTATTTTTTTGAGTTGGAGTCTCACTCTGTCACCCAGACTGGAGTGCAGTAGCTGCTCCGGACCACCGCAGCCTTGACCTGCTGGGCTCCGGCCACCCTTCTGCCTCAGCCTTCCAAGTAACTGGAACTACAGGCACGTGCTACCATGCCTGGCTAATTTTTGATTTTTATTGTGGAGATGATGTCTCACCAAGTTGCCCAGGAAGGTCTCGAGCCCTATTTAAATTGCAGACAAGATAACCGGGCTCGGTGGCTCAGTCTGTAATCCCAGCACTCTGAGAGGCTGAAGTGAGTGGATTGCCTGAGACCGCGGGTTCGAGATCCACCTGGGCAACTTGGTGAGACCTCATCTCTACAATAAATTAGAAAGTAGCCGGGCGTGGTAGCGCGCGCCTGTAGTTCCAGCTCCTTGGAAGGCTGAGGCGGAAGGATCGCCGGAACCCAGCAGGTCCAGGTTGCGGTGGCCGGGAGCGGCCACTGCACTCCAGTCTGGGTGACAGAGTGAAACTCCAACTCAAAAAAAAAAAAAAATACAGACAAGAATCTGTATTTTAAATAGATAGCTTTTTAATGAAGACTTCTGTATACATTCAGGATCTGCTGATCTGATACCAACCTAATTAATTATAACTCTTTGTAGTATTACCTAGATACCATTTAAGACTGTACAATAGATTGATATGACTTATAGCTTTCAAGATATTAAATAACCATAGTTTTTAAACCTGTGTGTGTGTGTATGTATGTGTGTGTGTGTGTGTGTATGTATGTGTGTGTGTGTGTATGTATGTGTGTGTGTGTATTTTAAAATTTTTGTTTTCTTAGTGACGGGGTCTTACTGTGTTACCCCCAGCTCGTTGTGAACTAAGCTCAAACAGTCCTACCTCAACCTCCCAAGTAGTTGGGCCTATAGGCGTACCACTGCACCTGGTTTATCCTTTTTTTAAAACTTGGAATTTTATTAGTCAAGGATGACTTCAAGTTTCAGAATTAACTTTTTACCTATTATGGAAAATAGAAGGTCATGTGTAACATTTTGGACTTAGAAAAGTTTAATAGAAAACTATTATATCTGAAATACCTCTTACAACGTTGAAAAAGAGTTTTGCATGGGTTGTTAAAAATGGTTAATGAGTTTAAGAAATAAGATGCTGTTCTAGGCCTTTAGAACAGTGTTGGAAGAAAAGTACTGAGTACTGTGTATCGACAATAAAAGTTCATTTTTTGTTTTTAAGTAAAATTTTAAAGTAATTAATATAATAAAGGCTTATCTAAGGTGTGATGGAAAGCATTTTATTTAACCTATTCCCACCACCAAAAAGGGTAAGTGCTTAAGATTGATTTGGTAGTATTTACTTTGTCGAGATTTAGATAATATTTATCTATAAAAATATTGTTTAAGCTGCTTAGTCTTTTGTCCTTAAAGAATCTTTCTTTAATTCCCTCATGCCATTGAAAAGGAATAGCATGGCCAGTTTATGGTCATTTATAAACTTCTAAAAATATGTAAATAGCTCTACCTTTCATTTCACTGAAATTTGTATTCAACAAGATTAGAGTCTTTAAGCAGCCACATAGATACATCAGAGAGTGTGTGTGTGTGTGTGTGTGTGTGTGTGTGTGTATTTTTTTTTGATTTGGAGTCTCACTCTATTGCCCAGACTGGAGTGCAGTGGCATGCTCTTGGCCACTGCAGCCTCAACCTCTTGGGCTTCGGCGATCCTTCCACCTCAGCCTTCCAAGTAGCGGGAACTGTAGGCATGTGCTACCACGCCCGGCTAATTTTTGATTTATTGTAGAGATGAGGTCTCGCCAAGTTGCCCAGGCTGATCTCGAACTCGCAGGCTCAGGCAATCCACTCGCCTTGGTCTCCCAAAGTGCTGGGATTGCAGACTGAGCCACCGAGTCTGGCCCAGAATATATATTTTACATAATTTATTTAGCATACCAAATATTGAAAAAATGCCTTTTTAAACAGTATATCCAAGTGTGTTAACAGGCCTTGATTTGCATGTCATGGTAAATTATATTTAAGCAACTAAACCCTTCTTTTACTAACATTGTTCTTATCTATAAACTAGTTGAAAATACCTACTTAGGTTGGAGATAATCATTATCAAGTAGGAGAAAGTATCAAATATATATTTCTACTTCCTAACTTTACTTAATATTGTTCCTGACTTTGCCATTGAAAATCATCTGCTCAAGTGCCTTAGGATAGAGCAGATAATCACAAGCAGGATAGTGAATACCTTTAGGAGGAAGGAGGTCCTTAGTAAGAAAGGCATGAGAGAAGCACTTCTGGGAAACAAATATATTGTCTTCTTGATCTGGAAGCTAGTTGCACATGTGTTTTCAGTTGGTGAAAATTCATTGAGTGGTACTCTCATGTGTGTGATTTTCTGTATTTATATTATGTTTAATATTAGTAAATTGTACTGTTAGGTTTATGGAAAATGAGGATTGGATTATGGGACATTTTCAGGTTGTAACACCTATAAGATATCCATACGGATATGTCTAATAAGCAGTTGGTTATATGAGTCTGAAGCTTGGGAAAAAGGTCTGTGCTAGAGATAAGAGATTTGAGAACCTTCAACTTAAACTTCAAGATAATAAATTTAAGAATAGATTAATTAAATCTCCTAGGAGCAATATTTAGAGAGGGAAGAAGGCTGGAGACAAAACTTTGAGATGCACCAAAGTTTAAGAGGCTAGCAGAGAAGAGTTGTCAATGACTAAGTCCTGCTGAAAACCAGCATTTAATGAGTAAATGGAGGAAGAGAAGCCAAAATTTAGTGAGAGGAAATTTAATAAGAACCAGAAGACTATTGTGTCAGGGAGCCAAGAAGGGTGCCAAATGGAAACAGTGATTAGTTACATTTGGTAGGTAAGACTAAAAAGTTAAGTTACTTCTCTAATCCTCAATTTTCTCTCCTTATAAAATAATAGTACTTGCCTCTCAGAGCTGTATGAATAGCAAGTGAGAGAATGCCAAAGTCAGCACACAGGCTGACTCATCGTAAACACAGAATAAATGGAAGCTACGAATATGAAAAGTAGTTTCAAGAGTTCAGATTTTAGTGGGCTGAGGAATGAAACGGAAATGATTCTTGAGAACTATGGAGAAGGAGGAAGAACACAATCTAATAGTAAATATAGCCTTAAGGGAGACTTTTATTTTAGGAGAGAAACTAGAGAAGGAAAACGGATTGGAGAGGTAGTGAGGAATAAACAATGAAAGTAGTCAGAGGGAATGGAATGTAACTATGGTTGGTTTCTTTTTCTTTTAAAGTTGTGGGGTACAATTCAGGGTTAGGTATACAAATGTTCATTATGCAGGTACCCTTGTTGATAAGGTTATGGTTGGTTTCTTAATGTTGTTTCAGAATAACTTCTTTCTATATTTCCTCTGGCCTCCTATTTCCAACATAAGCTATATTTTTTTACTCTTACTTAACTTCGCATATTCAGAACAGTGTAGATGAGACACCAAATAAGAATTATCATTATCCCGTAAACATGGTAAACATACCAATACAAGAGTGATGTAGGGAGAAATCATCTTCCTTTGCCTCACATCTGTCTAGTCATACAGTCAGTAACCAAGTCCTATTTGTTCTGCTTCCACAATCAGACATTCTGTCTTCACTTCTTCATCTACATTGCTATAACCCTAGATTATATTCTTCATCTCACACTTGAATTGTTTTTGTCTTACCACTGGTTTCTCTGCCTTGCATTTCACTTCCTTGCAGTAACATTGCTCCCTTGCTCAAAATTTTATACCTTCTAATTGCTTTATTTATTTCATTTATTCAAGATATCTCAGTGCCTATTTATTAAACATTTGCTGCTAATGATGTACAAGACAGTTTCCTTTTAAGTTTCTGCCTTGAGGATTTTAAAAACTGGTCTTAAGTTGTTAACTCTTTGCTTGTAACACAAGGCTTTCTGGGATCTTCACCCTGTCTAGTTATCTAGCTCTCTGCTTTCTTCTCTGTAGTTCTCTGTGTGTTCCTGTCATGTTATTATCATTGCATATACTCCTAACTCTGCTCTGGTATCCCCTTGCCTGAAATGTACCCTACCTCTTCTTTCACAAGCTATTTAACATAATTGTTTAGTTTAGTTTAGTTTTAGTTGAGGTCTCACTTTGTTGCCCAGACTGGTGTGCAGTGGCATAATCCCAGCTCACCTCAGCCTCAACCTCCTGGGTTCAAGTGATCCTTCCACTTCAGCCTCCCTAATAGCTGCGACTATAGGTGCATGCCACCATACCTGGCTAATTTTTTGATTTTTTTGTGGAGATGAAGTTTCGCTATGTTGCGCAGGCTGGTCACAAACTCCTGGGCTCAAGCAGTCCTCCTACCTTGTCCTCCCAAAGTGTTGGGATTACAGATGTGAGCCACTGCAACCTGTCATCACTTTAGTATTTTAGCTGTGATTATAGTCTAACTATGATATTTTGATCAAGTGACTTAATAAAGTAACACAAGGTTCACTAAAGCTTCAAGATCACTTTATTAAATCCTAGAACCTACGAAAGTGCCTGGTTTATAATAATTTGAAGCAGTTACCATTAGTTGAGAAATTACTATGTGTCAAGACTGCATGAAGAGCTAATATATGTTATCCCACTTAATTATCATCAACAGTGGAGATACTCATTATAATATTCCTATTTTCCAAGCAGGGAAACCAAGGCCAAAAGAGATCAAATAATTTGCCCAGTGTCTCACAGATAGGTAAATGGTGGAGTCAGAGTTTAAATCCTTGACCCCGTGATTTACAAGTGCATGCCCTTAACCTCTGAGTTCTCCCATTTTAGTAAATAATTTTTTAAAGAATTCTGCTATTTTTGTGATAAATCATACCTGAAAGTACTTGGGGAATTTTCAGCTTTGGGGAATTTTGCTTATTAGTAATTAACAATGATTAGTAACTAGATTTAAGATTATGCCCCCTTCATTTGTTGGAGCAAATAAGGAAATGTGCGAGTTCTGTACTTATAACTCTCTTCAAGAAAAAAAAAAAAGAAAGAAAACATACTTTCATTATAGATAGTTCTATTTGCTGTGTATATGTGTAAATATTAATATATGTAAACATACAGATATAAACATGTACTGACACATACACACTCTAGGAATATAAAAAATAGTTTTATTCTTTAGGAACATACAATACAGCTAAGATATACCTTAATGTAAATGAAATAATTAAAGAACAATTAATCATTAAATTGTCTTCAGTGAGAAATTACTGTAATGTAGAAGGAAGTAGATGCTTTTAGGGAATGGGTAGATTCAAAGACAATAAATGGAATTTGAATTTGATAAAAGGGAGAAAGGAAAAGCAGTCCTTTAGTCCAATTCTGCAAGATAATAAAATGAGTTATTTTATTATTAAATACAGTTATATCACTTGAAATTTTTCCCATGAAAAGTAATCTTGAGCCTAAAAAAACAGGTGATAGAACTGGATTGCCTTTCTGTGCTTAGAAATACATTACCTGAGCTGGGCATGGTTGCTCAAGCCTGTAATCACAGCACTTTGGGAGGCTGAGGTGAGGGGACTGCCTGAGCCCACGGGTTCGAGAACAGCCTGGGCACCTTGGCAAGATCTCATCTCTATAATAAATCAAAAAAGTAGCTGGACATGGTAGCATATGCCTGTAGTTCCGGCTACTTGGATGGCTGAGGCGGAAGGATTATCTGAGCCCAGCAGGTTGACGAGCATGTATTTCTAATGTATTTCTAAGCGCAGAAAGGCAATCCAATGACCTTGAGTGTGTGTGCCACTGCACTTCAGCCTGGGCGACAGAGTGAGACTCCAACTCAAAAAAAAAAGGAAAAAGAAAGAAATACATTAACTGTAGTATTGGTTTATATTCCATTAGAACCAAGTTTATGCTTTCAAAGTGTCATAATGAATATCAGGATAATTATCATCCTGGGTTTGTCATGCAAGTGATATAAAATGAGTTTCACATGGCAGTCTTAATTTGAACATATGGGAAAATTAAGATCTCTTACTGTTTATTCTTTTCCTCTTAATACAGCAAACTCATTATTACTTTGGGTAAGAAACAGAAAAGAAAGAATGAGTCTTCAGATGAAATATCGGATGCAGAGCAGATGCCACAGCATTCATTTAAAGACCAAGATGCTCAAGTGAGTATTAAAGTTTTTTTCTGAGAAATGAAACACTGTTAGAATTCTCTAGGTAGCATAATATTGCCTTATGGATATTTACTCGGTAGTTTAGGAGTAAAAATACATTTTGTTATGGTAGAACTTGTAGGGCAGCATTATTAAAATATGTTCTTAATAATATTACCATCAGATATTAGATGTGAGAGGAAACTTATATATCCTCTCCAAACCCCTTATTTTTCATATAATGAAACTGAAGCCCAGAGAAGTTAAGTAACAATACAAAGTCCTTTATGGCTTTTAGCTTAGAGAAATATTTAGTGATATTAGCCTGTACTTACATAGTGCTTTTGAATGAACTTAATAATGGGGATATTAATTTTTAAAATCACATAAAACTGGCAAAGCAAATGGATTGAATCATTTCTAGAAATAATTCCTTGGTCTGCTTCTATTGAAGAAAAGATAACTGATTATATTACAAATCTCCTAGCTTAGATATAAATACTGTGCATTTTGCCTTTTTTTTTTAATAGGTGGATATTTAAAATAACCCTCTGAAGTTAAAAATTTTATATAGTGAAGGTCATAATAATTCAGGCCACCCTCTGCTCTCTATTAATTAATGTATGACTGTAGGCCGTAGGGGTGGTGGCAATTGTTGAATTATGGGGCCAGAAAGCCCCTCAATGGCCTTTCTTCTTCCTTATGCAGCTTCTTATCCAATGGGAGAGTAGTGGCTCAAGGCTCCTGGGCTGCTGCAAGAGTTGAGGTAAGGGCAGTGACTGAAGCTCCTATTATATGGCCTGGCTTTTTTTTTCTTTTTTTTTTTTTTTTTTTTTTTGGTATGTTATCCTTAACTTAGGCAGACTTATATTTAACTTATTCAATATGATTAAACTTAGTTTAATTTTTACTAGAATAATGCTGGCCATTTTTCTATTATGTAATCAGTAAATGATGAAATGTTAGGATAGGCACATTTCTTCCATGTTTTTTACTATATAGTGTTAGTCTGTTTTGACAGGTATGTTGCTTTAACACACACACACACATACAATATGGCAAGGGAAATAAATTTTTTAAAAAAATTATAAGTCTATATTATTGATATATTTGTGTTATTATATATATAATGTAAAGGTCCATGTAGCTTTCAGCAACAATGGATTGTTTACATTTGAACTTTTGGAAACTAATTAAGGTTTGGGATCAGGCGGAAACCTAAAATTGTGATTTGGTACTTAATTTTGTTACCTGTAATCTTAATAGAAAATATTCCAGTAGTCTAACTATGTTTAGGGACCTAAGTTTTTTTAATACCTCTGCAGTAAATTATGCTTTTGGGATCATTAAAGGAAACAAGTGATATGTTATCATTAGTAAAGTACTGTATTAGTCATTTAAAAGCATAATACTTCTGACCTCTTATGTGAAGTGCTGTGAACTGATCTTTTGAAGCCTTGAAGATATAAGATGAAAAAAGCTAGAAATAAGAAATTAGAAGGGAGAATTTATCAGTATTTTAAATTGTGCTTTTAAGAAACATTATGAAGGAAGAAAGTCAGAAAAAAAACCATATTCACCAAAAATGTGGGTATTAGATTAGTTTTTGTATTTTTAATCTAGTAGAAATGTTGTGTGGCAGAGAAAGATAATTGGTGAGAGTGGCACCTTATTTGGTTTTTCCTAACTAATGTGTAAACTATATACTCTAGTGGAATATAATTTATAGTAAAATCATCTATAGTTCCATAATTCATTGGCTTTTAAATTAATCTTGTAGACTGATAAAGTCTTCATAGGATGAAGAAGCAGTTTACAGTTCTGTCTTGTGAAGATTTCTCTTGAGTACACTTTTGTGAGTTTAAAGGACTCTTTCAGGCAACTCGTTTACTACTTACTAACAACTAAGTGAAGCATTTCTAAGTACTAATAGATGCCTAAGTGATCAGAAAGGAAACTAGTGCTGAAAACATCTAATAGAGTTTTCTAAAAATGTGCTGAACTATCAAACTTCATTATTTAGAAGTCATGCCTAGTGAGACATCAGTAATACATGTAGTGTTAAAATAATAAATGTCACAGTTGTTTATTAACTAAAATTGTTCATGAACATTAAGATCTATGTGATACCCATAATAGAATTCTAAACATTCTTTTCACCTAGTGTTGGAGATCCATTGAATTCCTTCCACCCTCAGGAAATTTAAATAATTCATATCTTTTTCAGAATAGGATGTGGGATAATTAGATTGCTAGCAGTCCTTGTATTGTAATTCTTATATGCCATCTTATGTCTCCTGTATTAACGAAAGTGTTACTCTGAGGTTTGAAAATGTAAATGTTTTCATGGCCAAGAGATATTGACCCCTTCCTAAAATAAGTCATGGTGTAATGTACTGCATTTGACTGACCATATTAGTGCCTTTCTTTTTCTCAGTATTCCACTGCTCACAAGAGAAAGAGGCAGAGGCATGATGTTTAAAGTCCATTGCAGGATTACTAGATACAAGTAACGATTTATCCCCACACACTTTAGGACTAACTCAGCTATTTTTGTCATGCCTATGAAAGTAAATGAAAGACCTGCCAAGTTGAAGACAGGCAGAAACCAAAAGGAGAGAACACATGGGTTATTTTGCTGGTTCCATTTTTGGGCAATGCTGTGGAAGTTGCTAAATATATAGAGGAAAATGGAATGGAAAAAAGAAGAGTCAAATTTGCTAAATATTGAGCAATAGAACAGTTGGCTGAAATATCCACCCCACAAGATTTTAGGGAAGTAAAAAAAGTAAGCCTAAGCCCTTTAGCCTTTTAAAACCAACCTGAGAATTTGTTTTTGTAGTAGAAACATCAAAAGATATATAACTTTGCTGTTGTTTTTTAAGTTCTCTTTGAAATATAAAACTTATGAAGCATATTAGATATTTAGGGAGGTAAGTAAAGCCATGTGTATTTGATTCCTGATTTTAAATTAATTAGGTTATTTAAAAATTATTTTATTACATGTAATACTTTGTAAAAGGTTTAATTTTGTTTGGTGACAGTGACGTTCTTTATATTTAAAGAAAGCTAGTAAAGTTAGTGAAACAGTTTCTTCTTTCATTCAGATCTTAACTACTTGGTAGATTTAATATTTTACTATTTTATGTATTTCTCTTAAAACATTTAATTTCCTCTTCTAGGTTTATGCCCCCAATTAAATTTTACTTTAAAAGTGTGGGGTACAGTTCAGGGCCCAATTAATTATTTAGCCAATATTCCTCTCATCTACTCTTTGGGTTTTGGGCAAAAACTGTAAAAATATTAATACTTTAAAATATATATTGCCCAAGGTGTAAAACAGTTAAATAAAATGGATACCTTTTTACTTTTAACAATAGTTTCTAATGAATAGTAATGCAGTAATTAATAAAGGTACTACGAATAAAATATATTTTGTACAACCTGTGAAATAGTTTAAAAAAACTAGAAATCTGTTTATTCTTAGCAATTTCCAAAGAAAAGTTGTAAAGGTATTACTAATCTTTGTTATTTGAAATTGTAGGAAGTAAAACTGTAGGAAGATTGTAAGTCTGTGACAGAGGGCAAATTATAATCTTCCTTTAATTAAAAAGAAAAATAGGAAGAGATGAATAATGAATGTAATTTTGAAAATTTAATATACAATATTGACAACTTTAGGTTTAATTATTTTAAAATCTTTCCTTCAAAATAAATTATATAAATCTGATCCTTGTGGTTCATTACAGAAAAGAAGATCAAATCGACAAATCAAAAGAAAAAAATATGCAGAAGATGCAGAAGGGAAACACTCTGAAGAAGAGGTTAGAGGCTCCATGAAAATAAAAAAGAATTCAGGTCCTTTACCTGGTGAACAACCTTTACAATTATTTGTGGTAAGCACATTTGTTTGTTTGATATTTGATTATGGAATTATGATTTCAAAACATTTTAAACCAACATTAATTCTACAAAATACTTGCATTGTATTTCCTTCTAAGATCTGCTCTAACTTATCCTCCTAAATTTCATTTCATTAGTTAATGGGCTCATTCAGATTAGAAACCTCTCCTTGTTTTCCGTTGATTCTTCATCCAAGTTCTCACTGCATTTTCTACCTTCAAAATACATATTCCTGATACTACTCGAAACTTGCTATCCTTTCTAGAGAATATTTCAACATTAATTATAAGTCTACTCACATTATTTTTCTACTTAAAACTCCTCAGATAGTTTCTTAAAACTCATGAAAGTAATGGTGTCTTTTTAGTGCAGTGTATAAAGTCCTTCATCTGGATTTTCTGGCTTCATCTCCTGCTTCTTTAGAAGCACTGAGTCCCCTGTCTTATGAACATAGTTGCCTTAATGCCATATTTTGACACCTCTATGCCTTGCATATGCACTTTCCTCTTATAGAGTTCTTTTAATCCCTCTTATCTGCATTGTGAACTCACCATTCATCTGCTAGCTGAGGGAGCTGAGACATTGGGCAAGTACTTATTCTGTTTATGCAGAAATTTCCTGATCTTCAAAATGGAAATGATAATAGAGATGAGAATAGATTTAAATGAGTTAATATATGTAAAATGCTTAGAATAATGCCTAATATGGTTGTTGTTTTTTTTTGAGTTGGAGTCTCACTCTGTCGCCCAGACTGGAGTGCAGTGGCCGCTCCCGGCCACCACAGCCTCGTCTGCTGGGCTCTGGCGATCCTTCCACCTCAGCCTTCCAAGTAGCCGGAATTACAGGCATGCGCTACCACACCCAGCTGATTTTTTGATTTATTGTAGAGATGAGGTCTCGCTGCCCAGGCGGGTCTTGAACCCGCGGGCTCAGGCAATCCACTCACCTCAGCCTGCCAAAGGCACGGGATTACAGGCTGAGCCACCGAGCCCGGCATGCCTAATATGTTAAAAAGCACTGTATGTGTACTATGATGATGATGCAGATGATGACAAGGACAATAGCAATGATAATATATTTTTTCAATTGTTGTACTTCTAACATTTAACATAGTATCCAACACGGATGCTAAATAAATGTTTGTTGAATTTAGTTTAATTATAAACCTACAACACAGCAACGAAGAGATTTTTCAGAAAATGTTTCATCATTATTCTTCTGCCTCCCATAGGAGAATCCAAGTGAAGAAGATGCTGCAATTGTAGACAAAATACTATCATCTAGAATCGTAAAAAAAGAAGTAAGTAATAGTGCATTATACTTTATACTTTATAGTCTGTGGACTGTTGAAAAGAATCAAAATTACTGATTTTCTTTTCTTAGATATCACCTGGAGTGATGATTGATTCAGAAGAATTTTTTGTAAAATACAAGAATTAGTAAGTATTCGAGTTAGAAAAATAATAGAAAGATATTGATTTAAATATAAATAAATGTATATAATAATTAATGTATATAATATATAAATATATTGAGTTAAAGTTATGATTTTAATTTTATCTACATTTTAATGATTATTTTACTATTTATACTTGCTTGAA
Organism: Cephalopachus bancanus; assembly: GCA_027257055.1. NCBI lineage: Eukaryota > Metazoa > Chordata > Mammalia > Primates > Tarsiidae > Cephalopachus > Cephalopachus bancanus. The sequence goes on from JAPVLO010000415.1 coordinate 122,717, forward strand.
TAAAAATCAGTAAAAAGTAGAAAGGGTCTGTTTGAAAACCTTTCATGTTAAAATTAAATGGTTTTTCACAAAATATTAATTATTAAAAATGCAGAAATCTTTATAAGATATGCTTCTGCAGATCGTACTGTTTTTATAAAAGACTTCTCTGTCTATCTGTAGTCCCAGCTACTTGGGAGTCTGGCAGGAGGATTACTTTAGCCCAAGAGTTTCAGGCCAGCCTGGGCAACATAGCGAGACATAGTCTCTTTAAAAAAAAAAAAAAGACTGTAATCCCAGCACTTTGGGAGGCCAAGGGGAGAGGATTGCCTGAGCCGATAGGTTCGAGACTGACCTGGGCAACTTGACGAGACTTCTCTAAATAAATCAAAAAAATTAGCCAGGCGTGGTAGCGTGCGCCTCTAGTTCCCACTACTTGGATGGCTGAGGCGGAAGGATTGCCTGAGCCCAGCAGGTTGATACTGGGATGGCCATGAGCGTGCCACTGCACTCCAGCCTGGGCAACGCAGTGCGACTCCAACTCAAAAAAGAAAAGAGAGAGAGAATTTTTAATCTCTAGGTTTTTGGTACGATATACACAGTGTGATGATTTGACTTTAAAAATTTAAGTTTTAATCTTGGACATAAGTGAGTTAACTCATAAAAGTTGCTAATTATGGGAAAATAATTTGCCCTTCTTTTTGTACGTTTTCCATCTTTTTTCTATCCTTCTGTGAAAGAAGTTTGAGTAAAGTTACATTGGTTTCAAAACAAATTGGCTTTCTGATCATGATAAAACTGTTATAATGGAAATAATAAATCAAATCTTGCTGTTAAGCTTTTTATCATTTTACTATTCTATTTCTGTATGACAATCTGTAGACCTTTAGACTGCAATTTTCTTTGGATATAGTGATCACAATGACTTTTTTTAGAAACTAATGGAGTCTATTAAAATTAAGTGGTGAGCTACCTATTTGTAAAATTGAAGATGATATTTTGTATTGGGTGTTATAATTAAAAATACATCTAAACAAACATTTTCTTTATCATTCTAATATATTGCTTTTATAAAAATTTTAGCTCCTATCTTCACTGTGAGTGGGCTACAGAACAACAACTTTTGAAAGATAAAAGGATCCAGCAGAAAATCAAACGATTCAAATTGAGACAAGCACAAAGAGCACATTTTTTTGCAGACGTAAGAAAAAATAAATAAGACTATTATGTGTTGGACTCTGAACACATGTAGTATTATTTATCAAAAATTAAGTATTATTTTAATTTGTAGGCTTCCAATGTTGTTATTTGAATACAGATGTTATCTACATACAATATTTTTCTCTTCTCAAAATTAGCTTGGAAACTAGTTAAAACAGGAACCCTGATAATTCGGAATGGTAGATAATGCTTGTATTTTTAAATTAGCATGTATTTCAATACTTAGAGTTGAATGTGCGTGTGTTGATATCACAAAGGATATATCAGTTGTTATTCAAGTAAAGAAAGTGATAATATAGCAAGTAAATAGAAAATAAAATTTTTCAGTACATGAAATGTATTGCATATTTTCTGTACTAGCCTTGTGTGTAAATGAACAGAACCTCATTGGAAAAATATGTTTACATCTCTAGGCCTCACTAAATGGTCCGTTGTTCTCTCCTGCTCTAATTTTTTTAATAGACATTTTTTTAATTTGAAAAAATTTTTACACTTTTTATTTTAATCAAAGTAATTATAAATATAATACAACAAATTCTCACATACTAACTAGATCTCCAGAAATGTTAAAATTTTTCCATGTTTGCTTTATCATTTGTATTCATTCTCTGTAGAATTAACACTGACGTAGTACTATTGTCTCTTCTACAGACCTTATTCATATTTCACTAATTGTTCCACTAGTGTTGTTTTTTTTTTTAGCAAAAATAAGTGTATTTGTGTTTATCTTGTCCCGAGTCTAATCCAGCATCCCATGTTTCATGTCGTCGTAATGTCTTCTTTAATCACTCTTTGTTTTTCATTTCTTGGCCACTTTTTAAGAGTGCAGCTCATTTATTTTGTAGAATGTCCCTCACTTTGGAGTTGCATGTTTTCTCATATCCAGGTTAGGCATTTTTTAAAAGAACACCAGAGAAATGATACTCTCTTCTTAATGAATGATATAGGATGGTACATGATATCTACTTGCCCTATTACCTGTGTTAACTTTAATCACTAGAAAAAAGTAGTACCTGCCAGATTTCTCCACTATGACATATCTAGAAATTTCTTAAAAGCTGAAGATTTTAGAAGTACTTAGTTAATAATCTTTAATTTCTCATGAAGACTAATTTTTCTTACTAGACTCAGGGACAACATAAATAGAAGCTATGTAGTTTTCTTTTTTTATCACTGAAGTTTCTGTTTGTTTTATTATTGATATATTTGACAATGATTGTGTATTTTTAGGGTACATCATTTTATAGTTCGCTCGTGAAATAATCACATCAAACTAATTAACATATCATCACTTCAGAAAGTTACCACTTTCTTTTTTTACTTTTACTTATTATTATTTTTAAGTCTTTAAGTACCACATTACCATTCTGGTGTTGGGCATTGTTCTTTGTTACCAGGTGTGTCCTATATAAAAACATGGGAGTCATAATATCACTCAGGAGAGGTTTAAGATAGTGAAGAGAACTAAAGGCAGAGCCATGGAGTACCACAGTAGAGGTTAAGCAGAGGAAGAGAGGCAGCAAAGGAAGCTGAGATGGCTGTGGAAAGTAAAACTTACAGAGATGAGTAGGAATTGGCCAAGCAGACAAGAGAAGGGACAGCAATCTAGTCAAAAGAGAGAAGATTGAAGGTAAACACATGGAGGTGTGAAAGAACATGGAATTTGAAAAAAAAAAAAAAAAAACATGTATTTGTACTTCTGGAGCATGAAACTTGGGTTAAAGTTGTGTCAAATAGTACGAGGTGAGGATGGAGGAAGAGATAGTGTCCCAATAATTTCACAAAAACTAATGTGGACCTTATCCCCAAAACAAGGGAGAGTTGGCAAGACGTTTAAGCAAGAAAGCAATGTGTAAAATTTATATTTGTGAAAAATCACTCTGGAGACAATGTGAAAAACACATTAAAGGGAGGCAAGACAGAGAATGTTCTTCCTCACTTTGTGGTTGCATGATGTTTTCTTTAATAACCTTATAGGGTTGTTTATATAATGGTCCAAGTAAGAAGTGAGGATGAGGAAGGAGGAACCAATCTGAGTTACAGTTAAAAGTAGAATCTGGCTGGTTACATGCCTATAATCTCAGCACTTTGGGAGTCCGAGGCAGGAGGATTGCTTGAGGCCAGGAGTTTGAGACCAGCCTGAGCTACATAGCAAGACATCTTCTTAACAAAAAAATTAGTAGAGTGTGGTGGTATATACTTGTGGTCCCAGCAACTCAGGAGGCTGAGGAGGAAGGATTGCCTGAACCTAAGAGGTTGAGGTTGCAGCGTCCTGTGTGATTCAGATATTGGGGGTGGGAAGTTAAAGTAAAAGAAGGATTCTAAGTTGGCATTTCCTTTTCTGGCTTGTGTAACTGGGTGTGCTGCACAGAGAGGGAACTGTGCTACCAGTAACCCAGTTAGAAAATACAGGAGGAAGGTAGGGTTGAAAAGTTAATGAGTGCAATTGTGTTTGAGGTAACTCAGGTAGAGAATTTGTATTTATCTAGATAAGTGGATCTTGAGTTACAGGAACCATCAGGTAAAAATAAAGAGTATGCAGCCGGGCTCGGTGGCTCAGCCTGTAATCCCGCGCCTTTGGGAGGCTGAGGTGAGTGGATTGCCTGAGCCCGCGGGTTCGAGACCCGCTTGGGCAGCGAGACCTCATCTCTACAATAAATCAAAAAATCATCCGGGCGTGGTAGCGCATGCCTGTAATTCCGGCTACTCGGAAGGCTGAGGCGGAAGGATCGCCGGAGCCCAGCAGGTCGAGGCTGCGGTGGCCGGGAGCGGCCACTGCACTCCAGTCTGGGCGACAGAGTGAGACTCCAACTCCAAAAAAAAAAAAAAAAAAGATTAAGAGTATGTGATATGACTGAACAATGAACGTACAGGTGGTGGGGTAATTGTTCTTCAACCCTAAAGAAAGTAAAAGAAAGGTTCAGAGACTGCTCTTAGGAAATTTTGAAAGATCCTATCTTCTAGAGTAACTAACTTGTCTGGAATACCTTAATTTTTAGTGTTATTTAGTTGGCTTTCTTATTTATAACATTGTTATTCATAATATCTGTGATATCTTTTAGAAATAAAAATGGAAGGATTCCATTATTAACAATCTAATTGAAATCAAACTTATGTGTTCTATTGTGAAATGCTAGCAAATTTGTCTTTACTTTTGTCTTTCAACTTCTTTGTCAGATATCAATTGTTACCTTTTAATTTTAGATGGACGAAGAACCATTTAACCCAGACTACGTTGAAGTAGACAGAGTATTAGAAGTCTCTTTTTGTGAAGATAAGGATACCGGTGAGGTAAATATTTGGTAAAAATATCTTTAGTAAGAAAAACCTAGCCGGGCTCGGTGGCTCAGCCTGTAATCCCGCGCCTTTGGGAGGCTGAGGTGAGTGGATTGCCTGAGCCCGCGGGTTCGAGACCCGCCTGGGCAGCGAGACCTCATCTCTACAATAAATCAAAAAATCAGCCGGGCGTGGTAGCACATGCCTGTAATTCCGGCTACTCGGAAGGCTGAGGCGGAAGGATCGCCGGAGCCCAGCAGGTCGAGGCTGCGGTGGCCGGGAGCGGCCACTGCACTCCAGTCTGGGCGACCGAGTGAGACTCCAACTCAAAAAAAAAAATAAATAAATAAAAAATAAAAAAAATAAAAAAATAAAAAAATAAAAAAAATAAAAAAATAAAAAGAAAAACCTGAAACCTTCTCAGTATTAAAACCTAGTAGTTCTTAAAAGTTAAGGCCTAAAATCACTAAAATGTTTCATTTGTTTTTATTGATATAGACTAGAATATTTAAATTAATTTTTTCTATTCTGTTTTTCCAAATGGTAAAATTTAAAAAAAAATTTTTTTCAGCCTGTTATTTACTACTTAGTAAAATGGTGCTCATTGCCATATGAAGATAGTACTTGGGAACTAAAAGAAGATGTAGATCTTGCAAAAATAGAAGAGTTTGAACAACTGCAAGCTTCAAGGCCTGAAACAAGACATTTGGTAGGAGCCTCTCTTAGCTTTATAATGTCTTAACACTTCTTTATTTAGCAGATGTAATGTTGACTTTGAATTTTGTATTTAGTCCTTGGTATGTAATTAATACTGTATTTTTTAAATTGCTACATTATGTCATATGCACATTAATTTAGCTTTCTTTATTAGTGATTACTCCCGTTTTTTGCTGTTCAGCAGCATTGAACAGCAGGCCCTTATACAAGTTTCTGTAAGATAATTTAGAAGTGTAATTGCTGATCTAAGCATATGTACATTTTAAATTTTTATAAGTATTTTCTTTTAAATTTCCCTCCAGAAAAGTTATTTCACTTAACTCTTCATCCTCATCTCTGAATTTGTTTCTTGTTACTCTTCCTCTCAGATCATTTTTTATAAATATCAATCGTGTCATTTTCAACTTTAGGGTTATCAGTTCTTTTTTCTCAGTCTGTTTTTTGTTCCTGGAGTGATCAATTCTCTATTCAAAAAAGATCCATATTATACCTATATTTTCTTTCTCAGCCATTTATTTATTCAATAAATAATGTAATTTATCTGTTTCCACAGTAGCTTTATTTTTAGAATGGCCTTTTGTATAGAATATTTTTAAAGACCTACATAGATGAGGCATATTCATTACTTATTGATTGAATGTATGTATCTCTTCCTCCCCCTTAAAAAGCAAAACCTTTGAGTAGCTTATTATTTATTCTAGTATAAGAAACTTTAGACTTCTAAAAGGTTATGATAAGGCATGATATTGCAAATAATTATATAGTGTTTTACTTTTCCTTCTATGAAATGGATTGCTTCTATGTGCATTTAGTTTTCAGAGAAAAATCCACATTGAGAAGACATGTTCAATTTTATTAAACATTTTTCCCTGTTCCGTTTCAAATATAATTTGGTCATAGAAATTTCTTTCTTCAGTAACAAAGGGAGAGCTTATAAGTGGAAAAACAGGAGCAGATTATTTTTGGATTAACACTAGAGTGAGGAAGGCTGTCCTGATAAAACATGGCAATATGAAGTAACAGACAGAAACAAGTTAAATAATCCATGGAAGCGATCATATTGTTTTTGTAATAATTATTTTCCAGTCTTCCTAATGCTTTTTCTCTCTTCTTTTTCCTTACTGATGCCCATCAGTTATTACTAAAAGTACATCAGTTTACCCCCATTTCTTAAATCTTCTAAATGCAGTTCCTTGAACCAGGAAACAGAAGTGTCAACTAATTCAGATAAGAGTGAATCAAGGGATGTTGCAAAAGGGAAAGATTTTCTTTTGGTGTGGGGACTATGCCTTAGTAGTAATCTGAACTTAGTCTCATCAAGTACTCTATTTCTTCAGTTAAGTGTTCTCAGTCAGAGGTACACAGATCAGAATCTCCTTTGGAGTGTTTCAAAAATTAGAGATAGTTTAGATATATAGTATAGTCCTTGGAAAAGGGGTTCAACTAATAGAATTAATCCCCTTAATTAATGTAAAATTGATGACAACAATGCTAATTTATCATAGTTCAATAATGAAGGAGGTAAGTGATTTTTTTGGCCAGAGTGTTACTTTTTTTTTTGAGTTGGAGTCCCACTCTGTTGTTCAGACTGGAGTGCAGTGGCCACTCCCGGCCACCGCAGCCTCGACCTGCTGGGCTCCAACGATCCTTCCGCCTCCACCTTCCAAGTAGCTGGAACTACAGGCATGCACTACCACGCCCGGCTAATTTTTTTATTTTATTGTAGAGATGAGGTCTCGCCTGCCCAGGCGGGTCTCGAACCCGCAGGCTTAGGCAATCCACTCACCTCAGCCTCCCAAAGGCGCAGGATTACAGGCTGAGCCACAGAGCCCGCCTTCAGAGTGTTACTTTTCAATAGCATATAAATTACGTATTTTTAGAGATTCTGTAAATGAAATTTTTCCCTGACCCACACTAATGAAATATTATTGGTGATTGGATTGCTGAAAAGTGACTATACAGATTTAATGTAGAAATTATTTTAAGCAGTAATTAAAATGTTCATTGACTACTATTTTTAAAAAGTTTTCTTCTGTAAACCCTATCTGTATTGAATAGAAGCCTAACTTCAATAACCGTTCCTGTTCTCGGTATAGTGGTAGCCTGTTTTTTCTTTTTGTTTGTTTACAATTGCCATACACTTACACCAGATGATCCTGAAACTTTTGGGAAGTATAATTTTGTTGATTAGTAGCAATATATTATTATTATTATTATTACTGTCAGATTCTCACTCTGTCACCCAGGATGGAGTGCAGTGACATGCTCACGGCCACTGCAGCCTCAACCCACTGGGCTCAGCCTTCCACCTCAGCCTTCCAAGTAGCTGGAACCACAGGCGTACACCACCATGCCCAGCTAATTTTTTGATTTATTGTAGAGAGGAGATCTCGCCATGTTGTCCAGGCTGGTCTCAAATCCCTGGACTCAGGCAGTCCTCTCACCTCAGCCTCCCAAAGTTGCATGAGCCACCGTGCCCAGCAACAGTATAATATTATTTTAAAGCAGAAGACAATAGAAAACCTTTTGCTTGTTTCTTAGAAGCACATTTAGCCTACTGAAACCTAGACCCTACTAATTTGGAGCTAGGATAATGTTATTTTTCTACTTATTCATGAATCTTCAGAAAATATATGTCTTAGTTTTCTAGAATAAATTTATGACAGAGCTTTTTATTGCTTAGGAAGAAAAATTATATTTGAATAAATATAACTGCATCTCTAAGTTCGCAACTTTTTTTTTTTACATATAGTGTTGTACTTGTATGCTTCTGGATTTCTTTTTTTTTTTTTTTTTTTTTTTTTGAGTTGGAGTCTAGTCTGTCACCCAGATTGGAGTGCAGTGGCCACTCTGGGCCACTGCAGCCTCGACCTACTGGGTTCCGGCGATCCATCTGCCTCAGCCTTCCAAGTAGCTGGAAATACAGGCGCATGCTACCACACCCGGCTAATTTTTTTAAAAAAACTTATTGTAGAGATGAGGTCTCGCCAAGTTGCCCAGGCAGGTCTCGAACCCGCGGGCTCAGGCAATTCACTCACCTCGGCCTCCCAAGGCACAGGATTACAGGCTGAGCCACTGAGCCTGACCTGGATTTCTTTTTAAAAAATTGCTGTGTGCCATGAACATGAGAAGTGATGTTATGGACAAGAACAGTAAATTGTATGGTCTATTTAAAATATATGCAAGAAAATCTGATACACATCATTCATTGTTTTTGAATGTAGCTTTATTGAGGTTCACATGACATAAAATAAACTGCACATATTTAAGGTATATAGTTTTAATAGTTTTGACATATGAAACCATCACCATAATCAAAATAATGAACTGCTTACACCCAACAGTTTTCTCATGTGCTGTTGTAATCCTTCCCTTTTAAATCTTCCTTCTCTCTACCCTACTCCCCATTTCCAGCGAACTACTGCTTTTTTTTAATGTCCCTACCAATTATTTTTCATTTTCTGTAATTTTCTATAGATAGGCAATACATGTTCTTTTTCATATGACGTATTTCAGAAGCATTGTTATTTTGAGATTTACGTCATTACTTGGTTTGATAATTCATTCCTGTTTAATGCTAGGAAATAATTTATTGTAATGTAATATCCCATAATTTATCCATTTACGTATTAATGAATATTTGTGTTTGCTATTAGAAATAAAGCTGCTGTGAATATTAGTGTACAAGTCTTTTTATAGATGTATGTTTTCATTTCTATGAGTAAAATGACTGGGTCATATAATATGTCTATATTTAACTTTTTAAGAAGCTGACAAATCTTTTTCTTCAGTTGGTCTTACCATATTACATGCCCACCAGCAGTGTTTATACACATCCTTGCCAAAACTTGGTATGGTTAGTCTTTTTAGTCTTAGCAATTCTGATAGTATGTAGTGGTGTGGTACTCATGTGCTTATTTGCTGTTAGTTCAATCTTAATAAAGCACTTCTTCAAATTTTTTCCCTATTTTTTATTGGCATGTTTGTCTTCTTATTAAAACTTTCAGTTTGTTTACATATTTTAGATACAAGTACTTTCTTCAGTGTATGATTTGCAAATATTTTATACAATTCTGTGGCTTTCCTTTTCATTATCTAAGCAACGTCTTTCAAAGAGAAAGAGTTTTAATTTTGATGAATTCCAGTTTTTCAATCTTTTTCTTATGGGTCTTACTTTTGTTATATTTTGTATATCTAAGAAATCTTTGCATAACTCATGTTCACAAGGTTTTTCTCTTGTTTTCTTTTGGAAATATTTTAGTTTTAGGTAACATCTAGGTCTGTGATTCGTTTTGAGTTAATATTTGTATATTGTGCAATTGTATGATTCAAAGTTTATTTTTTGTTCATGGGTATACAATTGCAACATTTGTTTTAAAAAACCTCTCTTTTCCTCACTGAATTGCCTTTCTAACTTTGTCAAAAATCAGTTGACTAACCTATGAATGTATTTTTGAGCCATCTCTTCTGTCACTCTGACCTGTTTATTTTTTTATCTTTACATAAATTCTACATAGTTTTGATTCTGTGACTTACAAACTTTGAAATCAGTCAGTGTTAGTCTTCCAGGTTTATTCTTCATTTTCAGAGTTATGGCTATTTCTGGTTCTTTGCGTTTCTGTATGCTTTTAGAATTGGCTTGTCAGTTTCTACAAAAAGTCTTGATGAGATTTTGGTTTGATTGTGTTGAATGTATTAATTTGGGAAAAATCAGTAACTTAATGTTGAGTCTTTCAATTCATGAACATTGTATAGCTATTTATTTAGCTCTTCTTGAATTTCTGTCAACAGTGTTTTGTAGTTTTAAATATACTAGTGTTATACAACTTTTGTGAGATTTATTTCTAAATATTTCATGTGGTGGATGCTATATTATGAAATGATTTTTTTAAAGTTGTTTATGATCGTTGCCACAGTGTAGAATATAGTTGACTTTTGTATATTGATGTGGTCTTGTATTACTCAACCTTGCTAAAATTACTACTTAGTTCAGCTTTTTTTTTAAGATTCCAACCGAATTTTCTACATAGATAAATCATGTCTTCTATGAATAAAGACAGTTTTACTTCTTCCTTTTTAACGTTTTATGACTTTTTTCTCTTTCTTTGCTTGATTACTCTTGTTAGAACCTGCATTATAATGTTGAATAGACGTTGCAGTGGACATCCTTGCCTTATTTCTGATCTTAGGGGAAAAATATTCCATCTTTTTTCTTTAAGAATGATGCTAGGCCAGTTCTGGTGGCTCAAGCCTGTAATCCCAGCACTTTGGGAGGCTGAGGCAAGCGGATTATGTGAGTCGAGGAGTTCGAGACCAGCCTGGGCAACTTGGTGAGACCTCGTCTCTACAATAAATCAAAAAATTAGCCAAGCACGGTGGCATAGTTCTAGCTACTTGGAAGGCTGAGGTAGAAGAATCGCCTGAGCCCAGCAGATCGAGGCTGTAGTTGCTATGAGTGTGCCACTGTACTGCACTCCAGCCTGAGTAACAGAGTGAGACTCTAATAAAAAAAAAAAAAAATTATGCTAACTTGGCTTTTTTGTAGACATGCCTTAACTGGTTGAAGAAATTCCCTCTTACTCAAAATTTTATGTGTTTTTAGTAGAAATGAATGTTGATTCTTTTCAAATATCTTTTCTGAATCTATTGAGATTACTATATTATTTTTGGTTTTTTGTCTGTTGACCAACACTGATTAATTTTCCATTTAAAACCCACCTTCTATTCCTGGTACAAACCCTACTTGGTCACAACGTATTACCCTTTGTGTATATTGTTAGATTCCATTTGGTAAAATTTCCTTAAGAATATTTGAGCCCGCGAGTTTGAGACCCGCCTGGGCAGCAAGACCTCATCTCTACAATAAATCAAAAACTCAGCCGGGCGTGGTAGCACATGCCTGTAATTCTGGCTACTTGGAAGGCTGAGGCAGAAGGATTACCGGAGCCCAGCAGGTCGAGGCAGCGGTGGCCAGGAGCGGCCACTGCACTCCAGTCTGGGTGACAGAGTGAGACTCCAACTCAAAAAAAAAAAAAAAAAGAGTATTTGCAGTGGTTTCTTTCGCCCATGCCAGCTCTGGCATGTCTCCCTTTCTTTTCTCCCTTCATTCTTTAATAAAGTTTGTTTTATAACTTAAAAAAAAAGAATGTTTGCATCTTTGTTCATGAGGTATATTGTTTTTTAGTTCTCTTGTAATGTATGTGCCTAATTTTAGTACTTCATAGAGTGAATCGAAAGTATGCTTTCCTCTTCAACTTTCTAAACAGTTGTGCAGAATTAAATTATTCTTTAAATGTTAGATAACATTTCATCATAACTTGGTACAATGTTATACTTCTGGCATTATTGTAAAAGCAATATATTTTTTTTTGCTATGAGTAAGATATATGGAAGATTTAAACATCATTTATCCTTTGTTTTTCCACAAAGGACCGTCCTCCCTCTAATATTTGGAAGAAAATAGATCAATCCAGGGAATATAAAAATGGCAATCAACTCAGGGAATATCAACTGGAAGGACTCAACTGGCTCTTGTTCAATTGGTATAATAGGTATGTAGTATATCTTAACACAAAAAAATTAAAGTGTTCTTTTTTTTATATGTGTCAAAATATGTTAAGTAAAATAGATACTGATGTTGCTATATTGTTGTCATGAAGTCTTCATTATTTAAAGTGAGGTTACTTCGGGAAAATGTGTAAATTGCAATTTAGGGTTGCAGCTACAGTTGGTTTCTTTATATGTACCTATCAGAATAGAAGAAAATTGGTATGTTGATTAATAATTAAATTTGAAATACCTTTCTTACAATCATAAAACCTCTTCTATGTTACACAATACTTTTCAACTCACCAGCTCATACTACTGTCTGCCAACAGTTGGTTCTAGTTTGTGAGTTGTGAGCAAGGTACATGTAGGAATTAGGTAGGTCTCTGTTATTTAATGTAAGTCTTTAATGTAAAGAAGTTGTCATGAAATGATAAGGAATAGAATATGAAATCTGGGAACGTACTAATGAATTATCCCATCTTGTTAATTATTTTCCAATTTGTTAAAAAAATGCTTTTTAGAATATATCTCACATTCTTTGTTGAGGTAAACAGATAATTGCAAAAGAAATAAAAGGTTCCATGATTGAGTATAGTAGTATATACAAAAGAGCAAATGAAGGCACTATTATTAGTAATAATAGCAAAATTTGATGATGCTTTTATTCAAAATCACTCTTCTGTGTTTTTACTTCTCACATGATTCTTCTGCATAGTTACACATAGTAATATGAGTCACACAACTCAGTCAGATGAAGTGAGAGGGATCTCTTATCCCATATAGTGCTCCTTTCTCTGGTTTTATTTTCCTTCTGTTAATCACCATTTTTCCCAAGAGAACCATCCAAGAATTTTTTTTTTTTTTTTGAGATGGAGTCTCACTCCGTCGCCCAAGCCTGAGTGCAGTGGCACACTCACAGGCTCCCCAGCATGAACCTACTGGGCTCTGGTGATCCTTCCACCTCAGCCTTCCAAGTAGCTGAAACTACAGGTGCGTGAGACCACACCCGGCTAATTGTTTTACTTATTGTAGAGAGGAAGTCTCTCCAAGTTGTTCGGGCTGTTCTCGAACCCATGGCTCAGACAATCCACCCATCTTGGCCTCCCAAAGTACTGGGATTATAGGCTGAGCCCCCGAACTCAGTCAAAAAATGTTTCACTATATATATATAATATATATATATAATATATATTTTTTTTTTTTTTTTTTTTTTTTTTGAGTTAGAGTCTCACTCTGTCACCCAGACTTTACTTAAGAAGTCAATGTAGCCGGGCTCGGTGACTCAGCCTGTAATCCCACGCCTTTGGGAGGCTGAGGTGAGTGGATTGCCTGACCCCGCAAGTTCGAGACCCACCTGGGCAGCGAGACCTCATTTTAAATTTTTTAATTTTTTATTTTTTTTGAGTTGGAGTCTCACTCTGTCACCCAGACTGGAGTGCAGTGATCGCTCCCAGCCACTGCAGCCTCGACCTGCTGGGCTCCCGCGATCCTTCCGCCTCAGCCTTCCGAGTATCCGGAATTACAGGCGCGCACTACCACGCCCGGCTAATTTTTTGATTTATTGTAGAGATGAGGTCCTGCCTGCCCAGGCAGGTTTCGAACCCGCGGGCTCAGGCAATCCACTCACCTCAGCCTCCCAAAGGCGCGGGATTACAGGCTGAGCCACCAAGCCCGGCTACAAAATATATTTTTTAAACTTTTCTTCTTTCATCAGTACCCTTTCCCATCTTCTACATTGCCTATTTTAAACTTTCACTGCTTTCATGAAGCCCTTTGTTACAATTCTGCCCTCTTCACTCTCTGTATAGTTATAGAGAAACCTCAAAACAGTATGTAAAATCATTCAAACTCATTCTTCCCTGCTCTCATAACCAGGTCTACAAATGAATCAGAAATTAAAAGCTTCTTCCCCAGGAGTAGCCCGTACAAGCTCTCCTCATTTCCTCATCTACAGTTGTCTTTTCAACCTGTTGTAGTGTGGGTTTTCTTTGTGTCTCTTCTCTGATATTCTTCAGCTCTAATTTGTTCTCGGTTCATTAGAGAGTGGTTGCTGCTCCTTCCTTCTTTAAACATTTCTCCCATTCGAAACCCCAACAGGTTCCACTGTGTGGCTATCCTACCTCTCCAATACCTTTGTGACTATACTTTTCGGTAGTCTGCTGGTTCCTCATCCTCTGCATGCCCTTTAGCTGTTATTTTGTCTTGCCCTAGATTGTCTTTAGCTCTCTTCTCATATTACATGTTTATTCTCCCCAAGCCATATTCTACACCTTCATGCCTTCTAGTACCAATAATATTCTAATGATCCCATGCTGTTATCTTTAAGTCTAGAACTCTAGGCTCATATTTTTATTTGTCTTTTGCTACCTGAATGTCTGTCTCTCTCTCTCTCTCTCTCTCTCTCTCTCTCTCTCTCTCTCTCTCTCTCTCTCTCTCTCTGTCTCTCTTTTTTCTTTTTTTGTGGAGATAAGGTTTTCCTATGTTGCCCAGGCTGCTCTCGAACTCCCGGGCTCAAGCGATCCTCCTGCCTCAGCCTCCCAAAGTGTTGGGATTACAGGTATAAGCCACCATGCCCAGGCTCAGTGATTCTTTAAACACAACAGATATAAAATTAGTTTGTTTTTTTTTTTCTTCTATATGAAACTGGTTCTTCCTCTGAATTTTCCATCTTAATGATAACACAGTTCATTTACTTACCCAAACTTAAATCTGACTTCATCTGGCATCTAGTTGGTAACTAGGTCCAATTTATTCTAACCAGCAATTAATTGTGGAATGAGTTCTTTCCTCCTGATCTCTTTCTTAGACCAGGTGCCCACACTTTCCTCCCTGCACTGTTACAGTATTTTTCCGATATGTGTCCCAACTTCTAGTCACCTCATTGTCTAATATCCATAACAGCACCAGATTAAACTTTAAAATATAAATCTAATTTCACTGGGTTTCTTTTCAGATTTTTAGTGAATCTCATTGCATAACAGAATGTCTAACATCTTCTATTTATCTCAATAATCTCTTCTCCCTTTACCCTTTTCTCCAAACCACATTAAGCAGCTTTTAGTCCCTCAGTTGATTATGTTCTTTACACTTCTGTTCCTTTGCTGGGCTCGCTGGCAAAACCTGCTAATTACTGACCTCCTTCCTGTAGGATGTCTTCTCTCATCTCTTCTAGCCAGAGTTAATGCTTATTCTTTTGAGCTTCCAAAATAAACTATACTGATAATTCTTAACTGGCTACACGTAGTAATCATCTATGGAGCGTTTGTTTGTTTTTGAGTCAAGAGTCTCACTCTGTCACTCAGACTGGAGTGCAGCGACACACTCATGGCCACCGCAGCCTCAACCTGCTGGGCTCTGGCGATCCTTCTGCTTCAGCCTTCCAAGTAGTTGGAACTAAAGGCAAGCACCACCATTCCTGGCTAATTTTTTGATTTATTGTTGAGATGAGGTCACGCCAAGTTGCCCAGGCTAGTCTCAAACCCATGGGCTTAGGCAGTCCTCTCACCTTGGCCTCCCAAAGTGCTGGGATTATATGCCATGAGCCACCGCTCCCGGCCTCGAGGTATTTTTAAAATTACACCTGATTTGATCTCACTCTATATACACTAAATCAGAATGTATACGGGAGGAACTGAGTATCTGTTTTTTTCAAACTTTGTGGACTCTTCTAATAGACAGCCACAATTCAAAAGTAGTGCTTTATTCATGCTTTTACGATAGCACATTGCATGACTATTTATTTATTTGCATGTCTGCTTCTCTAATAGATACAAGCCCCCAAAGGCAGAGAACACGTTCTATTTCTTTTGTATCCCATCTTCTCATACTGTCCTGAGATGTAGAAGGTATTTAACAAATGCTTCCTGAATATATTTAGTTTGCCTCACTCTTGCCTTTTCACTCCCTAAAAAAAAAAAAAAAAAATCAAACATCTAATGGGTGGTATCTTTATTTTGGAACTACAAAAATTTTTGGCTGTTTCTTCGCGGGATTATAATAAAATTATAATCTTGAGCCGACTCTGCACTTCAGTAACTTTTACATTTTTGTAAATACAAGTATTTCATTTGACCTTTGATTAGTTTTGTATATTTATCTTTAGAAACGTTATAATATATAAAAAACCCAATGTATGCATGAATGACATATTTGTTTATTTCAGACGAAACTGCATTTTAGCAGATGAAATGGGTCTTGGCAAAACCATTCAATCAATTACATTCCTCTACGAAATCCTTCTGACTGGTATAAGAGGACCTTTCCTGATTATTGCTCCACTTTCTACCATTGCAAACTGGGAGAGAGAATTTCGTACGTGGACTGATATTAATGTTGTGGTTT
The DNA here is from genome assembly GCA_027257055.1 of Cephalopachus bancanus. Classification (NCBI taxonomy): domain Eukaryota; kingdom Metazoa; phylum Chordata; class Mammalia; order Primates; family Tarsiidae; genus Cephalopachus; species Cephalopachus bancanus. Next base: position 138,800 of record JAPVLO010000415.1, read on the forward strand.
ATCATGGGAGCCTGATTAGCAGACAGATGATACAGCAATATGAGATGTACTTCAGGGACTCACAGGTGTGTTATTGATTATTTTGTTTGTTGTTTGAAAGATCAGGACTGAAAAAGATAAGCATTACATACTAATTACTTTTTAAATTTAGGATGGATTTTAATTGCCTACTTAGATCTTAGTGTAAGGTCTTTTATTCATCATTTTTATTTTATAATAAATCTTAGTAGCTGAAGCTAGCAATGACAAAAGTCAGTTTAATGCTCTAATTCACTGTAGTGAAATATGCTGATTTATACAAATGTATAAGTTTGATTGTAATTCTCAATTTTTCAACTAAAATAATTACTTTTCTTTTTTTTTTTTTTTGAGTTGGAGTCTCACTCTGTCGCCCAGACTGGAGTGCAGTGGCCACTCCCAGCCACTGCAGCCTCGACCTGCTGGGCTCCGGCGATCCTTCCGCCTCAGCCTTTTAAGTAGCCGGAATTACAGGCATGCGCTACCACGCCCAGCTGATTTTTTGATTTATTGTAGAGATGAGGTCTCGCTGCCCAGGCGGGTCTCGAACCCGCGGACTCTGGCAATCCACTCACCTCAGCCTCCCAAAGGCGCAGGATTACAGGCTGAGCCACTAAGCCCGGCTAATAATTACTTTTCTAATGTTTTAAAAATATAAATTACATTTATTTTTACAGTAATAGTTACCTCTGATTATCTTCCAGCTTTTTTTCCCTTTATTTAAATAATTTAAATCTTCAGTGAGCACCATGGATTTAAATGCCTACTGAGATGAAACAATAGGTTTTCTTTAATGTTCATTGAATTTTTACCATTTAGAAATATTTGGTTGGTTTTTTTTGTTTTCCGATACACATATCTTCATCTTTTTCTTGTCCCGTGTATTTTAGAGGCATATTTTTCAGTTTACTTTAGCCACTTACTCCTTAGGAAAGGTTTTCCTATTTCTCCAAAATATACAAATCATAAAATAAAGAGATGACAACATAAGAAAAAAATTTTTACGGCTGAAAGACTAGAAAACATGTCGCCCAGACTGGAGTGCAGTGGCCGCTCCCAGCCACCTCAGGCTCGACCTCCTGGGCTCCGGTGATCCTTCCAAGTAGCTGGAATTAGAGACATGCACTACCACGCCTGGCTGATTTTTTGATTTATTGTAGAGATGAGGTCTCGCTGTCCAGGTGGGTCTCGAACCCACGGGCACAGGCAATCCCTTCACTTCAGCCTCCCAAAGGCGCGGGATTACAGGCTGAGCCACCGAGCCCAGCTAGTCTTGAGTCTTAATATGAATAATTTTACATATAAAAATCTTTATTAAGAAATAAGAGGTTAGATATGGTCATTTACACTTGTGATCCCTTTTCAAGACCGAGGTAAGAAAATTGCTTGAGCCTGGAGTTTAAGACCAGCCTAGGCAACATAGTGAGACCTCTTCTCTATCAAAAAAATTAAAAATTAAAAAATTGGCCAGACATATTGATGCATGCTTGTAGTCCCTGCTGCTTGGGAATCTGAGGCAGAAGGACTGGCCTGAGCCCAGGGGCTCAAGGCTGTGGTGAGTCATGATTATGCCACTGCACTCAAGTCTGGGTGGTAGAGTGAGACCCCCAACTCCCCTCCAAAAAGGTAAAAAGTAAAATTAATAAACACAATTTATAAAGAATTGTAGTTTTTAGTTGAAAAATGTTTATTGCCAGGCAGTGTACTTAAAAAACATTTAATAATTTATTTTTCTTTTACTGATTGTACTGTTCTAAAAGGATCATTATAATATATGTTCATGTTATGTGGTATGATAGAAGTTGAAGTAATATGATAGAAGTTGTGCATAACCTTTTACTCTTGCCTCCAAGTTATAAATGAGTTTCTACCCATTTGTGGCTAAAAATGGATGAGTTAACTGATTTTGTTCCGTTAACCTCATTTTCTCCTTCCTACTTGCAGGGTTGAAACAATTGCATTTATATGAAATTGTCTGTATAATCCTTTAATTATTCCTCAGATGAAAACTATCTCCTTTTATCCTGAAGTCTGTGACATCTTAATTAGGTTGCATTTTTATTCCCTTTCTTAGTGTTTTATTATTTTTAATCATATATGTGTAGAATATTAGAGCTGTATGTTGTCATAGAAATGATTTTGTCTGACCTTCTAATTTTTCAAGGCACAATTAAAATCATGAGACTTTAAGAGATTTTTAACAAATTTATAATTTTAATACATATGTCATGAGTGTGGCATACATGTGGTATCCAAAAACATAGAAGATTCTTGATGTGTAATAAACTGAACTGTATATATTAAGTATTGTATTTTATGTTACATGTTATAGATTCTAGAAGAATATTATCAGAAGAGGTTTTAAATTTCGGAAGATACAGACCTCATGTAATGAGATAAAGAGATCTGTATTTCAAATATAGATGTAACTTTTAGAGTTAACGCTTTCAAATAAGTTGTAATATCAGTTAATTGAATATTTAACTTCTACTTTTTTTTAAGTTATCTAATAGCTTGATAGTAGTATTAAAATTTTTTGTTATTTCCCTAGGAAAAATAACAGAAATGACAATACTAATAACCATAGACATTTATTGAGTATTTGCTATGTGCCAGGCATTATGCTAAAGAATTTGCATATATTATTTCACTTAATCTTTATGTCAGCCTTGTAAAATATATAATATTATCCCATTTTTCACACGAGGAAAACAGGCATAAAGTAGCTACATAGATTGTCCCAAAATCAGAGCAAAACTGAGATTAATAAACAAATATCAGACACGAGACCTTGTCATTATATGATACTGACTTAACTAAATATATTATATCCCAGGTTTTTAGAACTGTATAAATGCCATAGATTTATAATTTATATCTGTCTTAGTAATATTCTACTGGAGCTTTTATTCAACTAAATGGCCAGTTTATGCAATCAATATGAATTAATCTAAAATTAATGAGGTTACTGTGAGTTAAAATCTGAGTCAGAATACATTTGTTCTTAACCCTTCAATTTTTTTTTAATGCTCAATAGTTTATGTTTTCATTTCCATTTAAACACTCTTTTCACTTAGATTCCAGGACTTCCTGCTGTCCTACATCCCTGCTTATTCTTTTTCAAGTCTTCTTTACTGCTTTCTTCTTATACATTCTATATCTAAACTTTGGGGTGACCCAGGGTTTAGTCTTCAAACTCTTTTGTTTTTATACTTGCTCCTTCAGAGATTTCACTCATACACATAACTTTAAATACCAGCTATACTGACGGAAACCTCTAAATCTATACCACTAATTCTAAACTCTTTCCTAAATTCCAGAATCATATCCAAATGCCTACTTAAAAATTCCACATAGATATATCTAATAGACATCTCAAACTTAACATATACTGAACCAAAATTCTGAACTTCCTCTTTTTAGTAAATAGCAACATGGCCTTTCAGTTATTCAAGCTAAATTTTTTAGAGTAAAATTCACTTCCTCTTTTTATCTTACTCCATACCATTAGAAAATCCTGTTTGACTCTGGTTTGTATACCTTCAAAATATCTTCAGAACCAACCACTTCGCATGCCTTCCAATGATTTCTTACTTGAATTACTATGGCAACTTTTTAGCTAGTTTCCATGATCCTGTCTTTGCCTTTTCAGAAAATTTTCACCACAACCAAAGGGACTTTTAAAAAATATGTTAAATCATGACATTTCTTCTCTCAAACCATTTCAATAGCTTCTTACTCAGAATAAAAACCAAAGTTCTTACCACAGCTTTCAAGTCCCAATACAGTCTCTCTTATCCCCTCCCTATTCACTGGGTTTCAACTGCTCTGGATTTCTTGCTGTTATCTGAATACTGCCAAAGATATACCCACTCTAGGGCCTTTATACTTGCTGCTTCTTTTACCAAGAATGTTTTCCTTTATAGATCTATAGATGTCAACATGGCTTCCTCCTTTGTCTTTGTGTCGTTGCTCAAATGTCATTTCTCTGTAATGGTCTCCCAACCACCCTATATAAAATTGCAATGGTCAACTCCAACCTTGTACTTCTTATCCCACATCTTTACTTATTTTACTCTACAACTCTTATTTCTTTCCATCTTACTTTTTAAATAATTTTTTCTTAATATTGTGTTCTGCATTAGAATCATTGGAACGCAATTTCCATTTGAATAATTATTTTTATCTGTTTTATCTACTGCCTATCTCCAGCAACTAGAACGGGTCTGGCACTTAGACACTCAATAAACATTTACTGAATAAATTATTTGGATGGCTAATTATTCACTACTTATTTGCTATTTTATTTGTGAACTCATAGATGTAAGTAATAAAGCACTGATACTAAAATCTTTTTGGCCAAATTTTTAAATAATTTCCTCCTTGACCAAAATTGTTATTATAATTAAAAATTGTCATAAAATATCTTACCAGGGAATACTTATTTGGATACAATTATAAACAGTATAATTGTGTTGGCATGATTTTTGACAACATTATTGAACAGAGCAATCTAAAACAGTCTTAATGCTAAAACCCTTTATTGTAAGGGAGAGTCTATTATTATGTAAAATTTTCAGTGGAGGCCAGGTGTAGTTGCTCACCCCTGTAATCCCAACACTTTTGGAGGCTGAGACTGGAGAATCACTTGAGCCTAGGAATTCAAGACCAGACTGGGCCGCACAGTGAGACCTCATCTCTACAAAAAATAAAAAAATATTAGCCAGACATATTGGTGCTCACCTGTAGTCCTGGCTACTTGGGAGTCTGAGGCAGAAGTAACGAGGCTTTGGTAGGCCATCATGGTGTCACTGCACTCCAGCTTGGACAGCAATGTGAGACTCAGTCTCAAAAAAGAAAAGGTTTTTTTTTTTCAGTGGGAGGTATTTTATAGTAGATGCCATTAGATGCTATTTGAGAATTGAAAAAGTGCAAGTAAGACATTTGATTATTTCTAGGGACGTATCATTCGAGGAGCTTACAGATTCCAAGCCATTATCACCACTTTTGAAATGATTCTTGGAGGCTGTGGAGAGCTTAATGCAATTGAATGGCGATGTGTGATTATTGATGAAGCACATAGATTAAAAAATAAAAATTGTAAGCTTTTAGAAGGCCTGAAACTCATGAATCTGGTAAGTAACTTAAAATCACTATGACTCAATATAGTTTCTTAGCTATATAGTAAAAGGTCATAGAGTCAGAGTTAATGCTAAATACTGTTTTGTTTTATCTTTTTAACTGTAGATAAGGATATATTTACATCCTATCTTTGATAATTGAGGGTCTTTTTGTTTTTTGTTTTGGCTTTAATTAGTAAGGAAAAATTGTATCTGTTTTCTAAGACTTAGAAATATGTAACTGTTTCCTCCAAAAAACTGTAGTAATTTAATTTCTAAGATAAAAATAGAAACCTATAGACTATGAATTATTGAAAAGAGCATACAGTCATAAGTTTTAAGCCATAAATTTCTTAATAAAAAACCTTTTACCAAAGTCATAATATTATTCAGATCATGTTTGATAAGAGACAGTTCCTACACTATTCTACATGCTTAACACATGTAGTTGGTTATAATTAATAACAGAATTTCTTGAAGTCATCTTTTTGTTAGCTTGTTTGCTTCTTTCAAACATTTTGATTTTTAATTATGACTATATAATTAGTACATGAATACTTGAACAAATAACTCAAATATACAGAACCACATAGAGTAAAATAATGAAGAGTTCCTTTTTACTCCCTCTCCATTTATGCCCCACACCTCCTAGTTCAATTCCTCACTCTAATATTTATTGTTTGATATATATCATTCTAGCCCATTTACTAGCATATATATATATATATATATATATATGCAGATTCATATACAGATCTTTAGCTTGGGAATTTAGAGTTTTTGTCAAAAACTTAAATGATAATTTGTACTATCATTAAAAATATTCCATGTTTATTTTCTTCTGTTAGTTTAATTTTTATGGCATTCTAATTTAGAAGCATATTTCAGTCATCCCTTTACATTCTGGGACTGTAAACTCAGTGATTTGATAATATGTTTTTGTGTGAAGAATTAAACGATGATCATTCAAATTATAAATGAGTATTCTTTGATGTACAAATTACTACACCGGTACAATTGAATTCCAAAGATGCAAATACTCTCTCTTCTTAAAAATTTTATGTCTTTTCTTTTAAAATTATTTATAATTTTTAAAGGCATGAATGGGTAAAAATAAATCGCATACAAAGTGAGATTTTATAAGAATGATACAGAGTTTTTAAAAAGTGATTGGGAAAGTACATTACTGAAGATTTGTCGATGAAGATGTATTTTGAGTTAGTTATTGAAAATTATGGTCTAAAAATTTTGCTTTTCACACAGTGAACATTTTATAACCGAAGTCAGCTTTCATGTAATTTTAGTGCTCTGTTGTTTACTATGAATTGGTTTTGCTTTATGTAGGAGCACAAGGTGCTTTTGACTGGCACACCTCTCCAAAATACAGTTGAAGAACTATTTAGTCTTCTTCACTTTCTTGAACCCTTAAGATTTCCTTCTGAGTCAACATTTATGCAAGAATTTGGAGATTTGAAAACAGAGGAACAGGTATTCTATTTCTCTTTGTAAATACATTCATTAAATTTCTTATCATTGTAATTATTAGCGGTGTGCCATGGCTCACCCCAGTAGTCCCATCACTTTGGGGAGCAGAGGTGAAAGGATTACCTGTGCCCAGGGATTTGAAATTAGCCTGGGCAACTTGGCAAGACCTCAACCCTACGGTAAATCAGCAAATTAGCCAGGCGTAATGTCGCGTGCCTGTAGTTCCAGCTACTTTGAAGGCTGAGGCGAAAGAAATACCTGAGGCCCAGCAGGTTGAGGCTGGAATAGCCAGGAGTGTGTCACTGCACTTCAGCCTGGGTGACAGAGTAAGAGTACAACTGAAAAAAAAAGGTTATTTTAATTATTTTGTATATATAATTGAATGTTCATTTATGTTATAATATCTCATTATTCTTTATTCAGGTACAGAAACTACAGGCTATCCTGAAACCAATGATGTTGAGAAGATTAAAAGAAGATGTGGAAAAGAAGTTGGCACCTAAGGAAGAAACCATCATTGAAGTAGAACTTACTAACATTCAAAAGAAATACTACCGGGCTATTTTAGAAAAGAATTTTTCATTTTTATCCAAAGGAGCAGGACAAACTAATGTACCTAACTTGGTCAATACCATGATGGAGCTCAGGAAGTGCTGTAATCATCCATATCTTATCAAAGGTAGCTAAAAAGAATTATAATAAATATTTTTTTCTTTCAACAAATACTAGTGCATAAATGAACAAAACACTGCTGTAGTCATAGTGGTTGTTACAACTCTACTCTGGTGTTCTGAGGGGATTGCAAGTGTTTCAGAATCAGGAGCAATGCGAACTGCTTTGTTCAGTGTCTTGTGTAAGCGCATGAGGTTACAAGAGTAGGAGTCTGTTCAGTATAATTTGACTAGAATTCCTCTTCCAATTTAATCCTCACAGACAAAAACATCCAAGCCCATCTTTGGTCCTCTGCATTTGTATTTTTTCCTGGTTTCCTTCCTGTCTAGGTACCTCAGTTAGTGTTTCAGTTTTTGTGCTGTAATAATGCTAGTTTTTAAGATCTTGTCACATTCTCTTCTAATGTTCTCCCTATATAATGTTTAGGTTTTCCTTGTATTCCCAGGAATATACTCCTCACCTACTGATTTTATTCAAGACAACTGATGTCTCTTGTAATCCTAGTACTCTTTTATGGCTAGACAGGCCAGGCAAAGGAAGGCACAGAGCCTCTTTAATTCTAATCTATACTTTCTGAAGGAAGAATGCATCAGACACCTATAAAATGACTTTCCTTTTAATGCATTCTTGTTTCCGTGTTTTATGTTTGTTTGTCTTGTTTTGTATTTTTGAGTCAGAGTCTCACTCTGTCCCCCAGGCTGGAGTCCAGTGGCCTGCTCATGGCCATCCCAGCATCCACCTGCTGGGCTCCAACGATTCTTCTGCCTCAGCCTTCCAAGTAGCCAGAATTACAGGCGCACGCTACCGCGCCCAGCTAATTTTTATCTTATTTTATTGTAGAGAAGAGGTGTTGCCAAGTTGCCTGGGCTGGTCTTGAACCTATAGGCTCAGGCAATCCACTTGTCTTGGCCTCTCAAAGTGCTTGGGATTACAGGCTGAGCCAATGAGCTCGGCTGTTTTCTTGTTTTGTTGGCTAAAAAGATACTCGAAGACACATCCAGATCAATTGTAATCATTCTTCTATGCTAGCTACTATTACGATTGGTGTTTAAATGTTAAATATCAAATATATGCATTTTCTCACCTGGGTTAGGACCACTGTTTCATTCATTCTTTCCCTAATAACAAATCATTAAACATTTAGCAAACATAATTTATACAAGGCATTATGCTTGGTGTCTGGGGAGATACAAAGATGCTAAAGCTATTGTCTGTGTCCTCCGTGGATTTACAGTGTGGTAATGGTGGAAATATAGCCACAAAAATACATAATTTATAATAAAAGCAATGTACTTGCTATCAGAAAATTAAGTTATAGAAGCACAGAGGGGCCCTAATTCTGATGAAAAATAAAGCAATTAGGAATTGCCTGCATGTGTGCCTTGCTGCCATATTCTCATATTTCTTTAACAGGTGCTGAGGAGAAAATACTTGGAGAATTCAGAGATACATATAATCCAGCTGCTACTGATTTTCATCTTCAAGCAATGATCCAGTCTGCTGGTAAATTGGTCCTTATTGATAAATTGCTTCCCAAAATGAAAGCAGGAGGTCATAAAGTGCTCATCTTCTCTCAAATGGTACGCTGCCTTGATATCCTGGAGGACTATCTCATACATAAAAGGTAAAGCATGCTGTAATCCATTGAATTATACTATGAGGTGTACAAATATATATTATTAAGATTTGTTCACACCATACTCTGAACCAGTTTTATTCACCTCTTTCTCTTTACCTAGATAAAAATGCACTCAAATCTACAAGTCATAAAAATTGTTTAGGATTATATACTATGTTTTCGTAAACTTTATATGTTGTAATAGTAGGCGAGGCTGGAGAGACTGATGAAGAAAATGGCTTATTAACAGGTATTTGTGGATGTACAAATGGGTTTAGTACATTTTTCTTAATTATAAACCTTGTGGTAATGACACTTTAAAATTATCTTTTAAAATCAAAAAAAGTGATTCAAAAACCTTTTGAATCTATTTTATTGTTATAATTAGAACTTTAATTGTTATACTTTTTATACACTGTATAAAATTTATTCATGCTTTAATCTTTTCTGATTTGTTAAATTTTTTTTTGTTTGTTTCATTTGTACATTACGGTAAGATAGTCTTAAATATTTTCTAATCAGTATTTCGGTGATAACAAAATAGGCCATCTATTTTGGGATGTTTTTTCAGAGCAATAGGATTTAATCTGATGTCAACATATTAATATAAAAGGAAATCAGAAATTATAGCTATAGGCTTTAAGTCAGTAGACTTTGACCCTTATAGATTAAAAGTAAAGATCTGTATTGGCACCATCAGAGGGTATGTAGTTCATTTTTGTTTTGCAGTTTTATTCTGGTTCCAATTTTATTATCAGTATATTACTCCCTTAGTCTCATTCCAAAATGTACATTATTCTCAGTTTTATGTAAGAGGTAGGAACTTTAAATTGTAATGTTCCTAAAAATAGCCATTCTTACATTTTCTTTTTTTTTTTTTGAGTTGGAGTCTCACTCTGTCGCCTAGACTGGAGTGCAGTAGCCACTCCCGACCACCGCAGCCTTGACTTGCTGGGCTCCGGCGATCTTCTGCCTCAGCCTTCCAAGTAGCTGGAATTACAGGCATGCGCTACCACGCCCGGCTGATTATTTGATTTATTGTAGAGATGAGGTCTTGCCGCCCAGGCGGGTCTCGATCCCACGGGCTCAGGGAATCCACTCACTCTTACATTTTCTTGATCACCTTACATGAAGAATTATACAAAAAAGTTGTTTGTAATTATAAATATCTATTATGATGAATTTCATAGAAAACCTCAAGTTTCTTTATTGCCATAAGAAACATTATTAAAGTCATATCTCCATTTTGCAGATACAGATAACAGCTACTGTTGAAACTGGTAAATCATATATGGAAAGATGTGTCTTCAGCCAGAGGAAATGTGGCAGATGTCACATGTGTACCACTTAACATTCCTCTTCTAGCTTTTAAATTTTTTTGTATTTTATTTTATTTTGTTTTGTTTTATTTGAGTTGTAGTCTCATTCTGTCACCCAGGCTGAAGTGCAGTGGCATGCTCACAGCCACCACAGCCTCCAACTGCTGGGCTCAGGCATTCCTTCCGCCTCAGCCTTCCAAGTAGCCGGAACTACAGGCTTGCGCTACGACACTCAGCTAATTTTTTTATTTATTATAGAGATGAGTCTCACCAAGTTGCCCAGGACAGTCTCAAATCCATGGGCACAGACAATCCTCTCATCTCAGCCTCCCAAAATAGATTTGAGCCACTGCTCCTGGCCCACTTTTTTTTGTTTTTTATTTTTTTTTATTTTTTATCTATTTTTTTTTTTGAGATGAAGTCTCACTCTCACCTAGACTGGAGTGCAGTAGCCACTCCCGGCCACCACAGCCTCGACCTGCTGGGCTCCGGCGATCCTTCCGCCTCAGCCTTCCAAGTAGCTGGAACTATAGGTGCGCACTACCACACTCGGCTAATTTTTTTGATTTATTGTAGAGATGAGTTCTCGCCAAGTTGCCCAGGCGGGTCTCGAACCCGCGGGTTCAGGCAGTCTACTCACCTTGGCCTCCCAAAGCGCTGGGATTACAGGCTGTGCCTCCGAGCTCTTTCACTCAAATCTAAGTATAGTGGCATGATCATAGCTCACAGTAACCTTGAATTGGGATTACAGGCATGAGCCACCACGTCCAGCCTATGTTATTTTATTTTTATTGATGTCTTGGAGTTTTTGAGTTTTGGGTATGTTAAATGGACAAGGATAAAAGAAGTTATAAGATAATTACTTTACAATAATGACTATAAAGAATTCAACAGCATTCAGTTTGCTCTCAATAGATTATAGTGTACTAGCAAGGATATCAGTTGAGATTGAGAGAGTAACATGGATTAAGGACACTATTATAGCTATTTTAGTCATAATTATTCTTACATTTAAATAAAAGTTACATCTCCAAAGTTATTTGCCTCAGCCTTCTTTTATAAATTCTTGTGGAAGTCTTTACTTCTTGTAAATAATAAAAAAGGTAATTTGTTATGATGAAATCAACAAAGTAGCTGACTTGTTATTCCACCTTCTGAAAGTGATATTTATTGTCATGCTAATTTAGCCATACATCCTGAAATGTGGAGATCTTGTATCTTTGTATTAGTTTGTGTTTCCTTCCTCGCACCAACACTAAAAAAGTATAAAACCATAAAAATTAGCTAGGATGATATTGCTACTTAATTCTATGGTAAACATACTGTTGCAGGAAAACTTGCAACTTGTACATTTGATATGTCTTTTTTTCATATTTATCTAGCTAAATTTATTGTATTTCATTTCATAGATATTTATATGAGCGAATTGATGGCAGAGTCAGAGGGAATCTTCGACAAGCAGCTATAGATCGATTTAGTAAACCTGATTCAGATCGATTTGTTTTTCTCCTGTGTACCCGAGCTGGTGGGTTGGGTATCAACTTAACTGCAGCTGATACATGTATAATTTTTGATTCTGATTGGAATCCTCAAAATGATCTTCAGGTAAATAAATTCCTTGGCTAACAAGAAATGTCATCTTTTAATAAAATCATATAACTGTTTAGAAATTGAATGTTAGACTTTAAGTCTTTAAAACTTGTGTCGCCATCAACTATTTTGTGTTCTTGTCTTAGCTTATATTGATTACACCTTCATTAAAACATAGTAGTCCTTCATGGATTTACATTCTCTGAAATATAAGCTTAAATTTTAACATTGCTGGTTGTAGGATTATTTCTCATTCTGGTAAGCTTTACCTTAATTTCTAGGAAAAGGTTATATCTAATTCAATAGCAAGAGTGTTTAAGAATTCTTACATATGTTTATATGGCTAGTTTACTGTTAAATTCCTTTTGAGAAAAAAAATTAAATCTATAATGTTTTCTTTTTTATAGGCCCAAGCTCGTTGCCACAGAATTGGTCAGAACAAAGCAGTTAAAGTCTACAGACTAGTAACTCGTAATTCATATGAGAGAGAGATGTTTGACCGAGCCAGTCTGAAACTGGGACTAGATAAGGCTGTGTTACAGAGCATGAGTGGAAGAGAAAGTAATGTTGGTGGTGTATGTATATTTTCTTTTCACTTGGAGTTTTTGTGTTAAAAACTTTTGTACTTAATTTCTTCTCAGGTAGTATAGCATTTAATTTTGTCATATACAGACAGTAAATACATTATTTTATGCAAGGGGATGTTTTTAGAATAGAGTTAGATTGAGGAAATACTTTTGAATTCCTTTTCGTCTGTGTGGTTCCATAGCTTACAAATTATTATAATTTTTTTTGAGTCAGGTTCTCATTCCATTATGTAGGCTGGAGTGCAGTGGCACCATCACAGCTCACTGCAGCCTCCACCTCCAGGACTCAGGCAATCCTTCCACATCCTCCTCCTGAGTAGCTGGGAATACAGGCATGTGCCAGCATGCCTGGCGAATTTTTTATTTTTTATTATTTTGTAGAAACGGGATCTCGCTGTGTTCCATAGGCTGGCCTCGAACTCCTGAGCTCAAGCAATCCTCCCGCCCTGGCCTCCCAAAATGCTGGGATTTTAAAGCATGAGCCACTGTGCCCAGCCAAGAACTTACAGATTCTAAGAATGTATCTTCAAGATAAGAATTTGCCCTCTTTTTAAAACATTGATATTATGGCAAAACAAAATAGAATTCTTGTTTATATAAACAGTTTTCATAGTATGTTTTCAGTGTCAAGACTACTAGCATTGGCTTTGTCTTGTGATAAATTTTGCATTTTGGCATTTTTTCTCTCAAAATTCATGAATAATATTTTGTGCTTGTGTAAACAGGAGAATTATTATTGCCAAAAAGAACTTTCAGAGCTTTCCTGCCCCCCTTAAACCTTGTTTTAACTTAAGTTTTGACAGCAAAGAAGAACCAACAACTTCAGTGTATTATTTCAGTAAATTTTATGTGCATCCCAAACCCAAACGCAGTTTAAACATGACTTCTTTTTTTCTTTGACATCCTTTAGGGATACTTTCTCATTAAAACTGTTGTTACCAAAATTATTTTCTCTTTAGATTCAACAGCTTTCCAAGAAGGAAATAGAAGACCTGCTTCGAAGAGGTGCTTATGGTGCCATTATGGAGGAAGAAGATGAAGGCTCTAAATTCTGTGAAGAAGATATTGATCAGATTTTACTACGTCGTACAAAAACTATTACAATTGAATCAGAGGGACGTGGATCAACATTTGCCAAGGTATCAGAGAGTGCTTTTTTTTCCCCCTGGATGCCTGGAGTTTATTTTCCACTTGGTGCAGGGAGACAGTTTCATATCAGAATAGCTCCTGTGTGCTACGCCGTGAAAAACGGTGCTCTCACTTCCTTTTTGGTGTTTGCTGTGTTGATAGAAAACAACCCAACTGCTTGTCTGTGTGCTGCAGCCTCCTAGTTTGCGGGGAGGGACCAGGATGGGAGGGGGAAGGGGAGGACCTGAGGCTGGTGGTGGCTGCTCAGGATGGGAGCCCAGGGTTGGCTTTGCTGGACTGGCCACCTGGCTGTTTCCTTGTGGTTTTTCGAGCCAGGCCACAAGGTAGTCATCCTGCTGGAGGCCTGGGAGGGTTTCGTGTGCTCCATGGACTCCAGCACCGTGGCCATGAATGGGAGAGTGGACATCCCGAAAAGGAAACTCACCTACCAGTGACCTGGGTCAGCCTTGGGGAAAACCGGGGAGTGCGGGATGGCTTCTGCGGGCACTCGGCACTTCCGCAGAAGCTGTTACTGGAAGTGGAACCCAGGCGGCACTGGTACTAGTCTTGAGTAGCCATGAGCCAGCCGCTGGAGGGGGATGGCCGCCATGCTCTTGCTTGTGGGCTGGTGGAAACCTCGGTGGCGACCACCCGCGGGCCTCGGCGTGCAATTACCGGTGGCAGGGAGCGGACGCTGGGCCATGGAGCCCATCTGCAGAGGAGACCAGTGGAGGCCGCACCACAACCTAGAGCATGCGCACCCGAGAGTGCTATTTTATACATGTTGCAGTGATGTTCACATCTTTACTACTGAAAAACTCTGTCTGTTACTCTGAATGTTTAAGCATACTGAATTAGTTCAAAAGTGATAGATGATACATTATTTTCCATCATTTTGTTTCTGATCTCATATCAAATTTCATATGTACTCTTCTAATCTTCATGAAATAGAATAAATGTAATAACTTGAAAGTTGGACCCAAATTGTGTAGGGCTTTGTGTATCATTTTGAGCAATTTGCACTTGATCCTATGGCAGTTAAGAAGTTAAAGTCCTTCAAACAGAAATTAGACAATGCAAGCTAGTTTAAAATTTTAACTCTAGTGGCAGTATAGAGAACAAATTGGAAAGAGCAAGGAAATCATTTAAAGGTGCTTGAGTAGGAAATAATGATGGATTAATTAGAGTTTTGAAGACCTACTTGAATCAGTAGGAGTTGGTGACCAGTTGGAAATTTTTAGAAGAAAGAGTCAAAGATGACTTGAAGATTTTGAATTGAGTACCTAGGAGTGTAATGGTGTAATTAAGATGGAGAAAGCAAGAGAAGGAAGTTAATATGGGCAAGATAAAATATTGGAACTGTTGTATTTGTCTCATTTACAGGGAATCCAAGTTGAGATGTTTAAGTGAGTTGCCTAGGATATAGATAGAGATTTGGAGGTTAGTAAAGAATACATCAGAAGGAAGTAGTAGCTTAGAAACAAAAGCAGTGTTGCAGATGTAAAGTTTAAGGCTGAGAACTAAAATTAGTCTAGGCCTCGAACCCGTGGACTCAGGCAATCCTCTCACCTCATCCTCCCAAAATGTTAGGATTAATAGACGTGAGCCACCACATTTGACTGGTAACTTCATTTATGTTATATCATCTAGACCTTGTTTTGAGAGATTTTCATGAGGGCAGTCAGGTAGGTCCTAGAAATAGAAGCGTTGGGCAGGCAAGACCTCATCTCTACAATAAAACAAAACATCAGCCGGGCATGGTAGCGCACGCCTGTAGTTCCAGCTACTTGGAAGGCTGAGGCGGAAGGATTGCCGGAGCCCAGCAGGTCGAGGCTGCGGTGGCCGGGAGCGGCCACTACACTCCAGTCTGGGCGACAGAGTGAGACTCCAGCTCAAAAAAAAAAAAAAAAATTTCCAGGACTTTGGGAGCCCAAGATGAGTGGATTGCCTGAGCCCACAGGTTTGAGATCAGCCTGGGCAACTTGGTGTGAGACCTCATCTCTACAATAAATCAAAAAATTAGCCGGGCTTGGTAGTACATGCCTATAGTTCCAGCTACTTGGCAGGCTGAGGCAGTAGGATCGCCGGAGCCCAGCAGGTTGACGCTGGGGTGGCCCTGAGTTGACACTGGGGTGGCCATGAGCATGCCACTGCACTCCAGTCTGGACCACAGAGTGAGACTCCAACTCAAAAAAAGAAAGAAAGAAAGAAATTGGCATAGAGCGGACACCATGCCCACCTACCAAGGGAAGACTTCTAAATGGTGACATTAATCTTTCCTATAACAGAAAGTACTATAAAGACAGTAGGTGATACAGAAGCGCCCTCACATATAAGCAATTCACTTGAAAAATGATTCAGATGGATTTATTTTGTTTGTAAGTTAAGTATTTCAAAGTCTTCCCTTGGTAGGCGGGCATGATGGTGCGTGCCAGTGGTTCCAGCTATTTGGAAGGCAGAGACGGAAGGATCACCTGAGCCCAGCAGGTCAAGGCTGCAGTGGCTGGTGAGTGTGCCATTGCACTCCAGCCTGGGTGACAGAATGAGACTCCTACTCAAAAAAAAAAGAAAGAAAGAAAGAAAGAAAATAAGTCTTTCCTTGCAAATAATTTAGTGATTTAATGATTGAAGGAATGCATTTTAAGACTAGTTTGTGGGTAACTAGGATTTTAGGATTTAATATTTGCAACTTACGTAAATCTATAACTTAATGACATCTGCTGCGACAGGAATTTTATTTCTGTAGGAATAATCCATTGTCACCATCCTTGAGAATCATGTCAGTTAACTGTAGCATGTTCTCTGGCCAGGCGTGGTGGCTCACACCTTAATCCCATTACTTTGGGAGGCCGAGGCAGAAGGATCACTTGAGGCCAAGAGTTCAAGACCAATCCATCAAGACCCTGTCTCTACTAAAAATAAAAATAAAAAATTAGTTGAATGTGGTGACTCAAACCTGTAGTACCAGTAACTTTGGAGGCCGAGGCCTAGAAAATCACTTGAGCCTGGGACATCAAGGTTGCTGTGAGCTATATGATCACACCACTGTACTCCAGCCTGAGTGACACAGTCAGATCTTGTCTCTAAAAACAGAAAATAAAAATGGCATCTTCAGTTACTTAGACGTTTTAAAAAAATTAATTTGTAAAATCAATTTATTTTTCTTATACTGAATATGAAATGAAATGAATACAATGAATGAATGAAATGAATAAAAAAGCTATTTAATTGTGAAATTTAATTTCCCTTGCAAATTATTTCAATTATCAAGTTATGTGGTATCAAAATAAAAATGATTATACACTGAAAGAGTTTTTTTTTTTAGATAAGCAACCAAAAAGTAACATGCTATAAAATCAGATTGTTTCCTTTCAGTGACTTTTCACATGTGATGACTTTTTGTGTTAAATGTCCTCCAATTCACATAAAGCGAATTCTCATTTACTGAATTGATTAAATCTCAAGGGCATGTGTCAGTGAAACTAGTACAGAATAAGACCCTATGAACTTCACTCAATAAACTATTCACTGTTCCTGAAAAGTGATGGGTTTATATTAATGAGGATATTAAAGTATCAGATGTCCTCAGGTGTTAGAAATTCATTTCTGAATAAATGAAGTCTCCTCCTAGTTAAGGAATTACTTGAGTGTAGTTACATTTCTGTCTCTCATATTCATTCATGTTAGTTTGATGTGCTGTTCTCATATACTTATTTTAAACAGATGATGATGGCTATCTTGTTTTTGTTTTATCACACTAGTTAGCCTTTGTTCTTTCAAGTTGGATATGAGATTTTATGATATGTGGTTTCTCATTAAGAATTAACGAATTATCACAAATGTAGTGGCTTAAAACAACACAAATTTATTCTTTTGTAGTTCTAGGTGTCAGAAGTCCAACATGAATCTTATTGAGCTAAAATCAGGTATCAGCAGGGCTGGTTCATTCTGGAGGCTTCAGGGGAGAACCTGTTTTTTATCTCTTCCTCTCCCTAGGACTGCCTGCATTCCTTGGTCCGTGGCCAAAGTACTTCAAACTCTGCTTCTGACATGTCATATCCTTTTTGTTTTCTGAAGTCTAATCTCCCTTTGCTCTCTCTTATAAGGACTCTACCTCAGCCTTCCAAGTAGCCAGAAAAACAGGGTTGCGCTACCACGCCCAGCTAATTTTTTATTTAGGGCCCACTTGGATGGTACAAGCTAATCTTTCTATTTCAAAATCCTTAATCACATCTGCAGAGTCCCTTTTGCCATATAAGAGAGCACTTACAAGGTTCTAGGGTTTAGGTCCAGATATTCTGGGGGCCATTATTTAGTGTGTCATACGCATCATTTCAAAGAAATAAAAAATTACTGTTTTTCAATATTGTCATAATATTAAAGGTATAGTTTAGAGCAAGCAAAAAAGGAACTTAAATTAATTTCATTAAAGCATTTATTCCTGTCATTTCTGTTTCTTAAATATGCCAGCAACATACACATTTTTGAATACTCATAGTTTTTAACACTTGCTCTATACAAGCACCTTAAAAGCCAAACCTTGAAATAATGATAGATGGAATGAATAAATGTACTTATCACTCGGTAAGCAATAACATGAATGGAATCTGAAGTTCAGCAAGAAGCATTTAGGTGTTTTTTTTTTTTTTGAGTTGGAGTCTTACTCTTGTCACCCAGGCTGAAGTGCACTGGCACATTCACGGCCACCCCAGCGTTGACCTGCTAGGCTCCAGTGATCCCTTCACCTCAGCCTTCCAAGTAGCCAGAACAACAGGTGTGTGCTACCACGCCCTGCTAATTTTTGATGTATTGTATGCCCTAGCTGGTCTCGAACCTGTGAGCTCAGGCAGTCCACTCACTTCGGGGTTCCACTGAGCTGAGTCACTGACCCTGACCACGTTTAGTATTTAATTCTTTTCCTACTCATTTTTTAGACATTTTATAAAGTTTTAAACTGCAACTATAGACAGAATAGTAAATTTTGTATATGTGTTACCCAGCTTCAATAATGACCAACTTATGCTAAACTTGTTTCATCACTAGTCCACCCATTTTTAATATTGTTTTGAAGCAAATCCCAGGTGTATCATCACCTTTATATGTTTCCATATATATCATTAAAAATAAAGACTTGAAAGCACAACTACAGTACTATTTTTTATTTTTATTTTTTTATTTTTTTTTGAGTTGGAGTCTCACTCTGTTGCCCAGACTGGAGTGCAATGGCATGCTCCCGGCCACCGCAGCCCCAACCTGCTGGACTCTGGCAATCCTTCCGCCTCAGCCTTCCAAGTAGCCCGAATTACAGGCGCGCGCTACCATGCCCAGCTAGTTTTTGATTTATTGCAGAGACGAGGTCTCACCAAGTTGCCCGGGTGGGTTGCAAACCTGTGGGCTCAGGCAATCCACTCACCTTGGCCTCCCAAAGTGCTGGGATTACAGGCTGAGCCACCGAGCCCAGCCTACCGTACTATTAATACTTTGAAAAATAAAATGAGAATAATTTTTTGATATTTTCCAGTGCTTAAACTGGATATCTTGAATGTCATAAATAGCTTTTTGCTTTTAACAGTTTTATTATCTTTTAATGTAGGATTTTCTACATTTAAAAATTTTATCAAAATGGTTTTTAATGAAGATTTTTATCTTTTGATTATATCCCAGATAACTAGATTGTATCCTAAAGTCGTTTACCAGTTAAAATCTCCTTTGAAAACCATTTTATGTGACCATATTCTTCCATTCTTTTATAAAAGTTGACATGCATTTTTCAGGTTCCTTTCCTTCTTAAAGCATCGTGTATCTTCTCTGCTTTTCTTTATTGTTATAAAGCACTTTGGTGATATTTCTTTGATGTGGCATATTTATGTTCATTGACTTCAAGTTGTAAAGAATGATTATTAGTCCACAAGTTATAAAGTTGAAGTGTGATATCTAAAGTTTCTTCCAACTAAAAGTTATTTTATAATTTCCACAGTGATTAAGAAAATAAGTAAGTTATTTTTTAATTTCCCATATGCTGTGTGTTTTTTCTTTAGGAGATATATCTATTTGAAATTATGATGAAAATAAAGTAGTATACCATAAAATGAACTGCATAGTGCAGGCAGGTTTTGGAATTCTTGTTCTAACCTGATCTGTTAATTTTCATGTAGTGTTCTAAGCAAATCTCTGACCTGGATATCTTCCTCACCAAAAAAGATTTGAACTTGCTTACCAAAAGTGTGAGAGTTAACCAAGAGTTATAGCTTGTTTAATTCTGCTCCTAAACTCCAGCTTGTGTTGACATTAAGCCTTTGCCTTAAGCAGATGCTGTGCTATGTTTCTGACCACTGGATTTGAAACATCCTTTGAACATATGTGTATACTGAATTCATATTCTACCTACAGTAAATGTGATGAGATACCTTAAATATACTTTGATAGATTTTTTTTCCTCTAAGTGTCAAAACATTTTGAAAATTTGTCATTATGTATTTTAGGCGAGTTTTGTGGCATCTGGAAACCGGACAGATATTTCTTTAGATGATCCCAACTTTTGGCAAAAATGGGCTAAAAAGGCAGAAATAGATATAGATGCCATCAGTGGCAGAGTAAGTATTTCTTTTTGTCTAAAAAAACCTCCTTATGGGTTACTTTGGCAATATTGTAATATCTTAAGGAGTTCAATAATGCATTTACTGAAATAAATTTTTGCATACACAAACTGACCTAGGGTAATAGACTGAAAATCAAACACTGCTTCAATTTGTCATTTCTAGAATCTGTCATGATGGATTGTAATATATAGAAAATTTAACTTTTGGGTCTAATTCGCATTCAAAATTATGTGTTTTTAATTTTGTTAAAATATTTTTAAATCATAGGTTACTTTTATTTTGCTCTTTAACTTTGCTTTCTTGGTGTCAGAATCCTTTAATTCAGTAAATTATAAAAGGAAAGAAAAGGCAATTAAGAAGGTGGCATTTTTAAACCGTTTCTTTTAGCATTTTTCAACTTTCTTTTATGATTTCCCTCAGAGCCAAGAAAGATAGGGCCAAAAAGCTAAAATAGAATTCACGGAATTGATAGTAATAGCATAGCTGTTTATTTACTAAGACATTTGTCTAATAACTGTATGAGAATCAATATTTGTGAGACGTATCTATCAAAATAACAGCTAAATGATGAAAGGAATTTTATATTATGCATTAATGCATGGGATTAATGTCATTTATAATTATTATTGTTTAATATATTTTGGAAATATATTTAATTCCATGTGAAACAAATAATTAAACTTGAAAAGATAATGTTAAAAATATTATTTGTACCAGGCACAGTGGTTCACATCTGTAAACCCAGCACTTTGGGAGGTGGAGGTAAGAGGATTGCCTGAGCCCAGAGGTTCAAGACCTGCTTGGGCAATTTGGCAAAACCTCGTCTCTACAATAAATAAAAAAATTAGCTGGGCATGGTAGTGCTGGTTAGATACTTGGAAGACTTAGGCAGAAGGCTTGCCTGAGGCCAGAACGTTGAAGCTATGAGTGTAGTAGCTATGAGTGTGCCACTCTACTCCACCCTGGACAACAGAGTGAGACTCCAACTTAAAAAGCAAAAAACTAAAACATATTATTTGCATATGGCATGTTCACATACCTACAAAAAAAAAGAGGAATTTGCAAAACACTATTTCATACAAGAGTTTAGTGAATTACTGGGTAGGAAATACATATGGTAGTTGGCCCTCCTAAATACTGCTACTAACAGGAGTAGAAAAATATAATGCAAGAGGATACCTGCTTCACAGTAGGATAAAAGATATAGAACACTTAAGAATATACCTAAATTTTAGTAAAGTGAAATTTACTTGGCAGATATGTCAGTTGAAAATATTTTAATTTTTTTTGTTGTTGTTGTTGTTGAGTTGGAGTCTCACTCTGTCACCCAGACTGGAGTGCAGTGGCCGCTCCCAGCCACCGCAGCCTCGACCTGCTGGGCTCTGGCGATCCTTCCGCCTTAGCCTTCCAAGTAGCCGGAATTACAGGCATGCGCTACCACGCCTGGCTGATTTTTTGATTTATTGTAGAGATGAGGTCTCACTGCCCAGGCGGGTCTCGAACCCCTGGGCTCAGGCAATCCACTCACCTCAGCCTCCCAAAGGTGCAGGATTACAGGCTGAGCCACCAAGCCCGGCATATTTTCCAGCATATTTTAAATTTTTAACAGAGTTTATAAACATCAGAATTTCAACTCACAGGTGTAATGCAACCCAAATCAAAATGGATTTTTTTCATATAATAAGACAAAATAATTTTTAAAATTTCATGGGGAGAATAAATATTTAATGTACTCTTAGAGCTCTGTCCTATAGCAATAAGCATGCATGTATGTTGATAATGTCATAGTGATGCTCATTGCAGCATTTTGTTATAGCAAAAATTTAGAAACAAAATATATATTGGAGGGATGGTACATTCATACTGTCTAATGGAGTAATTTTAAAATAATAAACTGAAAGAAGCACACTTAAAAAATAATTAACTAACATAGAGCTCTGAGACAGAAAGAGAAAGGGAGAGATGTAGAATAATACTTATGATGAGACCTCTGTGATTTTCAACAACATATATTGGTACTTACATTGTGTTAGGTAAGAGCATTAAAAAAATACGTAAGATAAGTTTAGAGAGTAAAGAAAACAAAATAACTAGGTGGTAGAGAATGCTAGAATAGTAGACATAGCATTAGGTAAAGTGATCAAGGGCTGTCACTCTGAGGGGACATTTGTACTGAGACTTGAATGACGAGAAAGAGCCAACACAATGTAAAGAGGTAAGGAAAAGCTTTTGAGGCAGAGGGAATGGCAGTGATCAGTTGGTGGAAACAAGCTTAGTGTATACCAGAAGCAGAAATAGGCATTATGACAGAATGTAGAGTTAAAGAGTGTGGTAACAGGTATGGTCAGAGACAAAAAACATGGATCAAATCAACAGGGCCTTATAGACTATTTTCAAGAGTCAAGGATTTTATAAATAAACTTAAATAAGCATATAGTCATTTAATACTTGTGCATAACATTTTTAAGTTTATACTTTGATTAAAAGTTAAATAATTTTCTGAAAATGAAACACAATAAAGACTAGCATATCTATCTACTAAAGTGTCAAAATATGTTAGTATAAAGCAACAGTAACTTAAATAACATGATGCTGACAGAACGATACAAAGAGAAAAGATACAGGATACAGAAAAAGGTCAAATTATAAAGTTTTAATATAGAAGTATTAAAGAAAACAGAACTATTTAATAAACTGTGATTTGGATATGGGTTAACATTGGGAGAGCATTGTAAGTTTTTAAATATTTTAAAATCAAAGCATGAAAAATAGAAGAAACTAAATTTCTTTTATCAAATATTTGGTGGGAAAACATTCTCAATTAGAGAAAGGCGACAATTCTTTCTTAACAGAAGAATTACATTTAATAAATTTAGAAAAAAATGATGGACATAGAAAATCATCATTAATTCATTTTCATAATAATTGTAGCATAGAAGATTCATATATAAGTTCTAAAGTTAGTGAGTGAAAATTTAAGGAGACATAGGATATTTATGTGTCCTCAAAGTATATCTTCCAAAATATTAATTAGTTACAGAAGGAAAGCTGGTAACTTTACTTGACAAAGTTAACATTACCTGTAATAAGATATATTAACATCATGCACACCTTTAATTATAATATACTCTGTACATAGTATTGTATACTAGGACCTTTATGGCCTGTTCTCTGCTTTCTCTTCTACCATTTATCCTCTTCTGCTCTAGAACTAATTAGGCATTTCCAGAGCTGCTGACACCATTTCAAGCCACTTGATCTTTTGTCTACTTGTAATGCTATGTCCTCTCTTGAGGCCTGACAAACCACTTCTTGTTCTTTAAGAATTCTTCTTGATATCACTACTTTGTGAAATTTTTCAGGCTTCCTTTTTACCCATCTGGTATCAAAATATTTCATTCTAAATAGCATTTATTGGATAACACATTTGTCTGATCCTTAAGACTATGGATTCCTAATGAGCAGAAACTCTTATATTCATCATTATATCCACAGTCCATAATATATTACCTTAGAGAAGCTTTTCCACAAAGGTAAAAAGTTTGTCAACTTAGGTTGTTTTTAATGAATTAAACTGAATTGGATGTAGTGAAGTTGGTGCTTTTACTGCCTTGCTTTTTGTATAATAGTGTAAGTCTTTTGGAATGCACTGAAAAATATTCATAATGTTTGTCCAATATTTTCCTTCCTAGATATTTCCCTTCTTTAAGATCTGTCTTTAGGATAAACTTACAAAGTCACAAAGATTTACGTTAGCATTATTTGTTTTAAAAATTAAAAACAATCTAAATTATGTGTTAATTAGGTAAATTACGAGGCATAAATTTAGTTTAAAAGTTTTTTATGATTATTGCGGCACAAAAATTTTTATCATAATAATGCAAAATACAAAATTCATTTTATTCTGTGACTGTAATGTCATAAAAAGACATGTGGTAGTGAGAATGTTTTAGGAATATAAGAAATTTTAAGTTGATTTGACTGGTTGGTGAAATTCTTAGTAATTTTTTTATTTCTATAATTATTTTGTTGTTTGTACAATATGAATGTTGAAAATGTAGAACATTGTTATAACCAAAATCATAAAAAGGACCTTCAAGTAATAGCTGTTAAATTTTACAGAATAGCTTGGTTATTGACACTCCAAGAATTCGGAAGCAAACAAGACCCTTTAGTGCCACAAAAGATGAATTGGCTGAATTATCTGAAGCTGAAAGTGAAGGAGATGAAAAACCCAAACTCCGGAGACCATGTGACCGTACCAATGGCTATGGAAGAACTGAATGCTTTAGAGTTGAGAAAAACCTGCTAGTTTATGGGTAAAATATTACTTTTAATGTTTATTATAAGTAGTCCGGTATATAAAGTTACAGATAATATATACTGTTTCTGAGTATATTTTTTAAATCTTGTTAGAATCAGTAAAATTTATTTTTAAATTACTCTGAATTTCTGTGTTTCACGTGTATTTATTAGAAGAATTATAATTGTAAATGTATTACTAAAATCACACTCCTTGTTTTCAAATTTGCATATTCAGTAATACAAATTAGATAATGTTACTATTGAATAAAACAGAAATTACTGCATCATGTTTCTACATTTTACACATGTGGGGGAAATCTTCATTAGCAAACCCTATTAATGACCCAATTTTTTTTTTTGAGTTGGCCTCTCACTTTGTCGCCCAGGCTAAAGTGCAATGGCATGCTCATGGCCACCCTAGCATTGACTTGCCTTGCTGGGCTCCAGCGATCCTTATGCCTAAACCTTCCAAGTAGCTGGAACTACAGGTGCGCGCTACCATGCCGGGCTAATTTTTTTTTTTTTTTTGTATATAACTTAGAGACGAGGTCTCGCCCAGTTGCCCGGGCTGGTCTCGAACCCATAAGCTCAAACAATCCACTCACCTCAGCCTCACAAAGTGCTGGGATTACAGGCTGAGCCACCGAGTGCAGCCTCTTTTAGTTTTTCGTACCTTTTATCCATGAGTTATGTTTTTCTCTAGAATGTGACTCAATATTAATGTAAACACACCTTTTTTACTCAGGTGGGGCCGATGGAGAGAGATTCTATCTCATGGCCGTTTTAAAAGGCAGTTAAATGAGCACGATGTAGAAATAATTTGCCGAGCCCTCTTAGCATATTGTCTTGTTCACTACCGAGGAGATGAGAAAATTAAAGGTTTCATATGGGATCTCATTACTCCAACTGAAGATGGGCAAACACGAGAACTACAGAATCATTTAGGTAAGAACATTTTTAAATTTTCTTTTAAAATCTATTTTTGGTTACATAAGTAATACTTAAATCTTCTCCTAGCAAATATTAAAGCATTACAGATAATATTAAAGAACCTTAACCTTCACCTCCAATTTAAGTTACAGCTTCAGAAAATGCCTATGTTGTCAGTTTGGTAGGTTTTACGTATTGCTATCAAATATGTATCCATTTGGAAGTTGTATATCCTAGAGGTCTTTTCATCTGTGTTCATGTAGATCTATGTCATTTTTTTTAAAAAATTGTTTTATTTTAAAGATGTGGGGTACAATTCAGATTGGTCAAGTGGTCATCGTACAGGTAAAGGTTGGACCTCCTTTTGGTCCCCACTTCACTTGGTTTGAGATCAGGTACCCTTATTGATGATACGTGCTCCCCTCCCTCCACTGGCAGTGTCCTGCTACTGCCAATTTCTTTCTTACTGTATTATGGTAAATGTTCAGGGTCTACTTATGAGTGAGAACATGCTCAGTTCTTTGTTTCTGTGATAGATCACTGAGTATGATAGACTCCAAATTCATCCAAGTTGCTGCAAAGTCCATACTTTTATCCTTCTTTATGGCTGCATAATAGTCCATTATTTATATGTACAACATTTATTTAATCCAGTCTAGTTTTGATGGGCAGTATGGTTGTTTCCATGTTTTTGCTAGTGTAAACAGTGCTCCAAAAGCATGTGTTTGCAGGTATCTTTTTTGTAGAGTGATTTAATTTCCTCTGGATATATTCCCAGAAGGGGGATTGCTGCCATGGAGGGTCAATTTCTAGTCCTTTTAGAAATTGCCACATTGTTTTCCATAGAGGTTGAACTAGTTTGCATTCTCACCAATATTGTAGAAGGGTTCCCTTTTCTCTACATCCTCACCAACACGTTGTTTTTTGTTTTATTAACGATGGCCATTACTCGAGTGTGGTGGTATCTCAGTATGGTTTTGATTTGCGTTTATTTGAGGATTAGTGAGCCTGAGCAGTTTTTCCTGTGTTTGTTGGCTGCTCATATGTCTTCTTTTGTGAAGTGTCTATTCATGTCTTTTGCCCACTTTTTAATGGGGCTGTTTTTTTCCCTTTCGGCACGTTTGAGTTCCTTGTAGATCCTGGATGTTAGGCCTTTGTCAGATACACAATTGGCAAATATTTTTTTCCATTCTGTAGGCTGCCTCTCCACTCTCTTGATGGTTTCTTTTGCTTTGCAGAAGCTTTTCTGTTTGATGAGATCCCACTTGTCAATCTTTTCTCTTATCGCATAGGCTTTTGGGATTTTGATCAGGAATTCATTGCCTATTCCAACTTGCATGAGGGTGTCTCCTGCATTTTCTAAGATTCTTAAAATTTGGGGTATTACATTTAGGTCTTTGATCCATTTGGAGTTGATTTTTGTGTATGGTGATAGGTAGGGGTCCTATTTCATTCTTCTGCACAGTCAGCCAGTTTTCCCAGCACCATTTACTGAATAGGTTCTCCTCTCCCCAGTAGTTGTTATGGGAGGCTTTGTCAAAAAAGAGTTGGTTGAGAAATTGTGGTTTTGCTTTCGGAATCTCTGTTTTGTTTCGTTGGTTTATATGTCTGTTCTTGTACCAATACCATGTTGTTTTGATTATTGTATCCTTATGATAAAGTTTAACGTCTGGAAGTGTGTTATCTCCCGCTTTCTTTTGCTAAGAATTGTTTGGGTTACTCATGGTTGTTTATGTTTTCATATGAATTTCTGTATTATAGTTTCCAGGTCTGAGAACAATGATGTTGGTAATGTAATGGATATAGCACTTAATCTGTAAATTGCCTTGGGTAGGCTGAATATCTTAACAATGTAGATTCTTCCAATCAATGAGCATGGAATATTTTTTCATTTGTTTTGTCATCTTTGAGGTCTATGTCATTTTTTTAATGTTCTGCTTAGTATTCAATAGTTTGGATTTTCCATAATTAGCATCTCCTTTAATGATGGACATTTGCATTGTTTTCCAATTTTAAACAACTAAAAAACAAGTTTTAATGAAGATTCATGTATCTTCCTCCTTGTGCACGTGAATAAATCTTTTATTAAAATGGATCTCAAAAAATATAAAAATAGAATTATTAAAGTATAGTTTTTATACATCTTTAGTACCTAAAACATCTATGACAGCATCAGTATCTCCTGGGAGCTTCTTAGAAATGCAGACTCTTAGGCCTCAGACTTACTGAATCAGAAACTGCATTTTAACAAGATCCTCAAGAATTAACACACATATTGAAGTTTGGGTAACATTGATATACAATTTAAATGTTCATAAATACTTTATTTTTTTAATTTTTATTTATTTATTTATTTTTCTATTGCGGGGTACAGTTAAGGGTTAGGTATACAAATATGCTCCATTCAGACACCGTTGTTGACATAAATACTTTAAATTGCTGTCTACAGTGGCCATATCGATTTACAGTCCTATCAGAGATATACGCAGGTACTTTTTTCTTTGTAGCCTTACTATCAGAACATTCTTTTCTGCATAAAATAATTATTTTATAGCATTAAATAATATAATTTTTTAAAAGTATGAAGGATTATGCCCTTAAATTTGCTGTAATTTTGTTATATTTAATTTTTTAAAATCTGCCTGTTATATGCTTTTTGTGTATTGGAAAGATAAGAATAAACAAGATCCCTGAACTCAGAAACTTACCTTCTAGTCAAGCAGACAAACATAGTAAGAATGTAAATTAATTAATTAATTATAGATGTGGTAATTACCGTGAAGTAAATGCACTATTGAGATGAAAAACAACAGAAAGCACCTATTGTAGATAGGGTGGTCAATATAGTCCTATCTTAACAGGAGACAATGAAATTAATTAATGGTGAAGAGCTGACTTCTGGATAACAATGGAAGAATCACATAAATGTAATTTTCACTTTTCCTTGAAACCCCACTAGAGGTAAAGCATTAAGTTTCATAGAGTACAGAACAAAAGACCTGGTTTCTTCAACAAATAAATTATGGGAGTGGGAGTGAATAGAGAGGGTATCTACACATCAGTGGTTCTCAACCAGAGATGATTTTGTGCCCCAATTATACCCCCACCACAGATTGGCAGAACTTTGGGCATATTACTAGTATTCAGTAGGTAGAGGACGAGACTACGTAGATAGGCACCCACAATTAAGAACTCTCCTGCTCACAATGTCCATAATGCCAAGATTGAAACTCTTCTATAACCCAAAGAGATTTAAGAATTATCAACCAATTGCAGTATTTTGGCTTTATTTAGATCCTGATTGAGATAAACAACCCAGGGGAAATTTTTATTATTCTTTATTAGATAATTGAAATTTTGCATCCTGAATATTAAGGAACTCTTACTGCATTCCTTAGGGTTGATGTTGGTATTGTTGTTACTTTTTTAAAAATGAGATCTTTTCTTTATATATTGCTAAATATCTTTTAGCTGTTGCTAAAAGATAACTCAGATATTTACAAAAGAAATTATTGATGTCTTAGATTTACTTCAAAATAATATGAAAGGTTGAGTGGTGAAGAAAGTTAGCCGTAATTGACTCCATCAACAATTTCATCTACTTTTGTATGTGCTTATGTTCCATAACTTTAAAATAGGTATACACTCTCAAAAACAGGGATAATGGGAGAGAAAATTACAACAAAATTTTGCAAGCTAGAACCAAATTTATTGGTGAAATTGATGTAAGCTGATAGAACTGAACCTTAGGTCAGCAGTGGAAAAAAGCACAAATCAAACTGATTTGTTTTACAGATTTTCCAAAAGTCTCAGGAATTTGTGACAGCAGGAACTTATGGAAATAGACATAAAAGGATAGGGGCTTTAATTCAAAGCTGTTTTGAATTAAAACAGATCCTAAGTATGCTTTTCAACTTCATGTAACCAGGATGAAAACTGACTGAAAGTTTATTTTCTGGAGAGAGTAAAATAGAACTCTGGGTTGCTTTGATAGTTAAGATGTGGAGCTATTAATGGGGATTAAATGAATGCATGCATACTGGCTGATGTGATACTCAAGTGAAAACAGCAGTTTTCTTCAGTGAATCTGACCATCCCCAATCCTAAAGATAACAAAAGGAAGAAAGCCCAGCCAATTACCTTTCAGTGAATCCTCAATCAATGAGTTCCACCCATTCAGACTACCGGTCACCTTTTTGATTTGCTGTACTTCAATATGAACAAACTCAATCAAGGATGATCAGATATCAGAGGAAAACCTCTAATATGAAAGAGACTGTAAAAAAATCATTAAAATAAACTTGGAGAAAATAAGGATTACAAAAGGGAAGACAAGTGAACATATAGCAGAAATGAAAAAGTAAATAAAAGAATCAAATGATGAATTTATTAAAATAAGTAGAAATATGGAATAGCTATAGATTTGTATAAAGAAAATATAAGTATACATATTTTTTAATTTGCAGTGTTTCATTTCCAAACCAATGAGGGTGGAGAGGACTGGCATACAGAACTAGTTATAATTCTAGCAAAAAAGAAAAAGAAAAAAGAAAAACAAGAAGGAATGATAGAAAACAATAAAATGAGAAAAATAAATATGAGTATGTGTAAGCAGACTAGGTATATCTTCACTTATTAAAAGATTAAAAGTGGTATTTAAGGAAAGTCAGCATTTTTATACTTCAAAGAGTTGTTATTAAACACCAAAAAGCTGGGCTCGGTGGCTCAGCCTGTAATCCCGCACTTTGGGAGGTCGAGGTGAGTGGATTGCCTGAGCCCGCGGGTTCAAGACCTGCCTGGGCAACTTGGCGAGACCTCATCTCTACAATAAATCAAAAAATTAGCCGGGCTTGGCAGCGTGCGCCTGTAGTTCTGGCTACTTGGAAGGCTGAGGCAGAAGGATCGATGGAGCATAAACACAAAAAAGAAGTTTGTAAGATAGAGATTTAGCAAAAACAATACCATGAAAATACTAAACTGTATAAAACTCTTATAGTAATATTAACGAAAAACAAAATAAGTTTAAGATAAAAGGAACTAATTGGGATTAAAAAAAGACACACAACCTAGTAATCATAAAGAATAATTCAAAAATGAAATATAACAAGTATGAATATATATGCATCTAACAAAGTAGTCTCCGAATATGAAACAAAAAAAGCTGCCAAAATTATGAGAAATAGACAAATCCTCATTAATGCTTCTATTTGCCATTGTAATGGAGCACATACGTGGTATAACATGGCAAGGAAAAGATAAATGAAATGCGAGAATTCGAAGGAAGAGTCAAAACCACATTGTTAATAATTGTGAAAAATTATAAACAAAACAACTCAAATATCATGGAAAATAAATGAGGTGGTATAGTCATGCAGTAAATTATTACACTACACATAAACTAAAATAGATTTATTAGCACTGCATGAATGAGCATGGATAAATCTCAAAAAATAGAGCAATAAGTTATTCATATATGATATAAAGTCTAAAAACTTAAATACATATTTCTTCAACATATAGTAGTAGTATAAATATTCATGGAATGAAAAAGTAAATTTAGAGGAGTGGTGATCTCTGGAAAAGAATTAATTGGATGGAAGAGGACTATATTAGGAACTTGAACTATGTGTTGGGTTTTTTTTTTTTTATTTTAAAGATGTGGGATACAATTCAGGATTAGGGACATAAGTGGTTATCGTACAGATGAAGTTTGGACCTCCCTTTGGTCCCTTATTTGAGATCAGGTACCCTTATTGATGTTATGTGCCCCCCCTTTCCTTTTTCCCCTGGCAGTGTCCCACTGCTGCCAGTCCTTTCTTATAGTATGTATTATGGTAAATGCTTAGGGTTCACTTGAGTAAGAACATGTGGTACTAAGTTCTTTGTTTCTCATCTGTACATCACTGAGTATGATAAACTGTAAATCCATCCAAGTTGCTAGGAAGTCCATAGTTTTGTCTTTCTTTAGGGCTGTGTAATATTCCATCATGTATATGTACCATATTTTTTTAATCCAGTCCACTTTCAATGGGCAACACTGTTGTTTCCATGCTTTTGCTATTGTGAATAGTGCTGCAGTAAACATGCGTGTGAATATATCTTTATTGTTGAATGATTTGAGTTTCTCCCAGAAGGGGGGATTGCTGGGTCATATAGAAGGTCGATTTTTAGGTCTTTTAGAAATCACCACACTGTTTTCCACAGAGGTTGTACTAATTTACACTCCCACAAACAGTGTAGAAGTGTTCCCTTTTCTCCACATCCTCTCCAGTATCTGTTGTTTTTTGAGTTATTGATGATGGCCATCCTGAGTGGAGTTAAGTGGTGTCTCAGTTTTTGATTTGCATTTATTTGATGATTAGTGAGGCTGAGCATTTTTTTATGTGAATGTTGGCTGCTTGTATGTCTTCTTCTGAGAACTATCTAGTCATATGTTTTGCCCACTTTTTAATGGAGCTGTTTGTTTTTTTCCTTTAGCCACATTTGAGCTCCTTGTAGGTCCTGGGTGTTAGGCCTTTGTCAGATATACACTTGGCAAATACTTTCTCCCATTCTGTGGACTGTCTCCCCACTCTTTTGATAGTTTCTTTTGCTTTGCAGAAGCTTTTCAGTTTGATGAGTCCCACTTGTCTATCTTATCTCTTATGGCATGGGCATTTGGGGTTTTGATCAACAATTGTTCATCTATTTCAATTTTAGTAATTTCTGCGTTTTGTAAGATTCTTATAGTTTGAGGTTACATTTAGGTCTTTGACCCACTTACCGTTTCTTTTTGTGTATAGTGATAGGTAGGAGTCCTGTTTTAATCTTCTGCATATGGTCAGCCAGTTTTCCCTGCACCATTTACTGAGTAGATTATCCTTCCCCCGGTGGTTTTTGGTAGAGGCTGTAATGTTCCCTTTAATAGAAACTGAGCAAATATGAAGTATGTGAACATGAAGAGTAGCAATGCTTTTTTGTGTTTTAAAAATATTTTCATAAATAAATAACAATGTTTAAGTATTTTAATATTTTTAAATGCCTAATATTTCAAATATTTTAAAATTAAACTCTCAAATAAATAAAATAAAATGAATTTGGCTATCTCAAACAGGACTCCCTATTGGCTAACCTAATTCATGTTACTAGTAAAATTAATTTTGTAAAGCAACAGGAGAAAATGTATCTTTTAGTAACTAGGGAAACAAAAGTAAGGTAGAGGGACAAGTTTAATCATTTGGGGGAATGATTTTATAAGTTTTATATTTGGGGGAATGATCTGTTTTGAAAGAAGAAGGAAAATCAGAATTACTAATTTGAAATACAGAATTGTTAGATATTTGGGGGAAATTGTTTTAATATGTATAATGTCATCATCTTGACTTGTGACTGGGTCAGTATTGTTACCATTAACACTTGAAGGATCTCTTTGTCACCTGCACAGACCTCAGAAAGTCTCCAGAAATGTCTTGCATTGAAAAAATTTTCAAATTGTGGATCTTTATACAAGTACTCCTAAATTTCACATGTCCTTCTTATTTTAACAGGCCTATCAGCTCCTGTACCAAGGGGTCGTAAAGGGAAGAAAGTAAAAACACAAGCAAGCTCATTTGATATACAAAAAGCAGAATGGCTTCGAAAATATAACCCTGAGCAGCTACTTCAAGATGAAGGCTATAAAAAACATATAAAACATCACTGTAATAAGTAGGTAGTAGGGTATTTTGGGGCAAACTCTTCAAATGTTTACCTTTCTGAATTTATTAACAATCATAAAGTTTCCAGATTTTGAATACAGAGACAGTATGGTCTAGCTCCAGTCCTAATTTTAATCATGCAGGGTATCTGTCAGCAAATCATATCTCTTATACCATGATGCTCCACAACAGATAAATAAAACTGTTCCCCAGATAAGCTTATCATATCTTACTGGGATATGAAATGATGATAGTTGTGAAGATTTTGGAGAAACTATATATTTATATTTATATATGGTAGTATTAAGTTCATTTAACCTGAAGTAATTATTTCATTATTATAAAATGTGTATACAGATTTCTCCTAATTTTAACCATGTGGCTGAATTTTTTATATGATTGATATCTTTGTGACTTTTGATTTATTTTCCTTTGTTTTTAGGGTTTTGCTTCGAGTGAGAATGCTGTATTATCTAAAGCAAGAAGTCATTGGAAATGAGTGTCAGAAAGTATTTGATGGAGTTGATGCAAGGTAAATTAAAGTATTTTATTTTTTTCAGAGACAGGGTCTTGCTATTTTTCCTAAGCTGACCTCAAACTCAAGGGCTTGAGCTGTCCTTTCACCTTAGTCTCCTGAGTAGTTGGAACAATAGGTGTGCCAAAGCACCTGGTTTAAATAATGTTTTCATATTTATTTTTCAGTAACATGATGAGGCAAAAATTATATGACCAGAATATCATATATTAGGTAGTTGCTTAGTGAAACTTAAGAAGGAAAATCCATCAAACTTAGGGATTTACTTCTTCCCAATTTATTGCCTCTCTTTTGTTACCTTTATCTTTGGCTCTGTCACTAAAAATCATAACAGTAATAGTAGTAATACTAAGACTGGTGTCTAACTGGTACAGATTTAATAACTGATTCATTCATTCCTACAGAAACAGGTTTGTTTGTTGTTTTCCAGTGAAGATACATAATTCACAATTAATTGCACCAGTTTAATGTCTTTTTAAGTGACTTAATAGGAAATTGGAAAGTGCCAGATGGGAGAGCACAGTTGGCTTAAGGTCTTCACTGGCTTCATATTTAAGAGGCTGGTAAGAAACGTGTAGGTACAAAAATCAATCAGGAATCTTATAAATTCTGCTTGGTCTAGTTTTTTTTTTTTTTTTTGCCTAAAGGTTAAAAGTCTTCTCCCCATAGTATTTCTGGAACCATAAGTAATTCTCAGGTGTTTTTTGAATCATACACAATGCAGATATGGTAGCCCTTTGCACTCGGATGTCCTTTCTGAGGGGACATCGTAAGTCTAGCAAACCATTTTGATATCCTATCTCATGGGACATGAAGAGATTGCTGGTGATTCTACAGGACAAACTTCTGCCAGTGCCAATTCTTCAAAAATGTATGTTTCCTGAAGTTTTTCATTCGAATTGCGTGAAAAAGCAAATTAAAAAATGGGACATATACTGAGGTATATCTTTTAAAATATCAGCTGGCATTATGTAGAAAGAGAATGTATGAAGTACTTTGACAGTGTTGCCAACACTTCTTTGTAACAGAAGATAGCAATAAAGAATGTTTGTATAAGAGAGGCAGCTGTGGGTATACCCTTTGTTATCATATGATATAACTTGATAAGATAGATAAACAGGTTACTGTATCCTTAAAAGAGAGTTTCAAAGTTGAAGGCAGATCTTATAGAGGTATCTAGTGGCACAGATAGAATATTATCTATCTTCATTAAGTAAGAAAAGTAAAACTGGAAATGCAATATTCTTTTGACAAATTTTTTGTAATTTTGTAATTACAGTTAGAAGTTTTCTGTTTATTCAGCTTGCGAAACAATGGCAAAATAAAAAGACAAACGTGAGAGTTATAAGCAGCAGTGAAGATGACTTAGATTTAGACTTTTATACAGATAACTTAGAAAAAATAAACATTGATGTGGAAGAAAACAATAGTAGTGATAGTGTTATCATCCCAAGAAGAAAACAGGCGAATGTAAATAGAAAGTGATAGCGATGAAAGTGTTAGTAGTTTTGAAGAAGTAGAAGACAATTTATCTTCAAATGAAGAATGGAAAGATGTTACAGACACAGTTGATCCTCCAGTGAGAATAAATTTTGTTGTACATCTTCAAACAATAGGCTGACAAATAAGTAATATGAGAGAACCAGCAGACTATTTTACTCTGTATTTTACAAATGAATTAGCGGATAGTGTAATGAAAGAAATTCTTACGTGGATGAAAAAATAAGGAAAAAACAGCTATCACACAAATCGATTTGAAATGAATGGCATTACATTGACTGACAGGAGTTTTAGTTTTTATCAAAGTTATCCTAACTATGGGAATAACTCAAGTATCAAAACTGCAAGAGTACTGGTCAACTACTTTCAGTAGTAAAATACTCTTCAGAAACATCAGTAGATAAAGATTTATGCAGATCTTCTGGATGCATCATTTGAAGACACATTTGTTAAGTGATGGGATTATTGGAACTCATATTCAAAGACCAATAATTATTTGGAATACATCTATTCAAATTTTTCACAATATTTCATAACAGATTAATTTGTGTTGACAAATCCATTGTTCAATTTAAAGGGTGAATATAATTTATTTATAACATAATGGTCCAAATACGTCTGGGGTATGCACAGTCATTCAAAAACAGGGTATCTTTTTTCAGTGCTTCCCTACAATAGCAGCATAACATCCAAAAACATCATTCAACCTAATCTTCCGGTAAACCCCAGAATTCCATTACATTTATATAAAAAGTTGTTGGAAAAAGTTCCCAATGCAGTAGGGTACCACATGTTTACTGACAGATATTATACTGATATCATCCTAGCAGAAGAGCTACTAAAGATGAAATGTCATTTTACTGGTACAAAGTCAACTGTGAAAGGAAATACCAGCACAAATATAGAAGCCATAGTTTTTAAAGAGAAAAAAAAACATACAGGAAAAATAATCTTATCCTTCTTGTGTGGAAAGACAAAAGGATCATGACAATTCTCAGCTCTTGGAATCATGTAGAAATAAAATCTACCATGTGGACATTACATGATGGAATTATTAAATCAGTCAAACAGCCTGGAATGATTCTAAATTATATTGCATATATAAGCTGTGTGGATTGTATAGATTAGTATGCTTCTACATATGGTTTTTTGTGAAAATCTTTAAAATGGTGGAGGAAATTATTTTTCTGGGGACCAGAAATATGCATTATTAGCTCCTGTATACTGTACGGAGCTTCAAAAAAGAATAGAAAAATCTGTGTTCCATTTGAAATTTATCTAGCGTCTGATAGATCAGTTGAGAAGTGGTTTTCAGGAATCATGTATGTATCCTTCCACATCATCTTCAAACAATAGACTGGACAATAAATTACATATGACTAATGTGGGAGGAAGAAAATGAGACTGCACTGTCTGCTCGAATAGAGAAACACTGTAGAAGACCTCAAACAAATTGCTACTGCACAACATGTATCAATGAACCTGCAGTGCATGTTGTTGACTGTTTCACACCATACCACTCATTAGAAAAATATAGGTCAAAATATAAGATATAGCTAGGCTCGGTGGCTCAGCCTGTAATCCCGCGCCTTTGGGAGGCTGAGGTGAGTGGATTGCCTGAGCCTGCGGGTTCGAGACCCGCCTGGGCAGCGAGACCTCATCTCTACAATAAATCAAAAAATCAGCCAGGCGTGGGCGCACATGCTGTAATTCCAGCTACTCGGAAGGCTGAGGCGGAAGGATCGCCGGAGCCCAGCAGGTGAGGCTGCGGTGGCCAGGAACAGCCACTGCACTCCAGTCTGGGCGACCGAGTGAGACTCCAAATCAAAAAACGACAACAACAACAAAAAATATATAAGATATAAAATTTAGATTTAGAACATAAATAAGTTTCTCAATATCCAATATTCATTATAAGACATATCATTACAATAAAATAATTGGTTCCAGTGCTATACTATTTAATATGAAGTGATTAGTTTTTCACTGTCTCATAAAAATGCATGGTTGAGTTACAGGTAGGTGATCCATGAGATGCCTCCAAGTGCAAAGGGTTAATATCCATATTATTAGCTATAATTTCATTGTGTGTAGAGAATCTCCTTCAACCCCCTAAAATAATTCTTCTGTAGTATGTTTTTTCTGTCAGTTCTACTTTCTTTTTCTTTTTTTTTTTTTTTTTTTTTTTTTTTTTTGAGTTGGAGTCTCACTCTGTCCGCCCAGACTGGAGTGCAGTGGCCGCTCCCGGCCACCACATCTCAACCCGCTGGGCTCCGGCGATCCTTCCACCTCAGCCTTCCAAGTAGCTGGAACTACAGGCACGCGCTACCACACCTGGCTAATTTTTTGATTTCTTGTAGAGATGAGGTCTCGCCAAGTTACCCTATTAAAAGAAAATAGAGGATCCTTGGTTCTTCTTTACATTTGGGAAAACAGTTGTTTTATCTGCAGAATCAGATATTTGTTTTCATTTCTAGCTTGTCTAGTTCCTAGGTCTGTTTGAAAACATTCAGCCACGTGTTGGAGATCTTATAAATTGCTGATTTTCCAGAAACACTTTTTGAGTATTCACTAGACACATGGCACTGTGAAGCACTAAGGATACAAAGAAAAAACACAGTCTTTATTTCTAAAGGAATTTACAGTCTCAGTAAGGGGGAAATAAAATGATACTGCAATGTAATATGTGCTTTGATGTATATATGGGATACCAGGGAAGTGCCACTAAGAATTTTTAGTTTCATCTTGCCTTTTTTTTTTTCTCTAAGGACAGGATCTCACTGTCACCCAGGCTGGAGTGCAGTTGAGCTTCTGGCCTCAAGTGATACTCCTGCCTCAGCTTCCTAATGTGCTGGAATTATAGGCATGCACCACCATGTTCAGCTCATCTTGCCTACTAATACTATAAGTAATCTTCCCCAATTTTCTTCTCCAGTCTTTATTCTCTCACTCCATCCTTAAACCCAATACTGAAGCCCCCCATTCTCAGCAACTGATACTTTGACTTTGTAGAGAAAATGTTAGCAGGCCATAAAACAAAACTTCCCTCAACTTCCTGTCACCAAATCTAAACTTAACTTTTCTGTTCTCATTCTTTTCTTCCCTTTTATTACAGTGGAAGAAGTTTTATGGTGACTGACTATCCACCATATGATCCATTCAACACTCTGTTTCTCAGTTCCTTGATCTTTGTAGCCATCTTTTTTTCTCTTCACTGCAGCTGCCTACTCATCTGGTCATACACTTGATCTTGCTATCACCAGTAACAGTATTACTTCTAAATCTGATTTTTCACCATCACATCCTTCATTCCAACTTAACTTAACCTGGTTACTTTTCACTATAATTCTCTAACCTCATCACAGTATCCCCACATCTTACTACTTACTCACTAGCCATCTTTCCTGCCTTCCCTTTCTTCATTATTCAATTTAGTTTCTATAGTCTAGCACTCTACTTGTTAACTAAAATCCCTTACTCCCTTTGCCTGCCTATCCTTCTGTGTTCTACATATCTGTCACAACCCCAACTCAGGTTAAACCCAAATACCATTTACCTTTTGCCTGCACCTAAACAGCTGAACATTTGTAGAAAAAGTTAAGCAAGCCATGTTCAATGGACTTACTTCAAATTTGTAACATAGATCTCAAATGAAATTAAACACAGATTGCTTAACTATAGCAGCCAATAAGTTCATTTTCATACTCTTTAAGAAGACCATTTTGCACCTTTCTCCTCAAATTGTCTTTCTACCCTATTACCACTACCCTCCAATTATAAATATTTGGAAACAAATAGACACAATCAGCCAAGAACTGCCTTTAGTTCTACATGCATGTATGTCTACCTAGTCCTTACCTCAGGAAACAGTAGATGTGTCCCTCCTCCTAAGTCAAACCTTGTGTGGCTTAGAACCATCTCTTCTTACCTTAAGGATTTGACTCTTGTAGTGCTCTCTTTTCCTTTCTAAATCATTTTTTCTCTCTCCCTCTTTATTGGATCTTTCCCTGGATCTTTTCCTTCTTGTGGGAAATTTTTCTTTACTCCTTTCTTCCGTCTTCTCCATCCTTTTGCTCAGCTGACATTGACTCAGCCTTTTATGACCTCTCTAGTCTAAGTTAGGCACATACGCTAAGTACCCTGTCATAACACACATCATAGTATTGCAGGTACCTCTTTACAAGGGCAGGATCATATCTGTTTTAACTTACTATTGCCATTTTTGCCACATGGTAAATGATGTTTAAATGTTATAGGAGGCTTTGTATAGGAGATGGCACATTAAATATCTTTAAAAACAGAAATCAGCAACAGGTACACATCCATCTCATTATATATGTTTTCCTAGCAGTTCAGAAATCCTGATCTGCATGTGGCACTTCCATTTGAATACAGTTATATTCTGATCACCTTTTTATCTTTACAAGCAGGAAAACCTTCCAGCTCAGATGGTAATGACAGTATTTTGAGCTTAGAATGCCACCTGATGCTTGGCAAAAGGAGTTATCTGACCCACTTTTTATTACCCCCTTTGTAATTTTCTCTAGTATCCTTTACTCTTTTCTTTATTTTTCAGTGCCAATGCTTTGTTCAGTCCTAGTTAGGAACTTGTTTAAAAATATATATCTCCTTTATCTATATGTGTCTTCATCTCTTTTTTAACTTTTTCATATCACAGAAAATCAGCCTTTTTTTCTGTTTCTGCACTGAGCTAAAAAAACCATGTCAGTTGTGACCCTTTTGTTTTAAAACAAAATTAAATATAATGTAGTCATTTAAAGTGCTGCCACATTCCTTTAGGAATAGAGAAAGATCTCTTTAGCCACTTCTTCATATTCCTTGGACTAAAAGCTTACTTTCTAGCAAAACATTTGTGAAAAATAAAAAGTAAATTATTGTCCATTTTTT
Organism: Cephalopachus bancanus; assembly: GCA_027257055.1. Classification (NCBI taxonomy): domain Eukaryota; kingdom Metazoa; phylum Chordata; class Mammalia; order Primates; family Tarsiidae; genus Cephalopachus; species Cephalopachus bancanus. Next base: position 178,790 of record JAPVLO010000415.1, read on the forward strand.
ATTCTTATTTACTTTTAAAGCTTATAATTTTTTTTGTATTGCCAATGTCTTCTATCTCAACTATATTTTGGTTAAATATTGAGTTATTGTCCTAGTCTAGGAACATATTGAACATTTGTTTATTTTTTACATGAAAATGTGTTTTGAGTTTCCAAATGCAACTAACTAGTATAATTAACTTTTGCCGTGGGACTTAATTAATTATAAGTAGAAAAGTACCATTTCTTAAAATCTATAGGTCTTTGTTAATTAGTTTGTGTAATTGTGCTGAGACAAGGAGGTGAAATTCTACTTAGTGTATAATTTGTATTATGTTTTCTTATATGTCTGATTCTTTGAAAATTGATAATCTTTGAATATCAAATAGAGAAATTCTCAAGTAAAATATTTTATTTTCTATAGTAATAATTTACCCTATCCAGTCTCTACCCCTTCTTTGTATAAGAAAATATAAATATATATATATATATATAATTAATGATACTTGTTTGCTAATTATATTTGACATTAACTATATGCTAGGCTAAGGGAATGGCTTAAATCACTATGGTAGAGCACTGAACATTTCAGTCCTTCTATATATGGCACCTTTTTACTCTTTAGAGATGTTATATATCTTACTTGCAAAAGATGTCTGGGAAAATAATAATGTCGAGTGGTAAGCAAAGAAGAAGAAAATTATATTTGCAGAATCTCCAGTGCTATAGTTCTTGCTTACTCATAAAAAGCCAAGGTACCAAAGCATTGTGGATTTATTATTTTACTTTTTAGTACTTTTTTAGGTTGTCATTTTATGACATGGTGCTATTCATATTAGCGTAAAGTAGCACTTGAATGTTTTAATCCAATTATGAATAAAAAACTTGCCATTTTCTTTCTTTCTTCTTCTTTTTTTTTTTTTTTTTAAATTTGGAGTCTCACTATCGCCCAGACTGGAGTGCAGTGGCATGGCACGCTCACAGCCACTGCAGCCTCGACCTACTGGGCTCAGGCGATCCTTCTTCCTCTACCTTCCAAGTAGCTGGAACTACAGGCATGCGCCACCATGCTGGGCTAATTTTTTGATTTATTATAGAGACGTGGACTCAGGCAATCCTCTCACCTTAGCCTTCCAAAGTGCTGTGATTATAGGCATGAGCTACCACGCCAGGCCTAAAACCTTGCCATTTTCATTGTGATTTTTCTTGCCAATAGTGGTCTGAAGGAGACATTACTTTTTTTGTTTTGCGCTTAAAGCCATTTATGTCCCCTTTTTATTTTGTATTTTGTTCATTTACCATCAGTTTCCTCATATACAAAATGAAATAATTGAACCAGATTATTTTTTGCCAAGTTGTTAGCTGACATAAGTCTCTACTTTCTGATAGAACCTTTTGTTTTTAAGTAAAAGAAATCAGCTAGAGGATGTGATTCCTTTTTTTTTTTTTTGAGTTGGAGTCTCACTCTGTTGCCCAGGCTGGAGTGCAGTGGCACGCTCACAGCTACTGTAGCGTCTACCTGCTGGGCTCCAGTGATCCTTCTACCTCAGCCTGCCAAGTAGCAGGAACTATAGGCACGCACTACCACGTCCAACTAATTTTTTTTTTTTTTAATTCATTGTAGAGACAGGGTCTCGAACTTGCCTTGTCCACATGCCTTGACCTCCCAAAGTGCTGGGATTATAGACTGAGCCTGGTCGAGAATGTGATTCTTTAAGAGAATTGTATGTAAACTTTGTTGAAACTTATTTCTTTGATTGATGTTAACAATATTAGTTTATTTTAATATCTCTTGTTTTTGTGCAATTTTATAATTTTAATTCATGGTTATTATGGAGTAAAAAAAAAATCAATGAAACCTTCACCTCTTTTTCTTAAAAGCCACAATGCTTTCAAAGCTAGGTAAAATTTTGCCTCCTTTTTGACTCATTTATAATCATTCATAATGTCATATCATGATTTTTTTTTTTAAGTGACATTGATGTTTGGGTACCAGAACCAGACCACTCAGAAGTTCCTGCTGAGTGGTGGGATTTTGATGCTGATAAGTCACTTCTTATCGGAGTTTTTAAACATGGTAAGTAAGAACTAAGGTGGATGGGATCCCCTTGTATGTACAATGCAATTCAACTAGTTCTCAGATTACTAATTTCCACTTAGAGCTTCACAGTAATACCTGTATCATATATAGAGCATTAAAAGTATACTCTGTAAATGTAGTATACCTATCACTCATTACGTGTCTTTTATCAATCATCATCATCACATTTCCTCAAGAGAGGATGGTATGTATAGTCTGACCCTCCTGAATATATTTTTCAGACAACTTCCTCTCTCAGGAAGAGTTCTTATGTGAAATATGTATGTTAGTATGTGCTGAAAAGTTTATTCTGTTTTTCATATTAACTGATCCACTTAACCTAAAATTGTATAGATACATGTTACCAGATCATTTTATGTTTGTGACAGTTTCTCAAAAACATATTTAACCCATATCATTTTAATCTTTATCCTATTAGTCCAGGAATATTATCCTCTGTAAATATGAGGAATGTCTATATTTATAAACCTTGCTTCTTTTTATCTTTTGTACTTTTACATTTGATGATGCTTCCAGGTTATGAAAAGTATAATACTATTCGAGCAGACCCAGCATTGTGCTTTTTGGAAAGAGTCGGAAAGCCTGATGACAAAGCAGTTGCTGCCGAACAGAGAGCGAATGATTATATGGATGGGTATGTGCATTTCAGAATCTTGAATTTTCCATACATTTTTGTGTTCTGTTCGATCTATGTCAGAGATGTTTATCTTCAAATGATGTAGCAGTGAGAGAGCTGGAGCTTAACATTCTGAAAGAGCTAATGATACTCTAATAAGTTAGCACTTACGCAACAGAGCATCATCAAGGAAGAGATTGGACTTGTCCCACACCCATTCTTTTGACAAGTTCTTTTGCAAGTGTATCATGGCCGTTAAGCTCATAAAATTTTAGGGGAGTGGGGGGAGGGGAGGCCAAAATATTACAGTTGATGGGAAAGGTGACGTTTATTATGTAGTCATTTCTCAGTAACCATGGGGGATTGGTTGCAAGACTTTCTGCAGATACCAGAATCAGAAACTAACTCAAATCTCTTATATAAAATGGAATAGTACTTGCATATAACTTATGCACACCCTCCTCATATGCTTTAGATCATCTTTAGATTTCTTATAATACCTAATACAATGTAAATGCTATATAAATAGTTGTTACTGAATTGTTGAGAGAATAATGACAAGAAAAAAATGTCTGTGCATGTTCAGTACCAATGCAATTTTTCTTTCAAATATTTTTGATCTATGGTTGGTCATATCCATGGATATGAAGCACACAGATATGGAATACCAACTGTACCTGTTTTAAGGTTTTATATGATCTTTCTTTTCTTGTCAAAAGAGAAAAGTAAGACATGTGGAGCTTAATAGTAACACATCTAAAAGTATGCTTGGGAGTAAGGGTACATTAGAACTACCTTTCTCCCTATTTATTATAAAGTAGCCTTCATGCTGTGACTTGGACTCTGACTAGAGAACAGACTTCAGTCTTATCCTTAATGCAGATTTTAAAATCCCTCCAATGAAACTCCGTTTGTTTGTCTTGTCAGGAAACTGTAAGTTCGTTACAATAATTATAGCATTTGTGGGTATTTTAACAGGGACGTGGAAGATCCAGAATACAAACCTGCTCCAGCCATCTTTAAAGATGATATAGAGGTATGCTTTTGGTCGTATTTTTTAATTTTCAAATTTAGGTATTCTTTTGTTTGCTTTTTTTCTTTTGCATGTTTTTTTCGTTATGCATAATTATTCTGTTCTTCAGAGGACTAGTTAAGGAAGTGTACAGCTCAAATTAATACACATCACAAATAATCACTAGAATTCACCTGATCTCCCCTCCTAGAAAAAGTGGAGGCTGATTTGGAAATGTCAATAGAATGGGGGTTTCCTACGTGCTACACTTCTTACAGCTAAGAAACACATTGTACCAGGGCAAAATACCAAAGCAGAGTGAGAAATAGATACTAAAGATAAACAGCAAGAGATAGACACTATATTTACATGAAGAAGTTTGAAATAGAGAGTAGAGCCTAGAGGAATTCTGAACTGCCAAAGCATAGTTCTAAGTGCTCTATTTATAGAATATCAATTCTAAAAAGAGCTAAATGGAAGTATAGAAAATAATCTGTGGAGTGGACAACAGGATATTAAAAGAGTTGAGCAATTTCCATAATATTTATGAGAGCATGGTAAAAAGAGATGATGCCATAACTGTCAGGTGGGGTTTGCTGGTCTTAGTAGGTAAAGGACTTAGATATTGATTCCTATTTGATGACAAGTGACAAAGCTTACTATAGTGTATGGACAGTGAGAACTGAAATCCTATATGAGGTCAGGACTCTCAACAGACAGACAGTACAGGGAAATAATAAGGAAATAAATTTCATCATGTGTTCTGGGTAGGAAAAATACTGTCTCCCCTGAGAATTTATAACCATAGGCCTGAATTCTCTTGAGTATATAGTTTGCTTCTTTTAATGTATCTGTGTGGTCCAGGAACCTTCAGTGTAACATAAAAAGGGGTTAGTCCTTAACTGGTAATATCCCTGGGATACCTGGTCAAAACTAAAAGGAAAAAAAACTCCAAAATAAACAGTTCAATCCAGACTGTGCATGAGTTTCCTAAAGATAAAGTCCTCCATGAGGAATAATTTACCATGAGTGATTGTTAGCATACAATAAAGAACAAGATTAGGCTCCCAAGAACTTCTGATAGTATATCTGTTGAAATTAAAAAACAAATATTTAGCCAGGCTCGGTGGCTTAGCCTGTAATCCCACGCCTTTGGGAGGCTCAGGTGAGTGGATTGCCTGAGCCTGTGGGTTCGAGACCCGCCTGGGCAGCGAGACCTCATCTCTACAATAAATCAAAAAATCAGCTGGGTGTGGTAGCACATGCCTGTAATTCCAGCTACTTGGAAGGCTGAGGTGGAAGGATTGCGGAGCCTGGCAGGTCGAGGCTGCGGTGGCCGGGAGCGGCCACTGCACTCCAGTCTGGGCGACAGAGTGAGACTCCAACTCAAAAAAAAAAAAAAAACAAATATTTGAATGATTAAAGACATTTAAAGAACCAGAAACAAAAGACAAGATGTGATTTTAAGAAACTAGGAAACTAGCACACTAGGAAACTGTAATCCCAGCACTTTGGGAGGCGGAGGTGAGAGGATTTCCTGAGCCCAGGGGTTCGAGACCAGCCTTGGAGAGACCTTATCTCTACAATAAATCAAAAAATTAGCTGGGTGTGGTGGGCGCATGCCTATAGTTCTGCTACTTGGAAGGCTGAGGTGGAAGGATCAGCTGAGCCCAGAAGGTCGAGGCTGTGGTGGCCATGAGCATGCCACTGCACTCCAGCCTGGGCAACAGTAAGATTCCAAGTCTCCCCCCTCCCCCCAAAAGAGCACAGATCTATTTTTTTAAAGCAGGCAAAAAGTGTGAAGGGCAATGCATTTGGAATAGAGAGGCAGTAAATCAATAATGGAATATAGAATATGTGAAAAATTTTTAGAAACAAGGGCAACATAATGTCTGACATATATCTAATAGGTATTCCAGAAGGAGTGACTAGAGAAAATAGGGAGAAGCACCATGAAGAGATATCACCTGAGAATTTCTTCTCCCATTATAAAAGACATGAATCCTCAGATTCAAACAACAAAATAAATCTTGGCAGGATAAATAAAACTTAGTATCTACTCCAAGAACTATGGTAAAATTGCAGATACACCAAAGAGAAGATGTTAAAAGCAATTTTTTAAAAACCCACCTACAAAGGAATTATGATAGTTCTAACTTCAGGCTTTTTAAAAACAACAATAGAAACTAGTAGGTGTTGAAAAAAAATTGCCAGAGTTAGGAATATAAGGTACCATTGGGATACTTAATAGAAGATGCTTTGCTGACAGACAAAAACTTTCTACAACACACACGAACTGTTTAAGGCTGAAAAAGAAAAGATTTGTAGGTTGTCTAATAACCAAATATGAGAATGAATAAATTATTTGAGAATTGACATATGAAAGGGAAAAAAATTTTGGTTAGCTATAAAACTCAAGCATACTCACAGTTAGAGGAAGGGTGCAAGAAAAGAAAATGGATTAACAGTAATGATAGAAAAGAAGTAATTTTCATAAATAGTGACTCATCTAAGTGTCAAAGGCAGTAGAGAAGTGTGAAAAGTGCTTATTAAGAATAGGCAATTTAAATTTTTATTTTTGCTAAATTAATTATTAAGAATTGTATTGCAAAACAATGATCTATTATAAATAAGTTTGATTTGCTTCTCTTTTTATATACATCTTGACCCATTTACCCTATGACAAGTTTTTATTTTCTTTTAAAAGGATGATGTTTCCTCACCAGGAGATCTTGTTATAGCAGATGGAGGTAAAAGAAATTTATTTCTTTACTTACCATTATTGTAAATTCATATTCTAATGATACTGTGAGACCAATACTTTTATAATGCTTCAACTATATATGAAATTTGTATTGAATACAGTTGTAATCACAGGACATAGTAATTGATTGGTAATTTAACAGTTCTTTTTTATTTTAAAGATGTGGGGTGTAATTCAGGATTAGGTGCATAAGTGGTCATTGTACAGGTAAAGTTGGGGCCTCCTGGTGGTCCTCACTTTGCCAGGTTTGAAATCAAGTACTCTTAGTGAAGTTATGTGGACCCCCTCCCTGCCCCTGAGAGTATCCCACTACTGCCAATCCCTTTCTTGTAGAATTATAAATGTTCAACATCCACATACAAGTAAGAACATGTGATACTCGATTCGATGTTTCTCTGATAGGTCACTGTATATGATAGACTTTAAAATTCATCCAAGTTGCTGCAAAGTGCATAATTTTGTTCTTCTTTATGGCTGTGTAATACTCCATTGTGATAGGTATCACATTTCTTTTATTCAGTCCCCTTTCGATGAGCAGCACAGTTGGTGCCATGTTTTTGCTATTGTAAATAGTGCTACAGTAAACATGTGTGTGCAGGTTACTTTTTTATAAAGTGATTCCTCCGGGTATATTCCTAGAAGAGGAATTGCTGGGTCATATGGAAGGTCAATTTTTAGATCTTTTAGAAATCACCACACCATTTTCCACAGAAGTTGTACTAATTTACACTCCCACAAACAGTGTAGAAATGTTCCCTTTTCTTCGCATTCTCTCCAGCATCTGTTGTTTTTTGAGTTACTGATGATGGCCATCCTGACTAGAGTTAAGTGGTATCTCAGTGTGGTTTTGATTTGCATTTATTTGATGATTAGTGAGGCTGAGCATTGTTTTATGTATCTGTTGGCTGCTCGTAGATCTTCTTTTGAGAAGTATCTATTCATATCTTTTGCCCACTTTTGAATAAGATTTTTTTTTCCTTTTAGCACATTCGAATTCCTTGATGTTAGGCCTTTGTCTGATAGACAGTTTGCAAATATTTATTCTCATTCTGTGGGCCATTTTGATGGTTTCTTTTGCTTTGCAGAAACTTCAGTTTGATGAGGCTCCACTTGTCTGTCTTTTCTCTTATGGCTTGGGCTTTGGAGTTTTGATCAGGAATTGGTTGCCTATTCCAATTTTCAGAAGTGTGCCTCCTGTGTTTTCTAAGATTCTTATAGTTTGAGGGTTTTGTTTTTTTTTTTTTTTCCTGAGTTGGAGTCTCTCTGTTGCCCAGGCTGGAGTGCAGTGGTACACTCACGGCCACCCCAGCGTCGATCTGCTGGTCTCTGTCGATCCTTCTGCCTCAGCCTTACAAGTACCTGGAACTACGGGAGTGTGCTACCACGTCCAGCAAATTTTTTATTTATTGTAGTGACAAAGTCTTGCCTGGTTGCCTGGGCTGGTCTTGAAGCCACAGGCTCAGGCAATCTACTTGCCTCGGCCTCCAAAAGTGCTGGGATTACAGACTCAGCTACCAAGCCCAACCGTAGTTTGAGGTTGTACATTTAGGTCTTTGATCCATTTAGAGTGGATTTTTGTGTATGTTGATAGGTTGGGTTCCTGTTTCATTCAACTGCATAGTGGTCAGCCAGTTTTCCCGGCATCATTTACTGAATAAGGTCTCCTCTCTCCATTGGTTTTTTGATGGAGGCTTTGTTGAAGATGAATTGGTTGAGAAATTGAGGTTTTGCTTCCGGAATCTCCAGTCTATTCCATTGGTCTGTATGCCTGTTCCTGTATTAATACCAGATTGTTTTGATTATTATAGCCGTATTTTAAAGTTTAAAGTCTGGACGTGTGATACCTCCTGCTTTGTTTCCTTCACTGAGGATTGTTTTGCCTATTCATGGTCATTTATGTTTACATATGAACTTTTGTATTGTCATTTCCAGGATTGAGAAGAATGATGTTGGTAATTTAATAGGTATTGCATTAAATTTATAGATTGCTTTGGGTAGGATGGATATCTTAACAATCTTAATTTTTCCTATCCATAAGCATGGAATATTTTTCCAGTTTGTGTCTTCCTTGATTTCTTTGAGCAGTGTTTTATAGTTTTCGTTGTAAAGGTCTTTCACTTCTCTGGTTAGGAAAATGCCAAGGTGTTTCTTATTTCTTTTTTGGTGTGACTTTTGTGAATGAGATTATGCTTTTTGTTTGGTTCTCTGCCTGTTTGTTGTTGGTGTATAAAAATGTGACTGTCTTTTGCATGTTGGTTTTGCACCCTGTGACTTTGCCAAATCCTTCAGCAGTGAAATGAAGCTTTTTTCAGACTATCTTGGGTTTTCAAAATATAGGATCATATCATCACGAAAGCATAACTTAACTTCCTCTTTTCCTATTTGGATACCCTGATTTCCTTCTCTTGTCTGATTGCTCTAGCTAGGACTTCCAACACAGGTAGGGTGAAAATTGAACGGGTGGGGTGAAAGTGGGCGGCCTTGTCTTGTTCATGTTTTCAGGGGAAATGCTTCCAATTTCTGTCTGTTTAGTAGCATGTTGACTGTGGGTTTATCTTAGATGACTCTTACTATTTTGTGGTATGTTCCCTCTATTCTTAGTTGTTTGAGGGTTTTTATTAAGAAGGATGCTGAATTTTTTTGGAAAGCTTTTTCTGCATCTAATGACATAATCATGTGGTTCTTGGTTTTACATCTCTTGATGTATTGAATTATATTTATGGTCTTGTAGATGTTGAACCAACTGTGCATCCCAGGGTTGAAGCCTACTTGGTCATGGTGGATAATTTTTGAGATGTGTTGTTGATCTGATTTGCTAGAATCTTGTTGAGAATTCTTCCATCTATGTTCATCGGGGATATTGGCCTGTATTCTCTTTCTTTGTTGGGTTTTTGCCCAGCTTGGGTATCAGTTTGATATTAGCTTCTTAAAATGATTTGGGGAGAGTTCCATCTTTCTTGATTGCCTGGAATACTTTCAATAGGATTCATATCAGTTCCTCCTTCTATGTTTTGTAGAGTTTTGCTGGAAAGTCATTTGGTCCAGGACTTTATTTGTTTATTTATTTTTAGGTAGTTTTCTAATGACAGAGTCAGTTTCCCAGGTTGTTATTGGTCTATTTAGGGTCTCTGCTTCTTATTGTTTCAACCTTGGGAGGCTGTATGATGTCAGAACGTCATTCATTTTATTAGGGTTTTGGAGTTTGTTTCCATACAGGTGTACATAGTAATGTCTGATAATCTTCTGTATTTCTTCACGGTCAGTTGTGACTTGATCTTTCACTATTCTAATTGTGCTTATTTGCGCCTTTTGTCTCCTGTTCTTGCTCAGTCTGGCCAAAGGTCCATTAATCTCATTTATCTTTTTTAAAAAATAGCTTTTTATTTCATTTACTTTTTTTTTCTGTGATATTTTTGTCTTCTGTGTCCTGTATTTGTGCTTTTACTTTGGTGATCTGGATTCTTCTGCTGAACTTAGGGTTTTGGTGGTCTTGTTTTTCCAGCTTCCTTAGGTGATTTGTTAGGCTGTTAACTTGTGATCTTTCCATTTTCTTGATGTATGTGCATAGAGCTAAAAATTCTCCCTTTACTGCTATTTTCATGGCATCCCAAGAGGTAAGATGTGTCTTTATTTTCATTCGTTTCCAAGAATCTTTTAATTTCTGTTTTGATTTCTGTATTGACCCTGGAGTTGTTCAGTATCATACTGTTTAGTGTCCATGTTTTTGTGTGTGTTTGAGGGGATCTTTTTGGTGGCGATATTTGTTTTTATTCCACTGTGATCTGAGAAGATGCATGGTAGTGTTTCAATCTTATGGAATTTTTTTATATTTGATTTATGACCCAGGATATGGTCGATCTTGGAGTTATGTTCCATGTGGTGAGTAGAATGTATATTCTGTGTTTGTTGGGTGGAGTGTTCTATAGGTATCTATTAAGTCCATTTGGTCAAGATTCCAGATCTCTATTGATTTTTTTTTTCCTCAATGATCTCTCTAGGGTTTTTAGTGGGGTATTTAAGTCTCCAGTTATGATATTGTTAGAGTCAATGTCCTTTTTTAGTTTACTTAATAGTTGCTTTATTAATCCTGGTACTCCTGTGTTGGGTGCATATATGTTTAGGATGGATATTTCTTGTTGATGGATTGAGCCAACCGGATAAGAACATGTCCCAACAATATCCTGCCTTCATGGAACACACCTGATGACAAAGGACACTCACAGACTTAAAGTTAGAGGGCAGAGAATAAACTTTCAGGCTAACAGAAAACAGAAAAAGGCAGGAGTCATAATTTTAATACCAGACAAAACATCCTTCAAGCTATCAAAATTTTTTAAAAATTCAGAAGGACGTTACATAATAACAGTTCTTTTAGTTGTTATAAATCTTTATGCAGTGGCTCACTGAACTTTTATAGGATAGAGATTTTGATGACTTTATGACTTGTTTATCAGACCTGTGAGATTTCGTCATTAAAATATTAATTCAATGATACATTCACCGTCTTATTAGTTCTATATGTACATTAGGAGACATTCTTTTCTTTGCAGGGTATTGCTTCTACTTCCATCTGATATCAAAATAGATACACACTGTCACGAGAGTATACTCACTCCCACCTGCTACCCAAGTGGAACAGTGTGTCACCATCCCATAGTTCACCTAGGAATGAGGGATTAGGTTTTTCTTAGTATGAATGATTACAACGTAATTATGATATATATAATTATAGTATTACACCTTGTCATGTTGACAGTAAAACTATTTTCATCACATTAAACTGAGGTAAATTTAATACAGAAGACTTCAATTAGAATTGTTTACAGTATTCAACTTCCATGGCTTCAGTTTAGCTTTTAATTTATTTAAGGCGTTTAATATTTCCAACTAGTATAATATAATGGAAATGCAACAGTTATGTTTTCTGTGTAGATGAATTTCCCTTCAAATATAATATTGTGGTTCTTTATTATACATTGTCCTACTTACTTTGAGCTGCTTTTAAAGTTTGTTGTAATTTTTTTAGAGATGTTATTGAAAAAAAAATGTCATGAGAAATTTGGTTGTTTTTTTCCCACATAGATTGAATAAAAAAGTTTTAGGCAAAGAAATTCTGCTACTTTTGTGAGCTTCGTACAGTATCTGTTTATTTTTATTTTTATTGACGTGCTTTTCTTTAAATATAGATGGTCAACTGATGGAGGGTGACAAAATTTATTGGCCAACTCAATCAGCTTTAACCACACGCTTGAGGCGTCTCATCACTGCATATCAGCGTACTAATAAAAACCGGCAAATTCAGCAGATACAACCAGTTTTCTCAATGCCTGCCAGTGTAATGCAGCCTCTTTATGAAGAAGCCACTCTTAATCCTAAAATGGTAGCCAAGATAGAAAGACAGCAGAGGTAAGACAATAGCACTAAATTTTTACATATTAAGTTTTTTAATATAGTTGTTCATTATAAAGGCTGTCAGGGTTTGATTATCCACTTTGTAAAAAACATATATATGTAGAGAAGTGTGTCAAAGCAAAGTGTTTTGTACACATATAAATGTATAATCACTCATATATATATATATACACATATATATATATATAAATGTTTAAAACTTACAAAGATTATTACATCTTATATTTAGTACCCATACTTTAATCTTTTGTCATGCTTAGGAACACAGAGATGTCAAAAAAAAAAAAAAAGAAGAAGCAGGGCAAACTCAATAATTAAACTAATAAAACAGAAGTTCAAATTGTATGAAATAAATTCCAGTCTATCATATTTTACATTGAGACATTTATGAAGTATAACAATGTATGGAAGGCAAGTCTACTTCTGCTTTATATAGCAAATGAACTCTTGGAAATACTGATGTCTAAGGGAACAAGTTCTAAGAGTTCTTGTTAAAAAAACAAGCAAACATCTCTCAGCCACAAGGTTTAACTTCTTAAAAAGAATAGAGTAGGCTGGGTGCAGTGGCTCAAGCTTGTAATCCCAGCACTTTGGAAGGCCGAGGTGAGAGGATTGCCTGAGTTCAAGGGTTCAAGACCAGCCTGGGCAACTTGGTGAGACCTCATCTCTACAATAAATCAAAAATAATAATAATAATAATAAGCCAGGCGTGGTAGCAGGCGCCTGTAGTTCCAGCTACTTGGAAGGCTGAGGCAGAAGGATCGCCTGATCCCAGTAGGTCAAGGCTATGGTAGCCGTGAGTGTGAGTTTGCCACTACACTCCAGCCTAGGCAACAGAGTGAGACTCCAACTCAAAAAACAAAAAAAGAATAGCAATGTTTGTCAATAACCTAGCTCCTTTATTAAACTGGGGTCTTTGGATATTCTCTGCAAGATAAGTCATTGTTCTTTTGTTTCATTTGTAGCACATTAATTGTAGCCAGAATTTAGTTAGTCTGAAAGTTTCAGATTTTAGCTATTTAAGTCATAATTTTCATATACTACTACTTTTGTAAATATATTGTTTAATCTATTCTCACATAACAAACCACTCCACAACAGAAACAATACTTTAAAAAAATTTTTTTTTCTTGATTGTCTGAGTTGACCAGGTGGTTTCTCTGCTTCATATGCTGTTGGCTAGAGTTCTAACTAGCTGGAAGATCCAACGTAGTCTCACTCACATGACATGGCAGGCAGTTGGTGCTAGCTGCCAGCTGATAGCTTAGATCCCAAGAGAGATCATTCTAAGTATACAAAGCATAAACTGCAGGTTTTTTTACAGCCTAGTCTTAGCAGTTACAAAGTATCGTTCTGTTACTGTCTGTTGATCAGAAAAAGCCGCAGACCAGCCCAATATAAAGGAAAGGGAAATAAATTCCACCTTTTAATTAGAAGAGTGACAAAGAATCTGTGGCTATCTTTAATCTACCATACACATTTTCCCTCAGTTGGATCTGGACTGAGTTTCCTAAATTGTTAGTTTTATCATGACATTCAATGGCTCCTTATTTAGTTTATGTATGAAGTCTTAAGTTCTTAAGCCCAAGTTCAAAGGTCTCTTCCCTTGACTCAATACCTTTATCTTATGTTGTTTTTGTCACCTGGAATACCCTTCTTTAACCCATTATTTCAAACCTAGCCCATTCTTCTGAACTCAGCACATGGCTTATTTCCTCTATTGATTTCCTTTTTTTTTAAACCAGTCTAGATCACAGCATTCTCTCAATTTTCTGCACTTATATGGCAACTCATCTAAAAAAATTATTGTCACAATAATATAAGATATTATAATATCATTCATCTTTTTCTTTTTAATTTTTAAAAATTTTTTTTTATTTTTGAGTTGGAGTCTCTCTCCGTCGCCCAGACTGGAGTGCAGTGGCCGCTCCCGGCCACCGCAGCCTTGACCTGCTGGGCTCCAGCGATCCTTCCACCTCAGCATTCCAAGGAGCTGGAACTACAGGCGTGCGCTACCATGCCCGGCTAATTTTTTTTTCATTATTTATTGTAGAGATGAGGTCTCTCCAAGTTGCCCAGGCGAGTCTCGAACCCATGGGCTCAGGCAATCCACTTACCTCAGCCTCCCAAAGTGCTGGGATTACAGGCTGAGCCACCGAGCCCGGCTCATCTTTTTCTATGTCTTCTTATCTATGTTGTAAATTCTTTTAGGGTAGACACTGTGTTGTAATTTTTTACTGTATGTTCTGTGTAGTCTTTCAGTTAATTCTTTTTCATTTTTATTCTTATCCCTCACATTTAATGACTTGATTGGTTTCCCAAGCTATTTTTACATCATCTTTACATTAATCTTAATGTATCACAATCATAAAAATAGCCCATTCACATATGGGCTAATGCTTTTTCTCACACAACAATCCTGTGAGTTAAGCAAGTAAAAGTCTCTACAAATATCCTAAAGTTTGGAGATCTTTAACATATGATGATAATATTACCCTCTTATCAGGAGCTTTCAAATGAAGAGAGATTACTTCTACCCAGGCATTTAGAGCATTTCATACCTGACCCAAACCCTATCTTGCTTTGTCCCAGTATGAGTCATATCCTTGTCAATCGGGATTACTCAGCATTCCCTCCCTACCTTTAGTGTTGTCTCATCTGAAATGCCATTTACCCTGCTAAGTCTGAACTGATTCTTCTGTCTTCTGTACTCCTCTAAAATCTTTGGTTCTATAACTTATACAACTATAAAATACTACCTTATACTATAAATTTGTTTGAAAATGTTTTTTCTGTTTCCTGAAGGGCAGAGTCATCTTATATAATCTTGTATCCTGGGCATATTTTCTTACATAGTAAAAGCACTAAAAACCATCATATGAAGAAATAGTGTACACTATAAAAAGTATAGTTAGATAAATGATCAACTAGCATTTAAAATATATATTTACAAGGCAATAAAACTGTATTTACTCCTTTAAAGTGTTAGGTACCTAAAATATTTTAAATTTGTATTATAGTCTTTATATTCAGTATTACTAAATATTTATTTTCGTGACTAATGTGTGGATTTTTTTGTTGTTGTTTTTTTACCTGATTCAAAATAGATGGACAAGAAGAGAAGAAGCTGACTTTTATAGGGTTGTATCTACATTTGGAGTAGTTTTTGACCCTGACAGAGGGCAATTTGATTGGACAAAATTTAGAGCTATGGCTAGGCTACATAAGAAAACTGATGATAGTTTGGAGAAATATTTGTATGCATTCATGTCCATGTGTCGAAGGGTTTGTCGTCTTCCTTCCAAAGAAGGTATGTATAAAATTTATTTTATATCTTATTTTGGTCAAAGAAGCAAAATCACTAAAATTCAGAATTTCCAATTTCTCTCATATGTGCAATTTTAATACTAATTCAACTTGGCAGCAATTTTTTGGACTTGTAAATAAACTATGTTTAAAGATCCTCTATTCCTTAAACCTAGCAATATGAAATCGAATGAGAACAAAGGTACACATTGAGTTTTAAGAAAATAGCTAGGATTTACTGATCCTTATGATTAGGAGGTGGTAAAAGAAAAAGGATTGCTTTTGTTAAACAGAACTAACCTATATTTTGAGTCCATCTCATAGGAATTGTGGTAGAGGGATTATTTACTTGAATAATCTTACAAGGAATGAGGCCCCTCTCATAAGACATTTTCAAGAATTTTCTAGTAAAAAATCTCCTCCCAGACCATCTTCAAAAAAGACAACTAATCAGAGGCGTTGATGCAGCTCAGCTGAGGAACTGTTCTGGGATGAATTTCATTATCTCCAAAGCCCCCAAAAATAACTCATCCTGTTAGCAGTTCCTATCAGTATTGCTTGTTATAGGCAGTTGTCTCCAGTACTTCCTGTGTGTAATTTCTGACTGCTAAAGCCAGTGGCCTCCTGTTCCTATTTTATAGTAAAAAGATTTCTCAACCAGTTGGTTCACACCTGTAATCCCAGCATTTTGCAAGACTGAGGCAAGAAGATTACTTGATCTCAGGAGTTCAAGATCAGCCTGGGCAACATAGCAAGACCTCATCTCTATCAAAAATAATAAAATTAGTTGGGCATGGTGGCAGTCGCCTGTAGTCCCAGCTGCTTGGGAGATAGAAGTGGGAAGATCATGTGAACCAGGAGGTCAAGGCTGCAGTGTACCATGATTATGCTATTGCACTGCAGTCTGAGTCCCCGACTCAAAAAAAAAAAAGATTTTTCTACTTGTTTTAATTTTATTTTCTAACAGATTTGTTGTCAGTTTACTGAATAGAATAATCAATCATTTGATTACCAGATAATTTGGGGTATGTTTTAACCTACTTTAACGTCTATTGATACCATAAATGGGTTTAAAAAGACAGATAAAACAAAGTATTATGTCTTTTGTTAATTATGATTGTGAGGCCCGGTTTTTTTTTTTTTCTTAATTCCTATCAACTATATAGTAATGTGAATCATCACTTTTTATTCTAATGTTATAGGGAAAGGGTTAATTACTAAAGGATCATGAAAAAGTAGGCTTCCTTGTTAGAAACTTGAATGAGAAGGTCCCTAAGGTCCCCACTGCCCACTGTAAAAGCAAAGCAAGCACTGCACTGGTTGGCTGAGTGTCCAGTAGTCCCTCTGGAGGTGCATTAATGCAAAGGCAGCACAGCAGTAAAAAGAAGACTATAAATCTAGGTGTTAGAAAGCTACTCAGTAGACATAATATTGTTTGGTGATTACACATGAATTGAGTTTGATGAATCTTTTCTGACTAGAAATGTGCAATGTATATTTATTGTTGACACAGAATTAAAGGCTAAAGACCCATAGCCCATTGATTTGGGTGCATGCACTATTGCACTTCACATCTTTCAGCTGAATGAAGATGATCCCAATAGTGAAAATTTGGAAGAAGAGACAGAAAATATAATTGTGACAAATCATTAGGTTCTGCCTACAACTGAATTCTACAGACTTTGGGACAGCCTACTCTATGCTATGGAAAACAAATCACACCTCCTTGTTGATGTAATGACAACATTACTGTTTTCAGACAAGAACATCAACAGCAACCTCATCACCTGGAACTGGGTGGTGGGTCCTGCAAGAACTGGAAAAACATCACTGTGTAAAGCATTAGCTGAGAAATTGACCATTAGGCTTTCAAGCAGGTACTAGAATAGACACTTAATTTAAATAAATAGCCATAGCCTCTTTTCTGAGTGGTTTTCTGAAAGTGGCAAGCTGATACCTAAGATGTTCCAGAAGGTTCAACATATGATTGATGATAAAGATGCTCTGCTATTTGTGCTAACTGGTAAGGTGGAGAGTCTCACAGCTGCCCATACGATGTTTCTAGGGTAGGCACCAAGACATCAGATGCCACTGGCATGGTCAGTGCTATCTGGACCCAAATTGATCACATTCAAAGGTATTTCATGCAAATTAAAACCTTACTTAGATACCACCTAACTCCAGTCAGGATGACCAACATTAATAGCTCAAAAAACAGCAGATGCTGGAGAGGTTGTGGGGAAAAGGGAACTTCCACACTGTTGATGAGAATGTAAACTAATACAGCCTCTGTGGAAAACATTGTGGTGATTTCTTTTTTTGTTGTTGTTTTTTTGAGTTGGAGTCCCACTCTGTCACCCAGACTGGAGTGCAGTGGCTGCTCCCGGCCACCGCAGCCTTGACCTGCTGGGCTCTGGCAATCCTTCCGCCTCAGCCTTCCAAGTAGTTGGAACTACAGGCGTGTGCTACCACACCTGGCTAATTTTTTTTTTATTTATTGTAGAGATGAGGTCTCGCCAAGTTGCCCAGGTGGGTCTTGAACCCGCGGGCTCA
Organism: Cephalopachus bancanus; assembly: GCA_027257055.1. NCBI lineage: Eukaryota > Metazoa > Chordata > Mammalia > Primates > Tarsiidae > Cephalopachus > Cephalopachus bancanus. The sequence continues at coordinate 196,532 of JAPVLO010000415.1, forward strand.
GGCAGTCCTCTCACCTCAGCCTCCCAAAGTGCTGGGATTACAGGCTGAGCCACCGAGCCCGGCTGATGATTTCTAAAAGATCTGAAAATCGACATTCCATTCCAGCAGTCCCCCTTCTGGGAATATACCTGGAGGAACTCAATCACTTCATGAAAAAGATATCTGCACATGCATGTTTATCGCAGAATTATTTATAATAGCAAAAACCACCAACCATACTGCCCATCGAAAGTGAACTGGATAAGGAAAATATGCTATATTTACATGATGGAATATTTCATAGTCATAAAGAAAAACAAAATCGTGAACTTTGCGGCAACCTGGATGGAATTAGAGTCTATAATATTCAGTGATTTATAATAGAAACAAAGATCTGAATACCACATGTACTCACTCATAAGTGGACCCTGAACATTTATCATAATACTATAAGAAAGGGATTAGTAGTGAGACACTGCCAGGTGTGTGGGGGGCACATAACATCAATAAGGGTACCTAAATTTTACCTGTACGATAACCACGTATGTACCTAGCCCTCAGTTGTACCTCACATTTTTAAAAGAAGAAAAAAAGACATTTTAGTATAGTGATTCCAGATACTTTGAACATCCCAGAGAAGACTACATGGCTTTTGTGGACAGAGCAGACATCAGGCAGTACATCATATAGCCATATGCAGCAGCCATCTTCAGAATTTACCTTTCTTGAATGAAGTGTCAGATCATATACCCTCACTGGCAGCTGTTGACCCTTTGAGAGCTGGAGATGATTGAAACATTGTGTCAAGTGTTTTATTGAATACTGTATCAAAATTGTGCCTCCTTTTTTAATGAAATTTCAAAGAAGAACATGCGCTGTATGGTCAAGCATCCGCGTCAACACAGAGGTTCCTCTAGGCTTTCTGGCAGTGGATAAGCAGTTTGAGAAGAGAAAGAAGCTTTAAATTTACATTTGGTCTAGGGCTTCTCCATCTGGTAGCTTTCTAATGGAGAACATACAACTGGTAGTGATGTCACTTAACTTACAACTACCACCACTCCAAAAATCCCCTCTGTAAAATTTTGCTTAGATCTACAAGCCAGAAATCCATAAGACCCAGCTTTGTTAAAAGAAGTGTGTTATATTTACATTATTTCAAAATGCATACAAGAAAACAAATAGCTTATCATTTTGACTGTTTTTAAATGATAATTCAGGCTGTACATGGTGGCTCATACCTGTAATCCCAGCACTTTAGAGGCTGAGGCGGGAGAATTGATTGAGGTGAGGTATTTGAGACCAGTCTGGGTAACATAGTAAGACCCAATCTCTACAGAAAAAAATTTCTGAAAAGTTAGCTGGGCATGGTGGCACACACCTGTAATCCTTGCTATTCAGGAAGGTGAGGCAGGAGGATCACTTGAGTGTAGAAGTTCAAGCCTTCCGTGAACTGTGAATGCACCACTGCACTCCAGGCTGAGCCACAGAGCAAGACCCTATCTCTTTTTTCTTTTTTTTTTCCCAAAAAAAGATAATTCAGATTCTGTTTGTCTCTATGTAAAGGGCTGTAGAACTGCCTAAACATGTTTATTCCCTGTCCTGCCTCCAGTCAGTCAGATATGTAATACTAACAAGTTTTTTTTTTTAAAAAAAAGAAGATTAATCCAGGCACAATGGCTTATACCTGTAATCCCAGCACTTTAGGAGGCCAAGGTGGGAAGATTGCTTGAGCCCAGGAGTTCAAGACCAGCCTGGGCAGCATAACAAAATCTCACTCATCTCCACAAAAAAAATTTTTTTTTAATTAACTGGGTGTGGTACCTACTCGAGATGCTGAGGTAGAACCCAGGAGGTACCTACGAGATCAAGGCTACCCTGAGCTGTGATAATTGAGGTCATGCTACTGTACTTCAGCCTGGGAGAGAGAGTGAGACTCAGACTAAAAAAAAAAAAAGGCTGACTATAAATGTAGGTATTACAGAAACAAAAGAGAAACTATATCATCCTAAGCATGTAATCATAACATTAAAAAACATGCATGTCACTCAAGCAATAGAAGGCAGCAATGAATTTCTAGTGTCAGCCTGTTTTACTTAGTAAAAAAAAAATGTTTGGAGACTACTTAATAGATAAGGAAAGCCTATTTCAATGTTACAGAAATTGAGAAAAAAAATTCTAGGTAAAATGTTTTTCTATAATAATCACACATGGTCCAATTTGTTAGAAAAATGCAGACCCTCAATGTTCAAGTGAAATGTATGTTGGACATCCCTCATAACCCATTGCAGGCACACATGCATTGCTTGAATACTTCTGCCCATTGTTTTGTTTTTTCCAATAACGTTATTTACATTTCAAATGAAGATTCATATTAATAGAATGTAAAATAAATGGGTCAATAATTGGTGTATTGCAAAATATACATGTTTTGCTTTTATCTCATACTAAAATTTTGATGCTTCTTGGCCTTTTGGTTAAAGTCAAGTGTAAAATAAATTTCATTTTTAGTGCTTTGTTTTTAAAAAGAAAAAGAGAGAGATGTGAGATTTTACTTAAATCAGAGTTTCCCAATCTTACTCAATACACAGTGCCCTTTATGTCTCAGCAATTTCACAGCCTTAGGGCTAAAAAAATACAGTTCTGCTTATTGAAGAATTATGTCCAACAACTTAAGTGTTTATTTCATAACAATCTAGTAGTTATTTGAAAACATATTAACATATATTGAAAGAAAAATAATGCTTGCATTTTTTTCTTAAATAACCACAATTACTTGTTACATGTGTACACCTATTGGGCACTGTTCAACTTTTCAAGTCTCAGAAGCAGACTGGTACCTCCCACCTTGTTTTCTGTTCCATACTGAACTTTGCATGGTCCTTTTTTTTTTTTCCTGCCACATATGATCTGTAGGAAGATTTTTCCATGGTCCTTGATTTTTTTTTTTTTCCTACTTTTTTGTTTTGGGCTACGTATAGACTTACAGAAAAGTTACAGAGAATGTACAGGGAATTACCATATACTCTCACCCTACCTCTCAATATTATAATTTTACATGACTAATTATAGTCTAGTTATCGAAACAAGATATTAATGTTGTTAAAATGCCATTAACTAAATACCTATTTTAATTCTACCAGTTTTTCTACTAACGTTCTTTTTTGTTTCAAGATCCTTCATTGTATTTGGCTATTCTTTCTCCTTAACCTCCTGCAGTCTGTAACAAGTTCTCAGTCATTCCTTGTTTTTCATGACCTTGATTCCTTTGAAAAATATTGATCAGTTATTTTGCCATATATCCTCTATTTGAGTTTGCTTTGTGTTTCACATGACTGAATTGAGGTCATATATTTGTGGCAAGAGTACTACAGAAATGATGTTGTATCCTCAGAATATAATATTATGGGATTAGTAATGTCCGTATGTCTTATTACTTTTGATTTTGATTTTACTCATGTGGTTAAGGTGCTTTATGCTGCATTTCTCCACTATAAAATTACTATCTATCCCTCTAAATATCCTGAGGAACTTCACAAATTCTGTTTCCTCTCTAACTTTCTCCCAGTGATTTTAGTATCTATCACATACTAAATCTTGTCTACAACAGTTTTTACTGTTGAATTCTGCAAGGAAGGACAGTTTATTTTCTGTCACCTATTTAATCAATTATTCATGTTAGTATGAATTCATGGATATCTATTTTTATTCTATAGGTAACAATCCAATACTATCATTATTTGTTGACCAAAGTGTTCCAAATGTGGCCATTAGGCACACTTCTCAGGTTGGTCCCTACATTATTTCAACAAGCCTATATCTTTTTGAGTCCTTCCCAAGCATCAACCCACTTTTGCAAAGATACAGCGTCATCAAAAGGAATATAACATGATCTAACATTGAAACTGAACTACCTCAAGCTAGTAGTTTCTGCAGTGTTTGATAAATATGTCTGTATTTCACTTGAAATTCAAAAAAACCTTTGGTGCCTCTGTGAGTTCCCTGTAATTATGCCTTTGTTACCTTGTGCAGTTTGAGATATACTAATTTATATTTGTTTATAGGATTTCACTTTACAGTCCTAATTTATATTTATAAGTGAGTTTGAGCAAGTGCTTTTCTATTTGATTCAGGCAGGTATCAGAGTCTGGCACGGTGGCGCACACCTATGATCCTATCTCTTTAGGTGACTGAGGCGAGATTTGCTTGAGGCAAGAGGTTTGAGACTAGCTTGGGCAGCATAGCAGGACCCTGTCTCTACAAAACAATTTAAAAATTAGCCAGTCATGGTGGCAAGCACCTACTGTAACAGCTACTCGAGATGCTAAAGCAGGAGAATTGCTTGATCCCACAAGTTTGAGGTTGCAGTGAGCTAGGATTGTACCACTGTACTCCAACCTGGGCAACAGAATGAGACTCTGTCTCAAAGAAAAAAAAAAGACTGGTCTTAGCAAAGGCATAGCTCACAGGGAGTTTCTTAAAATTTCTAGTTATATTAGTGTACTTCCAAAATAGTTGTGTTTAACATTAAGATTCAGTGTTTTATGTTACATGATTTTTGTATTTTATTTTATTTTAGTCAGTCTTCCTCTGTCACCCAGGCTGCAGTGCAGTGGCATACTCATGGACACCGCAGCCTTAACCATCTGGGCTCAGGTGAACCTTCCATCTCAGCCTTCCAAGTAGCTGGAACCATAGGCGTGTGCCACCACGCCTAGGTAATTATTAATTGTAGAGACGGGGTCTTGTCATGTTGCTCAAGCTGGTCTCAAATCCCTGAACTCAGGCAGTCCTCTAGCTTCTGCCTCCCCAAATGCTGGGATTACAAGCACCCAGCTTGTTACATGATTTTTAGTACTTGTTTTTAAAATGTGAATTTTTCAGGGCCAGGTGCAGTGGCTCACACCTGTAATCTCAGCACTTTGGGTGGCCAAGGCAGGAATATCCTTGAGCTCAGGAGTTCAAGACCAGCCTGAGAAAGAAAGACCTCATCTCTACAAAAAAATAAATAAATAAAATTGGCTGGGTGTGGCACTGCGTGCCTATAGTCCCAGCTACTTGGAAGACTGAAGTGGGAGTATTGCCTGTGCCCAGGAGGTTGATTCAGCCATGGTCATGCCACTGCATTCCAGCCTGGGTAATAGAGTAAAAATCCAACTCAAAAAATAAAAAGAAGTAATTTCTTCTCATTCAAAAGAAATTCTGATAATTATGCAATGATATTGTGTGATGGCACATTTTACAAGTTGTATTGTTTTAAAAATGTAATGATTTATTTATAAAAGAAGTATTTTTGACATTAATATTTTTGTTCTTGTTTCAATGTAGAATTGGTAGATCCAAATATTTTCATCCAACCTATCACAGAAGAACGTGCTTCTAGAACTTTGTATCGCATTGAACTTCTAAGGAAAGTTCGGGAACAGGCTCTTCGACATCCACAGTTGTTCGAACGCTTAAAGCTTTGCCATCCAAATCCAGACTTACCAGTTTGGTGGGAATGTGGCCCTCATGATAGGGATTTGCTTATTGGCGCTGCCAAACATGGGGTGAGCCGAACGGACTATCACATTCTTCGTGATCCTGAACTCTCATTTATGGCAGCTCAAAGGAACTACAGTCAAAGTAAGATGGCTCATTCGAAGACTTCTACCCCACTTTTACAGCAGTATCAAGTAGCACTTTCTGCCTCTCCTATTACCTCTCTACCTAGGCTCCTAGATGCTAAAGGTATTATTCTAGAGGATATGAAAGTTAAAAATGAAAACCTTAAAGAGGAGCCTCAGTCTTCTGAAGAAGAATCTATGTCTTCTGTGGAAACCAGGACACTAATAAAGTCTGAGCCTGTAAGTCCAAAGAATGGTGTTTTACCACAGGCTACTGGAGACCAGAAATCTGGTGGAAAAGGTGAAACAGACAGACGCATGGTTGCAGCCAGAACAGAACCCCTAACTCCAAACTCAGCTTCTAAGAAACAGAGAGTCCACAAAAGAGGATCAGAATCTAGTTCTGATTCTGACTCAGATTCTGAGAGATCATCCTGTTCTTCCAGATCATCTTCTTCATCATCATCCTCTTCTTCTTGTTCCCACTCTCGGTCGGGCTCTAGTTCTTCTTCATCCTCATCTTGTTCTTCAGCATCTTCTTCTTCATCTTCCTCTTCCTCCTCCTCCTCCTCATCCTCTTCATCTTCATCAGAAGAAAGTGACAGTGAAGAAGAGGAAGTCCAAAAGCGAGGTATATGCATAAAGTAATTTTGCTATTTGTAAGACTTTTCAAGTGAAAATTGAAAGAACTTGATTAAGATAACTTAAGTACATTTAAAATTGTTAGCTTAAGTTTTATGTATACAAATTTTCTTAGGAAAGCACTATTGAGAAGGAAACTAGAATTACTGGTTCAAACTCCATATTCAAGGTATTACAAATTGGATAAACAGTTGATTTAGAAATTTTATACAGTTACTTTTTTTGAATGTGATTGCCTTAAATTGGCTATCTTTCCCAGGAATAAGTTGATTAGTGAACAAATAAAATATATTACTATATAGCAGTCACCAAGCATCTTAGATTTAACAGACCAACAAGAGTATAGGCCATTTGTTAGCAATGACACATGCTTATCAGCAGAGTAGTATTTCACGGTCACCTTCTGCAGGGATCCTTGCCATAGTCCAACAGTTCAAGTGCAAAAAATTAGTCTACATCAAGCATATGCAGGAGCCAGAATCTCTTGTAACAATTCCACAGACATAACTTTCAGGGTTGCCAAAGGAGCATGCCCAATTCTAAGAGTCACCTCATTTAGAGAATTACGGTACCCCCATAAATATGGTATCCCATTTAAACAGATGCCATCAGGTATTTATAGGGCTCTTGGGCCACATGAAGTCTGTCAATCAGGAGTCATTTTTTAAACAGTGGGTAGCAAAGCCAAGTGCCGTGGCGACAACCTGTAATTCCAGCCACTCAGAAGTCTGAGGCAGGCGGATCACTTGAACCTAGGAGTTTGAGTCCAGTCTGTGCAATATAGCAATACCCCGTCTCTGAAAATATGAATAATAACAGAGACTTTATTGTGTATAAGTGAATTTTTCCACTTTTTAACATTGGTTTTTACTTTTATTTTCAGATTTTTCTAAGTAATTCTATAAGATCTTTATATTAGATATAAAATTGTTTTATGCATTCTCTTAAATGGTCAAAATTATTCTTAGCAGAAGGTACTCCTCACATGAAAGCCTATGATGAAGAAAGTGTTGCATCACTGAGCACTACCCAGGATGAAACTCAGGATAGTTTTCAAATGAACAATGGAACTCCAGAGTCTGCTTACATCTTACAAGGTGGATACATGCTGGCAGCCTCATATTGGCCAAAGGTAAAGGGATACTTTCTCTTGTTGGAATAGGTCATTTTTACCATTTTTTTTTTTTTTGAGTTGGGGTCTTACTCTGTCGCCCAGACTGGAATGCAGTGGCTGCTCCCAGCCACCGTAGCCTCGACCTGCTAGGCTCCGGGGTTCCTTCCGCCTCAGCCTTCCAAGTAGCCGGAATTACAGGCGCGCGCTACCACACCCGGCTAATTTTTAAATTTATTGTAGAGATGAGGTCTCGCCTGCCCGGGTGGGTCTCGAACTCGTGGGCTCAGGCAATCCACTCACTTTAGCCTCCCAGAGGCAAAGGATTACAGGCTGAGCCACCGAGCCCGGCTCCATTTTTCTATATTGCTTAAATAGTAGATATTATGTAGAAAAACATGTCAGTGTTAAATGTAGGGTGACATTTTGGTGTTAGCATCAAAAGTATAAATTATTTGCCTGAGCCCGCGGGTTCGAGACTTGCCTGGGTAACTTGGCGAGACCTCATCTCTACAATATATCAAAAATTAGCTGGGCGTGGTAGCGTGCGCCTGTAGTTCAAGCTACTTGGAAGGCTGAGGCAGAAGGATCGCCGGAGCCTAGCAAGTTGAGGCTACAGTGGCCAGGAGCAGTCACTGCACTCCAGTCTGGGTGACAGAATGAGACGCCAACTCAAAAAAAAAAGTATAAATTATTACTATTACTTAAATTACTTCTGCTTAAAAGTGTAGCTTCTCAACATAACATTAGAATGTTTAAAACAAAAGATAGCTGGGTTCGGTGGCTCAGCCTGTAATCCCGCGCCTTTGGGAGGCTGAGGTGAGTGGATTGCCTGAGCCCGCGGGTTCGAGACCCGCCTGGGCAGCGAGACCTTATCTCTACAATAAATAAAAAAATCAGCCGGGCGTGGTAGCACATGCCTGTAATTCCGGCTACTTGGAAGGCTGAGGCGGAAGGATCGCCGGAGCCCGGCAGATCGAGTCTGCGGTGGCCGGGAGCGGCCACTACACTCCAGTCTGGGTGATAGAATGAGACTCCAACTAAAAAAAAAAAAAAAAAAAAAAAAAAAGATAATTAATCCTTACATTCAAGGTAATACTTGAGTGCTTCTTTATGAAATAGGTACTTTTTGCTGAATATCCTTGAAGAAATTTACTGTAGCTAATTATGACCTTGAAAAAAAATTCATGTAATCACATGTACATTCAGTGGCAGAAGAAGGTAAGATTGGATTAATACAGTTCTTCCATTATGTGACTAGACTATAGGAATAAGTTGGAAATGGGGGAATGGATGATTCTCTACTCATGTATGTGTATTCTGAGATGTTTGAACTTTTTACTGGGAACCTGTATTACTTTTGAAATTATAAAAACAAAAGAACAGAAGCTTCTTTTATTTTTAGTTGGGGATCTCACTTTGTCACCCAGGCTGAAGTGCAATGGCATGATCAAACTTTCAATGCAGTATGATAATTTCTAACTGCTTTGGTTCTCCTATATAATATTTAAATAGTATGTTGACCTGGGCTCAGGTCATTCTTCCTCCTCATCCTCCCAAGTAGCTGGGACTACAAGCATGGGCCACTGTGCCTGTCTAATTTTTTTTTTTTTTTTTTTTTTTTTGTAGAGACAGGGTCTCGCCATGTTGCCTAGGCTGGTCTCGAATGCCTGGGCTCAAGTGATTCTCCCGCCTCAGTCTTTCATAGTGCTGGGATTATAGGTGTGAGCCACCGTGCCCAGCCTAGAAAGCTATCTTGGTGATATATTTTTGAACTTCACCAAATGGAATTTGTACTTGAATAACTTGTTACAGTATTGTAATAAGTATGTGAGAGTATATGTGCATACCTCATAAATATTTGTTGTACCAAGGTTAAATTCATCAAGGCTCTTGGACTGCTTGATCTCCAAAGTCTGGCCTAATTATTAAAATTACACTTTGATGTTACATGGTTTTCTAGGATCGTGTGATGATCAATCGGTTGGACAGTATTTGTCAAACAGTTCTGAAAGGGAAGTGGCCTTCAGCTAGAAGAAATTATGATGCTAACACAGTGGCTTCTTTCTATACTACAAAACTGCTGGACAGCCCTGGAGCAGCTACAGACTACAGTGAGCCCTGTGTACCCACTCCCCCGGGTGCCGGTGTTAAAGAAGAACATGATCAGTCAACACAGATGTCAAAGGTGAAGAAGCATGTACGAGAAAAGGAGTTTACAGTGAAAATCAAAGACGTATGTGTATTTTTATTGCCCTAGGGCCTGATTGCGATTGCGATATGCAGCATGCTTTTCCTGCAAATGGCCGCCTGCTCTTACTCTTCCTTCCTTCACATACTTGTTTCCTGGTATTCGAATTTTTTTCTTTCTGATATCCAGGTTATTAAACTTGAATATTCTACTAGAGGGATCGTCATTAAGTATGTTTCTTTCCCTATGCTTCCGAAAATAGTTCTTCTGATCAAGATGCTTTCTTAAGCAGTGTGACAATTTCTGTTTTAATTCTTTTATATAATATTTAAATGGTGTGTTAGTGTAATTTTCTGATTTAAACATTTAGCATGGCTTGTTATCAGTAATGTTTCATTTTTAATATTTTTGAAGTTTAATTGATTACTTAGTGTCTAAAGCATGGGTAATGCCCTCCAAAATGTTACACGAGTAATGTATATAGAGATGTATTGTCTAAAGCTGAAAATGTTACAATGTATTAGTCATATGAAAAACTTTGTTTTGCTCAGAAAAGTGTGTAGAGTACCTGTATTTTTTAAATTTATGATAGAAAATGTATTCATTATAGAAATTGATTAAAATGTTTTAGTCATTAATTCATGAAAGAAAACTTCATTAATATTTTGGGGGTTTTACTTTATTTTTTTCTCAGAATTTTCTCTTAAAATCCTGCAATAAGGATTTTTAAAACAGTTTCTGTCTTGATAATGGTATTTGTTTAACAGGAAGGTGGCTTGAAGTTGACATTTCAGAAGCAAGGGCTTGCTCAGAAAAGACCATTTGATAGTGAAGATGGTGCTCTGGGGCAGCAGCAATACCTCACTCGACTTCGGGAGCTTCAGAGTGCTTCAGAGACCAGCCTTGTGAATTTTCCAAAATCTATACCAGTGTCAGGTGACTATGCAAATAATTGTCTTAGTATGAAATATTCTCTGTCATTTCCATGTCCTCTTTTGTATATTCTTGTAATAAAAATTAATTTTCCTTTAATGTTGGGACCTCTTTTTGGTCTGTAAAAATAAATATAATTTCAAATCTAATATTTATTGGAACTTTAATATGATACTCTAAAGCCCAGAGGGCATTTTAATTTTGGGTGCTTGAATAGTTGGGTGGAAACATCATTTTGTCAAATTTCTTTATACAGATAAAAGTTCAAACAGCAGCCGGGCTTGGTGGCTCAGCCTGTAATCCCGCGCCTTTGGGAGGCTGAGGTGAGTGGATTGCCTGAGCCCACGGGTTCGAGACCCGCCTGGGCAGCGAGACCTCATCTCTACAATAAATCTAAAAAAATCAGTGGGCGTGGTAGCGCATGCCTGTAATTCTGGCTACTCGGAAGACTGAGGTGGAAGGATTGCCGGAGCCCAGCAGGCGAGGCTGCGGTGGCCGGGAGCGGCCACTGCACTCCAGTCTGGGCAACCAAGTGAGACTCGAACTCAAAAAAAATTTTTTTTAAAGTTCAAACAGCATTTCATTATGAAAGTACATTCTGAATTTTAAAACAAAAACTTAAAGCACAAATTAATGATAATTGGTAAAAGTTTAAATGAAGTTTTAGAGAGACTCTAAAGTCTTCAAAGACTTTAGAATAAAGGCATTTGCAGGATACAGGAATTATCTATGACTAATTCCTAAGAGATCATCTTTTATCGACATGGAATACTTGCAGGAGTGAGGTTCTTACTACCTTAAATCGTCCTTTTTATTGTTGGCTAGTTTTAATTGTCAGAAAATTATTTCTTATTTGGAAGTATATTTTGCCTGCTTTAGGTTCTTCTCAGTGATTGGAGTTCTGTCTTTAAAGGCGACACCAAATTAACCTAATCCTATGTCTATACAACAAATCTTAAAATTTTAAAAAACATTTATCAGCTCTCCCTTTTGGGCTATCTCTATTTCTTCTATCCTTTTGAGAATTTATATCAACAAATATTTATTAATTACCTAATCAGTAGCATGTGCTATGTGCTCTGGAGGCATTGAGAAATAAATGAGACATTGTTTTTGTTTTTTCTTTGTCGCTTGAATTTGTGTCTCTCTTAAAGTGAAATGTTAAGAATTGTAGAGTAATACTCAAGATCATTTGAGTCTTAATGTGTAGACCACAGCATACTACCAAAAATGCTAGTTGTCAATTAAAGTTGATGAGTGACTTGAATTTCCTTTATGTCTTCCTTGTACATAGAACTAAGGATTCTGTTTCAGTGTTCTACTAAGTCTGGTTGCTATGCAATACTTGGAGACATTTCAAAATTCCTACTGCATGTTCAGTATGTGGAATTCCTACAATTTAGAAAAATAGTGCTGTATTATAAGTGTTGTCTTAAATTGATCACTGTTTCCAAATGCTGCTATTACCACTTTTTAATTATTAGTTTTATGCTTCATCAGCATCAATTTGGTCTCTTCTGACTTCATTAACCATTAATGTAATTTTCCAATTACTAGACTCTCAGACAAGTATGAATTGCAGTTCAAAATGAATCAGGCATACTTCTATTACTGCAGTACAAATCCCCCAAATTATGCTTTATGTTTTACAATTTTGTAATTAAAGAGCTTTTTTTTTCACTAGAAAATGGAAACAGATGGGGAAGATAAGCTATGGGCTCTTTTATTTCCAACCTAAGTAAGGCTTAATAATACAACTACCCTTACCCTTAAAACTCCACTATAGGCCAGGCTCCGTGGCTAAACCTGTAATCACAGCACTTTGGGAGGCCAAGGCGAGTGGATTGCCTGAGCCCATGGATTCGAGACCCACCTGGGCAACCTGGCGAGACCTCGTCTCTACAATAAATTAAGAACTAGCCGGGCATGGTAGCGCACGCCTGTAGTTGCAGCTACTTGGAAGACTGAGGCGGAAGGATCACCAGAGCCCAGTAGGCCGAGACTGCAGTGGCTGGGAGTGTGCCACTGCACTCCAGTCTGGGCAACAGAGTGAGGCTCCAAATAAAAAATAAAAATAAAAATAAAAAATAAATTTAAAAACTTCACTACAAAGTGAAATTGATACTTCTATTATCTGAAATATTTCTTCTATTTCTTTCTATTTCTTCTATTATCTGAAGTATTGTAGCTGAATTTTTCAGCCCTTGCCTGTAAGTCATTCTCTGGTAAATAGTACGATTTTTAATAATAGCAATACTAATTATATCACAAATTGTGCAACTATACAAAAAATTTTAAATCTCAAATTTTCATGCTAGATAGAATTATTATCTATGCATTTTATCTCATCCATCTTAATAATTGCAAATGTAGATTCTGGATCCATCTTCCTACATGACTTTTAGGATATCTATTAACATTTTTTTGCTTTACTTTTCTTGTTTCTGAAATGAGGGGTGTGTAGTAGGAGAGAAGTGACACTGTTGGTTGGATTATATAAAACAACATGTATAAAGTGGCTAGTAAAGAGCTTGAGAAACAGTGAAATGCTAAGCAGTTGTTAAAATTAGGCACTCAGGTTTTAGAAGTAGATGTTTAGAAGATGCTATTGAAATTCTTCATTTTCCCCTTTATCTAAATTAAAAATGGGGGAAAAAAAGAAAATCTTTCATTTTTCAAAGGCTATGCCTTTTTTGTTTTCATGTAATTACCTCCTAGATTTTATCTGAAAGCCTTGAGTAAACATAGCAAGTGTAATTTTAATTAATGAAGGAGAGTAAAATAGCATAGATGATAACAAGACAGAACTAGCCAGGCATGGTGGCTCATGCCTGTAATCCCAGCCCTTTGGGAGGCCAAGGTAAGCAGATTGCCTGAGCCCTGGAGTTCAAGACCAGCCTAGGCAACATGGTGAGACTGTCTCTACAATAAATTTTAAAAATTAGCCAGGTGTGGTGGTATGTGCCTATAGTGCCAGCTACTCAGGAGGTTGGGGCAGAAGGATCACCTGGGTTTAGCGAGTCAAGCAGCTGTGATGGTGCTACTGCACTGTCCACCTAGGCAACAGAGTGAACCCTGCTTCAAAAATAAATAAATAAAAATTTTTAAAAAACACAAAACCAAAGAGCTCATTCCAGACACTATTTGTAATAATAGCTAAAGAATGGCAGAGCCAAACAAAACAAGGCTGAATTCTGTCATTTACTAGCTATTGTGACTTTGATCAAGTAATTTAATGTTTCTGAACTCGTATATAAAATGAGCTTATTAATGCCTCTATGCTTTTGTTCTGTTTTCGATTATTTAAGATAGTATTTGTAAAACTTAGTGTTTGGTGCTTAATGGGCATTCAATGGAAAGATGCTATTTTTAATACTATAGTTACATCCAAGAAAAAGACAACACAGACTTTAAAGTTAAACTTTTCATTTTGGATTCTAGTTTAAAACGAATTGGTATTATTTATTAAAATCACCCTCAGAAATAAGCCAAAGTATTATATAATTAAAATAAATAATTGGTAAACGACAACACTTTATTCAGCAATATACAGGTCTTGCTCAATAAACTCATCTTGAACGATTAAAAATGCATTTTTCTGGCCAGGCACAGTGGCTCAACCTAGTATTCCCATCCCAGCACTTTGGGAGGCCAAGATGAGATGATTGCCTGAGCCCAGGGGTTCAAGACTAGCCTGGGCAACTTGGTGAGACCTTGTCTCTACAATAAATTTAAAAAATTAGCCAGGTGTGGTAGCAGACGCCTATAGTTCTGGCTACTTGGAAGGCTGAGGCTGAAGGATCGCCTGAGCCAGGGGTCGACGCCAGGGTAGCCGTGAGCAGCTACTGCACTCCAGCCTGGGTGACAGAGTGAGACTGACTCAAAAAAAAAAAAAAAAGGTCAAAAAGGCCTCTATTTGAATGCAGCCAGTAATAGGGAAAACACTACTAAAGACTATTCAGCCAAGAGCACTCACTACAAGCATGAAAAGTGTTTTAAACAACATCACACCTTTAATATTATCTTTTAATAAGAGAATTCAAGATTATGTACTCTTTGAGGATTGGAATAGTATCTTATTCATCTTTGAACCATTATATTGCCTAGAACATAGTTACTTAATAAATATCTATTCATTAGGAAAAAATGAATGCATATAACTTTTATTCATACCTCTTACAAACATTTTTTAGTGTCTACTAAGAGGAGAAATGTCACTTTAATTTGGCAACTAAAAAGTTATTGGTAGCCTCAAAGAAAATACTTTAAGTAAGTTGGGGTAGAAATGGACCAGGGGAGATTGAGGAATGAGTTGCTCATGAAAAAAAGAAAACACAATACAGATCTTTCAAATGTTTTGGGGCTATGAAAAAGGTCTTAAGAGTTATTTTTTGTTTGAATTAGACTATATTTTTAAGTTTAGAAGAATCTAATTTAGAAAAAGATATTTTGGCACAAAAAAGCAGATATAAACAATAAAAACAAGCTTTTAGCAAATACAGGAATTAACGGGTTCAAACAAAGGGGAAGAGTTTGTCTGGAACTGGAAAATGGCATGCTCCTTCCTTTAAAAGAGGAAGGAAAAGAAGGCATGTGACTATGAGGAAAAAATTGTAGAAAAGTCAAAAGTTGAAAGAGGCCTAAAGCTCTTCAAGTTTTTAAATGAGAGGTAAAATGGGGTCATATTTTTAGTCTAAGAATTTCTTGATTAAGGATTAGAAAATAAGTAACACTTTCATATATTTAAGAAAGTGATTACTTTCAGTTTAAAAACTAGATTTTTAGTCACTATTTTATTTTGAATTTTTAATTTGATTAGGTACTTCCATTCAATCAACCCTGGGTGCCAATGGTGTGATACTGGATAACCAGCCTATGGTCAAAAAAAGGCGAGGAAGAAGGAAGAACGTGGAAGGTGTTGACATCCTCTTTTTTAACAAAAATAAACCACCCAATCATGTAAGTAAAGCAATACTTTAAAACTACTGATCCTTGAGTCCAAAATTCAATCCTAGTAAGTATGCATAATGTTGCTTTGTGAATATCTTATAGAATAATAATAAGGAAATTAGAAGTACAATGTGTGATTTTAGATTGTATTTCAGTAGACTCCAACACTGGCCAAGATTCATTAAAATTTTAGGATTAAAAGATAAAGCAGAATTTTAAGCAAAAACTTATTTTTTTCTGTTCAAAAATAATTGCTTTGTTGAACCAAAATTAGAGTGATAAAGCTTAGAAATAAAAATTTCACTTGGTGTTTTTCTACAGGTTACTTTAGGTGTAACCACCTCACCAATTTCCACGGGGATAAATCCAGCACTGTCCTTTACTCAACCTCAAGGAATTCCTGATACAGAAAGCCCAGTTCCAGTTATTAATCTTAAAGATGGGACAAGACTTGCAGGAGATGATGCACCGAAGAGAAAGGATTTGGAAAAATGGCTTAAGGATCACCCAGGTTATGTGGAAGATTTAGGAGCTTTTATTCCTGTAGGTGATACCTTAAAAAGCTTGGTATATTTTATTTCTGGGATTCATCAAACTTGTCATTATGAATCATAAATTCTCATCTACTTACACCAAATATGTGTTTTTCCTAAAAATTAGGAAAATTAGAAAAAGTAATTGCCATCTTTCCCGTGATGCAATACCGTGTGATTTTTCATTTTGCATTCAACAGGTATTTAATAATAAAAATCACTTCTAAGAGAGAGTACTATGTTAGACATAGAACTTCCAATCTTTTCTATAAATCTTCAATCCTTTCTCTCAAGGAGTTTATTTTAAAATAATGATCATAGTAAATATTTATTAAAACTTAACTACATGCCTTGCCATTATATTTACATACTTTTGCGTTTAACATGTATTATCTCATTTAACGGTAACTTTGTCAGGACAGCACTGTTGCAGCGTTTCATAAATAAATTAAAGTACTGAAGTTTTAAGTAAATAGTCCAAGTCCACATCGCAAATGAAGTCTTAAATCCAGGGTCCAAATTACTACTCTTAAGGTCTTTTCAAGCTGTAAGAATACAGCTTTTTTCTTTTCTTTTCTTTTTTTTTTTTTTTTTTTTTTTTTTGAGTTGGAGTCTCACTCTGTTGCCCAGGATGGAGTTCAGTGGCACACTTATGGACACCCCAGCATCAACCTGCTGGGCTCCAGCGATTCTTCCACCACAGTCTTCCAAGTAGCCAGAACTATAGGCATTGTGCTACCATGCCCAGCTAATTTTTTATTTATTGTAGAGATGAGGTCTTGCCAAGCTGCCCAGGCTGGTCTCTAACCCATAGGCTCAAGCAGTCTGCTTGCTGTGGCCTCCCAAAGTGCTATGATTACAAGTTGAGCTACCAAGCCTGGCCCAAAATACAGCCTCTTATTTTTCCAGATACACAATGAGTTTATGTTCAATCAAACATGAAGATCAGCCCTAGTGTGGTGGCTCATACCTATGATCCCAGTACTTTGGGAGGCTGAGGTGGGAGGATTGCTTGAGGCTAGGAATCCAAGAGCAGCCTGGGCAACATAGCAAGACCCTGTCTCTACAAAAAATAAAAAAATTAACCAAGTGTGGTAGCTCACACCTGTAGTCCCTGCTACTCAGGAGGCTGAAGCAGAAGGATTGCCTGAGTCCAGGAGGTCAAGGCTGCTGTCAGCCTTGATCATACCACTGAACTCCAGCCTGGGCAACAGATTGAGACCTTGACTCAAACCAAAAAAAAGATGAGAATCATTATTTTTCATTTGCATTCTCTTTATCGTGTGAAATACTATCTACTCACTGTCTTATGGGCATATGGCTTTCTCACACATAGAAATATATTATTTGATTTCCCAGTACTATACTGTCGACACTAACATACCAAATTTTGTGTCAGTATCACTTAATATCTCTGTATATGTTATAAGGTGAAAGAGTAAAGATATAGCATCTATATAATAAAGTTAGCAGACCTATTCTGTTTCCATTATGAAGATTAAATAGATAACCTAAGTGAAGCTGTTTGCTACCCTGTGGGCTTTTCTTTTCTTTTTTTTTTTTTTTTTTTTTGAGCGCAGGGGCGTGATCATAGCTCACTGCAGCCTCAGCCTCCTGAGTTCAGGTGATCCTTTTGCCTCAGCTTCCTGAGTAACTGAGACTACAGGCACCTCCACCACACCCAACTAGTTTTGTTCTATTTTGTTTTGTAGAGACTAGGTCTCACTATATTGTCTAGGCTAGTCTCTAACTCCTGGCCTCAAGCAATCCTCCTGTCTTGGCATTCCAAAGTGCTGGAATTACAGGCATGAACCACTGTGCCCAGCCCTATGGGCTTCTTAAGGATTACATCCTAGTTACCTTCATATCCCCAGGAATAAGCACATTTTTTGTGTGTCGAAGTCTCACTCTGTCGCCCAGGTTGGAGTGCAGTGACCCGCTCATGGCCACCACAACCTCGACCTGCTGGACTCGGGCAGTCCTTCCTCCTCAGCCTTCCAAGTAGCTGGAACTACCGGCATGTGCCACCATGCCCAGATAATTTTTTGATGCATTGTGGAGATAAGGTCTCACCAAATTGCCCAGGCTGGTCTTGACCCATAGGCTCAGGCCGTCCTCTCACCTCAGTCTCCCAAAGTGCTGGGATTAAAGGTGTGAACCACTGTGCCTGACCCAGCACATAAGTTTTGATACATAGAGTGATATCTAAGTCTGTAAAAATATTTATTGAAAACTGAAAATCTTTTGAAAACTAAAAAGTGCTATATAAAGGTAAAGTGATTATTATTTTATTAACAGAAAAAAAGATTATTGCCTTGTTATTATGTTTTTCATGAAAAGGAATCACAAAAGTTCCAGTCCCTAGAATAGTCTTTGTGTCTGTACTATATACCTATTTAAATCTAGTATTTTATATTGCTTCTGTCGTCACCAGGAGACAACCTGGTAGTCTGAAACAGAGAGTCTTGGTGTTGGCTTTTAGATGTCCTTCATAGTCCTAGTTTACTCAAGGATGCCACAAATTCTCAAGCGTTTGTTTAATTCCTTATTGATTGAAAAATAAATAAATGCCAAATAATGCTGTTATAATTATGAGAGGGAATTTTTCACTAAATATAGTGGGCATCACAGAATGAATACTCTACTTCTAAAAATAATGAGAATTATGAGTTTTAACCTATAATTTCTTTTTTTTTTTTTTTTTGAGTTGGAGTCTCACTCTGTCACCCAGACTGGAGTACAGTGGCCACTCCTGGCCACCGCAGCCTCGACCTGCTGGGCTCTGGCGATCCTTCCACCTCAGCCTTCCAAGTAGCTGGAACTACAGGCACGCGCTACCACACCTGGCTATTTTAAAAAAATTTATTGTAGAGACAAGGTCTCGCCAAGTTGCCCTGGTGGGTCTCAAACCCACGGGCTCAGGCAATCTACTCACCTCAGCCCTCAGCCTCCCAAAACACTGAGATTACAGGCTGAGCCACCGAGCCTGGCCATGGTTTCTTAACATACTAGAAAATAACATCCATTTATTCATACAACAAATTTTTATTGAGTAATCCTTTGTGCTAATTACTATTTTAAGGGATTGAGGCCATAACAAGAAACAGTATAACAGTTCTTGCCCTCTTGTTACCTATATTCAGCTCTAATGGATTCTCATACTTTTTTTCTTATCACTACAAAAGAGTCTTTATTAACTTTTAAAATTTGTATATTCATTCATCATTTTCACTGCAAATAAGCCTTGTATGAAAATGTTTTGTATTACTTTATTAAGAAGAGTTTTAAAACAGCCAGGCATGATAACTCCTACCTGTCAACCCAGCATTTTCGGTGGTGGAGGTGAGAAGATTGCCTGAGCCCCAGGAGCTGGAAACCAGCCTGGGCAACTTGGCAAGACCTCATCACTACAGTAAATCAAAAAATTAGCTGGGCATGGTGGTGCATGCCTGCGGTTCCAGCTATTTGGAAGGCTGAGGCAGAAGGATCGCCTTAGCCATTTGCATGCCACTATACTCCAACCTAGACAACAGAGTGAGACTCCGACTTAAAAAAAAAAAAAAAAGATTTTAAAAACATATTTTTAAAGGGTAGCATTTGCTTTATTAAAGGATGTAAGATATAACTGGTCTGCTTTCCCTTAAGGATACTTTGTATTAATGATTTCTTGTATCTCAAACTCTTTTGTAGTATCTCTATAGCTAAATAACGATAGCATGGTGTAGAATATACTATAATAGAGGTATGTATAGTGTCATGGCAACAGATGTAAGAATAATTAACTCTGTCTAGAGTTTCTAGGAAAAGAGAAAGAAAACAGACATTTGACTGGTAGATGAAAAAAATAAGTAGGCATTAACTGGGTTAACACAAGAGGAGGATGTTCTAGGTTTTATAGAAGAATTATAAAGATAGTTAAAACAGGATATGACTTGAAGGCATATTTATAAACAGAGACTGCAATGATATCACAGAGTATGTGGAGGAGTGAGTGGGGTAATAGTAAATGAATAGAAAAGGTTAGCTGAATAGGTCTCAGCTGGGATGGGAATGTTCTGCCAAGTTGAAGAATTGGCACATTCATTTCTTGAAAATGTGCTGACTGGTTGCAAATAGCTGCAAACATTAAGCCCTGCTTTAAGAGGGCTAACAGTTTAACAGTTGTAGAGATAAGGAGTATGGTTTGATGGAATGCGTTTTTATTTTTATTACCAGACATGAGTTCTTAATCTGACTCTAACATTTGCTAGCTATATGACCTTGAGAAAATATCCCCATTTACAAAATAAGAATACTACCTTTTAGTATTGTGAGGATTACATGAGAAGATATGAGAAAAACAATTTGTGAGATAAAGAGAAATGAAAGTCACTAGAACAAATCATAAATTGTCACAGCACAGGGAAAATCTGATAAGTTTCTCATTATAAGTTTCAGGAAAAACTTATCAGAAGAAAAAGTAAAAAAACTTCTCCAACATTAGTAGTAACTCTTTCAGATATCATTCTGGGATTACCATGAGATCATTTGAGGAAAGAACTAGCAAAGTCTCATTTCAGGAGCCAATAGAAGGACCCTGTAGAGCCATCATTGTGATGGCCTTGAATAATTTTTTAAATGTATAATTTGAAGAAAAGATTCACATGATACTTTTTATTAAAATACTTAAAATGTAAATAGTTTTAAAGTAGGGGTAAATGCTTCCATATAATATAGGATCAAATTACTTGAATCAACTCATTTGTAACATTTTCAGTAGTTTTGCACATTTAAAGAATTTAAAGATATATCTTTTTCTATCCATTTTAGAGAATGCAGCTTCATGAGGGAAGGCCCAAACAAAAAAGGCATCGTTGCAGAAACCCCAATAAACTGGATGTTAATAGTCTCACTGGAGAAGAACGTGTTCAGCTGATTAACAGAAGAAATGCGAGAAAGGTATTTAATGTTTGCTGTTAATCTTTTATATTGATTAACTGAGAGATCTCTACAACACTTGAATTATGCAGTAGTATTTTCTAACAGACCTGGAAATGGGTTGAATCTATCAGATTTGTGGGGAAAGACATGGAATATAATTTTATGCAGTCTAATTTCAAATCCCTCATTACTGGCTAAGTGATTAAATTAAATAAGTATGTCACTTAACATATCTGTGCCTAAACAGTGCTGTTGCATATAGTTGCACACTTGCAGATGGGCACTACATCTAGGACAGAGGTTTTCAGCAGAGAATGGTTTTGTTCTCAGAGAATTTTTGGCAATGTCCAGAGATATTTTAGGTAGCCACAACTTAGCAGGGTGGGAAGGTGATAGGCAGGGGGAGAATTTTATTGTTATCTAGTGGGCAGAGACCAGGATGCTGCTAAACTTCTTACATTACATAGTATAATACCCCCACCCACACATACACACACACAATACCAATCCAAATTATCTATAGTACAATGACTGAGAAATACAATGACTGAGAAATACTGATCTAAGGGGACACTGTTCACATCATAGCCATCATAGATTTATATAGTTATTTCTGTAATTTTCCATCAGATGACCTCAAAGTATCTTGTTCCAATGAAGTCAGCATATTGCATAATTTTCTGACAAATGAAAAAAGATTTCATAAACAAAGGTACCTTGTAGACGAATGGCACATTTGTACTTATCTTCTTGTTTTACTGATTGATGAAATGAAGTTTTATTAAAGTCCATTTCTGAACCAAATATGGATTAACATTTGTTTCCCCAAATTGTTTGTGTTTGGATTGATATATGTCTTGTTTACCTCGACAAAGTAAATGATAAAAGATTTGTAACACCATTTTGTAAATGTATAGCTTTTTTTTTTTTTGAGTTGGAGTCTTACTCTGTCACCTAGACTGGAGTGCAGTGGCCACTCCCAACCACCGCAGCCTCGACCTGCTGGGCTCCGGCGATCCTTCTGCCTCAGCCTTCCAAGTAGCTGGAACTACAGACCCGCGCTACCACACTAATTTTTTGATTTATTGTAGAGATGAGGTCTTGCCAAGTTGCCCAGGCAGGTCTTGAACCCGCGGGCTTAGGCAATCAACTCACCTCAGCCTCCCAAAGCACAGGATTACAGACTGAGCCACGGAGCCCAGCTGTAAATGTATAGCTTTAACACACTGTTTTTTATTCTGACAAGCAAAAGTGGTCTCAGGCTTAAGAATATCACATTTCTCAATGAGTTATTTTGCTCATAAACTAAAGAACCTTACATAGGTCATGTTTATTCCCCGGCTCTGATTTACTCTTTGTTAAATGTTCTCAATACTAAGATAAAAATACATAAAAACATTTGAATTTCTTGCAAGAAATATTGGAATTAAAAGACTGTTTTAAAATGACAGTTGTCTACGATTTTTGTTTCACCAACTCTTTAAAATTAATACTAATTTTTCCCACAATTTTGTTGAGATAGCTTATTCTGCTTTTGTTAATATTATAAAATGATAGCATAGATGTCTGAGAGAAAGAACAAGATGATATTTTAGTAGTACCTTACTTAATTTTGTGCTTACCTAGATTGTGTTACAAATCTTTGTACTTTATCTTATACCAAAAATTTACGTTACTAAATACTATGAATGAATTTGTCTTAGCCAATTTTTTTTTTTTTGAGTTGGAGTCTCACTCTATCACCCAGTCTGGAGTGCAGTGTCCGCTCCCGGCCACTGCAGCCTTGACCTGCTGGGCTCCGGCGATCCTTCCACCTCAGCCTTCCAAGTAACTGGAACTACAGGCCTGTGCTACCACACCCGGCTAATTTTTTGATTTATTGTAGAGATGAGATCTCGCCAAGTTGCCCAGGCGGGTCTCAAACCCGTGGGCTCAGGCAATGTCTTAGCCAATTTTAAGGAATTGAAACAGTTTTGGATTTTTACTGACTAGGTTTAATATTAAACATTTTAAATTTTATTTTAATTATAACTTCATGAGGGATTTATTCATTTCCCTTAATTTGTAGAATTCTTTATTGTCTTGAGTCTCCAGGGTATAGGCTTAAGGATTTATGAATTACTAAGGAAAATAATGTACCTGCTAAATCCCTATCTCAAGAGGGTTTCTAATTTAAATTGAAGCTTAATGAAGGGGATAATATAGCAGAAATTGCAGAGACTAAGTAAAGAAAATAAGGAACACTAGATAAGAAAACATATAGGTAATTTAACTGACCATATTAAACCTTGTCTGTATCCTATCAAGATACAGTATTTATTAAAGAGATATGGAAGAAGGAATTACTCAAGAAATATCTTTATACTACAAAGGGACATTAAATTGGTAGGTGCAAATCATCTGTCCAAATATTATTATTTTCTTTTCTTTTATTTTTTTTTTTTTGAGTTGGTGTCTCACTCGGTTGCCCAGACTGGAGTGCAGTGGCCGCTCCCGGCCACCGCAGCCTTGCCTGCTGGGCTCCGGCTATACTTCTGCCCCAGCCTTCTGAGTAGCCGGAATTATAGGCATGCGCTACCACGCCTAGCTGATTTTTTGATTTATTGTAGAGATGAGGTCTCGCTGCTCACGCGGGTCTCGAACCCACAGGCTCAGGCAATCCACTCACCTCAGCCTCCCAAAGGCGCGGGATTACAGGCTGAGCCATCGAGCCTGGCTTATTCTAAATTTTAAAATATTTTATCTCAGTCATATTAATTATTATATATCTTATTAAATTTTTTCCAATTTACTTTTGATTGTCATATCAGTTTTCACATACAAAGGGTTTGTATAATATTATTCTTTTAGGGTGTCAGTATACATCATGGATAAGAGTGTGGGTTTTTGAGACTTAGGTTTGATTCCTGGCCCTAACACTTACTAGCTAACTTTAGGCAAATTATGTAAATTCTCTGAGGCTCAGTTTCTTTATTTGAGAAATGGAAATAATACCATCTCAAAAGGATGTAGTTGGAACTAAAATATATTATACACTTAACGTCCTTAGACGAATACTTGATATATAATAATTACTTATATTTATTATGTGCTAGTCGTTATGCTAAGGCACTTGAATTGTCTCATTTTTATCTTTTTAAAACCTTATGAGAGCAATGTTAGTGCTGTCCCCATTTTCCAATCAGAAAACTGAGACTTGAAGAGATTTACTGATTTGCTCAAGTTTACACAGCTGGTTAAATGACTCCAAAGGGTGTTCTCTTAACTAGGCTGTACTGCGTATCTAACATAGTCAATAGTAAATGGTAGTTACTCATTTTACTGTTCTACTTATTCTACTTAAAGCATTTAAAATTTATATTATCACATGTTTATATAGTATTTCAATAATCCATATGGGTTATAGTGGCCCTTTTTAATATAATCATATTAAGAGATTGTCAAAGATGGTTAAAAACACATGTACTTTGTTATTATTTTTTTATTTTAAAGATGTGGGGTACAATTCAGGAGTATGTATACAAATGTTCATTTTGCAAGTACCCTTGTTGATGGGCTGTACCCTTGTTGATGCCCCTGCCAGCAGATTTCCACTACTACCAATCCCGCCCTCACCCCCCAGCAGTTTGCTTCTACTGCCAATCCTTTTCTTATAGTATTACGATAATTGTTCAAGGTCCACTTATGAGTAAGTGATACTCAGTTCTTTGTTTCTGTGGTACATCACTCAGTATTATAGACTTCTAAGTCCATCAAAGTTGTTGTGAGTTCATCATTTTGTCCTTTGTGGCTGCATAGTATCCCGTCATGTATATGCACCACATTTTTTTAAATCCAGTCCTCTTTTGATGGACAGCACAGTTGGTGCCTTGCTTTTGCTATTGTGAACAATGCTGCAATAAACATGTGTGTGCAGGTATCTTTTTCATGGAGTGATTTGAGTTCCTCCAGGTGTATTCCCAGTAGGGGGATTGTGGGGTCATATGGAAGGTCGATTTTTAGATCTTTCAGGAATCGCCAAACTGTTTTCCACCAAGGGTGTACTAGTTTACACTCCCACCAACAATGTAGAAGTATTCCCTTTTCCCCACATCCTCTCCAACATCTGTTGTTTTTTGAGTTATGAATGATGGCCATCCTGACTAGAGTTAGATGGTATCTCAGTGTGGTTTTTTTTTTCAGTATGGTTTTAGTTTGTATTTCTTTGATGTAACTAGCAAGGCTGAGCATTTTTTCATGTATCTGTTGGCTGTTTGTTTATCTTCATTTGGGAAGTGCCTATTCATATCTTTTGCCCACTTTGTAATGGGACTGTTTGTCAAAAGACACGTACTTTAAAGAAACTCTATACAGCAATGAATAAAAGCAAGAAATAGTTACATATTTAATAGTGTTTTAAGTACCTAACAATTTGTTTTTCATTTACAGGTTGGAGGTGCATTTGCTCCCCCTTTGAAAGATTTATGTAGATTTCTAAAAGAAAATTCAGAATATGGAGTAGCTCCTGAATGGGGAGATGTTGTTAAGCAGTCTGTGAGTATTTCACAAATACTAACTCATACATCTTTTTAAAAATTAGATGTCATTGACCATCCCCTTGCTGAGCTATGGTGTGGCCGTGTGCTCTTTGAGCTATGGCCAGTCCATGTTTTCTTAAGTTTTGGCTCCCTACCCTACCTTAAGGAGGTAAATCACCTCTTTCTTTCTAATTTACTTTCTAAATAAACTATCTTCTAAAAAAAAAAAGGATGCCATTAAGATATATCTTAGATTAAATCTTATGTTAATAGTAAAATATTCCATGAACACATAACAGCATTTTTTAGTTCACAATTTTTATTTTGCAGAATTTATCAATTTCTCAGATGCTTTTTAAGTAAAATGCAGAATCAGTAACTGCTGGTTTATTTTTATTTTAATCTTTAGAATACTGTTTGAACAATGCCACACAAAAAACCCCAATTAAATGTATGGGCAAAGAAATATATAAAAAATACTCAAGACCCGCTTGGGCAACTTGGCGAGACCTCATCTCTACAATAAATCAAAAATTAGCCGGGCGTGGTAGTGCGCGCCTGTAGTTCCAGCTACTAGGAAGGCTGAGGCGGAAGGATCGCCGGAGCCCAGCAGGCCGGGAGCAGCCACTGCACTCCAGTCTGGGCTACAGAGTGAGACTCCAACTCAAAAAAATAAATAAATAAATAAGAAATACTCATCATGACATAGTAGTAAAAAATTGGGAATGAACTATGGTCCATTCATACATTATAAAACTATGCAACTGTTGTTTTAAAAATTGTATCTTAGAAGAACCTCTAATGACAAGGGAGAAAAGGTTTACATAATTAACTTGTAGTATTTGTAGTAGTAAAGCTCTTGACATAGTGATGTCTCATGATATGGTAAATGGTGAATAATTAATAGATGTTATTTCTGCAGGGGTCCAAAGGGCAGGCTATAAAACTAAATTCAGAAAAAAATAAAAATAAGTTCAGTCCAGGCGTGGTGGCTCACACTTGTAATCCCAGCACTTTGGGAAGCCAAGGCAAGAGGATTACTTGAGACTAGGAGTTCAAAACCAGCCTAGGCAACATAGCAAGATCTTGTTTCTACATAAAATCCAAAAATTAGCTGGACATGTAGTCTCAGCTACTTGGCAGGCTAAGGCAGAAAGATCGCCTCAGCCTAGGCAGTCAAGGATGTGGTGAGCTGTGGTCATGCCATTGCAGTCCAGGGTGACAGAGTAAGATTCTGACTAAAAAGAAAAAAAAGAACCCAGCTAAATTCAGAATGGTTTTTGTTTGTTTGTTTGTTTTGTTTGTTTGTTTTTAATTTTAGAAAGTGAAGTCGGCGCTCTGGGAGGCCAAGGTGAGTGAATTACCTGAGCCCGCGGGTTCGAGACCCGCCTGGGCAATTTGGCGAGACCTCATCTCTACAATAAATCAAAAAGTTAACCAGGCGTGGTAGCGCACGCCTGTAGTTCCAGCTACTTGGAAGGCTGGGGCAGAAGGATCACTGGAGCCCAGCAGGTCAAGGCTGTGGTAGCCGGGAGCGTGCCAGTGCACTCCAGTCTGGGTGACAGAGTGAGACTCCAACTCAAAAAAAAAAAAAAAAAAAATGATAGTGAGATGGGGAAATTGTAAACAGTGTATTAATGGAAAAAATGAAAGAACACATTCTAAAATGTTAGCAATAAATTGAGATTATAGATGATTCTTGTCCTTTGTATTTTTTGTTGTCATGTTTTCTGCAATGAACCCTGATGCCTTTGTAAAGAAAAAATAAACTGATCAATTCACAACAAAATTTTAAAATGGTCAAATGAGTCTTTCCTTAACCTGCTGTCTAGAGCTGCATTGTCACAAACAGTAGCCACTAAGCATGTAAGACTATTGAGCACTTGAAATGTGGCTGTTCTGAATTAAGTGATGTTATTAAGTGTAAAATACACCATGGTTTTGGATTTTGAAGACTTAGTTGGAAAAAATGTAAAATATCTCAATAATTTTTATAGACTGTATATTGAAATTATAATAATCTGGTTATATTTTATTAAATAGACTGTTACTAAAGTTAATGTCATCTATGTCTATTTTTTAATGTGACTACATTAAAAAGTTACATATGTGACTGAATTATATTTCTGTTAGACAGTGCCACTAGTCCAGGGGTTCTAAGCTCCTAAAACTTTTGAAAGTTTTGAGCCCCAGAAAATCATGAGAAAATTACATCAAAGTGGCATAGATTGTTCTCCATTGCCCTGGAGTTTATGTTTCCTTTTTTTTTTCTTTGAGTTGGAGTCTCACTCGGGGGCCCAGACTGGAGTGCAGTGGCCGCTCCCGGCCACCGCAGCCTCACCTGCTGGGCTCCGGCGATCCTTCCGCCTCAGCCTTCCAAGTAGCTAGAATTACAGGCATGCGCTACCACGCCCGGCTGATTTTTTGATTTATTGTAGAGATGAGGTCTCGCTGCCCAGGCGGGTCTCGAACCCACGGGCTCAGACAATCCACTCACCTCAGCCTCCCAAAGGCGCGGGATTACAGGCTGAGCCACCGAGCCCGGCTGAGTTTATGTTTCCTAATCTGCAGATGCTACTGCTGTTCTGATCCAAGTGTTCTTCCCCCTTTTGAGTATCTTTTTCAGTTTGGCTCTAGTTCCTTTATTCCCAAAATTACAGTCAAAAATTTATATGAGGCATCTCATTTTAACCTTAACCTTTTACTTCCCCATCCTTTCTTTATTGCTCTTCCCAGTTAGAACGGGGCCACTTCTTTAGTCGCCTAGAACAAGTAGTGATGAGAAACAAGTGAAGGTTATGGAACTGTTCATGAAAAAAAAGTCTTTGAATTTTATATTTTATAAAACTATTCTGTAAACTTATGCCTTATATGGCGGAAAGCTAAAAGCCTCTTTCTACTCTCTTATCCTACGATAAAATGGAAAGTGGAGAGGTTTGAAGCTGCCACTTAAAGAATAAAATTAGGTATCTCTTTTCTAATTGATTATTTTATAGCATACAGATTAAATTTCCAAATAATTACCTATTTTTAATAGACTATTTGTGTGATAAGCTAATAGCCACTGGTTTTATTTTCATGTAGCTGTTATTAATGAATTTATGTTTCTTCCAGGGATTTCTTCCAGAAAGTATGTATGAACGTATTCTCACTGGTCCTGTTGTGAGAGAGGAAGTAAGCAGGCGAGGGAGACGGCCTAAAAGTGGAATTGCAAAGGCTACAGCCGCAGCAGCAGCTGCATCTGCCACTAGTGTTTCAGGCAATCCTTTGTTAGCCAATGGATTACTTCCAGGTGTGGATCTCACAACTCTTCAGGCCTTACAACAAAACCTACAAAACTTGCAGTCACTGCAAGTAACTGCGGGGCTGATGGGAATGCCTGCCGGCCTTTCCTCTGGAGGAGAAGCTAAAAACATGGCTGCTATGTTCCCCATGCTGCTGTCAGGAATGGCTGGATTACCAAATCTGTTGGGCATGGGAGGACTCCTAACAAAGCCTACAGAATCTGGGACAGAAGAAAAAAAGGGAAATGACTCTAAGGAGCTAGAAGGAAAAAAAGAAAGGACAGAGAGCCAAAGTTCGGAGAATGGTGGCGAAAACTCTGTGTCAAGTTCTCCTTCAACGTCCTCTTCTGCTGCATTAAATACAGCTGCAGCTGCCAACCCATTAGCTCTTAACCCACTATTGCTATCTAATATACTTTATCCAGGGATGCTTCTCACTCCAGGCCTTAATCTTCATATTCCAACTTTGTCCCAGTCCAATACCTTTGATGTACAGAAAAACAAAAACAGTGATTTAAGCTTGTCTAAGTCTGTAGAAGTAAAGGAAGAAGATTCCAGAGTTAGAGATCAGGAAGACAAAGGGGGAACTGAACCAAGTCCTCTCAATGAAAATAGCACAGATGAGGGTTCAGAGAAAGCTGATGCTTCATCTGGATCTGATAGTACATCATCGTCATCCGAGGATTCAGATTCTAGTAATGAAGACTGATTCCCAGACTCTGCACTTAAATTATGAACTGATTTTGAATTTTTTTCTTTAATTATTAATTGTAAATACCCCAGTGTTGAGTGCATCAATAACTTACTGACCGAACATTTCAGTTATTTGTTTAGAAGTGCAAACTGCTTTCAGAGACATTTTGCATGTAATATTTCTTAAGATTCATAAGTTTCTGAACTCGTATGTACTATCAAATACATAAGGTGTAAAATTACAACAAAAGGCATTATAATTTTGTTGGGGGTTAATTTTATGAAAATTATGCTCAATAAGAGTTGTATATTTAATATATTTGCAGTGAACACAGAATACTTTATGCATATTACTGATTTAATTTGAATATAGTTTTACAGCCTCCTTGACACCTATAATTTACAGATCAAAACTCAGCAATAATTTGGGCAGCTAATGAATGTCATGAAAGCTGTAGACTCTACATCACCATCCATTGCTTTAATTACATGAAAATGCTCTAGTGTTGTGATGCACTGCTGATGTTTCCAATTCAGGTACAAGTATGTTTTAAAGAAGAAATAAGTTTCCCAATCAGCCAATTTAACTGGCTACCTGTTACCTCAGCTGAGTTAGTTTAGGAAGTTTACATTCGTTTCTAATTCTATACTTGTTTTCAGGGGTTTTTTAAACACATCCTATATATCATGTTAATCTGGCAAGAAATATGACTTGATTTTTGCTGAGCTTAACTTGGACATCAGTAAAATTAAGTCATAAAATAATCCTGTGTCATGTGACTTTGGCACTCTATAGTCATACTTAGTTTTAACTTTTCAAAGTTTGGCCTCTTATTCGAAATAATTATGTCTCAGATGAGTAATGTCTATTTCCGGGTTTCACAAAAGGCAAACTCATGAAATGCCACTGAAAAGAACTTTCAACACAGCATACTTCATGTAAAAGAAATTGTTTGTTTGCTTTATTAGTGTAGATTTCTATCTGTGTTTTATGTCATAGAAATATTCCAGAATTAACAGATAATAGTGGTAAAGTAATATGCAGATAGTCTGAATTCATTTTGAGTTTCTAGGTGTAAGCAGACTAAATGTTGCCCAGAATCAGTGTTGGGTTATCAGTTTATATTAAATATACTGAGGTACCCATTTTGAAAATGCACTTTGAATAATCTCAAAAAAGATAAACAAGTTATACCTGTAAACCACAAAAATGAAGCCCAAGGCTTCTGTTCAATTTCTTAGAATCCTTTACCATGTAAAATTTGTCTGATATTTGATTTGTGATACAATTTCTCCTGCTAAAGCTGCTATTATTCTGACAAGGTAGAGGTCCAGGTTCACCTTCATAAACATTTGAAACAATTAGAATTGAATTGGATGTAAACATATTCACATTTTAAGGAGAGATAAATGTTAGCATTTTTCTGATACTCAAATAGCCAGTGGTAAAGTTTGCAAGGGGATAAATTTTGGGGGGAAATTACCCCAGTTCTCTCCTACAGAACAAATAACTTTTGGTATGTTTTGATAGAACTGTTGTTTTGTCATGGATTAAGCAGTTGTATTAGGTTTTCCAAGACCTTTACCAGTAAATTATGTTTCTATATGTAAAATACTAATCCCTTATTAGAGAGACAGTGTTATATGTATTCACAAAATTATATAAGTTCCATTGGGATTGTATTGATTTTGTATTTTCCCAAAATAGTTCTTTGAATTGATAGTCCTTTATGCAATGTCTTAGCAATAGTCACTATAATGCCCATCCAGGAGAAGTGGGTAGTAATTCTTCATCATGAAAATGATATATTACATATTTAGTATCTTCCCTTTGCAGTATTGCACTTTTGTTTATCTAGAATACACCTATGAGATAGCCAAAGTTTTTCAAACACAGTTAACTTTGTTTGCCGGTGAAGTATTTCAGCACCATCCATATTTCCCTTTCTTCCTCTAGTTCTACCCACATGTTCTTTATTCCTTTCTTTCCCCAATTAAAAAAAAAAAGGAAAAAAATCTCTAGATCTTGTCACTAAAATCTACTTTATATCAAATTTATGAGAGAAAGTATTTTCCTAATTATGGTAAAATGAATTTGGTTAACATCCTAGTGATTCTCTTTCTATGTAATAAGGCAATTACAGTTTTCAAAGCATTAAGTCTAATATTAACTTTAAACATTCTCTTAAGTTTTAAGACACTTCTATTTAGTAGTGATTGGGGAAAAGTTGTCCAGCTGTCAGCTAAGAAAATAAACATGCAAATATGGTTGTGTAAAGTTAAGGGTTATAAGGAAAAAAAAAATCAGTAGATTACATAATACTAAAGTTGCAGTTGAAAGGATATCCAAGTATGTGTTGGTAGTTACTAAAGAATTATAGCTGTTATTGCCTTGTATTTATAGCCCTTGTTTCAGGTTTCATGATTCAAGTCTTAGTCCAATTTTTCTTTTGGACATTTGCAATATTTACCAGTTGTGTTTTGTGTAGTCTGAATTTGCTTTCTGTAGTTGAGCAAACGTCTTAAAAAGTCATTTGTAATTTATTAAATTACTTTCTATGATGTTCTATAGAGCAAATGGAAGTTTAATTATTTTTTATTAAACATATTCTTTGACTACCCATGATGTCAGCCTCTGTACATGATAATATTTTTATTAATTGAGTTTTATATATAATTTATCTTTCAGTTGTAGAAGAAATCATAGTCATAAACCTTTTTAAAAAAAATTTTTTTTTTTTGCTAATTAAAAAATATGTTGCCCAAGCTGGTATCAAACTCCTGGCTTCAAGCCATCCTCCCGCCTCAGCCTCCCAAAGTGCTAGGATTGACAGGCATGACTACTATTCCCAGATATAGTCATAAATCTTTAAAAAGAAAGTATAGTTTAGAAGAATTTTTAAGAGACAGAAATTGGCTATAAATATAGCCACAATGTCATGTTAAATGTCAATTTTTTATTTTGATTTGATTTCATTGTTGACCCACTGATATTGATGGTTGCATAAAAAGAAAAACCTTCTCCTTTGAAATTCAAATTATTAAACCCCAGTTTTGCAGCTCATCCTCCATCTCACATATTATCTTAAGTTTTCTTCCCCTGGACCTTTAAAGAAAATCTAGAACAACCCAGAGCTATACTTAACCTCTTTAAGAAATCCATTTTGAAGCCGGCTCGGTTGGCTCAGCCTGTAATCCCGCGCCTTTGGGAGGCTGAGGTGAGTGGGTTGCCTGAGCCCGCGGGTTCGAGACCCGCCTGGGCAGCGAGACCTCATCTCTACAATAAATCAAAAAATCAGCCGGGCGTGGTAGCGCATGCCTGTAATTTCGGCTACTCGGAAGGCTGAGGCGGAAGGATCGCCGGAGCCCAGCAGGTCGAGGCTGCGGTGGCCGGGAGCGGCCACTGCACTCCAGTCTGGGCGACAGAGTGAGACTCCAACTCAAAAAAAAAAAAAGACATCCATTTTGGCAGGGCTCAGTGGCTCAACCTGTAATCCCGCACCTTTGGGAGGCTGAGGTGAATGGATTGCCTGAGCCCGCGGGTTTGAGACCCGCCTGGGCAGCGAGACCTTATCTCTACAATCAAAAAATCAGCCGGGCGTGGTAGCGCGCGCCTGTAGTTCCAGGTACTCTGAAGGTTGAGGTGAAAGGATCGCCGGAGCCCAGCAGTTCGAGGCTGCGGTGGCCGGGAGCAGCCACTGCACTCCAGTCTGGGTGACAGAGTGAGACTCCAATTCAAAAAAAAAAAAGAAATCCATTTTGGAAATCTATCATTTTTTAACTTGGTCTCACTTAAGAGTTTTTCCCAACTCATTGGCATTGTTGATAGTATTCTTTGTAAACATTAAAGAAAATCATTTTTCCTTTAGTTGCAAAAATAAAATAGTTGAGTCTCATACTTATTTAACTTGAACACATTCAGCCATACTTTCATATGTAGAAAAACTTTTTTTTCATAGCATGTAAATGTAAGCCAACTACTTCACCTTGTATTCATCCAGAGGAACAATAATCTATTCCAGTGCCAGAGGAAGAATTGCCTATGGTGTGAGTTTTTGAGAGATGATACCATGTATAAAATGATGTATTTTGTAAGCTATATGAAGAAATATTGCAGAAAACATCCACCTTACACAATAAATTTATAACAATCACCATAGAAATATAATTCTAATACATAAGCTATTTATTTTATAATGCAGAAGAGCACAAAAATACACAAATCATCTACCAACCCACCCAGAGATAAACACTTAATACATATATTCAATCTTTTGTATGTCTATGTTATATGTATGTAGTGGTTGGATAGTATCATTCCATAAACTCTTGTCAACCCAGAACCTCAGAATGTGACTTAGTTTGGAAATAGGATCTTGGCAGGTGAAATCAGTTGAATTGTCATAATGGATCAGGATGAGCCCTAAATCAAGTAAGGAGGGCATATGCTCAGAAACACTGGGAAGAAGACAGGTTACAGAGATTTAGCTACCAGTAAGGAACACCAAGGATTGCCAACAACAACCGGAATCTAGGGAGAGGCAAGAGACATTTCTCTGCAGCCTCCAGAAGGAACCAACCTTGACAATGCCTTGATTTTGAATTTCTGACCTGAACTGTGGGAGAATAAATTTTAAGTCACTGGTTTCTGGTAGTTTTTATGGTAGCCTTGAGAAACTAATACAGTATGTTTTCATATTAAATCGTTATTGTGGTACATTATATTTAATGTACTGCTCTTCATATAATGACATATCAATCTTGCAAAGTAATTTTTAATTCATAGTATTGTCTCATAGAGATGTAATTTGTTTAATCACATACTTTAACATTTGGGTTTCTATACGTATTTTTACATTGATCCCTAATAATTTGCCTTATCCCTAAACTAAAAATAATTCTTCTGTTTTTAAGAATTTTAGTAGCCGGGCTTGGTGGCTCAGCCTGTAATCCCGTGCCTTTGGGAGGCTGAGGTGAGTGGATTGCCTGAGCCCGCGGGTTCGAGACCCGCCTGGGCAGGCGAGACCTCATCTCTACAATAAAATTAAAAAATTAGCCAGGCGTGGTAGTGCACGCCTGTAATTCCGGCTACTGGGAAGGCTGAGGTGGAAGGATCGCCGGAGCCCGCAGGTCGAGGCTGTGGTGGCCAGGAGCGGCCACTGCACTCCAGTCTGAGACTCCAACTCAAAAAATAAAAAAAATTAAAAAAAAAAAGATTATCTTTCTATGTCATTAAAGAATCTTATACAATATTTTTAAGAACTTTCTAATCCATTATATAGATGTACTACAATTTACTTAATACCCAATTATTGAACATTTAGATAGTCTTTAGTTTGCGGCTATTTAAACAATGTGTTTGTAGTAAACGTGTGCATACATTTATGATTTTATTGTGAAAATAAATGCCTAGGCATAGAATAGGTATCTTAGAATTTTAAGACCAGTAAGATTGGACTATTTTATACCCCAACACCAGAGCATAATACTAGCTAGCACTTTTATTGTCTCCTTGGCAACACTGAGCATTATAATTGCTTTAATACCGGTCAGTTTGAGGTAAAAAATTGATTCTTGTTTTAGTTTATATGTCTTTATTAGTAATTAAGGTATTTTCATGAGGCCATTTGTATTTTGCTATGGATTCAAGTTCTTTACATACTGCTTGTTACATGTGGTAAATATTTTTCAGTTTGTTGATTTTGTTTTTTTGTGTTTTTTTTTGAGTTGGAGTCTCACTCTGTCACCCAGACTGGAGTGCAGTGCCACTCCCGGCCACCGCAGCCTCGACCTGCTGGGCTCCGGCGATCCTTCAGCCTCAGCCTTCCAAGGAGCTGGAACTACAGGCGCGCGCTACCACGCCCAGCTCATTTTGATTTATTGTAGAGATGAGGTCTCGCCAAGTTGCCCAGGCGGGTCACGAACCTGTGGGTTCAGGCAATCCACTCACCTCAGCCTCCCAAAGGCGCGGGATTACAGGCTGAGCCACCGAGCCCGGCTGATTTCGTTCTTTTTTAATATGCCACATTTAGATTTTTTTTTTTTTTGAGTTACAGTCTCACTCTGTCACCCAGGCTGAAGTGCAGTGACATACTCACGGCCATCCCAGCGTCAACTTGCTGGGGTCCAGTGATCCTTCCGTCTCAGCTTTCCAAGTAGCTGGAACTACAGTCGTGCGCTACCATGCCCAGCTAATTTTCGATTTATTGTAGAGATGAGATCTCACCAAGTTGCCCGGGCTGGTCTCGAACCCACAAGCTCAGGCAATCCACTCACTTCAGCCTCCCAAAGTGCTGGGCCACCTAGCCCGCCCAAGATTTAGATTTTTATGTGATTGTTTCAATCTTCCATCTTTTCTGCATTCATTTTTTATATTTTTACATACAAAAGTCTTTTCACCCCCAAAGTATATAAATATTTAGTTTCTTTGTTTTGAAAAAATATATAACATCTTTGGTAACAATATAAGACAGGAATTGTAATTTAAATTTTTTCAACTAGTAACTCAGGGTTATAGCATCATTTAGTATATAATATCTCCACTGATTTCACATGTCTGCATTTATCATAATCTAATTTATATATACATTATTTATGAATTATTCAGGTTATATATGCATGTTATGTCACAGACTCGTTTTTCCTCTGTTTTACATATCTACAAACAGTAGCCATAAGAAAACTGGTGTGACTTTACTAATACCGGATAAATAGACTTTAAACAAAAGCAAAGATGCTAGAAAAAAGAAACATTTTATAATGATAAAAGGTCAATCTATCAGGAAAATATAAAATTTATAAGCACGTATGCACCTAACAACTGATGCAAAATGCATGTGGCAAAAACGAACACAACTGAAAGGAGAAATAAACAATTAACAAGAATAGTTGGGGATTCAATATCCCACATTCAGTAATGGATAGAGCAACTAGGCAAAGAGTCAAGAACAAAATAGAAGACTTGAACAACACTATAAACTGCCTAAATCTGAGAGACATCTATTAAACATTCCACTCAACAATAGAATAGACATTCTTCTAAAGCAAACATGGAATATCCTCAGGATAGGTCATACGGAAAGCCATAAAACAAGTCTTATTTTTAAAAGATTGAATAATAAAAAGTATGTTTTACAACCACAATGAAGTAAAATTAGAAAGTGATAACAAAGCTTGGAAATTCACAATTATATAGAAACCAAACAATATACTCCTGAATAACAAATGACTCAAATCTCAAGGGACATTAGAAAATACCTTGAATGAAAACAAAACACAACATACCCAAACATGAAAGGCAGCCAAGGAAGTACATGGAGGGAAATTTATAGCTGTATACTTCTACATTAGGAAAAACACATATGACCCAGTAATCCCCCTTCTGGGAATATACCCAAAGGAACTCAAATTATTCTACAAAAAAGATACCTGTGGATGCATGTTTACTTAAACACTATTCCCATTTGCAAAAACATGGAAACAACTGTGCTGTCCATTGAGAGTGGACTAGATTTAAAAATATGGGGCATATACACAATGGAATATTATGCAATCATAAAGAAGGACAAAATTATGGACTTTACAGCAACTTGGATGGATTTAGAGTCTATCATACTCAGTGATCCATTACAGAAACAAATAACTGAGTACCACATGTTCTCATATGTAAGTGGACCCTGAACACTTATCATAGTACTATTATACAAGAAAGGGATTGACAATAGAGGGACACTGCCAGGGGAGGTGGGTGGGTGGGTGGGGCATGTAACATCACTAAGGATACCTGATCTTAAACCAGGTGAAGTGAGGACCAATGGGAGGCCCAATTTCGCCTGTACTATGACCACTTATGTGCCTAATCCTGACTTGTATCCCCCATCTTTAAAACAAAATAATAAAAGAAAAATGAATAAGCAAAAAACCTCACCTGGGCATGGTGGTGCACACTTGTAGTCCCAGTGACTTGGGAGACTGAGGCAGGAGGATCACTTGAGCCCAGAGGTGAAGGCTGCAGTGAGCTATGATCATGTAACTGCGCTCCAGCATGGGTAACAAGCAAGACGCTATTTCCTTTTTTTTTTTTTTTTTGAGTTGGAGTCTCACTCTGTCGCCCAGACTGGAGTGCAGTGGCCGCTCCCGGCCACCGCAGCCTCGCCTGATGGGCTCCAGCAAACCTTCCGCCTCAGCCTTCCGAGTAGCCGGAATTACAGGCATGCACTACCACGCCCGGCTGATTTTTTGATTTATTGTAGAGATGAGGTCTCGCTGCCCAGGCGGGTCTCGAACCCGCGGGCTCAGGCAATCCACTCACCTCAGCCTCCCAAAGGCGCAGGATTACAGGCTGAGCCACTAAGCCCGGCTGACACTATTTATTTAAAAAAAACATGAAATAAAAAGAAAAAGATACCAATCTGACTTTTCATTTTAAGAAACTAGAAAAAGAAGGTAACCTAAATGCAAAGCAAACAGAAGTAAGGAATCCTAAGGATTAAAACAATAATTGATTAAACAGAGACTAGAAGAATAATGAAACCAAAAGTTCGTTCTCTGAAGAGATGAATCCTATGCTTTAAATATGTTTATGTTAATTGGAGGTAAGACTTTTGGCAGTTAATTAGGATTAGTTAAGGTCATTAGGATGGCACCCCATGATGGGACTAGTAGCTTAACAAGATGAGGAAGAGAGTGCTGAGCTGACACATTCTTGCTCTCTTGTCATGTGATGCCCTCTGCCAGTTTTGATGCAGTAAGAAACCCTTCATCAGATGCCACTGCCATGCTCTTGGACTCCTCAATGCCTAGAAATATAAGAAATAAACTTCTTATAAATTACTCCGTCTTGGTATTCTGTTGTAGCAACAGAAAAATAGACTAAGATAATCAGCAAGTAGACAAAACTTTAGCTAGACTGGGCAAACTTCTCATAAAGAAAAATCCACGGACCAGGTGGCTTCACTGGGGAAAAACATTAACACCTCCTTATAAACTCTTCTAAGCATGGAAAAGGAAGTACCCCTCAACTTGTTTTATTAGGCCACTAGTACACTGATAATAAAGCTAGACAAAAGACATTGCAAGAAAACTGCTGACCAAAACCCATTAAGAGTATAGGTTAAAAATTTCTCAAAAAAATGCTAGCAAACTGAATCCAGCAACATATGAGAAGGATTGTACATTAAAACCAAGTTGAATTTATTCCAGAAATGCGAGGTTGGTTCAGTGAATGAAGATTAATCAATATAATATTAATAGAATAAAGGGGGAAAATCCCACGATTATCTCAATAGATGCAGAAAAAATGTTTCACAAAATCCAATACCATTTCATAATTTAAAAAAAGATTTAAAAACCATGCACAGTGGCTCATGCCTGTAATCCCAGCACTTTGGGAGTCTGAGGCACATAGATTGTCTGAGCCCAGGAATTCAAGACCAGTCTAGCAATGTGATGAGACCTCATCTCTAAAATTAAAAAAAAAAAAAATTAGCCAGATGTGGCGACATGCACCTGTAATCCCAGCAGCTTGGAAGGCTGAGGTGGAAAATTCACTTGATTCCATCAGGTCAAGGCTGCAATGGCCACGATCATGCCACTGCATTCCAACCTGGCCAACAGAGTGAGACTCCAACTCAAAATAACAAACAAGTAAATAACACTCCACAACCAGTGGTAGAAGAGAATTTTCTCAACCCAATAAAGGGCATTTATGTTAAACCCACAACTAACCCAAACTTAATGGTGGAAGACTAACTATTTTAAGTCAAAAATAAGATAAGACGCCATTTTTATTCAACATTGTTTTGGAGAATCCATCCAGAGCAATAAGGCAAGGAAAAGAAAAAAGACATAAAGAGCGGAAAGCATGAATTACAAATACCACTATTTCAGATCATGTGATCTCGTGTATAGAAAATACAGGCTGGGCTCGGTGGCTCAGCCTGTAATTCCAGTACTTTGGGAGGCTGAGGTGAGTGGATTGCCTGAACCCGCGGGTTCAAGACCTGCCTGGGCAACTTGGCGAGACCTCATCTCTACAATAAATCAAAAATTTGCCGGGCGTGGTAGCGCGCGCCTGTAGTTCCAGCTACTTGGAAGGCTGAGGCGGAAGGATCACCGGAGCCCCAACAGCTCAAGACTGCGGTGGCCAGGAGCGGGTGACAGAGTAATACTCCAACTCCAAAAAAAAAAAAAAATGAACAAATGAGTTCAGCAAACTGCAGGACACAAGACTGATATACAAATTTCCATGGAATTTCTATACACAAGCAAGAATAACTGGTAAATGAAAACAATTCCATTTTCTTTTATTTTTTTTCCCGAGTTGGAGGCTCACTCTGTCGCCCAGACTGGAGTGCAGTGGCCGCTCCCGGCCACCGTAGCCTCGACCTGCTGGGCTCCGGCGATCCTTCTGCCTCAGCCTTCCAAGTAGCTTGAACTACAGGCGCGCGCTACCACGCCCGGCCAATTTTTGATTTATTGTAGAGATGAGGTCTCGCCAAGTTGCCCAGGCGGGTCTTGAACACGCGGGCTCAGGCAATCCACTCGCCTCGGCCTCCCAAAGCGTGGGATTACAGGCTAAACCACCAAGCCCGGCTGCAATTCCATTTTCAATAGCATTATAAAGAATAAAGTACTTAGGTATAAATTTAACAAAAGAAGTGCAAAACGTGTATAAATTCAAAGCTCTTACACTGAAAACGACAAAACATTGTCTAAAGAAATTAAAACCTAAATAAGTGGCAAGACTATCCAAACTGATCTACAGATTCAATGCAATCCTTATTAAAATCCTAACTGATTTTTTTTTTGGCAGAAATTGACTATTTTATCCTAAAATTCATATAGAAATGCAAGGGACTCCAAATAGACAAAACAATTTTTAAAAAGGACAAACTTAGAG
Organism: Cephalopachus bancanus; assembly: GCA_027257055.1. Taxonomy (NCBI): domain Eukaryota; kingdom Metazoa; phylum Chordata; class Mammalia; order Primates; family Tarsiidae; genus Cephalopachus; species Cephalopachus bancanus. Next base: position 236,788 of record JAPVLO010000415.1, read on the forward strand.
GACTCACACTTCCTGATTTCAAAACTTACTACAAAGCCATAGTAACAATCAAGACAGTATTATATAGGAATTTATATTTTAAAAAAATAGATCCATGGAACAGAAATTAGAGTTCAAAAACAAACTCTTGCATGTAGAGTTAGTTGATCTTTCTTCCAGCTTTATTGAGGTATAATTGACAAATTGTGTATATGTAAGATGAATTGTGATGTTTTGATATACATACACATTGTGAAGTGATTGCCACAATCAAGCTAACATAACCATCATCTCACATAGTGACCATTTGTGAGTGTGTGTGTGTGTGTGTGTGTGTGTGTGTGTGTGTGTGTGTTAAGAACGCTTCAAATTTACTCTTGGCAGATTTCAAATATACTATACAGTGTTATTAACTATAGTCATCATGTTTTACATTAGATCTCCAGAATGTATTTGTCCTGAATTGCTGAAACTTTGTGCTCTCTGAATGGGCAGTTGATTTTTGAAAACAGTGCCAAGACAATTCAGTGGGAGAGAGGATATTCAGAACAACTGAAATTCATATACAAAAGAAAAAAGTGTTGTAAGCTTTCTCTATGCCATACACAAAAATTAACTTAGAATAGATCATAGTCCTAAATGTAAGAGATGAAACGATAAAACTCTTAGAAAAAAGCTTAAAGATAATCTTTGTGTCCTTGAGTTATGCAAAAACTTCTTAGACTTGGCATCAAAAGCACAAGTGACATCAAAAAAGAAGTTGAACATCAAAATTTATGTTTAGTTTCTCAAAGGCACCTTTAAGAAAGTGAAAGCAACCCACAGAACTTGAGAAAATGCTTGTAAATCATGTATCTGATAAGTACCTTATAAGCAGAATATATAAATAACTCTTACAACTCAAAAATAAAGACCAAAACAAATTGTAAAATGATCAAAGGTTTTCAACAGACATTTCTACCAAGAAGATTCTGAATGGCCGATAAGCTCACGAAAAGATATTTAACATTATTAGCCATTGGGTAAATGAAAATCAAAACCAAAATGAGATACCATTTCACACCTCCGAGGAAGGTCAGAATAAAAAGATACAATAGCAAACACTAGCAAGAATGTGGACAGATTGTAAGTCTCATACCTTGCTGAAGAGAATGTACAATGGTGCAGCCATTTTAGAAAACAATTTCTCAAACTATTAAGCATGGCGGTATTAGGTATGACTCAGCAATTCTATTCCTAGTGTATATCCAATGAAATAAAAACATGCCCACAAAAAACTTGTAGACAAATAGTCATAGCAATATTATTCAGGATAGACCAAAAGTAGAAACAACCCAAATATCTATCAACTGATGAGTAAATAAATAAAATGTGGTGTATCCATACAATGGGATATGCAACCATAAAAAATAATGAAGCACTGACTCGTGAGTAAAAACAAAAGGATACTAAAAACTTAATGCAGGTATTGTAAGCCATTTTCTTTCAATTGGATACTAGAATTCTGGCATCCGGACACATATTTTCTAGCAGGGGAATCTGACTAATTTTCTCCTGAGAATATACTTTAAAATATATATTCATCATGCCCAAAAAACAACCTACTCTGACTACCCTACACCAGTGGATCTTTTTTTTTTTTTTGAGTCGTAGTCTCACTCTGTCGCCCAGACTGGAGTGCAATGGCCGCTCCCGGCCACCGCAGCCTCAACCTGCTGGGCTCTGGCGATCCTTCCGCCTCAACCTTCCAAGTAGCTGGAAGTACAGGTGCGCGCTACCACGCCCGGCTAATTTTTTATTTATTGTAGAGATGAGGTCTTGCCAAGTTGCCCAGGCGGGTCTCAAACCCACGGGCTCAGGCAATCCACTCACCTCAGCTCCCAAAGCGCGAGATTACAGGCTGAGCCACCAAGCCCGGCTAGCAGTGGATCTTAATGTGGGCAATTTTTCTCCCCAGGGGAAATTTGGTGACATCTGGAGACACTTTTCATGTCACAGCTTGGGGTGGAGGGTGGTCTCCCCTGGAGTAGAACCCCCACTAGTGGGCAGATGCCAATGATGCTGCTCAACATCTTACATCGCACAAGGATCATAAACTGCAGAAGATTCCTCAGAAGGTGGGTGAGGATGGGATCATGCAGGAAAAGTCACTTCCTCCACTGAAAGAGGACCGGAAGCAGAAGCACCAAGAAAGCTTGCTATGATCTGGATATTTGACACCTCCAACCCTCAGGCGGAAATTTTACCCCTCAGTGTTGAAGGTTTTACCCCCCAGTGTTGAAGGGGCCTAGCAGGAGGTGTTTGGATCATGGGGGCAGATCCCTCATGAATGACTTGGTGCCATCCTTCTGGTAATGAGTGAGTTCTGCCTCTGTTCATTCCGAGAGAGCTGATGGTTCAAAAGAGCCTGTGCCCTCCCCTCCCCCTCTTGCTTCCTCTTGTGCCATGGGACCTCTGTGCTCACCAGCTCGTTTTCACTTTCTGCCATGTGCAAAAGTAGTTTGGGGCCCTCACCAGAAGCAGATGCTGGCACCACGTTTCTTGTATAGCCTGCAGAATCAAACACACCTCTTTATCTTTATAAAGTACTCAGTCTCAAGTTTTCCTTTATAGAAGTATAAGAATAGACAAAGACAATGCTGTTGTTTCTCCTGTCAACAGCAAACAAAACAACCAAATAAAGCTCTTCTGGCCTCACATCCCTCTTCAGTTCCTATGCTGTTTTTTCTGTTCCCTTTGGCAGAAAAACTCCTCAAAAGGGTCCACGGCATTTCAATGTATCTTCTTTCAATCCCTCTTAAACCCACCTCAATCAGGTTTCCTTTGTTCACTCAACATTGCATTCATGACCCCATTGCTACTGAATCCAAAGTTCAGCAATGTTATTTGACCCATCCGCATCACTAGGCATGGTGCTCCCTCCCTCCAGCTTGGGACTCTTCCCTCACTGAGCTTCCAGGACACTACACTGTCTTGATTTTCCTCCTACTTCATGGGTCACTCCTCTACTTTCCCTCTTCCTCCTTTTCTCTCAGACTCCTTAATGCTGCAGTCAGTCCTTGGGTTTCTTCTTTTCCAAACTCATTCCCTTGTGATTGCATACCAGTCATGTGACTTGAAAAAAACTTCATCTTTCTCTACCAAATTATAAGTGTATGTCTGTAATGTCTTTATTTATATAGGCTAGCTTGGCAGAATAGAGAGTGAGAGAGTAGCAAATGCGCTTAGGGAGGGGATGGGGCAGATCCTGGAGGGCCTTACACATTTTCTCCTTTTGGCTTTTACTTTGAAACAGATGTGAGAAAATGAAGCATTTTGAGCAGAGAGACAGGAGATGAATTACTTAAAAGTTACCTTTGAGCCAGGTTCGGTGGCTCATCCTGTGATCCCGTGCTTTGGGAGGCTGAGGTGAGTGGATTGCCTGAGCTCGCGGGGTTCGAGACCCGCCTGGGCAACTTGGCGAGACCTCATCTCTACAATAAATCAAAAAATTAGCCGGGCGTGGCAGCACGCGCCTGTAGTTCCAGCTCTTTGAAAGGCTGAAGCAGAAGGATCGCCGGAGCCCAGCAGGCCGAGGCTGTGGTGGCCGGGAGCCTGCCACTGCACTCCAGTCGGGGCGACAGAGTGAGACTCCATCTCAAAAAAAAAAAGTTACCTTTGCAGTGCCAGAGCTTTCTAGGAAACAGAACCAATAAGGTAAGTTGGCCGTCTCTAACTGGGGGTTCCACATCTGCAGATTTAACCACTATGGATCAAAAATATTCAGAAAAAAATAAAAGTAACAGTACAACAATTAAAAATGAATACAATATGGCAAATATTTACATAGCAATTACATTGTATTAGGTATTATAAGTAATCTAGAGATTATTTAAAGTATACGGGATGAGCCGGACTCGGTGGCTCAGCCTGTAATCCCACGCTTTGGGAGGCTGAGGTGAGTGGATTGGCTGTGCCTGCGGGATCGAGACCCGCCTAGGCAACTTGGCGAGACCTCATCTCTACAATAAATTTAAAAAACCAGCTGGGCATGGTAGCGCGTGCCTGTAATTCCGGCTACTCGGAAGGCTGAGGCGGAAGGATCACTGGAGCCCAGCAGGTCGAGGCTGTGGTCGCCACGAGCGGCCACTGCACTCCAGTCTGGGCGACAGAGTGAGACTCCAACTAAAAAAATAATAATAATAAATAAAATAAAATAAAATATACGGGATGTTTGTAGATTACATGCAAATGCTACACCATTTACTATAAGGGATATGAGCATCCATGGATTTTGGTATACAAGGGTACTGGAACAAATTCCCTGAGGACACCAAGGAATGACTGTATGTGTATGTGTGTGTGTGTGTGGTGTGTGTGTGTGTGTGTGTGTGTGTGTGTGTGAGAGAGAGACAGAGAAAAGACATAGATTTATTTTTTAAAGTACAACTTAATGTATTTATTATCAAACACTTATGTCATTACCACATGGATAAAAGAAACACAATATTATCAGGAACTCAAAGCAATTCACAGATCTCTTCCCAAACTTCCTCCTCTTGCAACCTATTCTGACTTCTGTATAATCAGAGAGAGATTTATTTCAAGAAATTTGTTCACATAATTACTGAGACTGGCAAGCCAAAATCCACAGAGTAGGCCAGCAGGCTGGAGCACGCGGGAAGAGACAATGTTGCAGTTGACGTTCCAAGGCTGTTTGTCAACAGAATTCTCTCTTGCTCTGGGGAGGTCAACTTGTTCTATTCAGTCCTTAAGCTGATTGGATAAACCCACCCACCTTGGGGAATACTGTCTGCTTTACTTAAAATCCATCAATTTAAATATAAATCTCATCTAAAATCATGCTCACAGAAGCATCAGAAAAAATGACCAATTATTTGGGCACTGTGGCCCAGCCAAGTTGACACATAAAATTAACCCTAACAACTCCTATGTTGAGAAGAAATTGTGGTAGTAGAAAGGCCAGAAAGAAGACTAGATGGGAGTAAATTGCAGTAATTCGGGTGAGAGATGATGGTAGCTTGCATCAAAGCTGGGAATGGAAAACATTGGTCAGAAATTGTAGATGGCTCTTTGCCACGTCTACTGAGAGAATGAAGAGCATTCTCAGCAATCAGATGGTTGACATCCCAGAAAATGTCGACATCACTCAGAAGGGACGCAGTTATTGTGAAAGGTCCCAGAGAAACCCTGCAGAGGGACTTCAATCACATCATTGTAGAACTCAGTGTCCTTGGAAAGAAAAAGAGGCTCCGAATTGACAAAGGGTGGGGAAATGGAAATTGGCACTGTTTGTGCAAAATATGCTCAAAGGTGTTACAAGAAAGATGAAGTCTCTGTATGCTCACTTCCCAGTCAACGTTGTTATCCAAGAGAATGGGTCTCCTGTGGAAATCCAAAATTTCTTGGGTGAAAAATACATTGCAGGGTTTGGATGAGACCAGATGTTGCTTGTTCAGTGTCTCAAACCCAGAAAGTTGAAGTAATCCTTGAAGGAAATAACATTGAGCTTGTTTCAAATTCAGTTGTTTTTATTCAGCAAGCCACATCAGTTAAAAACAAGGATATTAGAAAAATTTTGGAGGGTATCTATATCTCTAAGAAAGAAACAGTTCACCAGGCTAAAGAATAAGATCTAAGAGTTGTCCAGCGGCAGAAACAAAATGCCAGATGATTCCTATGGTCTACTTGTCACATTTTAATGATGCAATGAAAGTCTGTTGATTTGTGACATTTTCTTAAAAAAAAAGAAAAAGAAAAGAAATCACAGACAGATTATATGTAGAAAGTGAGAAAAAGAGGAGTCAAGATGATTCCCAAGTTTTTGGCCTGACCAACTGGAAGAATGATGTTACTATTTCCTGGTAGGAAGGAATGGTGATAATAGGGCTTAGGACATGAGCTTCAACGACAAGGAGATAGAAGAAAGAGGGTCTGATGGGCACAGTAACAGCAAGGAGGACACAGCAGCTCCTCTTGACCTTGAAGCCTGTGGATTTTAAGAACATGGTCTGGGAGTTGCCGAAGGCACAGGGAAAGGATCGAGCAACAGTGAAAGGGTAACTCAGAGAAATAACTAGATGAGTTTACATTTTGACTCATGATGAGCAATCAGCCTTATCACATGGTAGATTTAGTCTCAGGAGCACTGGGCCTCTCAAAATTTACCTGCGGCCTAGAAGTCAAAAGAGGTGTTTAATTAATAAATATTTGTTGAGCACCTATTCGGTGCTAAACACTGTCCTCCATTTTGGGGAGAAAGGAATGTTACTGCCCTCCTTCACTTAAAACCTAAAGGAGCTTCCAATCACCTTTAGACCAAGGCCAATATCTTTACCTGGCCTTTCACCTCATCTCTACGTACACCTTGTGCCTTTTTCGTCTCACTTTTTACAGTCATACCACATTTGTACTCTTTAATTCCCTAAACCACCCATACTTTTTCCTGATTCAGGGTCTTTGCATAAGCCTTTTCCTCTATCTGAAAAGAGTCCTTCCCTTCCTTTGACTGTGACTGTCAGATTTCTCCCTAGGGAATCAAGGGAAAGAAAAAAAAGACTGCCCATTCCCACCCACCCAATCACCTCCACCCCACCCCTTCTCTCTCTCCCTCTGATACCCACAAACACAGGGATAAGGTCTTCTATGATGTACTCCTATAGCTCTTTGGATTTTTCTTTTATAAAATATGGTATTCACATGTGCCAATTCTTATTCTAGGCCTGTTTTTCCTCATGAGATCACAAGCTCTGTGAGGGCAGAGACCATGCTTGTCTCATTAACTACTATATCCTCAGTGTCTGGCAAAGTACTTTACATACAGTAGGCGCTTCCTAAACACTCATTGAAATTTTAATGGATGAATGGCAGGCTCTCTGGCTAAATGAATGAATGAGAGACTAATCAGACTTCAAAAACCAAACCTCTTAAACTCAATCACAATGTTCATGCCCTCTACTCAGGGCAAGGCTCTCGTTCATGGCCTATTGATCTGATCCTAACCTGGGCACATATTCCTTATTTACATAGTTTGCAAGTAGCCCTCCCTACAATAAAAAGGAGAAAAAGGGTTACCCACAGATCATATGGTGAGCCCAGTGAAAAGCAACACCGTATAACTTGAATGCAAGTAGAAAGACAAAAATAGATTTAAAAACAAGTTAAGCCCTCAATAGTACAAAGCAGTTGAGGGTAGATAGTGCAGTATCCATGCCAACAGGCCTTGGGTACCATAAGAGCAATAACTTTATAATGACAGAAAGGGCTCAAGGGCAGGATGTGTATATTCCAGAGTGCCTAGGCTTCCCTGTGTATTAAATTAGCTACTTGTTTGTAGTTTATACTGTGGTTTGAATAGCAGACAGATTCTCATTCATAATAATAAAAGTTGGTTGGGAGAGGTAGACCTGCTGGGATCAGAGTATCAGTCCATAAAGGACACAAATGGGACACAAATACCTGACTGGAATTGATTAGAAGTAAGGTGCCAGTTAACTCAGAGCTTCACAAGAGACTCCTCACATACCAGATGAAATAGAAATTTGTATCAGCCCTGCCTGAGTAGAAAACTCAAAGCAAACTAAGTTTTTGCTGGTAGCAACATACTTAGAATATTTATTTATGTATTTATTTAATTTATTTGTGGGAGGCACATAAACAAATTGCAGCCAGGTATGGTGGCTCATGACGGTGATCCCAGTGCTTTGGAAGGTCAAGGCAGGAGGATTGCTTAAGCCCAGGAATTTGAGAACAACTGAGGTGAGTAAGCCCTCATCTGTATCAAAAAAAAAAAAAAAAAAAAAAGCTGGGCATGATGGTGCATGTCTGTAGTCCCAGCTGAGACAGTCCCAGCTGAGACAGAGGGTTGCCTGAGCCCAGGAAGTCGAGGCTGTGGTGGGCTATGATCTGTGCCACTGCACTCCAACCTGGGCAACAGCAACTCCCAACTCCAACAAACAAACATAAACATTTACATACACAGTTTTAATAATAGCCATCTGCCAATTCAATCTGAAAGGAATTAACATGTACAATTTCATGGTCACAGGAAACAAACCTAAATTCCATTGTGAGTGGGATTGAAAAATAGTAGAGCCGCTGTATTAAAAAAGTTTGGTAGTTTCTTATAAAATTTAACATATACACTTAGCATACAATACAGCAGTACTCTGTCTTAGTCTTTTCAGGCTGCCTTAGCAATATACCATAGAATGGATGACTTAAACAGAAACTTATTTTTTCACAGTTCTGGAGGCTGAAAGTCCAAGATCAAGGTGCTGGCTTGGTTTAGTCGCTAGTGAGGTCATTCTTCTTGCCTTCTCGTTGTGCCCTCACATGGCCTTTCCTCTGTGCACGTGTGTATAGAAAGAAAGAAATTGCTCTCTCTTCTTCTTATAAAGCCAGGCTCATGAGGGGTATTAGTACTCCAACCTCATGATCTCATTTAACGTTAATTACCTCCTAAACGTTCTATCTCTAAATACAACCATAATGGGGTTTACCATTTGAATTTTGAATTTTTGAATTTTGGGATGGCATACTGAGTTCAGGGCACACTATTAGGTATTTACAAAAGCATATTGAAAATTTGTGTTCACACAAAACATGTATGTGAATGTTATAACAGTGCTTCTTTCCTAATCACCAAGAACTGAAAACAACCAAGATGTCTTCAACTGGTGAATGGATAAATAAACATTGGTACATTCATTTAATGAAATACTTCTTATCAATAAAAAGGAACATGCAACAACCTGGATGAATTTCAAAGGCATTAAGCAAAGCTGAGAGAAAACAGACTCAGAGGCTACATATTATATGATAACATCAATATGACATTCTGGAAAATAGTCAAAACTGTAGGGACAAAAAAACTGATTAGTGACGGGATGGATGAGAAAGGGTTTACTATCAAGGAGCACTAGAAAACTTTTAGAGCAATAAAAATGCCCAATGTCTTGACTGTAGTGGTTGCTACATGACTGTATGTATTTGTCAAAATTCATCAAACTGTGGGTGAACTTTATAGTATATAAATTATACCTTAAAGAATCTGACATAAAAAATAAACAGGAGACTGACAAATTAAACTTGAATGTACATTTTTGCTAAAGAGAAATATGAAATAAATCAAGAATTTTCAAGCACAAAACATATTAGAATAAAATTTTGTTGAAATTGTAGAGTGAAAATATGAGTTAAAGGAGAACAATGACATCAAATTTCTAATTATTAAGCTGGGCTCGGTGGCTCAGCCTGTAATCCACGCCTTTGGGAGGCTGAGGTGAGTGGATTGCCTGAGCCCGCGGGTTCGAGACCCGCCTGGGCAGCGAGACCTCATCTCTACAATAAATAAAAAAATCAGCTGGGCGTGGTAGCACATGCCTGTAATTCCGGCTACTTGGAAGGCTGAGGTGGAAGAACTGCCGGAGCCCAGCAGGTCGAGGTGGTCGGGAGCGGCCACTGCACTCCACTCTGGGTGACCGAGTGAGACTCCAACTCAAAAAAAAAAAAAATTTCTAATTATTAAAGTTTTGCTCATGTATTTAAAAAATGGATAATAGGCCAGGCTCAGTGTCTCAGCCTGTATTCCCAGCACTTTGGGAGGCGGAGGCAAGTGGAATCTCTGAGCCTGTGGGTTCGAGACCAACCTGGGCAACTTGGTGAGACCTTGTCTCACCAAGTAAAAAATAAATAAGTAAAAAATTAGCCAGACGTGGTGGTACACATCTGTAGTTCCGGCTACTTGGAAGGCTGAGGTGGAAGGATCACTGGAGCCCAGCAGGTCGACGCTGGGGTGGTCGTGAGTGTGCTACTGCACTCCAGCCTTGGCAACAGAGATTCCACCTCAAACAAACAAGGATAATAGTTTCAAATTGCTATAATACATAGAGTCCATTAGATATATTTAAAGTTTAAAAACAGCTTTAAGCTGGGCTCAGTAGCTCAGCCTGTAATCCCGTGCCTTTGGGAGGCTGAGGTGAGTGGATTGCCTGAGCCCACAGGTTCGAGACCCACCAGGGCAGTGAGACCTCATCTCTACAATAAATCAAAAAATCAGCCGGGAGTGGTAGCGCTTGCCTGTAATTCCGGCTACTTGGAAGGCTGAGGCGGAAGGATCGCTGGAGCCCAGCAGGTCGAGGCTGCGGTGGCAGGGAGCGGCCACTGCACTCCAGTCTGGGCAACAGAGTGAGACTCCAACTCAAAAAACAAACAAACAAAAAACAGCTTTAAAGGGTTTATAGCCAGGTGCAGGGGCTCACTTTAGAAGTCCAAGTGAGGATCTCAAACAGGGTTTGAGATCAGCCTGGGCAACATGGTGCGACCTCATCTCTACTATAAATCAAATTGTTAGCCAGGTGTGGTGGTGTGCACCTGTAGTCCCAGCTACTTGGGAGGCTGAGGCAGAAGGATTGCCTGAGTCTCGCTGGTCAAGGCTTTGGTAGCCATGATCATGCCACTGCACTCCAGCCTAGGTGACAGAGAAAGACCCTGACTCAAATACATATATATATTTATAGTTATAGTTACAATGCTGGATATTACATAATTTGTACCTAATTAAATCTTTCATGAAAAATGCTAGATGCCAACTTTAAAATATGCCAGTAGGTAATTTCTTTAAGACGACATGACCACTGTGTTTTGTTGTATAAGAGTTAATGTGAAGTTTCACAGTTAAGCCATATTTTCAAAGATGATATATAGTTGACCCTCCATATCTGTAAGTTCTGCATCCATGGATTCGACCAGCAACAGATAAAAAATATTTGGAAAAAAAAAGCAACAATAAAAATAACAGCATAACAATACAAATAATACAAATAAAAATCAATATAGTATAGCAATTATTTCCATAGTATTTACATTGTGTTAGGTATTATAAGTCATCTGAAGATGATTTAAAATATATGTTTGTAAGTTATAAGCAAATACTATACCATTTAATACAAGAAACGAGCATCCACAGATTTTGATATCCTTGGGGTTCTGGAACCAATCCTTCATCTATACCAGGGAAGGCTGTATAATATAAAGGAAAAATTTATTTATTTATTTATTTTTATTTTTATTTTTTGAGTTGGAGTCTCACTCTGTTGCCCAGACTGGAGTGCAGTGGCCGCTCCCGGCCACCACAGCCTCGACCTGCTGGGCTCCGGTGATCCTTCCACCTCGGCCTTCCGAGTAGCCGGAATTACAGGCATGCGCTATCATGCCCTGCTGAGTTTTTGATTTATTGTAGAGATGAGGTCTCGCTGCCCAGGCGGGTCTCAAACCTGCGGGCTCAGGCAGTCCACTCACCTCAGCCTCCCAAAGGCACGGGATTACAGGCTGAGCCACTGAGCCCGGTTGAAAAATTAATTTTTTGATGACTCTATTTATGTTCTTGGCATTCCATTGAGCTATCATCAGATCACAGCATGAGTAATGTTTACATCAACAAATTGTGAGGCTTCAATAAGAATAAGATATATCAAGCCAGGCTCGGTGGTTCTGCCTGTAATTCCGCGCCTTTGGGAGGCTGAGGTGAGTGGATTGCCTGAGCCCGCGGGTTCGAGACCCACTTGGGCAACTTGGCGAGCCCTCATCTCTACAATAAATCAAAAAATTAGCCGGGTGTGGTAGCGCGCGCCTGTAGTTCCAGCTACTCGGAAGGCTCAGGCGGAAGGATCGCCGGAGCCCAGCAGGTCGAGGCTGCGGTGGCCGGGGAGCAGCCACTGCACTCCAGTCTGGGCGACAGAGTGAGACTCCAACTCAAAAAAAAAAAAAAAAAAAAAGAATAAGATATATCTCTATCATCATAATCATTCATTCATTTATCAAATACTGTCAACTTGATGCCCAGCACTGTATTAGGCACTCAGGTTAGAGCCTAGAATAAAACAGACACTTCTCATATCTTCATAGCACTTCAAGGAGAGAAAGGAAAATAGACCTGAAATAGTCAAACATGAAACGTGTAAACAATTCATTATGGTTATAATAAGTGTCGATTCAAGTTTTTCTCCAAGTTGCTAAAATAAAACCTTTAGACAAACTAAGTTACAGTTTGATCAAAGAACCATTCATGAATCAGCACTCTGAACCAGAAGAGACTCTGAGCCCAGGTGAGTGGCAAGCTTTTGTAAACAGAACACAGAAGCAAAGTAGAGAAATTACTTGAATGGCTACAGCTAGGCGATAGGCTTACTGAATATGTTCTGGTGGAAAGTCCCTCATTAGAGGTTAGTTGGCAGTTTCTGATTAAGCTTAGGTTCTGTTTTACTTTTTATATTAAATCGAGAGTTAGTTTGCTTAGGTAGAAACCCTGGCTACAGAGACAACTTCAGGCTAAGGATTCCCTTACTTGCTTTAACATAGAAAAGTGTTCGCGCGGGTTCGCGACCCGCCTGGGCAACTTGGCAAGACCTCATCTCTACAATAAATCAAAAAATTAGCCGGGCGTGGTGGCGCGTGCCTGTAGTTCCGGCTACTGAGAAGGCTGAGGCGGAAGGATCGCCGGAGCCCAGCAGGTCGAGGCTGCGGTGGCCAGTAGCGGCCACTGCACTCCAATCTGGGCGACAGAGTGAGACTCCAAGTCAAAAAAAAAAAAAAAAAGAAAAAAAAAGAAAAGTGTTCGCAATGATATCCAAACGAATCACTGTAATTGTTTTAAAAACATTATCCCCAGCCTAAATATCAGGACAGTACTAAATTTGTATAGACATATTGAAAAATACTTATAAACCTTTGGTCTTCTGTTCTTGCCCTGTAGTCACCTTGAGACTCAGCACATAAAAAGCACATCCAACTCCAAACGTATTGCTAAGTACTTTGAATTTTACCGAAGTTTTCATGGAGAGAGTCTTATAGTCTCAAAATTGTTCCTGCGATATCCTGTTACCTGTCTCTAACCTGCCTCTCTATCTGCAGGGTTCTGCCCCTCTCCTCCCTCTTGCCATTATAGCTTTCGTAAGCCCCTGCTTTTATCCCAGTACTTTTTCCCCCTCAGTTTACCTACCACACTGAGCAAAACAAAAATAGAAAATAGCAATGTCTTACAGCTTCTCAAGGCTAAAATGTTTTATACTATACCCATTTATAAATCAAGTGAATTGGCAGCTAAAAAGGTAAAATAAAGAACAAATGAAAATAAAGTGATTCAAGTCTACTAGAGTCATGAAAAGAGAAAGCAACATAAAAATTTAAAAAGTAATAAAATAAAATCAACTGGGTGGTTGGGAGGTAATTGTCCAGACACTGACTCTTTCCCCCTATATCTGGTTTCTTTCTGCCCCTCCAAGGGGGAGCAGCCTCTGGCCAAGGTTGATCTCTGAAGGATATGCACGTTCCCAACAAGGAACCACGGAATGCAGGTGACCAAGCAAAGCCATGTGGTCATCAGTGTAATCGAGGTAATTGTAAACACTGGATAGGAATTTGGTTAATTGACTCGCTTGCCTATTAAACTGCTTGCTGTTCCACCCCAGGTGCCTTCACCGGGAGTCGTCTTGACATATTCTTTCTTCACGAACTTACGCCTCTCTGTAAGTTCGAATAAACCAGAGTTTTTCCCTCCTGGACCTCCGGCGACTTTGGCACAGATGAAGAGTCTTATGCGCAATCCCTCTCAGGTGTGGGGTTGCCCCTTACAGTGGTTGAGGATAGCACAAATGTGTCACGGTGAATGTGAGTTCACCCCTTGGAAAAAAGTTACCGCATTAAAAAATATCCAATATGCCGGGCTCGGTGGCTCAGCCTGTAACCCCGCGCCTTTGGGAGGCTGAGGTGGGTGGATTGCCTGAGCCCGCGGGTTCGAGACCCGCCTGGGCAGCGGGACCTCATCTCTACAATAAATCAAAAAATCGGCCGGGCGTGGTAGCGCGCGCCTGTAATGCCGGCTACTCGGAAGGCTGGGGCGGAAGGATCGCCGGAGCCCAGCAGGTCGAGGCTGCGGTGGCCGGGAGCGGCCACTGCACTCCAGACTGGGCGACAGAGTGAGACTCCAACTCAAAAAAAAAAAAAAAAAAAAAAAAAATCCAATAATTATTTGAAAGGCTCACAAAACATTGAGACGTAGGAAAGTCCTAGCAATTAGGAGATTCGAATTTAGGCAGACAGGCCCTTGCTATTATCCTTACTTTTTTTTAAGATAAGGACATCCCGCTGATGAGGAAGTATTAATTCTGAGAACATCTAAGATAATACACCTTCCCATGTCACTGTTTCTTGGACGTTTTTATCTCACTACGATGTGGAGGTGTGCCCTTAATACACAGAGAAGGCGCTTTTATTTCAGCCCAACGGAGGCGACTCCGTGAGCTGATTTGTTCAAAATTGCTTATTTGGCCCCGTGGACTTCCGGCGTGGACTACATTTCCCAGCAGGCCTTGCACAGAATACGGGTGCCTGCAGGAGGCCAGATGCCTTTGGCGACGGCGCAGTCGCGGTGCGGGCGGCGGACAGGCGGGCGCTTCGCGGTTTGAATGGCTGCGGGCCCGGGCCCTCACCTCATCTGAGGACCGGCTGCTCAGGACTGCGCTATGCCGTCCGGAGGTGACCAGTCGCCGCCGCCACCCCCGCCTCCCCCTCCGGCGGCGGCAGCCTCGGACGAGGAGGAGGAGGACGACGGCGAGGCGGAGGACTCCGCTCCGCCTGCCGAGTCGCCAATCCCTCAGATCCAGCAGCGGTTTGACGAGCTGTGCAGCCGCCTCAACATGGACGAGGCGGCGCGGGCCGAGGCCTGGGACAGCTACAGGAGCATGAGCGAGAGCTACACGCTGGAGGTGCGCTCGTGGGAAGAGACGGGGCGTTCCGGGCCTAGTCGGCGTGAGTGGGGTGCCTCCGACGCCGGGTGGGGCGCCCCGCGGGGGCCCTCCGGCAGGCTCCGGGGCGGAGAGGGGTGGGGACCCTCTCTGCGCACCGTCGTCCTGGGAACCAGGCTTTTCAAAGGTGCAGAGCAGCTCTGAAGGTGAATCCGGTCTCGCTGCTCTTCCCTCTGGGTGCAGATTGGAGGACACCTCTTGCCCTAAAGTAGCACAGCGAGACTGAGATCACGATGAGAAAAATGGGAGTGTGTGAGCCACTTGATCCCCGCGCCCCTAGTTAGTAGAATGAACAGGTGTAGTTAGTTGTCAAGACCGAACCGAGAGGGGGCGGGGACTTGCGCGTATTTACACAGCGGTTACCCGGATTTAGCGCCCGGGTCTGGTCTTTTTCTCCTGTACCAAGTCGTCCTTGCCCTGGCATTGCACTGGCTTCAGTAAAGACTCTGTTAGGTTTTGGGCTGTGTGGATGTGTGCGTGAACAAAATAACTCATCTTCCCCAGGCCAAATGAAATGGGCTTTCTGGCGACCCGGATATAGACATGCTCCTTATGTCGCTAGGAATCAGGACTGCGACTACTTTGAGGACCTTTTGGTCACCCCAGACTTTGCCCAGGACTTCCGTGGCTGCCGTGACCCAGGCATAACTGTTAGGTTCCTTTCTTCGGACTGGGCTTGCAGATGAGAAAAATGGCCATTCTAGCCAGTGACTGTCAACTCCGTAGGCACCTCCCCTTTATGGGCCAATGGGAAGTGACACGGAAGTCTAGATTGTTTATCAGTTGTTTTGACTGCCTGTGTGTGTGGCATTTAAGCATGAGGCCATTTGATTTTCTCAAGCAGTTTTATATACAGTTTGCGGAAGGCTCAGGATGTGAAAGTCTAACCAAGGTATTATTTAATGTGGTGTTTTTGTCTGTGTGTCATCCTAAGTTTATTTTTTGTTTATATTTGCATTAATAGGATTTTAATTTAATTACCAGTTCCCTCTCCCAATTGTTATATCTACAGAAGAAAGACAGATGTGGTGACTTTAGAACCCGACAGACCTGGATAACTTTGGACAATTTACTTAGCCCCTGGAAAACTCAATTTTGTGATCTGTAAACTGCATATTTGTATCTACCTCACAGAGCTGCTCTGAAGGTTAAATAAGATAATATGTAGTTCCAGGCACATAAAGCACTCATTGGAACAGTGCTTTCGAGTAGTTTACTAAGTCTTTCACACACTTACATGATCTGGCTGACCAGACCGTGTTCCTATTCACCTCTTAGTGCTTTCCTGGACTCAGGCAAAGAGAAAGACTTTTTTTGGTGAAGGGCATAAATGCCTCCAAACTAGCTCTAGTTTTACTCTTAGGGCAATCCTGTAAATTAAATAGAGCAAGCATTATCACCATACAGTTGAGTTGAGTCTAGTGTTACTTAAGTGACATTTAATAGATGGTTAGAAAATTATTTTTGAAAGCACATGCTTGATTACTCAATTATTTATTTATTTTTTTGAGTTGGAGTCTCACTCTGTCTCCCAGTCTGGAGTGCTGTGGCACATTCACGGCCACCTCAGCGTTGACCTGGACTCCGGCAATCCTTCCACCTCAGCCTTTCAAGTAGCAGGAACTACAGGCGCACACTACCATGCCCTGCTAATTTTTTATTTATTGTGGAGACGAGGTCTCGCCAAGTTGCCCGGGCTACTCTCAAACCCGTGGGCTCAGGCAATCCACTTGCCTTGGCCTCCCAAAGTGCTGGGATTACAGGCTGAGCCACTGAAACCTGGCCAATTTTTTTGATTATTGAGATTTTAGTCTCAGCTTCTTAGCCCAGTTTACCCAATGAATGAATGAATGAATATTCATTTATCTATTTTATTTGCCACTCACTATTCTAGGTGCTGGGGATAGAGCAGTGAATAAAGCCTAAAAATCCCTGCCCTTGTGGAGTTTACAGTCAGGTATGCTGTAAGATCATGTGGGATTGTAATCTCATGGAAGCATAATGGAAAATAAAGCTCACATGATACTTAACACAGAATACTGATTATAGAATTTTGACATTTGATTTCTTGTATTTTCTGTGCATTTATATTGTGATTCATTCTCACAGTCCTCAGCTAAGAAAATGGAACCCCTGAGACTATTAAATCATTTGCCCACTGCGTTATAGGATATATGGCAGAGCCAGAATTTGAAACCACATCTACTTGACCCTATAAGTATATGGCCATGAGTTGTTAATTTTGTTCAGCAAATATTTTTTAGGACTAAAGATAAACCAGCCCCAGAGTCTGCTCTTTGCGTAGATTATAAAGAACTCTCCCATCCATTTTGTCCTTTAAGCACTTAAAATTATCATATGTAAGATTATTTCCTTCTTTTTAGAAATGATGTAGTTGTAAATTTTCTAGAACCAAAGTAGACCATTATAAGTTATCTTGTTAAAACCCTTTACTAAAACACAGGATAATGCTGTGACTGACTTTATACTTTCCAAGAGGTCTTAATATAGTAGAGAAATTCAGTAGTTACAAATCTAAATCTACTTTGAGATCGTATTAGTCAAGAATATTATGTGACAATGTCCCAGAGATGTGTTTAATACACAAATCTTTGTTGTGGTTTTGAAAATAGAACATCTATGCTATAATTGGGTATTTAAAGCTAGTTTATGTGTAAACATGAAAAATGGAGGATTTCCAGCTTCTCTCATTTTTATTTAGGCTAGCATTGGATACAATGAAACTAAAGGACATCTTTCAGTTCAGTCCTTATAGGGAGAGGAAAGTTGTATCACTTCTTGACTAAAAATAATTGTGAAGATGATCATTTAGAAATAATGCCTTAAAATTATTATTATTATTATTATTATTATTTGAGTTGGAATCTCATTCTGTCGCCCAGACTGGAGTGCGGTGGCATGCTCCTGGCCACCACAGCCTCGACCTGCTGGGCTCCAGCAATCCTTCAGCCTCAGCCTTCCAAGCAACTGGAACTACAGGCACGCGCTACCACACCCGGCTAAGTTTTTGATTTATTGTAGAGATGAGGTCTCGCCAAGTTGCCCAGGCGGGTCTCGAACCCGCGGACTCAGGAAGGCCGCTCACCTCAGCCTCCCAAAGCACAGGATTACAGGTTGAGCCACTGAGCCTGGCTTAAAATTATTATTTTTTTACTGTCTGGCAATGGATCCACAATAGTCCATATGGTTATAAAAATAAGTTTTATTTATTCATGTATATGTTTTGATTAGTGGCTGAGTGTACATTCAATCTTAATTTTGCATTCATTTCACTTTTCTAGTTTTTAAGATTAAAAAATATATAAACAATATTGTTTCAGTCACTATGGTTATGCAACAACTTATCCTAAAATTTAGAAGAATAAAGCAATAATTTATTTTGCCCAACAGATTCTGTGGGTCAGGAATTCAGACAGGACACAGTGAGGATGTCATGTTTCTACTTCAAAATGACAGGTGCCTCATTTGGAAGACCTGAGCAGCTAAGGACTGGCACAGTTGGTGTGCTTTTCACATCTCTTTCTATATGTGACTATTCCATGTGATCTCTTCAACATGGGGACTCAGGGAAGCTGAACTTCTTACATATTGGTTCAGGATTCCCAAGGCACATGTCCTGAGAGCATGCCAGGTAGAATCTGTATTGTCATTGCATAGCATCACTTCCACCTATGCCATTGGTTGAGACAGCTAATCAATGTGAGGGAACACAGACCCCAATCCCAGTTCAAGGTGAGGGATCACAGATCCCTACCTCACAGAGGAAAAATGTCAGTGTTACATTATAAGAAGAGGACACCGGATAGGGCCATCATTGGAAAGAACAGTTTCCCACAAATATATAAACAACACTTATATTTCAATATAAAAATTCATATATGTAACTCATTAGTTATAAATAAATTTTCTTTTCTTTTACAGGGAAATGATCTTCATTGGTTAGCATGTGCCTTATATGTGGCTTGCAGAAAATCTGTTCCAACTGTAAGCAAAGGGACAGTTGAAGGAAACTATGTATCTTTAACAAGAATTCTGAGATGTTCAGAGCAGAGGTAACTATGTCAAAGTTTTAAACATAGAATATGGCTAACATACAAGCTCATAAATCATAGTGATATTAGGCATTCTCTCTCTTCATCATTTTCTGAGCATCTGTACCTGTGGACTTCTAAATTTAGAAATTAGATCATGGTTTCCCTTTATTATGTCAAAGATAGTATCCATTATATTTTACTTATTTGGTAAAAATATTTAAATTGTAATGTATTAGTCACTTGTATGGAAGAGTTTACTTTTAAAGGTTATGACTTATTGTGTAATATTAGGAGAAATCTAAGTATTTTGAGAAGCTTCAGGAGATTACGTTGAAAAAGAAAATATTAACCATATGGCACTTTATTTAAAACTACATGCACAGGAGTTGTGTCTTAATATATGAGTATATGGAACGTAAATATTTCTCATTTTCCTGTTTGGGGGATAAGCAACATGATTATAATCAGTTTTAGAAAGGGTCAAAAAATGTTTAAAAAAGCAGAAGTTGCTTTGTTTATCTGTTGTATAATTGATTGTGTTTATTAGTTGTGCCTTCTGGGTGTATTTTCTTTTATGGTTTATTAAAGACTAGAGGAAAAAAGATAGCTGGCATTTTGAAGGGAATTACCTGTGTTAAAATTTATGGACCTAATGATTTTAAAAATAACTTACTATGAAAATAATAAAAAATGTAACATTTTTAGCTATAATCTATTTGTAAACTATTAACTCCATCTTGAATTATATTTAGGTCTAAGAACAAAACGCAGTACATAGAGAGTTGAACACCTGGCAGTAAACATGCAGAAGTAGACTCAAATAGAGTGTAAAAGTATAATCATTACAAATAAAAGTGGTGATAGAGTAATCTAGTTGAGTGTCAGATAAAGAATTTTAAAAGTAAAGGTCAATTTATGGAATCATCATAATATACTATAGTAAACCAAACTTACCTAACATTTTAGTGCAAGTATTACATTCCTGAGTTTCAGTTTTATTTCCGTTTCAAAAACTCAATTTTTATCTTTAAGTTTTTACTTGTAAGTTCAGATTATTTACTTTTCTGCCTTAATGGGCCAAATGGATTATAGGAGCAGATTGGGAGTAGATATTTACAATGCAAACAATTGATCAAAGGATTAATATCCAGATCAGTATTAGTAATATATGAATAATTACTAACAATTAGCAGATTAGTAATATATGAATAATTACTAACAAATGGTTAAATAATCCATAGCCACTAAGAATGACTAAAGAATATGATTTCACAAAGGCCAAATCTCAAAAAGCTAAAGATGAGAAAAGATGGTCAATCTCACTGTTATCAAGGAAATTCAAAGTGAAAACAAAGATAAAATTTCATTCTCATCAGACTAAGAATACCAGGTTTGGTCATTATATTGCTGGTATATGTTGGTAAGAGTAAAAATTGGCATAACCACTTTTGTGGGAAATTTGACAGTATCTACTAAAAGGTACACATTCTCTGACTCAACATGGAGTGGTCCCTAGAGAAACTCTGGTACATGTGCACAAGGATATGTTCATCACAATGTTTTTTTTGTTGTTGTTGTTATCTTAAAAAATTAGAAGCAACCTAAGTCTCCATTCATTAGGGAGTGAATGCAAAAAGTAATGGTATATGGGCCAGGCTCAGTGGCTCCACTTGTAATCCCAGCACTTTGGGAGGCCAAGGCGAGTGGATTGCCTGAGCCCGCAGGTTCGAGACCAGCCCGGGCAACTTGGGTGAGACCTGTCTCTACAATAAATCAAAAATTAAAGCCAGGCTCGGTGGCTCAGCCTGTAATCCCGCGCCTTGGGAGGCTGAGGTGAGTGGATTGCCTGAGTCCACGAATTCGAGACCCCCCTGGGCAACTTGGCAAGACCTCATCTCTATAATAAATCAAAAAAATTAGCCGGGTGTAGTAGCACGCACCTGTAGTTCCAGCTACTTGGAAGGTTGAGGCGGAAGGAATGCCGGAGCCCAGCAGGCCGAGGCTGCGGTGACCGGGAACGGCCACTGCACTTCAGTCTGGGCGACAGGGTGAGACTCCAACTCAAAAAAAAAAAAAAAAAAATTAGCTGGGCGTGGTAGTGCGTGCCTGTAGTTCCTGCTACTTGGAAAGCTGAGGCGGAAGGATCGCCAGAGCCCAGCATGTCGATGCTGGGTGACTATGTGTGTGCCACTGCACTCCATCCAGCCTGGGCGACAGAGTGAGACTCCAACTAAAAAAAAAGAAAAAAAAAGAAAAAGTTATGATATATGTATATGAAGGATTGATTTTCGCAATTAAAATAAATTAGAACTTATGCAAGGGGTGGCCCCCCCAACTGGAATTTATTTATAAAAAATTATGTATTCTTACATGTTCAGTCACCTTCAAAGTATTCTCCGTTGAATGCAATATACCTATTGAGACACTTTTTCCACTACTCAGAATAGCTTTTGAACTCGTCAATTTTGATGCCTTTTAATGCTTCTGTCGTTTTTTGTTTCGCCTCTTCCACAAGACATTTCCCTTTGAGGACTTTTTTCATTGGACTTTTCAAAAGTCGCTTGGAGTGAGATCGGGTGAATAGGGAGGGTAGGGAATGGAGGGTAGGGAATGGAGGTCATGCTGTTTTAGTCAGAAACTTCTGAAGACTCAGTGAGTGTCAGCAGTTGCATTGTAAATCACCCATCCTAAAATGGGCAAATGCGTTGAAGAGTCTCCAAAAAAAGTTCACTGAAGCCAAATGTATCTTCTCACAACACTAGCTGGTACAATGATGCTGATGGATTCCTAGAACACTTACCTAGTGGGAGAAGCCTGTACTATAAGGGTCTGCCCTTCAGAAAATCTGGGTTTCCTGGATCCCCCTTTGTATAGCAACATTAATGAATCTCAGAAACATTGTATGAAAAAGCAAGTAGTAGAATGCTTCTTAACTGATACCATTTATATAAAATATAAAAATGCATACATAAAAGATTAGTACATATTGTATATTGATACATATATATTTAATAAATATGAAAATATGGGAAGGATTAAGACCAATTGTAGAATGGTGGTTATCTTTGAGGAAGAAAGGTGGAGGATGGGATTAGGGAGAAGTACAAATGGGTATTTTGGCTGTTTCTGTAGTGTTTTTAGTTTCTAAAAAATTGTAGGCCAGCTGTGGTGGCTCACACCTGTAACCCCAGCACTTTGGGAGGCAAGGCGGGAAGGTTGCTGGAGCCCACGACTTTGAGACCAGCCTAGGTAACATAGTGAGACCTTGTCTCTACAAAAAAAATTAGCCAGATGTGGTGGCGTGCACCAGTAGTCCCAGCTACTTGGGAGACTGAGGAAGAAGAAGGATCTCCTGAGCCCAAGAGACCAAGACTGTGATGAGCCCTGATTATGTCATTGCACTTCAGCCTGGGTGATAGAGTGAGACCCCTGACTTAAAAAAAAAAAAAAGTCTGAAGTAAGCATGACAAAATTTATTTAATATATAACATTTTTAAAATCTGGCAGTTGTGTATATTAATGTTGGTTACATTACTCTTGTTAATTTTGTTTGTATTTTAAAGTATTATATATATATATATATATTTTTTTTTTTCTTTTTTTAGAGACAGAGGTCTTGCACTGTTGCTCAGGTTAGAGTGCAGTGGCAGTATCATAGCTCTCTGTAAAACTCCTGGGCTCAAGCAATCTTCCTGTCTCAGCCTGCCCACTCTCCAGTATCTGGGATTACAGGCATGAACCACTGTGCCCAGTTTATGATTTTTAAAAAAAACTTTAGGTAATCTAAAAACAAACAAAAAATATTAGGAAGATCAGAGTTGTATACTAATCTGTAAGAGATTAAGCTAATCAGAGAAAATGAGTTTTGATTTTATTTCACTGTCTAAAAGTAATATAATTTAATGAGGTACTTTTAATTTACTTTTAATTATTTATATTTGTGTACTTTACCTTGATGCTAATTATGAAAATATCTTTTTTATTTTTAATATTAGCTTAATTGAATTTTTTAATAAGATGAAGAAGTGGGAAGACATGGCAAATCTACCCCTACATTTCAGAGAACGTACTGAGAGATTAGAAAGAAACTTCACTGTTTCCGCTGTAATTTTTAAGAAATATGAACCCATTTTTCAGGACATCTTTAAATATCCTCAAGAGGAGCAACCTCGTCAACAAAGAGGAAGAAAACAGCGGTATGTTTTTATATTTGTTAGTCAGGATTACGCATTTGTCTGTGTTAGTTTTGATCCCTTAGTTTGTTTTGCTAGTCTTAAAAAAGAAATGTTTTTTATAATCTTCTTCTCTAACAGTTTTATTTTAATGATTTTTATTTTAATGATTTTTTTTTTGCTTTTCACTATGTGTTAGCCATTAGAAGTTTGACTTCTTTCATATTACAGAATGTACGGGATCTTTGTCTACATAAATGTTTTTGTTTAAGCAACCAAAAATGCAGACTGCACAAATCAGACTTTAGGGACTTTAACCAGTTAGCTCCTCTGGATATTGACCGCTATATTGACAATTGTATTTTCTATTATTGACTATGTGGACTATTTCTATTATTTGACTTTTATGTCAAATTGAGTAGTAAGTAATCCTCCTCAAATGACTTCTCTATGTATTTTGATTTTTATAACTAATCAAGAATAGAAAAATTGGATTGGGGGAGGATAGGGTAACTGAAACTATCAAGAAAGTGTGCTTTCTGATAAGGGCAGTTATGGGATACAGATTTTCCTGGTTTATCATGAAAGTTTTTCATAAAATAGAAATGAAATTCTACTAGAATTAGAAAAGTATTGACAAGAAAAGTAGGGGGATAGGAGTTAAAATTATCGGGCTAGAATGAATAACATTTTCTTTTCTTTTCTTTTCTTTTGAGTTGGAGTCTCACTCTCGCCCAGACTGGAGTGCAGTGGCCGCTCCCGGCCACCGCAGCCTCGACCTGCTGGGCTCCAGCGATCCTTCCGCCTCAGCCTTCCGAGTAGCCGGAATTACAGGCGCGTGCTACCATGCCCAGCTAATTTTTTGATTTATTGTAAAGATGAGGTCTCGCCAAGTTTCCCAGGCGGGTCTCGAACCCGCGGAAGGCAATTCACTCACCTCAGCCTCCCAAAGCGCAGGATTACAGGCTGAGTCACTGAGCCCAGCTTGCTTTTCTTTAAATATAAAAATTTTACAGGGCACGGTGACTCAAACCTGTAATTCCAGCACTTTGGGAGGCCGAGGTGAGAGGATTTCCTGAGCCCATAGGTTTGAGAACAGCCTGGGCAACTTGGCAAGACCTCATCTCTACAGTACATCAAAAAACAAAAACAAAAAACTAGCCAGGTGTGATAGCGTATACCTGTAGTTCCAGCTATTTGGAAGGCTGAGGCGGAAGGATTGCCTGAGCCTAGCAGGTGGTCGCTGGGGTGGCCATGAGCATGCCACTGCACTCCAGTTTGGGCAGCGGAGTGAGACTCCATCCCCCAAAAAAGAAAAAGAAAGTAAATAACTAAATATAAAATTTTATACAAATTGGGAAGGATGTTTACAATAAATATAAACTTTTAAAAATAAACCAAACTATTTACATTTAAATATAGTTGATACCAATGATACAAAAGCAGCTGGTCTAGTTTGTGGTTTTGGGGAAGTGACTTTAATTATGTTTTCTAAAGTTTGTGTATAAGCTTTGTTCTGAGTTTAAGGAAGACCAATGTGATCATTTATAGAAAGATAAAGAATATCTCCTTTCTTTGAAGAAGCTAGGAAATGCTTTCAAATTGTACTCATTTTGATATTTATTTATTACATAATATCCATTAAAAATTTTTTTTCTTATAAAGATATGGAGTGCAATTCAGGGCTAGGTATGCAAACATTGATCATGCAGGTACCCTTGTTGATGAGGTATGCCTCTCCCTCCCCTTGCAGTTTCCCTCAACTGCCAATCGCAACGCTCCCCTCCCCCTTTTTAATATTTATTAGGGTGTATATACAGCCTAATTCTAATTAATAAAACGGTAAAAATCACTTTATAAACAATTTTACATTTTTATCACTTTGTAGACTTTCTGTTAGCTCTTTCTGCTAACAATTGTACTAATGTATAGCACTTCCTAGCAGTTATTATGGGCTAGGGTCTCTTTTAAGACTTAAAATATATTACTTCAGTTATTCTTATGACAACCTTGTAAGGCTGATTCTATTGTTACTTATAGGGAAAATAATCCCCTGAGAGATGAAGTAATTTGGCCAAGGTTACTCTTATTGAAACTCATTCTAATTGTAGAACCCATGTGCTTCACCATGGCCGTATAACACATCTCAAGCTATTCTTTAAAAGTTTGTCACTATTCATTGAGCACTTATCCACAGGAAGTATTTTGTTAGGTATTATGTAGGACACAAGTATGAGAAACAAAACAAAACAAAAATACCACCGCTTCTGTTTTTTGAGAACTTACAGTGTAGTCAGGGAGATGAGGAAGGTATTATAAAGATTTCAGTGTGTGCAATGCAACGTATTATGAAAGTCACATGAATAAAATCAAGAAATGTAGAACTTCTGAGGCAAAACAAAAACAAAATCAAAAAAACACCAAATGAACCAGTCAGGTAATTTTGTATGGAATAAGTAGAAATTAGTCTTGAAAGATGGTTAAGATTTTGATAAGTAAATTTGGAGCTGTAGATAGATCCTTCTGTGCAGAGGAAATAGCAAGAATAGACACAAATGCAGCAAGAGGAAATTTTGAGAATATTAGTCAAGTTTTTTCTAGAATTCTCAAGTTGTAGACCCAGAATTTAGAGTAGCTTAAGTGTCAGACTAAAAAAAAATTTGAATTTTCTCTTGGTAGGCAATCAAAACTAGAAATAGTTTATCATGTGCCTGTGGTAGGGAGGCTACTTTTAAAAACAGGACACTGACATTTAATCCTTGCCATGGACTGGTGAATTAAGTACAGTACTGTACCAAAGTAGAACAATCTTTTGACAGATGAAGCAACTAAGCCCAGGGAGAGGAAGTGTACCTAGCTAATGATAGTGCTAATACTAAACCTGATCTCCTGATCTTCTCCAGGATATTTTGCTCTTCTTGGCATCTTGTTAGAATAAGGCTGTTGGGATGTGGAAACCACAGATGTCTTGTCTAAACATTGGCAGAGGTTTGGGTAGAAAAGCCAAACTGAAAGCAGGTCTGAAACGCCATTTAAATTGCCAAGACAACTTGGCAAATTACAACAGGTACTTTTAATGGATGGAAGTATAAGGAATTATAGGAAGCCCATAATTTATGTTAAAAAAAGGCTTTAGTGATTTGGCATCAATCTGGAATATATTCAGGGAGGAAGGGTTGCAGGTCATTAGGGAAAAAAATCAGGAAACATCTGACTGAATATAAAGATCTTAAAGCAGCATAGTCTTGCTGATGTCATCAAAAGAATTATTGTTGTTTTCTACTTTATCTATCTTGCCTTCAAAAAACTTTAAAATTTCTTTATAAATTTCATTTTTCTAAGCTCTTTCCCTGGCTCCCAGCTATTTCCTATAGCTGAACTTCTTGCACATTTTCCATGTGACACTCAATCTGATATCATTCCCTCTAACTGTGGATTTTATTACACACCTATTTTACAGTCATTTGGGATGTCTTTTTTCTAATTCTTCTGTTGTCTCATGACTTTTATTTTTTTCCCCTGAAGGCGGCAACCCTGTACTGTGTCTGAAATTTTCCATTTTTGTTGGGTGCTTTTTATTTATGCAAAAGGTAAGAAAAGTGTAATCGTTATTTAGATATTAATAAGTTTATTTAAATTTTCAGGTCCAATTTGTATACCTGTAATATGTGTCTGCAATTAACTCAGTGTTTGAATTTTATCTTATTCAGTCTATAATTATCGCCTGAAGAAACTTCATCCTCTTACAATCCACCACAGTGATCTTTTTTTTTTTGCCAATATAACAGTTTTATTATATTTACTTTCTAATAAAACTAGTGATTTTAAGGACAGGAAACCTTCAGACTAAGAAAGACAGGTATTTTTCTTGCAAGAATTTAAATAATAAAATTCTTTTATAACTATAAATGCATAGCTATGTATATATATTATTTTTTAAGATATGGGGTACAATTCAGGGTTAGGTGTACAAATGTTGATTACACAGTGATCTTTCATGGTGCATGCAATCTTTTCTTTTCTTTTTTTTGAGTTTCGGTCTCATTTTGTTGCACGATCATGGCTATCATGCCACAGCCTCAACCTCCTAGGCTCAAGTGATCCTTCCGCTTCAGCCTCTGGATTAGGTGGGACTATAGGCACTTGTCACCACACTGGGCCTTTTTTTTTCTGTAGAGTCATAGTCTTACTATGTTGTCCAGGCTTGATCTTTTCTAACATAGTAGTTTCATTAGTTTTATTCAGCTCTTCATGTATTTATTTTAGAGTAAGATGCATTCTTTTATAGCCACCTTTCTCGTGACATTTTCTCAGCATGTGGGCATAACAGATTATTTTATTCCTTATAAATAAGCTATCTTTGACTTCTCATGGCAAGTACACACCAGTGACAAGTTTGGGCTTGTCACATGAAGGGCTTTGTGGCCAGTAAATCAATAGGTGGCATTTTCCATTTTATATAAAATCTGAAATCTTCTCATTCCTGATAAATAAGCCAACTCTGGAAATTAAACAGATTTCCATTTACTTGTTATCTTTGTTAAGAGATAAAATAATCTACAAAGTCAGATTTATTTGTAAAATCAGAATTTGCAATGGAAAGTATATCATGTTGAGACAGTCCTAGAATTTTAATTTAGATTCTGATCATTAGGGGCATTTCAGCTTTTTCTAAGAAGTTATAGCACTCCTGGCTTTTTGCCTTCTATGGCAAGTACATACCAGTGACAAGTGTAGGCTTGTCATTGTGATGGGCTTTGTAGCTTGAAATCAGTAGGTGCTACTTCCTGTTTTATGCATGAGGAACCAAGTGTGTTTTAATATTAAATCTCTTTATAGTAGAAGCAAGCAAGTTAGTTTAGTTCTATCAATGCAGGATTTAATCTATTAATTTGCGTTTCTGGCAACAGAAGAACATTTTTTTTTTCCTGTTTAATCCATTTAAATGATTTGTTGAATGTTTCCATCTAAATGAAAAAAGAATGGCTTATCTTGATATTCTATGGTAAGTGATAGCTTTCTTTGGTGGAAAGAAAAGAAAAAATCCTGAAACAAAGTGCTGTGCATCTGTGTGTGTGTGTGTGTGTGTGTGTGTGTGTGTGTGTGTGTGTGTTTGTGTACATTCATACATTTGGATAGGCATTAAGTGTGAAAATGCTGAGATTTAGAAATAATTTTTCAGATGTATGTTAGCTACTTAAATTGAATTCATCTGATATTACAAGAATGTAAACTCAGTATGAAGAATATATATGCTGTATTTACCAAAAGGATAGACTTGACATTATAAAATAACTAGAAATATGTCTTTATTTTTTAATTTATTTTTTATTTTTTATTTTTTTTTGAGTTGGAGTCTCACTCTGTCGCCCAGACTGGAGTGCAGTGGCCGCTCCCAGCCACCGCAGCCTCGCCTGCTGGGCTCCGGCGATCCTTCCGCCTCAGCCTTTCTAGTAGCCGGAATTATAGGTGCACGCTACCATGCCCGGCTGATTTTTTGATTTATTGTAGAGATGAGATCTCACTGCCCAGGCGGGACTTGAACCCGCGGGCTTAGGCAATCCACTCACCTCAGCCTCCCAAAGGCGCGGGATTACAGGTTGAGCCACCGAGCCCGGCCATATGTCTTTATTTTTAAGAAATTATGATAATAATAAAACTGTTTAAGTGTATGTGCAATGCTTCAGTGTTAGACTTCAGGCAGCACTGCAGAATGACATGTTTCTGTAAGTTTAGGTTTGGGCTTATTTCTTTGTTACCAAGCATCAGCAATTATTCTTGGGATAGTAGCTCTAGAATTTAAATGTACTTAGTGGTGATCCTATTGCATTAATATGTGTGAGCTTATAGTATAATGTAGAAAAGTATTGACAAATGTTAGGAGTCTAATAAAAAATTCTGATCTTTTTAAAGTACATATATGAGAATAATGACTATATAAATAAATTTTCAGCTGTCTACTAATTCTAGTAATTTTTATGACAAAAACGTTTTCATGCAAAACAGTTTCTTACAGTCTGAGATAATTTTTGAAGTTTTTTTGTGTTCACATTTTTCAAAGGAAAGACTGATTATAATAAAGTTTTAGTTAGTTACTGGGTATGTAATAAATTGTGAATAGTGAATGAATTAATGACATTTTTAGTAAAGTTTTAGTTTTCATTAAACTCTTAGAAATTTGTTAAAACACATATAAATTTTGAGTCAACTCTGTACAATATTGTATAATATCTTTATAATTAAATGAAGAAATTATTTTAAAAATACTGTAAAGTTGATGTTAATTTAACTCTGTAACTGTTTATAATACTGTAGGTAATTTTCCCATGATTAGTGATGATTTGGTCAATTCTTATCATCTTCTGCTTTGTGCTTTGGACTTAGTTTATGGAAATGCCCTTCAATGTTCCAATCGTAAAGAACTTGTGAACCCTAATTTTAAAGGTAAGTTTGTAAATCAAAGATTATTGGACAACCCACATTTCTGTGTTATATTTACTCTTGAGGGCTCTATACGTAGTATAGTTTTCCTAGCATTAGAGAATGTTAAGTATTTTGTAAAACTTCCATCATTATAGTTTTCCAGGGTACTTATAACTAGAAGTCAAGCTCTCTGTAAAAATATTTTTGGAAAAAAAGTTGTAGTTATCACAAAGTTTAGTCTTAGATGACAGCTTTATAAGTTTCTGAAGTATATACTCAACAAGGAGAATGCATTTAGTAATTCAGTAGCAAAAATGTCATCAAAACTGATAGTTTTCTTCCACGTTGGCAAGCTTTGTGCCTGACATGCTGTAGGAGGTCAAAAAGGATTTACTGAAAGACTCTTCATTTCAAATTTTGGTACAGAGAAAAGTTAGGCATCCCCTCTCCCCTTTTTTTTGAGTTGGAGTCTCTTTCTGTTCCCAGGCAGGAGTACAGTGGCATGATTACAGCTCAACCTCCTGGGCTCAGGTGATCCTTCTGCCTCAGCCTGCAAGTAGCTGGGACTACAGGTGTGCACCACCATGCTTAGCTGATTTTTTTTTTTTTGAGTTGGAGTCTCACTCTGTCGCCCAGACTGGAGTGCAGTGGCCGCTCCCGGCAACCACATCCACGACCTGCTGGGCTCCGGCGATCCTTCCGCCTCAGCCTTCCGAGTAGCTGGAATTACAGGCGTGTGCTACCACGCCGGCCGATTTTTTGATTTATTGTAGAGATGAGGTCTCACTGCCCAGGCGGGTCTCGAACCCGCGGGCTCAGGCAATCCACTCACCTCCGCCTCCCAAAGGCGCGGGATTACAGGCTGAGCCATCGAGCCCGGCTTTTTTTTTTGGTAGAGACAAGGTCTTGCTATATTGCCCAGGCTGGTCTCAAACTCCTGAGCTCAAGTGATCTTCCCTTCCAAAGTGCTGGAATTATAGCCCCACTGGGACTGGCCTATGGTTCTAACATACATGAAATGAACTTTTATTTTCTAAACTAACAGATGTGTGGAAATGATAATTATTTTGGCATTGCATTTAGTAGGCTTTAAGGTTTATAATTTCTATGACTGATATACAGATAGGAAAATTATGATTTACAAAGACAATACAAAAAAGGGGGCCAGGTGCAGTGACTCAAGTCTGTAATCCCAGCACTTTGGGAGGCTGAGGTGAGAGGATTGCCTATTTCTAGGAGTTCGAGACTAGCCTGGGCAACATAACGAGACCTTATCTCTACAACAAATCAAAAAATTAGCCAGGTGTGGTAGCACGTGCCTATAGTCCCAGCTATATCAGAGGCTGAAGTAAAAGGATTACCTGAGCCCAGGAGGTCAAGGCTGTAGTAGCTGTAATCGGGCCACTGTACTCCCACCTGGTCAACAGAGTGAGACTCTGACTAAAAAAAAAAAATTAAAAAGTATGTATTGAGCTAACATATAATGCTGCTATTTGAATAGTGCTGTGATAGGATTTTGGATGATTGTCAGTTTTGGGGTGGTTCTAGTTAGAATTTTAACTTGTCTGATTATCAAGATGGATTTTTAAAGTTAATGGAGTTAGATACTTCACTTGCTTCTGGTGTGGTAAATTTAATGTTCCTCGTATTCTTTTCTGTCCTTTCTCTCATCTCTACTCTGACTCCCTTTTACATTTCCAAAAAGCTGCTTTCCTTCATTTTTACCTTCTTTTTTCATTTCTAATTTTTAATTTTTTTCTCTGCTGAGCCTAGAGCAAGAATAAACTATAAAGTAATATGATAGATAAATACATCAAATATAATTAAATCAAAGTATATAATCTTTGAAAAGCATTTTTAAAAAGTGGTTTTGGTTGAATGTAAGGATTATTTGCAAAGTTATATTTTATTTTTGTGTCTTTTGGATTCCAGGGCAACATACTAAAATTTAAATTTTTAGTTTTCCCCTTAACCATCTCCAGATAGATGATTACATACTGAAATCTTTTAAATAATGATATACTTTACCCTGATTTGCCATCTTTTGATATATATTTAAGTAGTATCAAATTAGGCTTATACACACTGTTTCCTATACATTCATATGCTAACTTGTATGCTGATCAGGCTATTATTTATATTTTAGTTTATTACAGTTTGGTTTATTGAGTGCTAACTGATATCTCTGTTTTGTGATTCTATACCCTAGGTCTGTCCGAAGATTTTCACACTAAAGATTCTAAACCTTCCTCTGACCCACCTTGTGTCATTGAGAAACTTTGTTCCTTACATGATGGCCTAGTTTTGGAAGCGAAGGGAATAAAGGAACATTTCTGGAAACCCTATATTAGGAAACTTTATGAAAAAAAGGTTTGTAAGTAACCGAAATAATGCGCAATGTTTTCTGGAGAAAGAGGTGGTTTA
Source organism: Cephalopachus bancanus (assembly GCA_027257055.1). Taxonomy (NCBI): domain Eukaryota; kingdom Metazoa; phylum Chordata; class Mammalia; order Primates; family Tarsiidae; genus Cephalopachus; species Cephalopachus bancanus. The sequence goes on from JAPVLO010000415.1 coordinate 268,645, forward strand.
ATGTGATGACTAAAGGATCTCTTCTTTCATCATAGCTCCTTAAGGGAAAGGAAGAAAATCTTACTGGATTTCTTGAACCTGGGAATTTTGGAGAGAGTTTGTGAGTACTTCTTTTATAAAGCTACTTTAGTATTTTACACTGTATACTTAGGAAACCTTGGAGTTTAGTGTTTTTTATTGTTTATACTCTGGCAATGTAGAATATTTTGTGGGAGAATAGAAGGAAGCAATCAAAATTCTGTAAACTCCTATAAACATTTGTTTTATCATTTATTGAAAATTATATGATGTTTTAAAGTTTTATTCAACTTCTGGATTATAAGTTTTGAAATAAAGAAATTATTTACAAACTATGAGGTGAAAAATGATGATGTGTAAATACTGTGGTCTTCAGAGGTGCCTCGAGCAGTTGAGACAGACTGTTAAGCTTCTCACTAGAAGCTGCACCTATCCAGCAGCTGAGACACTGACAACAAAACATATTTGCCATGCGATAGATGAGTGGAGTATAGCAGGCTTACATTTTATACTCTTTAGTTTTTATAATTACCAGTGATCCCACTAAAATTTTAACTTTCAAAATAGTATTAGAACTTTTAGTGAATAAAAAATGGAATAATTAAGTGGCCTGAAACATTAACTGAAATGGCAGTTCTGTAAGAGAGTACATTTTGTCTGTATTTTTTTTTTCCTATAGTAAAGCCATCAATAAGGCCTATGAGGAATATGTTTTATCTGTTGGGAATTTAGATGAACGAATATTTCTTGGAGAGGACGCTGAGGAGGAAATTGGGACTCTCTCAAGGTGTCTGAACACTGGGTCAGGAACAGAGACTGCTGAAAGGGTACAGATGAAAAACATCTTACAGCAGCATTTTGACAAGGTGGGTTGAGCCATGCTAGAAGAATAGAAATACAGGAGCAGATAAGCTGGGGTTCTGTATTATTTTGGTAATCCTGTTTGTTTTTTATTTGCTTTTAGTATTAAAAAAATTCCCATTATACTTAATTGAAAACGTTGTCGAAGTTTATTGATTTACTTTTTGTTAACAAAGACTTTCAAAGGTTTTAGTTAGGTATGAGAAAAAAATTAATATAAATTTAAACAAATGAACCATGTTGGTATCTGTTGGCTTTGAAAAGAAGGGCCAGGCTGGGCGCAGTGGCTCAAGCCTATAATACTAGCACTTTGTGAGACCAAGGTGAGGGGATTGCCTGAGGCCACGGGATCGAGATCAGCCTGGGCAACTTGGCGAGATTTCATCTCTACAATAAGTCACAAAATTAGCCAGGCATTATAGCCGGTGCCCGTAGAGTTTCCATTCTGTTAAATGGTGTTCACAGAAAACATGAAACTTCTGACAAGTGCCTCCAGAGGCAATGTGGATAATCCAAGGGGCAACTCTCTTGTAAAGGAGCTACTTCAGACTTGAGACTGGTCTGCTTATTCATCCAACAAATATTCTAAAGTGTTTTATATGCCAGATTGTATCCTGGACGCTGGGGGTATAGCAGTGAACAAAATAGCCATGAATGTCCTATTCTAAAGAAGTTTATATTCCAGTGTGGAGAAGTGGACAATAGATAACAAAAGACGTAAGTATATAGTATGTTGGATGATGACAGATGAAGAAAAATAAAATAGAGTAGTAATATAAAGTGTTGGGATTAGGGAAGAATGTGTGGGTCTTGTGCTGTTGTAGATAAGGTGATTGGGAAAGATGTCGCTGAGGTGATAATGTTAACAGACACCTGAAGTAAGTGAGGAAGCAACCCCATATGCATACCTGGGGAGATGTATTTGAAGCTAAGCATAGCAAGTGCAAAGGCAGGAACATGATTAACTTTTTGGAGGAACAGTGGGAATGCTAGTGTGGTCAGAATAGAATACGTGAGGGAGAGTGGTAAACAGTGAGGGCAGGAGGAAGCAAGTGAGCCAGGCAGACTGTGAAGGCACTGGAAGCGATCGTGTAGACTTTTGCTTTTGCTCTGATTGAGGTAAAAACCATTAAGAGGGTATTTTTGAGAAGAGCAACTCTCATGTGATCTGAATAAAATTTTTAAATGTCTTATGGGAAAAGTAGGGTGAGGGGCAAGGGTGGAAGTAAGTTGAGAAGCTATTGCGATGATTCTGGTGATGGTTTATGGTAGCTTGACTCAGAGAAGTGGTTGTATTTAGACTGTATTTTGGAGATGGTGCCCACAGGATTTACTGATAGTTTGAATCTAGGGTGTGAAAGAAAGGGAGAAAACAATGATACCTCCAGTTGGGTGAATGATATAAAAGCTAAAAGCCTTACAAACCTATACGGTCTTATATGATCTGGCCCTGGTCCTTTCTGAATTCATCTACTACTTTCCTCTTCACCCATTCCACTTATGCCACACTAACCTCCTTTTTCATTCTTCAGATATGCCAAGCATGCCTCCAACTCAAAGCCTTTGCCCTTGCTGTTTCCTCTGCCTAGAGCATGTCTCTTCAAGATATTCATGTGGTTTATTATTTCCTCACTTCAATCTTGTCTCTCATAACCTGACTACTGTTCTATATAAAATAATAATATTAATATCCTCCCATCCCTCAGGACTCCCTTTTCCCCTTACTGTGCTGTTACTATTCCTTTTTAGTATTTATCACTGTCTGACAGTAAGTCAGTAAGTAGGTAGAATGAATTATTTTCCTCTCTGTATTAGAATATAACCTTCTTTTTTTTCTTCCTCTTTATTTTTTGTAAAGATGTGGGGTACGAGTCAGGATTAGGTACATAAGTGGTCTACATACAGGTGAAGTTTGGACCTCCTACTGGTCCTCACTTCCCATGGTTTAGGATCAGGTACCCTTAGTGATGTTATGTTCCTCCCAAATATAAGCTCACGAAGGCTGTGACCAGTGCTGTATGCAGTGCTTGGCACATAGTAGGCATTCCAAGAATATTTACTATTGAAATTTGAGAAGGAAGAGCAAATCTTAGGGGGGAATTCAAGAGTTAGGGTTATTAGTATGTTAAATTTGGATTGTTTTTTAAACATTCTAGTAAAGAAATTGAGTAGGCAGTTTAGGCATTCAAAGCTGGAGTTCACAGTAGAGGTTAGTATTTATATATATGTTCTGGGGTCATCAGTATACAAATAGCTTTTAAAGACATGGAGCAAAGCGAGGTTACCTAGTGGTATAAATAAAAGAGGTCTAAGGACAGAACTCAGAGGCATCCAGCTTTTATAAGTTTTCGCCTGGAGAAGGAACGTCTTAATGTTCTTAAAATATCAACCCAATATTTATACCTGAGTTAAATACTTCACTTGATCAGAATGTACAAGGAGCTCTAAGCTGAGCTCTTGAACAGTGCTACCAAGAAACACCATGCTGACCTTGAGGACTCTGGGCAGAAAGCTGTTTGTGGTTGTCACATCTAGTTTCCTCAGTGAAACCACAGCTACCTGTGGACAAGGTGGTTATATGCTGTTGGTTGCTGTTGATTCTCCTGTACATTTGCAAGGTGTTTTTCCCTTCCAGTATAGGCACTGGTTTATGTGCAGTGAAAAAGTCGGCTGCAAGAAACCTTCTAAGGCAGGGAGCAATATTTTGAATGCTGTTAATCTACTCAGATCGTTTTAATGACTTAAAAGTATAGGATGAATTTTTTTGAAACAAAATGGAGGTCTTTGGTCTACTGATATTTAAGGCCTAGAGATAGTAAATAGATGTATTTCTGTATGTAGTGACTTTCTGTGCTTTTCTGTATCTTATGAAACTTAAAAAGTTTGTTCTGTTGCCTGGTGAAAATTGTGTAGGGTTTTTTTTTTTTTTTTTTTTTTTTGAGTTGCAGTCTCACTCTGTCACCCAGGCTGGAGTGCAGTGGCACACTCATGGCCACTCCAGCAGTGACCTGCTGGGCTTCCACCTCAGCCTACCAAGTAGCCAGAACTACAGGCACATGCTACCACGCCCGGTTAATTTTTTTATTTATTGTAGCAATGAGGTCTCACCAAGTTGTCTGGGCTGGTCTCAAACTCTCAGGCTCACCTTGGTCTCCCTAAGTGCTGGGATTACAGGCTGAGCCACTGAGCCCAGCCTGTAGTTGTTTTAAAAACTATCTTTAGAATAAGTGCGTTTAATATACAGGGAAATTTGGTTTATCTTGAATATTAAAAGAGACTATTAAGCTTTCTTAACCTTTCAGAGTTTGCTTGAAAATTTAGAAATTATGTTAGCATATATACTCATGCTTAAATTCTTTGATACCAGGTCAGATCTTTTTCACATTGTATTTATATTCGAGAATGTTGACTTTAATGTAATTATCTGAAGACCTGTTCACTTTAGGGGGGAAATACTGTGATAGATTCTAGTAACTAAAGGTAGAGAAGGGACAAGAAGACTGATAAAGGTATCGAGTTTTGCATCAGGTTGCCTTTTTGGTGAATGTTTGTTTTATCTTCTCTCTGAAGCAAATTTGATTTAGATGGGCTTTTATTAATTCACGACTGTTATTTGGGCCAGATTTAATTTGGTTTTCTTTTGTCAATCTTTGAGTGTTTGCAAAAATAGCAGTAGATAGGAACTGTGAAATTCTGTTTTTCAGAGATGAGAATGATATTCTTAATTTTTTCAAGTGAGTATAATGCTTATCTTTGCCTTCAAGCTTAAGTTTTGAAGGAGGGATAATAAGGAGTTATGCCTTATCTGAAAGGTTTCACTTTTAAGAGACATACTTTTAGTTAGTCAAAGTACAAATTATTCCTTCACATATCCTCACATGGGTAGTGGAGGCTCTTAGTGGTGTTATGTTTAAATTCCAAGAATGGTGACATTTGAGTCACTAAAATGTATTGCTTTTATACATAAAAAATCTGATTGTCTTGGATTCCTATTTGTACAGTGATTTAAAGTCTTTTTGACCTTAAAATAATCTTTTTTAAAAAAATTAATTCTCATTTTTTTCTTCTTTGTAGTCTAAAGCACTTAGAATCTCTACCCCACTTACTGGTGTGAGGTACATTAAGGAGAACAGCCCTTGTGTGACCCCAGTTTCTACAGCTACACATAGCTTGAGTCGTCTTCATACTATGCTGACAGGCCTCAGGAATGCACCAAGTGAGAAATTGGAACAGATTCTCAGGTTAGTTGGAGTCCTGTCTGCCTCCCAAGATCTGGATAATCAAAGTGAGGACCAAAGGGAGGCCCAAACTTTACCTGTACAATGTCTACTCGTATACCTAATTCTGAACTGTACCCCACATCTTTGAAATAAAATATATATTAAAAAAAAGAAACCAAAATCTGGATAGTGACCATTTTCCAATTTTGAATTTTTTTTTTTTTTTTTTTTTGAGTTGGAGTCTCACTCTGTTGCCCAGACTGGAGTGCAGTGGCCACTCCTGGCCACCGCAGCCTCGACCTGCTGGGCGCCAGCGATCCTTCTGCCTCAGCCTTCCGAGTAGCTGGAACTACAGGCGCGCGCTACCATGCCCGGCTAATTTTTTATTTATGGTAGAGATGAGGTCTTGCCAAGTTGCCCAGGAGGGTCTCGAACCGGCGGGCTCAGGCAATCCACTCACCTCAGCCTCCCAAAGGCGCGGGATTACAGGCTGAGCCACCGAGCCCAGTTCCAATTTTGTATTTTAATTTTTCACTATTAGCACCTTAGCTCACCATTTTTTTTTTTTTTTTTTTTTTTGAGTTGGAGTCTCACTCTGTCACCCAGACTGGAGTGCAGTGGCCGCTCCCGGCCACCGCAGCCTCGACCTGCTGGTCTCTGACGATCCTTCCGCCTCAGCCTTCCAAGTAGCCGGAATTACAGGCATGCGCTTCCACGCCCGGCTGATTTTTTTTTTTTGGATTTATTGTAGAGATGAGGTCTCGCTGCCCAGGCGGGTCTCGAACCCTCAGGCTCAGGCAATCCACTCACCTCAGCCTCCAAAAGGTGCGGGATTACAGGCTGAGCCACCGATCCCGGCTTAATTCACCATTTAATAATTTTATATCAATTGCATGCTTAGTCCTATTAGTTTGGAGAGGGCCTAGCAATATAAGATGTGTAAACAGAAGATTCTCTTTCCTCAGATTTCTTTCTTTCTTTCTTTCTTTTTTTTTTTGAGTTGAAGTCTCACTCTGTCACCCAGACTGGAGTGCAGTGGCCGCTCCTGGCTATCGCAGCCATGCCTGTTGGGCTCCGGCAGTCCTTCCGCCTCAGCCTTCCGAGCAGCCGCAATTACAGGCATGCGCTACCACACCCGGCTGATTTTTTGATTTATTGTAGAGATGAGGTCTCGCTGCTCACGCGGGTCTCGAAGCCGCAGGCTGAGGCAATCCACTCACATCAGCCTCCCAAAGGCGCGGGATTGCAGGCTGAGCCACCGAGCCCGGCTCCTCAGATTTCTTTAATGAAATACAGGAGACAGTAACTAACGGCACTAGACACTATAGAATACAGCACCAAATTCTCTTATTGCCAACTGTTCTGTAAAGATTTCAGGAAGCAAGGTGGAGGGTGTCGGTGAAGACGGATAGAGTTCGCATATTCTTAAAGCAATAAAAAAACCACTGTAACTCTTGTAAGCTCTGTAAAACATCCTTAGCCTGCAAAGGAAGTTAACTGCCCTTAGTTCCTTTGATCTGCATAAGACTGGTAACAATGATCAGTGAGTTTTAGTGAAAAGCCTAGAATCTCATTATCTTGTGTATAACTTTTGGTGAGTTGATTTGAAAAATTACCTCCGAGGTCCTTCCTAATCCTGAAACTTTATGATTTGATGACATAGACTCTATGGGACCCCATTTTATTTTTGGTGATGTTGTATTAAGGAGACACTACGTATACACATAAGTAATTTTCCACTTACAGCTAAGCTTATTAAATGCAAATGTTGAATACTTTACATTTCATGCTGTCTACTTTATTCATCAACTTGACTGTGATTTACACTTAAGCTATACCTATAGGGCCTCTAAATCTTGTTTTTCAGATGGACTTTGTTTGCCTTGACTTTAGAAACATTTTATAAGTGCATTTCAGAAGCCAGTCTTAATCTCTGTATCTTCTAGATCTCTTTACTATTTCTTTATAGCATAACAGCTTTTATAATCTGAAGTACCACTAGTGGATTAAATATTATCAATAGATACTAGGTAAAACCAAAGGGTCCTGTTTTTATAAAAAGTTGTGTGTGTGTTCATACAATTCTGCTTACATATGATATTCAGTAGATATCTGTAACAGGATTATAACTGAATTTATTTTCTTTATAATTTTCTAAACTTCCTTCATTTTTACAACGAATATATATATTTGCAATCAAGATAAAAACATAGTCATTACAAAAAGCCCACATGGTGATAATTTGTATGCTTCTTCATTGAACATATATTGCTCTCTAATAAAAAAGAATGAAACTTCATTTTTAGGAAAAAAGTAGGATGCCATAACAGTTTATATGACTCCATAATGTAGGTTATATTCCCTTTCATTATTTTTTCTCATAGGAGTCCTTAATGGGAGTTGTACTGCACTTTAGGGAAATAGGTGAGGACGAGTTTGGCTGCCATCGGTGATTGGGAATGGGTGGGGTGGGTGGGGGCCAGTCATAGACATCAGGCCAAGGTTGCTAAACTTACTGCAGTAAAAGGTGCAGACCTACACAAGAACTTTTTTTTTTTTTTAACTCATACTAGTAATACTATCACCCTTGATAAGGAAGTATGGGATCTCGTCGATTAATTTGGGAAGTGTATGATTGTTTCTGTTTTATGTTTATATGTTAGTGAAATTACAGATTGTAAGAATTCTATCCCTTTATGACTTGGCAAGACTTTTAAAATTAGATTATTTATCACTTTTTTAGGACATGTTCCAGAGATCCAACCCAGGCTATTGCTAACAGATTGAAAGAAATGTACGAAATATATTCTCAGCATTCCCAGCCAGATGAGGATTTCGGTAATTGTGCTAAAGGTAAGGTTTAGTATTGCCTATACTGCTCACATATTTGAAGTTTAACTAATTGGAGTCCTTGTTAACTGAGTCAGAAATATTATGAACAGCCTTAGGACCATAAACTGAGGGCTAGAATATGACTGTTCAATTTTTTTTGTCAACCAAGTGATTTCTGAGTCCTTCTCAGTAAGAGGGAAATTATAGACTGGTATCTTTATTATGTTGTATTTCTGATGTTTTTCTATTTGCAAACCTAAATTTAGTTTTCATTGTAAATTGGAAATTAAATAGAAGAATATTGATTCTTCAACAGAATAACAAGGACAGAAGATATAGTTGTTACATGCCCAAACCTGGCCTGGGAGTTGTTTGGTGTCATGAATTGGAACTAAGTATGTGTGGAATAGTAAACTAAACCAATTACATACCTCTTAGCATAGAGCTGTTTTGTTCAATATACAAAAAAAAGGGTGTGCAAGTCTTAGTGAATGATAATGCAGTTCTTTATATGCAATTTTTATTTAACAGTTTTAGAACAATGTGACTATTACCATGAAAAAATTAAGGTGTCTTAGGGATAATTAAAACACCATTGTAAGAAGGACATTTATCTAAAGTGTTGGCCTTAAATTTTATTTTAAGGGTAGAGAGGGAGGAATGGGCTTTCACTTTCTACAGTATTTATTTTCTTTATGTGTCATTTTTGTTTTTTTTATTATGTCTACAGAAATTGCCAGCAAACATTTTCATTTTGCAGAGATACTTTACTATAAAGTATTAGAATCTGTTATTGAGCAGGAACAAAAAAGACTGGGAGACATGGATTTATCTGTGAGTAAAATAATCAATGTAGTGATTGGCACAATAAAACAGTTTCCTTCTTGCCTCACCTGCCCAAAAAAAGGGATTACTGAAGAAATAATGTATGGCTTTGAGGGAGTAAGATTGGTACCCAGGGAAACTTATGTTCTGAGCCCACTTACCTTCTGTCCCCTGCTTAGTGTTTCTCATTTCAGCAGGCCATGTATTATAACTTACAACTGTATGAATTTAAAGGGCTGTTTTATGACTTTATTTTTTGGAGAAAGAACACATACAGAAGGGTAAATAAAACATAGCTATAGTTTAGGGGCTAATATTAAGTCAATAGCTGTATACTCATCTAAGTAACTTTTAAAAACCTCTTTTTTATTAAGATAAAATATACATAACAGTTAGCAGTTTAGCCAATTTTAATTTTACAGTTCAGTAGCATTAAGTACATATACATTGTTATACAATCATCACAACTATCATCTCCAGAACTTTTTCATTCTCCAACTGAAAGTCTATACCCAGTAAACACTGATTCCCCATTTGCCTCTCCCACTAGCCCCTGACAACCTCTCTTCTACTTTGTTTCCCTAAATTTACCTGTTCTTTATAGAAGTAAAATCATACAATATTTGTCCTCTTGTGTCTGGTTTACTTCACTTAGTGTAATGTTTTCAGGGTTCATCCATGTTGTTGCATGTATCAGAATTTCCTTCTTAAGGCTGAATAATAGTCTTGTATGTACCACATTTTGTGTATCCATTCATCTATTGATGGACATTTGGGTTGTTTCTGTCTTTTGACTACTGTGAATAATACTACCGTGAACATTGGTGTGTTTGAATCCCTGCTTTCAATTCTTTGGGGTTCTTCATAACTGAAGTGGATTTGCTGGGTTTTATGTATGGTAATTTTATGTTTAACTTTTTGAGGAACTGCAGTACTGTTTTTCACAGTGGCTGTACAATCTTACATTCCCACCAGGAATGCACAAGTGTTTTTGTTTCTCTACACACTTCAAAACATTTGTTGGCTGGGCACCGTGGCTCAAGCCTGTAATCCTAGCACTTTGAAAGACTGAGGTGAGGGGATTGCCTGGGCAACTTGCTGAGACCTCATCTCTACAATAAATTAAAAAAATTAGCTGAGCGTGGTAGTGCGTGCCTGTACTTCCAGCTACTTGGAAGGCTGAGGCAGAGGGATCACCTGAGCCCAGCATGCAAAAACTGAGGTGGCCGTGAGCATGCCACTGCACTCCAGCGTGGGCAATGGAGTGAGACTCCAACTCAAAAAAAAAAAAAATTGTTGTTTTTCATTTTTTGGATAATATCCCTCCTAATGGGTATGAAGTTGGTATTTCGTGGTGCTTTTGATTTGCATTTCTGTAATGACTGTGATGTTGATTATCTTTTCGTGTGCTTGTTAGCACTTCTTTGAAGACATGTCTATTCAGGTCTTAGGCCCATTTTTGATTGGGTTATTTGTTTTTTTTGTTGACAAGTTATAGGAGTGCTTTATACTTTCTAGACATTAATCCTTTATGATAAGTGATTTGACAATATCTTCTCCCATTCTGTGGGTTGTCTCCTTTCATTCAGAAACATTTTAAATTTTGATGAATCACTTCTCGGCCTTTTGGCTAAGATCAAGTGTAGTAAATTTTGATGAAACTCAGTTTTTTGTGTCTGCTTTTGGTGCATAATATCTAAATTAAAAAATGATGCTAATACACAATTTTGGAAAATCATAAGCAAAAATAAGAAAAAGATCATCTGTGATTGTCACCCTGTGATTAAAAAAATCATCTGTGATTATGTCACCCTGTGATAAATGTGTTGGCTTTTGCTACATGGTCATCTAGCTCGTCACCTGGCTGCCTGCTTGCCTTTCAGCTATTTTTTTATGACCTCTTAACTATAAATACTATTTTGAAACATCTGTGTATATCATTATTCAAAGCATCAGGGTGTATGTGTATTTTAGTTAGAGTTGTAATCTCTTGGGTATATTTCATAATATTTAAGTTTTTTTTGGTTTTTTTTTTTGAGTTGGAGTCTCACTCTGTCGCCCAGACTGGAGTGCAGTGGCCGCTCCTGGCCACCGCAGCCTCGCCTGCTGGGCTTCGGCGATCCTTCCACCTCAACCTTCCAAGTAGCTGGAATTACAGGCATGCGCTACCACGCCCGGCTGATTTTTTTTTTGATTTATTGTAGAGATGAGGTCTCGCTGCCCAGGCGGGTCTCGAACCCGTGGGTTCAGGCAATCCACTCACCTCAGCCACCCAAAGACGCGGGATTACAGGCTGAGCCACCGAGCCCGGCTATATGTAAGGTTTTTAAAAGTCCTGTACATTCCTATAATTTCTTTACAAAAAAAGGACTTATTTATAACATTAAGAAAAATTTTATAAGAAAATAAGCACATAATTTTTTTTTTTGAGTCAGAGTCTCACTGTTGCCCAGGCTAGAGTGCAGTGGCATGCTCACAGCCACTGCAGCCTCAACCTGGGGCTTCAGGTGATCCTTCCACCTCAGCCTTCCAAGTATCTGGAACCACAGGCATGCACCACCATGCCCGGCTAATTTTTTTTATTTATTGTAGAGATGAGGTCTTGCCAAGTTGCCCAGGCTGGTCTTGGACCTGTGGGCTCTGGCAGTCCTCTCACCTCGGCCTCCCAAAGTGCTGGCATTATAGGCGTGAGTCACTGTGCCCGGCCAGCACATACTTTTAACTCACTCAGAAATTAAGATTTTGTCTGGTATTTCCATTTAACTTGACTGGGCATGAAATGTCTTTTAAGAATAGGTTAATGTTTCTAAATGCTGATAACTTTATTTTATTAGGGTATTCTGGAACAAGATGCATTCCACAGATCGCTCTTGGCCTGCTGCCTTGAGGTCGTCACTTTTTCTTATAAGCCTCCTGGGAATTTTCCATTTATTACTGAAATATTTGATGTGCCACTTTATCATTTTTACAAGGTATTTAAAAATATATACTAATGAAGAAACTGTGGATGAAACCATCTTCGTAATGTTAGTCATTTAGTTCAAGTTAACATCTAAGTACATTTATGGTGTTTCTATTTATATATGTAGTAATCTCTATTTGAGTAGCAGAGAAGACACAGGAGACTCTTAAGACTTTTGTAAGTTCTTTTAATGCTATATGAAAGGTCTGTTTGGGGGTAAAAGCTTCATTTGATTCCTCCCTTTATCTGATAAAGGCTTTTAGAATACTGTGATTTTATGAGCCAAGTCAGCTTAATAAAAGTTACACATATATCACTAGCTAATCTTGTATACAACTTTTTTTATTTTATGAAAATTAACATTGAGGCCAGGCTCAGTGGTTCAGCCTGTAATCCCAGCACTTTGGGAGGCCGAGGCAAGAGGATTGCTTTAGCCGGCGGGTTCGAGACCCACCCAGGCAACTGGGTGAGACCTCGTCTCTATAATAAATCAAAAATTAGCCGGGCATGGTAGTGCGGGCCTGTAGTTCTGGCTACTTGGAAGGCTGAGGCGGAAGGATCGCTGGAGCCCAGCAGGTTGAGGCTGTGGTGACCAGGAGTGTGCTGCTGCCCTCCAGCCTGGGTGACAGAGTGAGACTCCAACTCAAAAAAAAGAAAAAGAAAATTAGGATTGAAAGTTTCTTTCAGAAAAAAAATAAAAATTCTCTTTCATATTATAGAGAGGCCCAGAATTATAGCATTTATTTGGTAGCTGTTTCCTTTCTAATACTGACTTAGAATGAGTTAATATTAACTCATGGTAGTCAAAACTAATTTTTATAGTTGCATAGGTTGACTGTGTAGAGATTTTTAATATGAAATGTTAACAGTAATAGTTTTCAACCTAATGTATAAGGCATATTTTTTCATTTCAAAAATTCTTAAAATATGTCACTATACAAAAGGTTTTGTATAATTCATACATATAGTTTAAACAATAATTATTTACAAAGACAGCAAAAGAAAGAATGGCTGTTTCAACTTATAATTTTTGATAAATTATTTGTTTAAATATTTAAAAATATTTAATAATTATTAAATGAACCAGGGCATTTTACTTTATTTCAGGTGATAGAAGTATTCATTAGAGCAGAAGATGGCCTTTGTAGAGAGGTGGTAAAACACCTTAATCAGATTGAAGAACAGATCTTAGATCATTTGGCATGGAAACCAGAGTCGCCACTCTGGGAAAGAATTAGAGACAATGAAAACAGAGTTCCTACATGTGAAGAGGTTTGTAAAAGTATCTTAACATCTTTTTACAAAAAAACTACATCAATATCTAATCTATTCATAATACCATTTCACAGAGAGCAATTACATGTAGTGTCTTTCTTTTGGGGGGTTTAATATGTTACAATTACACCTATATGAAAAAGGAAATGAGAGTAAAAAATAATGTGTGATTGCCCTAATATTTTGGTGACAGAGTGAAAATTCAGTGTTCTTTCTTTATTTCCTTATCAAATTTCTGTTCCTTAGAGTAGCCAATATTCTGTCTCTCCAAATCAGTAATGAAGATTGATTAGTAATGAAGATTGATTCAGTTATCAGATTTTGAAAAATATTTTTTTCAAACAATTTTTGAATTTAGTATGAAGATGGAAAAGATGGCTGATTTACTTAGATGGAATAATTGACAAGTCAAGATAGTTTTCTAGTTTTCTTTTGCTTTAGATTATTATTATACAGTAAGTCCCCTACATACGAACCTGCAAGTTACAAATTTTAAAGATGCATACCTTTATTTCTTAATGTATAATTTCTCTCCACCAGGTGTCAGTATATCCTGTTAAATACATACAATACTATATAGCCGATTGTGTTAGTTGGGTACCTATGCTAACTTCTTGGACTTAAAACAAATTGGCCTTACAAATGCACTCTCGGAATGGAGCTCGTTTCTATGTTGAGGATTTCCTGCATTTCTAATTTAAATACTTTTTTGAATATTACCATTTTGTATAAACAATTCTTTATAGGTCATGCCACCTCAGAACCTGGAAAGGGCAGATGAAATTTGTATTGCTGGCTCCCCTTTGACTCCCAAAAGGGTGAGTGAAGTTCGTGCTGATACTGGAGGACTTGGAAGGAGTAAGTTTAAAATACCAGGGGGAATATTTTGGGGCCTAATATCTGGAGATTTAAATTTCATCTTAACCTACAAGTGAAGTTAATAGAGTGTGTGTATATATATACATATATATATATATGGAAGGAAATATTCTATGCTTTCTAGCACCATGGATCATTTAAAATGCTTAGACACAGGAAAATGCATGATATAATGCATATCTTTTTAAAAGAATAGAATACTATATATTTTATGTGATCCCTATTTTTAAAATGTGTTTACATATAAACGTAACGTGGAAATGGAAAGACCAAACTGTTAAGAATGATTATTGTTGGGTAATAGAATTCCTGGTGATTTCTATAAATTTTTTAAGGCAAAAATGTGTTACTTTTAAAATCAGGAGAAGTAGAAAAGCCTTCTTAAAGATAGAGCTACAGACAAGTGAGGTGGTTCCCAAAGCTAATCCCAAAGCTTTGGGAGGCTGAGTTAGGCAGATTGCTTGAGGCCAGGAGTTCAAGACCAGCCTGGACAACATAACATGACATTGTCTCCATGAAAAATGAAAAAAATTAGCTGGGCATGGTGGCATGCAACTGTAGTCGGAGCTACACAGGAGGCTGAGGCAAGAGAATCATTTGAGCCCAGGAGTTACAGGCTGCAGTTAGCTATGATTATGCCACTGTACTCTAGCCTGGGAGTGAGACCCTGCCTCCAAAAAAAATAAATAAATAAAGGCTGTATGATCCAATTAGATTCCTACAGACATGCCACTGAGTTAGAAGGACTGGACATATTTAGCTTTGATATGCATTTCCTTTACATCTTATACAGTTCCTTAGAAGACCTGTTAGGTGCAAAGTTGTTTGTTTGCATGGTTTTTTTAACTTTAATTTTGAAGATGTGGGGTACAATTCAGGGTTAGGCATACAAATGTTCATTATGTAGGTACCCTTGCTAATGAGGTGTGGCCCCCCTGCAGTTTCCCACTACTGCCAATCCTTACCCCGCCCCATCCCCAGCAATTTCCAACTACTGCTAATCCCTTTCTTACGATACTATAATTGTTCAAGGTCCACGTATGAGTGACCTTGAACATGTAGATGCAAAGTTTAAGTTTACATATAACTAGAGATATTTGAGATATAATCACTTTTTCAAGAAACTTTTTAAAAATTTTCTTGTAGAGACAGGGTCTCACTGTGTTACCCAGGCTGGTCTCAATTCCTGGGCTCAAGCTATTCTCTCACCTTGGCCTCTCAAGGTGCTGAGATGACAGGCATGAGCCACCATTCCTGACCTAAATGAATAATATACCCAAAACCATTGAATTATACAATTTAAATGGGTGAACTGTGTAGTATGTGAACTATATCTCAATAAAGCTGCTTTTAAGATAACTATGCTTAGTTGAATCTAAACCATGTATATCCACCTTCCTGATGAACATTATTGAGTTTTAGTAACTTTCTGTATGTAGAAAAAGACAAAGATGAGAAAGTTCATAAAACTGGGAATGCACCCAGATGGCATACCACCATCATGTCCCTTTGTCAATTGGTGACTTTAAAATAAAATCACATCTTACATGAATGTTAGGTAAAAATAGGATATGGTTAAACATATTATAGAAAAATAGAATAATTCCTTAAATTGCCCCTAAATCATGAAGGTCCTGTAGTAGTCAAGGACAAAGTCTAGTTTGATTTAGGGGAAGGTGGAATGGAGGAGGAACCACTGCAAGACAAATAATTTCCTTTTTAAAATTTTGCTCTTGGTGGTGTTAAGTTGAATTATCAGTGGTGGAATTGTAGGTATGATATGACTTTTATAATTTTTGCTTTAAAATTATGAAGTATTTCAAAGATTTTGGTTACTTTTTAATATAACAGCTTGGATGAAAGTCAAGTCTCAGTCTCCTTGAAGTAAACGAGTTGTTTGATTTGTTTTGACCTTAGGCATTACATCTCCGACCACATTATACGATAGATATAGCTCTCCAACAGCCAGCACTACCAGAAGGCGGCTATTTGTTGAGAATGATAGTCCCTCTGAT
Source organism: Cephalopachus bancanus (assembly GCA_027257055.1). Lineage (NCBI taxonomy): Eukaryota > Metazoa > Chordata > Mammalia > Primates > Tarsiidae > Cephalopachus > Cephalopachus bancanus. The sequence goes on from JAPVLO010000415.1 coordinate 284,532, forward strand.
GGAGGGACACCTGGGCGCATTCCCCCACAGCCCCTAGTCAATGCTGTCCCTGTGCAGAATGTATCTGGGGAGGCTGTTTCTGTCACACCAGTTCCTGGACAGACTTTGGTCACCATGGCAACTGCCACTGTCACAGCCAACAATGGACAAACAGTGACCATTCCTGTACAAGGTAGGGAAAGCAGAGTTGGATGGTAAGTTCATTCTCTGTGGCATTTATTGGAAAGTAACCTGAGAGTTGGCTAGACAATATGGGACAAGAGTGATGGGGAGAGGGGGTTTGGAAGGGGAGAAATTGGAAACCTCTTCTTGGGGAATATTTTATTATCAACATTTTCTTTATGCTTTTTTCCTTCTGTAACAAAATGTAGGTATTGCCAATGAAAATGGAGGAATAACATTCTTTCCAGTCCAAGTCAATGTTGGAGGGCAGCCACAAGCTGTGACCAGCTCCATCCAGCCCCTCAGTGCTCAGGCCCTGGCTGGAAGTCTGAGCTCTCAACAGGTGACAGGGACAACTTTACAAGTTCCTAGTCAAGTGGCCATTCAACAGATTTCCCCAGGTGCCCAACAGCAGAAACAAGGCCAACCTTTAACCAGTAGCAATGTCAGAGCCAGGAACATCAGCTCTTTATCACTTTTCTTTAGAAAGGTAATTTTTCATGTACCCTTACTAGAGCATGAGCTTGGAAAATATAAGTGTTAAACAAAGTTTGATATGTTTTTGTTTATCTACTAGGTTTACCACTTAGCAGGTGTCCGCCTTCGAGATCTTTGTGCTAAACTAGATATTTCAGATGAACTGAGGAAAAAAATCTGGACCTGTTTTGAATTCTCCATAATTCAGTGCCCTGAAATTATGATGGACAGACATCTGGACCAGTTATTAATGTGTGCTATTTATGTGATGGCAAAGGTGAGTACCATCTGGAACCAAAAAGGAAAAGGAAAAGATACTACTTCATTACTCAGAATATTTTTTAACAGTTGTATGGAGATATAATTTATATACCATATAATTCACCCATTGTAAATGTACAACTTAATCTTCGTACATCCACAGAAAGGGGCAATCACCACCAGGATTTTAGAACATAATAATCCATTGTGTAGTTGTATGACAGTATTTTTATCCATTTATCAGTTGTGGACATCTGGGTTGTTTCTACTTTTAACAATTATGCATAACACGGTTATTAGCATTTGTGTACAGGTTTTTGTGTAGATGTTTGTTTTCATTTAGCTGGGTTGATACCTAGGAATAGATTGTTGGGTCATTTGCTAACTCTATGTTTTAACCATTTGAGGAACTGCCAGGCTGTTTTCCAAAGTATTGTACCATTTTTCATTCCTGCTAGCAATATATAAAGGTTTCAATTTCTCCACTTTCTCATCAACACTTTTTACTATCTTACTTTTTTAAGTAACTTAAGGTAAAATTCACATAACATAAATTAACCATTTTAAATTGAACAATTCTGTGGCATTTAGTATATTCACATTGTATACCCACCACCTCTATCTAGTTCCAGAACATTTCTATCACTGAAAAATAAAACTCCTTACCCATTAAGTAGTTTCTCCCCATTCCCCCTTCCACAGCACCTGGCAACCAGCAATCTGCATTCTGGTTCTGGAATTATCTATTTTTGATAGTTTACGTAAATGGAATGATATGTGACCCCTTGTTTATGGCTTCTTTTGCTTAGAATAATATTTTCAAGGTTTCTCCATGTTATACCATGTTTCAGCGCTTTATTCCTCTTTATGGCTGTATGGTATTCCATTGTGCAGATATACCACAATTTGTTCATTCATTTACTGATGGAAATTTGGGCTGTTTCCCCACTCTTTGACTATAGTGAATAGTACTGTTGTGAACATGTGTATACGTGTTCCTGTTTGAGTGCATGTTTTCAGTTCTTTTGGGTTTATGCCTAGGAGTGGAACTGCAGGTGATGTGGTAATTCTGTTTACTTTTTTTGTTTGTTTTTTAAAATAAATCGAGACAGAGTCTCACTATGTTGCCCAGGCTGGTCTCAAACTCCTGGCCTCAAGCAGTTCTTCCAGCTTGGCCTCCCAAATTGCTAGGATTACAGGTGTAAGCAAGCATGCCTGGCCTATGATTAACTTTTTGAGAAACAACTATACTGTTTCCCAAAGCAGCTGTGTTGCCAACAATAATGCACAAGATTTCCAATTTCGTGTGTGTGTGTGTGTGTGTGTGTGTGTGTGTGTGTGTGTCTGTGTCTGTGTCTGTCTGTCTGTTGGAGTCTCACTCTGTCACCCAGACAGTGGCCGCTCCCGGCCACGGCAGCCTCGACCTGCTGTGGCGATCCTTCCGCCTCAGCCTTCCAAGTAGCCGGAACTACAGGCGCGCGCTACCACACCCGGCTAATTTTTTGATTTATGCAGAGATGAGGTCTTGCCAAGTTGCCCAGGTGGGTCTCGAACCCACGGGCTCAGGCAATCCACTCACCTCAGCCTCCCAAAGGCACGGGATTAAAGACTGAGCCACCGAGCCTGGCTAGTATTTCCAATTTCTCTACATCCTTTCAACTTGTTATTTTATGTTTTCAAAAAAATTATTATTATCTCATTGTGGTTTTGATTTTCATTTGCCTGATGCCTAATGATGTCAAGCATCTTTTCATTTGCTTATTGGCCATTTGTATATCTTCTTTGGGAAATATTTGTTTAAATTCTTTGCCTAGCCGGGCTCGGTGGCTCAGCCTGTAATCCCGCGCCTTTGGGAGGTTGAGGTGAGTGAATTGCCTGAGCCCGCGGGTTCGAGACCCGCCTGGGCAGCAAGACCTCATCTCTACAATAAATAAGAAAATCAGCCGGGCGTGGTAGCGTGCGCCTGTAGTTCCGGCTACTTGGAAGGCTGAGGCGGAAGGATCGCCGGAGACCAGCAGGTCGAGGCTGCGGTGGCCGGGAGCGGCCACTGCACTCCAGTCTGGGCGACAGAGTGAGACTCCAACTCAAAAAAAAAAAAAAAAAAAAAAAATTCTTTGCCTATTTTTAAATTGTGTTATTTGTCTATTATTAGTTGTTGGAGTTTTTTATATATTTTGGATACAACTAGCTTGTCAGATATATTATTTGCAAATATTTTACCCTATCTTATGTGTTATCTTTTCACTTACTTGATAGTGTCATTTGAAGCATACAAGTTTTTAATTTTGAGTCGAATTAATTATCAAAGTTTGCTCCTTGTGCATTGCCAAATCTGGGACATGAAGATTTTACCTAATTTTTTTAAATTTTAAAGTTGTGGGGTACAAGAGAGGATTATGTATGTAAGTGGTTTAGGTACAGGGAAGTTTTGGGCCTCCCACTGGACTTCATTTGGCCTGAATTAGAATCAATCACCGTTATTGATTTTATGTGCCCCCCACCCTGCTACCCCAGCAGTGCCGTGCTACTGCCAGTCCCTTTTTTGTAGTATTATAATAGGTGTTCAGGGTCCACTTATGAGTGAGAACATGCGATACTCAGTTCTTTGTTTATGATAGATCATTATGTATGATAGACTTTAGATCCATCCAAGTTGCTGCAAAGTCCATACTTTTGTCCTTCTTTATGACTGTGTAGTATTCGATTGTATATATGTACCACATTTTTTAATCCAGTCCAGTTTCGATGGGCAGCACAGTTGGTTCCATGTTTTTGCTGTAGCGAATAGTGCTGCAATAAACATGCATGCACAGGTGTGTTTTTGTAGAATAATTTGCGGTCCTCTGAGTATATACCCGGAAGGGGGATTTCTGGGTCACATGAAAGGTCAGTTTCTAGTTCTTTTAGAAATTGCCACACTGTTTCCATAGAGGTTGAATTAGTTTGTATTCCCGATTTGCATTTCTCTGATAAGTGAGCTGAGCATTTTTTCATATATCTGTTGGCTGCTTGTGTATCTTCTTTTGAGAAGTGTCTATTTATGTCTGTTGCCCATTTTTCATGGGGCTGTTTGCTTTTTTCCTTTCAGCACATTTGAATTCCTTGAAGATCCTGGATGTTAGGCTTTTGTCATATATACAGTGGCCAAATATTTTTTTCATTCTGAGCTGCCTCCCCACTCTCTTGATGGTTTCTTTTGCTTTGCTGAAGCTTTTCAGTTTGCTGAGGTCCTACTTGTCTTTTATCATATTTATGGCATGGCATCTGGGTTTTGATCAGGAATTGGTTGCCTATTCCAATTTCCTTAAGGGTGTCTCCTGTGTTTTCTAAGATTCTTATAGTTTGAGGTTTTATGTTTAGGTTTTTGATCCATTTGGGGTTGATTTTTGTGTATGGCAACAGGTAGGGTTCCTGTTTCAATCTTCTGCATATGGTCAACCAATTTTCCCAGGACCATTTACTGAATAGGTTCTCCTCTTCCAAGTGGTTGATGATGGAGGCTTTGTCGAAGATGAGTTGGTTGAGAAATTGAGGTTTTTCTTCTGAAATCTCTATCCTGTTCCATTGGTCTATATGCCTGTTCTTGTACCAATACCAGGTTGTTTTGATTATTGTAGCCTTAAAATAAAATTTAAAGTCTGGGAGTGTGATACCTCTCACTATTTCTTTTGCTGAGGATTGTTTTGGTTCTTCATGGTCATTTATGTTCCCATATGAATTTCTGTATTGCCATTTCCAGGTCTGAGAAGAATGCTGCTGGTACTTTCATAGGTATTATGTTGAACCCATAGATTGCTTTTGGTAGGATTAACAACGTTGATTCTTCCAATCCATGAGCATGGAATATTTTTCCATTTGTTTATGTCTTCTTTGATTTCTTTGAGCTATGTTTTGTAGTTTTCATTGTAAAGGTCTTTCAGGTCTCTGGTTAGGAAGTGCCAAGGTATTTCATTTTTTGTGTGTCTATTGTGAATGAGATTGTACTTTTTTTTTTTTTTTTTTTTGAGTTGGAGTCTCACTCTGTCGCCCAGACTGGAGTGCAGTGGCCGCTCCCGGCCACCGCAGCCTCGACCTGCTGGGCTCCGGCGATCCTTCCGCCTCAGCCTTCCGAGTAGCCGGAATTACAGGCACGCGCTACCACGCCCGGCTGATTTTTTGATTTATTGTAGAGATGAGGTCTCGCTGCCCAGGCGGGTCTCGAACCCGCGGGCTCAGGCAATCCACTCACCTCAGCCTCCCAGGCGCGGGATTACAGGCTGAGCCACCGAGCCCGGCTGAGATTGTACTTTTTATTTGGTTCTCTGTTGGTGTATAAAAATGCAACCGTCTTTTGCACATTGATTTTACTACCCTGAGGACTTTGCCAAAGTCCTTTATCAGTATAAGGAGGTTTTTGACAGATTCCTTTGAGTTTCCAGGTATAGATTCGTATCGTCCACAAAGAGGGATAGCTTAACTTTCTCTTTTCCTATTGGATACCCCTGATATCCTTCTCTCGTCTGATTGCTCTAGCTAGGACTTCCAACACGATGTTGAACAGGAGGCGTGAGAATGGGCAGCCTTGTCTTGTTCCAGTTTTCAGGGGAAATGCTTCCAATTTCTAATTAGTAATATGAATTTAGTAATATGTTGGCTATGGACTTATCATAGATGGCTTTTAATAATTTGACATATGTTCTTGCTGTACCTAGGTGTTGAAGTGTTTTTATCAAGAATGAATGCTAGATTTTTTTTCAAAAGCCTTTTCTATGTCTAATGATATATGTGGTTCTTGTTTTTACATCTGTTGGTGTATTGAATTATACTTATGGTTTTGTGGATGTTAAATCAGCCCTGCATCCTGGAGATGAAGGCTACTTGGTCATGGTGAATAATTTTTGAGCTATATTGTTGGATCCTATTTGCTAGAATGTTGTTGAAAATTTTTGCATCTATGTTCATCAGGGTTTTTGGCCTGTAGTTCTCTTTCCTCATTGGGTCTTTGCCTGGTTTGGGTATTAGTGTGATGTTAGCTTCATAAAATGACTTGGGGGAAGTTTCATCTTTCTCAGTTGCCTGGAATACTTTCAGTAGGATTGGTATCAACTACTCCTTGTATGTTTACTCCTTTCTGCTGGAAAGCCATCTGGTTCAGGGCTTTTTGTTAAAGGTCATTTTCTTATGATAAAGTCAGTTTCCCAGGCTGTTATTGGTGTATTTAGGGCCTCTATTTCTTCTTGTTTCAACCTTGGGAGGTTGTTAGATGTCAGAAAGTCCTCCATTTCATTTAGGTTTTCAAATTTATTTCCATACAGGTGTGCATAGTAATCTCTGATAATCTTCTGTATTTCTTTGGGATCAGTTGTGACTTCATCTGATTGTTTCTGATTGTGTTTATCTGGGCTTTTTGTATCCTTTTCTTAGTCTGACTAGAGGTCTCTCAATCTTGATTATCCTTTCAAAGAACCAGGTTTTTCTTTCACTGATTTTTTTTTTTTATTCTTGTCTTCTATTTTCTGTATTTGAGCTTTTACTTTGGTGATCTGGACTCTTCTGCTGAACTTAGGGTTTTGGTGGTCCTGCCTTTCCAGCTCCCTTAGGTGATTTGTTAGGCTGTTAACTTGTCATCTTTCTATTTTGTTGATGTGTGTTCATAGAGATATAAATTCTCCTCACAGTACTACTTTCATGTCATTCCAGAGGTTTTGGTAAGATGTGTCTTTATTTTCATTTGTTTTCAAGAATCTTTTAATTTCTGTTTTGATTTCTGTGTTGATACAGGAGTTGTTCAGGATTGTGCTGTTTAGTGTCCATGTCTTTGTGTGTTTTGAAGGAATTTTGTTGGTGGCAATATTTATTTATTTTATTTATTTATTTTTTTGAGTTGGAGTCTCACTTTATCGCCCATACGGGAGTGCAGTGGCCGCTCCTGGCCACCGCAGCCTCAACCTGCTGGGCTCCGGTGATCCTTCCGCCTCAGCCTTCCAAGTAGCTGGAACTACAGGCGCACCCTACCATGCCTGGCTCATTTTTTATTTATTGTAGAGATGAGGTTTCACCAAGTTGCCCAGGCGGGTCTTGAACCCACGGGCTCACTCACCTCAGCCTTCCAAAGGCACGGGATTACAGACTGAGCCACTGAGCTCGGCTGGCAATATTTATTTTTATTCTACTGTGATCTGAGATGGTACATGGTAATATTTTGATCTTTTGAAATTTGTTTATGCTTGATTTATGGCCAAGGATGTGGTTGATCTTGGAATATGTTTCATAGGGTGATGAGTAGAATGTATTTTCCATGATTCTTGGATGGAGTGTTCTGTAGGTATATATTAAGTCCACTTGGCCAAATGTCAATTTAAGGTTCTATATCTCCTTATTGATTTTTTGGCCTTGGTCTACCTAGGATTGTTAGTGGGTTATTTAAGTCCCTAGTTATGGTGGTGTTAGAATCAGTATCTTTTTATAGTTTTCTTAGTAGTTGCTTTATAAAACTAGGTACTTCTGTACTGGGTGCCTATATATTTAGATGTTTCTTGTTGATGGATTGAACCTTTTTTCATCATGTCATGTCCTTCTGTATCTTAATTTTTGATAGCTCGATGGCTGTTTTGTTTGATATAAAAATTGCAACTCCTGCCTTTTGTTTTCCATTCACCTGATAGTTTGTTTTCCATCCTTTAGCTTTGAGTCTGTGGGTGTCCTTTGTAGTGAGATGTGTTTCCTGGAGGTAGCATATTCTTGAGTTGTGTTTTGTTTTTAAATCCAGTTTGTCATTCAATGTCTTTTCAGTGGTGTATTTAATCCATTTATGTTCAGGCTGATTATTGAAATGTGAGTTTATCCCTTTCATGAGGCTCTCATAAGGCTGTTTGTTTTCTTTTTACTTTTGAGTTGATATATGTGTGTTTTCAATTTTGCAGTTGTGAGGTATATTGTGTTGATTCTTTGTTTTTCTGAATTCCTGGGAAATGCATGGTTGTTCTTTTTTCTTCTGTGCTTAATACCTTCTTGTGCATCTCCTATAGAGTTGGTCTGGAAGCAGCATGATCTTTTGGGAATTGGATGTCTGGGAAGGATTTAGTTCTCTATCACTGATGAAGCTGAGCCTGGCTTGGTAGGAAATTCTTGGTTGAAATTGTTTATCTTTGAGCACTTTGAAAATTAGACTCCAGTCCCTTCTAGCTTATAGTATTTCTGTTGCTAAGTCTGCGGCTGTTCTGATTGTCGTCTCCAGTAGGTAGTCTGACCTTTCTAGCTGCCTTTAGGATTTTTTTCTTTTATACCTGCTTTGTATAGACAGAATTACTATGGCTAGGGGTTGGTTTTCTCATTTTATGTCTTGTGGGGGTTTTTTGAATCTCTTGTGTTTGGGTAGTCACACCTCTGGTGAGATGGGGAAAGTTTTCTCGGATAACCTCCTGGAATACTTGTTTCAAGGTGTTCTCTGTTTCCTTTTTCTCCTTCTGGGATATTGGTCAGGCATCAGTTCAGCCTCTTGATTTAGTTGCACATCTCGTGGAGGTTTGTTCTTTCTTCCTGAGTTTTCTTTCTATGTTTTTAACAGATTGGGTTAATTTCATGTTTTGGTCTTCAAGCTGAGATTCTTTCTTCTGCTTGGTTGATTCTGCTTTCTGTGCTTGTCATCTTGTTACTTATTTCCTGAATGAAGTTTTTATGGCCAAAATCTCTCTGTTACAAGTTCTTTCAGTATTGCATCGTATCTTTCTTGAGTCTTATTTACTCTTTCCATCCATCTCCTAACCCCTGTTGTATTCTGGGGTCAGTCATTGGTGATTTCCATTGTTTGGGCACTGAGGTCTGAATTTTTAGGTGTTACCTCCTTGGTACACTGGCTGTTACCTATGTTCTTCCATTGATTTTTTTCCCCCTCATTTATGGAATATCTCTTTCTTTTCTCTTTAATTCTGTTATTTAGTGGTATGGTTGGGGCTTCACTTCTGTTGTTTACTCAACCCTCTATTCTACCCTGATCAGAGCCTTCAGATTTGTTCTGTTTTGAAACAGGGCTGGGGGTGAGTAGCTTTGCTGTTACTTATAGTTTTGAGAGTCAAATAAGGTGGAGGATGGGGAGCTAGTATTCAGAAACGAATTGCAAGTCACAATGTTCACTGACTGGGGTATGGCCTCTTGAGACCCACTCCCCACCACCACTCTATATGATGATGCAACAGGTATGTGTATGTGCCTCCTGAGTCCAGGATAAAATAACAATAATGAGGAGATCAGAGAAAAGTAGAATGAAATAGAATGAACAAAACAACAAAAAATAAACAATAAACCACAGAAAAACAAAAGCAAAAACAGAACAAAAACCAAAGAAAGACAAAAAGAAAACAAACAGAATCCAAAGCTACCAGAAAACACAAAGACACACAATAAAAAAACAAACTGGAAAACTGGACACACACACACATGCATGCACGCCCAACAAAAAGCAAAAGAGGAAGAAGAAAAATCCAAATTGAACCCTTACATACATTCTCACACACATACACACTCACACACAAAACCAAAGCAAAAGAACAAAAAAAAGAGGGGAATACACATCAAACCCTCACACACACATTCACACACACACATTAAACCAAAACAAAAGCACAACAAGAGCCGGGCTTGGTGGCTCAGCCTGTAATCCCACGCCTTTGGGAGGCTGAGGTAAGTGGATTGCAAGTGGATTGTAAGTGAGGTAAGTGGATTGAGGTAAGTGGGTTCGAGACCCGCCTGGGCAGTGAGACCTCATCTCTATAATAAATAAAAAAATCAGCTGGGCATGGTAGCGCATGCCTGTAATTCCGGCTACTCGGAAGGCTGAGGCGGAAGGCTCGCTGGAGCCCCGCAGGTCAAGGCTGCGGTGGCCGGGAGCGGCCACTGCACTCCAGTCTGGACGACAGAGTGAGACTCCAACTCAAAAAAAAGCACAACAAAAGAATTGAAAAAGAATTTCTGGGCACTAACCACTCTCTTGTGGCAGGTTCTGTAATTATTCCTCCTAACTGCTCACAGGTAAGCTTGTGGAGCTGCGGGCTCATCCTCATCCTCAATCTCCCTGGCGCAAGGCCCGGAGGCGAGGAGCTGGTGGTAGGGGTGGGTGGGGTGACATTCATCTCTTCTAACTCTTGTAAGATCAGGGGGATCCCCTCTGTGGGGGAGGTACTGAATAGTGTCCTCCCTAGGTGGTGGTGGTGGGTGCTCCAGCCAGACTTATAGAGTTCTCCTAGCATGACTTCTGTCCAGGATCCACCAGCTGGATGTGATGTGTGGGTGTGATGATAAGAGGATTGCTGGGGCCAAGGGGGGCGGGTCAGTCCAGGACTCACTGCTGATCTCTTGGGGGGTCTTTTTTGTCCCTTTCTGGTCACACCCTTTGTTCCACAATGGCATCAGGGTAGTGGGTAGAGCATCTGAGACTTTGTACTTATTCTGTCCCTCTGAAGTTTGTACTTCTGGGATATTCCCTCTGGGTCACGATCAGCTCCTGAGTAGTTAACCCACTGGTCACAGGGAGTGGGTCTGTTGCTCCATGGTGAGCAACCTGAAGCACTTCCCTGCCCAGTTTTTAAGATGGTGGTGGGGTGCCTGCTTTGTCTTCTGTTGTGGGGCTCTTCCTCTGGCTCCCTCACTGCTCTCCTTCTGCAGTCCTTGCTGCCAGTGTCTGGCCTGGCGCTGTAGTGGTTGGGCAGTCTGGCAACAGCTGTTGCTCCCTACAGCTTCTTCCTGGGAAAAGGCATGTTGATTTTAGAAAATGGCTTTCAGCTTCTGCATCCCGGGAGGCACTAGGGTGCAAGCAGAGCAGCTGCCGGCGCCAGCCTCTTCACCCAGGGAGGCCTGGCCACTTGCTCCCGAGTCCCTATTCAGTCAGCCACTCACATGCCCACTTACAAATAGACACACATATAAATTTGTCCATACACTCACTCACACAGGGACTTGGACAGTCTGACTGGTTTTGCTGCCATCTTTTTTCTCCCTCTTATCCCTATTTTTTTTAATAGTTTGATGTCTTATAGTTAGGCCTCTGATTCATTTTTAGTAATTTTTGTATATGGTATGAGGTAGAAGTCCAGCTTTATTATTTGTATGTGGCTGTGTAGTTGTTCTAGCACCACTGTTGAAAAGACTTTTTCCCCCACTGAATGGTCTTGGAACCCTCATCAAAAATCAGTTGACCATGGACAACATATGAGTTTATTTCTGGACTCTAAATTTGATTCCACTGTACTATATAACTTGTGCAGTACTATATACTTTATTAATTACTGTTGCTTCTTGTAAGTTATGAAATTGGGATATGTGAGTCCTCCTTTTTTTTTTTCTTTATAAGATTATTTTGGCTATTCTAAGTCACTTAAAAAATGAACTTTAGACTCAGATTGTCAATTTCACAAAGGAGTCAGGGAGGATTCTGATAGGGTTCCATTGAATCTGCAGATCAATTTGGGGAATATTGCCATCTTAACAATTTTCAGTCTTTTGATCCATAAATATAAGATGTTTTTCCATTTATTTAGATCTTTAGTTTCTTTCAACAGTGTTTTGTACTTTTCAGAGTATAACTTTTGTGCTTTTGTTAAATTTATTCCTACATATTTTTGATGCTTTTGTAAAAAGTTGTTTCATTGCAAGTTTATATTAATATGGTTGATTTTTGTATACAGATCTAGTATCCAGCAACCTTTGCTGAATTTATTAATTCTAATAGTTTTTTAGTGGATTTCTTAAGATTTCTATGTATAAGCTCATGTAATCTGCTAATAACTTTATTTCTTCTTGTCTAAACTGGATGCCCTTTTTTTTTCCCCTAATTACTCTGTCTAGAACCTCCAGTACAGTTTTGTATAGAAACATTGAAAGCAGAAATCTTTGTCTTGTTCCTGATCTTAATGGAAAAGCATCTAGTCTTTCACCATTAAAGTATAATATTAGCTATGTTTTTTTCATAGATGCCCTTTATTAGGTTGAGGAAGTTGCCTTCTATTTTTAGTTTGTTGAGTGTTTTTTTTTTTTTTTTGAGTTGGAGTCTCACTTTGTCACCCAGACTGGAGTGCAGTGGCTGCCCCCGGCCACCACAGCCTCGACCTGCTGGGCTCCGGCAATCCTTCCACCTCAGCCTTCCAAGTAGCTGGAACTACAGGCACGCACTACCACGCCCGGCTCAATTTGATTTATTGTAGAGATGAGGTCTCACCAAGTTGCCCAGGCGGATCTCGAACCCGCGGGCTCAAGCAATCCACTCACCTCAGCCTCCCAAAGACACGGGATTACAGGCTGAGCCACTGAGCCCGGCTTGTTGAGTGTTTTTACCATGAAAGGGTATCAGATTTTGTCAAGTGCTGCTTTCTGTGTTTGCTGAGATGATCATGAGTTTTTGGTTTTTTATTCTATTTATATAGTGTATTGCATTGATTGATGTTCATGTTAAACCAGCCTTGCATCCCTGAGGTAAATCCTTCTTGGTCATGGTGTATAATCCTTTTTATATGTTGTTAGTTTGGTTTTCTCATAGTTTGCTGAAGAATTTTGTCTCCACAAGAGATTATTAGTCTGTAGTTTTCTTGTTATAGCTTTGTCTTATTAGCAGGGTAGTATAGGCCTTGTAGAATGAGTGGGGAAGTGTTCCCTCCTCTTTATTTTGGTATTACTTTTTTAAAGTTTTGTAGAACTCAGCAGTGGAGCCCCTGGGGTCTGGGATTTTGATTGTAGGTAGTTTACTGTTGAATAATTCAGTCTCTTTTTTGTTATATAGTTCTATTCAGATCATCTGTTTTTTCAGAATCTGTTTTGGTAGTAAGTATCTTTCTAAGAGTATGTCTATTACCTCTGAGCTATCTAGTTTGTTAGCATATAATTGTTTATAATATTTCCTTTTATTCCTTTTTATTCTTTAAGGTCAGTAATGTTGCCTTTCATTTTTGATTGTAGCACTTCTGAATTTTCTTCCTTTTTTTCTTGATCATTCAAGCTAAAGGTTTTTCAATTTTGTTGATCTTTTGAAAGAAACAGCTTTTTGATTTCATTAATTTTCTCTATTTCATCAATATATACTCTAATCTTTTTTATTTCTTTCTTTCTGCTTATATCATTAGGCTTCGTTTTTTCTCTTAGGGTCTTAAGATGAATGGTTAGGCCATTGATTTAATTAATATATTTTTTAAAACTTTTAAAAGGTAACATTCTAATTTCTAATGTCTCAGTGTCTTTTTGTTGTTGTTGTTGTAGTTAGCGTCTCACTCTGTCACCCAGGTTGCAGTGGTGCAGCACGATGACAGCTAACCACAGCCTTGCCTTCCTGGGCTCAGGCAGTCTTCTCCACCTCAGCTTCCTGAGTAGCTGGAACTACAGGCCCATGCCTCCATGATCAGCTATTTTTTTATTTTGTAGAGACAAGGTCTTGCTATATTGCCTAGGCTGGTCTTGGACTCCTGGGCTCAAGTGATTCTCCCACCTTGGCCTCCCAAAGTGCTAGGATTACAGGCATGAGCTACCACAGCCAGCCTACATTTTTTTTTTGTTTGTTTTTTTAAGTCTTACTCTGTTGTCCAGGCTGGAGTGCAATGGCACACTCATGGTCACTGCAGCTTCAACCTGCTGGGCTCAGGCAATCCTTCTGCCTCAGCCTTCCAAGTAGCTGGAACTACAGGCATGCGCCATCATGCCCGGCTAATTTTTCTTGATTTATTATAGAGATGAGGTCTCGGCAAGTTGGCTGGGCTGGTCTCGAACTCATGGGCTCCTCCCAGCTGTGCTGGGATTATAGGTGTGAGCCACCTTGAACAGCCTACAATTTTTTTGTGTGTTTTTTTTTGAGTTGGAGTCTCACTCTGTCGCCCAGAATGGAGTGCAGTGGCCGCTCCCGGCCACCGCAGCCTCGACCTTCTGGGCTCCGGCGATCCTTCCGCCTCAGCCTTCCGAGTAGCTGGAACTACAGGCGCGTGCTACCACGCCCGGCTAATTTTTGATTTATTGTAGAGATGAGGTCTCGCTAAGTTGCCCAGGTGGGTCTCGAACCTGCGGGCTCAGGCAATCCACTCACCTCAGCCTCCCAAAGCGTGGGATTACAGGCTGAGCCACCGAGCCCGGTTTACAATTGCTTTTTAAATAAGAAAGGAGAAGAAATACACATTTACACTGTATTTACAGTTATCTTTACCAGTGTTCTCAGCTTTTTTCATGTACATTTGTTGTCCAAGGATGTTTACTTTTAGCTTGAAGAGATATTTTTGCAGTATTTTTTCCTTTTAAGGAGTCTGCTAACACCCAATTCTGTTTTTATCAGAAAATGTATTTATTTCAGGATTCTTAGTTTTCTCTTTGACCACTTTGAATATGTTATCCCACAGTCCCTTAGCCTTTATAATTTTTGATGAGAAGTCAGCTGTTATTTTATTGAGGTAATAAATTACAACTTGGTTTTCATGTGATGCTTTCAATATTTTCTCTCTCTTTGGCTTTCAGCATTTTTACTATATGTCTGGGTATGGATTGTTTGAGTTTATCCTACTTGGAATTTGAGAGCTTCCTGGACATGTAATATGTAGTACATTTGGGAAGATTTTCGTCCTCATTTCTTTGAACAATTTTATTTTTCCTGCTTCTCTCTTTCTCTCCTCTCCTTCTGGTTCTCTCATTACACATATGTTGATGTGCTTAATGATGTGCCACATTTCTCTGAGACTCTGTTTATTTTTCTTCATTCTTTTTTGTCTCTATTCCTTAGCTCACACAATCTCTTTTTTCATTTTTGCTAATTTTTTTCTTTGCTAGTTCAAATCTATTGTTTTCCCTAGCTTGTATTAAATTTTTCATTTCATTTGTTATTGTACCTTTCTACTTCAGATCTTGGTTCGCACACTATAGATTCTCACTGTTTTTACTGAATCTTAGTAGATTTTCTTGAATAGATGTCTTTTCATTTGCTATATGCCCTTAGGACCATTTCCAGAGACTTCACATGGCTGTTTTTTATATAACTTTCACCACTTTCACTGAGGAGTAAGTTTGTTGAGCTCCTCATACTATTATGCCAGAAGTTAATAGTTCTCTCAGAGCACTCTTATTCTTTGCCAGGTCACAAAAGAAGACAAGTCCTTCCAAAATATAATGCGTTGTTATAGGACTCAGCCACAAGCCCGAAGCCAGGTAACTATATCTTCTCTTAGTCTGAAAATAAAGCTTAAAGTCTGTGATAAATACAGAAAAATTAACCATAGTTCATTCTGTCACCTGTTCCCTGAAAATAAACAACTGAGACTCTACTTTAAGAGAAGACTCTAATCTTCTTTGCCCCTGACAGAAAACTTCACATGCTGATTATTTTAAGCCTTTTTTTTTTCCTCAGAAGGCAACAAGGCAAAATATCTTACTGCTTTCTTAATTCAGAGAATCACAAGATAGATGTGAATTACAGCATTATTTGGTTTCGATGTCACATTTCAGTCTGGTTTAGTAAACACAAAACTGTATATTTAGACAAGAGAGTGTTACTTGAAAATCTAAAATCCACTTTACCTTTAATACTATTCATTTGTCTCTGTGAGGCAAGTAATTGACTTAGAATGGCTTGATTTTATGGTCAGGTGCTACTACTGCTCTGTAGTACTATAGTTAGTACTTGGAATTTGAAGCTAGACGGGCTCTGATGTAAATCCTGGATCTGTTATTTAATAGCTGTATGGCCTTGGCTGTATTCTTAAACTTTTCAGAGGACAAGTATTACAACATGGGGTTGTTGTGAGAATCAAGTTACTTACATCACGGTCCCATCATCTAGGGTGTACTCAATAAATACCAGATTATATCTCCCTTTCACTGTCTCTCTAAAGGTGTATAGAAGTGTTTTGATAAAAGGTAAAAGAAAAAGAAGGAATTCTGGCAGCAGTGATAGCAGAAGTCATCAGAATTCTCCAACAGAACTGAACAAAGATAGAAGTAAGTGAGATCTTTATACACTCTTACAAAAACTGTATTAGGAGCTTTTCTTGCTTTTCAGGCCTAGAAGACTAAGGATTACTAAATGAAGTAACCACTACAGAAACTGTGAAAGTGTTTTACTGGCAAAGGGTTTGTTGGACCAATAAACCAAATTCTAAATTTAGTGGCAAAGTCGCCCTGCATTCCATAGCTTTGGGACACACAGTGCATCACATTTATCTCCTGGGGAATTAGAGATGGTTTCAGGCAGGAGTCCTGTGGCCTGAGTTCCAAAAAGATCTGGCATGTCAGCTAGAACTATGCTATGGAAATGCCATTCCTAATTGTTGTTTTGCACCACTTAGTGCACAATTTGAATACCAAAAAACTTGGTGTAACTTCTTAGTGGAAACTATTCAGTAAACCCTTGCTATGGTTATGGCATGGGGGTTAAATTGTTAATATCCTATCTAAGCTTTGCTCCTTGGTATGAAAAAGAATGCTTATTTACTGTCATTAATGAGTAGTACAGGTAGCTGTTCACTTTTTTCCTAATTTTCTTTATTAAAACATCCTGTACCAGCAGCCTTTGTGTTAACAACCTTTGTTCTACCGGCTACAGCCAGTAGAGACTCCAGTCCTGTCATGAGATCAAGTAGCACTTTGCCAGTTCCACAGCCCAGCAGTGCTCCTCCAACACCTACACGTCTCACAGGTGCCAACAGTGACATGGAAGAAGAGGAAAGGGGAGACCTTATTCAGTTCTACAACAACATCTACATAAAACAAATTAAAACATTTGCCATGAAGTACTCACAGGCAAACACAGTAAGTTTAACAAGGATTATTTCATACATTTTTCATCTATAAGGCATGAGGAATCATGTTTGCTTTATGTTCCATATATACAGTAGCTTCACAAACAATTTTCTTATTAAAACGAGATAGTCTCTAACAAGTAATTTGCCTAACCAACATAATTGCTACTGTTGGAGCAACATTAATCAAGAGTAAGTCATATTGGATTAGAGTGAAAAAAATTTTTTATGTATAAAAAATGGCCGGGCTCGGTGGCTCAGCCTGTAATCCTGCACCTTTGGGAGGCTGAGGTGAGTGGATTGCCTTGAGCCCGCGGGTTCAAGACCCGCCTGGGCAGGCGAGACCTCATCTCTACAATAAATCAAAAAAAGTAGCTGGGCATGGTAGCGTGCGCCTGTAGTTCTAGCTACTTGGAAGGCTGAGGCAGAAGGATCGCCGGAGCCCAGCAGGTCGAGGCTGCGGTGGCCGGGAGCGGCCACTGCACTCCAGTCTGGGCGACAGTGAGACTCCAACTCAAAAAAAAAAAAAAATGAAAGAAGAAAAAACAACAGTAAGGTTGTATTTGAATTCCCTACAAAGTATAGTAATAGAAGAGACTGGCAACCTGGGTTCAAATTGTTCAGTACTTAATAGTGGTGGTGACCGTGCAGATCATTTAAATTTCTGTGTCTCTTGTTTGCTCATGTATAAAATGGGAACAGAAGTAGTTCCTAGCTAGTAGGGTTGTTGTGAGGATAAAATGACATAATGTATAAAAAATGTTTAATAAATCTTTTTCACAGGAGTAGAGTTTTTTAAAAATGCTTAAAACAGAGACTGGCACAAGCTAAGCACTTAAAAATGTTTGTTATTGGAATGATTTTCTGTAGGTTTAATTGTTGCTAATATATCAGTGTTTATCATTCATAAAACTACTGGTTTATTATATCTCTTCACTCAATAAAAAACCATTTTCAATAAAAATACCTGGTTCAAAAATTTTTTTCTTAGAATTACTGAATTTTTTTTTTTTAAACAGATGGAGGCTCCTCCACTCTCTCCCTATCCATTTGTAAGAACAGGCTCCCCACGCCGAATACAATTGTCTCAGAATCATCCTGTCTATATTTCCCCACATAAAAATGAAACAATGCTTTCTCCTCGAGAAAAGATTTTCTACTACTTCAGTAACAGTCCTTCAAAGGTGAGTCTAACATTAAATCTTGATCTTTACTAGCCCCAGAATGCTTAGGATGCTAGAAATAGGGTTTGTGCTAAGCCTAGGCACTCACTAGAGTGTGATGCGAACTGTGACCAGTGAGTCTAAGTGGATCAAAACCAAGGTTGTTTTTTTTTTTTGTGGGGGGTGGATTTTAGGGTTGGAAATAGGGTAAGGGATTTGGAATTATTTTATTCTCCTCTTCCCTATTTGTGCATTTTTAATATTCTGTAAATCTGAAGTTTGTATATTTTACTTTATTCATAAAATTTTGACTTTCCAAATTTCTGTCAGGGAAAGAAAATTTGAATCCCTAAACTGATTACTGAGGCCCTATTTCTGGAATAGGCAATGTCTCTGTCCTCTGGACTCCAGTGGAAAAATGAATATTTGGAACAGCGCAGTGCTGTAGTCATATTAGCATAGGTTTGCATAGTAACATCTGGCTCAGTCTGAGGAGGGGAGGGGAGGGAAGGTTGAGTCAGGCCTTAGTTGTGAAATGTTAGAAAGTTGCTGAAGTGTGGAAGAGCATTCAGGAAGAAGCAGACAAGGAGAAGAAAATAATGTCCTTGGATAGACACATGATCTAAAGCCATATCACTGGGCATCATGCTGTGTTAGGAAGTAGAACTGGATCTTGAAGGCCTTTACATAATGAGATTTGTATCTACACAGAATGCTTAAAAATAAACATATGTAAAATGGCCTGGATTCTTTAAAAGAAAAAATAGGTCAACATCATGAAAAAAATGACAGAGGGTAGGTGGAGGGCATTGCAAAGAAGACTAAAGAGACTTGACAGCCTGCATGACTTTTGATTGGATCCAGTGTAGAAAAACACCACTATAAAGGATATTTTGGGGACAATTAGGAAAACTTGAATGTGGACTTCAATGTATTATTTATTTTAAAATTTCTCTGATATTGGTGATGCTAGATTATGTAGGAGACTATACTTAAAGTATTTATAGGTGAAAAGTTCTAATGCCAAGTTACTTTTAAATGGTTCAGCTACTAGATAGATAGTATATAGGTTCTGAGAGTAAGTACTGTAAAATGTTAATGATTGATAAAAGGGTATTTGTGTACTATTCTTTCAACTCTTCAGTAGGCTTGAAATCTTTTAAAAAGTTGAGGAAAGCAGGTAAAAAGAGCAGCAAAACTTTGTCAAAAAACATAATAAGAATGGAGAAATATAGCAAAAAAAGGTGTCATTTGCCTTGGAATAAATTTACAACTTGTTGA
The DNA here is from genome assembly GCA_027257055.1 of Cephalopachus bancanus. Classification (NCBI taxonomy): domain Eukaryota; kingdom Metazoa; phylum Chordata; class Mammalia; order Primates; family Tarsiidae; genus Cephalopachus; species Cephalopachus bancanus. Next base: position 303,604 of record JAPVLO010000415.1, read on the forward strand.
AAAATTACCTGAAAGAAATTTTTAAAAACTCGAATGAAGCTACAACAAATGTTTCTGAATAAGGTGACCAAATATTAAAAAGGTATAATTTCCTCCCTTGTACAGGTTTCTATGTAATTTCAATGATATTCCTGGTAGGATTGTTTGTGAAATTTAGAAACATAAGTTGGCAGTAATAGCCCCAAAAAGCAAAAGTTGGAGGAAATGACTTTGCCAGTTCCTCTAAAATTAGACTCTTATCCTGCACCCAAATGGATTAAAGGATTAAATGGAAAACAGGAGTCATAAGAGTGGATGATAAGGGGGGACCCCAAAAAACCAAAATTATCTTTTGGAGGGTGGGCCCCTGTAGTATATACTCAGAGTTTGTTCAAACAGTCAACCACAGTTTTTATCTGGAAGTTTCAAGAGGGCTGCATCATGATTTGTGGAAGAAAATGTCCTGAGTTGTGGCAAACAGGTGACTGGCTTTTCTACCATGACAACATACGTACCACGCCATGCTGAGTGTTCAGCAGGTTTTGACTAAAAACAACATGACCCTGTGTTCCACCCCTCCTTGTCACACAGTCTCTCTCCCTGAGTGACTTTTATTTGTTTCCCCGATGAAAAAGAGAAATGTTTTACCAATGTGGAAGAGGTGAAACAAAAAATGGCAGAAGTACTAAAAAGCTTCAAAATTGATGAGTTCAAAAACTTTTGAGCAGTGGAAAAAGCATCTCAATAAGTATATTGCATCAAACAGTATTTTGAAGGCGACTGAAGTGTAAATATGTAAGAATACAACATTTTAAAATAATCCTGGGTTTTTTGGGTCCTCTCTCATATACATTGCTTGTCTGTTCATAGAATAAGAAGTCTTTCTAAATAGAATAATATATAGGTAATAAAGGAGATGAATTGGAATCATAATACTCAATTCAAAAGAAGGCTAAAAAGGGAGGAAAAATGGAAGAATATATTGAAAAATAGTAAAAAGGAATCAAATGTAAATAGTACAGATACACTAATTAAAAGGCAGATATTGTCCAATTAGACCAAAAAAGCAAGACCAACCATATGCTTATATAAGTATCCTACTTTAAATATAAAGATGCAACTGTTTAAGGTAAAACAGTCTTCTATTAACTGATAAACAGATAAATAAAATGTATATACATAAATGAAATATTACCTGACAATAAAAAGGAATGAAGTACTATGTTGGGTACAGTAGCTCAGGCCTATAATCCCAGTACTTTGGGAGGCTGAGGTGAGAAGATTGCTTGAGCCCAAGAGTTTGAGACCAGCTTAGGCATCATAATGAAACCTTGTCTCTACAAAAAAAAAAAAAAAAAATTAGCCAGGGCTGGTGGAACATGCCTGTAGTCCCACTACTCAGAAGAATGAGGCAGAAGGATTTCTTGAGCCCAGGAGGTTGAGGCTACAGTGAGCCATGATCATGCCACTGCCCTCCATCCTGGATGACAGAGTAAGGACCCAAACTCAAAACAGATTTTTTAAAAAGGAATGAAATGCTGACACATGTTATGATATGGATGGACCTTGAAAATTTTATTAAGAAGTTAGTCGCAACAAACTACATATTGTATGATTCCATTTATATGAAATTTCCAGAATGGGTAGACACATAGAGGCAAAAAGTAGATTTATGGTTGCCCAGAATTGTGGGGAATAGAGAGTTTCTGTTAATGGGCAAGATGTTTCATTCTGGGGTGATGAAAGAATTCTAAAATTTAATGTGGGTAATGGTTGCACAACTCTGGGAGCATACTAAAAGCCATGGAACTGTATACTTTAAATGGGTGAATTACATGGTATGTGAATGATATCTCAACCTGTTTTTTAAAAAGTTAAAGGACGAGCTGGGCTCGGTGGCTCAGCCTGTAATCCTGCACTTTGGGAGGCTGAGGTGAGTGGACTGCCTGAGCCCGTGGGTTCAAGACCCGCCTGGGCAACTTGGCGAGACCTCATCTCTACAATAAATCAAAAAATTTGCCAGGCGTGGTAGCGCGCGCCTGTAGTTCCAGCTACTTGGAAGGCTGAGACAGAAGAATTGCCGGAGCCCAGCAGGTTGAGGCTGCGGTGGCCAGGAGCGGCCACTGCACTCCAGTCTGGGTGACAGAGTGAGACTCCAACTCAAAAAAAAAAAAAGTTAAAGGACAGAATGGTTATGTCATGCTAATACTAATCCAAAGAAGGCTGGAGTGGCTATATTAATATCAGGGAAAGTAGATTTCAGAGCAAAAAATATCAGTGATGGAGAGGGTTATTTCCTAATGACAGAGAGAACATATAACCCTAAATAGGAAAAAAAATTACATTCAAGAGATTTACACATAACCAACAGAACAAGTAGAGAAAATCAGTGAAGAATCTAGGAGATACATAAAACATTATCAATTAAAAAGATTCATTCACATTTATAGAACACTTACCAACATACTCCACATTCTGGACCACAAAACAAGTCTCAATACATTTTAAAAGGTCCAAAGAACATATTTTTGCTGATCACGATGGCATTAAATAAAAAATCAGTAACAGAAGCGGTATCTGGAAAATTCCCCAATTTTTGGACACTAAATTGCATATTTCTATGAGTTAAAAAAGACATCTACAAGAGAAATTGGAAAGCATTTTGAACTAAATGAAAATTCAAAATATTAAAATGTGTAGGATATAGCTAAAACAGTGCTAAGAGGGAAATTTATAGCACTAAACATCTATATCAGAAAAAGAAGAAAGATCTCAACTTAGTGACCTTAGATTTCAGTTTAAGAAACTAGAAAAAGAGGAGGAATCACTGAAATAGAATGCTGAGAAATAGAGAACATCAAGGCAATCAAAAGCTAAGTTTTTGAAGATTTTTTTTTTTTAACTGATACATCTCTGTGCAGATTAAGTAGGAAAAAGAAATGCCACGGTACCGATAAACATTAAAAGTTTAATGAGGGTTATAAAGAACAACTTAATGCTAATAAATGTGACAGTGCAGATGAAATGGACAAATTCCTTGAAAGATAAAAGCTAATAAAACTCAAGAAGTAGTAGTCTCAGTAGCCCTATATCTATTAAATAAATTGAATTTGTAGTTTCAAAAAACTTCCCATTAAAGAAAACTGTAGGCCCAGATGGCTTCCCTGGTAAATTCTACTCAACATTTAAGAAAGAAATAATGCTAATTCTATACAAACACTTTTAAAAAGTGAAGATGATAAATCATTTCAGCAGGAAGGGAAAACATTCGACAAAATTCAGCATTCATTCTTGTAAGAAACTCAGAATTTCTACAACTTAATAACATTTGCCAAAAAATCTATAGATAAAGCCATAGTTAACGGTGAACAACTGAATTCCTTCCCCTTAAGATTAAGAACAAAGCGAGGATGTCCATTCTCACTACTCCTATTCAACACTGTAACTGGAGGTCCTCACATGTGGAATAAGGCAAGATAAAGGCAACATATGAACTGGATTTTCTACATAGACAAATCACAAAGAATCTACAAAAAGTTACTGGAACAAATAAGGAAGGTTTATAAAATCAATATAGAAAAATCAAATGTATTTCCATATATTAGCAGTGAACATTCAGAAGTTAAAAAAACACCATAGATGCTATAAAAAAAATTAAATACTTAGGAGTAAGTATGATAAAAGATATGCAAGACACATGTCTTGCAAACTACCAAACCTTGGTAAGAATAATTAAAACCTGAGAAAACAGAGATATGTTCATGAATTGGAAAACAAGATAGCAGCTTTCTCCCAATTGATCTATAAATTCAACCCACTTTCAGTCAAAATCCCAGCAGAATTATTTGTATAAACTGACAAACTGATTCTAAAACTTATGTGGAAAGGCAAAAGAACTAGAATAGTTAAAATAGGACTCACATTATCTGATTTCAAAACATATTAAGCTACAGATAATGCAGTGTTGGTCACAGCCCAGCCACAGAGGCCAACAGACCAGAATTCAGAAACAGCCTATATGTTTGGTGGAGAAAAAAATAGACTTTTCAACAGATAGTACTGAAATAACTGGCTATCCATATATCAAGATAATAGTAAACTTATACCCATATCCTGCACCATATACAGAAACTAGCTCAAAATGATAACTAGAAAAATACATAAATGTAAAATCTAAAACTACAAAACTTCGAGAATAAAACATAGAGAATCTTGGTGAACATGTATTATAGAAAATTTTTAAATACAACATCCATAAAATATTGATAAAAAGAATTTCTGCTCTATAAAACACTGTTAAGGGAATCAAAAAACCAGCCATAGACCATGAGAAAATCCTTACAAATTCCACATCTGATAAAAGACTTGTATATCTACAATATATAAATAATTCTCAAAATTCAATAGGAAAACCACCAAATGTAAAAGTGGGCAAAAGATTGGAACATATCGTCACCCATTACATACGTGCCCGTTAGAATGGCTAAAATCTAAACAGTGACAATAAGTTCTGACAACAGTGTGGAGCAACTAGAACTTTTATATATTGGTGAGAATATAAAATGATATAGCCACTCTGGAATAGTTTGGCAGTTCCTTATAAAGTTAAGCATACCCTTAACATCATTAACCCAGCAATCTCATTCTATATAGTTACCCAGGTGAAATAAGAACTTAATTTATACAAAACCATGTACATGAATGTTTATAGTGACTTTATTCCTAATTGCCAAAAAGTAGGAAACAATCTAGCATAAATGTCCTTCAACTGGTTAATGGATAAACCTGCAGTACATCTCGTGGATTACTACTTTGAAATCAAAGGGAACTACTGATACACTCAGCATAGCTGAATCTCAAACGCATCAATGCTTAAGTGAAAGATTCAGTAGCCTACTTATGCAATGTGATTCAATTTCTGTGACATTCTGGAAAGGGCAAAACTGTAAGGACAGGAAACATTAGTGGTTGGGGGGTAGGCTGACTACAAAGGTGCATGTGTTTTTGGAATAAAAAAAAACTTTTATACCCTTCCTGTGGTGGCTATACAATGTGAGGTGTATGTCTAAACATGCAGAGTGGTACATTTAAAGGGGAGAGTTTTATTATATATAAACCTTAAAAAAAGGAAGGGGGAGACATTTTTACTGTGTGGGGGGAGGAAGGTTAAGCTTCCAGATAAGTGGGTTTTGATCCTGCATTTTTATAGCAAATGCAGACCAGACATTATCACCAGCTGGGAAAGTTTCAAAAGAAATTCTGGCACAGAAGTGAGTGTTTCTCCAATACATGACAGAAACTGTTAAAATACTGGTTAGAGAAAGATTTGTTATCATGGCTTAATAGATGATAGCTGAGACGAAGAATATTACAGAGTAGCATGTCTAGAACTAACCTATACTATACTTTTACACTACCAGGAGAAAAAAAATTTATCACATACACAAGATCGATTACGATGAAAACTGATCATTAGTGACACCTGTAAGGGCAATTTCAGTGCACTGGTACAGCTTGTTCAAGATTACATTGTGCTAGCATTGCTTATAGTACTAATAGCGGATTAGCCTATGATACATACTATAGAATACTACATAGTTAAAGAGATAGGACAGATCCATATATATTGATAAAGGAAGATGTAAGACAGTGTTGGCTGCAAAAATATTCCAAACAGTACACAGAGTATTTCATTATTTAAAAATATACAATTGTATTCAGTGGATAAATAGTCAAAATAAGTTTCCTGGTGATTGGGTGAAGATTGGGTATATTTTATATGAATTTCTTTGGAATTAGAATTTATTCATGTTTAAACTACTGAGCATATACTATAAATTATGTATAAAATATTGAATGATATATATGATTACATAGTATTATATACAGTGTATATTGTGTAATATACAATGAACAACTAATATATACAATGAACAACATAAGGAATATTCAAGTAAATAAATCTAGCAAATGCAGACCAGACTTTTAGGAAGGCAAAAGGGGGTAGAAGAGAAAGGGTCGAAGAAAACCTTTCTTAAGGTGGTTGAGATTTGCAGGTACATACGCTAATAAAACAGAACATTGATTATTTTATTTAAAAACCTCAAAAAAATTTATTATTTCAAAGTAAAAAATAATAAATATTAATAAAATGTCTAAGATTAGCTTTAAAATAATCTGAGGGTAGGCAGTGAGTGGGAGTATAGATCAAGTAAGACTGGCCAAACTTGTTGAAGTAGGGTGATGGGCATGTAAGGATTTGTTAAACATTTTTCTTTACTTTCGTTTTCAATTTCCAATAATACATGTAAATTTGCTCAGTATGCTTTCTATTAAGAAAACATGGACAATGAAGTGGCACATAAAAAACATTTTAACCAACAAACTACTGTAAAATAATGTGATAAAAGACTTTGGAGAAACTTAATGCTGAAAGGCACTGTAAAGAGATCCAGTCTTTCTGGCAATATCTTTCTCAACACAGTTCCTCATCTGAGCTACTGCATATAAAATAATTTGAGTAACTTTTTTTTTTGAGACAAAGTCTTCCTCTGTCGCCCAGGCTAGAGTGCAGTGGTAAGCGATCATAGCTCATTGCAGCCTTGAACTCCTGGCATCAAGTGTAAATCTTACTGATTTATTACCTACAGTGGATACTTAAGGGAAATTAGGCTTACTTCTCTAGTGGAATTGAGGTTGAGAATGACTGCCAAAATATGAGTAACACTAGAATGAAATATAAAGAGCATGATACTGTGTATTTAAAAGAAAAATAGATGTATCTAATTGATTAAAGACCATAGCATAGCAATGTGATGCTCTATAATTACTGTAAAAAAGCAGGCTGGGCACGGTGGCTCAAGCCTGTAATCTCAGCCCTTTGGGAGACCAAGGTGAGAGGATATGAGACCAGCCCGAGCAATTTGGTGAGACCTTGTCTCTATAATAAATCAAAAAATTAGCCAGGTGTGGTAGCACATGCCTGTAGTTCTGCCTACTTGGAAGGCGGAGGCAGAAGGATCGCCTGAGTCCAGCAGGTTGACGCTGAGGTGGCCATAAGCATACCACCACACTCCAGTCTGGGCAACAGAGTGAGACTCTGACTCAAAAAAAAAAAAAAAAAAACCACAGATTTGTGAACATTATAGAAATGTATATATCAAAAGCACTTATGAAGCTTGTTAAAAATAGAAATATTCAGCCCCTACCCAAATAGTCATCAGTCTCAGCCAGCTGAGAAGTGAAGTCACCAGGATACATAGTGTTTCTTTTCTTTGTAAAGGTGTTCAAGTACTCCCAGGTAAACTGCTTAATCCATTTGAAAGTCTTTGATGGAATACTGAGCTATGTGCATTAGCATTTTAAAGTTTTTATTATTTTTCCTCACCATAGAGACTGAGAGAAATTAACAGTATGATACGGACAGGAGAAACTCCAACTAAAAAGAGGGGGATTCTTTTGGAAGATGGAAGTGAATCACCTGCAAAAAGAATTTGCCCAGAAAATCATTCTGCCTTATTACGCCGTCTCCAAGATGTAGCTAATGACCGAGGTTCCCACTGAGGTTAGTCTCTTGTATTAAAACTGTCCTTTCACAAACTGTTAAGCAGCAGCATCTAGATTATGGAGCTCTTTTCTTAATTCCAGCCAATCAGTTATAGCCTGTTAGTAACTTGAAGGGACATTTTTGTAAGAAACTGTACTTACTACTCCCGGTATCCTTAGGATATTTTCATTTGACCCACCTACCTTTTCCCCTACCATTCAGTGCTGTTATAATCCAAACTTGGATTTTTAACTCTTTGGCGAAGCTTTTACAAGTACTACAAAAAACAAAGTGTACTCAAACATGAGTATTTAAAAAAAAAAAAAGGGAAAGAAAAGGTCTCTTTTGACATGCTCTAACTGAGGATCTGTATTTGAAATTCATTCCTGTTTTGTGGTCAGCTCTAGTCCTCATGAAAAGCAAAACAAAAATTAGGTATTTTGTCCTAAAACACTTGGTAGGAGTGTGAGATTTTTGCATTCCTCAAACAGAACAGAGGAGAGCGTGCCCAGATTTGGAGGCCCTAGGTCATTAGCCTAGGTAGGCTCCCGTCCCCTTTGTGCACTTCTTCCCTTTCCCGGTTAGGTGTGGTGCAGTATGAAAAGTGCTTGCTTGTTTGGCTGTGCCATGTCTGAGTGAACCTGTATAAGATACGGCACTTTAGGGCTGTAAAATGCATGATTTTGTAACCCAGATTTTGCTGTATATTTGTGATAGCACTTTCTACAATGTGAATTTATTAAGTACAAAACTTCCAGGCTAACATTCAATATTTTCTTTAATGCTTTTGTACTTTTTTAAAATGTTAAAGCCCCCATAGCCACCTTTTGGGCACATGTTTTAAATTCTCCAGTTTTTTGTTGTTGTTAAATAGGGATGCGCTGGCTAAGTAAAGATTTTAAATCAAGTTGAATTAAGGGGATTACTATAAAAAAAATTATGACCTCTTCCTTTAAGGAGGTAGCTATCCAAAAGACATGTCTATTAAGGTGATATATTTTAAAATATTTTGGGGTGTGTTCCTGGCAGTTTAAAAAAATAGGTTTGAGAATTTAGGTTTTTATTAGTACATAGTACCATTTATACAAATTAGAAAATGTTATTTAACAGCTATTGAATTATCTATATATACCTTTATTAATCACTATTGTTCAAGCAGTTTTAAAGTTGAATTAATCTTATTAGGGAGAAAATTCAATTGTAAATTGAATCAGTATAAAAGTTACTAGGTAACTTCGTATTGCTCTGAAAGAAATATGGAACTTACACTGTTCAATTAGAATAGTGTTCTGCAAAAATATTTATAAAACTTCAAGATACATACTGCTACTGTAATTTTATATGAAGATAAGTGTATTTTTCAATAAAGCATTTATAAATTAGTCTTTGTTTAATGATGTTGAGAAAAGGGTATTTAGTTTCCTGCATAAATGACAAAGAACAATCATTTATTGGTTTATTTTGTCTCTACTAAACACATTAGTCATTCATCATTTAAATATCTGATTTCATTAGAAACCATTTTAACATTTTTTCTTCCTCTTGCCATAAAAATACAGTAAGTAATTTGCTTAAAAACAAACTATGAACAAATGTTCTGGTTTCTTCTCACTCAAAACTAACACGTTTCTCAGTGACAGCAGTTTGTAAATCAGTAAGACAGCAGGCTGAAGACTAAGATTCAAATGCTCTTTCATGTTGAAAGTGCTGAGCTATGGAACCTGCTCTGTATACCTCTCCTCTCCATTTCCTAATATATGTACAATTGAAACCACTGATTTAAAAACTATTAAACAGTGCTGAATTCTGTCCGCTGTAGTAGTTTAAATGAATGCAACTTACCTTTAGCATTATATTCAGAAAAATACTTAAGCCTCAAGGTCCCCAATAATTTGGAGTACTGAACTAGATAACCACCCTAAGACACTTCTGACAGAAGTAATGCATTACTTAGAGGTTTCCAAACTTGCTGTTAGAACCTATGTATACATGGAAAATATTGGTAGTCAGTCATTGTTCACACAGTTTATTCTTCAGGCAGTCCTTTGCCATTGGTCAGCTTGAATTAGGCCAGAGTCCAGCAGGAAAGTGCATGGTGCACCAGATTCACCACCTCTTAAGTTGCCACTGTTTTCTCTTCTTTACTGAAAGGTTGTACTGAGCCAGGCTTTACCCATGATAGGCCAGCAACATGAACACTTTTATTATGCTGTTCTTCAGGCTTCTTCTAGGCACAATCAAAAACAGATAATAAAAAAAAATGACTGAGGAGGTTTCAGCACTGTACAAACCTGTTTCTCAAAAAGTTATTTGTATTTAGTGAGCAGTCTTACAAGAGTAAGTAAAAATGGTTATCTACTTACTTTCTGAGTTAGCATCTTCTCTCTGGCTTCATCATGTACAGAAGGATTCCATGGAGAAAAGCTTCAGGGAGAGAAAAATATTAAATTGTTTTTTGGCTTACTAAATTTGTATAACATCCATTTGGCAGAAATTAAGCCAATTCCCCTAAAAAGGAACAATACTTTTATTAAGAGTAATCTTTAAATAATCAGTTGTCAACATACATGTTTTATTCATTATCTGATTTTCTCACATAAGTAGCCCTAATATACAGATTATCTCATTTAAACCTCACATCAACCCCTGAAGTCTATCATTTAAAGATTAAGAAAGTGGGCACAGTAAAACTAATTGCTATAGGGCACCAAAGCTAAATAGTGCAAAACCCAACCAGTCCTGCTGAGTCCAAGTTCTTTTTTTTTTTTTTGAGCTGGAGTCTCACTCTGTCGGTCCCACTGCAGTGCAGTGGCACGCTTCCGGCCACCACAGCCTCGAGCTGCTGGGCTCCGGCGATCCTTCCGCCTCAGCCTTCCAAGTAGCTGGAACTACAGGCGCGCGCTACCACGCCCAGCTAATTTTTTGATTTATTGTAGAGATGAGGTCTCGCCAAGTTGCCCAGGCCAGTCTTGAACCCGCGGGCTCAGGCAATCCACTCATCTCAGCCTCCCAAAGCGCGGGATTACAGGCTGAGCCACCGAGCCTGGCAGAGTCCAAGCTCTTAATGACTATACTCTGCTGCTTCCCCAAGCAGTCTCAATGTTGCCAAAGAACTAAATCAACAATTCTTCAGTTCTCAGTACTCTTCTAGACACTGTTTCCCATGATCAAGTATCACAGTGCTTCAGAAATCCACCACTTTCACACTAGTACTCAGGTTCCCTCTCCACCAAATCTGAATGTTGACGGGGCTGTGGAAGTTTAAGAGAGACTCTAGCTAAAACTGCCAACTAAAAAGTCCTGACATATGAATGAATGAGCATATTACAAGAATTCTTAGAAAACCAGTCACTAAATAACTTGCTATTGGCACAGTGTGCCAGATATAAAGCACTTTGTTTGAGGAAAGAGCCTAAGAGGCATGAGAAACTGAGCTGACACCTAGTTATAAAGGCTGTAGGCTAAAAGCTTTTGCACAAGCGTTTTAAATCCTCAATCTAAGATCACCTAGAAAATGGAAGTCGATTACTAGAAAAGACAGTTCATTTAGGTGATGTACCACTTACCTAATTGCATAGGGGTCTTCTATTTTAGGTTGGTCAAACAAACGAGCAGTGCACACCTTAACACTGTCAACCACTTTACTTTTAAAAAGCTGAACATCCTTTTCATACCTGTGTTAAAAGTGTAAATCAAAAAGTTACCAACCTAATTGACTCAGCTGCATCTTCAAATTTATCTTAAATAAAGCAAAAGTAACATACAATACTGCAGCCTCTGGATTTAGGGGGCTTGCTGTATCAATCTTGTAGAAAACTCTCCTTGCATACATTAGTACTTGCCAAATATGATTATGGTTCCGCCTAAAGGGATATGGCATGATTAGTGAGGCTTCCTCTTGCTGTATTATGTCACCAGAAGAAACACTTATTTACTTACCTCCATTTTGCAAATGCTCTCTTCACATCCAGTTCACCTGAGGTGGGATCAACTAGCGGGTGAAAGACGGGAATATCAAACACCAAGCGCTATATTTAAAGAGAGACATATCCTTTAATGGAAGCAGTGGACATTATTAGGCCCACAGAGATAGTAAAAGGAGTTTCAGGACAACAAGGCAGTCGTGTTGCTTAAAGTCAGAGCTGCCTCAAGAGGGATACTTAACTACTTTTACCATTTTCCTGTAAAACTAAATTTTGCAGTGAAGTGGGGGAAAAAGTCACTCTCCTCCACTATAGTGTGGCGATCACCATTCACAGAGTAAGTGCATGCAGTACAGCATCCAGCCTCACTTGCACACCCTGGGCAGAGGAACAAGTAAAGCTAAAGGCAGAGGATGGCACATCAGTAGCTGCAACAAAGCACAGAAATCCCTGTGGAAAACTATTGGGACAAACTATTGACAAATTTTCTGGGAACTGAAATCATAAAACTATTCAGTCAGGAAAGAACCAAGAATGCTTGAAATCCTTTAACCTCCCCCCTTGCTGACCCACAAATGAAGCCAGACTATATCACCAACTTACTGGACAGTCACCATCTGGATAGTTATCAGGGATGTAAACTGTAAACTTAAATACACCATCTTGATAAAGTCCATGCCGTATGAATATTACTCCAAACCACACTGAAGGAAAAAATAAAAATGGTTAAGTCCTAAATTTGTGTGAGAGGAAGAAGCAAATATGCTATAAATTAAGAGTGAATCCTTATCTTACTTAATGCAGAGCGATAAGATGGTTGCACATAGACGCCAGGTAACTTCTGTTTCACAACCAAGGTACTAAAATGAAAGCATAATAATTAACTTGTGTGGATATAAATGACACATATAGATCAAACCACCCCACTTGAATGGTCTCTCAAGGGGCAGATGATGCCCAATACATGCAAGCCAAGTTATAATCTCTCACCAGACACAACTCTGAGTACTGCCTTGACAGCTGTTGCCCACTTACTGTCTTCACAAAAGTAACTCACAGAAAAGTACATAAGCCAACAAAGAGCCCCAAATAGACACACAAAGAATCAAGTTTTCCTTCTAGAAACTGGCTCTTCTAAAACATCACCTTGGAACCAGCTTGTAGGTCATCGTGAACAATTCAACCTGAGGTAAGTTTTAGACATTAAATCTGAGGTAAATGAGAATATATGTAAAATTAATGTTTTTGTAACTGTAAGATGATAGCTGTCATACACACATTCAAAAAAGGTTTAAGACACAATTTTAGGTAATTAAGAATAAAGATTCTATAGAATTGCCAACACTTAGTTGTCATTTTAAGTTTGAAACACCAGATCCTATGGGAGAGGGCAGTGTTTAGATTTCCAGTGTTGCCTGTGAAGGCAGACGTCAGTGAGACTCTCACACTCTGCTCCCAACTCAGACACCTGAACTCTGTGGGCCTTTCCCCAGGGAGTATGAAACTGGGTGCTGAAAAAAAGGAAAGACAAGCATATTGACACAAAGGCTTCACTGGGTTTCTGGGACCTAGTTACCTGCCGACAGCCATTCTGCTCTGTTCCTTGCAAATGAATCTATGAACCTAATAGGTAAGGCTATGATCAGACCCTGAAAAGAACAATGTTTACCTAGGGCCTTAAAACACATTAGCCTGGCAGTTCTGAATTTTATCAAGGAACATGTATTTGGCTTTAGTTTATTGTTTTTATTACCTATTTGCCATTACACTTCTTTTTAACCTTTTTGAAATTATCTATTCTATTTTTAAGCCACTAAAATTCAGTGTGTCATCAGCAACATGACTGGCAGATGAATCTACTACAGTGAGATTTGCCAGAAAAGGCAATTTTGTGTTCTAAATCAGACATAGATTTAATCACTACAGTAGAAGCCTGTCCAACTCACTGCCCAGCCTCAAACACGAGGCCTTCATTATAAAGCAAAAGGGACCTATTGCTACACCAAATCACACCCAGCCAATTACACTGGGGCCTTAGACCCTCTGACCATTAAAACATTAGTACATTAAGGGGGAGGGTTCAAGGATGCATTTAAAATAACTTCATACACAAATTTTAAAATGATGGAAATTAAGAATTCTCCAAACTTTCTGTCCTTTTAATAAATTATTAAATGCCACCTGAATCTGTGTGTTGTTTGAGCCCCTATATATGTGTGCCAGGTGCTAAGAAGCTCAAAATAACCAGCACTCTGCACAAGAGCTCAGCTCTTTGCACCCTACAGATAGGTGCAACTTCAGTCCAATTGCAGACTTCTGTGACTAGTCAGGTTCTTACTTATATGGAGCCCAAATCTTTGTAACTTCCCTATAATTTCCAAGTCCTGTCATACAGATAAGTCAAATCTCTTTTTATGACTAAAATTTTCTCTTTTCAAAGCCAGCAGTTCACATTCCTTCAACTGTTGATCCCTAAGGTCTGGCTTCCTCACCCCTCCCTACTGGGATCCTCCTGTGTCAGGATGCCTCCTATAAGGTGATAACCAAAACGGGGCACAATCTTCCAGGTGGGTCTGACCCAAGAAAGAACAGATTGCCACTCTCCACTGTCCTACCCTCTTAAAAACCTCTTCAGGAGGAGAATTCCTTACCTCATATAAAGGAAGATCAAATTAAGTTCCTAGTTTAGCCGGGCTTGGTGGCTCAGCCTGTAATCCCTCGCTTGGGGAGGCTGAGGTGAGTGGATTGCCTGAGCCCGCGGGTTTGAGACCTGCCTGGGCAACTTAGCAAGACCTCATCTCTACAATAAATAAAAAATTAGCGGGGCGTGGTAGCGCACGCCTGTAATTCCAGCTACTTGGAAAGCTGAGGCGGAAGGATTGCCAGAGCCCAGCAGGTCGAGGCTGTGGTGGCCAGGAGCGGTCACTGCACTCCAGTTGGGGTGACAGAGTGAGACTCCAACTCAAAAAAAAAAAAGTTCCTAGTTTACTGCAGGTTCTCCTTTTTTTTGGAGTTGGAGTCTCATGCCTTTGCCCAAGCTGGAGTGCAGTGGCACACATTCTCATGGCCACCCCAGTGTCGACCTTCTGGGTTCCAGTGATCCTTCCACCTCAGCCTTCAGAGCAGCCCGAACTATAGACGCGCGATACCATGCCCAGCTATTTTTTATTTTTATTGTAGAGACAAGGTCTTGCAAAGTTGCCCAGGCTGATCTTGAACCCGAGGGCTCAGGCAATCCACTCGCCTCGGCCTCCCAAAGTGCTGGGATTACAGGCTGAGCTACTGAGCCTGGCCTACTATAGGTTCTTAACATCTTTTCTTACTCTCCAAAATACATTAAAGCACACATGTGCCTTTAAATAATATTTACCCAAGCTCCAAATAAGAATCATAGTTAACGTATGATATTTACATAACACTACCTAGGTTTTAGTTAAAAGTCTTATTACCAGCAGTAGCCTCTATAGTTCTATATTTATTAACCCTTTGCACTTGGAGACATTTCATGGATCACTTACCAGCAACTTGGCCATACTTTATGAAATAGTGAAAAACAAATCAGTTCATGTTAATAGTACAGCACTGTAATCAATTATTTTATTATAATGATATTTGGCTTATAATGGAATTTTGGACATGGAGGAACTTATTACAAAAAAAATCAAAATTTTATATCCTATTTTTCCAACATGCAGTAATGTGTGAAGTGGTCACTGACATGCACTGCAGGTTCATTAACACACATCAAGCAATAGTAATTTTGCTTGACATCTTCCTCATGGTGTTGTTCTATTTGAGCAAACAATGCAATCTTGTGTCTTCTTCCAAAATTAATATGTAATTTATTGTCCAGTCTCGTTCGGAGACCACGTGGAAGGACACACTCACAATTTCTGAAAACCACTTCTCAACTGATCAATCAGAAGCTTGACAGATTTCAAATGGGACATAGGCTTTTCATTGTTTTTGAAAGTAAAACTTCAAAGAAACATACACTTATGAAAAAAATTGTGCTGGCGTACGTTTGTCCTGTATAATCACCAGCAATCTCTTTATATCCCCTGAAAGGGGACATCTGAGTGGTTTGCTAGCTTTACAATGTCTTCCCAGCGGGGACATCTGAGTGCAAAGGGTTAAGGCTAATATTGAAGGGGGGTTGGGTTTGAGCAGTTCAAATGACTGCCCTTTACTGACTGCATCAGAATAAATTTTATTCTTCACCTTCAAAGATCATTCATAATTTAACCAAATAGTGTGTTAAGAACTTACAATTCTGCAAGAAGAGAGTATTCTAGGTAGAAGGGTCCGTAGGAAGCATGAGTGCCATTTGTTGACTGTGCTGCTGGTGCAGGAGACGTAGGCTTAGTTATGGGCAAAGCATTTTTGGGAATAGAAGGCAGCTGTTTCTTTGGCGCAGTTCGTGGAGGACTGGTTTTCACGTCCCCTGTTAATGTCTTCTCTTCACCATCAGACCGCTATTCAAGATGAAGTTGTGAGAATATTTGTTAGAATGATTCTTAAATCACAAGTGTACAGTAGTATCCCCATGACCTAGAAGCTGGAATTACTTTTTTTTACAAGGACATCCTAACACCATGATCAAGATAACCTGAAAGACCTTTGAGCAGGCAGGTCATAAAAAGAGCAAACAAAGCTGAGGCAAAACTAAAGCATTAAGGAAATTCTTTTATTAGGTGTATTCTGTAAGGATGATAGTCAATATTTACAAGATTAAATGAAATACAGAAATAAATATTTTCTCCTGGTGGCCCCCCCAAAGGGGCAAGGAGTTACTGAGCAATTAGACAACTGTACAAGACTAGAAAAGTCCCCTTGTTCTTAGATGTTATAAAAGGTCAGGTGTTAAGAAGCTCAGAATAAATAGTGTGGATGACTGAAATTAGTTGCTATCTGTTAGTTAGCACTTGGTTAGAAACAAAGAATGAAGCTATTCTCTGACTTGCTTGGGTATGATTTTGATCTTGTCCCTAATGGATATGTCTCCACATTTGAAATATCACCAGCATAAACCGTCATCCTTAGGCAAATGCTGACATGAGTAAGAGAATAACCTACCATCTCATAGTTACTTCCTTAGCTCAAGGACATCCAAAGGCTGTTTAATTAGTTGTATTAAAAATGTATATCATGAGTGTTGCTCCAGTGATAGATGCATTGAAGGCCCTGACTTCACCACAATGCAATTTATCAGCGTAACTGCACTTGTAGCCCATGAATATGTATAAATAAAAAAATAGGTGTGGTGGCTCATGCTGTAATCCCAGCACTTTAGGAGGCTGAGGTGGCAAGACTGCCTGAGCCCAGGAGTTTGAGACCCCATTAGAATTGTAATTACCACAACAATTCTATTTGAAATGCAACTTCAGTCTCAGAAACTGACTTCACCCAACAAAATAATTATTTCTCAAAACTTAAACTAGAAAACCAAGCAATTTTGTTAAGATTACAGATGACTATGGTATGGATTATTTCAGTCTGTATTCTGAGCTTTTTGCAAATGGGCTTTCTTACTAAATGTGTTAACGATACCTACTTTGCGTACAGAGCTTGTAGACATGCTCCAGAAAGGGTTCATAACGTGTACTCCAAACAAAGAAATTCAGTGGTCTTTGTCATCAAACTCTTCTGTGCTCAGCATTCACTTTACCTTGAAACAAGATGGAAAAACACAGAAATACCAACCCTAACAGTTAAGACTTCTGAAAGGGTGAGGAACTAAATCTGATATATAAAATATATATAGATATAAAATATGTTATATAACATATAGTTATAAACACCTAGGAAAATGTCTTCAGGCATCTTCAGAAATAGTTTCTTTTTATACTCCCTTCCTCTTCTGGCTCCAATTTCTTTCACACCTTTAGATGTTTACAAGAATCTGTATACCAGGTCCCTGGCTAGGATTCAGATATTCAGGGGCTCGGATCATGGCTTGGGTGCCAGAAATTCAGAAGATACAGACAATAGTTGCTACTAGCATATCTAGGCATTTAACTATGGGAAAGCCAGATTCAGAATGCACTGTACCCACATCCACACAAGTTATATCACTCTTCCCACGGTTATGGAACGAATGGTAAAGATGCAAGGTGGCTGATTTTAAGAATTGTTTTGAACTCATTTAAGTACAAAATAATTCCTCCAGCAAAGCTATTAGCCAAAGAAATAAGAGAAAACAGGGAAGGCAGAGCATACATATGTTAGTAAGGAGAGAAAAGGTTGCCTGGCTCCTGTCAGTACCACCCCCAAGAAACTCCCTTTTCAACTGCTAAAAATACAGAAACTCTATAGAATTAGGCGTGTAAGGAATTGCCAGGTAATACATACAAAATGCAACAGAGGAGTACAAAAGAGACATTTCAAAAACACCGACATTCCATCTGAAGCTTCAAGTAGTGGCTAAGAAAGCATGTCTCAAAGGTCACAAAGTCAGTGGGTCATTTACTAAAAATACAAAGAAGCAAAGGAAAAACAGCCAAGCACTGCTGTAAGAACAGCAACTTCTCTACTCTGGTGATGTTCCCCCAGGCTCTGTTTCATTTAAAGTAGAGCTCCTTCTCTGAATTCCTACTTGCACCAACAAAAAGCTGGAGGTGAAAACGGTCAAAACTTAACATTTTCCTAAATTCCTAAGAAGCAAATCATTAGCAACACAAGTACCAAATGTCTTTATTCAGCAATACTTTTGTTTTCTCTCTGATGAGCCTATGACATCCATGAGTAGGAACCAGGTCTTTCATACCTTGCCAGTGCCTATTACTTCTGTTTTGCTTTCCAAGAGGTAATGCCACCCGGTAATTAAATCAGTGGAATGAGAATCCTGGCTCGCCCACTGATATGTTGAGTTACATCCAGTAAGTGGCAATAGCTCTCTCCAAATCTGCTTTTAAAGGTGACTATGACACATGAAAATAGTTGGGACTTTTAAAAAATGGAGGAGGGGGAAGGTTCCCGTTTGGCCCAAATGAAAACAACACTGATTTTCAGATTCAGCAGTTCTGTGCCACAACCCCACTATCCTCCAAGAGGGACCTGATTCAACAGGTGATCCCCACCCCTGGGGACACAGGGGTGCTCCCCATGTAAATTTACTGGCTTGGGGCAAACCTATAAAGTCCCTTCCTGTCTAACGCGTTATGATTCTATGACTTTACCAACAGAACTGGTCCCCAGTTCTTTCTGTCTTTCAGCAGATGTTGTCTATTGCTGCCTAAGTTTGCAATGGATCTTTTTAACTATTTAATCATTTATTAGATGTCTAGTCTATCACAGATACAGCATAACATGTTCCGATAGGAATGACATGGATGGATGGAAGACATAGGCTACACCCTTGTCACTGGGGAAACAATTTTGGAATTTCTGCTGGTTGGCCATGGTAACATTGCTTTACTCCACACAACAGAGAAGTCTGGATCTTCAGCCTGAGCGAATGACCCGTACATGGCAGAGCTGTACTAGACGTGGATGCTGCTGTTCCTTTTATGTGCCATAGTGCCACCACAAGCACTATCTTAATACATCACCCCGAAAATTGGCTTAAGAAATTCCACGTTAATAGGCGACAGAACAGGCCCAGAGAAAAGACGAAATGGCCCCGACTAGGATCGCTGGGGACAACCGGGACCGGCAGCCGGCCTCGGACAGGCACCTTCGACCGGGATGGAAACCAGTCTCCGAGCACGCAGAGAATCTGGACAAACCTGTCTCGAGATGATGCAAGGCAGGGGCCATGTACTGGCCTCGCGGCTAGCTCGGGGGTGGTCGGGGGATCGCGAACTCCTCCAATGGGGGGCTAAGGGCTTCTGGGACTCAGCGACGCCCCCCTCAGCCAGGGCGTTGGGTCGGAGACCCAGCAGGAGAGGGCGGGCCGGGGACAGGGCGAGCCAGTCGCGCCCGCCTCCCTCCCTCAGGCTGGCCCGACCCAGCTCGCGCCGCAGCCCCTAGCTGTGGGCTCCAGACTCCGAGACGGCCAGCGCAGCAGGTGCCTGCAAACGCGCACAGGTGCCCAGTCTCACCCCCGTGTCCCAGTGCGGCCGCCGTCACGACGGAGTCGCCAGCGCCCGGTTGGGCAAACAAATACTGGGCCCGAGGAAGTCGGCAGCCCGATTCACTCCTCAGGTCTCGCGTACCTACCAGCCTGCCAAGCAGTGCGCCTCTCTCCAGCACCTTCAGTGCAGAACTCCCGGCTGCCGAGAGCCGCCGCGACCAGACAGCATCTCCGGCCGCAGCACCAGCCCTGCCCCTGCCCGCGCCCCGCCCCGCCCTTCCCTGCCCTCGGCGTCAGGCTCCGCCCTCCCGCCCCACGCCCCTGGGCCCGGACGCTTCCGTCCAGTCTTTCGGAGCCAACTGGTTTCCACACCTGCCCGTCAACGACGTTCTTCCGGGGGCGTTGGGACGACCGCATTCCATCCTGCCAATCAAATTAGCTTCCTTTGGGTGGGGCCGCATTTGACCCTCCCCTTACGTAACAGCGCCCGGGACGAACCGTCAATCACGGAGGTCTCGGCCCCCGAGGAGGGATGGGGCGGATACAAACAAGCGCCGAGACGTAATTGGTTACGGCGTCCGCCAGTCACCATAGAGACGGCCTGGAGGTTTTTGCCGGCAAGCCTGGAGGTGGCGACTGCGGGTGTTCTCGGGCCGGGGCGTTGGACTGGAGTCCCTGTACGCGATTTGGCAGCGGTCTCCAGGCCCGAGGCCGCCACGTCTGGCCCACCGGGTCCCAGGCGACTGGAGTGGGTGGGACTGGGTAGCTGTCGGGTCAGAAGGACGCTTCGCGTAACGTGGAGAAACGCCCGTTTTCTACGTCAGAGAATGGAGCTAAAGGCTGGAGCTGGAGGGAGCTGAAATCCAAGTCATCCCTTGGCACCAGCACAGCCAGAAGAGCTCTTTGAAAACGTGCTTGTCGGCCCCAACCTGCACGACTCAAATAGGGGAAGGAAATAGGGGAAGGAGACGGAATGCGGTCGTCCCAACGCCCCTGGAAGAACGTCGTCGAAGAATGTCCAGACATGAACATCCGTCGCAAGTTCTCCCGGTGATCCGGGGCACGCTGAAGTCTGGGAACCTCTCCCATGGCAAGTTTCTATCACTTCTAGACATCACCTTGCTCAGTATCTTACACTCAGAAGAAATATTCTCCGATCAGGTTGTTTGTTCAATTTTTGGTTGTCTGGTTTTGTTTTGTTTTTTAACCCACAAATCCTCACTTTGACTTTCCGCCTCCTTTCCCTTGGATGTCTGTCTGCAGCCCCGTTCTGTGAACACCACTCATTGGCTTTCCAAGCCTTGTCTTAAAGCGATGCCGTCCCATGGGATGCCCCTCCAGTTCTGACATCACAATTCGAAACAACCCACTCCTTCAGCAAGTTTCTACCCTGTCTCTAGACACCAGTGACACTGACGTGTGTCTCTGACACCTCCTAACTCAGTATCTTATATTCAGAGGAGAAAAAATATTCTCTGACCAGGTTTGTTCAATTTTTGGGTGCCTCTATGAGATTCTGGTAAATGACTTACTAAATGGCAGGAATAGGTTGGCTTTGAAATTCAACTTCCTCCCTAGCTGAAAGCGCTTCTGAACCACCTCCTTTTTGTCCAGTTAGGACACACTTAGGAAAATTATAATGCCCTTAATATGAGTCTCAAGACAAAAAGGAAGCAAGCGGAAATCTTTTTTTCTGCCCACTTGTGCTCTCCCTTGGCATTTCTCTGGCCCAGTTCCTCCCAATCTTCTTTGCAGGCTCATCATCCTCTTCTAGGCTAATTTTTGATCTTACCCCTTCCGCAAACTTCACCAAGGATTCACAAATGAATTTCTCCAGCTCACATCTCTCCACTGAGCTTCACATGCATGTAGCCAACTGCGCACTTGGCACTAGTTGCCTCAGACCCCAATATCTGTGTTCTTATGGCTGCACGTGCCAGAAAAACCAACCCAGACTGGCTTACGTAGCAAGGGGATTTCTCTCCTGTGGAATGGCAGACGACTCTCCTGTGGAATGGCAGCAGGGGTGGCGCTTTGGCCTTCAGGCACTGCTCTCCTGGCAGTCTCTGGAACGGCACTTCCAGGCAAAATGGCTGCTGCCATTCCAGACACATCCAGTGTTTAACAAAACTAAAAACATCCCTTTCTTCCAGTGGTCTCTTTTGAAGAGCAAGAATACCTCTCCCAGAAGATCCCCAGAAGAAATGCCCACATGTTTTAATGACCAGAAACGAATCATTGGGATTCTGACCACAACAAAACCCATCAAAAGCAAGTGGAATGAGTCCGCCATGATTGACTTGAATCCCTGGACTTTAGGCAGGGGTCAGACATGATCATATTTGTATTTTGAAAACATTGGTTTGTGCAGAGAACAAATTATAGGGGCACAAGTATCAAAGAGCAATTAAGAAACCATGGTAGTCGTTCAGGCAAGAGATGATTACATGAATCTGATGGTGGAGATGGAGAACTGAGTGTCAGAGATATTTAAGAGGTGGAATGAACAGAACTTGGCCATAGATTAGACATGGGGGGAAGGAAAAGGGAAGCATCATAGCCAATGCTAGATTTTTGGCCTGAGCTACAGGATGAATGGCGAGGCCATCACTGAGGTGAGAAACTGAACCACAAGCAAGTTTGGGAGGATGAGAAATGGGAAGCTACAAGTTCTGTTTTGGATAGGTATGTTTGGGGTGTAATTCTTTAAGCACTGTGCTTGTGTATCTGATACCCATTTCCACATTTTTATAGCTGACAGAACCTCGATTTTGTTGAGTTCAGGTCCTTCGGTGGTTCACCATTGCTTCCGCACTGGGCAAAGACCAGTCTCCTTACCACATCTGTGGGTCCAACCCCTCTGACATTCTTCCGATTCCTTGGAGAGGAGATGCTCTCCTACTCTGCCCCACCCAAGAGGGGGCCTTTGCACCGATTGTTCTCTTTGCCTGGATCATTCTCTTCGTTTCCCCACACAAAACTCAACTCAAAAACCACCTCCTTAGATCAATTTGCTGTTTATTTGGGAGATGACTTGATCGGTGTCTGTCTCCCATGCTGCAAGCTCCATGAGGCAGGAACCATGTCTGTTTTGTTCTGCATTTTCTGCCCAGCATCCAGCCCAGGTATGCAATCAATATTGGTCCAATGAAGAACAGAAGCAACTAAAGTACATTTTAAACATCAACCTGCAAGCCCACAGCTCTGTACCAAGAAGGCAACTCATTATGAAAATCAGGGTGATCTGTTCAAAGGAAAATGAGGAGGCAGCCTCAAGGTATCATTTCCTTAAGAATAAAATATAAAGTGCTGAGAAAAGTCTTAAATACAAACCTTACCTATAAAATATTTCCAATCATTTCATATTACATTGGCTATTCTAAATTTTTGGAGTGTATTTGATATTTTATTTATGTCAAAAGGTTCTTTCTGCATCAGGACTACTAGATATGTGATCTCTGAGTATTTAGGGATCATGCTCATGTTCTCATGTTCTAATCAGCAAAATATCCACCGAATCCATTCTTCTTTCGGTCTCTGGAAAATTAATTGTAACAAAGCAGTTTAGATCACTGACTAACTACTGAAGGCCTTAACAGAAAGGAGGGAGGGGCAGGATGATGAAGGTTAGTTGAAATGCGGATGTTCTATACACGTGCACACACAAGCCAATATTGTGTGCTCAATTTATTTGCTTCTAAATTCTTTTCTGAAAGGTAGATCCCTTAATACATATAACTGATTATGCATGTAGTTCAAGATACAAGAGAATTATGCATAACTAGTGTGCATATTAATGTCTTAGGAAAACTACAACTAGTACATTAAAACCATGATTTTATGGATCATGATGTTTAGAATGAAACTAGTAGGCATTTAAGTTTTCTTTTTAAGTAAATGGGTTGAAAGGAGGTTATGAAATAGTCCTGCAGTTAATAATGATCCTCACATATGGCAGAAATCACAAATTTTTGAGAATTACTGACAGTTTTGAAATACTGCTCTTGAGGGAGCAATATTTCTCCCTTTCTGTCCTCACCAATCCATATAGTCCTTGCTTAGAACCTTGCAAATGTGTTTCTAGTTTTTGGCTGCATCACACCTTCCTTTATGCCCTATCACCCATAACTCCTGGCCCTTGAGTAAGTGGGTGGGAAGATGGATGGATAGATGAAGGAGTAAATTTCATAGGCAGATGACAACGTTTCAAAACGAATCAGAGTAGCTCTGGGACCACTGTTAACATTTATGCCTTAAGGAAAAGCAACCAATATACAATGTTGCTGCTCACATAAGGCTGAAGAGAATTGATTTCCTTTTATAATCAAACAGTATTTTGAACATGGCATGACACTACAAATAACCACCTCTCTCTTAGCATGCTGATGACTATACCACCAGTCACAAGCGCAATCTTCTCTTTGATTGACATTATCTTTGGAAAAGCACCTCACCCTGTGGTTTCAGAGCATTTGAAAAGATGATAAAGGCTTCAGGTCAGTTTTAGCTACAGTGGTACATTCAGAAAAAGAAAGCCGGAGAGAGAGAAAGCAATATCCAATCACTGATAAGTCAGGGTCTGCAGCAGGAGGGGCATTATTTTAGGCATAGATAATTCCTTTCTTGCTGTAGGTAAATGGTGGTTCCCTGAAAAACTTGGGGTCGCAGTGATTTTGAGAGTCACTTATCTGAAGCAAATGACATTGTCACCATCATTTATGCTAACATTTTAGTATGCCAAACTTCCTTACAGTCAGCAATTCAACAATGGTTAACGTTTCGCTGTATTTCCTTTTCCTCTTATTTTTCCTGCTGAGTCATTTAAAACCAAGTTGCAGTCATTAGACCTTCACCCCTAAATCATTCAGTATAGATCTCCTAACAGCAAAGACATTCCTTTATAGAACTGCAGTGCCACAGTCACACCTAAGAAAATCCACTCCAAATTCCTAGCCTTCTTGCATGTCCAGACCTATTTAAATTGTCCTAATTGTACCACACCAATAACACTAGTAACACCAAGAATAAAGCTTTTATAGTCATTGCTATGGACTGAATGTCCCTTTAAAACTTGTGTTGAAAACCTAGTGACTAATATGATGGTGTTTGGAAGTGGGGCCTTTGGAAGATGATTGGGTCTTATGGGTGGGGCCCTCATGAATGGGATTTGTGCCCTTAAAAAGGGGGCTCCCGAGAGCTGCCTTCCTCTTCCACTATGGGAGGATGCATTGAGCAGGTGCCCTCTATGAGGATGAAGAACCTCACCAAACACCTAAGCTGCTGGCACCTTGACCTTAGACCTTCCAACTCCAAAACTGTGAGAAATAAATTTCTACTGTTTATAAGTTGCCCGGCTTATGGTGTCTGGTTATAGCAATCCAAACAGACTAAGACACTTACCATCATTTTTCTGAACCAGAATCCATTCACGATTCAGTCATTGCTTTCAGTTGTTATGTTTCTTTAATCTCTTTATTCCAGAAGAGTCCTCTTACCTTTCCGTACCGCCCCACCCCGCCACCATAACATTGACAATTTGAACATTCCTGGATATTCTAGACTTGGCTGACTGTTTTCTTGTGATGTTGTTTAACTTGATCCTCAGTTCCTGTATTTCTTGTAAACTGTAAGGTCTGAAGGTTTGATGCGTATTTGGCATTTTTGGCAGGAGTACTTCATGGGTGAGATGCTTACTATGACTCTTTGAGCGTTGACTTAGTAGAATTGCATCACAATAGCTATGCGTGAACCAACAACTAAAAGCAAATATACTCTGTTGTTAATATGTGAAAAACAGACTTACACTAACAAAAGTTACTGGAATAGCTGAACTATACATATTAATAAACTTTGAAGCCTTCAGTTGGGTATTGTGGTCCTTCTTACTTCCCACTTTTAAGGCTGATTTCCTGTCAATAACTTTATTATCACAAATATTGGTGAGTCCCTAACTCAGAGTTGTTCTCATGGCAGCGGGCTGGTATTTAATGCTAGTCAAATGGAGTCCGTTTAAAAATAAGCTGAATGTGATTCGGAATACAATAGTTGGCAAGCTGTGGTTTCTGCGCTGGGAAATGCAGTGAGGGGATTAGCAGGTCCGGGGAGGGATGGTTCTCCTTCTGGCCCAGGTAGTTGGTCAAGTCAACTCCTAGGGTCCCTGATAACTGGTACGCTGTAAACTCTTTCTTTAGAACGTCCACTTTTTTTTCTCTCTCTGATGTGACATGGTACAAAACATTCCTAAATGTGCCCGAGAAGAAGAAATAAAGACAGCTTGAAGAAACATTAAAACCAGGGACATAGTGGCTGCTTCTAGGAATGTGAATCAACACAAAGGTGACAGCTGCGAGCTGGTCCCTGGGAATCCTAACAGGTTTGCATAAATGTAGTTTGTGTATTTTCCCCAGTAACAGGCAGCAGCTTCTCTGGACACCAATTACATGGCCTTTCCCCCTTCATGTAACACTTAACAGGTAAACTTTCCTCTAACTCTCAGCTCCCTGCCTGGGAAAGTGCTGGGTTCATTTAAGGAACCCAAGGGGAGTGGGGAGTGGGGAGTGACTGAACTCCTCCTGGTGGGTGGTTGAGTGCCCTCTTGTGGGCAGTAGGAAGAATGCAGGTAGCCAAGCCAAAATTAATTTCCCTACGTATCCTCTGCTTGGAGAATATTATGTGTACATTTTATACCCATTCTCCTAAAAATCCCGAGTCACCATGTGCATTCCTAAAAAATCATGCCTAAAAGTTTTATATTTTCCTTAAGCAAAGTGCTTAGTAGTCTCAAGCAGAATCGCCTCCTTACGAGGGGTTCTAGTACTCAGGGATGATGGGTAAATTCAAGACAAATACTTTGATTGAGCCTCTTATCTAAGACACTTTAAAAAGAGTATAAGTGTTATCTCAGAAACCACCTCTCAGGACTGCCCCACCCAAAAAAGTTCATGCCATTAACCCTCAGACTCTTCCCATCTACAGCTACATTTTTCCATCCCCCATCAAAACCAAACCTTGGACTCTTCATTCCCTAAAACATCAGTGACTAATGAGTTTAACCCTTTCATACACACTAGGGCTCAAAGTCCTGAAGAGATGAGTGCTAACGGCTCTTGGCCCAGAGCACAGTGAGGCATTCTATCCTCCTCAGCAGATGATCTGGAAAATGAGGGTTTGGGAAGCATCCTGGGAGAGGCTGAAGGCTGGGAGTGAGAAGGGGGATTGCTGTCCCCTCCCCAAGACTCTTCACTTATGCTATGGAGGAGCACATCATTACTGCCTAGGTATAAGGCCAACCCCACATCTGCTTATAACCTGGGGGATGGTGTCTCCAACCAAGGTTATGTTTGGGTGGAAATGTAGAGGTGGAGGTGTCACCAAGGAGGTGCAACACTCCCAGTGATACAAGTCACTGAAGAGTTAGGCCATCACCTAAGGGTCATGTGACCCAGCTTCTCAGGACAAATATTCAACCATGTAGAGCTGCACTGGTTGCACCAGTCTGGCGGTTTCAGCAGACTCAGGCAGGAAAACAGATGAACCCAGGCACTGATTCCTCTGGAGCCATGGGGACATCCCAACTGCCACAAGGGCTTGGGAGAAATCAAACCATCATCCATCCACATCCTTGCAATGGGTGTCGGTATTTCCTGGGTCTTGCTACCCGAAGTCACATGGCATGGAGTATGGTAAGAGGTCCTATATAGCCTCAGCTTGTCTTCCCTTCTGGACAAGCCGTAGTCATTTCACCTTGAGTGACAGAGGGCTGACTAGAGGGTGTGTCCATATTGCTTCCTGACCAGAAAGATCATTCAGCAGCAAAATGAAAGGTCACACAAATGTGGGAGGAGGAAAGGCCAAGGGTTTACCCTCCAAAACAGATAACCCCCAAGTGATTCATACTCCTCCACTGCTACTCCCCTGGTCCCAGCTACCATGCCCTCTGACGTCTGGCCTGGATGAGGGCGCCAACCTGCTTGCTGGGCTCTGCCTTCCCTACCTCCTTTCAATTCAGCCTCAGTGAACTAGGCAGAGTGAGCTGCTTAAACCTCGGTCAGGTCAGGTCACTCTGCTCAGACCCTGCTGGTGGTTTCCCGTTTCACACAGACCAGAGGCCTGCAGGGTCCCAGGTAATCCAGGCACAGCACCTGTTCCCACTCCCTCTCTGACCTCATTCCTTCCACTGCAGCCAGGGTGAGCCTTGTTGTTCCTGGAACATTCCAAGCATGTTTGTGTCGCAGGGCCTTTGTTCCCTCTGCCTGGAATCCCCAGATGCCACAAGGTTTACTCTCTCTACCCCTTCCATTTTCTGCTCCAGTGCCCCTTTGTCAGGGAGATCTTCCCTGACCACCTTATTCAGAATGGCAACTCCTTCCCCACCTCCAGTACCTGCTGTATTGTACTGCTTATCACCATCAACATATTAAATATTCATGTGTTTGTTTATGGCCTATCTCCCCATCCACCCTTATCCCCGGAATTTATAATTTTTATCTTCTCTGGTCACTTCTTTGACTCTTGCATCCTAAAAAAGAAGGTGTGCTGTGTGATAGGTACATGTTACGGGTTGAACTATGTCCTCCACTCCCACATTGATGTGTTGAGGTTCTAATCCCTAGTACCTCAGAATGTGATGATATTTGGAGTCGGGACCTTTAAAGAGGTCGTTAAGGTTAAATGGGCTCATGTCTTGTAAGAAGAAGAAATTTAGAGACACAGAGACTTGAGGGCTATGCATTCAGAGGCTGCAAGAGGGTGGCCATCTGCAAGCCGAGGAGAGGACTTAGAGGAAACCAACCTTGCCACACCTTGACCTTGGACTTCCACCCTCCAGAATGGTGAGAAGATACGTTTCTGTTGTTTGAGCCAACCTGTGACACTTTGTTAAGGTAGCCCTAGCAAACCAATACAGCCCATAAATATTTGTTGACTGACTGAATGCCTTTGCAAGGCCACAAGAGGCGACTTCCTCTGCAGTTGTGGACTTTTCACCTTCCCATATTAGTCGTTGCTTTTCACCTTCCCATATTAAGACAAGCATCCACTATGCAGTCCTCACTTCTGGAGGAACGTGTTGACCTCGGGAAGAGCCGGCCTGTGATTAAGAAGGCTTCTGTCTGGGTACAATGGCTCAAGTTGGTACTGCCAGCACTTTGGGAGGTTGAGGCGCGAGGATTTCCCGAGACCAGGGGCTCAAGACCAGCCCGGTCAACTTGGTGTCTCTACAATAAATTAAAAAATTAGCTGGGTGTGGTGGCACATGCCTGTGGTTCCAGCTACTTGGAAGGCTGAAGCAGAAGGATCACCTGAGCCCAGGTAGAGGCTGCAGTGGCTGTGAGCATGCCACTGCACTCCAGCCCAGGTGACAGAGTGAGACTCAAAAAAAAAAGAAGGCATCTCCACACTTTATCAGAATGTAGATGGGGCCATGTGGGAGGCTCTCAGAGGACGACTGTGCCAAGTGCTTCCAAAGGCATTTGAACCAGCAGCCTGCAGCACAGTCAACAGAGTGGGCCAGCGCCTATGATACCTCTCTGACTACATCCAGAGTTAGAAAACCCTGTCATCAGAAGGCGCCATTAACCATCACTGTCATGGTGGTGATAGCAGCAGTGGCGGGAACAACAGCAATAACCATGATCAGAGCTAGTGTTTATTGCACTCTGACTCGGGGCCAGCATGGGAAGCTTTATAAATTTTAGTTCAGTGAATCTCGGCAACAACCCAGTGAGACAGGCACTCTTACTGTCCCATCCTCACAGATGAGGAAACAGGCCACAACCAGAATCTGTTTTTATTTTCCCCTCTCACCAAGCTCCACTCCTCCTCAGATAATAGCACCCTAATCTCCCTTGAGGAACCACTTCTCCCCAGCTGGCTCTCTCGGTTCAAGTTCAGATGGAACAGATCCACCTCCAATCCCAGTTCCAAATGAATTAGGACTGACCAATCAGAGGAGTTCATTCCTTCTTACTCTCCAGCCCCCCTTCCCCATTGGTTCAAGGACTGTCATTTGGTACAAATTAGTCTGAAGAGCTTCCATCCTGGAGTCATGGATTTCTGGCAGAAGTCTTGGGAACAAGAAACTCCTGCCATTAAACTGAGAGAATGTCAGGGTGGACTTTACCTTCAGCAAGATTTAGTTCTTCATGTCTTTCAGGTGGACAGTTCCAAGTCCAAGCAGGGAGAAGTGATGGTTTTAGCACAGGCCAGGCCTCAATTCCATATCAGTTGTTTATGGCTCTGTGGGACACAAAACACCACTTAGCAAGATTCGCAGATGCTACAAAAACATGAAACGATAAGATGAAGGTCAAAGCTCTTGACAGTCACACCTCTCCACGGGTAAAAATGGGCCCCAGCAGCTTGGCTCCAATATCCCCATTGAGTCTGTGAGCTGTCTTTGTCAAGGACGTGTTAACAGCATTCTCTAAGCAGTGGGCACAAGGCACATATCCATAAGAGCCCAGTAGCTAATGTGAATGTGTGAATCAAGCCAGGTATGAGCCAGTAGATCTAAAACTACTGGTAAGGTGACCAGGCCAAATGCCTGACTGGTTATATTGCTTCAAAAACAATTCAGACCTAAGAACAAATGACCAAAAATGGCCAAGACTGCCAGTTTGCAACCCCTGTGTTTTAGTCCATTTGAGTTGCTATAAAGGAATACCCCACACTGGGTCATTTATCAAGGAAAGAGGTTGATTTGGCTCACAGTTCTGCAAGCTGTACAAGAAGCGTGGTGCTAGCATCTGCTCAGGGCCTCAGGCATGGCATGCTTCCACTCAAGGGGAGCCCACATGTGCAGAGATTACATGGCAAGAGAGGAAGCAACAAGGAGAGGAGGCAGGTGCCAGGCTCTTTTAACAACCAGTTCTCATGGGAATGAATAAGAGTGAGAACTTATTCATTACCAGGTGATAGCACCAAGTCATTCATGAGAGACCTGTCCTAAGATTTAAACACCTCCCACTAGGCCCCATCTCCAACACTGGGGATCAAATTTCAACATGAGGTTGAGAGGGGTCAGATATCCAAACCGTAACAGCCTGAAGAGCAACTATTAATACTGCCCATCTGGAATGGATGTATGCATTCCTAGGAGGGATTCTGGACAATTTATCAGCCATCAATCCCTATATATTCCCAAAGGCACCAAGGAAACAGAATTTTAAAAACATGTCTTCTTTATGAAAGAGACAAATGGAGAGCAGGTATAGCAATTGACTTCAAAAATCTTGCAATCTAGTCCAAACGAAGGGACAAATGCAAGAAACAGCGGTTAATGCATCGAACCCTTCCTAGATGGGCCCAGGCTGCTACAAGGGCATAATGTTGCCACAGGGCTCAGTGGCTCAAGTCTGTAATCCCAGCACTTAGGGAGGCTGAGGCGAGGGGACTGCCTGAGTCCAGGGGTTCGAGACCAGCTTGGGCAACACGGCAAGACTTCATCTGTATAATAAACCAAAAAATTAGCTGGACATGGTGGCACATGCCTGTAGTTCCATTACTTGGAAGGCTGAGGCAGAGGATCATCTGAGCCAAGCAGGTGTAGGCTGCAGTGGCCATGAGTGTGCCACTGCACTCCAGCCTGGGCAACGGGGTGAGACATTGACTCAAAAAAAAAAAAAAAAAGAGGTGCCACAGGCAGGTTGCCACAACAGCCACTTTAATCATTTGACACGTGAAGCCTGCACTGGTAAGAAACCCATGGCTGGAAAAACAGTGATCTCTTTGATTACGAAAAATGCTGTCCCCCGCAATCCTCTAGATTTGACTGGCACTCTCATTTATTCAGGAGAAGAATCACATTTTATTATCATTCAGCACTCTGCAATCCCATGGGTAAATTGTCACTGTCAGTATTTATATACAACTTAGACTGGGCACAGGAGCTCATGCCTGTAACCCCATGCTTTAGGAGGTCAGGGTGAGAGGACTGCTTGAGGCCACAAGTTCAAGACCAGCCTGGACAACAGCCCAGAAGTTCAAGACCAGCCTGGACAACAGCCATCACTACAAAAATTTTAAAAATTAGCTGGGCATAGCAGTGCACACCTGTAGTCCTAGTTACTCAGGAGGTGGAGGCTGGAGGATCACCCGAGCCTAGGTGTTTGAGGCTGCAGTGAGCCATGATTGCACCACTCTGAGATAGCTAGGGAAAAGCTAGGCAGACAGACAG
Organism: Cephalopachus bancanus; assembly: GCA_027257055.1. Lineage (NCBI taxonomy): Eukaryota > Metazoa > Chordata > Mammalia > Primates > Tarsiidae > Cephalopachus > Cephalopachus bancanus. The sequence goes on from JAPVLO010000415.1 coordinate 335,241, forward strand.
CGGGGGTCCCCTGGTAACAAAGTGGCAAACTTCCTGCAAGCCTCTGGGACTGAAACACTCTAGTCAGTAAACAAGCTCCCTACAAGTCCCTTAGGCTAGGGCAAGAAAACACTCACTGCTGGGATTGGAAAACAAACCAATCAGCTCACTGCTAAGTGCTGACCAATGAGTTCACTATTAGGCCCCTACATCCAGCTGATTGGTTCTTGTACCAACCAATCTGCACAGTTAGTGTCAACCAATTAGCACACAGCTAGTGCTAGCCAATTGGCTTGGTCTTAGGACTATATAAGCACCAAGTTTCAGCTCTAAATCAGCAACCCTCTCAGGTCCCCTCCTGCTCTGAGAGCTTTTTCTGCTCTGAGAGCTTTTTCTGTCCTCTCATTGAATCCTCCTTTCCCACCTTCTGCCCCTCCATGTCCCTCATTCCTCCTGGGTACAAGACAAGGACCCAGATCTGAAGAGCTGCACAAAATCATGGGAACAGAAGAGCCCCACACCCCAAAGCCTAGCCTGCCAGCTGTCGGAGCTGGCTGAACTGAGAGAGCTGCTGGTAGAAGGCGAGACTCCAAAGCTGAGACACTTCTGGGGGCTGGCTTGCCAGCCCAGAATCAGCAACACTCTCAGGAATTGGCTTGCCAGCCCATTAGTGCTATTACTCTTTGGGGCTCAGCTTGCCAACCCACTGAACTGACAATCTTGCACCCTAGGTTGACCGTATAAAAATCCCTATCAACTGCACTTTAGCCTGGGCAACAGAGTGAGAAAACAAAATAAAACATACACACAACTTATACACACAGGAGAACAGCCCATTCAAGGACAGGAGGGTGTGCTAATCAGCTGTGGCCTTCTGTGCATTTACCGTCATTTTCTACAATGCCGCCCCCACGCCTGATCTAGGGGTCATCTCCACGATTTTCTCAGAGCCTGTGTTGCAAAGGTTACTGAGGGTACGGTGGCACCTTGGCGAAAACTTTGTGGAACCTCAGGGAGGCCCCCAACTGCCAGGGCATGTTTCCTTGCATAGTTGCAGGCCCTGTCACTGCTTCCACGTGGGCCATCAGATTGCGGGTTGTGAAAAGTGAGCGTGAAAAAGATGGGTTTCGACACAAAACAGTCTGTGTGTGACAAGCCCCTAGGTGATACTGGGTTTAGTTTGACATCATGGAGACAATGTAAAATGTCTCTGGTGACAGCAAACACGTCTGCTTGTCCCTAGAGCCAAGGCTGTAGTGAGTTGCCCACCCAAGAGGCTCACCCAACAGTGGAGGAAAAGGCGTCAAGGGAGCAGCCCTACCTGCAATCAAATCGTGAGAGATGACTCACTTTGCGGCTCCAGAGAACCACAAGCAGAGGGTCATGAGCCCCTCCTGCATAATTCAGGCCTTGTCAACAAGTCACTAACTTTGCAGATGGGACCTAGAGAAGGGTGGAGCTCTAGAAACAGGCATTTACCTCTGAGATGCAGGCCCTGGTTAACCTCACGCTGCAGATCCATCACATGTGTTTTCTCAGTGCTTGATGTGGTTCTCGGCACGTCCACACTTCTAGAGCCTGGAAGAGCTGGAATCATGTTTCACATTCTTTGATGGTCAGGCACTTCACAAGAACACATCAGCTGCCTGCATGCTCCATGTGTCATTTATATTGTTTTTCAAGACGTTCTTCTCATCCAGTGTTTCCCTATCCAACCCATTGCTCCAGCAACAATAGGAAAACGCCTTCCAACATGGTCCCTGGCTGGAGTGCCCCAGAAAAACGATCTTTTTGCAGGCCGGGTGCAGTGGTTCAAGCCTGTAATCCCAGCACTTTGGGAGGCCGAGGCGAGAGGATTACCTGAGTCCAGGGGTTTGAGACCAGCCTGGGCAACTTCGTGAGACCTTGTCTGTACAATAAAAAATCAAAAAATTAGCCAGGTGTGGTAGTGTGCGCCTGACGTTTCAGCTACTTGGAAGGCTGAGGCGGGAGGATCTCCTAAGCCCAGCAGGTCGAGGCTGGTCGAGGTGGTCGTGAGCATGCCACTGCACTCCAGCCTGGGCGACAGAGTGAGACTCCAACTCAAAAAACCCCAACTTTTTGCTCTTGGGAAGGATAGAGAAAAACAACCCCAGGCTTCCAGGAAGGGGAGATGTGCTCAAGAAACGGCCAGGTTTGGTGGCCTCTAATCCCAGTGCTTTGGGAGACCCAAGCAGAGGATCATTTGAAACCAGGAGTTCAAGACCGGTCTGGGTAACATAGTGAAACCCTGCCTCTGCAAAAAAATAATTAAAAAAAAATAGTGGCTAGATGTGGTGACACACACTAATCCCAACTACTCGAGAGGGAAGCTGAGGGAGGAGGACTGCTCAAGCCCAGGAATTCAAGGCTATGGTGAGTTATGATGGCACCGTTGCCCTCCAGCCTGGACCACAGAGCAAGACACTCTGAAAAAGACAGCACAAAGAAACACGGTCACAGTCTTACAGTCACGGTCACAGTCACAGACACGGTCCCACCATGATCGCAGCTGTTAGCTGGGACTTGGGTCCAGTTGCCTGTGAAAAGAGTGTCCTCTTCCCATACAGTGAAAGATGGATTCTGGGCTTAATTCCCTCATTCCTCCAAATTCTAAACTCTGATTCAAAAGATCTCAAGTTAGGATTTTAAAGACAGAGGAGTACACCTCTCCAATTTAGTAGAAGAAATGGAGGCCTAGGAAGATGAAGTGAGGTTTTGACAGTCCCCTAGGAAATGAGCTGCACTTTTGGGGGTGTGGGGCCCGAGTGTGTGGCAGCTGTGTGTGTGTGTTTGTGTGTGTGTGTGTGTGTGGTGGCTGGGAGGTGGGGCCAGGAGCACAGAGAGAATGTCTTTCTTTTTGAAGATTGTCCCAGATATTTTCTTGACTTTACAGGTGGAACTGAAGATAAGTGGATTAGCCAGGTGAATAAACCTGTATTAAAAACATTCTGAAAAATCAATTTGAGAGAGAAGATTTGGGAAAATAAAATATGATCAACTGTGTCAGATAGCTTGAATCAATCGATGCCCGCAAGTCTGGTAAACAATGTCTGATCTATAGCTCTCCCCGTCTCCTCACTAGCGATAGTTACCTCAGTAATTGGACCGTGGGATGAAGCCAGGCCAGAATGAAAGGCATTAAAAATGAAGGTTCTTCAAGTGAAAATTAATTTATTTGCTGACCAACAAAGACCAAAGTAATTTCAGAATTTTAAGGATGGAGAAACATCATAAAAGCATTTACACTTTTCACCCCCTCCTTAAATTAGACATGGAAATGAAAACGAAGTGTGCCTCTCTGTCATCATGCGTGACATTCCAAGCACATCGGCAACTGGTTCATAACAGAGGGAGCACGGGTTCACAAGCATCTGACAAATGCAGGAGCAAAAGGGAGGGGGTCAGGGCAGGGGCCCATGTGGTGCCACATAGGACCAATATTTGTGCATATGGCAGGAGGGAAACCAAACTGAGGCGGAAAGAGGTTTTCTCCTCTACTCTGGACTTTCCCCACACACTAGCAGAAGTTGAAGAGAAGTCCCTTTTGGCATTGGGGTTCATCAGCCTTGAAAAAAGATCAAGTTCATTGCTGAAATCAAATCAAGACCTAAGGCTGTGGTATGCACCTTGGCAGAAAAGGAAGGCAGGGTGTGGGAAGGAAATGAAAGGAGAGAATGCAGCTGGCCCTCTATATAGTGAAGGTGGTGTAGGGACTTTTTGACTGACAGACTCAAGAAGGTCCACACAGCAGCCAGAGGATCTTTTTTTGTTTGTTTATTTTATTTTTGAGTTGGAGTCTCACTCTGTCGCCCAGACTGGAGTGCAGTGGCTGCTCCTGGCCACCGCAGCCTCGATCTGTTGGGCTCCGGGGATCCCTCCGCCTCAGCCTTCCGAGTAGCCGGAATTACAGGCGCGTGCTACCATGCCCGACTGATTTTTTTATTTATTGTAGAGATGAGGTCTCGCTAAATTGCCCAGGCTGGTCTTGAACCCGCGGGCTCAGGTAATCCAAAGCGCGGGATTACAGGCTGAGCCACCCGGCTCAGAGGATCTTTTTAACATGAACCAGAGCATAGCACTGTCCGGCTTGGTCAGTGGTCTTAGGCGGAAAAGGCAAACAATTTGGTAACAGACTTCACTGGAAAATATGTCGAAACAGGCACTGTAGCACACAGCTGGTGGGAGGTCCAACTGTACCACCTTTAACAATCTCTGTGAAAAATACGAATGCACACACCCTTTACCTAAGTTTATTTGTCAAAAAATTAAAAAATGGGAGAAGTGGAGTAAAGGCTAAATTTCAGCTAATGCTGCACCACGATCACAGGACAGACATAAAAAACAAAACAAACAAAACAACAACAAAACCCCTGATGGTCCTAGCAATTTCAGAAGATAAGCCTCAATGTTAGAGTCCAGAGCTAACAGAGAAGAGTGAAAGGCTGCTTGCCACTACATGGTCTTTTTAAAGGGAAAGGAGATGCTGCAGGTAGGGAGAAGGGTTCAACTCCTAGGGAAAGCAAGATAAGAGGGTTTCTACTGCACAGGAAAAAGGAGATGCCAGCATAATCCTTACCTAGGGCTGCTCAGAGGCTGAGAATATAAGGAACACAGTGAAAGGCTACAGAGACTAGTATCAGGAGGAAAGAAAAGTCAACTTTAGAAGAATTAAATTAAGAAGGAAAACATGGTCACAAACTCCTTTGTGTACTGAAACATGAAGCCATGGAAACATCCCGGCAAAGGGGACTGCACGGAGCAAGTTCTCATATATGACCACAGCCGGAGGATTCAGTCCGCAATTATCCTACCTCCACTTTTTAAAAGGCTGAGTACCCTGTGGGTTCGAGACCTGCCTGGGCAACTTGATGAGACCTCATCTCTACAATAAATCAAAAAAATTAGCCGGGCATGGTAGCCCGCGCCAGTAGTTCCAGCTACTTGGAAGGCTGAGGCGGAAGGATTGCCGGAGCCCAGAGGTCGAGGCTGCGGTGGCTGGGAGCGGCCACTGCACTCCAGTCTGGGTGACGGAGTGAGACTCCAACTCAAAAAAAAGAATGGGGAAACTCTTTGTGTACTTATTCGTATGTGATCATCAAGAAGTGATCTTCAAGATAATTAAATGAATGACGTGTGTATACAATCATTTGTGTCAAATGAGAGAAGGGAGAAGAGTGTGTATACACACACACACACACACACACACAGCTTGTTCAGCATAACTTGGGGATATTGTGGGTTCAGTTCCAGACCACTGTGATAAAGTGAGTCACATGAACTTTTTGGTTTCTCAGTGTGCATAAAAGTTATGTTTATTCTATACTGTAGTCTACTAAGTGTGCAATAGCATTATGCCCACAGAACCAGTACACATGGTATACACGAAGAACTTCTCTGGAAGAATACATGAGAAACTAAGAACCCAGTTGACAACTCTGGGTAAGGAAGGAGTCAGGCGGCCGAGGGACAAGGGTAAGAGGAAAATTGTTTACTGTACCTTTTGAATTTGAACCATAGGATAAATACATCTCCTGAACGAAAAAAAAAATTTTTTTTTTTGAGTTGGCGTCTCACTCCTTCACCCAGGCTGGTTATAGTGGCACACACATGGCCACTCCAGCATCGACCTGCTGGGCTCCAGTGATCCTTCCGCCTCAGCCTTCCAAGTAGCCGGAACTACAGGCATACGCTACCTCGGCCGGCTAATTTTTTATTTATTGTAGAGACAAGGTCTCGCCAAGTTGCCCGGGTGGGTCTCAAACCCGTGGGCTCAGGCAATTCACTCACCTCGGCCTCCCAAAGTGCTGGGATTACAGGTTGAGCCACCGAGCCCAGCCAAGACTTTTTTTAACTTTAAGCTTTAGATTTGGCAGCAGAGCAGTTAGGCATATTCAGTATTTAAGTATAGTCATATAAATAAATCAGCAGAACTTTTTAACCCGGCTTTCCTCCCTCTAAAATATAAACTCATTCTCATAACTGTAATTCTAGCACTTGGAGAGGTTGAGTTGAGAGCATTGCTTGAGCCCAGGAGTCTGAGACCAGCCTGGGCAACACAGTGAGACCTTGTCTCCACAAAAAAATTTAAAAGTTAGCCGAGCATGGTGGCTCATGCTTGTAGTCCCAGCTACTCAGGAGGCTAAGGCAGGAGGATCGCCTGAACCCAGGAGGTCGAGGCTGTGTTGAGTTGTGATCATACCACTGCACTCCAGCCTGGGTGACAGAGGAGAACCTGACTCAAAAAAAATCAGCTCAATGGGAACAACTTCTAACCCAGGTGGCAAGCAACCTGCCACTCTCTCCTTTGCTGGTATCTCTAGTTATCACCAGCCTCTTTATGTTGGCAACCCCAGGCCTCAGCCTGGGACCTCATCTCTTTCTGTCTGCCTTCACGTGCTCGGTGACACTCGCTTGTCTCCAGCTGGGCCCTGTCTCCTGATCTTTGACTCCTGCACTCCACGCTCCTGTAACCAACTGGAGGGAACACATCTTCCCTCAGACGCAGTCCTCTCGAGGCCAACGTGTTCCCCCGTCCCAGCATTCCTCATCCTCCGCAGGCCTCCCATTTTGCAAGTGGCAACGCTACCCTTCCGGCTGCTCGGATCCATAACCGCAGGGTCCTCCTCTCCTCCCACTCCCCAGGCTTCACTTGTCAGCAAATCTGGGGCAGCTCCACCCTCAGCCAAGTCCAAATCCAGTCACCACCCCCGCCTGACCTCTTCCACCCTGGCCTCCCCTCTCTCATTGCTCACCTGCATACTGGTAAAGCCTCCTGGCTGATCCCTCCACGTTTGTCTGCAAACACAGCCAGCGTGATCGTGTTGAAGCCTAACTAAGACCACGTCATTCTGTCAAAGTCCTGGTGGTTTCGCATTCAGAGCTAAACCCAGAGTCCTTGTGATGCCCCTTATGGCCCTGTTTGGCCGCCTCCTTCCCTGCCTTCGTCTCCTGCCACTGTCCTCCTCCTTCATCCATTCCAGGCACAGCACCCTCCTCCCTCCTCCTCAGATACAAGCCCAGGACCTTTGCACTTGTCGTTCCCTCTGCCTGGGAATTTCTTCTACTTGATGACCGTCTGACTGGCTTTCTCACCTCCTTCAGGCCTTCTCAGTGAGGTCCTCCTTGGCCCCTCTGTCTACAGCCGCACCCCTTCCTCCGCCTACTCCCACACCAACACCCCCTCCCTGCTTTTCCATAGCCCCTCTCACCATTGAGCAGACCACGACCTTGACTTCCTTGGCAGGTAGCTATAGATATGAGGTTTCTTTATGAGGTAATGAAAATGTTCTAAAATGGACTGTGTGATGATTGCATAACTCTGCGAATATACAAAAGTCTATTGCATTGTACATGCTAGTGGGAGGATTGCATGGTATGTGACTTATATCTCAAGAAAGCTATTTAAAATGTTGAAAGTTGGTGGCTCACCCATGCTCGATTCACAGTTCACAACTTGCTGAAGACCACAGCCCTAGACAAGCTTGGGTGCAGGGGAGGGCCTGAACTAGAAGGTCCCTGAAAGTAGCCCCAACCTCACCCAGCTCAAGGCATCTGCTGTCCGTGGAAGGAACACCAACCCCTTGGCTGTGCCAAAGTAAGAAAGGGACAGAAAAACAGTGAAATCCCCAACATCCTCTCCCAGTCAAATAGCCAAGAAGACCACAGCTTGGCCTTCCATGGCTTCTGCATACATGCTACATTTCATAAACTCATGTCGGCACCTAAGACAACATGGATGTTTAGAATTAGGGCCCTTTTAATACTAGAGATTGGGTGGAGTAGGGGAGTTGACCAAAAGGAGAAAGAGGAAGGACTTGAGTACTCCCTCTCCTGCCTTATGTGCGACATGGAACCCGACGACCTGCGTCAGAGTGGCCACTGCAGTCGTGGGTCTGTCTGGGACAGTCAGCTTGGTAGAGGTTGATGGGAGCAGGGACGTGGGACTCAGGAGTCCTCTGTGCTGATTTTTGAGCACTGACACCTTTTAACAAAGGGCACAGAAAGCATTTTGGAGCTTAGCTGCAAATATTAAAATGCTACTGATGGGGGTGATGACACAAGGTCTCCTTGGGGATGGTCTGTCACTGGCTTTCTTGATCACTGGACCTTCTTGGAGGGCAAAGCAAGCCTAGGTCCTTATTGGCAACGTGGTGACAAGATCGTGGTCCCCACGCTGCTGGTGGCAGTTACCTCTTTCTCCCGGCGTTGGCTTGCTCTCAGGGCCTCCTCCTGGCAAAGCCCCTTCCCTTTGTCCCCTTGTTGGCTAGACCAGCGGCTTCCAGAGCCTTGGTCATCTTAGCCTCCTTAAGTCTCAGCATCTTTGTTTCTCATCGGCAAGACAAGAATGATACTTATCCCCACGGTTGTTTTTACGGGCATTTAATGAGCTGGTTCTCATACAGCACCAATCACAGGCGCTTAAGAAGTGGTTGTCCTTGTGAGGCTACCATGGGTGGAAATGTTGCTCCCATCTCTCCTGCTTCTGAATCTTGTTTGTGCTCCACACAGAGAATTCCCCTTGCGGAACATCAAAGCATAACTGTAAAGTTAACTGCGGTTTCTCTCCGGCCATACCCGCAGAGCGCTGCCTCCAGAGAGTCATGCAGCAGCCCCTGGCCCGCCTCAAATTGCCCCACAGCTTGGAGCTGGCCGGCCCTTCCTGCATCCGTGGGCTGGCTTCCTGTCTGCAACCCTGCCTCAGCTTGCCATGTGGCGGGGCCACTCGGGTCCCCACCCACCTCGAAGGCAATTGACTCTTTCCAAGAAGCAGGACGCACTCAGTGCAGGTGCCGAGTGGGCTCTGAGCACAGCCCCGGGCTCCGCGGCCACCTGCACACCCCTGTGTCTCTGAACGCCAACCTGGGTGTCCAGCCACCATCAAGGTGATTAGGAAGTATTAAGGCTGTGCGCTTTCCTTCCCACAAAAATAATCACCGGGAGCCCCTTTGATTTCCAGGGAAATTGGGGCTTCTTGCTGTACTTCCTGTCAGGCCGGCCCTTTGAACAAGCTCACTCCATAATTTAGAGTTTGGATCTCGTTTTAAATGGCAGTTAAAAATTGTATGTGGCAGTTCACAATGAAATTTAGCTTGACAGCTTGGACATAAAACTAAAAATAAATGACTTCACATCCAAATAATAAGTAATAACAATGTTAGCCTGCATAAGAATAGCAGGGCTGAATTCAAATACAATATTAATTTTAGGAATATGAGTGACTGGGGAGAGACAGAGGCAAAGAAACAAATCCTTCATATAGCAATCGTCTCCTCTTATCCCCCAGGCAACTGGCTGCCTTTCACCTCCGCGGCACAGCAATTATGTGGTGTAATGGAGGCAGCGCAAATAAGCAGAAAGATTTTATTAAACCAAATGAGCAAATCATCTGCGTATTATTGCGATTTGATTGACACTGACAAGTGTCGAGCAGACGCGGATGTGAATATGATAAAGAAGCTTGCAGAAAAGCTCTTGATAATGTTACTCTTGATAAAGTTGCCTGGCCACCCTCTCTAAGTAAATAAAGGCGAGAGGAATATGACGCATATTAATTCACCCAGTTTGCAGCCTACTGGAGGACGAGAGGGAAAAAAAAGTTGCAATGGGTTCAGCGCGTGGCATTTTATATGAATACCAAAATTGCATTCATGATTCACATAGACTTTACGATAATATATTAATATTAAAACTAAAGGTCATTCCACATAACAGTTAAGCTGCCTGAGCTTCAGCCTTTATACCAATAACAGACTCTGGAAAGTAAGTGAGAAATATGTGAATACTCTGAAAATTTTTTTGGGGGGGCGGGAAGGATTGCTGGCTAACGTTAGCTCAGGTGGCCCCTCACCCACCTGCCTTCTCCAGGGACAATTAAAGGGCTACCTCGAGGATGGCTGCATCTGAGACAGCTGGTGCTGCTGAGTGAGGAAAGGTGATTAATTGCCACAGGCCTTCGGGCCCTCGTACACTGCTGCGTTTCACTAATGATTCCCTTATGAGCTGGCGGGGTGCGCTGCCTGCCGTCGGTGCTCCACAGAGTCAGCACAAAACTTTCCTCGTCTGCTTGGGGCGCTCAGAGCAAACGGCCCGGCATGAGGAAGGCTCTGTCGAGGACGATTTAGGGGGAGACCTGCCTGGAGGCAGGGGGCTGGCCACGATGACCTCTGGAGCTCCCTTCAGGGGGTGGTTTGCTCTGATTCTGTCAGTCCGGCTGGCTCAAACAAAAGAATGAATAGGTGGGTGAGTGGGCGGGTGGGTGTACGGACCCTGAACATTTTCCTAGAAGAGAAGCTTAAAGAAGAAAATGGGACAAGGGCAGTCTGCTTGTCCCCACTGAGTGTTGTTCATGTGGAGTAGAGAGCCATTTCCATAGAGTAAGTTAACCAAGGTCAGGAGAAAGGAATTTTTATTGCTGGAAAGTTTATCTGACTCTTGATCGCATGACAGATTCAAAAGACTGGTCTGCTAAGACTGGGTGGACAGAGAGCCTGGTGGCTGGAGTCCGCTGCAACAGGCTCCCCAGAGCATGCTGTGTCTCAGTGTTAGGGTAGCTTTGCACTCTGATTTCACCAGTAGCTTGAACTTGGCCACTGTGGGAGTGTTTACACGGTGCAAGCACTATAAATCAGGACTCCGGTTCCTGCTCCTAGCTGGTTTTTTAACCAGCCAGCACTCCACTGGCTGACGCTGGGCAACATACAGGCAAGAGTTCACTTTCACCAAGTTGCTGGCTGTTTATCGGCATTACCTCATAAGGGCAGAGAAACAACTTCTTTATTTTGTCTAGACTGGATCAAGACTTCAGGAACACCAACTTGATGCAAAACAAGAGGGGAGAAAAAGGCTAGGTTAAGTCCCACCTGATACAGTAATTCTAACACCTTCTCTAAGTAATTTTCTACCTGTTTGGGGGAAAGAATTTGAGCACTCCTGTTTCTGCTTTCCACCTGCCCAGCTGGCTCCTCTCCAAAGTTGGACTTGAGTAAACGGGCTGGGACTTGCTGGAAAGCCTGGCTCTCCTTGAAGGCGTCCCTTGTTCACTGGCTACTGCTCACCTTGCTGGCACCCTAAAGTGGTCGAACTGATGATCTAGTCTCCCTGGTCCCGGTCACTCTCCCTGATTGGCTCAGCCTCACCTTTGGCAGGTAGAGCCACCCTCCCCAGCCTTCCGGCCTCCCTCATCTGCCCCTCCTGGAGGGAGAAATGCCTGAGTTGCTCCCACACCCCAAGGAAATGGAAGGCAGCTTGGGAAGGCTGTGCTCCTCCTCTGCTGGACCACAACCACCCACCTTACTTTGCCCATCAGGCGGCCTAACACAGATGAATAAGAGGCAGGGGACCTATTTTCATGGTCTTACAGGGAGTTGGGGCAGAAATACCTCTTCCTTCGGCCTTCCCATTCCTTCGTGTCACACCTTTCCTTCTCCAGGACAAGATATGGAGCAGGAAGGTCAGGACACATGTTGGTGGCCTCCCTCGCCATCTCTGTCTCTCCCGTCTCTCACATCTGCCAAGGCCATTTCCTCCACCTCAGCGTTTTTCAGGCTGTGAGTCATGACCCACTTCTGGAGGAGTAAATAAAGCAGTGGGTTGTGACCAATACTAACAACAAATACAGAATTTTTAAAATGAGAAAATGTCGCACATAACAAGGCTAAAAAGTGCTTTCTAATATTTGTTCTCTCTGTGTATATGTGTGTGTATTTGTGTGTGTGCTCATGTGCGCCTATGAAAATCTTACTGTGGATTATGGAAAAAACATGTTTGAAAGCCACTGTTCTGCTTTATATTCTGTCACAGAGAACCAGGCTGCAGATCCCAAGTGACACAGAGATGTCTTCTCCACATGGGATATCTCCAAGCACTGAGGCTTCCAAGCCTGGCTCTTGACATGCTAACTGAGGCAAGTTTTTAAAAATTCAAAAGATCTTCAAGACAAGTCTGGCTTGTCATGCAAAATCCAGCCAGTGTTGAATGTCAAAAATTGAGCATAATTCTTTCTCTTGCTTTTCCTCCGTAAACAAGTGTGACCTCTCCCATTCCCCAAGGAAGAACCATGCCTCCAGCCAACTGGGGACAGAATCACATTCAGAAAGGTCAGAGAAAAAAATGAATTAATCGTTTGTTTTGTTTTTTCTTCAAATGACTTCTTTTACATGCTAGATACCTAAGAGGCTGTTTTGCTGACTCCTCATCTACCGAGCCCTTGTCACTTCTCCAGCTGTGCTTCTCAAGAGTTCCTCAGAGTTGTTCTGCTTCTGAGAAGCCTCTCTTCTCTGTCCTGGTCTCCAATGCCTGCATGAGCCATGCTTGGCTTTGTTGAGCAAATCTACTTGAGATTATGCAAAAGCCACATTACATGACTCGGAGGTCCCTTCCACCAGGACTAGACTGGGGCTGTCCTTGCAATCATGTCTTTGCCACCTCCCTCCTCTCTTGACTTCAGGAGGGTGGAGAATGTGCCTGCAGTATTGATCATCATCCTCAGTCCTCACACAGCATCTGAGGCTCAATAAAGTCAAGTGGAATGAATGAGTCCGGGTTTAAGTGGGAGAAATGCCAAACTTCCTGTATTTAAAGTCACTCTGTAACGGGCTTTAGGGAATACTGTGAAATTTGGTATCCACCAAGCCACATCATTGTATTAAATAAGTCCGTACCACCTTTCGTGTGTTCTTTCACCAATGTGCTCACAGGCAGAAACCTGAGAGACAAATGAAATGATTTCTGGGTTGTCAGTTAATCCTTTAATAAAACATTTCCACTTTTGTTTGTGGTTGGTCCAGAAGAGTATTTTAAGAGCCCATCACTTAAAGTTAGTGTAAACTGTGCACTACAGTTTACACGTTCTTTGTGTCTTTACACACAGCCATTACTGCTAGTAGAAATGAGATACACACCCATCAGTGTGTTGTATGCCTTTCTGTTCAAGAACACACACAATGATAACATCATTCCCTATTTAATTTTGAATACTGGTCTGAGGGAAAAGTAAACAAGGCTATATATTTTGGGAATAGTAGTTCTCTAAATTCTATGAAATTCCAAGGGACAAAATCAGTCGGATATGTCTTAAATGCTAACAGCCATTTCCTGGTGGTGCTTCTGTGAACTGAATTGAAAAACCACAATTGTAGGATATTCAGTGTCTCTAAGATATATGTAAACTAATCCTGGCTTTATGGCCCATTGTAACCAAAACTTTATTTTGAATGAATAGGCTATTTTCCCAAGGTACCATTGTCAACACTGTTTTCCCATTACCTACGCACAGTGCAGACTTTGTAACCTGGCACCGAAGACTTAAATAAGCATAATCTAAGTTACTTTTCCACTCTTATTGACTCATTCACTCCTTCATTCCATCAGAAAAATACCTACTAAGTACCAGAATACATGCCAAGACTTTGGCAAGACAGACAAGACCTATCTCCTCCTGGAATTCACATTCCAATAAAGGAGAGCCAAAAAAAAAAAGGTAAATAAATAATTCCAGACTGTGACAGTGCCATGTAGGAAATACACAGGGCTGGAGGATAGAGAGCGCCTTGGATGGGGGAGAGCGATTTGGTAGAGATGTCAAGGAGGCCCGAGGAGGAGGCATGGGATCTGAGAGCCAGCTGTGGGAAGGGCCAGGCAGTCCCAAGGCCTGGGGAGAGGAGCACTTGGCCTGTGCAGAGTGAGTGAGTGGAGGGTGTCCTGAGAAGAGGTGGGAGTGGTCAGGTCACACGAGGCCTTGAGAGTCACAGTGAGAAACATCAATTTCATGTTAAGAGAAACGTGGAAGTTAAATATTACTCTAAGCCGGGCTCGGTGGCTCAGCCTGTAATCCCGCGCCCTTGGGAGGCTGAGGTGAGTGGATTGCTTGAGCCCACAGGTTCGAGACCTGCTTGGGCAACTTGGCGAGACCTCATCTCTACAATAAATCAAAAAAATCAGCCGGGCGTGGTAGCACATGCCTGTAATTCCGGCTACTCGGAAGGCTGAGGCGGAAGGATTGCCGGAGCCCAGCAGGTCGAGGCTGCGGTGACCGGGAGTGGCCACTGCACTCCAGTCTGGGCGACAGAGTGAGACTCCAACTCAAAAAAAAAAAAAAAAAATATTACTCTATGTAGTGGCTTTATTCATAATTGCCAAAAGACAGGGAAACTCAAGTGTTCCTTACCTGGGGAATGGGTAAGTAGACTGTAGTACACCGATTTAAAGGCACATTCCTCCTCAATAAAAGGAACTTCGGATACATGCAACATCGTGGGTGAACTTCAAATGTATCATGCCAAGCAACAACAGACAGACTTTGAATTGTCTGTTGCTGTGAAACAAAAGTCTCCCCAGGCTTGGTGGAGAGTGCAGTCCCACCATGTGCCTTGTTAGCTGCACAACAACTGTCGTGGAAGTTGCAACTGTTTCGTGGAAGTTGCAACTGTTTCGCTGTCTCACTCCAGAGGAAAAGAAAGTTCTGTGACTCTTCACCCAGGGAGCCTTGTTCTTGAAGTTTTGTGAAGTGGTCCAGACAGAACCGTGCCATTCACATCATTCATTATTCACATGACTCCAAGTTAGATGTTACTATTTGGGCCGGGCACGGTGGCTCAAGCCTGTAATCCCAGCAATTTGGGAGGTTGAGGTGAGAGGATTGCCTGAGCTCAGGGGTTCGAGACCAGCCTGGGCAACTTGGTGAGACCTCGTCTCTACAATAAATCACAAAACCTAGCCAGGTGTGGTAGCGTGCACCTGTAGTTCCAGCTACTTGGAAGGCCGAGGCGGAAAGATCGCCTGAGTCTAGCAGGTCGAGGCTGTGGTGGCCGTGAGCGTGCCACTGCACTCCAGTCTCGAGTGAGACTGGCAATAGAGTGAGACTCTGACTCAAAAAAAAAAATGTTACTACTTTATCGGGTCAGCTGGGTAAAGAGAAATGCCCCATGACGCAGCGCAAGTTGCAATACATAGTGAGGTGGCATTGACTGATAACGTCCTCTGCAATGATTCACAGCCATGAAGCCCAGTGCTGGTTCTCCCACTGACCCTTACGTGATCTCAGACTCTCAACACATTAGCGCCTCAGTTTCCCTGAGGAAAAAAATTGTGGCTAGGACCCAATCTCCAAGGTTCCTTCCGTTTATAAATTATTTGCCATAATTCTGTGATTTAGTGACATACTGCTTCTTATGGGACAAGCTGGGGGTTTCCTCAGTCCCTGAAGCACATCTGCATATGTCCTCCAAGGTCATTTGGATACCATCTGTGTGATTTAACCCCATCTGCTGGCTACCTGCTATACTATTTAATGTTTTCTTTCAAATGAACTTTCTATTTCAAACTAAAATTTGTGTATTTTATAAGTAAACTTTATATCACAATGGTAAGTGAAAGAATATCAGTGGAACCAGCCAATTAAGAGCCAACTGGAAAATAAATTCAATGGAAATAAAGCAATGTTGCCAATTTCTGGCTCAATACTATTGCAGCTGAAGACTTGAGTCTATATGTGCTTTTTATTTTTATTTTTAAAAAGGGAAGTATGATTGAGGAGAAGTGTTAAAGACCTATTAGCACCAAACTGAGACTTTCTCCTTGCTTTATCTGAAGACTTAAAAACTAATTGAAGAGGTGTTAGCTTTGTTCTTTGATGACTCATGTCTCCATGCTACCTGATACCCTTTCCTATTCAAACGGGTACGACTCCCACACTCTGAGCAAGACTGAATTTGGCCTGCATTACAATTATTTATTTAGGAGCTGATTTCCTCGCTTCCCTGACTGAGCTCCTGGACTGGTGGGTTCTGGTTTCTCCATCCCTGCCTCCCTGCCAGACGCCCTTCCTCACCTCCTCTCAGAGGGCTTGGCAGCATCTGGAACGGGTCAAGCCTTGAGGAGGCGTGACAAGAGTGGGGGAGGGAATGAAGCAAGGACAGCCCCCATCACTGGCGAGGGGTGGTGTTTGAGTTCTGGATACTGCTGTCACTAAATTAATGAGCTTTGTCTGAAGCTCTCAAGAGGGGGAAAGGAGCACACCAAAGGAGGAGTTGAGACTAAGTTCAAGTGCCATTTTGAGACGATTTTCAGAGGTATTTTGAGTCTCTGAGTGGGTATAAGCTTGCAAAACAGTAGTTACAGAGCAGTTAGTTCTGTAACAGTAGGAGCAGCAAAAGTTTTGGAGAATTTTTCTTTAAATGAAAGAAACCTTGGGTTGGGTTTCTAATCTTCTTCATAAAAAGTTAGAGCTAGCAGGGCTCGGTGGCCCAGCCTGTAATCCTGCACTTTGGGAGGCCGAGGTGAGTGGATTGCCTGAGCCCGTGGGTTCCAGACCTGCCTGCGCAACTTGGCGAGACCTCATCTCTACAATAAATAAAAAAATTAGCCAGGCGTGATAGCGCGCACCTGTAGTTCCAGCTACTTGGAAGGCTGAGGCAGAAGGATCGCTGGAGCCCAGCAGGTCAATGCTGGGGTGGCCGTGGGTGTGCCACTGCACTCCAGCCTGGGCGACAGAGTGAGACTCCAACTCAAAAAAAAAAAAAAGTTAAATCCAAGCCTCCCCTGCAATGGGACAAATGCTGATCCCACCTGGACCACTCACATCAGAAGCCCCCAGTACAACTGGGGTCCATGGCTTTAAAAGCTCCCCCAGTGACCCTGATAGGCAGCCAAAGCCGAGAACCCTGGATCAGAAAACTCACAAATGAAGAGGTAAACTTGGCCCTGACGAATGCCTTGCATGTGACCACATTGATCCCCCTTGTGCTGGATAACTCCTTGTACCACAAAACACATACTTCGTCTCCATTTTGTAAGCTTTGCAAGTAAGTCAGCTACATAAACGACTACATGCTCAACATTAGTCACTGGGCAAATGCAAACCAAAACCACAGTGAGACACCACCTCATACCCAGTAGAATGGCTATGATTAAAAAATGAAAAATAAGTGTGGGCAAGGATGTGAAGTGGGAACCGTGGTGCATTGCTGGTGGGAATGTCAAATGGTGTGGCCATGGTGGAAACACGGTGGTCTCTCAAAAAGTTAAACAGAGGCCGGGCTCAGTGACCCAGTCTGTAATCCTAGCACTTTGGAAGGCTGAGGTGAGTGGACTGCCTGAGACCGAGGGGTTCAAGACCAGTCTGGGCAACTTGGCGAGACCTCATCTCAACAATAAAATTAAAAAAAATTAGTTGGGCACGGTAGCGCATGCCTGTAGTTCCAGCTACTTGGAAGGCTGAGGCGGAAGGATCGCTGGAGCCCAGCAGGTCGAGGCTGCGGTAGCTGGGTGCGTGCCACTGCACTCCAGTCTGGGTGACAGAGTGAGACTCCAACTCAAAAAAAAAAAAGGTTAAACATATCACTATTATATGACCCTGCAATTCCACTCCAAAGTATCCATCCAAAAGAATTGAAAATGGGGACTCGGCTGGGCTCGGTGACTTAGCCTGTAATCCCGCGTTTTGGGAGGCCGAGGTGAGTGGATTGCCTGAGCCGGCAGGTTTGAGACCCGTGTGGGCAGCAAGACCTCATCTCTAAATAAATCAAAAAATCGGCTGGGCATGGTAGCGCATGCCGGTAATTCCGGCTACTTGGAAGGCTGAGGCGGAGGGATCGCCGGAGCCCAGCAGGTAGAGGCTGCGGTGGCCAGGAGCGTGCGGCTGTACTCCAGTCTGGGCAACAGAGTGAGACTCTAACTCAGAAAAAAAAAAGAAAATGGGGACTCAAGCCAGTACCCATACACACACAGTAGCCAAGAGGAAGAAATAACTTGTGTCTATCAACAAATGAATGGATAAATAAAATGTGACCAGTAGGACCAGGGAGGTACCAGCTGCTGTGCAGGGAGGAGGCCAAGGCTGCAGCTTGAGGAAGGCCCCTAGCCCCTCTGCGCCTGTATCTGGCAAAGACACTGTGAGATGAGACACTCCTTCCCCACCACCTGGATAATCAGGAGTTTTGCCCAGACCTTTGAGCACACACTGAGACAGTGAGGAGCCAGATGAAAAGCACAGATTATGGCGCTGGAACAGATGAATAAGGAACTCGGTGATTTGGCCCGTGACCCTCCAGCACAAAGTTCTGCAGGTCCTGTTGGGGATGATATGTTTCACTGGCAAGCCACAATTATGGGACCTAATGACAACCCATATCAGGGAGGTGTATTCTTTTTGACAATTCATTTTCCTACAGACTACCCCTTCAAACCACCTAAGGTTGCATTTACAACAAGAATGTATCATACACGTACTAACAGTAATGGCAGCATTTGTCTCGATATTCTAAGATCACAGTGGTCTCCTACTTTATATCTCTTACCCATTTTTTCACTGCTATGTGATCCAAGCCCAGATGACCCCTTAGTCCCAGAGATCACGCGGATCTATAAAACAGACAGAGATAAACACAACAGAGATTCTTAGGAATGGACTCAGAAGTATGCCATGTGATGCTACCTTAAAGTCAGAATAACCCGCATTATAGCGGGAATAAACTTCAAATTACAGTTCCTTTAAAAAATGTGTCATATACACACAATTATTTAGCCATAAAAAGGAATAGAATATTATGCAGCTGTAAAAAGAAATACAATTTTGATACACATGCCACCACAAAACAGGTGAGCTTCAAGAATACTATGCCAAGTGAAGTAAGCCAAACACAAAAGGACCAAAATTGTATGATTCTACTTACACGAGATCCGGAATAAGCAAATTAGTACAGAAAGTAGAATAGGATGCCAAGGACTGGAGGAGGGGCAGTGGGGAGTTGGTGTTTAAGGGGTACAGAGTTTCAGTTTGGGATGATAGAAAAGTTCTGGAAATGGTTACTGGTGATGGCTCCATGAATTGCAAATGTGCTTAATGGTGTTGAATTGTACAATTCAAATGGTTGAAATGGTAAATTTTATATTTTATGTTTTTATCGCAATTTAAAAAAAAGCGTAATAGACTGAAAAAAAATGCCAGCTACAATGGGCCTCCCTAGGCCCAGGGAGATCTTTGCAAACTCCACAAGGAGTAGACCCATAAACCCGGAGCAGAGGAAGAGCTTGTGCCCCTTAGGATCCAGTCCCGGGGGTGGTGGGCTGCTCTCTCAGTCTCAATAAAGTGCTAAGAGTAATAGTGTCCATCTACTTGGTGCATGGTATGACTAAATGAAATATGTGTTCACACTGCATGAACAAGCATATGTAAATATGGAAAGCACTCGACACAGTGGCTGGTATACAGTAATTGCTCAATAACAGCTTTGGCATCACTATCATCATCATCCATGCCCACAGTGACGTGTCTACCTTGACTGCGATCTCCATTCAATCGGCAGGGTGTATTATGAGGCCGATGAAAATGTTCTGGAATTAGATAGTGGTGATGGTGGCACAATCTTCTGAATATACTAAAAACCACTAGATTGTGCCCTTTTAGATGGTGGATTTTATGGTATGTAAATTGTATCTTAAGTCAGGTTATACAGTCATATAAAGTTTTCCATAGTGTAGACACGTGATTGAGTGTAGGGAATACATATTTGCTAAGCGATGAAGTCATGGCCACTGCACTTAAGGCCTATTTTCTGCCATAGCAAAGGTTCAAGTGCTGACAGTTTGGAAGCCTTCTCCTGGTGGTGTCAGTGAGCTCAGACACGTGAGCCCCAGTCACCTCCATTCTCTCAGGTGAATGAGAAGCTGCAGTGTGGACCCATCATCTCACAACACCTGTGAAAACCTCCCCCAACCCCCAAGCCCTGCAGAAAAGACATCACGCCTGCTCAGCCACCCATGGAGGCGGATGCCTGCCACAGATGCACTTGGCTGGAAGGGTGGCCAGCCT
Source organism: Cephalopachus bancanus (assembly GCA_027257055.1). Lineage (NCBI taxonomy): Eukaryota > Metazoa > Chordata > Mammalia > Primates > Tarsiidae > Cephalopachus > Cephalopachus bancanus. Next base: position 355,048 of record JAPVLO010000415.1, read on the forward strand.
GAGTCTGAGGACTCCCCTGAACCAGGCAGCGACATCAGCAGTCACAGGGGTGTCAACACTTGCCTGCCAGCAGGCACTGTGCCGGACATGTGACTTGTGTCCAAGGACGAAATCCAAAGACCTGGGACCAGCTACCTCCTGCCCGTGCCTGTCTCCGCCCCAGCCTCAGGGCCAGCTGGGTCTGGCTCCTTCATTACACACTGAAAGGGAGGCATGGAGTCTGGACTTTCCCGTGACCAACTCCAACAAAACTCCCCTAGGGAATAGGGAGTCCTGATGAAGTAGACTCAGGCTTGCTAACACCCCAAAGCCCGTAATCTCCCCACCCCCTGCCATCCTTCACACACACCACCTCTAGCTTTTGTATTGCTCCCTTCTGGAAGCCCTCTTTACCTCAGACATCTGGATAAACCTGAAGGGCAAAAGGGATGGAGGAAGACTGGCCACTAACCAGTCCTTCCAACCTCCGTGTCCTCACTTCTAACCAGAGGCTACTACTGACCCTGAAGGACAGCTGGGAGGAGGAGGTGGGACCATACAATCACCTTGGGGAGGGTTCGGCCAACTCCAAGTCAATGCTCAGAAGGGGCGTCTGCTTCCTGCTGTCCATGAGAATGGGCAGCACCTGCTTGGGCAGGTCATGAGGTCAACACCTACTTGGGCAGTGCCCACAGTTGGCAGTGGCTGGGCATGGCACTGGGGAGCATTTCCCACCTGGTGCACAGAGGCGCTCAAGCCTGGGATCCAAGCTGACTATAGGACGTGCCCTCCCCACGTCCTGGGCAAGCGGGAGGGCTGGGTGCAGGTGGGGTACTTGGCAGGTGCTGTGGGAAGAGGGAAGCTGCAAGTGGAAGGTGGCTTCTAAGGTTTCTCCCAGAAACCAGAGACCCTGAAATTCTAGGAATGAGTCTGAACCGTTTCCTTCAGGGGTGAGAGATGCAATTCCTGCCCATAATGATTGTGTGATCTAACAACACAACGTGAATCCGTCAAGAGTATAACTGATGGAAAATGTGTGGGCTCTCTCTCCAGAGGAAGAAAGCACCACCAACATTTCAGCCTGAAGATAATCTCTGAGGCCCAGATATAGGTATTCAAAGAAAAATTGCGCAAAACATAAAATCTTCAATGCTATCATGATTATTCAGGAAAGATGATAAGCTTTAAATACTCAGTTTCTTGTATGCTCATCACGCCTTAATAAAGCACTAGACATTTACAAAGTAAGACATTTATGAGCTGCCTGCCTCTTGTAGTTTACGCGTGAGGTCTCATTTCCTTCTTGAAGCAGGGAGGAAGGGCAGGTGTGACCCACACAGGAGGGGCTGAGGATCCTCGTGCTCAGGGTGATTTGTTGGCGGTCAAACAGGCACAGCGGTGGAGCTTGGGCTCTACTTCTTGCCTCTATGAAGTTTCCATGAATATGCATGAGCCTTTTGTGGGCCGGACGGTGGGGAAAGTATCAGGGAAAATCACAGCAAGAGTATTAAGAGAGGGTCCCTGTCTGGGATTTGGCCTCAAACTCGCTGTGTAACTGACCAGCTGACTTTACTCTGGGTCTCAGTTTCCCCGTCCGTCAAATGGGGCTGAGAAAGGTCTCAAGGACCTTCACACAGATGACCTGTGAATAGTTTTTCTGATTTTAAAAACAATGTAGCCTCTCCTTCCCACTTCAATACTGAAAAGAAAGACCCATCTCCTTTCCCAAGTTAAGTGGCACTTTTCCCTTCTGGTTATAACTTTGATTCTGCTCTGAAATCAGCTTACTGCTTCTCTCATTCAGGATCCTAAAGTTGAGTTCTCAAATTCCAATGTCTTGGCCATTAAAATGCTAGTGAATTATGTTTATACAAATCAAATTTTGGCTTTAAGACGAAAAGGTTTAAATACCTGGGTTTGTATGTGTGGATGAGTGTGTGTTTTTAAGAAAAACGACGAATATCAGCTCTTAGAAAAATCAGCTCACTTTGAGACCTCCGTGGCATTATTGCCTCCTTTAATATTGCTGACAGTCTCTTGCAAATGTATCACAAGTTGGCATTTATTAGTGCGAGGCACAAGTAAGGGGCATGTTATTTGATTTGAATAACAGCTCGGAGCTACAGTTTGAGTCCAGAAATATATTAGTCAGAAACAATCTCATTTAATAACACAGAAACTAATAAAAGAAAAGTATTCCAACTGATTCAGAATTGAATTTATGAATATTGCTTTAGCAGGATTAATGATCAAAACCCCAACCTGTTTGTCACGTTATAACTGACTTTTCCATTTAAATGCAAAACCAGAAGTCAATGAGTCCAAAAGATTGTATATTGCTTTGAAGAAAACCAGTTCATTTTACATGTAAGCTTCTAAATTGGCAATAAACTTTAATTACAGGGTCAGATAATCAAATTATAATCAAATAGCCTCACATAAAAATCTATGTTTGAAATTAATGAGACACAAGCCTGCCACTTGGTATCACTGCACCTCTGTAACTTACTAACAGACATTTCATTTTCATTTAAAAGTCACCTTAAGGACTTTCTCCTCAATTTCCACTGTGTAGCTTAATTTGATTTAGAAAACATTTCATTCTTAGACCATACAGGACTTTGGATTTCCATATTCAGCTCCACATGTGACCCCCCCGTCCTGTCATCTTGGGGGAGGTCTGCTTTATAATCGATGATGGGTTTCCAAACCAACACGATTGTAAACCTTTCCAACCGAGAGGTGAGGATCTGTGCTGGGACAAACCCTCACCCTGGTGTCAGGTATCGTCTAACAGAGGTAGCATCCATACCATGGGAGCTAGTGGCCTGGAAAATTTTGCCAGAGGAAAGAAATGCATCTGGCTTAGAAAAACTTAGATTATTTTGAAATCAACAAGTATACTGACAAATGAATGGCATTAACACTTATTTATCCCTGCTTCATTGTCTTATTAGACATGATCAAGTAGAACACCAAGTTGTGCTTGACGACCTCTGTATTATATCTTTAAAAGTGATTTATTTGCCTTTTTCAGTAGCTTTTTTTTGAAATGACGAAGAGGCAGCTGCTGGGGCTCCCTCTTCCTGGCAAGTGGGTGAGCAGTGAACGAGCGTGGAGAGTAAGGAGCTAAGAAACCCATCAAGGGGAATTTCAAGTGGACATGCTTCTGTCACTGACATGCTTTCTTTTTCTAAAGATTGGACTTTTTTTTTAGCTTTTCCATAGTATAAAATAAATGGGGTGCAGAACATCTGACAGATAAAAATACATTTTTAGTATAAGTATATCCCGAATATTGCCTGGGATATACTTATACTGAAAAAGTCACTCTCTCCTTGTTTATCTGCGATTCAAATGTAATTGTATTGTTAGTTGCTAAACTGGCAGCCCAGTCTGTAATAATTATGATAATAAATGATCTTTTCAGTGCTCAGAGCTTGATTTCTTCTAAGACATTAAAGGATTTCATGGTGATTAGTTCAATACTTCCCAAATTTGTCAATGATCAGTCAATCATAAGAATCAGCCGGCAACTTTTAAAAACTACAGACCAGGTGTGGTGGCTCACGCCTGTAACCCCAACACTTTGAGAAACTGAGGTGGGGGGATTGCTTGAGCCCAGGAGTTTGAGACTAGCCTAGGCAACATAGTAAGACCTCGTATTTACAAAAAATAAAAAATTAGCCAGGCTGGGTGTGCATGCCTGTAACCCCGGCTACTCAGGAGGCTGAGGCAGGAGGATTGCTTGAGCCCAGGAGTTTGAGGCTGTAGTGATCCATGATTGTACCACTGCTCTCCAGCTGGAGCAATAGAGTGAGATTCTGACACACAAAAAAACAACAGACCACAAATCCCCAGACCCATTCTACAACTGCTGATTTAGTAAGCCCAGGATGGCCAAGAAGTTTATATTTAGACAAGTTTTCAGGTAATTCTTGGCATTGGAAAATTTGGAAAACATTGCAAATATCTCTTCTCTTGTCACTACAACCCTGAGAAGCAGGTGGTGATGGAGAAAGGGAAGTAAGACAAAATTATTAGCCTTCACTTCCAGCTGGGGAAATCGTGGCTTAGAAAAGTGCCCAGCTGTATTCACAACCTTGGACCTATTGAAATGCCAGCCTCAAGATATTTTACTTCATTGCTGGGTAAAGTAAAAGATCATATGATTTAGAGATGGACAAGTAGAAGGTAGAAGGAATCTAACCGTGTACCTTGTTTCTACCAGCATAATTACGACCTTTGTTGTTCTGTCTGGCATGCACAAGGGTCCCACTGTGAGCTATTAAAGAATGGGGTAATGATCATCCCTGCCTTGGATTTTTGTTTTTTGTTTTTTGAATGTGCAATAAGAGAGCCTCCCTGCCTCAAACTCTCTCCATGTTTTTACCACTGGGACAAAAAAACAGAGTGAGATGAACCGAAAGCCTGTGAGATGTTCCATTCATCCGGGCATGGGGGTGAGAGAGGGTATTATGCAAGTGAGCAGCTCTGTCTCCTGCCACTTTGGCCACTGCACATTCACAGGCCTCCAAGACACATGGAAGACAGGGGACAGTAGGAAAACACGGAACCCCCAAGGCCGTCCTTTGACTCTCACAACACATCTGCATGAAGGGAAACTGCACGGATGGCAACGTGATGAGCCTTCAATAGAAAGAGTGTGGGTAACACCCTCTTGGGTAACACCCACTCTGTGCAGTCACTGCACAGAGTCACTGCCAGGCCAGGAAAACCATGGGGTTAAAAGCCAACCATTTGCCTCCTTCTCCTGAGAGGTGTTTGCCTGTAGAAGGATGAATCAGAGAAGAAAGTGGGGTCTGGTTTCACCCTCCATGTTTCGCATCACCCCTGGCCAAGCACACAAGGGGAAAACAGGGCAGGGAATTGTTTCTTCACGGAGATGGTAGCCTCTAGGGGGAGACCTGCGGCTGCTTCCCCTTGTGCACCCTTTAGGGTGTCTTCTTGCTTTCCAACAACTAAGTAGGCAGGCACATCTCACTTCCATAGCAAAGTCGCCCTCTTTGGGAACGTTCACTGGGTCAGAAGTCAGAAAGTCTCCCGCCATGACCATGACCTCGGCAACCCTCAGGTTCCTTACATTTGGCGATAATGTTCTGGGATTCTCTGCTTGCCTCTGGTCCCTCATCCTCCTTCTTTTTGTGATTTATGATTGTCTATCAGGCTCACACTAAAATCAAAGAAACAAAATTCAGTTTATCTTTTTCGTCTGAAGTCCGTTACTTCTCTCACTCCTCTTTCCAAAACTTACTCCTAAGTGACTTTTGCTGGGCAATCCTGCTCTTGTAAGATCTACATTTCCCTGTCCCTTGAGTCATTTCCACAGCTCTGTATGAGCCCGTCGACTGAAGTGATAATATGGAAAATGTTTCAATTCCAAAGGAAAAAAAGGTATTGAGGGCTCAGATCACACCTCATATTTGAGAGGGCCCAGGATTTTTTTCAGAGACCTACTGAATATGGTTGCCTCCTATATTGTTGTAAGGCCTCCAGAGGAACCCGGCTCAACCTTCTAAGACATGAAGGACAGGTCAAAGCATCTGTGGAAACAAACTGCTGTCAGAATGTGGGAGAAGGAAAACAAACCCAGGGTGATATGAGTCATGGCAAGTGATGAGGTTTGAGCGATGAAGAGGGATTAAAATGATCCTCTCTCTCTTAATCTCTTGAGCCCTTGGGAATGCTCTATTGACTAAGTACTTACCAGGTCAAAAACATGTTTTCCTGGAGGCATCCTAGTCTAAATCACCTACAAGGTAAAGACTTTATCAGAAACCATTCTGAACTGCTCTACCTCCAGCTGTGGTGCTCCACAAAGCTCCCCTTACACCAGTGAATGCCACTTACTACCATGCTGTTTCTGGAACAGTGACTACGTGGCCTCCTGAAGTTAGATTTTGGGTCAGATGTGATGTGAAATTCTAGGAGGTTGACCGTGGATGGCAACCTGATATATTTCTCAGAGGTCTCGAAGGCGCATGCCCTCTTTGATCCAAGTTGCATGGCTAGGGGTTTGGTTAAGAAATGTCATTTATACAAAGCTGAACATAGTGAAAAATTAGTAATCACGTGTGACTTAAATAACCTATGGTAGGCTCATATGAAAGAATACTTTGCAGTCATTCCAAATCATGGAGAAGAATAGGCAGTAACATGAAAGAACGTTCATCTCCTAGGAGTTAATGAAAGACAAAACTAGTAGTTTATAAAGTTTATGAAGACAAAACTACTGCTCCACATTAAGTAGTTAGCAGGGGTCATCTTTGGTTAATAGGATAATGACTGACTTTAATTTGTATTCCTTTTTGTCTTATTTTCCAAAGTTTTCTGCATAAAGCATATAGCTATTATTTTTGTGTTACTTTTTCAGGTAGGAAGAAGTTAATTACATTTCTGAGGAAAAGAACAACAGGTCAAAAACCTTACTGGTCTTTAAAGGAACTGACTTTCAGCTTTCATTTTGTTATGAATCAAAGGATTCTATGATCTCTCGGTTTCTAAGTTGTCCCAAACTATCTACTGGTTGTCTTGGTCTTTCTCCTTTCCTCTTTCTCTACCCATATGGAAATACTCCAGTCAACAGGAGCGGGTAGTAAAAATACTCTCTGGTGAGTAAATTATGGAATATATTCAAACCTGACTTAATCATTGTGCTTAACACAGAACCAAAACTCAATATTCATTTATGACAAATGCTTTCAGCGAAGTAGGAATAGAAGGCAACATCTTTAAACTTATCGATGTTTTGTAAAATTCATATGAAAGAATAATAGTCTATTACTAGGCCGAGCGCGGTGGCTCAAGCCAAATCCCAGCACTTTGGGAGGCAGAGGCGAGAGGACTGCCTGAGTCCAGGGGTTTGAAACCAGCCTAGGCAACTTGGCGAGACCTCATCTCTACGATAAATCAAAAACTTTGCCCAGCTTGGTGGCACGCACCTGTAGTTCCAGCTACTTGAAAAGCTGAGGTGGACGGATCACCGGAGCCCAGCTGGTGGAGGCTGCAGTGGCCTTGAGCGTGCCACTGCACTCCAGCCTGGGCTACAGAGTGAGACTCTTAACTCAAAAAAAAAATCTATTACTAGAAAATAAAAAGGGAATACTCAAATTTATTATAGACCCAGATAAGACAAGGCTGTGCAACATAGGGATCAATAAGCACGCCCAACCACGTATGGTAGCTTAATGTGTTAGATGGCGATACAAACCACTCTAATGAACAAGTCAATAAGTGATGCTGAATCAACTGGTTTACCATATGAGAAAAATAAAAATAAAAAGTAGACTTCTATTTCACATGACACAGAGGAGAAAATGCCAGAAGAATGACAACCTTAATTGTAAAAAAAAATTATTTAAAACTTTTAGAAGAAAGTGTAGGAGAATAATTTTTTATGGCTTTCAAGTAATAAAGATTTTTATAACAAAATACTTTTTTAAAATTAATTATTTATTTTTATTTTTTATTTTTTGAGTTGGAGTCTCACTCTGTCGCCCAGACTGGAGTGCAGTGGCTGCTTCCGGCCACCGCAGCCTCGACCTGCTGGGCTCTGGCGATCCTTCCGCCTCAGCCTTCCCAGTAGCTGGAACTACAGGCACGCGCTACCACGTCCAGCTGATTTTTTTATTTATTGTAGAGATGAGGTCTCGCCTGCCCAGGAGGGTCTCGAACCCACGGGCTCAGGCAATTCACTCACCTCAGCCTCCCAAAGGCGCGGGATTACAGGCTGAGCCACTGAGCCCGGCCTTTATTTATTTTTAAAAATTATTTTATTTTTAAAATGTGGGTTACACATGAGGGTTAGGTACATACGTGGTCATCACACAGGACAAGTGTGGGCACTTGATGTTATGTGCCCCCCTCCTCCCCTGGCAGTGTCCCACTACTGCCAATCCCTAACAAAATAATCTTAAAAAGCAGAAATAATAGAGGTAAAAATGCATACATTTTGACACACGATTAAAACTTGTAGGAGTCAAGTCTTCACTTTCTGATCTACTGAAAAATTAACTCACAAAGACCAATTAACTGGAGAAAAGGCATGCATGTTTTTGAAATATGTATATATGAGAATCACAGAGTGATTACCCCGTAGGTGCTAATTAAATGTTTGTTGAATGAATGAAAGAAAATACATTCATGGTATTTTAAGAGCTTTTCTTTGTTCCATTGTTAAAATAGGAAAACAAACTTTTGGTTATAAAAAAACCGTTTAACCCAATTCATAACGAACAGTGGTTTAAAATAGAACTTCCAAACCAATTTTGGCTAAAAGCTTTCTAGTCTATTCTGAACAGCTGCTGTTGTAGACACAGTCTGAAATAACTTCCAGCGTAGTTCCAAGCCTGTGTTGAATAAACAGCACAGATAGAGGAAAGGGCTTTATTAGCATTAATTGCAAAGCGCCTGTGCAGCTCCAAAGCAGGACTGCTGCCCATGGAGAACCCAACCCTGGTGCGCCTTCCTCGGGCTGTAGATGGAGCCATAGTATTGCTAAATACGACCCCAGCATGCGCATTGGGGGTTTTGTGCTGTACACGCCAGATGTTTGGAAGTTTTCTGGCTTTAATTTCTGAGTGTGAACAACCAGAAAACTCAGACCTTTTTATTTTCTCTGACGCTGACTGGGCTTGCAGAAGCCGGGAGACTCGCTGGGGTGGCTTCGGCTTTCATTCTCCCAGCAATTATCACCCACTCACACCTTCTTCTCAGACGATTTCTCTGCTTGAGGGCATCCCGGGGCTGTCAGTCCTGCCTCGGCTGGTGAATTCATTTAGAAAATCAGATTTCGTCACATTCTCTTGCCTTCTTTTTGCCAGAGCCACTCACAGGCAGGAACCGGGACTCGCCTGACTTCCTGGGCCAGAGCGGGGTTCAGTGTGGGTTTTGACACCCGTAGATGGGGCCTCCATGGGCTGTAGGCCCAAGCCTTGCTCTTCTTCCCTGTCTGTTCTCTCTCCCCGTTCTGCTCCACCCCTGCCTTCCTCCCACCCTCTCTTCTGGACCTGGCTCCCTTCTTTCTGCGCCCATCTCCTCCCTCTTCTCTTCCCCTCTCTCCACACAAATCCGTGTAGCTGGAGCCTTGACACAAAGGCCATGTCCCCACACAGTCTCCCCGTGTCTTCCCACTGGCCTGCAACATCTTATGTTACTCTTCCTCTAAAATATTCCATGGCTTCCTCCCGCTCTTTCTGAGGAAGTCCACCCTCACTGGGTTGACATTCCAAGGGTGTAAACCTCCCTCCCCCTTCCCTTGCCCGAATGTCCTAAGCCCAGGAGAGGAGGCCAACCCCACTGCTTCGTGCCTTGGGTCACATTCCTCCTCAACTGGCTGAGATTTTGGACTCATCCTTCTGAGTGTGAACAACCAGAAAACTCAGACCTTTTTGTTTTCTCTGATGCTGACTGCGCTTGTGGAAGCTGGGAGGTCGGGTGACTTCAGCTTTCATTCTACCAGTAATTATCACCCACTCGCACTTTCTTCTTGACTTTGGGGCCAAGTCGTGAGCCCTCACCTCCTCCATGCAGCCTTCCTTGCTTGCTTCCTGTGGGAAGTTCTTTCTCTCTCCTCTGGAAGGACTTCATGATGGGGCGTTCTATATTTGCCCTGGGTTCCATCTGCTTGGGTGCTGGTCTGTGTGATAAGATGCCCCTGTATTTCCTTGTACACCATGGCCTGTCTTATTCACTCCGTGCATTCTTTCTTAGGCTCACCATTGCAAGAGAAGGGTGGGGTATATACCAGCGACGAGACAAAGCATTTCTTTCCTGACATTTGAGCTGCCAGAGTGACTCTCTGTGTCCTCTGGGGAGCGGGGAAGTTCTGGCACAAACAACAGCTTTAGGTGACTGTGAGCCTCGAAATGGGATGTCTTCCCCTCCTTGAGGTGAGAAGGAAGATCCTCAGGCAGGGTAGGGGGAGGCAGAAGGAGAGCTGAAGAGGAGGCCGTAGCGTAGATGCTGGTGCGTCCTCGAGAAGGCGCCCTGTCCCTGTCCCTGTCCCTGCCCCATAGACCTAACCCTGGGGACAGTGGGCTGGGAAACCAGGGATCCCCAGACAACTTTGCCGGACCTGAAAGGAGACAGCCTCTGAGGCTTGCTTCCTGGGTAGAGCTTGGAGAGGGGAGCAGAATCTAGAAGCACGTCCTGTTTTTTCTTAACTCCAGGACCCTCCCTGTTCATCTCCCTCTTTCAACTGCTTGAGAGCAGGCAATGGGCCTTGCTTGGTCTGTGGCCTCCCATACACCAGTGTCTCCCATGGGAGTGGCTTGCTGAAACTTCAGTCCACCCAGCGTGTGACAAGGAATGCAGATGGCCCTAGGGAGCTAACAACAAGGAACTGAATTCCGCCAACAACTCTAGTGAACTGGGAAGTGGATTCTTCCCAACGTCTCCGGGTAAGAAACCACGTCAGCCAACACCTTGCTTTTGGCATTGAGAGATTGAGCGGAGGAGCCAGGGGCAAACCCACCCAGAATTCTGACCTGCAGAACTGTAAGATTACAAATGTGGGCTGTTTGAAGCCACTAAGTTTGGAATAATTCGTCTCAGTAGCAGAAAGAAATGCATAGGTGGTGAGGGCGAGGCCCACTGTTTGTGGCAACTTTCATTAAAACATTGAAATGGGCTGGGCTGGGTGGCTCTGCACTGTGGGAGGTCAAGGCCAGTGGATTGCCTGAGCCTGCAGGTTCGAGACCAGCCAGGGCAACTTGGTGAGATCTCGTCTCTACAATAAAAGGCCAAAAATTAGCCAGGTGTGCTAGCGCATGCCTTGGAAGGCTGAGGCAGAAGGATCGCCAGAGCCCAGTAAGTCAATGCTGGGGTGGTCGTGAGCATGCTACTGCACTATAGCATGGGCGAGAGTGAGACTCCAACTCAAAAGAAAAAAAAGAAAAAAGGAATACTGAATGAACGAGGGAGGTCGACTCCTTTCTGATCTTAAGGGAAGAGCAATGTTTACAGATCCAGGGTGTCCTGACGTGCGTGTAGTATGATCTAGGGATGAGGTGGTCTCTGGGATGGCTTTTGCACTGTGGTTTAATGACTCTTTGTCCTGTGGCTCTTGGCAGATGCAGGCCCTGGGATCTGTCAGGAATCCTAGCTGTGTGGACACGAGCCGCAAGCCTTTGACATCACCGTGTCCGGTTCATCTCTCAGTCTAGGTGGAGGATGGGGGACTGAGGTTTCGCTTCAGGTTTCCTTAAGCTCATCTGCTCCTCTTCATCCCAGCAAAGGGCTCTTGGAACTCAGGGTTGGGATTTGCTTTTTCTCCTCAATGAAGCTTTTTCTGTTTCAACAGATTTCAAGCTAATGGTAGCTGTGGCTGTCTGGTGGAGCCATTCATATGTGTCCTGGGGATTGTGGGAGGGACAGGAGTTCACACTTTGATCTCCGCAGTGAGGGTAAATGGCATTTTTCAGTTCCCCAAATGGAAGAAGTGAGAGCTGGTTTGCTCCCTTCATCACAGAGAGCTCTGTGGATCTACTGCTTGTCTGGGATGGAAAGTCCTTGCACTTTTGGCTTGACCTTCATGCCTCTGAGGTCAATATAGCAAGACTGTGAACTGGGGCAGTAGCCAAATATTCTCCTTTCTTTTACAAAAAATTTTAAACACATACAAAGGGAGAGAGCATGGGATAATGAGCTTCCATGTACCCATTACTCTGTTCCACGGTAATCAGCTCATGGCCAGTCTTGTTTCATCTGTATCCCCACCTTCTATATTATTTTTATTTATTTATTAATTTAATTTTATTTTATTTTATTCTAGAGACATGGGGATCAAGCCAGGATTAGGGACATAAGTAATGTACGTGAAGGTGAAGTTTGGACCTCCGACTGGCCCTCCCTTCCCCTGTTTAGGACCAGCTACCCTTTGTGTTGTTATGTGCCCCCTTCCACCCTCCCGCCCTCCCCTGGCAGCGTCCGGTGACTGCTGACCTTTGTGCTATTGTGCTAATGTTCGAGTCCCACTTATGAATGAGAACATGTGAGAGATCATGAAGTATGATCGTCTCCAACTCCATCCAATTTGCTGCAAAGTCCATGATTTTGTCCTTCTTGATAGCTGCATAATATTCTAAATCCAAGACATTACATCATTTTATTCACAGATATTCAATAAAGCACCGGGCACGGTGGCTCACTCCTATAATCCCAGCACTTTGGTTGGCTGAGGCGAGAGGATTACCTGAGCCCATGGGTTCGAGACCAGTCTGGGTAACTTGATGAGACCTCATCTCTACAGTAAATCAAAAAATTTGCTGGGCGTGGTAGCACATGCCTGTAGTTCCAGCTACTTGGAAGGCTGAGGTGGAAGGATCACCTGCGTCCAGTAGGTCGAGGCTGCGGTGGCTGTAAGCGTGGGCGACAGAGTGAGAGACTCCAACTCAAAAAAATAAATAAAAAGAATTACCTGATTCATTCTGAAACTATATACCCCACGGTCTCCTGTAGAAGCCCAAGAACAGGCTGGAAACAAAATGTAACTCGTAGTCTTGGGGGATTTGGGAGAAATGTGTTCCTTACCCATGTTTGTTAACAATGTTTAATTCAAAAGAAAGAATCTCTAACAGTGGAATTTCCGATATCTATGGGATGAATTGTATTTTGGGGCAGGGAGCAGGGGACTATGGTGAGCTTCTCCACAATGTAGTGCCATTCCTGGGAGGAAAATTGCTGTGTGTTGTCTTCCCCAACGCTTCTTGCATCTCATATGCCCAATCCTTTAGCAAGTACTGAGAAAATTATTGTGAATTGTCCCTCAGGAATTCACCAACCCCTCTCAGCAAACGATGAAAAAGTGTTGGCATTCCTTTGGTACAGCATGCCGTTGCCCTCATCCTACTGTACTTATTAGATGTCTGTTGGATTCACGACACTGCCTATTGCCCACCAGTTCTCTCTTTGATTTGATATCTGGCATAACTACCCTGTCTTGTTCGTCTGAATTAGAAACCCCATGATGTTCAACTGGCCTGGAATTTTCCTTTCCTTTTTTGAAACAGTGCAAATGTTTTGGAGGGATTCTGGACTGCATTAGATGGTCATTTTCAATTTTCATGTTGGACATGTGGAAAGCCTCACCTCCACTTACAACTTATTCCCTGAGATGGTCTAACTCATGGGTGATCACTGCAACATGGAAAAGACCTTCTCAGCAGTCTGTGTTTAAGCACATTTCCTGCCCTTGTCCTGCACTGACCTCAGCACGAGTCAAAACTCACAGGAACACAAGACCTTGACTGAAGATCCAGGCTGTGGAAACTTTCAGGCCTGGGGTTTTCCCCTCGTCCCTGAGGCCACGCTCACAAGACTCTATCACATGAGATCGGCCTGAGGTGGGGAAGCGGGGGGAAGGACGTGGGGAGGGTGCAGGTGCTTCTTTTGGTGGAAGGAGAAAGACCATCAGGAGTTGTTGTATTTGGCTGTAGTGTTTCCTTTTTGCCCACTTGAGTTAATGGAGAAAAGCTATTAAATGCTGTCTATCAGGTAGCTATGTTTTCCTTGCAAATGCAAATGTAAATGACTCTAGCACAGGGAGTTTTAATGGCTGAGTAAATGCTTGACCTTCAGTAAGATTCCAGAATTGAGGCGTTTGCATCATTAGAAAACATGTGCTTGCACATGACAAGTTAAGAGGTGACAGAAGTAAAGACAGACAAGATCATTCCCACAGGAGGGGGTCACGGGGTAGGGAGGTGGAAAATGTGTCTGCCTCGGGGGCTTGAGCCTTTTGATATAGGGATTAGGGTTAGCTGCAGAGGAGCCTGCAGTGGAGAGATTTTAAAGGAAAGATTCTGCAGGTGGAAGGAATCCTGCTCTCTGGCAAGGTAGGGTGAGGAGTGTCGAGAGTGTGGAGAGATGAGAAAGAAGAGACTTTCAAGCCTGTTTGGAAGTGTGGGGACTGAAGAAAGAATGAAGGGGCAAGAGAGATAGAGGAATGGCTATTAACACATTTGGCTGCAGATAAGCCTGGGTCTCTGGGTGTTTGCCCAGAAACTCCTGCTGAGAAGAGTCTTCTCAATTGCTTTCTTCTCAGTGGCTCTCAGTTGTGCCATGATACTGTTTCACTGTGATACCGATCTGATACAGTTCAGACTTTTGTCCCTCCCAAATCTCAAGTTGAAATGTGTTGGAGGGGCCTAGAGGGAGATGCTTGGATCATGGGGGCAGATGCCTCGTGAGTGACTGGGTGCTGTTCTTGCCATAATGAGCTAGTTCACACGAGAGCTGGTTGTTTGAAAGGGCCTGGCACCTTCTTTCTCTCTCTTGCTTCTGCTCTCGCCGTGTGACACGACTGCTCCCACTTACCTTCCGCCATGATTGTAGCTTCCTGGGTCCTCACCAGAAGCAGATGCTGGCACTGTGTTTCCTGTACAGTCTGCAAAACCATGAGCCAAATGAATCCCTTTTCGTTATACATTACCTAGCCTCAGGAATTCCTTTATAGCAATGCAAAATAGTGGAAGCCTGAGGTGGTCTTGATATATTTGGGTTCATGGAGGCCAGCACACACTCAGCAGCAGCACAAGCACACCCTGAATGTGCCCCTAAGCAGGAGGTTGGAGCGGGGAGAAGTCCTGGCGGTGGGAGGACGCAGGGTGATACACACTCAGTGGCAGCATGAGCACACCCTGGTCATAGCCCTAAGCAGGAGGTTGGAGTGGAGAGGGGTCCTGGGGGTGGCCAACAGGAATGTCCCCTTCCCCTCAGGCTCCACACCTGGGTGTGTGGTCATGCTGAGGCTGTGGCCAGTTGTTACAGGAAGAAGTGTTCTGTGCCTGCTGATCCCATCTTGCAGCCCTGCAAAGTGAGTTTTCTTGCTCAACCTTCCTTGAGGCAGTTGCCCTCCCCTCAGGCTGATTCAGACCAGATTGGACCCACCTGGATCCATGCTTGTAACCTTTGGTTACCTTTAGTTCACTATAACACTAAAAGTCCCACCCCTAGAGAAGTTGCAGCCATTTTGTGTGCATGTGGCGTAGGAAGAAGAGTGTTCTCATACTGTGTCTGCGCACTAGAAATGCCACCCTTCTCATCCTTCACCCCACACTCTGCCCTGTGTAAAATGCTAGATAACCTGTGTGCCTTTTACAATCTAGAGCAAGTTTTCCTGTCCAGCCAGCTGCTCCTGAACCTTTCCTGAATAAAAGGTTCAGGTAAGTAGGTTCCTGAATAAAACCCATGTCTCGTTCATTGTCTCTGGGTCATTTTTTTGGCCTCTCGGACACAGTGTCTCTTCTCGTGGCATCTTTAGGTGTCTGTCACCCCAGAGGAGAAAAGCAAAGTGCATCCCTGGGAGACTGTGGAATGGTTTTAACTGAGAGATGAACTCTGGGGCCTTCGGTTGGAAGAGCAGACCCCTGTCTCCCTCTTGATGAGAAGCAGGTCGCACTCCCAGCCACATGTGGAAAAGGCCCTGTAGGAAGCCACTGATCCTCTGAAGCTGGTTTCCCCAGCCTTGTGTTAAGCATTGCGTGGATTCAGCCTGCTCTGCTGACGTGTACACTGTGCAGACAGGGAGGGGGAGCAGAAGAACGAGGGACAAAGGCACATGTCAGCAAGTCCTCCATCCCTTCAGTCCTGGGGACTTGGCGTGTTGGCCAGAGTTTCCTGGCATTTGGTTTTGAAGTAGGTAAGGCCAGCTGGCTTCAGAGAGGTTTGCAAAGCTTATGTCAGACTGCGTCTTGGAGTCGTGTTTGCTGCCTGGGAGGTGATAGTGCTGCTGGACGAGTTCCAGCAGTCCCCTTGGGGGCCCTGGTGGAGGCTCTGGATTCAGATGGGATCTTTCATGCCCGTAAAGGGTGGGGGGTGGGAAGGTAGGGCTGGATGGAGCGGGGTGGGTCTAACAGCCAGCACTGGGCTCTAGGGCTTAAGCTAGTCATCATCCCTTGTGAGGAAGAATTCTTACTGACCTGGGGGACAGACAGGCGTGTTCCTTCCTTCCCTCCTGCTGTGAAGGATTCTGCATGACCCTTAGGCCCTCCCTGGGGGAGTCTTCCATATGGGGTGTGAGGCATGCTTTGAAAGGCATTCATGACCCAGTGCACCAACAAAGTTTTCTTCTCTGGAAACAGAAAAATGTTCCAAAGCCCTAGTTTTATGCAAACACTTAAGCAGGCAGGCATTCTGCCTCTTTGCATTACCATCACTTCAACACCCCCCCCCCCCCCCCGTTCCAGGACCAGCCTGTGGGAGGGGGCTTCAGGTTTGCCGCTGAAGACATGGATCTGTTTGCAGCGATGTTTTTGTGTACTTGACTCCCATTGCTCAGCCTTAAAGCCTTAAAGGCCATGTGCACTTAAGGCTTATCCCTCTTCGGAGCAAAGGGCTCTCTGTCCAGGGGCCTCCCAATTCCTCGAATGCTACCAGGAATGAAAATACCGAAGGCAACCAACAGGGAATCAGAGAGCACAGCTCAGGCACCCACGACAAAGCTGCCCTGCTACATAAGTAACAAACAGTTCTCCCCATTCTCCTTGAAGGGTCAACTCCCCGCAGGCCATGAGGAGTGGCTGACATCCACTGAATGCTCATCCTGTGCCAGGCACTCTTCTAAGTGCTTAGCGTGTCACATCTCATTTAACCTTCATAGTAACAACCACTTGAGGTAGCATTAATTCATGATCCTGTTCAACAGAGGAAGCAGCTGAGACCTAGAGAGACTGTAACATACACTGGGCTGGGCTGCACAGGGGCAGAGATTCCAGCCCGGTTCTCCTTGCTTTTTTCCCCACCTAGGCAAACTCAGGGGCTTTGGTTTTGTGCTGTGGAACTCAGAGCTGAGTATCTTCTGAGGAAGAATCTTTGCGAGAGGAGTGGGGAGGGGGCTGTGGCACAAGCATCCTTAGGAAGGAGGGGGTAGAACTAGATTCTTCTTTCAAAGCCCTTGGGGTTCTGGAACCAAAGAACTCAGAATGAGCCAATCACAGCTCTGTGCCTTTCCACCATTTCCCACTGGGTTGCCCGACTGACCCACCCCTCGCAATGATAGACATGGTGGCGTTGAGCATCTTGACCCCGCATTTGCTCAATGCCAGGCCCAGCTCTTGGGGCTGAAGATGGAGATGAAAAAGACACAGCTCTTACTACTGTTGACTCTGAGCCTGTGCACAGGAGAGTTAAGTGCCGTGTGTGATGGGGAGGGGAAAGAAGGTTGGTATAAAAGTCGCTGCAGTTGCCTGCTGGCCTCCTGCAAACACGGAGAGAATCGCTCCAGTTTTTGAGGAGATCTCTTTAATGGGCCTGCTTGACTAAGAAAAGCATGGTCACCATAGCCCATGGGCATGACCTGGAGAAAGAGATTTAGACAAAGAAGAGTTCTATTATGTATCCTAGAAAAGAGAAAGGACTTTTGGAGTTAATCTCTGGAGGCCTTGAGTAGTTTGAGGTCCTGGAAAAAGAGATGGGAGTGAAGGGCTCCTCAGTATGACCTTTTACTACTAGGCCCTGTGGAGGGTCTGAGGCAAACATTGGTTGATGAGCGCTAGGAAAAATGAGGACTGGAGGCTTCCAACTTAAAGCTGTCTCCTGCCTGTCCAGGAATTGTTTACCTATCACCCACTGCCTCCCTGATTCCCACCCCCATGATCCTAAATGAAAGTGGTCACAGGTAGCAGTATGCACTGGAGATGAAGGTGAGAGATTCTAGGCAGTGATGAGCATGGGAGGCTTGAGGCAGAGCCCGGCAAGACAATTAGGAGATGTCCAACAGTAGAAGAAAAGGCAGTAGTGCCCACCAAGCAGGAACAGATTTGTAATAAACCCTGTTTTCCTCCTCCACCTGGAAAGGTGAATCTTGAGAGTGTAGGGTGGAGGAGGGGAAGCTAAATCCTGTTAAGGGTAGTGTGTGGTGCAGGCCTAGGACAGGGTGAGCAAGCTAGCACTTGCTTTGCGTACCATGTTTAGGGTGTGCCAAAAAACCCATCCATCAAGATAATTATATTTAAATCACGTTTTTAAAAATAAAAATTAATGCCAAAAATCTGTGATGAACAAACGAACAGAATGTTAAATAAAGACAGGATCAGCATTACTAATTTTTTCTTTTGCCTCAGGTTCCAATACGGCTGAGTCATAATATAAATCCTGTCTTTATTTGACATTTTGATAGTTTATTTGTTGTTATTATTATTATTGTTATTATTATTTGGACAGGATCTTGCTCAGCTGTCCAGGCTGGATAGCAATTGACACAGGCCAGGCTAGGGAGTGTCCCACTCGAAAGGTCAAATAAGTTTTTGGCTTTGTACAGGAAAGAATTCAAGCACAAGCTGTAAGCAGGAGACAAAAAGTAAGTTTATTAAAGAAACCGAGAAATGGAAATATGGTTAATCCATAGGCCACAGCCCCTCTACATCACTGAAGTTTCAATTTGAAAATGAAAACAAGTTTATTGAAGTAACAGAGAGCAGGCTGCTCTGCCTATGGGAAGGACAGCAGCCATACATCAGTGGGGTTTTATTTTTTTAGAGCTATTTTTTGATTATATGCTAAGCAAGGGGTGGAATATTCATAGGTTTTCTGGGAAAGGGGCAGGAAATTCCTGGAAGCAAGGATTCCTCCTCTTTTTAAACCATATAGGGTAATTTCAGGAGTTGCTATGGTAATTGTAAACTATCATGGCGCTGGTGGGAGTGTCTTTTAGCAAGCTAATGTATTATAATTAGCATATAATGAGCAAAAAAGACAAGCAGAGGTCACTTTCCATGCCATGTTGGCTTTGGTTGGTCTAGGATGCCTTTGGCCAATCTTCTTACCACATCCTGTCTTGTCAGTGTGGTTCATGCCTTGTGACTTTCATTTTGGGAAGCTAGTCCTGCCAGATCCCTGTTTCACAATGGTGTGATCATAGGTCACTGCAGCCTCAGCCTCTTGGGCTCCAGTGATTCTCCCACCTCAGCCTCCCAACCAGCTGGAACTACAGGTGTGCACACTACGCTTGGCTAATTTTTTTTGGTTCGCTGTGTTGCCCACACTGGTCTTGAACTCCTGGACTCCAGAGATCCTTCTTCCTTGACCTCCAAACCACTGGGGTTACGGGAATGAGCCACTGTGATCAGTCAGTTTTCGTTATGCATTTTTTGCATTAATTTTGATTTTCTAAAATATTGCATTAAAACATGAAGTATATTGAATGCTGAGTTTTTGGGAACTTCCCTAAATATCTCACTCTAGTCCTGGCTCTCCACTGGGGCTGGAGACATTTAATTTGGCTGTAAAGAAAAGAGTAATCCATGAGCTGGTGGGCTCATAGGGAAGGGCAGATCTTTGGATGATAGACATTCTTGCAGGATATGTGCGGAGCTCCTGCATCGCCACTGACAAAACATGTCTCTCCTGTCTGTTAGTGCCCCTGACTGGGGACAAGCACCATGTTCATATATCATTGCAGGCAGCATTGCTGGGGCCTCACTAGGATTATGTACGTAGATATGAGCACAGTGCCAAGGTGTCCATGGGTCCAAGAGGAAAGTGTTTGGGGGGCGGTGGGTTGATTTGATTTTGTCTCAATGGGAACTTTCTTTGGATATCTTTCCCTGACTTCACTGCACATTTCAAAACAACATCCTTTTATGAACAAGCACTAGGACATCAAATATTTCCATACCCAATGCTAGAAGTGCTTCAGGCCATGTTGCTCTTTTTCTTTTAAAGCATTCCATGTAAAATCAGTTGTTAACTCTCTCTGAATAAACCCAAGTGGAAAGACTTCTTTTTGTCTTTAATAACACCAATGACAATCAGAACAGGTGGGAGGAATATGTGCCGCTTTTCAAACAGTGTATAATAGTTTAGATGGAAAACACTAAGTTGTTACATATGTAACAAACAGTTCTTATTTACGATGGTGAGAAAAAATGAATAACAAAGCTTTGAGGGAAACTACAGCAGGAAATTCATTAGCAAGGGGAATGATTTATTTCTTTGAATAAGGCCTGTTTCTTTTATAAATGGATTTTGCTTTGCATCTTGATCAACAGCAGATTCTCCCCACTCTTTACTTATTAAAGCTTATGTTGGGTCCATCATTTATTGCAGCCAACAAACTAAAAAAACAGTATTTAGGACTTAAAATGATGTGCTTGTACTCCTCCACAATCCTGAAATTATAGAACGCTGCAGCTGAGTGAGATCTTAGAAGTCAACTAGTCTAATGTTACAATTCCAAGCTTGGCCATGAGACAGAGCCAGTACCCCTATTAGGGACCTGCTGAGTCCCCCAAGCATGAAAATAAAATAAAATCTTGTGTTCCTCCAAGGGGGAAGTTCCAGGCATCTAGCTAGTTCTGAGAAATAAAAGAGCAATTTGGTAGGCAAGAAGGTAACAGTAGCTTAAAACAAGGAAGTTAGAGTCACAAGATGTTCAGTTCCGTTATAGAAAATAAAGATAACGTCCTAACATATGTCCCTGAGCTGTTTTCCAGAAACTCGGCTCCCTACCAAACGGATCCATGGCACGTAGACTTCAGATAAGGGGGAATCAAGAACTGAACTCTGACTATCATTCTTTGTTCTACATTTTTTTCCCAAGAGGCCTGGAGGAAGTTATAACCATAGGCCAGACCAAACATTATTTTCTGTGGACCCCAAGTCTTTTTTTTTTTTTTTTGAGTTGGAGTCTTACTCCGTCACCCAGACTGGAGTGCAGTGGCCGCTCCAGGCCACCGCTGCCTTGACCTGCTGGGCTCCGGCGATCCTTCCGCCTCAGTCTTCCAGGTAGCCGGAATTACAGGCATGCGCTACCACGCCCAGCTGATTTTTTTATTTATTGTAGAGACAAAGTCTCGCCAAGTTGCCCAGGCAGGTCTCGAACCCACGGGCTCAGGCAATCCACTCACCTCAGCCTCCCAAAGTGTGGGATTACAGGCTGAGCCACCAAGTCCGGCTGGACCCCAAGTCTTTAGACAAGCCTTCCCCTCCTCAATCAACTGCAAATCAGAAAATCTTTAATCAACCTGTGACCTTGAAGCCCTCACTTCAAGATATCCTGGCTCCTTGGGCCAAACCAATGCATAACCTTCATTTATGGATTTTCAATTTTGTCTATAACTTCTGCTTTCCTGACATTTGTCCATGCCTTTATAAACCATTGTAGGAGCCATCAGGGAAGTTTGGTCTTAAGTGTGAGCTGTTCCCCTTGCTTGAGGTCCTGAAAATAAATACCCATCTTTCTCCCACGGCAAAACTCAGGTGTGGATGTTTGGCCTCACTGTGCTGGGTGAGTGGACCCCAGTTTGGATAGGTAACAGCCACATCCACACTGTCTCCAGTTTACTCTGAGGAAAATGAGACTTGAGAGAAAAGAATTTAAGCCAGGATCACACAATTGGCTAGGAAGTGGAAATGAATCATTTTACAAAGAGATATTTTGTGGAGGGACTCAATACTTAGAGTTCTGGTCTTTGTTTCTTTGCTTTAACTTCTTCCTAAACGACTGCATAAAATATCAACTTTATTAATGGTTATTGACTATAGAATAGGTGGCAATGACAATCACTCATAAAATATGCAGTGGCAGCCGGGCTCGGTGGCTCAGCCTGTAATCCCGCGCCTTTGGGAGGCTGAGGTGAGTGGATTGCCTGAGCCCGCGAGTTCGAGACCCGCCTGGGCAGCGAGACCTCATCTCTACAATAAATCAAAAAATCAGCCGGGCGTGGTAGTGCGTACCTATAATTCCGGCTACTCGGAAGGCTGAGGCAGAAGGATCGCCGGAGCCCAGCAGGTCGAGGCTGCGGTGGCCGGGAGCGGCCACTTCACTCCAGTCTGGGCGACCGAGTGAGACTCCAACTCAAAAAAAAAAAAAAAAATGCAGTAGCACTCAAATCTTTGTTTCCCAAAATCCTCAACAAAATACTAGCAAATTGAATCCAACAGTATGTTAAAAAAAAATTCATCATGACCAAGTGAGTTTTATTCCAGGGATGCAAGCATGGTTTAATATCTTCAAATGAATAAATGTGATTCACTATATAAACTGAATTAAAAACAAAAGCCATATGATTCAGAAAAGGCATTTGATAAAATTCAACATCCCTTCATGATAACAACCCTTAAAAAACTAGACATTGAGGGAATATACCTCAAAATAATAAAAGCCATATGTGACAAGCCCACAGTCAAAATCATACTTGATGGGGAAAAGTTGAAAACATTTCCCCTCAAAACTGAAACAAGGGATGTGTACTCTCACTGCTTATATTCACCATTGTACTGGCAGTCCAAGCAAGAGTAATCAGGCAAGAGAAAGAAATAAAAGACATTCAAATCAGCAAGAAGGAAGTCAAATGATCTTCGTTTGTTAATTATATACCTAGAAAACCCTAAAGAGAGATAGGATTAAGATGGCTGATGGGAAGCAACGAGACTATGTTTCTCCCATGGAGTGAGCCAAAAATAGAGTTCTGCAGCACTCAGAGAGTAATGAGACCAGCGGCACACTACATGATTCACCAGAGAAGCAACAAAATCCACAGAGTGCAAAGAAGAGAAAAATCAATTAGCCTGGGCTGGAACTAGCCAGACTCACCTGAATCACTACACAAACCACAAGCAGCCTAGGGATGCGGTGGGGGAGGTGAGTGAAGACAATTCAGGAATTCTGTGCTACTGTCACAGACTTTGAAGGCCTCCCGAACCACATGAGACTCCAGTCTCTCGTGGGAAACTGCCTTACCCACAGCCATGCTCTACCTAAACCCACGTGGAGCAGTCCAGGACAAACAACCGTGGGTGGCTTTAGCCACTATTTCCTGGGAGCTCAACTATTGCTGACAGCTGCTTTTTAGCTGGTCTGTGACAAGCACTTCCTAGGTTGGAAGAGTATTTCCTTGGAAAAAAACAGACCAGCAGAAAACCCCGCAGCCACCATAACAGTGTTTGTCCCACAAGTGCCACCTCCTGACCAGATGTCAACTAGTGCAATCTATTATATCTGATATAACACCTCCACTTTGGGGAAGGTCTGATCCCAGATCCCAACTAACAGCACTATCTGAGCCACTCCAGCCACTCAGGATGACTTGAGCTTGTGCAGGTACCCAGCACAGCACTGCCACAGATGGCAACTGAGAAACTCATTACACCAAGGCCAAAGGAACTCTACAGGGCCTACGTCAGCTCCCTGCTAACCCCAAATAAATAGAAATAGTCTACCAAAATAAGAAAGAACCAGAAAATAATTCTGGCAATATGAAAAAAAGAAAAACAGAGCTCTTTAACACCCACAAAAGACCAAACTAGCTCTTAAGCAATGGACCCAAAACAAAATGAAATCTTTGGAATTCCAGAGACAGAATTCAAAAGGTTGATTATAAAATTGCTCAGTGAGACCCAGGAGAAAGCTAGAAACCACTTTTCAACAATCTATTCAGTATACAAATGAAAAATTATCCAAAGAGATAGATACTTAAAAAACCAAACTGAACTTCTGAAAACAAAAGACACATTAAAGGAAGCAAAAGTGCAGTGGAAAGTTTTAGTAGTAGACTAGAGCAAACAGAAGAAAGGATCTCAGAACTTGAAGACAAGGCTTTCAAATTAACCCACTCAGACCACGAGAAAGAAAAGAATAAAACAAAGTCTCCAAGAAATGTGGGATTATGTAAAACATCAAAATTAAAGAATCATAGGTGTCCCTGAGCAAGAAGAGAAAACAACAGGCTTGGAAAACCTTCCCCGGCTTTCCCAGAGATTTAAACATCCAGATACAAAAAGCCCAAAGAACTCCTGAAAGATTCATTCAAAAAGGTCATTGCCAAGGCATATAGTCAGCAGATTATGCAAAGTTAATGTTAAGGAAAGGATTCTAAGAGCTGTGAGACAAAAACATCAAATAACTCACAAAGGTAAACTTATCACTCTAACGGCAGATGTCTTGTCAGAAACCCTACAAACCAGAAGGAACTAGGGTCCTATCTTCAATCTCCTCAAACAAAATAATAGTCAGCCAAGTATTTTGTATCCCACAAAACTAAGTTTCATAAATGAAGGAGAAATAAAATCTTTCTCAGACAAGCAGATTCTGAGGGAATTTGCCACCACTAAACTGGATCTACAATAAATACTCAAAGGAATTCTAAATATTGAAACAAAAGTTCAAAATACAGAGGGTGCCAAAAAAAAAGGTATATACATTTTAAGAAATAAACTGTATTAAAATTGTAATACTCAGCCAGGCACAGTGGCTCACACCTATAATCCTAGCACTTTGGGAGGCCAAGGTGAGAGGATTGTTCACGGGTTCGAGACCAGCCTGGGCGACTTGATGAGACCTCATATCTACAATAAATCAAAAAATCAGCTGGGCATGGTGGTGCATGCCTGTAGTTCCAGCTACTTGGAAGGCTGAGGCAGAAGGATCACTAGAGCCCAGGAGGTCGAGGCAGCAGTGGCAATGAGCATGCCACTGCACTCCAGCCTGGATGACAGAGTGAGACTCCAATTCAAAAAATAAAATAAAATAAAATTGTAATACTGTTCTGCCTGTCACATGGTGACAGCATTCATTTGATTAATGCCATCTTTTGAGCAAACATCATAGTACACATTGCTACCATAATTCAATTCAACTTCGAAAAGTAATACATAGATAACATCACTTAAAATGTGTATATACTTTTTTGGCACCCCAGTACACCAGTAGAAAAAGGACTGGAAATCATAACGCTCATGGGTCTCACAGAGCACCAGCACAATAGAGAAAAAAAAAAGGCAACCAAGTAACAAGCAACATGATGAATGGAAGAGTACCTTGCATATCATTATTAACTCAATGCAAATAGTCTTGATGCCACACTTCAAAGATATAGTTTGGTAGACTGGGTTGAAAAACATAATTCATTCATCTACTACCTTCAAGAGACCCACTTAACATGCAAAGACTCTTATAGACTCAAAGGGGTGGAAAAAATATTCCTTGAAAATGGAGGCCGGGCTCGGTGGCTCAGCCTATAATCCCAGCACTTTGGGAGACTGAGGTGAGTGGATTGCCTGAGCCCGCGGGTTCGAAACCTGCCTGGGCAACTTGGCAAGACCTCATCTCCACTATAAATAAAAAACTAGCCGGGTGTGGTAGTACGCGCCTGTAGTTCCAGCTACTTGGAAGGCTGAAGAGAAAGGATCGCCGGAGCCCAGCAGGTCGAGGCTGAGGTGGCCGGGAGCAGCCATTGCACTCCAGTCTGGGTGACAGAGTGAGACTCCAACTCAAAAAAAAAAAAAAAAAAAAAAGAAAATGGAAACCAGCCAGATGTGGTGGCTTAAACCTGTAATCCTAGCACTTTGGGAGGCCAAGGCAAGAGGATTGCCTAAGCTCAAGGGCTCGAGACCAGATTGGGCAACTTGGTGAAACCTTGTCTCTACAATAAATAAGAAAAAGATAAGCCGGGCATGGTACCACACATCTGTAGTTCCAGTTACTTGGATGGCTGAGACAGAGAGAATGCCTGAGCCTAGCAGGTCGAGGCTGCAGTGGCTGTGAGCATGTCACTGCACTCCAGCCTGAGCAACAGAGTGAGACTCCAACTCAAAAAAAAAAAAGAAAAAAAAGGAAAATGGAAACCAAAAAAGTGTAGGAGTAGCCATTCTCATATCAGATAAAACAGACATTAAATTAACAACAGTGCCGGGCTCGTTGGCTCAGCCTGTAATCCCACGCCTTTGGGAGGCTGAGGTGAGTGGATTGCCTGAGCCCGCGGGTTCGAGACCCGCCTGGGCAGCAAGACCTCATCTCTATAATAAAATCAAAAAATTAGCTGGGCATGGTAGCGCATGCCTGTAATTCCAGCTACTTGGAAGGCTGAGGCAGAAGGATCGCCGGAGCCCAGCAGGTCGAGGCTGCGGTGGCCGGGAGCGGCCACTGCACTCCAGTCTGGGTGAGCGAGTGAGACTCTGACTCAAAAAAAAAAAAAAAAAAAAATTAACAACAGTGAAAAAAGACAAAAAGGTTATTAAATGATGATAAAGAAATCAGTCTAACAAAAAGATATAATAATTTTAACCATATATGCTCCAAACAGCAGAGCTCCTAGTTTTATAAAACAAATACTAGCCGGGCTCGGTGGCTCAGCCTGTAATCCTGCGCCTTTGGGAGGCTGAGGTGAGTGGATTGCCTGAGCCCGTGGGTTCGAGACCCGCCTGGGCAGGTGAGACCTCATCTCTACAATAAATCAAAAAAATCAGCCGGGCATGGTAGCGCATGCCTGTAATTCCGGCTACTGGGAAGGCTGAGGTGGAAGGATCACCAGAGCCCAGCGGGTCGAGGCTGCGGTGGCCAGGAGCGGCCACTGCACTCCAGTCTGGGCGACAGAGTGAGACTCCAACTCAAAAAACAAAAAACAAACAAACAAAAAAAACCCAAATACTACTAGACCTAAGAAAAGAGACAGCAAAACAATAATAGTGGGAAACTTCAACACTCTACTGACAGCAATAGACAGATCATCAAGACAGAAAGTCAGCAAAGAAACATTGGAGTTAAACTAGACCCCAGAGCAAATGGACCTAATAGACATCTACAATCAATAAGGGCACCTGATCTCAAACCAGGCAATGTGGGGACAAAAGGGAGGCCCAAACTTTACCTGAATAATGTCCACTTGTATACCTAATCCTGAATTATACCACACATCTTTAAAATATAAGTTAAAAAAAAAAACAGATAGCTACAGAGCATTCCACTCCAACACCACAGAACATACATATTTCTCATCAGAATATGGAACATTACAAGATAAACCATGTGATAGGCTACAAATCAAATTTCAGTGAATTCAAAAATATCAAAACCATATCAAGCACCTTCTCAGACTGCAGTGGAATAAAACTAAAAATTAACTCCAAGGGGAACTCTCAAAATCAGACAACTACATGGACATTAAACAATCTGTTCCTGAATGATATTTGAGTCAACAATGAAATCAAGATGAAAATTTAAAGATGCCTTGAAATGAATGACAACAACACAAGTTATCAAAACCTCTGGGACACAGCCAATGTGTTCAGAGGAAAATGTATATCACTTAAGGCCTGCATTAAAAAGACTGAAACAGCTGGGCTCGGTGGCTCAGCCTGTAATCCCGCGCCTTTGGGAGGCTGAGGTGAGTGGATTGCCTGGGCAAGCGGGTTCAAGACCCGCCTGGGCAGCGAGATCTCATCTCTATAATAAATCAAAAAATAAGTCGGGCGTGGTAGCGCACGCCTGTAGTTCTAGTTACTTGGAAGGCTGAGGCGGAAGGATCACTGGAGCCCAGCAGATCGAGGCTGCGGTGGCCAGGAGCAGCCACTGCACTCCAGTCTGGGCGACAGAGTGAAACTCCAACTCAAAACAACAACAACAACAACAAAAACAAAACAACAACAACAACAAAAAAAGACTGAAAGATCACATACCGACAACCTACTGTCACATCCTAAGGAACTAGAAAAACACAAACAAACCAAACCCAAAACTAGCAGAAGAAATAATGAAGATAAAAGCAAAAATAAATGAAATTGAAATCAGAAAAATAATACAAAATATCAATGAAACAAAAATTTGGTTATTTAAAAAGATGAACAAAATTGATAGATCACTGGCTAGATTAACTTAGAAATGAGAGAGAAGATTCAAATTAGCACATCAGAAACAAAAATGGAAATGTTACAACTGATACTATGGCAATGCAAAAAATCACCTGAGATTATGATAAACACCTCTATATAAACAAACTACACAATCTAGAGGAAATGGGTACATTCTTGGAGACATACAACCCCTCAACCTTAAATCAGGAAGAAATATAAACCCTGAACAAACCAATAACAAGTAGCAAGATTAAAGCAGTAATTAAAAGTCTCCCAACAAAGGAAATCCAGGACTTGACAGACACAGATGAGTTCTATCAGACTTTCAAAGAAGAACTGGAACCAGTTTTACTGAAGTAATTTCATAAGATTGAAAAGGAGAGAATTCTCTCTAACTCATTTGACAAATTCAGTAACACCCTAATACCAAAGCTAGGAAAAGACACAACATAAAAGGAAAACTACAAACCAATATTTCTGGTGTACGTACAGGCAAAAATCCTCAACAAGATATTAGCAAACCTAATTCAGTAGCACACTAAAAAAATAAAAATCTACCATGATCAAGTGGTTTTTATCCCAGGGATTAAAAGATGATCCAACATACATAAGTCAATAAATGTGATCCATCAAACAAACAGAATTAAAAACAAAAATTATATGATCATTTTAATAAATGCAGAAAAAACACTTGCTAAAATCAAGTATCCCTTCATAATAAAAATCCTCAGCAAAATAGGCATAGAAGGAACATTCCTCAAAACAATAAAAACCATATATGAGAAACCCACAGCCAAAGTTATCCTGAAATGAGAAAAGCTGAACACATTTTCCCCTCAGAAGTGAAACAAGGCAAGGATACCCACTTTCACCCCTCCTATTCAACATAATATTGGAAGTCCTAGCCAGAGCAATCAGACAAGAGAAAAACACAAAGTGTATCTAAATTGGAAAAGAAGAAATCAAACTATCTCTGTATGCTTACAATATGATCTTATATCTAGAAAATCCTAAAGACTCCTCCAAGAGATGCCTGGAAATAATAAATCAATTCAGTAAAATCTCAGGATGCAAAATTAATACACAAAAATCAGTAGCATTGCTATACACCAATGATGACTAAGCTGAGAATCAAATTAGGAATTTGTATTTACAAATTCAGCTGTAGGGCTCGGTGGCTCAGCCTGTAATCCCGCGCCTTTGGGAGGCTGAGGTGAGTGGCTTGCCTGAGCCCGCGGGTTCGAGACCCACCTGGGCAGGTGAGACCTCATCTCTACAATAAAATAAAAAATCAGCCGGGCGTGGTAGCGCGCACCTGTAATTCCGGCTACTTGGAAGGCTGAGGCGGAAGGATTGCCGGAGCCCAGCAGGTCGAGGCTGCGGTGGCCGGGAGCGGCCACTGTACTCCAGTCTGGGCGACAGAGTGAGACTCCAACTCAAACAAAAAAAACAAAACAAAACAAAACAAATTCAGTTGTATTTACAATAGCAGCCAAAAAACTAAAATATCTTGAATATAGTTAACCAAGGAGGTGAAAAATGTCTATAAGGAGAACTATGAAACACTGCTGAAAGAAATTGTTGAGGACACAAACAAATGGAAAAACATCCCATGCTCAGGGATTTGAAGAATCAACAATGTCATATTACCCAAAGTAATCTTCTGACTGGTTCAAAGCAATTTCTATCAAACTACCAATGTCATTTTTCACAGAATTAGAAAAAAAGATCCTAAAATTCATATGGAACCAAAAAAGAGCCAGAATAACCAAAGCAGTCCTCAGCACCAAGAACAAAGCCAAAAGCATCATATTACCTGACTTCAAATTATACTACAAGGCTGTAGTAACCAAACAGCATGGTTCTGGTATGACATAGTAGCCACATGGACCCAGTGGTACAGAATAGAGAATAGAGAATCCAGAAATAAACCCAAGTACCTACAACCACCGATCTTTGACAAAGCAGACAAAAACATACACTGGGAAAAGGATACCCTATTCAAGGTACTGAGAAAATTATATAGCTACATGCAGACAAATGAAACTTGATCCCTATCTCATACCAAATATGAAAATTAACTTAAGATGGATTAAAGACGTAAATGTCAGACCTGAAACGATAAAAATTCTAGAAGAAAACCTAGGAACACCTCTTCTGGACTTGACCTAGGCAAAGAATTTATAAAGACCCCAAAAACAAATGCAACGAAAACAAAAATAGACAAATGGACTTAATTAAACTAAAAAGCTTCTGCACAACAAAAGAAATAATCAACAGAGTAAACAGAAAACCTCTGGAATGGGAGAAAATGTTTTCAAATTATACCTTAGTCAAAGGCCTAATATCCAGAATCTACAAAGAACTCAAAAAACTCAACATGAAGAAAACAAACAACGTCATCAAAAAGTGGGCAAAGGATGTGAACAAACACTTCTCAAAAGAAGATATAGAAGCAGCCGACAAACATATGAAAAAAATGCTTAGCATCACTAATCATCAGAGAAATGCAAATTAAAACCACAATGAGATATCCTTTTATACCAGTCAGACAGGCTATTAGTAAAAAGTCTAAGAACCACAGATGTTGGTACGGATGCAGAGAAAAGGGAATGCTCATACACTGTTCTGTTGGTGGGTTGGAAACTATTTCAACCACTATGGAAAACAGAATGAAGATTTTTTTCCCAAAGAACTAAAAATAGAACCACCATTCAATCCAGCAATCCCACTACTAGGTATCTACCCAAAGGAAAAGAAATCGTTACATAAAAATAATACCTGTAATTATATGTCCATTGCAGCACTATTCACAATAGCAAACTCATGGAACCAACTTAAGTGCCCATCAACAATTGACTGGATAAAGAAATTGTGGTATACACAGGTCACAAAATACTATGCAGCCATAAAAAAAGAACAAAATCATGTCCTTTGCAGCAATGCCATATTACCCAATGTAATCTACCAACTGGTTCAAAGCAATTCGTATCAAACTACCAATGTTATTTTTCACAGAATTAGAAAAAAATGATCCTAAAAGAGCCAGGAGCTGGAGACTATCATCATAAGTGAACTAACTCAGAAATAGAAAACTAAACACTGGATGTTCACTCTTATATGTGGGAGTTAAATGGCCACAAAGATGAAAATAAGAGACACTTGTGAAACTAAAAGGGAGGAGGGGGGGAAGAGGGTTAGGATTTAGAACTGACCTATTGTGTACAATGTTCACCAACTGAGGAATGGGTCACCTGAGAAGCCCCATCCCCACCAGTATCCAATGTGTCCATGTAACAAACATGCACTTGTACTCACTGAACCTTAAAAGAAAAGAAAAGAAAAAGAAAGCAAGTCAGGGTAGTTTTCAATGCTTGGGGTTGGGGCAGAAGAGGTTGATTAGAAAGAGGCACAAGAGAATTTTAGGGGGCAACCTTCTAGGTCCCCTCCTGCTCTGGGAGCCTTTCTGTCCTCTCAATAAATTCTACTTTAAAAATAAATAAATAAAAAAGAAAAACAAGAGAATTTTAGCAACTGATGGAATCATTCTGTATCTTAATTATGTTAGTTTGTATGACTGTATACATTTGTGAAAACTGGCAGAAATGTACACTGGACTTTTCTTTATGTAAATTATGCCTCAATTAGAACAAAAACAAAACAAAAATATTTGTTTCCTTCAAGAGATTGCCTCACTCAAATTAATGCCTCATTGTATTTCATTTCAGACTCGAACTTCACAGAGATGGCTAGAAGGAACTTTACAAAGAACGCTAATTGTTGCTGATGGTGATTCAAGTGAATGTTGGAATGCTGCATACTGCCAAGGGTAAGATAAACTAGAAAGATCTTTCCATGTCTACAGCCCCGGGCCTGACAGAGCTCCAGAAATGTTTATCTTGAACACTGTTGAGTCTTGGAAATTTCACACAAAGTAATTGCTTCTTGTAACAATAACACATAGTCTTCTCTTAGTAAATACACAGGACCAGAGAAGGAAAAGTTCCTCCCTGCATTCTTAAAGAATTATCCTATGGTCTGAGGGGGTGGCCTTCAGTTCCCAACGTATGATTCAGCATAACACCAGCCTTGTGCCTTTTTCATAGATACTGTTCATTTAAATCCTAAGGTTCCAGATTTCTTTCTTTTCTTTTTTTGTTGTGCTTGTTTAGTTTTGAAAGTTTAATTTCACATATAATATGTATTCATTGAAGAATCAGAAAATAGAGATTAAAAAAAAAAATAGAAATCACCCATAATCCTAAGGTAGTCAACTACTGACATTTTGGAACATTATTTCTAACCTTTTGGTATAATTTGTACACACTCATGTCTATCCTTACAAAGATGGGATTATCCAGTACATACTGTTATACTTTTGTTCTCTTGATACGCTTGTATCCTTGGTAGTGAGTGAGGTTGAATTTTTTTAAATTTCTTTTGGGGGTGAGTGGGACAGGCATTCACAGGAGCTGATGTCACGGTGATGAATGGCAGGCAAATGGGTTGGTCGGTCACATAGACGAGAAGGGCAGATCCAGTAGCTGGAAGATACATTCTTTTAGGAGATGCTTGGTGTTAATCTCAATGTTCTGTAAATAGACCAGGGTTCCAGGAAAGATTATTGTCATGTATGAGTTCAAGAAGGCCAGAGAAACTCCATTTTGGGCTCTGTTGTTACATCAGGTCTTTATGTGATTTGAACAATCAGATATTTAGTAAAAGGCATTTTTAATGGAAATAAAATAAAGACAAAGGATGATGGTTACAACAAACTATAAACTCAGTTTTTGAGTTCAGTGGTCAACCAGTTGAGAAGATTTTTAGACGATGGGTTCAAAGCATCTTCTGATGAAGTCAGAGAAGATAGTAGAAATCTGACAGATTTTTTTCTGGTTTGCAGTTTGTATCAGGTATTCCAGTGACCCTTGTGAGTAGTCTATACATTAATAGGCATAAAGGCTGTTTACATATTCGGTTGCTGCAAAGATTTTTTAAAAAGTTGATATTAAGTTTTCTAGCTTCAGCTTGAAGGGCTTTAGGAAAAAGTGATTTAAATTTTAGTGATTTCAAGTTAGAAAAATGGAAAAATAAATTGGAGACATTAATTTGGAGACTAGTAGCCAGAAAAGAATATAATATTTAGTCCAAATTATAGACAAATAATAAAAAAACCCTCAAAAACAATAGAAAAGTCTAGAATCTAATCACAGGTGTACTATAGTTTTCTTTTTTAAACTTAAAAATTTTTTTTTATTTCAAAATTGTGGGGTACATTTCAGGGTTAGGTATACAGATGTTAACTGTGCAGGTACAAATATTAACTGGTCTATTTACAGAACATTGAGATTAACACCTAGCATCTCCTAAAAGAATGTATCTTCCAGCTACTGGATCTGCCCTTCTCATGTTGATGAGGTGTGCCCCCCTTCCTCAGGCAGATTTCCACTACTGTCAATCCCGCCTCCCTGTCCTCCCTCCCTTCCACAGTTTCCCGCTACAGTCAATCTTTTTCTTATAGTATTGTGGTGATTGCTCAAGGTCCACTTATGAGTGAGAATATATGATACTCAGTTTTTTGTTTCTGTGAAAGATCACTCAGTATTATAGATTCTAATTCCATCTAGGTTGCTGCAAAGTTCATGATTTTGTTCTTCTTTATGGCTGTGTAATATTCCATTGTGTATACGTACCACATTTTTTGATGGGCTGCATGGTAGGTTCCATGTTCTCGCTATTGTGAACAATGCTTGCAATAAACATCCATGTGCAGGTATCTTTTCTTTAGAGTGATTGAGTTCTTCTGGGTATATTCCCAGTAGGGGGATTGCGAGGTCACATGGAAGGTTGATTTTTAGAACTTTTAGGAATTGTCACACTGTTTTCCACAGAGGCTGTACTAGTTTGCACTCCCACCAACAGTGTAGAAGTGTTCCCTTTTCACCACATCCTCTCCAGCATCTGTTATTTTTGAGTTATTGATGATGGCCATTCTGACTAGAGTTAGGTGGTATCTCAGTTTAGTTTTTTTTTATGATGAAGATGTGGGATACAATTCAGGGTTAGGTGTACAAACATTGATTATGCAGGTACCCTTGTTGATGAGCTGTGCCCCTCCCTCCCCTAGTGGTTTCCCTCAACTGTCAATCCCACCCCCCTTCCCCTGACAGTTTTCCACTACTGCCATTCACTTTCTTATAGCATTAAAATTGTTCAAGATCAGCTTATGAGTGAGAACATATGGAACTCAGTTATTTGTTCCTGTGATAGATCACTGAGTATGATCGACTCCAAATCCACCCACGTTGCTGCAAAGTCCATATATTTGTCCTTCTTTATGGCTGCATAATATTCCATTGTGATATGTACCACATTTTTTTTTATCCAGTTCAGCTTCGATGGGCAACACGGTTGGTTCCATGGTTTTGCTATTGTGAATAGAGCTGCAACAAACATGTGTGCAGGGATCTTTTTTGTAGAATGATTTGAGTTCCTCCGGGTATATTCCCAATGGGGGAGTTGCTGGGTCATATGGAAGGTCAATTTCTAGTTCTTTCAGAAATTGCCACACTGTCTTCCAAAGAGGTTGTACTAGTCTGCATTCCCACCAGCAGTGCAGGAGCGTTCCTTTTTCTCCATATCCTCACCAGCATCTGTTGTTGTTTGTTTTATTAATGATGGCCATTCTTACTGGGGTTAGGTGGTATCTCAATTTGGTTTTGATTTGCATTTGTCTGATGATGAGTGAGGCTGAGCACTTTTTCATGTGTCTGTTGGTTGCCTGTATATCTTCTTCTGAGAAGTGTCTATTCATTTCTTTTGCCCACTTTTTAAAGGGGCTGTTTGTTTTTTTCCTTTTGGTGCATTTGAGTTCTTTGTAGATCCTAGATGTTAGGCCTTTGTCAGATATAGAGTTGGCAAATATTTTTTCCCCATTCTGTGGGCTGTCTCCCTGCTCTTTTGATGACTTCTTTTGCTTTTGCAGAAGCTCATATAGTTTTCTTTTGAAATAAACTTTTTTTTCCTCTTCAATCTTCCATTTCTAGCAAAAACAAATCGTAGTAGCTCCAATTTATTTGTAAAATAAGTTTTTTAGTCTTATATTTGGTCTGATTATTTGCATAAAGTTCAACAAGAATAGTGATTGGTCATATAGACTCTTTTAAAATTGGTTTTGCTGGAATTATTATTATTATTATTATTATTATTATTATTAGAGACAGGGTCTCACTCTGTCACCCACACTGGAGTGCAATGGCACAATTAAGGCTCATGTAGTCTTGAACCCCTGGGCTCAAATGATCCTCCTGCCTCAGCCTCCTGAGTATATAGTCTTCAGGCATGCACCATCATGCCTGACTAATTTTTCTTTTTCTTTTCTTCCTCCCTCCCTCCCTTTCTCCCTCTCTTCCTCTCTTCCTCCTTTTCTTTTCCCTCCCTCCCCCCCATCCTTTCTTGTCCTCACTTTGTTATCCAGGCTGGTCTTAAACTCCTGGCCTCAAGTGATCCCCCTGCCTCAGCCTCCTAAGTGCTGGGATTACAGCAGGCATGGGGCACTGTGCCTGGCTGGAACTTTTCCATAAGAAATCTCAGATTAGACTTTTAAAACTTTTGAAGCTAGAAAGCCAAGGCAAGATTTGCTGTTAGACTGTTTGCAATATTTGTGCAAAATGTGTAAATTCTTCTTTCCTTGAGTTTGTCACATAACTTCAGGTTCCTGGACCTGTGAGAAAATGACACCTTTTACTTACTACAGGTCAGGAATCTTATAAATGAACTGCATAGACAAGGTACAGGTCAGTCTTTTTAAAGGGACATTTTGACAGCTCTATAAAGTTGACCTCAATTCCTCAAAGCAGTCTGGTCATATCTGAAAATACACCATTCTAATCAAAGTCTTGGTAAAATAACTATTGTCTCCAATTATGTCCTGTTATTAAATAAAAGTTTCTTATTAAAATTATGCAAAAATTGCCATAAATGAAAAACGCTCACAAGTACTTTCCAAATTCTGGAGAACTCAAGTAGAGAGAAAGATAAATGCTTTAACTTTTGTTTACAAAAGTGTATTTTACCCAATTTGTTGTGAACTATAAATAGCTCAAAATAAAAAAAGAAAAAGTGTTTTTCTGACTGTGGAAAATAAAACATAAAAGCAATCAGCAATGTCTTAAACAAAAAAACCATAAAAATTATTTTAGCCCTCTATTAGTTCGTTTCATGTAATAATTTTTGATCTTGCACTCATCAGCTTTTTAATTAAGGAGCTGGAAGATTTTTCTTTTTTCTTTTTTTTAGCCTAATGATGTGATCTTCAGAGTGATCAGAAACCTGTATTCAAAGTAATTAGTCAGCATTTTTTCCAAGAATTTCATTAAGGAAGAAACACATTTTGGACAGTAACTGATTATAAATTGCTTTTTGTGAAGAGTCAAAGTAAAACAATAATTGTATGGGGATGGCAAAGGTCTTAAAATAGCCATGGTAAAGATACAGATAACAAGAAAATTTAGTTATTTCTGTGGTATAAAACACTGTAATATAATAATTATAATTCTTACTGATAGCATATACCAAGACATATCAGAACTTTAGGAATCGCATATAATTTTGGAACACAAATTCATAACACATTTATATAAATATAACTCAAAGAAAGTTAAACACCATTTCTTTTTTTGTTGTTTTTTTTTTGAGTTGGAGTTTCACTCTGTCGCCCAGACTGGAGTAGAGTGGCACGCTCCCAGCCACCGCAGCCTCGACCTGCTGGGCTCCGGCAATCCTTCCGCTTCAGCCTTTCAAGTAGCTGGAACTACAGGCACGCGCTACCACGCCCGGCTAATTTTTTTGATTTATTGTAGAGATAAGGTCTCATCAAGTTGCCCAGGCGGTCTCGAACCCACGGGCTCAGGAAATCCACTCACCTCAGCTTCCCAATAAATCCCAGCGCGGGATTACAGGTTGAGCCACCTAGCCCGGCTGTAAACACCATTTCTTATTTGACAACACTTCCTATATGATTTCAACATACTAAATAAACCTCTCTTGGACTTCCAGGGGCTTAATAGCCAAAAAGTTAATTTGAGGTCAAAAGTCTAAACTTAAAATTTGAAATTTTGATTTTTAAAAGTTTACAAAATATCAAAAGTTTAAAACACTTACTCAAAATAGGATCACAAATAACAGTAAAACAAGTCATTTATTTAGCCAAAAATATTTCACTCCCAGGAACAGGTTAAGATAGACAAACTCTCCTGAGACCTTAACACATTCAAAAAAAAAGTCTTGAGTTCCCAGCCATTTTCAGACTGGCCACCTGATGAGACCTGAAAATCACATCTTCCCCCTGTGTGCAATGGTGGAGACCAAGAGAGAGAGAGAGAGTGTTCCACTTGGGTATAAGCCAAGTTCTCAAGGATATAAAATAAGACAAGAAGAAACCTTAATCCATACCCCTCTTTATGAAAGAACAACACAGAAAGACAAAGAAAAGAGGAAAGACTATTTTGGGGGGAGGAAAAGGATCAAACAACATGAGTATTCATACCACAAAATACCTAAAAGCACACCAGAGTTGTTACACCAAGATTAGTCATTTCTCCCATTAACCAAAATTTTGAAGAGGAAACAGTGATTTTTACCATCTGCTCGACTGAATTGCACAGAGAGAGGCCAAGAACCTGGCTGGTAAGAAATTCTTACACTTTTTCCAGTTTAACACATCCCAGATTCTCTTAACTGTGGCTTTCAGAAGAGTGGAGCTTTGATCATCCTGATTATGATGCCAAACTGTAAGAGCCAAGGGAAAATTCTATCTTTGCCTTCTGAAGTTGAAAAATCAACTTGCAGCCAGGCTCGGTGGCTCAGCCTGTAATACTGTGCCTTTGGGAGGCTGAGGTCAGTGGATTGCCTGAGCTCGCGGGTTCAAGACCTGCCTGGGCAACTTGGCGAGACCTCAACTCTACAATAAATTAAAAAAAAAAACCAGGTGTGGTAGCGTGCGCCTGTAGTTCCAGCTACTTGGAAGGCTGAAGCTGAAGGATTGCCAGAGCCCAGCAGGTTGAGGCTGCAGTGACTGGGAGCGGCCACTGCACTCCAGTATGGGTGACAGAGTGAGACTCCACTCAAAAAAAAAAAAAAGAAAAATCAACTTTCAATAGGCAAACTAATTGGAGAAAGGGTCTATACGTTTATATAACATGTATACATGGAAGCCTTCAGAATGAAGAAATTATCCACTGTTATGCTTGAGTTCAACAAAATATGGATAGCCATGTAGAAATATGACTGAACAGCCGGGCTCGGTGGCTCAGCCTGTAATCCCGCACCTTTGGGAGGCTGAGGTGAGTGGATTGCCTGAGCCCGTGGGATTGAGACCCGCCTAGGCAGCGAGACCTCATCTCTACAATAAATCAAAAAATCAGCCGGGCGTGGTAGCACATGCCTGTAATTCTGGCCACTTGGAAGGCTGAGGCAGAAGGATTGCTGGAGCCCAGCAGGTTGAGGCTGCGGTGACTGGGAGCGGCCACTGCACTCCAGTCTGGGTGACAGAGTGAGACTCCAACTCAAAAAAAAAAAAAAAAAGAAAAAAAAGAAATATGACTGAACAAAGTGTATGATCTAATGCTAACTGCCTGAGTGGGGAAACCCAGCAAGTCTTATCTGTTCACATTCCTCTTGCCCTCTCTGAGCATGTGTTCCTTCCTTCTGAGCTTAGGGCAGGACTTCTCTGGAATGGGATCTTATTACCTACAGTCAAACAAAGTAAGTCAGATAATTCCTGTATGGCCAGTTTTTACACAGAAAGGAGAAGGGTTTTATGGTTGGCTTTGGGGAAAAGGGGTTCTGGATTCTGTGATCTACCTTGAAGGAGAGGGATTCTAGTGTCTGTGGCTGGCCGTGGGGGAGAATGGGCCTGGGAGATACGAGGGCGGAAGAAAGAGAAAAACTTCTGCTTCTGAGGCCTCATTCTGGGGTATTGTTTTCTGAGCCCCAACACCTTCATGTTCTACCCTGACCATCCAAAGCATTGATTTCAGACTTTTGCTGGAAGCGGGATTATTTCCAACTTTCAAGTAGCCATGGATATTCACCCACACAGTTCTGAATCCGCAACCCCCATCACCACTTCATCAGTACTAAGGAAAACAGTGGTCTGCCCACCACTCGTAGCCATGCTCTGTAATGTGACTGGGTGAGTGACGCAAGGGGGAGTGGTAGTGCTTTTGTTGTTGTTAT
Source organism: Cephalopachus bancanus (assembly GCA_027257055.1). Classification (NCBI taxonomy): domain Eukaryota; kingdom Metazoa; phylum Chordata; class Mammalia; order Primates; family Tarsiidae; genus Cephalopachus; species Cephalopachus bancanus. Next base: position 393,853 of record JAPVLO010000415.1, read on the forward strand.
AATGTGTTGGCTTCTGCTGTAGTAACAACCCCCCAAATCTCAGTTTCTTTAAAAAAGGTTTATTTCTCATGTCCACTGTGCTCTACATGCCCTGACTTTGGGACACATACTGATATCACATTCGCTATCATGAACATTGCCTGTTACTTTCCATGTCAGAAGAAAAAGAGTTTTCATTGAGTACATTTCTGTCTGCCAAGCTATCTAGGAGTTATCACCTTCCAGGTTTTACCAGGTAAAACTAATCCAAGTTTTACCACTGCAAACCTGGACTATTGTCCTTTGAGGCACCAACTGAACAGTTTCCATGAGATTGAATGCTTGCTACCTAAGCTTGTGCCATATATTTTCTTTGGCTGTTATTGCCATTTTCTAGGTAATAGCAGTATCAGTTAGGATAGGCTAGGTTATGCTATAGTAATAACCCCCTAAAGTCAATCAGACTCTGTGTTCATTGAAGGTTGACTGAGGTCTATGCCATCTGTGATTTCATAATCTTAATGGTGCGGGGAGGGGGATGGGATTAACAGTCGCAAATATCTGTCTGGGGGTGGGGAAACACCTCTTTTCAACAGGATGCCTGAATGAAACATAATTGTACACCTAACCCTTAACTGTACCCCACAAAATCATAATAAAAAATATTGATTAAAAAAAATCGTAATGGTTAACTTTATGTGTCAACTTGACTAGGGCCAAAATAAATGTTATTTCTTGATGTGTCTGTGAGATGTTTCTGGATGAGATTGGCATTAGCATCAGTGAGTTTGGTCAGTAGATTGCCCTACCCAATGTGGGTGGGTATCATTCCATTTTTTTAGGGCCTGAATAGAACAAAAGGTGGAAGAAAGAAGAATTTGCCCCTTTCCCCCCCTGCTTCACTGCTTGTGCTGGGACTTCTCATCTCATCTTCTCCTGCCCTCAGACAGTGGCGTTTACACCATTTCCTCTGGTTCCCAGGCCTTTAGATTTAGACTGAATTATGTCACTGGCCACCTGGGTCTCTAAGTGGCCAGTGACAGATCGTGGGGGCTTCTCAACCTTCGTAATTTAATGGGCTACTTCCTCCTGATAATCTCTGTCTTTTTCTTTCTTTCTCAGTTTTTTTGCCTGAAGGCGGGTCTCAATTAGCCACCAGGCAGGCTACTAAAACTGAGAAATCCTGAACCTAAGAGGTTTCTGCCGTATTTCATTGACTAAAGCAATCATATGGCCACACCCAACCCTAATAAGTAGAGTACACAATTCTACCATATGCCTAAAAGGAGGAAAACCAGAAATGCTGGTAAAGAGCACTAATGATGATCTCATATTTTATTACCTCTACTGGGGGAGAAATGGGCCCATGGTTATATTCAGTCATAACTCTTATGTTATCAATGGCAGGTTTAATGAAATGTTCCTATCTAGTGTGATTTTCCTTCAACCTAAAGAACTTTCTTTAGTATTCTTTATAATGCAAGTCTATAGTGACAAATTCTCTTGCCTTTTATTTATACAGCATATTTCCATTTTGTCTCCTTCCTGAATAGTCTTTTTTCTGGATATAGAATTTTCCATTGACAGTTTTTTTCTCTCAGAATTTTAAATCTGTGGTTTCACTATCCTCTTGTTTCCATGTTTTCTAATGATAAAGTCATTTGTAGAATTGTTCCCCTACATGTAATATATAATCTCTCTTTGCTCAATATTTTCTCTTTCTCTGTAGTTTTCAGCAGTTTGACTGTGACCTGTCTATAATTTGCTTTGTACTTATCTCTTTGCTTTACTTAAATATTTTTTCTGACTCCATTTTACCTCTCTTTTCTTTTTAGAATTCCAATTATGTGCATATTAGACCTTGTCATATTTTTCTACAGATCACCCAAGATCTTTTCATTTTCTAAATCTTTTTTCCTCTGTGCTCTTTGAATTAGATAGTTTCTGTTGATGCATATTTAATTTCACTAACTCTTCTGTTATCTACCATCAACTGTGCTTTCTAATTTCAGACTCTTTTTGGTTCTAAATTTTTCACTTGGTTCTTTTAAATTGTTTATGGTTATCGTCTGAGATTTACTATTTACTCATTCATCATAAACATATTTTCTTTACATTATTGAGCATAGGTATAATAGCTGTTTTGAAATCCTGTCTGCCAATTCCATCATCTGGGTCATCTCTCTTGAGTATGGATCATGTTTTCTTGTGTCTTTCTATGTCTCGCAATTTTGGATAATATCCTAGATATTATGAAAGATATGTTGTGGTAAATAGGGAGGGTGGAGCACAGGGATCAGGCTGTTTTTGGTCAAAAATTGCTCAAAACTCAGCTCAGTGTGGGCAGGTGGGCTCATAAATTACCCATTGTGAAATGGGCAAACATGTTGAATCTCCAAAAAAAAGTTCACTGAAGCCAGGCTCGGTGGCTCAGCCTGCAATCCCGCGCCTTTGGGAGGCTGAGGTGAGTGGATTGCCTGAGCCCGTGGGTTCGAGACCCGCCTGGGCAGCAAGGCCTCATCTCTACAATAAATCAAAAAATCAGCCAGGCGTGGTAGCGCATGCTTGTAGTTCAGGCTACTTGGAAGGCTGAGGCGGAAGGATCGCCGGAGCCCAGCAGGTCGAGGCTGCGGTGGCCGGGAATGGCCACTGCACTCCAGTCTGGGCGACTGAGTGAGACTCCAACTCAAAAAAAAAAAAAAAAGTTCACTGAAGCCAAACGCAGACTCTCACAACAATGTTAGCTGATATACTGATGCTGATAGGTTTCTAGAACATTTACCTAGTGAGGGAACCCTGTACTACAAGGGGTCCACCCTCCAAAAGAAAAAAATTTTTTTTTTGAGTTGGAGTCTCACTCTGTTGCCCAGACTGGAGTGCTGTGGCCGCTCCCGGCCACTGCAGCCTTGACCTGCTGGGCTCCGGCGATCCTTCCGCCTCAGCCTTCCAAGTAGCTGGAACTACAGGCGCACGCTACCACGCCCGGCTAATTTTTGATTTATTGTAGAGATGAGGTCTCGCCAAGTTGCCTAGACGGGTCTCGAACCCACGGGCTCAGGCAATTCACTCACCTCGGCCTCCCAAAGGCACGGGATTACAGGCTGAACCACCAAGCCTGGCCTCAAAAGATAAATTTATTTTTTTTAGTCCTCTCTCTCTCTCTCTCTCTCTCTCTCTTTCTCTCTCTCACACACACACACACAGACACACAACACACACGCAAAGACACAAAGAGGGAAGGCTAATAGGATGTGTTTGATTCATAGGAATTGATCCCTAATGAATAGATAAATGTGCTTCTGGGTGGGTGGGGGCGTGATCTAGTGAGTTGGCTTACTAGTTCCTGTGAGTGCTGGTTGTTATAAAAAGGCTGGCATCTTCCTCCCCTCTCTCTCTTGCTTCCCCTCTTGCTGTGTGATCTCTACACATGTTGGCTTCCCTGCACCATCTGCCATAAGCAGAAGCAGCCTGAGGCCCTCAGCAGAACCGTGAGTTCAATAAACCTTTTTTGTTTATACATTACCCAGCCTCAGGCATTCCTTTGTATGAACACTAACTAGACTGAGATAATAAGTACATATACGTACATATACATATATAGATATAGATGGATATATATGGATAGATGGTATAGATAGGTAGATTTGATAGATAGATAGAGGAGGAGAAACTCACCCTTCCTCAATCAAGTTCATTGTCTTGTGTGCCTATTTTGGAGCTTTCTCTAGTGCCTTCAGATTTTTGTTTTTCATATTTTATCCAGAAGTTTTAGCTGTCATTCTGCCATTGTCAGAAGCATCATCTTCCTTTTAACCTTTTAAGAACACAAAAGCAAATGTTCACAGATTTTTTTTCTATTTTATAAAAATCTTCATGTGTCTTCTAGCTGTGCCCCTTCCGAATATCCATATTGAATCATTATTTGAGTCTTTCATATTGGGGAGAAATCTGCCCTTTAGAACCTCTCTGTGTGAATCCCAGTGGATCTTCTATCAGCTCTGAATCTCTCTGCTGTGAAGGACAGAGCACTGCCAAGTTTGCTACCTGAAGTCTCCTGACTCTGGATATATTTTTTACACAAGTCTCTGGACCTGTAACACCTTTCCTCTTATTTATCTAACACAAGTCACTATCTGACTTCCAAAAGTACATCCCCTCTAGAATAATTGGGTCCAGGGTGACAGTGACCCTGAAGTTTATCACTTTATGACTATGGAAACAAGATGTAAATTATACTTTCAAAGTGCAGGTAGTTTTAGAACCATCTGGTCTAATATTTTCCAACTCACATTGAGGTGCAAGATCTAAAGAAGTTAGTCCGATTATGGACATACACTCAGCTTGTAGCAGTTAGTAGTGAGCCTCAATCAGTGGACCTCCAGCTTTTTAAAAGTCTTTTTACACAGTTTTCTACTGTAACCCAAGAATCTTATATGAAAGAGCTTCTTAACATCCAAACAGCTTCAGGGCTTCAAAGAGGAAGCATGTGAGGACAAATGTCAAGACTCTCCTGTAATTTAAAAAAATAGTCTTTATAGCTGGGCTCGGTGGCTCAGCCTGTAATCCCGCTCCTTTGGGAGGGTGAGGTGAGTGGATTGCCTGAGCCCTCGGGTTCGAGACCTGCCTGGGCAGGTGAGACTTCATCTCTACAATAAATCAAAAAAATTAGCCAGGTGAGGTAGTACGCTCCTGTAGTTCCTGCTACTTGGAAGGCTGAGGCGGAAGGATCGCCGGATCTCAGTAGGTCGAGGCTGCGGTGGCCGGGAGTGGCCACTGCACTCCAGACTGGATGACAGAGTGAGACTCCAATTAAAAAAAAAAAAAATAGTCTTTATTGTCTTTATTGCCGGGTTCGGTGACTCAGACTGTAACCCCGCGCTTTGGGAGGCCGAGGTGAGTGAATTGCCTGAGCCCGTGGGTCCGAGAGCGAGACCTCATCTCTACAATAAATAAAAAAAATTGGAAAGCTGAGGCCGAAGGATCGCCGGAGCCCAGCGGGTCGAGGTTGCAGTGGCTGGGAGCGTGCCACTGTACTCCAGTATGGGTGACAGAGTGAGATTCCAACTCAAAAAAAAAAAGTCTTTATTTTTTATTTATTTTTATTTATTTATTTATTTTTTGAGTTGGAGTCACACTCTGTCAGGCGCGCGCTTTATTTTTCTAGAGCAGTTTTAGTTGCAGCAAAATTGAAGAGAAAGTGCAGAGAGTTCCCATCCATTTCCTGCCTCTATCAACATCCAGTACCCAAGTGGTACTTTTGTTACAATCAGTGACTCTACACTGATACATCATTATTACCCAAAGTGGTTCACTCTTCGTGTTGTATACGTATCCACTATTATAGTAGCATACAAAATAACTTCACTGTCCTAAAAATTCCCCCTTTCTCCTTAACTCCCGGCAACTATTGATCTTTTTACTGTCTCCATAGTTTTGCAGAATATCATACAATTGGAATAATACAGTATATATCCTTTTCAGATTGTCTTCTTTCAGATTGTAATATGCATTTAAGTTTCCTTTGTGTCTTTTTGTGGCTTGATAGTTCATCTCTTTTTAGTGCTGAAGAGAATGACATTGTCTGGATGTATTATAGCTCATCTACTGAAAGACATCCTGGTTGTTTCCAAGTATTGACAATTATAGGTGAAGTTTCTATAAACATCCACGTGAAGGTTTTTGTGTGCATCAGCTCCTTGGGGTAAATACCAAGGAGCATGATTACTGAATTGCATGATAAGAGTATGTTTAGTTCTGTAAGCAATTGTCAAAGGAATTGTCAAACTGCCTTCCAAAGTGGCTGTACAATTTTGTATTTTTACTAACAATGAATGAGGGTTTTTTTTTTTTTTTTGAAGGAAAATGCCAGATGGCAGTTTTAATGGTTTTATTTAAACGCAAAATGTGCACATGATCTGTTTATTCATTTTCTTCACTGCACAGCCTGGCATTAGGATTGGTGACTCTGATGGCCAGCTGGGCTGTTCTTTCTACAATGGCTTTGCGGTTCTTGGAGGAAACACTGTAAGCAATCTCAGCACAGTAAGATTTGTTTTACATCAGCAGCACTTCCAGCTCCTTGACATTGTGGACCAGAAACTTCCGGAAGCCACTGGGCAGCATGTGTTTTGTTTTCTTGTTGCTCCCGTAACCAATGTTGGGCATCAAGATCTGGTCCTTGAATCTTCTACACACCCTGTTGTCAATACCTCCTCCAGTTATGCTTAATCTTGACATATCGGTCTGACTGGTGCTGGATGAACTTCTTGGTCCTCTTTTTGACGATCTTGGGTTTCACCAGGGGTCTGAGGGCAGCCATGATGCCAGGTAGGAGCTGGTTACCACCTTGGTAGGCAGTGCTGAGGAAAAGGGAATGAGGATTCTTATTGCTCCACATCCTCACCAGAATTTGGTTTTTGGATTTTGGCCATTCTGATAGGTATGCAGTAGTGTCTCTCTCTCTCTCTTTTTAAATTTGTAGTTTCCCTAATTATGGGGGGCCATTTATGGGGGGCCAGCCCCTTCAGAGAGATTTAGAGGGTCCCTGGAAGGTAGGGCAATTATTCTGGAGAAATAAAGAGAAAGAAAGGGAAAGGGGGAGAAAGAAAGAGACTGGACTCTGTCTAGTGCAGAAGCCGATTCTGTAGTAGGGATAGATACTGAAAGAAGGATGGAGGGATAGATATAAAGAGAAAGAAAGAAAGTGGACAACTGTTCAGTGAAATGAGCAGAAGCCATTTATTGGAACCAACCATGAGTCTTTTATCCCAAATTTTCACATGTTAAATCACAAGACTTTTACATGAACACAAGGCCAGGTGGATGAGGCACATCCCCCCCACAACCAACAGGTGTTTCCTTAGGCATGAGGAAGGATAATCCCAATTAAATCACAAGACTTTCACGTGAACACAAAGCCAGGTAGGTGAGGGGTGTCCCCCACCCACCAGGCATTTTCCCAAGCATGAGGAAGGACAATCCCAAAATTATCTCACTGTTCCTCATGCTTGGTTAATGTACCTCACAAACCATACAAGAATTCTATCATAATGTTCTAATAATCAATAACTTCTAAAACTTATGCATTCCCAACACCTAATGACTGACTTAAATCCTAATACCTTTCTATTCTGTGCTAATTTTACCTGTACTATAAAAAACTCTTAATTATAGCTCAAACCTGTTCCTAAAGAATGTGGCCCAGTCCAAAGATCACGTTGGGCCATTTCCAGGAACAATTGATTATAATCTCTTAACAAAATGACTATTCTCAAATCCTATGTATCTATCTTAATTTCTATAAAAGTTTCTAATTCCTAATCCTAATATATAAAACTGATTGTCAGTAATAAAGCTTCTAAAATAAAACCCAAATACAAACTGTAAATGTACTAAGGCCAAAACTGCAATTAATAGAAAGTGGGAACAATGAAATTTCTAATGTTAACTGTATTCTTATAAAACCTTAAAGTATCATGTTTGATCATGCTTGAACTAACATAATTCCCTCATGCAGCATGGCCTATTCTACAATACTTTCTATGAATAAAATAAATTCAGTTTCGATTATAAGTAGAAAAAACCTACATTAATTGTAGCTAAAGAACCAGTTTAAAAGAATGCAGCCCAGCCCAAAGTGGACGCTGGGTCCTTAGGAATGTGGCCGAGTCCAAAGTTCATGCTGGGCCATTTCTGGTAACTCCAGATAATCATCTATACCATCTAAAGCTGGAAACAGCTCTCTAAATGTATATACTAATTCTACAAATATACTCTTAAATCTTATAAAGAAGCTTGTATCATATATAAGTCTCCCAAATGTGACCTGAGCTTGAACTGTGTTAAGTTTAAAGCCGAAACCACAGTCTGTGAGAAATGGGAACAATGAATTCCTAGAGTCAGCCATGCCTGTCATATTCTCAGAACTTCATGCTTAGATCATCAAAGTCCCTGCTAGTGGGTCATGCCAAACAACAACAAAGGGAGGAGGGAATGGGCCTTCAGCTCCTGAACGCAACCTGGTGGTCTCAGGGTCCACAGCCCGCCTGGATCCCTAACGCTGAGGCGGGCCTCCATGGCTGGCTCCCAACACCTAATGACCTATGTTTGTCGAGCACCTTTTAATATGATTATTTGCCATCTGTGTCTTCTTTTGTGAGGTGTCTGTTTGGACCTTTGGACTATTTTTAAATTAGGTGGTTCATTTTCTTATTGTTGAGTTTTAAGAGTGTTTTGTATATTTTGGATAATAGTCCTTTATCAGACATCTATTTTGCAAATGCTTTCTCCCAGTCTGTGGCTTGTCTTCTTATTCTATTGATGTGTTTTACAGAGCAAAAGCATTTAATTTTAATGAAGTCCAGTTTATTAATTATTTATTTCATGAATCGTGATTTTCTTGTTGTATACTTGGTTTTAATAACAACAACAAAAAAAAACAAGACTGACCAAAAGTAGGATGTTAATCGCCATAAAAGCAGTCATTTGGTATCAACTAGTACTTGATGGTAATGTTTTATTTGGTATTTAAGGATCCTTTCATGCAAATTATTTTCATGGACATGTAGTATAAAAACATAAATATTTAAAATTACTTTATCACTGTAGCTATTTCAAGTGAAATGTCTGCAATAGAATCAGACCAGGCTGCATATGTTAGTCCAAACTTGGACCTCGCAGGCAGAAACCACTCCCCAAAGAGCTGTTTATGACATCTTGCTTGATTCAAAGCCAGTATCAACCAAGGTGTTTTTCCATCACCTGGGAGGCCAGTAATGGTGAACCAAAGAATGATGCCTTCTTTTGCTCTTCTCAGTAGCTGAGACCACTGCTGATAATGATTATATTCTGTAGACATGTTGAATGTTAGGATTTGTATTAAGAGTTGCTGTGACATAGCAAAAAATGACAATGACAGTAACAAGACAGTCACATTCCAGGGAGGTGGACTCCAGTAAAATATATCTTTTGGAAAGTCTTGTCTAAGAGATACCACAGCCTGTGTGTTTGTCAGCCAATAAGCTCAGATGGACAGGTAACTAAAGAGGAACTCAAAGGAAATAAGGGACTCCAAGAAAGCTATATCATCTCTTCTACTGTATTTTCTTGGTCAAAGTAGTCATAGGCACAATCCAGATTCAAGGGAGAAGAAACATAGATCCCACATCTTGTTGAGTACAGTGACAAATAATTTGTGCCATGTGAAATACACAGCCTAGAGATTTTTTCCCCAATGAACCAATGTTCATTGACATGAGGAATCTGAAATGTTCATGTAGTAGCTGTGACTTCAGTGGAACACTTACTGTGCTCCCTTAGGTGAAATGGCACCCCTCTTAGGAACCAAGACCTCATAGAACTTGTGACTGTGGAGACAGGAAGCACATATTCTGCAGGGAGGTCACTGGGAGTGGTGGGGAAGGGAGTATTCCTTCTAACTTCTGGTTTCTGGACCCACATATTTTATCTATTGGGAACAAAGCACCTTACCAGCTGTAGGTTCAGTACAAAACTTGCGTACTAGAAGTCAGTGCCTAAACTTACTCAGTTGTATCTGAGCAGGCATTTCAACTGGGCCTGTAATAGGCTATTCCATCATTCTATTAGGATGAATAGGGTCAGAAGGTGAACTTCAGTGAAATATATCTCAGGAGATCTTTGGAAAAGGGGATCGACAATCCTAAGAGATACCACAGACTGTATATTTGTCCACCAATAAGCTCAGAGGGATAGGATGGCTGGTTTGGGCAAAGCAGTATGTGGTAGAACCAATCATGTCCTCTTCCTTAAAAGGGATCTCATGATCTGAGGCAAAGCTATGTGGGATCTCATTTCGTAAATCAGACATTTTGTTATCCTCCTATTGGTGGTATTGTTAGAGGCACTGTCGACAGAGAAGGCAAACATATATTTAGAGGAGGTATCAATTCCAGTAAGAACAAATTACTACCTTTCCTAGAGTAGGAGGTATTCAGTGTAATTAACTGGCCATCAGACAGCTGACTGATCTCCTTGAGTGGTACCATATCAAGGACTTAGTTTTAGTCTGTACTACTGACAGGCGGAGCAATCAGCAGTGCACTAGCTAGGACCAGCCTTGGTAAGAGGAAGTCTGTCATATTGGGCCATTCATGACTTTCATCTTTGCTACTGGGGGCACTCCACTCAGGGGCTTGTTGAGTTTGCACTAGGGTGGCCAAGGAAAGAGACCAGTTTGCACCAGCCATTCAATCTACTGGTTGTTGTGGGTCTGCTTTGTGGTAGAAACTTTCTGGTATGCACTGATACTACATGCAAGGATCAGTAATCTTTGTGCCCACTCCCATGCTGCTTCTCCAGACCTCTTTGTTTCCAGTCTGCCTATTTTTTTCCTATTCTGCTTCTTCCAGGACCTTAACCAATCAGATAATCATTTGCCCCTATCAAAGAGTCAGTGTATCTCGATCACTTCTTCCTCCATTGAGGTGAATGACCGAAGGTGCTGCTCACAGATCTACCCACTTGTGTTCACTCTCTCCTACCATGTCGTGTGGGGCCATTTTTGAGTGTGGTAGCAATCCATTTTCAGCTTACCCTCAACAAATTGAACTTACTGATCTATAAACCAAGCCTGAGATTTTTTTCTTCCTCTGATATTTAATTGTAGGGAATACCTTTCCTGTTTCATGAGACCATAGGTGTGAGTTGAGGAAAAGGCATTGGTGTAACACAGTCAGGTTGTATGAAAGCTTGAGCCATCTGTTTGTAGATCTTACCCATGCTCTCTGAATTGCTCTCTGGATTGGGCTGTTGGAACTGATCCAGAATGTTTCATCTCCATCATGTTATAGCTTGCTGGAGCATGCATAGAGGCTAAGTACATGCCTACTGGTGTACATAGCTTTAAAGAAGTCCCAAAGCAGAAAGCAAGGAACACTTGAGGCAAGATTCTGTTAGTGTGAAGTAAGTTGAAGTCTTCACAGAATTGGCCATCAAAGCCACAGCTGGAATCTAAGATGTGATGGAGGGGACTAAAGCAGATAGGAGAGCCACAAAAAATAAAATAAAGTTTTAAATTTAAGTCAGTTTGGGATAACAGAACTAAAGCAGATAGGGGATAACAGGTGAAATGGCACCCTTCTTAGGAACCAAGACCTTATAGAACTTGTGACTGTGGAGACAGGAAGCACATATTCTTTTTTTTTTTTTTGAGTTGGAGTCTCACTCTGTTGCCCAGACTGGAGTGCAGTGGCCACTCCTGGCCACCGCAGCCTCGCCTGCTGGGCTCCGGCGATCCTTCCGCCTCAGCCTTCCGAGTAGCCGGAATTACAGGCATGCGCTACCACGCCCGGCTGATTTTTTGATTTATTTTAGAGATGATGTCTTGCTGCCCAGGCGGGTCTCGAACCCGCAGGCGCAGGCAATCCACTCACCTCAGCCTCCCAAAGGTGCTGGTTTACAGGCTGAGCCACTGAGCCCAGCTAGGAAGCACATATTCTGCAGGGAGGTCACTGGGAGTGGTGGTGAAGGGAGTATTCCTTCTAACTTCTGGTTTCTGGACCTACATATTTTATCTATTGGGAACAAAGCACCTTAGCAGCTGTAGGTTCAGTACTTGCGTACTAGAGGTCAGTGCCTAAACTTACGGTCTGTGGGATATATAATGGGTGTCCTGTGGTTTCTCAATGCCTACACTAGCATACACTGACTAGAACAAGATCAATGTGAGACACACTAGAGGAGGATGTATAACCAATCTTGTGGTTTAGAGTTATTATCAGTTTCCTGAGAAGGAGGAATTGGAGAGTTTAGAGGAGGTATCAATTCCAGTAAGAACAGAACTAAAGCAGATAGAACTAAAGAACAGAACTAAAGCAGTTTGGGATCCCAAACTAAGTCAGTTTGGGATAATAGAACTAAAGCAGATAGGGGACACATCAGTTGGGATGTTACCAGTTGGGATGTTATCAGTTTGGAATAACAGAACTAAAGCAGATAGGGGACACATCAGACGCCTCCATCATGGAGGGGATGTGTGGGCCCCTAGAGGCGTCTGATGTGTCCCCTATCTGCTTTAGTTCTGTTATCCCAAACTGACTTAAATTCTTTGCCCTGGTCCTCTTTCAGGTTTCTGAGGAAGCACAATGATCAGACTGAGAAATCATAGCAAGGGACCTTGGAGATCTTTAGGCATTGAGAAACCACAGGACACCCATTACATATCCCCACAGACCGCACCCTCTGTCAAAACACTTCATGTCAAACTTTATTTTATTTTTTGTGGCTCCCTACTTTGAAGGCTATTGTTTCTATACATAGCTTCAATTTTATCCCTTTCTGTATCCCTATACGATGGTTTCAGAGCTTCAGAGTGTACCCTTATAGCTCTTAATAATTTTCTTTTTTAATTGTGAAAGCTGTTCTATTTACTGCATATATTTATTAACATATTATTACATATTATCCAATATAAACTCATAAACATGCAGTGAGTTCCTGACATCAATGTCCAACTCTCCAATTCCTCCTTCTTAGGAAACTGATAATAACTCTAAACCACAAGATTGGTTATACATCCTCCTCTAGTGTGTCTCACATTGATCTTGTTCTATTCAGTGTATGCTAGAATGTGTGTCCTATTTTCAGGGAACATTGATGAGTCCTTAGTTGTTGATTTAATTAATGCATCACTATTTTACTTTCTCCTCCTTACTTGCTCCTGTCTTTTCCCTCCACTCTTCCAAACCACAGTTAGCACTCTTATGTGCATCCTTCCTTACACTTCTCCTTGCTCATATAATTGTCTTTCATTTATACGTATATGGTGTCAGTCTTATTCTTCTTGCCAGCAGAATCCTGATTTGCAACATAACATGCTTAGCTCTGGTAATGTGTCATGATTGGTTCAAGCTGATAAGGATAATCTTTTCCCCATATTTCCTGGCTTACTTTGCAGCTAGAGGTAGCCACGCAACCCAATTTTGGCCAATGAAATGTTAGTGGAAGTTAGCTGAGTACTCTTTTGGTAGGGTCTTTTACCCTTTCCACTTTTCCCTGCCTAGAATGCATATAGGTGCTGCAGGCAGCTTGTAGCCATGAAATGACAAACCGACACATTAAAGATGATGGAATAGAAGTAATAATCTGAGACCTTTAGGGCTCTACTGAGCTTCTGAACCAATGCTAGAAACTATCCTCAGACTACCAATCACACACACATACACACACACACACACACACACACACACACACACACACACACCCACCCTATTTGTGACCTGCTCGGCCATGAGGGAAAAAACAAAACAACAACAACAACAACCCCTATTTGTTAGTGTGACTTACTATTATCTTGTATCCCAAACATTACAGCTGATACAAAATGCATATTCATGCACATGTACAAGTTTTCTGGTGTTCAATTCACAAAAGTACAGTCATACTATTATCACTATTATATATTTCTTTTTATGGTATTTTTCTTTAGATCATAATGCATAATGGACATCTCTGCAAGTCAATGGGTATAGTTCTAATGTATTATTTTGAAAATATTTTATGGATTGCCTTTAATAGGCAATACTAGAAATAGGTTTAAAATTCTAAATGTATAAATGGAAAATGGTACGCTACTTTGGAAAACTGTTTGGCAGCTCCTCAAAAAGTTAAGCAGAGTTACCATATAACCCAGATATTTAGCTCCTAGGTATGTACCCAAGGGCAATGAAAACACATTACCTATACACAAAACCTTGTATACAAATGTTTGTATCATTATTAAAAAATCAAAAAGTGGAAAAAACCGAAATTTCTATTTATTGATGAATGGATAAACAGATTGTGGTATCTATGTAATGGAATATTATTTTTCAATGAGATTTTTAAATTAAATTTGAGTGTGTGTGTATGTAAAGACAGAGTCTTGCTATGTTGCCAGACTAGTCTTGAACTCCTGAACTCAAGTGATCCTTGCCCTCTGAAGCTCTGGGATTACAGGTATGGACCATCCACTCAGATGTGATGTATTATAGTTTTAATTTGGTGTTCAATTTTATTTGTTAATATTTTGCTTAGGATTTTTGCTTCAATACTCACAAATGAGCTTAGTCTATAGTTTTCTTTTGTATATGCATGTGCAGTATTTATTGGGTGTACAAATCAATGATATACTCTCTTTATTAAAAGATAATAGAATCCAGTCTGAGCAACATAGTGAGACCTCTATCTCTTAAAAAATATTATGGGAGATTTCCTTCTTTTTATATCTCTGGTGTTAAACCCGAGACTCTAATCAGAGAGAGAGAGCGAGAGAGACCACAAAGAGCCAGCTCCGATGCAAACACACGAGGGCCTTTATTCAGGCTCAAGTCCGGGCTCACGCATGAAGCCCATAGAGGCTTCATGGACCAGAGCCTTGATTCACAATGGCAAGCAGTTTTTATGCACAATTACAGAGGGAGGGGAAAGAACTTTAAACTTGATTTTACATGATTGGGTAATTTCTCCTAATGGGTACGGGAACACTTGGTATTGGTTGGTGCCTTTCGTGGGCTGCCCGTGATTGACAGAAACCCACTTAATGGGCAGTGTGGAATGTTAGATAAGTTAGGTCCATACAGTCACTGTGGATAAAGTAACCTGAGCAGGCAGGCAAAGGGTTACATTAGCCCTTTAAGTTTCTGATCCACCCCAGGAATGCTTAGGAAAGCTTGTTTGTTTAACATTTACATAACATAACATGGTCATTATGGGACAACAAAAGCCAAACTTAACAAAGTTTTAAATATGAATGCTGCAAACACATACAGTGAATGTGGGGTAGAAATTCATATAGTACTAATTCTGGGAATTTATAAAATATCACAAACGTCTTATAGCAAGGCGGTTTTTGTAAAAGTCTTTGATCCCTTCGGGTTTTCATAGCCACTGTGTGTAAATTAACACTGGCATGGAAGCAGGTGCTTTAAATCAATATAAAGTTCACCTAGTGAGCAGCTAGCACCTCAGAGTCTACTGTGATAGGAAAGGAATGTCTGAAAGGGGCTTATCGCTTTAATATTTACATCCCGTTGTAAAAGCAGAAGTTAGTATGGCAATTAGGACTGATAATGCTTAACCTAAGAGTTCTAAATACAAGCACCACTTAAAACATTTTATATAACTACACAATCAGTCACGACATAGGCCTAATTCTACGGGGTCTGAGGTAGGATTTAAAGTACTAAGATTTCATAAAGTACAATGAACAGAAGGTAGGAATACACAAAATATATAGTAAACATGAGGTAGGGATATATGAAATATAGTGAACTAAACACTACTTTTACAGCAAGTATGGCTTTTTAAGTTTCTTGGTTTCTTGGATCTCTCAATAGCATGTTCTTAACCTAAGTCTATTATTGTCCTCTCACTGGAACAGTTTGAATCATTTAAAAATTATCTAGTCTTTAAAGGCCTGTTAGAATTCTTATATATCAATGCTAAAGAAAGCTAAAAAAAAAATAGAAGCCTCATATAAAACCATCTGGCTTCTAGCTTCTACCATATGAGGACACAGGAAGAAGGTGGCCAGGAAGAGAACCCTCACCAGAACCTGACCATGCTAACACCTCACTTTCCAGCTTTCAGAACTGTTGAGGAGACAGAGGTAGCCCTGGGAGAGAATACTAGAGTCCCAGGAGCAGAGTTTAGCAGAAAGTAAACTAAAACAAAGAGAGTTCCTCAGACTTAGAGAGAAACCAGCAGGGTGCCCCACAACTCACCAAAGCAACGATAATATTCAGAGTACAAAGAAGAGAAAAATCAATTGTCCTAGGTTGGAACTAGCCAGACTTGCCAGGACGATGGCACAAACTATGAGCGGCCTCTAGACACTGCAGGGGAAGTGAGTGAGGGGAATTAGGAAGTTGTGTGCTTCCCCACAGACTTGGAAGGCCCCTGAGTCTTGGGGAACTCCAGTCCCTCCCAGGAAATTGCCCTGCCTACGGCCATACTATGCTGAAACTCACATGGAATGGTACAGAAAAAAAGACCAGAATGGTTCCAGTCATCGTTTCCTGAGAACTCAACCTTCCTACAGGCTACTTTTTAGCCAGCTTGGGAGGGAATGGGCCCCAAGGGCAAATTCCACTGCAGCAGGCTGTTCCTGGCTGGGGCCCCATGTGGTGAGAAGGCCTGAAGCTGACTGCACTTTGACATTCTGAATGCAGACTGCTTGAGGCTAAGGTTGGGGAGCTGGGTGGGACTCATTGCCATAGCAACCTTTCACTCCTCCTGTAATCTCTTCTATGTAGTCTGCACAACATGGCAATGTTACCTCATTGACTGAGGACTCCTTCCCAATCCCCACTGGTGTAGCTAATCATGCACACAGGTGGGGATCCCTAGCTGCCATCTCCATATGATGCCCATGATCACCAGGAAGTAGCCCGACCAGTCATCCTCCTTACTCTCTAAGGTCAGTTAGGGTTACTACTCCAGAAGGGGGAATGAGATAGGAGATAGCTAGAGAAAGGCTAGGCAGACAGACAGGCGGGTCCTCTGGTAACAATGTAGGGATCTTCCGGCAGGCCACTCAGGGTCAGCATTGGTAAACAAGCTCCCTGTGAGCCTCTCACGCTAGAGCTTAAGTACTCACTGCTGGGATGGAAAAGCAACCAATCGGCTCACCCATTAGGTCTTTGCCTTAATACTGTACTGATCAATCAGAACAGCTACAGCTCACAGTTAGTGCTAGCCAATCGACTTGGACTTAGGGCTGTATAAGTACCAGGTTTTTGTCCCTGATGGGCAACCCCTTCAGGTCCCCTCCCTCTGTGGGAGTTTCTCTGTCCTCTCAATAAGTCCTGCTTTCTTAAAAAAAAAAAAAAAAAAGTGGGAAAATAACATGAACAGACATCACTCAAAAGAAAACATACAAATTGCAAGCAAACATATGAAAAATGCTCAACATCACTAATCATTAGGGAAATGCAAATTAAAACCACAATGAGATACCAGACAGAATGGCCATTATTAAAAAATCAAAAAACAGTAGATACTGGTGCAATGTGGTGAAAGGGAACACTTACACACTGTTGGTGGGAGTGCAAATTAGTACAACCTGTGTGGAAATTGATATGGAGATTTCTTTAAGAACAAACAGTAGATCTAACATTCAATCCAACAATCCCACTACTAAGTATCTCCCAGAGAAACAGAGGTAAGCATGTATAAAAAAACACCTGCACTCATATGTTCATTGCAGCACAATTCACAACTGCAAAGATGCAGAATCAACCTAAATGCCCATCCACTGATCAGTGGATAATGAAAAGGTGATATATATACCACGAAATACTATTCGCTCATCAAAAAGAATGAAATAATGTCTTTTGCGGCAACATAATGGAACTGAAGAACATCATCCTAAGTTAACTAATGCAGGAACAGAAAACCAAACACTATATGTTCTCATGTATAAGTGAGAGTTAAACTAAGGATCTGCAATGGTAAAGAGAATAGTACAATGGACACTGGAGATTCAGAAGAGAAGAATGAGAAGGGGTGGAGGGACAAAAAAATCACCTATATGGTACAATGTACACAGGTGGGGCTGATGGGTACACTTAAAGTCCAGATTCTTTGCTACTATACAATGCATCCATGTAACCAAAAACTATTTGTGCCCCCTAAAGATAATGAAATAAAGGGGGAGGGAGTAGAGGGAGAGAGAAAGAGAGGAGGGAGGGAGGGAGGAGAGAGAGAGAGAGAGAGAGGGAGAGAGGGAGAAAACATCTGGATCTGGTGCTTTTTGGGGATTAGCTTGTTAATAACTTTCTATCTTTTATGGAAATTGACCTTTTAGGCTTTCTTTCTCTACTGGGATCAACATTAATATATTTTTTCTCCCCCCTCATTTTCTCTGTTTTGAACTGAGAGTGGATCTTAACAGGCTCTGGTGATTAATGCATATGTTCCTCTTTTTATCACCCAAATTTATGCTTTATGAAGGTTGCTTCTGTGTTATTTGATGCATAATTATTATTTTATATCTTCACCGTGAATGATGGCCTTTAGTAATATAAAGTGTACTTTGTCTCATTAAGCATTTTCTGCCAATCAAATATTGTCAGATGTCAATTTAATAATATCTGTTTTCTTTTTTTTTTTTTTTTTTTTTTTTTTTGAGTTGGAGTCTCACTCTGTCGCCCAGACTGGAGTGCAGTGGCCGCTCCCGGCCACCGCAGCCTCGACCTGCTGGGCTCCGGCGATCCTTCCGCCTCAGCCTTCCGAGTAGCTGGAATATATCTGTTTTCTTTATGTGCATTTGCCTGGTATAGTTTCATCCATCCTTTTAATTTTATTGCACTTTGTTTTGGGAGTGTTTCTTACAATATAGAGTTGAATTTTTCCTTGTATGCCAATCTGAAAATCTTTTTTCTTCTTATAAGTTAGTTAAGACTATTTACATTTATTGCTCCAAATTAAATTCTTGGTCTTAGGCCTGTCCTATGATGTTATATTTATTGTCCATATTATATTTACTATATGTTTTTTCACTCTGCAGTTTGTTTTCTTTGCTTCTTCTATCTACTATATGGTTTGTCTGCTCTACATGAGACTTTTGACTCTTACCTACCATCTATGTGAAAATCAATGATATATTTTACTTTTCCATTTCTTTTTTTTTTTTGCCTTTTCCTCTCATTTAGAAAATTTGTGTTATTTCTACTTTGTCAGAGTACACAATTTGAGGTGGGACCAAAAAAAAAAAAAAAAACCCACCAAAAAACCAAAAATGGAATGCTCTTTTGTAGGGCGGGCCCCTTGTAGTATAGGTTTCTTCTGCTAGGTAAGTGTTCTAGGAACTCATTGGCGTCAGTGTACCGGTCCATGTTGTTGTGAGAGGCTGAGTTTGGTTTCAGTGAATTTCTCTTTGGAGATTCTTTCAATGTGTTTGCCTATTTCATGATGGATGATTTGTGAGCACACCTGCCCACACCGTGCTGAGTGTTCAGCAGTTTTTGACCAATAACAGCATGATCCATTCCCCTGTTCTCCTCCTCCCACCCCAAGTGCCACCCTCCCTATCTACCCAATCCAAACCTCAGGGACTTTTTTTTTTTTGTTTCCCCAGATGAAAAAAGTCCTTGAAGGGAAACATTTTGCCAATGTGGAAGAGGTGAAACAAAAAACTGCAGAAGCACTAAAAGGCATCAAAATGGACAAGTTCAAAACTGTTTTGAGCCATGGAAAAAAGTGTCTCAATAGGTGTATTGCTTCAAATAGAGAGTACTTTGAGGGTGACTGAACATGTAAGGATTAATACATAATTTTTAATAAATAAATTCTTGGGTTTTTTTGGTCTCCTGCTCATAAGTACAGTCTTTTCTTTAACTTATATCCCCACATTTGGTTTGCTTAAAACCTATAGTTAAATATAGTCAATTCTCACCAACAGTCCTTTTAACAGTTTCCTCATTCTTTTCTTCATAGGATGAAGTGCATCTTCTAGCAAATTGCTTGGAAAGGACTTATTAGTACAACACACCCTGAATTTTTTTCATGTTTAAGGTTGTTTTTTAAAAAATTGTTGTTCTATAAACAAACACATAAAAAGGTCTCAACATTATTAATCACTAGGGAAATACAAATCCAAACCACATGAGATACCACTTCATGCTCATGAGAATGGCTATTAAAAAAAATAAAATAACATGTGTTGAAAGTATGCGAAGAAATTGGAACTCTTTACATTGCTGTGGGAATATAAAACGGTTCAATTGCTATGACAAAGTTTGATGGTTCCTCAAAAAGTAAAACCTAGAATTGTTACAGACCCAGCAATTCTGCTTCTAAATATATGATCAAAAGAGTTGAAAACAACTTCTCAAAAAATCCTTGCAGCCAATTGTTCATAGCAGTACTATTTACAATCGTCAAAAGGTAGAAACGATCCAAATGTTCATCAGCATATGAATGGATAAGCAAATTGTGGTATATCCATACAGTGAAATGTTATTCAGCCATAAAAAGGATTTAAGTATTGATGCATGCTATGATGTGGATGAACCTTGAAAACTCTATGCTAAGTGAAAGAAACCAGATTCAAAAGGTCACATCTTGTATGATGACATTTGTATGAAAAAATCCAGAATAAGGGGTCAGGTGCAGTGACTCATGCCTGTAATCCCCACTTTGGGAGGTGGGGTGGGAAGGATTGCTTGAGCCCAGGAATTTGCAGCCAGCCTGGGCAATAAAGTGAGATCTCATCTTTACAAAACATAAAAATAATTATCTGGGTGTGGTAGCGCATGTCTGTAGTCCCATCTGTTCAGGAGGCTGATGAAGGAAGATAGTTTGAGCCCAAGAGTTGGAGGCTGTTGTGAGTCACGACTGTGTCACTGTACTCCAGCCTGGGTGACAGAGTGAGGCCCTGACTCAAAACAACAACAACAACAAAATCCATAATAGGTAAATACATAGAAACAGCATGTTGGTAGTTGCCAAGGGCTGAGGAGAGGGATAATAGGGAGTACATGCCTAATATGGATGGGGTTTCATTTTGAAGTGATAGAAATGTTTTGGAACTAGATAAAGGTAATAGTTGTACAACACTGTGAATGAACAAAATGCCATCAACTTGTTAAAAATTGCTTTAAAATAGTTAATTTTATGATTGGTAAATTTCACAACAAAATCATTTTTCTATACTCGATATTTGAAGGATAGTGAGTTGGATAAAAAATGTCTTGGTTCACACTTTGAGTCTTATGACAAGATTGTTTCACTGTCTTGCTTTGTAAGCTGCTCTTGAGGAAGCTAATACATACCTGATTTTATTTTATTTTTTGAGTTGGGGTGTCACTCTGTTGCCCAGGCTGGAGTGCAGTGGCACACTCACAGCCAACCTAGCGTTGACCTCCTGGACTCTGCTGATCCTTCAGCCTCAGGCTTCCAAGTAACCAGAACTACAGGCACATGCCACCACTCCCAGCTAATTTTTGATTTATTGCGGAGATGAGGTCTTGCCAAGTTGCCTAGGCTGTTCTCAAACCCACAGGCTCAGGCATTCCTTACTCACCTCGGCCTCCCAAAGTGCTGGGGTTACAGACTGAGCCACTGAGCCCGGCTTTTATTTTCTTTATAAATGCCTTGATCTTTTGTCTGGAGTACCAGGATTATTTTTCTTTTAGCTGAAATGCTTAGCGTTTTACTAGGTTATGTTTCAGAATTGACTGCTCTGAAGCAATTTTCCTATATAAGTGAACCTTTTCAATGTTCAGATTCAGGTCTTTTATCTTAGGTATTTTTTTTTTTTGAGTTGTAGTCTCACTTTGTCGCCCAGACTGGAGTGCAGTGGCCGCTCCTGGCCACCGCAGCCTCGACCTGCTGGGCTCCGGCGATCCTTCCGCCTCAGTCTTCCAAGTAGCCGGAATTACAGGCATGCGCTACCACGCCCGGCTGATTTTTTTATTTATTGTAGAGATGAGGTCTCGCTGCCCAGGCGGGTCTCGAACCCGCGGGCTCAGGCAATCCACTCACCTCAGCCTCCCAAAGGTACGGGATTACAGGCTGAGCCACAGAGCCCGGCTTATTTTAGGTATTTTTTATACTTAACTTTATAATTAGCTCTATTTCATAGTTTTGTTTTTCTATTTAGCATTTCCAATTATACTTAGGTTTGCTCGTCTACCTTATCATTTTCTCATGGATTCTACCTTCTTTTATTTCCTTTCTACCTACTATCCTCCTTAGTTTCTTTTTGTCATACTTATATTTTCTTAAGTACCTTATAATTAAGTAATTTCAAGGTATTTCCTTCTCTTTCATTTCTTTCCTAAAATCAGTTTCCTACTTTATAAGTTCTAGTTTGTCATTTTCTATTTAATTGAAATTAAATCCCTGATCTTTGTTTTTCCCTATCTGCAACTGCTTATTTAATTTTATTTAGTTCATGTTTGAATATTGTACCAAACATTTAACAGTTTAAAAATGTAAGAATAATTTGAGGGTCTGGATTATATCTTCTTCCAGAGGAGATCTGCCCTTGCTTCTGACAGATTGATAGGTTAGTACCTCTAGCACTCTCAAATCCCCTTAATCTATTCAGAGATTGAGACAATTCAAAACAGAGCTTCAGTGTCTGTGAGTGCTGGTCTACTTTCTACTCATCATTTACATTTTCTTTTGCATCAGGGCTGGTTTTATTTTATTTATTCTGTAATTTTTCAACTGCTGGAAATGTTTTCTTCAACTTAAAAATTAAAGTATGATATAAATACAGAAAACAAACAGCTGATAATACTTCACATTCTCCCTGCATTTATCAAAATCCATTACCATTAATAATCTGTTACATGGCAGTGTTTACCTCAACACCACTTATCGCAAATAATGTTATCCTATTTGCCATCTGATGAGTGAGTGACCCATTTTCAGAGTTCCATTGTTATGTTCTGCTTTGTATGGCTATTATTTATATTTTCTTAGCCTGGGCTCCCTGAAAGCAGGGCCTGAAACAAGGGCTTGCACACAGGTAGCTTATTTGAAAATGATCTCAGAGAGAGGAGTGAGGGACTTGGAGGATTAAAACAGAATAGATGGAAAAGATAATATAAAGTTGTAGTATCAAGTTGATCATCTGTTTGAATAACTGTGGCTTGATCCTGCTAGACCTCTGAATACCTATATAGAATACACCTCAATGGTACAACAGAGGGATAGAAAAGGGGTACTTATCTACTGGTTCCTGGTCCCTTAGGCCAAGGGTATCCATGAAGTGTTTTCTCCCTTGAGAGTGGATAAAGATGGGAAACTAGGATGTGAGGTAGGGTCTAATAGATGTTTTATACTATTTTCTTTTTTTACTTTTATTTTAAAGATGTGGGGTACAATTCAGGATTAGGTATACAAGTGCTCATTGTACAGGTAAAGTTTGGGCCTCCTTTTGGTCCCCACTTCATCTGGTTTGGGATAACATACCCTTATTGATGTTATATGCCTTCCCCATCCCCCCAGGCAGTTTCCGGCTACTGCCAATCCCTTTCTTATAGTATTATGGTAAATGTTCAGGGTCTGTTTATGAGTGAGAACATGCAGTACTCAGTTCTTTGTTTCTGTGATAGATCATTGAGTATTATAGATTCTAAATTCATCCAAGTTGCTTTGAAGTCCATATGTTTTTCCTTTTTTTTTTGCATTGGAGTCTCACTCTGTCACCCGGACTGGAGTGCAGTGGCCGCTCCTGGCCACCGCAGCCTCGACCTGCTGGGCTCCGGCGCTCCTTCCGCCTCAGCCTTCCAAGTAGCTGGAACTACAGGCGTGCGCTACCACGCCCAGCTGATTTTTTATTTTATTTTTATTGTAGAGATGAGGTCCTGTCAAGTTGCCCAGGTGGGTCTCGAACCCACGATCTCAGGCAATCCACTCACCTCAGCCTCCCAAAGGCGCAGGATTAGAGGCTGAGCCACTGAGCCCGGCTCACATTTTTTTTTTTTTTTTGAGTTGGGGTCTCACTCCCTGTCACCCAGACTGGAGTGCAGTGGCTGCTCCTGGCCACTGCAGCCTCGACCTGCTGGGCTCTGGCGATCCTTCCGCCTCAGCCTTCCAAGTAGCTGAAACTACAGGCGTGTGCTACCATGCCCGGCTAGTTTTTGATTTATTGTAGAGATGAGGTCTTGCTAAGTTGCCCAGTTGGGCCTCGAACCCACGGGCCCAGGCAATCCATTCACCTCAGCCTTCCAAAGCGTGGGATTACAGGCTGAGCCACCGAGCCCGGCTATGTGCCACATTTTTTTTTAATCCAGTCCAGTTTCGACGGGCAGTACAGTTGGCTACATGTTTTTGCTATTGTGAATAGTGCTGCAAAAAACATGTGTGTACAGGGATCTTTTTTGTGGAATGATGTGAGTTCCTCCAGGTCTATTCCCAGCAGGGGGATTGTTGGGTTGTATAGCAAGTCAATTTCTAGTTCTTTTTGAAATCACCACAGTTTTCCATAGAGGTTGAACTAGATTGCATTCCCACCAGCAGTGCAGAGTGTAGAAGTGTCCCTCTTTTTCCACATTCTTGCCAGCATTTGTTGTTTTATTAATGATTGGCTATTCTTACTGGGGTTAGGTGGTATCTCAATGTGGTTTTGCTTTGCATTTCTCTGATGATTAGTGAGACTGAGCATTTTTTCATGTGTCTGTTGGCTGCCCGTGTGTCTTCTTTTGAGAAGTGTCTGTTCATGTCTTCTGCCTACTTTTTAATGGGGCTGCTTGTTTTTTTCCCTTTCGGCATGTTTTAATTCCTTGATGTTAGACTTCTGTCAGATACACATTTGGCAAATATTTTTTCCCATTCTGTGGGCTGTCTTCCCACTCTCTTAATGGTTTCTTTTGTTTTGCAGAAGCTTTTCAGTTTGATGAGGTCCCACTTGTCTATCTTTTCTCTTATGGCATGGGCTTTGGGGATTTTGATCAGGAATTGGTTGCCTATTCCGATTTTTGTAAGAGTGTCTTCTGCGTTTTCTTTTTTTTAAAATTGGAGTCTCACTCTGTCACCCAGGCTGGAGTGCAGTGGCATGCTCATGATCACCCCAGCGTTAACCTGCTGGGGTCAGGCGATCCTTCTGCCTCAGCCTTCCAAGTAGTCAGAACTATAGGCGTATGCTACCTTGCCTGGCTAGTTTATTTATTTATTGTAGAGATGAGGTCTTGCCAAGTTGCCCAGGCTGGTCTCGAACCCATGGGTTCAGGCAATCCCCTCACTTCGACTTCCCAAAGTGCTGTGATTACAGGCTTGAGCCATTACACCTGGCCTGCATTTTCTAAGATTCTTATAGTTTGAGGGTTTACATTTAGGTCTTTGATCCATTTAGAGTTTAATTTTGTGTATGGTGATAGGTAAGGGGTCCTGTTTCAACCTTCTGCATGTGGTCACTAGTTTCCCCAGCACCATTTATTGAATAGGTTCTCTTCTTGCCAGTGGTTGTTGGTGGAAGCTTTGTCCAAGATGAGTTGTTTAAGAAATTGTTTTGATAGAACAGGATAGAATCTCTATCCTGTTCCATTGGTCTATATGCCAGTTCTTGCACCAGTATCAGGCTGTTTTGATTATTGTAGCCTTAAAATAAAGTTTTAAGGCCGGGGTCGGTGGCTCAGCCTGTAATTCCAGCACTTTGGGAGGACGAAGCAAGTGGATTGCCTGAGCCCTCGGGTTCATGACCCACCTGGGCAACTTGGCGAGACCTCGTCTCTACAATAAATCAAAAAAATTAGCCGGGCGTGGTAGTGCGTGCCTGTAGTTTCGGCTACTTGGAAGGTTAAGGTGGAGGGATCGCCGGAGCCCAGCAGGTCGAGGCTGTGGTGGCCAGGAGTGTGCCACTGCACTTCAGTCTGGGCGACAGAGTGAGACTCCAACTAAAATAAATAAATAAATAAATAAATAAATAAACAAATAAATAAATAAAGTTTTAAGTTTGGAAGTGTGATATCTCCCACTTTTGTTTCTTTTACTGAGGACCGTTTTGGTTATTTGTGGTCATTTATGCTTCCATATGAATTTCTGTATTGCTGTTTCCAGATCTGAGAAGAATGTAACGGGTGTTGCATTGAATCTGTAGATTGCTTTTGGTAGGATGGATGGACATTTTAACAATGTTGATTCTTCTTATCCATGAGCTTGGAATATTTTTCCGTTTGTTTGTGTTTTCCTTGATTTCTTTGAGCACTGTTTTGTTGTTTCTGTTGTAAAGGTCTTTCACTTCCCTGGTTAGAAAGATGCCTAGGTATTTTAGTTTTTTGGTGGCTATTTTGAATGGGATTGTGCTTTTAAATTTGGTTCTCTGCATGTTTATTGTTGGTGTATAAGAATGTGACTGCCTTTTGCAATGCTTATTTTGTATCCTTAGACTTTGCCAAAGTCCTTTATCAGTGTAAGGAGGTTTAAGACAGATTCTCTTGGATTTTCAAGGTATAGGATCATATCATCAGCAAAGAGGGACAACTTAACTTCCTTTTTTCCTATTTGGAGAACCTTGATTTCATTCTCTTGTCTGATTTCTCTAGCTAGAACTTCCAACACTATGTTGAACAGGAGGGGTAAAAGAACCAAGAGTGGGTAGCCTAGCCTTGTTCTGATTTTCAGGGGAAATGCTTCCAATTTCTGTCAATTTAGTCATATGCTGGTTCATACTATTTTCTAATGGTGTCCCTGACTCAATTAAGAAGTCAACTTTTAGTCTTAATGTTGCTCTTTGAAGATAATATGTCTTCTGTCTCTGGCTGCTTTTAAGGTTTTGTCTTTGATTTTCAGCAGTTTTTCTATGATGTGCTGTAAGTGGTTTTCTTTGTTTATTCAGTTTGGACATACAGGATTAAGTCATAAATCTGTGCCTATGCCTATTTTGGAAAACCCTAGCTATTTTTTTTTTTTTTTTGAGTTGGAGTCTCATTCCATCACGCAGGCTGAAGTGCAGTGTCACACTCATGGCCATCCCAGCGTCGACCTGCTGGGCTCTGGTGAGCCTTCTGCCTCAGCCTTCCAAGTAGCCAACTACTGTGCCTGGCTAAGTTTTGATTTATTGTAGAGTCGTGGTCTTGCCAAGTTGCCCAGCCTGGTCTTGAACCCATAGGCTCAGGCAATCCACTCGCCTCGGCCTCCCAAAGGCTGGGATTATAGGCTGAACCACTGAGCCTGACCAGCTATTATCTCTTAAAATATTGATTCTGTCTAGATATCTTTTTCCTCCCTTTTTTGATATTTTCTACTTGTCTTTCTATGTATCAGAATGGATACTTTCCCTCTGATTTTTCCTTACTGTTCATTTCATTAAATCTCTTTTCAGGTGTGTCTGATTTAGTATTCGATTCATCCAGTTCATTCTTAATTTTAGTTATTGTAATTTTCATTTATATAATTTTTCTACTACTTGAATCTTTTTAAAAATTAATGTCCAATTCCATGTCAAATTTCATTCTTTTTTTTTTTTTTTGAGTCAAAATCTCACTGTGTTGCCCATACTGGAGTGCAGTGGCCGCTCCCGGCCACCGCAGCCTCGACCTGCTGGACTCCGGCGATCCTTCTGCCTCAGCCTTCCAAGTAGCTGTAACTACAGGCGCGCGCTACCATGCCCGGCTGATTTTTGAATTATTGTAGAGATGAGGTCTTGCCAAGTTGCCCAGGCGGGTCTCGAACGCGCAGGCTCAGGCAATCCACTCACATCAGCCTCCCAAGGCGCAGGATTACAGGCCGAGCCACCAAGCCCGGCTCAAATTTCTTGACTGTCTTTTAACTCTGTATAAACATATCAAACATTGCTATCTTGAAGTTCATAGGTGATAACATCATTTTCAGAATTACTTATGAGTGTTTCTCTTGACTTTTGGCTTAGTCTTCAGTCATGTGATCCTGTCTCCTTATGTGCCAAGTTATTTTTAAATGTGTACCAATCATTGTACATTTTTAAAAACTGTAGGACTTATTTGAGGGTCTGGATGATATCTTCTTCTAGAGTGATTTGCCCTTGCATCTGGCAGATGGCAAGGCAACTGGCTCCAGCAATCTCAACCACCTTAATCTATTCAGAGTTTGAGATGTTTCAAAACAGGGCTTCAATGTCTGTGAGTGCTGGTCTATTTCATATTTACCATTATTTTCATGATTTAGCTTTTCAAAGTCCCAGCTCAAAGCATAGAGGATTTTCTGGGATCGGTAGTCTTTAGTGGGCCCTGAATTCCAGTTTTGTCCCTGAAGGTTCCATGAGTCTGTTGAAAGCTCTGTTCAGCTTCTCTCACCCATGCTTTCAGATTGGCATATGTGGAAAATTAGCCCTAGTGCCTGACTCAACCTCTGGGCTTTCCTTGTTTCTATATCTTGTTCCTGTAACTTCTTATAGCCTGAGGAGCTGGTGGGCATTTTGATGTTTTCAAACACTATGCACTGTGTATGTGTGTGTGTGTGTGTATACACACACGTTAAATTATATGGAAAACATATTCCAGTTTTTCTAGTTATTGTCATAAGAAGTTTGGTCCAAACCGTCAAATTCACCATTACTGTGGTAGAGCTCCAACTTGCTAAAAACTTTTTCCTTTTCTTTCTTCTTAAAAAGAACCATGGACTCATTTATTGTAGCAATTATGAGACATTGGAAACAATTGGCACATTTCAAAAACATTGTTTAAAAAATTGAGTAAAAAAATCAAGTTGTATAAATTATGTCTGCTGCTTGACATTTATGTAAATAAAAAACAATGCTATATTCTGTGGGTACATGTAAATGTATACACAAAAATGATAAACTCTGGTGGTAGGGAACAGATCTGGATTAAGGGTGGTATGATCCAAGGGGATTTTACCATCTGTTTATTATTATTTTTAGTAAAAATATAGTCATGCATGATTTGTTTTATTGATTGATTGATTGTAGAGGCAGGACCTAGTTATGTTGCCCAGGCTGGAGTGCAGTGACTATTCATGGGTGTGACAATAGTCTACTGCAACCTCGAATGAGCTCAACCATCTTCGTGCCTCAGCCTCCCAGGTAGCTGAGACTATAGGCACATGGGCTTAGCTACTTGTATTAGTTCCAAAAATGTTACTCATACATTAAAAAAAGATAGGAAGCAAGCATGCCAGATGTTGCTGGCTGATTCTGGGTGGTGGGACTATGGGCAATCACTTTTTTTCTTACATGGCTTTATTAAAGTTTGACAACTGCTGAAAAGTTTTGATTCTCATTTTGTTTTCTTTTATTTTTATTTTTAAATTTTTTTTTGAGTTGGAGTCTCACTCTGTCGCCCAGACTGGAGTGCAGTGGCTGCTCCTGGTCACCGCAGCCTCGACCTGCTGGGCTCGGGTGATCCTTCCGCCTCAGCCTTCCAAGTAGCTGGAACTACAGGCGTGCGCTGCCATGCCTGGCTAATTTTTTGATTTATTATAGAGATGAGGTCTCACCAGGTTGCCCAGGCGGGTCATTTATTTTGAGTTTTCTTGGATCAGGGCAGATAGCATAAAGAAAGGAGAGGGGTTTGGGTAGCTTACAACTGTCTAGTGCAACAGTGTCCTGTTCTGTTGCTACAGTGAAGGATAGATTTTTAAATAGATGAACTCTTCTTATTGACATCAATACTATTTAATGATACTACCTTGTTTCACTGGGGCCAATAGTTTTACCTGGTTCCTTTTATTTTTTTTTTTTGAGTTGGAGTCTTACTCTGTTGCCCAGACTGGAATGCAGTGGCACGCTCCCGGCTACTATAGCCTTGACCTGCTGGGCTCTGGTGATCCTTCTGCCTCAGCCTTCCAAGTAGCCAGAACTACAGGCGCGCGCTACCACGCCCTGCTAATTTTTGATTTATTGTAGAGACGAGAGTTCAGGCAATCCACTCGCCTCAGCCTCCCCAAGTGCTGGGATTACAGGCTGAGCCACCGAGCCCGGCCTGGTTCCTTCTTTCATTTCACTACCTTGTCTCTAGGGGATATCTCCCTCTTCTGAAAGGCCCCCTTCTCCTCCAGCAGTACTTTTCAAAGAAGCCACCTCTTGCCGTATGCATTTTCCAAGCCCCTTCCTTGCACTTGCCCGGCGGCAAACCATCAGCCTGCAGACCAGTTTTTAGTATTTCCCGACTCAGGGTGGCCCTCTTCTTCTGTGAGAACCTTAGCTGATATTATCTATGTCTTAACACCAGTGGAATCCTGCCACACTCTCCTCTCTTCTGCTCAACCCTCAACTAGCTCCCCCTCTGGTGTGGGCTTCTGAGCTGATGTTTCTTTCCCTCACTTACATGTAAGTTTGTAGAATTTTGACTCCTTGTTATATTGTGAAGGTTGGTTATTTCTTGTTCTATTAGAACCCAGAACAACAATAACACACTCATAAATATATATAAATTTGTCAATTAAAGATAAATAAAAAAACATTTTAAACATTTAGGTAAGATTGTTTTAGCTATTCTTTTGCTATTGATTTGTAATTTTATTGCAGTTTACTTAGACATAATCTGAAAGAGTTCAATTCTTTGGAAATTGAGACTTTTTGTGGCTGAATACATAGTTGATTTTTCTTTGAATGCTCCATGTGCAGCCTATATTTGCTTGAGTTAAGTAATCATGATCACCAAATTTAGCCTTGTTCCTAATTTTTTTGATCTGTCACTCTCTGAGGGTTAAAAACTACTACTAAAATTGATATAGTTACAGTATTTTTCCACAGTTCTGTCAGTTGTTGCTTTATGTATTTTGAGGCTATTCTGTTTTATGTTAAGTTCATATGTCTTTGACCTGTTGTTCCCTTTAACAGTATAAAATGCCCTTCTGTGTCCCTTTTTTTCGACCTTGAACTCTATGTTTTATGATACTAAAACTGTTACTCTGGCATAATGTTTACATACTCAATATATCTTTTTTTTGTTTTGTGATTCTTTTTTCTCTTTGTTCTTCTCTAGGTTGTAAACATAGTCTCTTACATTTTCTTTTAAAATTTCTCATATTTTCCCTGTTGTTAATGATGACATGTGGAACTATGACAAAACACATTTGCACCAATAGAGCTTGATTTTAATGACATGTTTTCTTAAATTAAAAAAACCTTCCTTATGCTTCAGCTCCTTACCAGTGATTCCTGAGAGCTTCGAGTTCCAGCCTCCGTTACTTTACCGTAAAAAGGTACAAGAAGCAAAGATACAAAAATTAGCTGTTTCCCCAGTTTCATAATGGCTAAGACTGTCTCTGTCATGTTCAATTAAGACAAGTCTTAACACAAAGGAATGTTTTGGAAGGCCACTGGAGCTGTCACAGATACCGGTATTTAAAGAAGTGGTTGTAGCACCAAGAAAAATAGTAAAGTAGGAGGAAAAAATGTGCTCTGATTAGCTAAAAATAAGTAGGAGAATAGCAACGTGGGAGGGGATGTTTAACTGAATATTGGTGTGAATAAATTAAATATCAGGAATATTACAATCGATGTTAATTTTTTTTTTTTTTTTGAGTTGGAGTCTCACTCTGTCGCCCAGGCTGGAGTGCCGCGGCACACTCATGGACACCCCAGCATCAACCTGCAGGGCTCTGGCGATCCCTGCACCTCAGCCTTCCAAGTATCTGGAACTACAGATGCTTGCTACCACGCCTGACTAATTTTTGATTTGTTGTAGAGAGGAGGTCTCGCCAAGCTGCCCGAGCTGGTCTTGAACACGCAGGCTCAGGCAATCCACTCGCCTGGGCCTCCCAAAGTGCTGGGATTACAGGCTGAGTCACTAAGTCCGGCCTGTGTTTCTTCTTTTTATTTCTGAGTTGGAGTCTCACTTTGTCGCCCAGGCTGGAGTGCAGTGGCACGTTCACAGCCACCCCAGCATCAAACTGCTGGGCTCCGGCTATCCTTCCACCTCAGCCTCTGGAACTACAGGCACATACCCTTGATGTCAAATTTTATTTAAAAAGAAAACATGGTGTTTAGTGAAGAGAGAGGTAAGCTGCTATAGGGATGAAAAAGGTGAATCTCAATAGTGCGAGAAGAGGATAAAAGCAGAAGAGACGTCTAATGGCATTTACCTCAGAAGAGAGTCTGGATCATAGTAGAAGAGGACCACATTTCATTTCAGAAAGGATGAAGGAAAAACATTGCTTGATATATTAGTGAATGTTATGTGGAAAAATGAAAGCGCAAGAACAAAAGGTATAACAATACCAGTAAGATGGGTCCAATTTTCCAGGTGGTCAGATTGTAAGCTACAGTCCCCTGATGGCACTTTGAAACGGAAGCAAACATTCTATCTTGCAAGATAAAAGAGAATAGGATGAGGAAATGTTTTCTAATTCTATATTTTCAGTTTCTAAAACACTTGTTTCTATTGCTTTAATATTTTTTAGCTTTCTGGTTGACCTGGAGATTGTTTTTGTTCTGAACAAAGGGGATGTAAATCTGTGTTTGCTTCCATTCATGGATTTAATTAGGCATGTGGCCCAATCTATAATAAATCATGGGGTGTTTTTCTTTGTTAAGGTAGTCAGAGGCCTTCAGGCATGAGTGACTTATTAAAATGTTTCCTCATCGTTAGGGATGAATTATCATCCTGATATTGTCAATCACTTGATAATGTTATATCCCAAAAGCTCTTCCTTGGTTGTTTGGCACTACACAAAGATGACATTTTGTTCTCGTATTTGTTCACAGACACGATTCACATTTTTCTATGTAATGCATAAGGAAATAATTCTAAATTCAGCAATAGTGCCAGTTTGACTAAAAAAATTATTTTTCATATCCACAAAAATGTTAATCAGATTCTTGTTAGAACATGTGTAAGAACTGGTTTTCATTGTCACAGCTCTTGATGTCAGATTACTAAAATAATTTATGTTTTGTAGTGGGAACAAGAGTGCACGCAAGACCTCCCAAATCACATGATCACTTCTCAGCCCACACTTCTTCATAACACATAGGAATTATTTGTGTTTTGTGGTAACGAATGAATGGCAGGAACAGCAGAATTTCAATGTGGCCTTTCTTTATTTGATTAAACATATTCTCTATTTATTCTTAAAAAAACTAATTTAAGTTAAATGGCAGTAAACCATGATAATTTAGAAAACATGTTGAAACTGAGAGTGAAGAGAAATGTTCTCTACGTAAACCACACTGTAAACCATAAAACTTATTTTTGTCAACTGCTTCTCATGACAGTGGCTGGGAATTTGACATTTCTACTACAGTAGGCAAAAAAACATGTAAAATACACTCTCCCACATACCACATCACATTTCTATTTATATTTCCAAACTAAAAGCATTACAGCCCAAAAAAGTGCTGAGTGTACCATGTGCAGTTACACTAAGAGTTGTAAGTTCACACTAGCATCACCTTAAATTGGTATATTTGTAGGGCAAGGCCACTGCTAGCAATCCAGGTCCCCAAGCCACATTTAATGGATCAAGTTTGGCTCACCAAGAGAAAACCATTACTTTTTAACCCAAAAGGTGGTAAACTTTTCAGTGAACTCTGTTTAGCACAAGACAAAACAAAAAACATCATTGGACAGATTATAAAACCCAACTGAAGTATCCATATGATAGCATTCAATAAACAACACCCACTTCAAACTGTGTCAGTAGCAGCTAATGTATGAAAATGAATGTTGTGAAAATTCGCAATAGTTTGAAACTGAGTATTTTAAAACTAGAAAAGGAATCTTTAGTATTATACTACAGTAAACATGAATATGTCAGAGACACAGCTGTTTCTCTAATCTTATCTGAGATACACATTCTACACAGGTGACTAGATCCCAGCAGTTTTCTGATAAAAACTTCTCCTCTCTACTTACAGATCCTAAGAAGTCGGAGCAATCTGGTTCTTCTCCCTGCAGAAGGGGTATTTAGTTTGGGATGTAATGTTTTAAAACAATAATATAAACCTCCTGGGAGAAAACCACAATAAATGTCTCAAAAACCACTCAGTTAATCCCAGGGTATAATCTGGCTGTTTTAAATTACTGCAGGGAATATTATGGGCCTTAATGACACTGTAACTGCATAAAGCCAAAGAAAGCTAGAAAGAGAGGCCAAAAAGATGAGCTCAGAGCCAGCTGAAGTGACAACAAACATGTGGTTGTTTACTAGGATTGGAGAGGTTTAGTCTGCAGATGTTTGTGGTCTCCAGAAGGTTCCAGAGGAATGAGTCGTCATGAAGATTTGCGAAGTTTGATGAGAGCAAGATTCTCCTTGGAGATGGCAAGCCTCAGGACAGGGAGGCCCAATGGTATAGACAGAATTTATAGATTTCTGTGGTCAGATCATACTCTACTGGTCCTACAATGTACATCAACAAATTAATATTGTACGGATGTCATTTCAAAGCCTCCTAAAGACGAGAGTCATTATTGAAGCCATTAGAGCACAGATGGTTCAAACTATATGCAGATATTCATACTTGCATTTTTGCATTATAGCTGCTTTTTTTTTTCTGTTGAACTGTAATGAATTGTCTCATAATCTATTCCATCTTCCTGCCATTAGCAGGCTTTGAATGTTCACAAATAGGAGCAAAGAACTCATTTTCCAGAGCTTTAATCACACAAAGAGGGAATGCCTAATTCTCTAAATGAAATGGTCTGTGATCACTGAAGCAGAGATTTAATATATCACGGCAAATTAGGTAGATTTTAATAAATTACTTATCTCCCTGAATACTTTACATATGCTTAAGAAGGAACATAGCCTGTTTGCAAACAGTGAAAACCCACAGCCTATAAAAATCCTTTGAAGAAAATGACAAATAAAAAAGTAAATTAAAAAATGAAATGCATTATATCCTAGACCTCTAGAGACAATTCCTTTGCAGCACTGATTCACAGCTCCATTAAAAATATCAATTAAATCCTTCAGTGAGATTGGGTAAAAGCTAGAAAATTAACTTTCTGAGCTGCTTTTCGAGGATCTGGTTATCCAGATATACCCAGTCCTATATTGGCTTGATATAAATTTTAAAAATGATAAAAAGATACTCCTTTCAGGTCTAGCTAAGCATATCAGAACTTGAGTCATACTTTTAATAATTTCTTTCTATGTCATAAGCTAAGTTTTCAAAGTGTAAATTTCACATCTATCCATGTATTTGTCTCCTCTTTACATATACATATCTCTGGATCCCATATCACCTTACAAATACATGAAAATAATACAAAGAACTAATTTTTAAGAAAGTAAAACAAAAAACATGCAATAATTTAATAAGTTGGTGCTAAGTCTCATTCTTTATATTTAATTGATAGAAACTGCATGCATCAAAGAAAATGCATACTTAGCTTTAATGTGCATAAAATGGATATTAGCATTTTAAAAAGGAAGATTAACACATTAATCCAAGTAATTTTCATATATTGCTTCTAATAAAATCTTCATAGTATAAAACTCTTAATGAGGCTAATCATAGGCATTCCATTTAGTGGGACGATTAGGGATAACATAAAAGTATTTCTTTTTCATAGGTTTTCTAAGATTTATGCTTTTGCTTATTAAAAATAAAAATGGGAATTGCATTTCAGTTCTTCATAAGAAAATGTTGAAAATGTAAATAGACTTTCTCATGCTACCATGTAGGTATAAATTATTGAGAAGGTATTGCCCATTATGGAGAACTTAAGTCCTGAGGGTGGCAGTTATGGGAAAGAGGGAATAGAAAAATAAACAAATGAAAAAGTATACAAAACTTGAACACTTCAAGCCCGGGTCTCCCCTCTCCAAGCTTCCCATGAATTATAGATTATATATACCAGAGTAATTACAAAAGCCTCATCTAGAAGCTTTCATGTGAGCATTTACTCAGGAGTAGGAGAGTCCTTGGGAACAGTGTCTTTCAAGCCTCCAAGTCATTTCTGTATTCCTTGTAGACACATCGTAGGACATGGAGAGCTTCAATTGTTACCCTGAGCTTGCCAATACTGTTACCATCTGCTCGTGCGTCAAAAACTAGGGAGGAAATAATAGGAAAGTGTTAGTATTGTTCAATAGATTTTCTTCAGATAGGCTCACAGACTGAAATGGTAGTTGAAAAGATGAAAATATCTCTACAAAAGTTCAAAGTTCATTGGCATCTCAAGAATCTAAAAAATCCACCTTGTTGTATACATGAAGATGCACATTTTAGATGTACTGCCTGTACATATACATATTGCTTGTGGAGCCACAACTAATGATCTAATCCTGAAGTTTACTTAGTGGGAAGTTATACAGGATGATGACTCTCACACATAATCTGGATTTCTAAGTTAGTAAGAAAGAAAAAGTCTAGAAGGGATTTATGACAGTAGTTTGTTCTAATACACAGCGTTAGCAACAAATTTCAGAATGGCAAACTCTTGTAAAGATGTTACATGATCATAGTTTGGATTATTTATCTTTCTGAGGAAAATACTCCATTTGTAAATAGATTTATGTGAAAATAGAACAGGTTAAAATGGTAGACTCAAGAATCCTACTGTCTGTGGATTTGAGTGTATGTGGGTTTTTCTTAGAAGAGGGGCCACTGCTTTCAGTGGTGTCCCAAAAGTAGACCATTTGACTGAAGACATGGACCTTCAGTGAGCTCAGTTGTAGGGGGCCAAATAGGATGGCAATTTAGTACCTGAGATGTCGTCCTTCTGTGGACAATGATACTTGCTAGTGACTCAAGGCCAAAATCCTGGACTTTATAAGTTTGATAGCACTTGAATCTTTATAGTTTCTGGTTTATATTTTTTGCAGTTTTTCTTGAAATTTAGAGAGAGAGAGAGAGAGAGTGAGTGTGTGTGTGTGTGTGTGTGTGTGTGTGTGTGTGTGTGTGTGTATGTGTGTGTTATTCCAAGAAAATTTGTAAGAAAACCTTCAAATAAAACTTGGTACACAAAGACTTTGGTGAAAAAATGGGCTGCAGGGAAATCGAAGTGGCACAAGTAGTTCAAACTCATTCCCCTGAGTTTGAGACGTCTCACTTCTGTGCCTAACACAGAACAAAGCATTAAGATCTGATTTAACCCATGCTGAATCTTTTGACTTTCTCCTAAAACATGGCCACAACAGCAGTCTACGTCGGATCAGCATGGTCACCTGTGGTCTCATAGAAGATGGGTTGCTAAACAGAATCGACTGGAAAAAAAAGATCAAGAATACAAAAGCAAGCCGGGCTCGGTGGCTCAGCCTGTAATCCTGAGCATTTGGGAGGCTGAGGTGAGTGGATTACCTGAGCCCGCAGGTTCGAGACTCGCCTGGGCAGCGAGACCTCATCTCTACAATAAATCAAAAAATTAGCCGGGTGTGGTAGCGCACGCCTGTAGTTCCAGCTACTTGGAAGGCTGAGGCGGAAGGATAGCCGGAGCCCAGCAGGTCGAGGCTGCAGTGGCCGGGAGCAGCCACTGCACTCCAGTCTGGGTGACAGAGTGAGACTCCAACTCAAAAAAAAAAAAAAAGAATATAAAAGCAGAGATAATTTTGGTCATTTTTGTCAGACTCTCTTGGTCCTGGTAGTCTTTAATGGGGTTTAGGTTAATATTTCAATCCTTTGTTTTATGTGCCAGAGTCGTGACCAACTGCCATGTGGTTAGAGATGTAAAGTTTATAAATATTTCCCAGAACAGGTTTCTAATTTGGTTATTTGGCTCGATCCTGACTTTTGAGCACTTGACACATGTCCAGGGCAAGTAGCTTGACATATGAACCATGGCTGAACCACAGCATAAGCAGAATGCCTGGCACTTAAGAGGCACTCAATTAAGTGTTTGTTGAATGCATGAATGAATATGTAAACACGCTATGTACACTGTTCCAGAGATGGCTCTGCTAACTTAACAAATGAGACAAGGAATTGGCCTCATTTCTCTATTGATTGTATAAAGCCCAGGCCATCCCCGAATATGATTTTAATAAGTCTAATTCTATATAATATACAATTCCTTTAGCATGTTCTAAATATGCTATATATAAATAGAGGGAAGAAATTAAGTATTGCTGGGAATCACACCCAGCAAAGTGAAAATCCAGGAAAGCATATCTTTCTTGTCAGGAATCCCTTACTCCTCTCAGAATCCTGGTGGGAAATGAGTGATCAAAATTACTTACTTGCTGTGCCTGGATCACTGGATTGTAACACTGAATTAAAGAGAAGCCTTGAGAAAGATATTGTCATGACCACTCAGAATATCATGCTTAAGGTTAAGTACCTTAGCTGAAATAAGGTTTCCATGAACATAACAGAATGACATGCTTAAGGTTAAAGTATCTTAGTAAAATAAGGCTTCCATAAACAACATTAAAAAAACTTCCAATAGCCAAATTTTTTCAAACCTCTACTTGATACAAAGCAATATTTTTTATGAAGCTCAATTAATTATTTAAAAATTTCTGTTGATTCAACAGAAGGCAGAAGGGGAGGGCAGGGGAAGGATGTAGATAAAAGCATCTGACTTCAACAAGGCATCAGCTTAAGTTGCAAAAGATTCAACTAATGTGTGACTCAGTGCCCTTGCAGCCAGCAAAAAGGTTTTAATAAACAGCTGAGATTTTAGCAATTGTTGGTTGTACAAATTGAGCAACAATTTCACCCATACCATCAATATTTTGGTTGATAATGTCCCTCCCTTCCTGAAATATGTCAGCGAGGTCAACGTGAGCAACGCCAATGTCCTCACACTCCAGATCCTGCTCATCCTCTGGAGGGTCACTGACCACGGTGAAGCGAATACTGGGAAGGCAAAAGAGCAGAGGAAATCACCACCAGGTGAGAAGAAATCACCACGAAACAAAACTCCCAAATGAGTTTTTGAACACTGAGTATGACATCTTGAGGTTTCCAATCTTTCCAATAAATAGAAAGTTATAGTAGGTTAGATAAGTTATTATATGAACTGTTAGAATTGTTAAAGCATATCCAACCTTCAAATGAACATTAATCCATTTTCTAAGCACTGATAATGTTTATTTCTAGAATCTGAGAAAATCACTAGAAAAGAGGAAACCCAGATGTTCACTCTATATAACACACCATCTGGTCATATTTTGTTTCCTCTACTTTTAAGGCTAAATGGATAAAGTGAGTAAAGACCATGGAGGTTAAATGGTCAGCATTTTCTATAGAAACACAGCATTTTCTATAGAAATATACAATTCTGTAGCCGCCATGAAGCAATTTAACTGACTATATGTATTTTACACAACACAGAGATCATGCTCTCTGGGTAGCATTCTGAATCATGTTAGATAAATGCTGCAGCTCTGCCCAAAGGTTGTATCAAATGTTTGTATTACTCCAGCAATCTTTCACTTACAATCATAGCATCCAAGTTTTATTTTACTTTTAGACACATAATTGTAGAGTTCTGATGGAACTGATTTGAATTAGTGGCCTGTGTTGAGGCCAAACACACTTGGATTGACCAAATGACAGGAATTTACAGTTAAGTACTCTTTTGATATGTCTTGGCAGCAAAGCTTAAACCATGGATCTTATAAACTTTACCATTTTAAACTTTTCAATGTATCCATCCCAAATCAGAAACAAAACAAGGAACATAAAAATGTAGGTCTCTGATAAATCAGGCCTTGAAAAATACAAATAAAATCCTCTCTAAATGCTTATAGGTAAACATGACAGTATTTTAAATTAACTTGCTAAAAGTAAGTATTCAACACTGCATTCCTTTACTAAGTCCATGATTTTAGCTAGCAATACATTTTGATAAGAAAATAGCATTCCCTAAGTCAAAATCAAAGTTAACATCTACTCACACAATTAGGAAGAGTGCAGATCTTGGTCTTCAAGTGGGCACAATGGATATTTTATAAGATGTATAAGACAGAGGGATTAAAATGGAGTGGTTAAGGGCATTCATTTGGGTTCAAATTCCTGTTCTCCTATTTATTAGCTGTGTGACCTTGGACAAAGTACTTAACCTTTCTCATCTCAGTTTCCTTTTCTGTAGAATGGGGATAATTATACCTATCTCTCAGGGATTTTGTGGGGATACAATAAGATGATACAAGTAAACAGTGCCTGGAACACAGTGAGCAATGAATAACTGTTTGCTCTTTTATTAGTAGTATTTTTAATACAGTTTGGTAAAGATGCTTATTCTTCTATGTTTCTAAGTGGAGAGAAAAAGTTGGCATGGAAAAACTTGTTTCCGATGAAAATGTAAAGAGATTTCCAAATTATACATTGATTACATCATTCAATTAAATAGGATAAATGATGAAATAACTTTTCCTGAAATGAATTAGGAAAGAGGAGAAATTAAAAGTGCTCAGAAGAGGGGAAACTTAAAGTGATATGTAATGCACATTTTACAACATAAGACTTACAGAAAAAATAAGGTCACAGAGACTATAATAATAATGTTGTATTATCTTCATATGATGCCTCACATCTAAGAATCATATCTGTATCACTTTACAAATACAGACAATTACCTTCACTGAATATATGGAAATCCTAAGGCAAAAGAAAAAAAGAAACCTTCTAAACGCCAGAGAAAAGGTTAGAAATTAAAAATTGCAATTTTCCTGGCTTTAAATTCTATAAAGATAAAATGAGATATCAAAAACAAAATTAAGAAACTAGAAAGTTAAGTTGAAGAGGGAGAAAAAGTACACTAAAATAATTTAATGCCTAAAACTAAAATAATTTAAAAAAATAATCTCATCTGTACAAAAAATTAAAAACTAGCTGGGTGCACCTGTACTCCCAGCTACTCAGGAGGTTGAGATGAAAGGATCACTTGAGCCCAGGAGTTCGAGGTTGCAATGAGCTGTGATCATGCCACTGCTCTCTAGTCTGGGCAACAGAGTGATGTGCTGTCTCAAAAAATAAAAAAACATAAACAAATAAAAAACAAAAAAAACTAAAACCAAAACAAGATAAAAATAAGGCAAAACTGTCTAAACTGTGTGTGTCTATACACACACACACACACACACACACACACACACACACACACACACACAAATTTCATTTTATCTTTAACCCTGCCAAAACAAAGAGGGAGACCTTGTCCCATGTCATCAAGGGGTTTACAGTCTAGTCTGAGGACCTGTATATACACATGGGGCAGGTGCCTCCACCAAGTACCCAGGTAGAGGTGAGTTGCTCCTGTCTCCTCTTCCCACCTCTCTCCACTTCTCAGTGAGACCAGCCTTGCCAACAACCTCTTCTGCCTGATCATAGAACACATTTTTATGTATTCCTTCATGCCTGGAATTCCCTCTGCTTGGAATGATCTTCTCTGGGCTCTCTGTGACTTGATTGGGTCCTCTCATCCTTCATGAACCAGCTTACATGACACTTCCTTACATTTGCCTTCACTGTTATTTTCTATTTTAGCATTTAACTTGTTTAATTTTCTCTTAGTACTTATTGCAACATAGAATTTGCTTATTTGTTTGTTTATTATAGTCTGTTTTCCTCAGAAACCAAAAAGGAACCTTAAGTTAATGCCAAACTATAACCTCAAATAAATAATTTTTGAAGTCCCATTTCACTGTGTTACCTCCCTTTTAAAGTGACACTTGTATTATTTGCAAATGCAGCATGGGGTAGCATGCAAATGCATTATAGACAACTCATTAAAAACTATGTCTTTGGCTTTAGACATGTTGGGGGAGATTGGTCAAACTTCTCTTAACTGTAGCTTTGTAAGTTATCACCAATATTCAACAGGGTTGCCATCTGAGAAAATGAATTCTCGTAACTAAGAGCTATTTTAAGTAACGTGAAGTTATATGATCTCTAATTACTTCAAAAAGATGAGAACAAAACAATTGGCTCTTGGCTGTAGAATAGTGTAATGTAAAGTCCCTTTTCTCCTCAGAAAATAGTACTGTTGAGGGACAAAGTAGATGGAGCCATCCTCTCCTATGGTGGGCAGAGGAACATACAGCTGAGTCGGTCACTTTGTATCTGTAATACTTCTCTCAGTTTTTCTAAAACATGATGTAACCATTTGTGTCTTTGGCGGATGTTTGAAGATTTTTAGAAACAATGATGGGAGAGTAGGAGCTATTACAGTTACCGTGGACCTTTTTTTTCTTTCTTAAACTATTCTGGTATAAAATAAGTGGGTCTTCTAACCTGAAAACAAAATTTGCCTTTTACTTTTTAAGATAAGCACTTTTTGGAAAATGAAATTGTTTTCACCCAACATGTTATAATATGATCTAATATTCCAGAAACAAAGAGAACAGAGAGGCAGATAAATAAAAATGAATAGGTCACTGAGTTCCAGCCCAGGCCTTGTTCCTGGGACTAGAACTCAGTCCTGGACAGTCATGATCCAGCTTGCTGACGATAGGGAACAGATGCCTTGGTCAGTGCTGTTTACTCACTAATGACCTGGGGTAACTCCAGGGGACTGCCGGTTTTTAATGGGACCTGAAACTGCCGGGGATGGGGAGCATACCTCATCAACAAGGGTACCTGCATAATGAACATTTGCATACCTAACCCTGAATTGTACACCACATATTGAGAATAAAAAATTTTTAAAAAGTCTCCAAAAATAAATTGGGTTAAATACAAATATATAATAAAACAATAAAAATAAGCTAAATTTAAAGTCAAATAAAAATCTGACATCGATTGGATAAGAAATTGATGTTTGAGTCTAAGAAGTAAAAAAACAAACACACAAAAAACAAAGTAAATAAGTAAAACCTGAGCGATTACCATTCTGGGAAAAGTAGAACCTCAGGCTTAACAGCATTTCACGACCATTTTTGCAGATGAAAAAACGGAGATTCAAAGAAATGATGAATTTCAGGAGCTAGTGAAAAAGTTATTATTAGATCCTAAGAGCTAAGAATTCCAGGCTCTTCTTGAAACTGAAGATAAAATGCTAATTTGGAACTCTATGCCTCTTGGAAGGGAAAGAACTTGAGTCTCTCATGCATTGGTGGCAGGGGTAAGCACCATTTTTGAG
Source organism: Cephalopachus bancanus (assembly GCA_027257055.1). NCBI lineage: Eukaryota > Metazoa > Chordata > Mammalia > Primates > Tarsiidae > Cephalopachus > Cephalopachus bancanus. The sequence goes on from JAPVLO010000415.1 coordinate 436,218, forward strand.
GCAGTGAGAGGCTGTGTCACCCATGGGTCATAAAGGTGAGATGGAGAGGACAAAGGAGAGATGAAGGGTCTACCCAGACCAAGGGAGAAGAACCAGCACAGGAGCACTGATGAAACCCAGCTCAGGGGTCACCCTTTGATAGTGCCTCAGATGCCTCAGATAGAAGCTCACACAGAAGCACTAACTTATTAAGATCGGGGTTTTCTTCTGAAAAGCATACATACGTATTTTCTCTACTGAGAATTGCTAAGTATCCTATTCAAGTTTGAAAAGAATGTCACTTATAAGCGGACCTTGAACAATAATAATATTATAAGAAAGGGATTGGCAGCAGTGGGAAACTGCCAGGGGAGGGGGGATGAGATTGGCAGTTGAGGGAAACTGCTAGGGGAGGGAGGGGTATACCTCATCAACAAGGGTACCTACATAATCAACGTTTGTGTACCCAGCCTGAATTGTACCCCACATCTTTATTTAAAAAAAAACAACTTGAAAAAAATGCATTCAAAAATAATATGAAAAATAATACAAAATGATGAGTTACTAAACAGTGATAGTAAGATATTAGCGTGAAAGGCTGATGAGCTATTACAAATAATATTACTGTTACCTACAATGATTACAAGTAACACTCATTGTGTACTGTGTCGAATACTACACTGTATGCATTACATATATTGTCTCATTGAATCCTCATGTCAGCCCTCTGTGGTATTATCATCTCCATTTTATAAATGAAGAAAACGAGGCACAAAGAGGTAACTCATCCAAGGTAAGACAGCTAGTTAGAGATGAAACAAGAATTTATACCCTAGCCATGTGACTCCAGTGTGCACCCTCCTCTCAACCTGCTATCATCTTTAAATTTACACTTGATTGACAATATTATACTTAATATTCACTGCACAGTCTTTTCGTTTTCAAAGTTCTATAGGATCCTTACAGTTACTCTGTATGCAGGCAGGGCTACCATATTTCTAGGAGGAAAGAGACCTAGAGAGGCCATATACTCATTCAAAGGCACAGAGTGAGTCAAAGAACCCAGATGTTCTGATCACTTACCTAGTACTTTCCTTTTTTTGAGTTGGGGTCTCACTGTTGCTCAGGCTGTTGTATAGTGGTGCAATCATGGCTCACTTCAGCCTTGACCTCTTGGGCTCAGGCAATCCTCCCACCTCAGCCTCCTGAGTAGCTGGGACTACAGCTGCATACTACCACGCCTAGCTAATTTTTTGTAGAGACAAGGTCTCGCTATGTTGCCCAGGCTGGTCTCAAACTTTTGGGCTCAAGCAATCCTCTTGTCTTGGCCTTCCAAAGTACTAGGATTACATGCGCGAGGGACTGCACCCAGTCTTGTACTTTTTAAAAAAATCACATCATGTTACAGAGATCTACTTTATATAAACCATTAGATAATTTGCACAGTTTAAATGTACCTTCTATTAGGCATCTCTTGTTTTTGCAGTATAGCTTTCAAGATGTCTCTCTTTGCTTGGTTGTTTTCTTTATCCACGTAGATCACTATACCAAAAGAAAAAAATTCCACAAAAGGAAGTCACTCAGGAACATGCTACATTAATACCATTCTGTACTTGCATAAATACCTGGTTTTTAAAGACGCAAGTCAGCCACCTCACTTGGATGCCTGGGAAAAGAAAACAGCTCCAGAAACCAGAATCAAATCTGAATAGTCATGTGATCCAATGTCATGTCACTGGCAGGTTTATGTGCACACTGTCAGAAAAGATACAAGCAACATCTAAGAGTGCCACATCACTGTCACTGCCTGTTAATGGCATTGGCAGTCATGACAGTAAAAGCCAACGGTCTTTATTGCTTTGTATTTGAGGGATTTACTGCATTTTCTTTCACCCAAGAAGCAAGTGATAATGATAATGTATGGCAGACTGCTTGTCCTTTCTGACAGCCACAGTAATTTAATCCTTCTCTCCTGCCACAACATGCAATAAAAGAGGCATCTAGTGTATTGGGTTAAAGAAATCCACAGGCTGATGTCTGCTGGTGTATGGGTTGGGGTATGGGGGAGAAACGTGTAGGAAGGGAACGAAAGGCTTTTTTGGGTGTGAAATTTGTCTTTGGTTTTTAAAGGTACATGTTGGCACACAGGAATGTGGCTAGGCTTCACTTGGCTGAAACACGAGATTAGTTAACAGATCTAAAGTTCCACCAGGAAGACAGCAAATACCTGACATCATAAGTAAGCATATGCACTTTGGGAAAATCATATCTCAGTGTGCAAACACTACAATTTTCAACCTGATTATTTTTTCTCTGCTCAGCAGAATTTTAGCCATGCCTTAGCTTCTGACATTTCTTTTTCAGACGCCATTTTGGATATAAAGGCTCCCCTGTGACCAGATCTCAATTTAGAGATTACCCCTGTCCAAAAGTACATAAAGGGTGAAAGATATCATGACAATTCTAAAGCCAGTTCTCCTTAAGGTCTGCCAGGAGCAAACATATTCATACTGAAGATGTTTTCCTGAACAGTTTTAGTTCAATCACAAGTTATGATGCTATCAACTTGTTTGGCTCAATTGAGCAAATACTGAGTGACAAAGATTTGCCTGACACCAAATTAGGGACATAAAATGGGAGACATAAAGGTGTCTGTACAGGGGTGGATTAGTGGATTAAGAGAAGTAAGAATCATTGAAGACATTATAACCAAGTTAATAACCAACTCTGGATAACCAAGGTCAAACTATAATTCCTAGCTTATTACTCTTTGCATGATATCACATTAGCAGATGTGACTAGTTAAATGGGTTACTGAGATTTACTGAGATAAATAAAGACAAAGGATTCAGAATATTTTCATTTACTTATAAGTGCCCAAAAGTCTGCTAGTAGATGAATCCCACTAATGCTGGGAGATAGTACTTCATTTTATAGAGGCTGCCAGTACACAATGCCAAATGAGAACTTTAAAAACAAATTTCCAAATGAGATTTCTTTGTTTTCGTTTTGCTGTTAATCACCAATTCAAGATGTGGTATACCATATTCTTTTTTTACTTCAGAGTTCTAAAGCTTTTATGCCATACTGGTTTACATCATTTGAAGCAAGGGTAATCTCAGTGGTTAAAAAAAAAAGACTGAATTTCAAAGGCCAGTATCCAAACAAAGGGTCTTTTAATTAAACCTAGACCAGTTTTGATGAATTTCAGTGGCTTGCAATTTTTTTTTTTTTTTTTGAGTTGGAGTCTCACTCGGTTGCTTAGACTAGAGTGCAGTGGCCGCTCCTGGCCACCGCAGCCTTGCCTGCTGGGCTCCGGTGATCCTTCTGCCTCAGCCTTCCGAGTAGCCGGAATTACAGGTATGCGCTACCACACCCGGCTGATTTTTTGACTTATTGTAGAGATGAGGTCTCGCTGCCCAGGCGGGTCTCGAACCCGCGGGCTCAGGCAATCCACTCACCTCAGCCTCCCAAAGGCGCGGGATTATAGGCTGAGCCACCAAGCCCGGCTTACAATTTTTTCTTATTGTGGTAAAATATACACAACATACAGTTTACCATTTTAGCTACTTTTAAGTGTACAGTTCAGCAGTATTATGTATATTCACATTGTGGTACACCATCACTGCTATCCATTTCCAGAATTTCTTCATCTTCCCAAACTGAAACTCTATACCCATTAACCAATAACTCTCCACTGTTCCCTTCTCCCAGGCCCTGGTAACCACCATTCTACTTTTTGTCTTTATGAATTCGACTACTCTAAGTACCACATGTAAATGGAATGATACTGTATCTGTCTTTTTGTGTCTGGCTCATTTCATTCAGCATTATTGTTTTTAAGGTTCAACCACGTTGTATCATATATAAAATTTAACTCCTTTTTAAGACTGAATAACATTCCATTGTATGTATATACCACATTTTGCTTATCCATATATCCTATGATGGACTTCTGGGTTGTTTCTACCTTTTGGCTAGTATGATAATGCTGCTATGAATATAGGTATACAGATATCTGTCTGATTCCTTTATTTCAATTACTTTTGTTATTTACTCTGAATTTTGCTTTACCAAATGGTAATTCTATGTTTAATCTTTTTTTTCAATCTTTACCACTGCAATTGGTAACAAATGGTATAGTTGGGAATTCTTCATACCTCTATTTTATCCAATTGGCCAGCACACTATATTGCCTGGTCTCTTAAAAAAGATAAAAATAACAATAGCCACTATTTATTAAGTGATAGCTATGTTCTAGGTGCTGCACTCAATACTTTTATTGCAATCACACGGGTTAAGAACCACACTGACCCACATTTTATAGATGATTAAGCAGACCCAGAGAAGGTTAGTAATTTGCTCAGGATCACCTAGTTAGAAAGCAACAGAGCCAGAACTTGAATCCAGTAATGTCTGCCTCCTGAGTCTGCCAGCTTAACCTCCATACTACCTAACTCCTGTTTCTTCCATATGAGGCCAAACTTTTCCTGCTGTATAAGCAGCAGTCAGCCCCGGCTGGAGTGTGAGAGCTCCATAACAGTATCAAGGGAAGCCACCTCATTCTCTTTCACTCTCGTATAAAGAAATATTGCTTAGATACACCTAGTCTAGGTGCATTACATAAAATTTCTTGGCAGAAAATTTTTCAAGATTTATTTTTGAAAAAATTCCAGCTCCTTACCAATAATAAGCTTAGTTCTCCAAAGGTGTGCCAAATTAAAACCATGGCTTTCCTGCTTGCACAAACAAGGCCTAGATTGGGCATCTTAATCAGTCTTCTCCGTCTTTGTGCCAGAATCCCCTGGAGGACTTGTTAAAATGCAGATTACTGAGCTGTATTCTCAGAGTTTCTGGTTCAGTAGGTCTGGAGCAGGGCGTGGCAATCAGCAATTCTAACATGTTCCCATCTGCTGCTGCTGATAGTGGTCTGGGTACCACACATTGAGAAACATTGTTTAGTCAAACATTCCCTTGCCCAGTTTTTAAATGGGATCAGGAACAGTGAACACTTTCGTATTGAACACTGTGGGAACAGGGACAGTAGCTACTTCTGATTAGGATATGATCCTATGATCCTATTAATACCATGATTCATTTGTTGTTCTAAAATCAAAACATTTACAATTTCAAAACTTGAAATACATCCTTTAAAAAGCGACTGTGGGCTGGGTGTGGTGGCTCACGTCTGTAATCCCAACACACACACACACACACACACACACACACACACACACACATATTAGCTGAGAACGATGGCACACACATAGTCCCAACTACTTGGAAGGCTGAGGTTGGAAGATTGCATGAGCCTAGGACCTGGATATTACAGTGAGATATGATCACACCACAGCACCTCAGCCTAGGTGGCAGAGTGAAACCCTGTCAAGAAAAAAGAAAGTGACTCTAGTGATAATTAAAAATATCAGAACTCCCCAAAAGTTAAGCTATTTACCTTTCGTTCCTTTCAGAAATCACATTTGTTTGGGACTTGCATGACTGTGACATAAACTTGCTGAAAGCATGTCCCAAAAGGATACAAATTAGTAGTCTAAATACTTGAGTTGATCTCCAGTTGTCCACCATTAAAAACACATCTTTTACTTCTGCAGGTTGAAGACATCCTTATATTCTCTATCAGTGTCACATGACAGAAGTAAGAAATGCAGATGGCTTAATTATAAAGGGTTGATAACCCTGAATCTCAGATAATTTTGTATTAAAAAGTTATCATCCCTGTAATCCTTATCTTTACCAAATTTCTCCTCCCATTAGTAACAAAATCTGATGTTCTACAACCTCTTCATCTTTTGAATTAAACGTTAATTGTTTTAAAAGATAGACTGTTCAATCCCCAGGCACTAAAGGCTCAGATCTGTATAAGTATCATAAAAACACCGGACAATTTCATTAATCTTTTTTCTTTCCACTGTCAATTCCCTAGAAGGCTTTATTCCGCCCAGACAACATTCTTCAGACCTACCATTAATCTTATTTTTTCCCCAAACTATTTTCTTGCTTTCTCAGCATTCTCAGAGCAAAATTTTCAAGTCCAATAAAATACAGATGTTTTATTCTTGCTACCAATGTTTAGCAAGTGAATTCAATTTTATTTTTTTCAGTGATAGTAGACCTAAGAAGATATTTTTTCATGAGTAGGTAAAACTGGTATTAACACCTTTTAATAAAGACTGAATTCAATTATAAATAATCCGAGGGATCACTAGTCTACACCTCTCATTTTATGCACCTAATGTAGGCCTCAGCATACAAATCCCTTTTGTATAGATACAAGTCACAATGCAAGGTAAAACCATTGCTAGGTTCAGCTAACCTCTTCACTGTATAATGTTCAAACAGGAGATAGCATGTACTAATTGTCCTCTACATTCTCCATTTGAATTAAAAAGTCAGTTTGAAAATAAAATTACTTTCATTAACGTTTAATGAGAGTTGGAAAATGTAAGGCTACATTATATTGACCTTCTATATAAAGTAACAAGTGAGTGGCAAGTCATTACAATAACTAGATGAGATAGTTACTTATTAACCAAATAGTCAAGGACATTCCCCTGCAATGGAGATGCAAATATAATACTTTAAAAATAAACATTTAATTATGTCATACTTAAATTAAAAATAAAATAAAACCTTTGACAAGGTTAATATTGGTTATTTCTTCAATTTGCTGATGCTAGGACTTCATCTTTTTAGATAGAATAGATATAAACAGCATTAGTTTGTTTCTAAGCAGAGTACATTCTTTTTCCCCTCTCCACAGATAAATCTCCTTAAAATTCTTATCAATTAATTTTGAAAATTCTCCATAGTCAAATCTTATTAGACGGGAAAAGAAACTGAAGAAAATTATGTAAACACTTTTACTGAATTTGTTTCTAATAGATTATTGGTTTTCTTGCTGCTATCAAATGGCTAATTTATTAGAAACATAAGCAACTCTTAAAATAATTAAATAGTAAGGTACTCTGTAGTAAAGGGAAAAAGCAAACAAACAAAAATCCACAACCAACCAACAAAAAATGCCAAACAGACCTAGAAATAACCATATGAGAATGCACAAAATTTAAGACACGAGTATGTACTGTGGATTTGATCCAAAGAAGAATTTGCACTGCTCTTTAAGCAAATGGAAACATCTGTTCTGCTACATGGCCAAGTTTCTCAATTTCTAAAATGCAATTTTTATGCCAGTCCAACCAAATATTCTACAGCAGACCTTTAAAAAGAATAATATGAAAGCCAAAGAAGTTTGTGTCTTTTCTTGGGTATCTTCATTAAAATTAGTGGACAGAATAGTTTTCAATTGCTAATAATATTTTGATACAGTTTACTTTCTTGGTACTTAGCAATTAAGGATCTCTAGGAAGCCTGAGAAAATATTTTTGGAAATTTTTCTTTTATATCAAGTGAAAGAAATGAAAGAAGGATCAGATTACTGTCCTGACCACACTATTTAATCCCATGTGATTTCCCAACCCACCTGTTATTATAGAATTTGAGCTGGAAGGGATCTTAGCACCTTGTTTTTTTAGACAAGAAAACAAGAGATCATGAAATTTAAGCATCTTGCCCGAATTCACATAATTAGTAAAAATTGTGGATACAGGGAAGACTGGATCACTAGACCAGATCTCTAGACATTCCAGATTACTGTCTTGAGCAATAACCACATTTCTAAAAATGCCAGATGTACAAAAAAAGATTAAAACAGGTAACCATGAGCATCTGTAATCCTAGCTGCTTGCTGATACAACAACATGATTATACATGTTGATTAAAATGCATTTTCTAAGATTGGTACAAAAAAATATTGTTCAACTAGCATGAGATAGTCTGTGTTGCTAAAGATAATGCAACATTCCATCTTTATGGTTTGTTTTAGTGCAGTGCTCTAGGAGAACTTACTAAGCAGTTTTAACTTTGGGTCATGGCAGGCCAGTATGATTTTTTTATTCATCTCTAATTATATACTAATGATCACACAATATTTTAAAAAACTCATTAAAGTTGATTGATTTAAGAATCAATTTACAGGCAGCCTGTAGGGTTTGTGCTGGTCCAGTACACTTACATGGCAACTGGCTGATAAATCAAGCCCTAAGAGAGAAAAATCTGCCTGCCACTATGAATGGACATGTGGGCTCTAAGATGAAAGGGCATTAAAATAACTTATACTTCACACCATTAAAATCCTGAACATTTAGACACTGGGAGAAACATATATGCCTGTATTGCAAAAACTTGCATGTAGATGACATTGATCAGAAAGTTAGACAAGAATTAGGCCACCAAATGGTTTGCATCATATGATTAAAAAACCAGTACTCTGTTTTTCTTTGAAATGCCATATTTTCAATTAAATTGTTTTGTAGACTCAGGCATTTTTCTACTGATACTATTTTTACAGCAGGAAAATCTAGAAACATTGTTTTCCCACTGTTTTTGTTTTCTCTTAGCTTTAGTATTACTTCTTTTCTTTCTTAAACTTTTGCTACAGTTTGACTTTTATTAGTCTATTCTGACAAGACTTCCATGAGTTTTTGTGAATGTTAGAGAATTAGACTTTCTTCTTGCTACTTCAGCTTTCTTCACAGCTAAAAAGACAAATATAGAAGTCTATAGAATCATACATACCATTGCTATAGTTATAGTAGACCCACTGCCCACTCTTAGGTTTTGGAAGTGACACAGGTGTCTCTTCAGCAGGAAGACTGTAGAATCGGCACTCAACGAATAGCCGTTGGATAGTGTCATCCATGGTTACTCGAGAATCATGAAGGCTTAGAGCTATGATCTCAATCCGAATTTTTTCTGATGGCTGTTTAAAGAGCAAAAACAAACAAAAAAATCCCATAAACAAATGAAACAAAATCAAGCAAAAAGATCCTTTATTATTCTCCACTATCAATTTTAAATAAGACACAAAGGCAAATAGGATTCTTTTCTTGAATGCAATGTACACTATTGTATGTTACACATGATAGATTATTCACGACAGAGAGAGGGAGAATGAGATTCTAATGCCCCAGGGTTTGAAGTTAACAGTGTCATGGCAATAGTCTCCTGATTTACATTTGAGGCTATAAATACCCTACTAGTAGTCTATCAGGAGTGAAGATTATGAGATCTTCATCTCCGATTGCTTTCAGAATGACAAGTATCAGTGGCCTTGTTCCAAACTATGTAATGAAGTACATGTTTATCATTGCTTTTATTTAATCTACAGTATCTGAGAAAGTTTCACTTATTCGAGATCTAAGCCTGTTGAACACTTTACAGTTATTTATGCTAATATATGTAGCTATATGAATATATATTAACTAGAGCAGAAACTATAGTTCATTCTCTCATATATTCTGTCATAATATATTTCATTCAGTAAGTAATACAATTTCAGACAAAAGAAGTAAAAATTTATATCTAATTTAACACATATTTTCTCACAATTTTTTTTATTTCATTTTTACAGAATTAATGATTAAAATATCTGTTTAATTTCACTTCAATCCTTGTTTAATAGATTTTGGTGTCATGGACATTATCATGGAAGTCACAAATGTTTCCTTGGATAATGATTTCAAATAAACAATTAGGATTTAAAAATTAGATCACACCAAGATAATCCTCAGTTAAATTTGTTTTCTACAATTTGTAGTTTGTTCTTCATTATCAAAATTCCTCCTTACTAAATTCAGAGACATGCTACTAGAAATTATATAACTTCAAATAATAACTAGAAAAATCTGAAAATAAAACCTGTTTATATGACCAGGTTTTAGGAATTCAGTGTTAAACATAAATCAACGTGCAAATTCATCATAGTGATTATTTAAATATTTCAAAATATATAATATAATTAATCAAATTAAAAAGCATAAGTGTCCTATTGTAAAAATATTCCCATAAAGAACAATTTCCATTGCTGTCAAACCCCCTCAATATTTGATGAAGTAATTTTACCCCCTTCTTTCAAAAGACATTTCCTTTTATTATGTATTCTAAGACACTTTAACTAAAAACCCAAATCTGAATATTTCAATAAGGTTATTTTATTATTCAGTAGATTCATGGAAATTTTACTAGGATGACAGAGAAAATTCCACACCATTCTGTCTCCACTAATACAGGTACAAGGCTGCAGCTGGCAATATTACTAGGATTAGCATAGTATGATGAAATATTTAAAGGAAAATTTTTTCTAAAACCTAATAAATCAAATGACTGCCAAATGTCATTAAAGTGATGGTCTTTGACTTGAATATGCTTTTCATATTCAAATTTGAAAAGAAAGAGATGAAAGCCTGGAAAGGTTACTCGGTTTCAACTAATAACCTCAAGCCCTCTCCGTTCACGTGCATAAAAAATGAAGTTGGCTCTATTGTCTAATCTCACTCCAGAAAACCCCTTCTCTGCTCACTGAAGACTACATGGTAAAGAAAGTATTTTAAATGATTTTTCCCCCTAAAATGTATTGTGGTTATAAAAATACTATACACACATTTTTAAAAATAATTCTGGTCTAAATGTATCATAATGTATAATTCAATCTTTTACATATCCTGGAATTTGACAAACTTAGAATTATTGCCACAATAACATCTTATAAAACATTCATGTTTCTACACAAAAGAATTAAAGGAAAATAGCTATAAAAAGGAAAAAGAGGTATACACACTTACTTCTACCTTGTGAAGCTAGGAATTTAAAGTTGTTTCTCACAGAACCTAATGCAGAGGCAAACTTTTAAACAGCAGGAGCTTCAAATTTATTTAAATGGTTGTTTAATTAATAATATATTACCTATACAATCCCCATATGAAAAATGCATTATTATAAGAACCAATTTAGATGGGCAAGTAAGAAGACTACATGCAACTCTTTAAAGTTTAAAATATAATTCTAGATAAAGGTAGATATTTGGATCACAGCCAGAAAACAAAAACAAAATAACAAAACCAAAACACTCCAAACAACAAAGAAACCCACTGTATTATCTGAATAAATAAAAGAACATTAACTATTTTTAATTATGTTTATCTTCTTTCTGGTACAGTTTTCTTTTCTTTTTTGGGCATTCCCCCACTATTGCCATTACTTCTATCATATGTCTTTTTAAATTTTCTGACTAATGTGGCTGTCAGAAGCTATCATTTCTTTACTCCTTTAATGCTGCATGAATCAACTTAAAAAAACCCCAAAAAGAGGTAAGTTTTAAATAGCATATATCTAGGGAAGCAAGCTCTGGATAAAGAATTTTTCAAACATAAACTTTGACTAATGGTGCTAGACAATTTGTTTTTCAACATTGGGACAATTCTGGTTGTGTTCAAGCTCCTGTTAAATCAGAAGTCCAACAAGATTGTATATAAAGATTTGAAGATTAGGAAGCACATCAAATGCATAATAGACAACTCCAACTCAACATGTCAGAAATGAACTCATTATCTCTCCTTTCCATCTCTCCTCTCTCCCAGTCACATTCACCCTGATATTTCCTACCTCAGCTGATGACATCACCATCCATCTAGTCTCCTATAACCAGGAGGCCTGGAGTCATTCTTGCCTATCATTTTTTTTCACATCATCCTTTCCTATTCATTTTACTTTCTAAATAGTTGAATGATGCATTGAATTTTTGAAAGTATATGATATTTCAGACACAGTTTAAACTATTGAGGATATAAAAAAAAAACCCACAAGATATTGTTTCTTTTTTTCTTTAAAATGAGAGCCTGCGTCAGCCCCTCCTAGCCTCCTCCTGGACTCATTTTTTTTTTAAATCTCTAGAGAAACTTCTTTAGGTTCCATGGGGGTAACTAATACAATAGATTCCTAGTTATTGTATGAGATCGAGTTCAGTGGTGGTAGGGAATATTATATTGTTCATAGTCTCACTGAACGTGAGCGGCTCTTCTCTCATGACTGTGAGGGAGGTGAGGCACTCATCTTTAATCTCTTGTCTGTAGCTCCAATCATTCTTCTTATCGGAAAAGAATCTTCTCCTAAAAATCTTTTCTGCTTGAAAATCTTTCTATTACTCTAAATTCTAGCCATTCCTTCAAACTCGTGCTAGACTATTTTATATTGTTCAGGTTTTGCTTTTATTGTCTGATATCTTTTCAATCAGACAAAATTCTATTCATCTGAGGCCCTGAACTGCACACGCTCTCCTTTATAAGAGCATTATTGACCTCCAAAAGTCAGCTGGTTGTTTCTGCCTCTGGGAAACTATACTTTTCCATCATACTGGAATACATGAATTTGTTTATATATTTGCTTCTCTCTACAGAACTGTGAGCTCCAGGAGGGCAGGACCATATCTTATTCATCTGCTACTTAATATCCTCCCCAGCATCTGGCACATAGTAAGCTCTCAATAAATATTTAACAACACAGAGGAGACAGAATATCTTTTATATAATCAGAATGACTTTTATGTATTGCCAGAACTATGTGAAGCAGCAGTTATTAGTGCTTTCTCACCTAAAACATATTTATTATGTGCTACATAGTTTTAGGAAGTAGTTATTATTAACTGCTCAAAAATATATAGAACTCTTGCTGTTCTAGATTTCAGCTGAATAAGACTATCTCAAAGACAAGTCATTGTAGAATCTAGGTGGTAGGGTACTATTATTTCTACTTTTCTGTATATTTGAAATTTTTAATAATAAAAAAGTGGAAAAAATGGACAGTTCAGTGAGGAGAATTGGAAGAGGTAATAAATAATATACTGCTTCAAATGACAGTGAAAGCCTTTCCAGATAGATGCACAGTAACGTCTGTTCAGAATTACTGGAACATTTATCATACTTCTGCAGGGTATTAGCATCCTTCAGATACAGGAAGTTGGCCTGTTTTATTTTCTTTCTGTGTGAACTTTTGTTACTAGGTAAGATGTTTCTTCTCAGTACTCTTTTTCTTGCTCACCAACTGCCCTATTAGCTTCCCTAGTTAGCAAGATGTCAACATCAGCATATAAAAAGGACATTTATAAATTTTGATTGTGGTGAACAGAAGGAATAGAAGTCATTCAAATAAGAACTGCATGCAACTTATTTTTAGTTGTCTCTATAGATGGACACTACATATTATGTGATTGAATGATCTAGAAATGTGATGACAGCTGGTATTATTCTCAGAGAAGAAGAAATTATAGCGCTCATGATTTTGGCTCAGTTCCACTATTGCTTCCTGACTGATGCTAATTCACATTTTAGATGATATTTTTCTATAGGATTAGGCTCATTGCTGGCATGCTTAAATTTTCATGTTTTACTTCACAGGATCATGCTAAATTCTTCTTGTGGTTCAGCCATCACAGCAGCTCTACTGGAGTTGGATTGTTAGGCTTCTGAAACTAATTCAACCTGACAACCCTTAAAAAACAGTATTGCATAATTGAGAATGGCCTATTATAAAGGTTTTGCAACTTGTATCAGTCAGTTACATTTAAGTCCAACTATGGTGAAATTACAGGTGAGTTTAATTTTATTCTAAATTTCTACAACAGATAGGCATTTCTTTAATTTTTTTTATTATAAAACATTTTAAACACGAGAAAAGTACAGAAAATAATTTGACATATTCAGGTACTCACCATCTTAAACAGATGTTACCATTTTGCTGTATCTGATTCAAACTTTCGTGGTGGTGTTGTTGAAGAAATAACATATTTCAGGTGGAGGTAAAGCCAACAACTCCCAAATCTTTTCCCCTCACTCCTCATTCCCAGAGGTAACCACTATATTGAAGTTGGTTGTATCATTCCAAAACATGCTTTTATGTTTTCTACATATATGTATATCCACAAACAACATGCAGTATTGTTTCTGTTTTTACATTTTATATAAGTGGTATTATATTCTATTAATAGCTCTGCAATTGTCTTTCAGTTCTTTTTTTGAGATTTATTCATATTTATTGCTCAAATCTAAGTCACTCATATTAACTGCTGTATAGGATGCCCTTTGCATTGCACATATAACCTGTAGTTTACTCATTTACCTGCTGGTGAACAATTAAGCTATTTATAATTTTTTTCTATTACAATTTGCATTGAATATTCTTTTATGTTTTCATGTGTACACGCATAACTCCCTTAGGAGTAGAACTGCTGAGTAATAGCCAAGAGAACTTCAACTTTAAAGGATTATCAAGTTAATCTCCAAATAATTATACATGGGTGATTATCACCATAAAAACATTTTATAGTATATGTAATGTGTGTATAAATAAATAAAAATAAAGCCTACCTATAGGAGCCACAGTATGCAGAACCTAGTACTTTGTAACAACAATAGAGATAAAATGGAAACAGAAGGACTTGATCCATGTCTACGCCCTTGAAGAGTTCAAATTCTAATTGGGGTGAGCTCTAAGACAACTCAAAATAGTTAATTTAAACAATCAAACTCGCTACTGGTATTGACAAAGCCATAAGTAAGTTGGCTAAGAATGCATGTTAATTAATAGTAATTCTTACAACTTCCCTTCTTCAAGCTGGGCACAGGCAGAGTCATCTCAAAGATACAAAAAAGTCCCCTTGATCTCACAGTAGGCTCTGAAGGTTCCTCTTATTAGAAATAATATTTACTGTTCATACAATTTTTGATTAAAAAGTTTTAGTTTTTTTAAAAAATAAAAGCTCTTTGGGAGAGATAGGAGTCTATAGAAAGGTGATGTCTCCAGAAACACAAACTGTATAACATTTTCAACACCAAAAAACCCCAAAAAACAAACCTCAGTTTTAGTCAGTGGATGTTACCTATCTTTTCTATCATGTTCTGTTGAAATGCATAATATTAAATAAATAATATAAATGTTACAAACTTCAGTGATGGAGATCAAAATGGTGCTAGTGTTGAGTATTTACTTTTAGAACATTGCCGTGGTGCCCCTTACACATCATGTAAATTACTACAAAAAAAAATTACTGTGTCTATAATGGTCAGCAAATTATAGAAGCATTTTACCGAATGTTCTATAGCTGTGAACTGTATTATTTTCTCCTATCGCAATACATCTGAGGGATATGACACATTTCCACCATTAGGTGAGGCTTACTATGGCAGTAATGTGAAGGAAGAAGATAATTTAAAAAATCACCCTCAATTTCAGAGGGTTTTGATATGCTATTCTACTTTCACAATCATTGAGAACAGATGTAGTACAATGGTTCTTGATTTTGGCTGCACATTAGAATCACTGGGGAGCTATAAACAAAATTCTGATTTAATTTACCTGGGTGGAGCCCCAGCCCTGGCATTTAAAAATGCTCCCTAGATGAGTCTAACGTGCAGCCAAGAGTGAGAAGTACTGCTTTTTCCTAAAGCAATCATTTGTACTTTAGCATACCCCAGACTCACTTATTAAAACACAGATTGGGGAACTCCATAGAGCTTCTAATTCATTAGGTCTGAAGTGGAGTCCAAGAATTTGCATCTCTCACAAATTCTCAGGTGATACTGATGCTAAGGTTTGGGGACCACATTTTGAAAAATACTGCTCTAAAACAAAAAAGATTCATCCTACACCTACTGACCCTTCTAACATCTTAATAGAAAAGCTTCCACAGTATTCATATTAAATAGTTCTTTCGTTATTATTTAACATTTTAGTTCAGAATTAGCTAACAGATTACTTCCTTTTAAGAGTCTTCTATGCTCATCATTAAAAACAATCCAGCCGGGCTCAGTGGCTCAGCCTGTAATCCCGCGCCTTGGGAGGCTGGGGTGAGTGGGTTGCCTGAGCCCGCAGGTTCGAGACCCACCTGGGCAACTTGGCAAGACCTCATCTCTACAATAAATCACAGACTAGCCGGGTGTGGTAGCATGTGCCTGTAGTTCCAGCTACTTGGAAGGCTGAGGCGGAAGGATCGCCGGAGCCCAGCAGGTTGAGGCTGCGGTGGCCGGGAGCGGCCACTGCACTCCAGTCTGGGTGACAGAGTGAGACTCCAGCTCAAAAAAAACCCCCAAAAAACCAATCCAACAACATAAATTATAAAATGTAACATATAAAAGTCCCTTGTTTCATTCTATCAGCTAATTCAGGGGTTGGCCATTTTTTTCCCTGTAAAAAACCAGATAGAAATATTTTTGGCATTATAGGCAATATAGTCTCTGTTGCACTCA
Source organism: Cephalopachus bancanus (assembly GCA_027257055.1). Lineage (NCBI taxonomy): Eukaryota > Metazoa > Chordata > Mammalia > Primates > Tarsiidae > Cephalopachus > Cephalopachus bancanus. Next base: position 452,351 of record JAPVLO010000415.1, read on the forward strand.
TTCACCTTTGCACTTGTAGCATGAAAGTAGCCATAGATAATATACAAATGAATGGATGTGGTTTCATGCCAATAAAACTTTATTTATAAAAACAAGTAGAGGATTGGATTTGGCACATGGACCATTGTTTGCTGACTCCTGCCCAAGAGATATTCACTGCTAACACTGTTAGGTGTATATTCTTTCAGGCGTTTTCTTTGCTTACATAAGCCTAAATGTTATGTTTGTATGTATGCCCAAATAAAAATATATGTATATATGAATATACCTTTTTTTGGGGGTAGTGGGAGGGACAGAGTTTCACTCTATTGCCCAGGTTGAAGTGCAGTGGCATGACAACAGCTCACAGCAGCTTTAACCTCCTAAACTTGGTCTCCTGAGTAGCTAGGATGACAGATACAAGCCACCATGCCAAGTTAATTTTTAAAACCTTTTTTTTGTAGAGACAGAGTCTCGTTATCTTGCCCAGGCTGGTCTTGAACTCCTGGCCTCAAATGATCCTCCCACTTTGGCCTCCCAAAGTACTGAGGTTACAGGGGTGAGCCACTATACCCTGCCCCATTTTTCCTTTTTTAAATGGAATCAACCAGTGAGTCACGATTTCTCCTCCATTAGCTTGGTAAAGAGTGTGATGGGAGAAAACAATTATTTTCAAACACTGTTATATATAAAAATGTTCACTTGAACAAAAAAATTTGTATTAGCAAAAATTGATAGAAACTTAAGGGTTTATCAAAAGGAACTTATTTAAATAAATAAGGTATAGTCATATAATAGAACATTATGCATATGCTGAAAGGAATATACTGCTATAGAAAAATGTCCATGGTATATTAGCAAGAAATAGTTAAGCTGTAAAGCATAAGCATAGTTTTAAAGGCAATTACTATCAGATGAGCAATTCAATGTTTCTGGTTTTACATAAAATATATTTTATTTTATTTATTTATTTATTTTTGAGATGGAGTCTCACTCTGTCACCCAGACTGGAGTGCAATGGCCACTCCCAGCCACTGTAGCCTTGACCTGCTGGGCTCTGGCGAGCCTTCCGCCTCAGCCTTCCAAGTAGCTGGAAATATAGGCACACACTACCATGCCCGGCTAATTTTTGATTTACTGTAGAGATGAGGGCTCGTCAAGTTGCCCAGGCGGATCTCGAACCCGCGGGCTCAGGCAATCCACTCACCTCGGCCTCTCAAAGTGCTGGGATTACAGGCTGAGCCACCGAGCCCGGCCCATACAATATATTTTAAAAGCTACTCTCTGTCCACCTTATGCTTCCATGTAAAACATTGGGAGGAACTTATTTTACCCACTTATAGGATATCATATTCGATTCTGAAGTGATTTAATAATTTTTTATCCAGGATTTCTAAAGTTAAAGAATTGCTTTTTGCATTTTGCTCTTCAAAGTTTTAAAACATATTTTGCTGAACATAATTACTGTAATCACCTGGGAATGCCAGATCATTCAGAGAATCTCATTTCCAGGTGGAATTGCAATTTAGCCCAATTGAATATGGCAGCTTTTACAAAACTGCTATTAGTAGAAATAGAGAAAGTGAATGACGTAAAAATGCACCGCATAGAAAAGTTCATTGCCCTTTCAGCCTGTAATTTCTCATTCTCACCTGTGGGCATGTTTTAAGATATCTGTGAGTTGATGACAACACATATTGTTGTGAAAAATGAAAGCTGCATTACTGAAATGATAAAATTAGGAATAATGCAGAAAGACTGTTAATTACTTTTTAAAAATGCTGTGGCAGATGCAAATGTTCAGTTTTGACGTCTGTTTTGAGGACCTGAAACAAGGCTTTTAATCAATGTATTATACATCAACTTTATACTGTTAACTTCTGATTATTCAAATTAATAAAATATTCATAGAGAAATGTCCAAAGTTTTACATTTCTCAGACTTTTGCCCCCACACCCCTACCATTAATTATCATGCCTAGAAGCTTTTTAGTAAAAGCAGCAGTCATGAGGCTGACGGAATCTGACAGGCCAGCAAGGCCCTATTACACTTGTGCTCTGTGGCACTTTGATGTCCGGGAAACGAAGGGAGATAGGGGCAAATTGGGTAGCACATTATGTTAATGACTTGATTTAATCCAGCCACTAAACTTTATGTAGCCTGTTAAAAAAGATGCTAACACTAATTATGCCACTTTGGAAAGGAAAGGAGGGGACAAGCATTTCATACTGACAAAGTGAAGCTCATAAATGTTGTAAATGAAATGAAACAAAATGAAGTAATCTATGATTAATTATACATCACAGACATGAAGAAAAGAGAAAGAACCAAGTAATATGTAGAAGTCCTGGGAAATCTGTTAGATTCCTTTTAAGGATCAACATTTCTAAGAAATAAGTATGAGCTGTCAGATTCTGTAACAGGAAGAAAAGAAACTGAATGATCTTAAATTGCTTACACAGTGTATTAGATAATTCAAATTCACAGAGTAACTGGCATAAATGATATTTATCTAGGACACTACATCTAGTCCTAATTTTGTGACATAATAAGATAGAGGCATTTTGAAAAAAAGTCTATAAAGTGAGGATAACTACAGACTAGGGTTATCTAATTACTTTTTAACTAGTCTGTGCCTCTAATCTATTCTTTACATTATTGACAGCATGATCTTTTAAAATGTAGTCCAAGAGAGCAAACTTCATAAGAACAGGAGCCTAATTTTTTTGTATTCATTATTCTATTCCTAGTTTCTAGAACAAGGCTAGGAACACAGCAACTGCTCACTTGGTGGCTCAGCCTGTAATCCCGCTCTTTGGGAGGCTGAGGTGAGTGGACTGCCTGAGCCCGCAGGTACGAGACCCACCTGGGCAACTTGGCGAGACCTCATCTCTACAATAAATCAAAAAATTAGCCGGGCGTGGTAGCGCATGCCTGTAGTTCCAGGTACTTGGAAGGCTGAGGCGGAAGGATCGCTGGAGCCCAGCAGGTCGAGGCTGCAGTGGCTGGGAGCGGCCACTGCACTCCAGTTTGGGCGACAGAGTGAGACTCCAACTCAAACAAACAAACAAAATACTTGTTTAATGAATTAATGATCTTCTTTCCCCATTCCTTAAAAATCCTCAGAGGCCTCAATGCTCTCGACCATGCCTGCCTTTTCAGCCTTTTCTCATGGGCTCCAGATGTGCATCATGATAGGCTTGGCTCATCTTAAAACCATTCTGAATTCTAGAACAAGCCATGCTCCGTTCTCTCTAATTCTCATGCTTTTCATTCTTTTGGCCTAGAACGATCCTTTCCCCCTTTTACGAACTCCTAATCATCTTCAACACTGGCTCAAGCTGTCCTGATTCTGAGAAGTTATCCTTGTTGAAGACCACTCATGCTGACTTAGGCAGCACTTTTGAATGCTTCCATAGCACCCTGTGTGTTCTATTCTCCTAGCACTGACCACCATGCATTATAATTGTGTTTCCTCATGGACTATGAATTCTTTGAGGGAAAAGATTCCTTCTTTTATGTCTGCCTGACACACAGTGGATGCTAATGAATAAAGAATTATTGTGAGGAGATATTACATGAGATGTGCTAAGCACATAATAGGCATACAGTGATACGTTCTTTCCTGTGAAAGCTATGTATCACTGTTCTGAGATTTCTACCAGAAGAATTTCTTAAAAAGGAGACAAAAGAAAAAACTAAGGAGCCACAAGTACTTTTAAGCTAAAAAAAGGATTTATGATACAACGGTTCAACCAAAGTTAACACCATCAATAATCAGGCAAAATGATATCCTGTGTCTCTTGAGATCATGCACTGAAAAGGACACAGTATTGCTCTGTATCCCTACAAAAGTTCATAACTGGAATCTGATCTTGAGGAAACATCAGACAAATCCAAACAGAAGGATATTCTATAATATAAAATGGTCAATATGATAAAAGACCAAAGCAAAGATTGAGGAACCAGTATAGATAAATAGAGGCTAAAGAGATATGAAAACCACATGCAATGTGTGATCTGAATTGAATCTTGGACCAGATTAATAAAATGGTATAAATGATACTACTGGAACAACTGGCAAAATTTTGGAGACAACTGTAGATTATATAACAACACTATATTATTGTTCTAAAGTGTTTAGGATTAAAGGGGCATAATTTCTGCAACTCAAACTATGTAAGAATGTGTAAGGACATGCATATATATGCATAGGTGAGGAGACTAGAAATGATGAAAAAATATAGTAAAATGTTAATAATTTGTGATTCTGGGTAAAGGATATATAAAAGTTCTTTGTACCACATTTGCAATCTTTAAAGAAAAAGGTTCCATTAATCATATTAAATGATTTGCTGAAGTGGCACATACACAAACTGATACAATCAATAAAAACTGCTATATTTCACTGTCTTAGTCCATTTGTGCTTCTAACAAAATATCACAGACTAGGTAATTTATGAATAATAGAAATTTGTTTTTGCTTTCAAGGCACTAGTAGGTTGGGGTCTGGTGAGGCTGCTTTCCCTGCTTCCAAGATGGTGCCTTGTTGCTGCATATTCTACAACAGGGGAACACTTGGTCCTCACGTGACAGAAGAGAGAAAAAGTAAGAGAACTCTCCTTTCAATTTCAAACCTCTTTATAAGGGTAATAATCCCATTCATGAGGGCAGAGCCCTCATGACTTAATCACCTCATAAAGGCCATAGCTCAAGATGGGTCAGAAGTAAAATGGCAAGGGAACAGGTTGGAGTGTGAGAGTCTCTGCAAAAGTGAGTGTCCATAAAGACTCTCTGTGTGAGTGGGTATGTGCCAGTGGATGAATGAAAGTATGTCTGAGGGGAGACTCGGGTTCATGCACCTGGAGCTCTCCTCCGGAGGTGAATGCAACCCACCACCACCCTGAGATTGGAGCCACCAGGGCGCAGGATCATCTGCCATTCTTGGGGCTCTTTTGAGAGGAGGTAGCAGAGAACAGCTGCTCCCTTACCACCTGGCGCCACGCCATCACTTGTAGCAGCAGACTGGGCATGAGCCCCAGGAACCATGGAGAAGGAAGGGCATAGAAATCTGCCCACTGCCGGCAAGGAGATGCCAATTGGAGCCATCTTCTCTGTCCCAGGACCAGGCAGAGACCAGTATTGCCCTGCCCAGCTTTGTCCAGCCTCCAACCTGGGACCCAGAGGCTATCTCCTCATCAGACTTGGAGAGACAGATGCTCTTCCCTCACACGGAACGGGCAGATAACTTAGATCTGCATTGGAGATTTGACAGCAGCAGCAGACAAATCGGGTGAGTCTAGATCTGATCAATCCTCCTCCCACAGTAGTCCATGGGGCATCTGACCCACACTGAGAGCAACCCTATCAGCCTGTGCTGAGAACAGAGAGGATGGACTGGAGACCGGAACCACTCCTTAACGTGGGGGCAGCAAGTGAAAGGAACCTGGAGTTAATGAAATGGTCACAGAGCAAGTTTTTTGTTGTTATTGTTGTTTTTCTTCTCTCTTTCTTTCTGTTTTTGTTTACATTTTCATACTTGTTTTGCTTCTTTATTTTAATGTTGGTTTTTTTAAGATTTTCTGTTTGTGTATGGGTATTTTTGAGGGCGATTACATCAACAGGGTTTTGTTTGTTTGTTTGTATGCTTGTCTGTATGTTTTTGTTTTTCTGTCTTTGTTTCTGTTTATTCATTAGTTGGTATGCCTAACTGTTTTCTCTCTTCCCCTTCTCTCTCTTCACCTTCCTTTTGCCTTTCTCCTTCTTTTTTTCATTCTTTTCTTTTTTCTTATCTCATTTTACTTTCAGGGGGCAAACATACACCCCCCCACTGCATAGACAGATTGTAAGGAGGTGGGAAGTGGGCTTCAGGGGACCCATACACCTGTCAGCAGATACTAGGAGCTGCAGATACCAGGATCTGCAGATAGCTTCTGAATCACAGCTCCTCCCTTAGTGGAAATCTCAAAACTGCAAAAAGCATAGTCCCCCACCCCTAGTCCAGCTTCAAAATTAAACAAAGTCAGAGGATCTACATAAGGAAGAACAGGTGACTGAGCAAACAGAAGTAAAAGTTATCCCCTCATCACTGCACAACAGAATTAAAGAAGAGGTAAAAAGGGAGGGGGTGGGAGCGAGGAAAACCTACATAAATAAAGAAAAACCAAAGGAAGAATATGGGTCCCATACAGACTCTTGGGAGGAAAACTGAGAATATAGACTTTGGAACTCAAACAATGAAGAGCCCCCAGAAAGACTGGTCTCAAACCACAAACCCAGATATCAAGATATTAATAGAGAGAATAAATAGAATTGAGGAGAGATAAGAGAAAAGAATGAAAGAGTTGATAACTAAGATAACAGCAATAAAGAATACAGTGAATGAAATAAATAACAAACTGAGAAGCACAGAAAGCAGAATTAACCAAGCAGAAGAAAGAATCTCAGAATTTGAGGATCAAGATATGGAACTAATCCAAACTGTTAAAAACATAGAAAAGAAGCTTAAAAAGACAGAACAAAAGCGCCAAGAGATGAGCGATTATTTCAAGAGGCTGAACCTAAGATTAATTGGGATCTCTGAGGAAGCTAGAGAGACAGAGACTACCCTGGAACAAATGTTCCATGAAATTATCCAAGAAAACTTCTCTCATCTCATCAGAGACATGACTACGCAAACACAAGAGATTCAGAGAACCCTTGCAAGACAACAAATGAGAAGACCAACTCCTAGACACGCAGTAATTCACTTACATAAAGTAGGTATAAAAGAAAAAAATCCTAAAGGCAGCAAGAGAGAAAGGTCAGATTACCTACTGGGGAAGACCAGTTATGATAGCAGCAGATTTAGCTACAGAAACACTTCAGGCTAGGAGAGATTGGAGCCCAATCTTCAAAGTTCTCAAAGATAAATAATTTCAACCAAGAATTAACTACCCAGCTAAGCTTCATCAGTGATGGAGAATTAAAATCCTTCTCAGACATTCAATCCCTAAGAGTTTACACTGCCTCCAGACCAGTTCTACAAGAAACACTTAAGGAAGTATTAAACACAGAAGAAATAAATAAACAAAGATAATATCCTTCACAAGAATGCAGGAAAAAGATAGAACACACACATAAATCAACTCAAAAATCAAAAGAAAGACAACAAACAAATAAACAGTAAAAGCAACAACAAACTCTATAAGAACCTCATGACAGGAATAAACTCTCACATCTCAATAACTAGCTTGAATGTGAATGGACTAAATGCACCACTAAAAAGACATAGGATGGCAAACTGGATAAAATATCATGACACAACAATATGTTGTCTCCAAGAGACTCATCTCATTGGAAAGGAAACTCACAGATTCAAAGTAAGAGGATAGAAACAAATTTTCAGGTGAATGGAACACAGAAGAAAGCAGGAGTTGTGATCTTAATATCAGACAAAATAAACTTTAAGCTACCAAAAATTAAAAACGATATGGCAGGTCACTACATAATGATAAAAGGTTCAATCCATTAACAAGAAATATGCATCCTAAACATATATGCACTCAACATATATGTTTCATAAAGCATACCAACTTTCAAAAAGCAGCTTCTAGGTAAACTTAAAAAAAAGATATTGGCTCTAAACTAGCATAGCTGGTGAATTAAATACCCCACTACCAACCCTAGACAGATCATCAAGACAAAAAAATCAATAAGTAGATTTGGAACCTCAATGTGATGCTTGATCAAATGAACTTAATATACCTACAGAACATTCCACCCAACAACCACAGAATATATGTTCTATTCATCACCACATGGAATGTACTCTAAGATCGACTATATCCGCAGCCATAAATCAAGCATAAACAAGTTCCATAAGATTGAAATACTGTCATGCACCTTGTCAGACCACAGTAGAATAAAAATAACTATCAACACCAACAAAGTTCCCCCAAAACCCACAAAGACATGGACACTAAACAGCATGATGCTGAACAACTCCTGGGTCAACACAGAAATCAAAACAGAAATTAAAAGATTCCTAGAAACAACTGAAAATGAAGAAATGGCCAGGCGCAGTGGTTCATGTCTATAATCCCAGCACTTTGGGAGGCTGAGGTAAGAGGACTGCTTGAGCCCAAGGGTTTGAGACCAGCCTGGGCAACTTGGCGAGACCTCATCTCTACAATAAATCAAAAAATTAGTCAGGTATGGTGGTGTGTGCCTTTAATTCCAGCTACTTGGAAGGCTGAGGCAGAAGGATCACCTGAGACCAGCAGGATGAGGCTGCAGTGGCCGTGAGCATGCCACTGCACTCTAGCCTGGGTGACAGAGGGAGATTCCAACTCAAAAACACAACAACAACAACAACAACAAACACATGAAGAAACATCTTACCAAAATCTCTGGGATGCCATGAAAGTAGTACTAAAAGGGGAATTCACATCTCTACGAACACACATGAAGAAAATGGAAAGATCACAAGTTAACAGCCTAAGAAATCACCTAAGGAAGCTGAAAAAGCAAGACCACCAAAACCCTAACTTCAGCAGAAGAATCCAGATCATCAAAATAAAAACCCAAATTCGGGACACAGAAGACAAAAATATAATACAAAAAAATTAATGAAGAAAAAGCTGGCTCTTTGAAAGGGTAAACAAGATTGATGGACCCCTAGCTAGACTGAGCAAGAAAAAGAGAGAAAAAACCCAGATAAACACAATCAGAAATGCAAAATATCAAGTCACAGCTGACCCCTAAGAAATACAAAATATTATCAGAGATTACTATGAACACTTGTATGGAAACAAACTTGAAAACCTAAATGAAATGGAGGACTTTCTGACATCACACTTCCTTCCCAGGCTGAAACAAGAAGAAATTGAGACCCTAAATAGACCAATAACAACCCAGGAAATTGACTATGTCATAAGAAAACCACCTACAAAAAAAAGCCAAGGACCAGATTGCTTTCCAGCAGAATTCTACAAAACATAACAAGGAGGAGCTGACGCCAATACTATTGAAAGTATTCCAGGCAATCAAGAAAGATGGAACTCTCCCCATGTCATTTTATGAAGCTAACATCACATTGAGATCCAAACTGGGTAAAGATACAACAAAAAAAGCGAACTACAGACCAATATCCTTGATGAACATAGATACTAAAATTCTCAACAAGATTCTAGCAAACTGGACACAACAACACATCTCAAAAATCATCCACTATGACCAAGCAGGCTTCATCCCTGGTTCAACATCTGCAAGACTATAAATGTAGTTAAATACATCAACAGATGTAAAAACAAAAGCCACATGATTACATCATTAGATGCAGAAAAAGCTTTTGATAAAATCCAGCACCTCCTCAAACTTCTAGGCATAGATGGAACATACCTCAAAATAGTAAGAGCCATCTAAGAGAAACCCACAGCCAACATACTGCTAAACAGACAGAAATTGGAACCATTTCCTCTGAAAACTTCAAAAAGACAAGGATACCCTCTCTCACCCCTCCTGTTCAACATAGTATTGGAAGTCCTAACTAGGGTAATCAGACAAGAGAAGGAGATCAGGGGTATCCAAATACGAAAAGAAGGAAGTTAAGTTATCCCTCTTTGCAGACAACATGATTCTATACCTCGAAAACCCAAGAGAATCTGTCAAAAACCTCCTTGCACTGATAAAGGACTTTGGGAAAGTCTCAGTGTATAAAATAAATGTGCAAAAGACAGTTGCATTCCTATACACCAATAATAAATGAACAGAAACCCAAATAAAAGCACAATCCCATTCAAAATAGCCACAAGAAAAGAAATGAAAAATCTTAGAATCTTCCTAACTAGAGTAGTAAAAGACCTTTTACAACAAAAACCATAAAACACTGCTCAAAGAAATAAAAGATGACACAAACAATTGGAAAACATGCTAAGAAGTCCATCCTACCCAAGGCAATCTACAGATTTAAAGCAATACCCATTAAACTATCAGCAGCATTCTACTCAGATCTGGAAATGACAATACAGGAATTCATACGGAAACATAAATGACCATGGGTAGCCAAAACAGTCCTCAGCAAAAAAACAAAAACAAAAACAAGAAACAAAAAAACAACAAAGGGGAGGTATCACACTCCCAGACTTTAAACTTTATTATAAAGTTACAATAATCAAACCAGCCTAGTATTGGTACAAGAATGGGCATATAGACCAATAGAACAGGACAGAGATTCCAGAAGCAAAACCTCAATTTCTCAAGCAACTCATCTTCGACCAAGCCTCCACCATTAACCACTGGGGAGAGGAGAACCTATTCAGTACATAGTGCTAGGAAAACCGGCCAACCACACGCAGAAGATTAAAACAAGACCCCTACCTCTCACCATACACAAAAATCAACTCTAAATGGAACAAAGACCTAAATGTAAAACCTCAAACTGTAAGAACCTTAGAAAATGTAGGAGACACCCTTATGGAAAGTGGAACTGGCAACCAATTCCTGATCAAAACTCCAAGTGCCCATGCCATAAGAGATGAGATAGACAAGTGGGACCTCATCAAACTGACAAACTTCTGCAAAGCCAAAGAAACCATCTAGAGCAGGGAGACAGCCCATGGACTGAGAAAAAATATTTGCCAACTGTATATCTGACAAAGGACTAACATGTAGGACTTACAAGGAACTCAAAGTGCTGTAAATAAAAAAACAAACAGCCCCATTACCTGTTAAAGCTGGGAAGCAAGGTTGGCCTAGGAGTGTGAAGAAGATAATACAGGTGCTATATACGGCTGTTAGGGATGTGGCAATTAGTGTGATAGAGAGGGCTCAGGCGTTGGTATATGAAATATTGGCAGCTTCAATAATAAGGTCTTTGGAGTAAAAGCCTGCAAGGAAGGGCATACCTGTAAGGGCAAGACTTCCAATGAGTAGTGAGGAGGAGGTGAAGGGCATAGTTGTAAATAGACCTATTTTTTGAATATCTTATTCGTCGTTTAGGCTATGAATGATAGACCCAGAGCATATGAAAAGTATGGCTTTGAAGAAGGTGTGGGTGCCGATATGGAGGAATGCTAGGTGACGTTGGTTAATGCCGATAGTTACTATCATAAGGCATAATTGGCTAGAGGTGGAAAATGAGACAACTTTTTTAATGTCGTTTTGTGTTAGGGCACAGATTGCTGTAAATAGAGTAGTGATAGCTCATAAGCATAGTGTGGTGGTTTGGATTGTTCCATTTATTTCTAGGAGGTGATAAAATCGGATGAGCAGGAAAACTCCAGTTACAACTATAGTGCTTGAGTAAAGTAGGGCGGAGACAGGAATTGGACCTTCTTTGGTGGACAGGAGTCATGGTTGGAGTCCAAATAGTGCAGATTTTCCTGCAGCTGCTAGGAGGAGGCCTAGTAAAGGGAGGGTGTTGGAGTTTGGGTAGAGAGTAAATATTTGTTGGAATTCTCATGAGTTGGAGTAAGTTAAGAATCACGCTATTGCTAAAACAAAGCCGATGTCCCCAATGTGGTTGTAGAGAATTGCTTGAAGGGCTGTTGTGTTTGCATCTGTTCATCCGTATCATAAGCCAATAAGGAGGAAAGATATGATGCCAATGCCTTCTCATCCAATGAAAAGTTGAAATAGGTTATTGGCGGTGACTAGAATTAGTATAGTGATGAGAAATAGAAGTAAATATTTGAAGAAGTGGTTGGTATAGGGATCTGAGTGTATATATCACATTGAGAATTCTATGATAGATCATGTAACAAAAAGTGCCACTGGTACAAAAATTATGGAGAAATAATCTATTTTGAAGCTTAGGGAAAATTTTATAGTTTGGATAGTTATTCAGTGTCAGTTAATGGGCAAAAGATATGAACAGACACTTCTCCAAAGAAGACATATGAGCAGCCAACAAATACATGAAAAGAGGCTCAGTCTCACTAGTCATCAAAGAAATGCAAATTAAAAACACACTGAGATACCATCTAACTCCAGTCAGGATGGTCATCATCAGTAATTCAAAAAACAACAGATGCTGGAGAGGATGCGGGGAAAAGAGAACACTTCTACACTGTTGTGGGAATGTAAACTAGTGCAACCTCCATGGAAAACAGTGTGTTGACTCCTAAAAGATCTAAAAATCTAAATCTTCCATACAACCCCACAATCCCTCTGCTTGGAATATACCCGGAGGAACTCAAATCACTCTATGAAAAAGATACCTGCATACGCATACTTATTGCAGTATTATTCACAATAGCAAAAACATGGAACTAACCATGTTGCTCATCGAGATAGGACTGGCTAAAAAAAACTGCTAGGAAAACTGGCCGACCACACATTGGTACATATACGCGATAGAATATTATGCAGCCATTTAGAAGAACAAAATTATGAACTTTCCAGCAACCTAGATGGACTTAGAATCTATGTTACTGAGTGATCTATCACAGAAACAAAAAACTGAGTATCACATGTTCTTACTTATAAGTAGACCTTGAACAATTATCATAATACTATAAGAAAAGGATTGGCAAGAATGGGAAATTGTCAGGAGAGGGGCATGGGATTGGCAGTAGCGGAAACTGCCAGGGGAGGGGAACATACCTCCTCAACAAGGGTACCTGCATAATGAATACTTGTATACCTAACCGTGAACTGTACCCCATATCTTTAAAATTAAAAATTAAAAAAATAGCCACAGCTCTTAATATTGTTGAATTGTAGATTAAGTTTCAACATGAGTTTTGGAGGGAATACCATCATTCAAACCATAGCATTTGCTATCATGATGATTTGGGTTTTGTTCTCATACTTATAGATGATACTATTTTACTATATTTGGTATATAATTTAACAAAACTAAATTTGACCTGTTAATATATGTTATGGTTTGTTCATTCCCACCAAATCTCATGTTGAACTGTAATCCCCAGTGTGATGGTATTGGGAGATGGGGCCTAGTGGGAAGTGTTTGCACGGGGGAGGCAAATCTCTGATGAATAGATTAATGCCTTTCCTCAGGGGTGAGACTTCTCACACTGTTAGTTTCCATGAGAGATGGTTGTTAAAAAGAGTTTGGTACCTCTTCCCTCTCTCTCTTGCTTCCCCTCTCGCCCTGTGACCTCAGCACATACTGGCTCCCCTTAGCCTCCTGCTGTGAGTGGAAGCAGCCCTGAAGTACTCACCAAATGCAGATGCCTGTGCATCTGCAGAATGGTGAGCCAAATAAACCTCTTTTGTTTATAAATTACTCAGCCTCAGGTAGTCCTTTATAGCATCACACAATGGATACTGGTTAGTACCTGCTGTTGAAAGTAGAATTTTTAAAAGCCCATGGGAGCAGAGAAATGAAGAACTGCTTGCTTTAAATGATGTTCACACATTTGAGATAGCATGTGAAAACATGACAGGAAATCACATTTTAGAATGGTAGTGAAGACTGTATTAGGCTGTAGCAAAGTAACACAAATTACTTTCCCTGAAGTAATAAGAAAAAATCCCAGTTTACTTTATTTTTTATTTATTTACTTTTTTTAGTTGGAGTCTCACTCTGTCGCCCAGACTGGAGTGCAGTGGCCACTCCCGGCCACCGCAGCCTCGACCTGCTGGGCACCGGTGATCCTTCCGCCTCAGCCTTTCAAGTCGCTGGAACTACAGGTGCGTGCTACCCCGCCCGGCTAATTTTTATTTATTTATTTACTGTAGAGATGAGGTCTCGCCAAGTTGCCCAGGTGGGTCTTGAACTCGCGGGGTCAGGCAATCCACTCACCTCAGCCTCCCAAAGGCACAGGATTACAGCCTGAGCCACCGAGCCCAGCTCTGTTTACTTTAAAGGAAAAATTTATGTGTACATTAGGATTATTTGAATATTTTAGAGGAGTAGTTCTTTCTTTTGTCAAACTTATTTGTTAAATGGAAGTTTTTTATCCTCCCTTAGTTAAGAGCAATGTGCAACTTCACTGAGATGCTAGCAACATTGCCAGTATACACATGATTCCATTGTATGTCTAAGACAGGAGTTTTCAACATTACACCAGTGGCATTTTGGATCAGACAGTTTTTTCTTCTGGGCCCTGTGCAGTGTAGCACATCTAGCAGCAACCTTGACCACTGCCCTCTATATGCCAGTAGCAGTTCCTTCCAACATGACAACCAAAAATGTCTCCAGGCATATGGAATGTCTCTGGGGAGATAAAAATAACTCCCAGTTGACAATAACTGATATAAGATGGTAACATTTAGATAAAATTTTCCCATATATTGAAAGTTAATTATGATTTTCTCCCTAATGGCATATCCCCATCTTTGTAATGTCATAGTTATAGCAGGACACCCCTTCTTACTGTGTCACTGGATCAGGGGTGTACACCTGATAACGGTGGACCCAATCCAGAGGCTAGATATGTCTAATCAGATCTCTCTCCTTAAGGCTGGGCATTTTTGTGTGACTATCTTTGGGAAGCAAGCAAGTGAAGCAGAGAAGTTCAGCTTAAAATGAGAGAAAGCAGACATGCAACCCATGAGTAAGAAAAGGAGGCCAGGTGGCCAGCTCATGGACGTATCTTCCATGAAGCCTATGAAAAAAATCACTCTAAATTTCTCCTTCCTTTGAACTTCCTCAACTAAACTATCATAGTTGTGAGCAAGTCACTTTTCCTTTCAAGATCTCAGTTTACTCATCTGGAAAATAAGGAGAATGAAGCAAAAAATAACGAATTATTCTTTAGCTCAAGTATATGACTATGATATTAATTAATGGTACTGTCTCATGACATTTATTAATGTGATTTAACTGTAGAATTACTACTTGAGTTTTCATGAGCACATCTTCCCAATTAATGTAGGTGCTCCCTGAGGGAAGGGTCAGAATCCTATATTGGAGTGATCACAAACTGCAGGCAGTGAATCTCTGGGAATCACTGAGTTATCACAGAGGTCTGAGCACTGTTTATAGATTAACTAGAGAAATATATCTCTTGATATCAGAACTAATTCAGTATCTTATTTCCTATATTCTTATTTCAAAAGGCTAAATCAAACATGTATCTAAAAAACTTGATGAAGCACCATAATCTTGCAGAACTATTGATACATGACAAAGAAGTGTCTGACTCAAACATGCAGGCTTATGATAAATGAAGGGTTCTTAGTAAAATATTATGGTAGTTAATTTTATGTGTTAACTTGACTGGGCCATGGGTTGCCCAGACATTTGGTCAAATATTACTTTGGGTATACCTGTGAGGGTGTTTCTGAATGAGATTAACATTTGAATTGGTAGACTGAGTAAAGCAGATTCCTCCCCCCTCCAATAGGGGTTGGTCTCATTCAATCAAATGAGGATGTGAATAGGGCAAAAAGGCTGAGTAAGAGGAAACTCCTCTTGCCTTACTGCCTTGGGATGGGACACAGGCATTTCTCTGCCTATGAACTTGGACTGAAACATTAGTTCTTCTTGGGTCTCAGTCTGCAACTACACCATCAGTTTTCCTGAGTCTCAAGCTTGCTGACGGCAAATCTTGGGACTTCTCAGTCTTCCTAATCACATGAGCCAATTTCTTTAATAACAATCTCTTTTTGATATATGAACCTACTGATTCTGTTAATGGCTACAAAGCTAATTCACACAAGTGGTCCATTTTCCCAGTGATAGCATGAATCAAATTGTTCTAATACAGGGTGGAGAATTTCCATTCATTGGATAAAATAATTTAACAGTTTCAGATTTCATAAAGTAAAAAAAATTAAATGCAGTTGAACTGAATGCTCTAATTAGAAGACTTTGGGCAATCACATACAATATGATTGTATGATTTATCAATTTGAACAATGAAGATTTCATATATCAGGTTGCTATAGGTTAGGTGATGTTATCATAAGTTAAAGTTATATAATAATAATGATAATAAAACTTTGGACAGATGAAATATTCTGTTCTTATTTATCAAGCACCAACAAATGGATATCTGTTTCATGAAGGCATCTGTGACAACAATAAAATGTTCTGTTCTACAGTTTTGTTTTAGAGAGAGTAAGCTCACTCTATTAAAAAAAAAAGAAAAGAGCTAAAAGAAATATTGCAATTTTTACCAATAAAATATAAATTCTAAAAAAATAAGTACAATTAATCATTTCAGGAATTAATATAAACAGAAAGAGCTAGAGTTTTTTACTGTAGTTAAATTTACTTTATAAAAGCTTTTCCCCCATTACAATAAAAAATGTTGTTGTAGGCCGGGCTCGGTGGATCAGCCTGTAATCCCGCACCTTTGGGAGGCTGAGGTGAGTGGATTGCCTGAGCCCGCGGGTTCGAGACCCGCCTGGGCAGTGAGACCTCATCTCTACAATAAATCAAAAAATCAGCTGGGCGTGGTAGCGCATGCCTGTAATTCCGGCTACTTGGAAGGCTGAGGCGGAAGGATCGCCGGAGCCCAGCAAGTCGAGGCTGCGGTGGCCGGGAGTGGCCACTGCACTCCAGTCTGGGTGACAGAGTGAGACTCCAACTCAAAAAAAAAAAAAAAAAAGTTGCTGTAAACAATACACTTCCCATATATATTTAAATTGCAATTTTGTTCTCAAAATTTCAATTTACTTTCAGGATATTACTTTTCAGCAATGTGCTACAAAACAAGCAAAGTGTACCTGCACAAGACTAATTACTTCTAAGAAGATTTGATTTTTTGGCAGAAGTGAAATAACCATAACAGATTATTAGTGGACATATTTAGGCATGAGTAGTCTATGAATTCACATAGGCAAGCTATTATAGTTTGAAAGGCAATCTCACATTTTGAATTATTTAAAGTTCAGATCTGATTCAACATATCTTTGTACAACTGGTCCTGAGAAGGGGTCAGGGAAGTCAGCTGGTTAAGTTAGTTTTATTAAAGCTACTGATATCAGGTACTCTTGGCAAAAATAATACTTACATGTTATAGTCCAATATAAAATAAAACCACAAGTAAAATATTCTTGTACTAGATGATTACTTGGTTAAGATTATAATAAACATTAAGGTTTTTCCAAAAATATTTTTGCATGAAGATTTTCATACATGAAGACTGATATACTGTGAATACAGACAGGGCTGTCTTATTTTCAGAATATTTCTAGTTGGCACAAGTTACTGACCTGTTTGATATTCCTGGAGACAGGACCTGGAATAATACAGTCATCACTGTCAGAAGCTGATTTGTCATCTTCATCTGTTAAAAAATTAAAAGGGTAATATTTATACAGGTTAGACCAATTATATTTATACCTTGTGAAATGAAGAGAAATAAGCACATATTATAGAATTACCTTAAAAATATAATTATTTCTAGACTTTTTTGTAGAAATGTTTTTACATAATACATTGAAAAAAGATGGAAAATTACAAGATTAGTTTTGGTGGAAGCAAAGGAAATACCACTGAAAATATAGTCTATTATAGTATGAAGCTAAGAAAAAAAATTTTTTAGCATAGGATAATAGATGTTTTCTAACTATGAGCCTAACTAATAATATTGTGTAAAAGTCAATGCTGTTTTTATTATTTAAAATTTAAAATTTTTTTACAGCTTTATTGAGGTAAAATTAACATATAATAAACTGCACACATTTAAACTGCAAAATTATATATATACACACACACACACACACACACACACACATATATATGTATATATACATTTAAAATTAATTCATTAATTGTTTTGGAGGCAGGGTCTTCCTTTGTTGCCAGCTTGGACTGCAATGGTTATTCTCAGGTACCACCATAGCACACTTCAGCATTGAAGTCCTGGTCTCAAGTGATTCTCCTGCCTCAACCTTCTGAGTAGCTGGAACTATAGGCATGCACCACCATGTCCAGCCAAAATGTGATATTTTGCCATATGTATAACTCTGTGAAACCATCACCACAGTTAAGACAGTGAACATATCCATTACCTTCAAAAGTTTCTGCAGCCCTCGTTGTAAACTCTTCTACCCCTCCCTGTTCCCATTCACCTTTCCTCAGGCCCCACTTATCTGCTTTCTGTCATTGTAGATTATTTTGCTTTTACTAGATTTGTTAATATAAATGAAGCCATATAGTAAGTTGTCTTTTTTGGTCTGGGTTCTTTAGTTTTAATTTTTAAAAAGTCAAGATCTCTACATTAATCCAGATAATACTGAACCCAAAGAAAATATAAAACCATTTGAAACATAAATTGGGAACATGTTCCATAATAACACTTGCATTCTATTGTGGAGCTCCAAGCTGAAATAAGAAAATACAGTAATTCCACCTAACTATAACTAGGCAGACTTAACTATATTCATTCCATCATTTCTGTCAAAAAATAGGTATTATGAGATAGATCTTACTATTAAATGAAGATGCTCTAAGACACACACTCTAAAAACAGAACTACGAGTTAAGAAAATAATGTTTTCTATTACATAGTTTCTATTACATATTTCTATAACATAGTTATCTATCACAGAAGCAAAAAACTGACTACCACACGTTCTCACTCATAAACAGACCCTGAACATTTACCATAATACTATAAGAAAGGTACTAGCGGTAGCTGGATGCTGCCAGGGGAGGGAGGGGGGCACATAACATTAATTAAAAAAAAAAAGAAAATAATGTTAGTTTTTTTTTTTAAGTCACCTTCTGGTTCCAATTCCTCCGTTATTTCTGTTTCATCTTCAGAAGAAGTCAAGCTTTGTTCTGTAAGCTGACCTTGGGATAGGAAAGATACACCATCTTCTTTTCCTTGCTCCATTTTCTCAGTATTCTCTTTTACTTGATCTATATTTTCTTGTGAAACCTGAAGAAACAAGAGCATACTTTTGATATATTTATTACTGCTTAGATCATATTTTATAGCATTCTTACTGAAATATTTGAATAATAAAGATGTATATTTGAAACTTAGATATACAGATATATATTGTATATGAGACAATAGACAAATGACAATGTTATAGATAAATGAAAATTTGAATATATGCTAAGAATGAAAATATCATTAATCTAAAAATGAATTTTACATTAAGACTTTAAATCATATATCTATTATCTGACAAAAGCTGTGTATTTGTAGTTGTTAAACTTGTCATATTTTAGACTTTTCTATTTCAAGGAAATCATTTACAAAAGCAGGATAAATGCTATGATTTCCTGAACCATGTCAATACTTATAAGACAAAAAGTCTTTAAGAAACAAATTAAATCTTCCAAAATAATTTAAGTACAAATGCATACCTCAGGAGTATGTGAAACATTAGGCATATTGATTTCTACTTCTGGTACAGACTCCACTTCTTGTGAAATTCCTTTCATATCTTCAGGAGGGGAAGTATCCTTGTATTAGTGTGAAAACATGCATATACATTATTTTGTATGTTTATTACTAAATCCCAAATCATTCTAAGACTGTTACATGGGTATTGATGAACTAATAATAACTGGCAGCAAATATAATAGTTACTCTATCACACTGAATTTGGTTAGTATACTTCAATAAAATGGTTGATATTCTTTAAAGTATATATACACACACAATTTAAGAACTACAAGTGTAGTTCATTGAAACATTGTTCACAATAGCAAACAAAACAAAACAAAACAAAACTGAAAGCAATGTAGATGTCTAACAACAAGGCAGTAGTTAAATAAAATACGGTACATCCAAATATCTGAGTTCGGTGTAACCATGAAAAAATGATGTAGATCTGTACTTGCTGACATTACAGAGAGACTATAATATAGTTTTGAGTAAAAAACCTAGTTACAGAACAATATATACAGTGGTGCCATGTTGTTAAAATGCAAACAAGCAATCAAACATAAGTATGTGTACATATCCATGGGAAAAAATATGAAAGGAAATTCACCAAAACACCACCTCTGAGTTATAGATTTGGGAAAATTTAATTTACCCCTACTAACATTTTTTACTTATTTATATTTTCTAATATTTCTATGATGATTATAATTATTCATGTAACTTTAAAAATTGTATATGCTATAATAGATATGTATTTCCTGTGATCAATATCTTCTTACTATATCAAATATCAATTTATAGTTAACTATTCTTCCTGGGTTTACAAAATGATGTTTAGTTTTAAAATATGGCTTATAATTTTTACTATTTAAAGTAAACATGTCCAATACAGATGTGAAAGATAAGCAAAAAATATAAAATAAATTAATAAAACTTACAACCTAATGGTAATATCTATTAATAACTCGTTAATTTTGATTTATTTATAATAATTTTGATATACATAAAATAATTTTGGTTACACAGTGATAATTGTTTTGTTAACATAATATATCTTGTTACGTTTTAAAAAAATTTAGTATTATAGCATAAATATTTTCTCCTGATGTGAAATTTTGGGAAAACAATTTTAAATGACAATATAATATTATATTGATGGATGTCCATTGCTTGATGTCCATTGCTTAATGAACCCTTTTACTATTGTTGGACATTTAACTACTTTCATAAATTTTAGATATTATGACTACACTGTAACAAACATCTCTATGTATATGTTTTTTTTTATTAGTAATGGTTATTTACACAGGAATTAGGTTACCTGTTCTCTAATACTTTGGCCATAAGTAAGTTTCTTAACTTCTTTAAACATCTTTAAATGGGAATAATTCTAGTGTGAACTATATAGGGTTGTTGTGAGGATTAAATGAGTCCAGTGTGTAATAAATTATTTAGTTTAGTGCCTGGCACAAAATAAGTACTCAGTAAATGCTATCTATAAAACATCTCCTGAATTATAATTATCGAATTTATTTATTTATCACATAAATATAAAATGCTCTGTATATGCCAGGTATTATTTTAAACCCTGAGGAGACAGAATATTTTGCTGTGGGTGGTAGCTAAACAGGCAGGATTTATGTCCTTCACTGTATATGTTACATGTGAAATACAAAGAAGAATATTTTCTAAAAAGTTCACATGGGAGATAATGGTGATAATGTGAATACAGGACATATTTTGGAAGCACAGTTGATAGCTTTTGTGGATAAACTGGATGGATGTAGAATGTGAGAAAAAGAGAGGGGATAAGGGGATGTTTTCAAAATTTCATGTCTGTGCAACCAAGTGAATAATTACTAAGAATGCAAAATACTGAAAGAGCCAAAAACTTTAAAAGAGGATTGGTGTAATCATGAATTTCATTTTTAACATGTTAAGTTTAGCTTCCTATTAAAAATCCATTGCACATGAAATAAACAGTAAGAAAATAAATATGGAATTCAGCAGTGAGGTCAAGATTAGAGATTGTAAATTTGGGTCAAAACTAGAAATTATAATTATACAAATTTAGTCAAGACTAGAGATGAGTGTCAGCATATAGATGCTTTTTAAAGTCATGGAACCACATAAGATCTTAACGTAGATACGGAATGAGAAGATAAAAGGTCTGAGGATTGATAGCTAAGGTTTTCAACATTTACACATATGGTACAGGAGAGTGAGAAATGTTAACTGGTAGCTGGGCTCGGTGGCTCAGCCTGTAATCCCGTGCCTTGGGAGGCTGAGGTGAGTGGATTGCCTGAGCCCAAGGGTTCGAGACCCGCCTGGGTAACTTGGTGAGACCTCATCTCTACAATAAATCAAAAAATTAGCCAGGCGTGGTAGCGTGCGCCTGTAGTTCCAGCTACTTGGAAGGCTGAGGTGGAAGGATTGCCAGAGCCCAGCAGGTCGAGGCTGCGGTGGCTGGGAGTGGCCACTGTACTCCAGTCTGAGCGACAGAGTGAGACTCCAACTCAAAAATAATAATAAAAAAAAAGTTAACTGGTAAAGTTGGAGGAAAACTAGGAAGGCATGGTATCCCAGAGGCCAAAAGAGGAGAGCAAGTATTCCACTGTGTCAAGTGCTCCTGGGAGATAAAGATGGTCAGTGAGAATTGACTACTGAGCTGGGCTCAGTGGCTCAGCCTGTAATCCTGCGCCTTTGGGAGGCTGAGGTGAGTGGATTGCCTAAGCCTGCAGGTTCGAGACCCACCTGGGCAGGCGAGACCTCATCTCTACAATAAAATAAAAAAATTAGCCAGGCGTGGTAGTGCGTGCCTGTAATTCCGGCTACTCGGAAGGCTGAGGCAGAAGGATTGCTGGAGCCCAGCAGGTCGAGGCTGCGGTGGCCGGGAGCGGCCACTGCACTCCAGTCTGGGTGACAGAGTGAGACTCCAACTCAAAAAAAAAAAAAAAGAGAGAATTGACTACTGGATATGGCAGAAAGAATGTCATTGTGATCTCAGTATGGGTAGATTTAATGAGAATAAAAGCTTATCTAGAGTGAGTTCAAGAAACTGTAAAGAGAGGGAGAAAGAATTTGGGTAACTTTTTTAAGACTTTTTTTTTTGTAAATGGGAACAGAGGATTGGGGCAATAGCTAGAGATAGATATAGGACCACAGGAAGGTTGGTATCAAAGAATATGAGCAGCTAACACTTATACATAGTGCCAAAATACAAAGTTATCATCTTAAAGAGAAAAGACATACTTTATTCACCTGTTTCCATTTAAATCAGGCAGGATATAATATACCTTTATTGTTCATTTCAAAAATTATTATGGAAAAAAAAATAAGTATTTTGAGTGTTTACTACTTACATCACTCTGATGTGGCATGATATCCACAAAAGACACCTTCTTATCTATAGGTGTTAAGCGTTGTCTTGGTTTAGGTCTTGGTGCCTAAGATAAACCGATATGTCAGACTGAATATGACAACAATTACATTTTAGGTATGGTTTCAGCTATATTTTTAGTGGGAGTAGGGAGTATTTCTTAAGTTTTATATTCAAAGTTTCATATTTGCAAGGAAATTCAAAGTCACTGTTACTCACTACAACTAATGTGCTACCAGAGGATGTTGGAGGTAATCTGTGAACAACTTCTGGCTCTTCTCTGCATATGGCATTTCCTAAGTCTTCAGTTGTTATTGATCCACTTGGTGGAAGGTAAGCAAATTTCCATTTCAGTATAACATGGATGGTGCCTGCAGGATGCTTTTGATAATCTGTTAACTCAAATATTCCTGTCAAGTTATAAAAATAATTTTAATTAATACCAGAGTGAAGTTGTATTACCAAAAGAATTGAGGAGGAACAAAGAACTATCCCTAACTTCAAAAATAATTTTGGCTTTTACTCACAACTCAGATGACTTAGAGAATAAAATAAAGACAACAGGACCCATGGTAGGGTCATCTCTCAAGCAGAATTTTTTGAGAAGTTAAGGCTTCAAAGATAATACTGATTCAAAGATGAGAAAATTAATTTATAAATATTTTAATTCACTAAAATTAAGTTCAGATATTACTCAGAATTCTTAGCATTCCTCCAAGATATTATCTGGGTTCTGACTCAAGTATCAACTTCCATTTTGACTTGAATGTTTTTGTAAAAATTGTCTCTAAAGAAAAAATATATTAAAATTTTAAATTTCAAATAATTTATACATTTAAAGGAATCTTTATATTACTATGTAGTTCTATTATAATTTTAAATATATTTTATCAAGATTTGTCAAATCATTCCAAATTAATAGTAGTACAGCAAAAAATATTTATAAATAGAGCATCCAAAACAAATAACAGTACCAAAAAGTACCACCTTGCTGAATCTGTAATATTGAATCTCAAATTTTAATAATTGCACTAGATTTTGGGGTATAAAAAAAACCCTCACTTGAAAGAAACCTGATCTATGTTTTTTTTTTTTTGAGTTGGGATCTCACTCTGTCACCCAGGCTGAGAGTGCAGTGGCATTATCACCATGATCACAGCTTACAGCAGCTTTGACCTCCTGAACGCAGGTGATTCTTTCATCTCAGCATCCTGAGTAGCTAGGACTGCAGGCATGTGTGACCACGCCTGGATAATGTTTTTATTTTTTGAAGATGGGGTCTTGCTGTGTTGCCCAGGCTGGTCTCAAACTCCTTTGCTTAAGCAATCCTCACTCCTCCGCCTCCCAAAGTGTTGGGATTATGGGCGTGAGCTACTGTGCCTGGCCAAATCTACATATCTTTTTCTTGAGACACAGCTTCACCATGTTGCCCAGGCTGGAGTGCAATGGCTATTCACAGGCACGATCATAGTCAACTTCAAACTTGAACTCCTAGCCTCAGCCTGTAGAGTAGCTGGGACTACAGGCACATGCCACCATATCTGGCTCAAACCTGTATTGTGAGCATTAACTTTTTTTAGGAGTATCCTTTACTTTGTTCTCAAGTGTTGATACTCCTTTTAATGGCTGGTTGAGAAAACAAAAAACAAAAACAAAAATTCCCAAACTCTAGACTTTTGGTAGAAAAAGGTACAGGTGGAATATAAAGAGGTGATAAACTTCCATTGCAGGCACTTCCAGAATGGCTAAGTGAAAAATTCAGCAAATCCTCTCTCCAAAAAGACATGTTAAAACTAAACAAAAAGATCAAAAAGAACCATGTAAGGGGATGCTGGAAATCGAGCAACAATGTAAAACACATAGAGAAGTATTTACTCAAGAAAATCTATGGAGTTTGTGGGAGTGTGCTCATTCTTCATTTTCTCCCCTCAGCTCCATGTTGTAGAAGGTCTTACAAGGGTAGGATAGTCATGAGGACTGGCAGCCTCTGCTGAACAGATTGACTATCTTTGGAACAGAGTATAGATAATTTCATGTCCTGGGCATTGTTAAAAACAACAGCAATTGGCTAGGCTCGGTGACTCAGCCTGTAATCCCAGCATTTTGGGAGGCCGAGACAAGTGGATTGCCTAAGTCCATGGGTTTGAGACCAGCCCAGGCAACTTGGTGAGACCTCATCTCCACAATAAAAATTAGCTGGGGATGGTAGCACGTGCCTGTAGTTCCGGAGCCCAAGCAGGTTAATGCTGGGGTGGCGGTGAGTGTGCCACTGCACTTCAGCCTGGGTGATGGAGTGAGATTCCAACTCAAAGCAAACAAATAAAACAAAAAAACAATAGCAAGCTCAGTAGAAAACAACCAGAGAAGGTCAACATTGCAGTTAGCCTGAGGCCTCAATAGTGGTTGGGGCAAGCAAAAGACCAGAAGGTCAGCCAACACTTTAAATAGGCGATCCAAGGAATAAGATATCCAATGTGGGCCTTGAAAAGACACTTTTTATAGTTCATGATATAGAAGGCTGTGAGGATGTATAAAGCTGTGTGCAAGCTGAGTAGAAAAAAAAGAAGACTCTGGGCTTTCTGCCCAGGGTTGAATGAGAGGCCTAGTTAATGTGGAAAATAAAAGCTGAGAAACTTTTAGACTGAACTTTGAATGCACACAAGCCACAGACTAATCCACAGGCAGAGATAGAAGCCTACTGGCTCAAGGTGTTTACGCACATCTTTGAACAATCACTGGCTGACCACTAAGCTATGATGACCCATGCTTAAAATTAAAACAAGAATAAAACAAAGAAAGAAAACTTAGTACAGACAGCATTGGCTATACACAGTGGGGGAAACAGACTCTACAGAATTAGTCCAGGCAAGTCATCACACAAACAAAAACAGCAATAATAACCATCTCTGGGAGGATGCTACAATATATTATCCAAAGAGTCCAGTTTTCAACAAAAATTTTACGAGACAGGCAAAGAAACAGGAAAATATAATGCGTACACAGAAAGAAAAAGCCATCAATAAACAGTTTTTGAGGGTGACCACATGTTAGACTTGATAAAGATCTCAAAGCAGTTATTATAAATATGTTTAAAGAATTAAAAGAAAGTATGATGATACTGATTTATCAAACATGTGTGATTATGACACAGAGATTATAATGTCAGTTGTGGTGAGGTGTGCCTGTATTCTCAGCTACAAGGAAGGCTAAGGAGTTCAAGTTTACCAGAGCAACATAGCAAGACCCCTAATTCTAAAAAACAGAAAGAAAAAGATAAAGAGATTACAGATTTTGGAGTTGACAAGTATAATTACTGATAAGAAAAAAATTCAATAAGAGATTCAATAGGAGATCTGAACTGGCAGAAGAAAGAATCAGTAGACTTAAAATTTGATCAGCAGAGATTATCAAATCTGAAGAATGAGAGGAAAAATGAAGACAAACAAACAGAACCTCAGAGACTTGTGGGAAGCCACTAACCATATTAACGTATGTGTACTGTGAGTCCAAGAAGGAGAAGAAAGAAAAGGCAGAAAAAAAAAACCTGAAGAAATAATGGAAGGAAACTCCCCAAATCTGGTGCATAAATTTACGGTACACACACAGGAAGCTAAACAAATTTCAAGTAGGGCAAACAGAAAGGGATCCATATCAAGACAGATCAGTCGAACTGCTGAAAGCCAAAAACAAACAGATAACCTGAAAAACAGCATCAAGTATAAGGGAACCATGACAAAATTAACAACTGACTTCTTATCAGAAACAATGAATGCTAGAAGTCAGTGGTCTGATGTACACAAGGTGCTGAAAGTAAAACAACAAAAACTGTTAAGCAAAAATATTATATACAGCAAGACTATCTTTCAAAAAATAAAAGCAAAATAAAGACATTCCCAGCTAACAGAATCCTCCCAAATTGCGAGGATTCACTGCCAGCAGACCTAATTTACAAGACATATCATAGGATATTCTACAGGCTGAAAGGAAAAGACACAAAGGGTAACTCAAATCCACACAAAGGAACAGAGACCAATAGAGGTAATTATAAAATACAGTATAAATATATGTATTTTTCTTTTCTCACCTTAACTGATTTAAAAGACAAATGCATACAAAAATAATTATAAAATTATATTGTTGGGCTTATAACATTTGAAGATAAAATAAACAGGACAATAGCACAAAGGAAGAGAAGGAAGTATAGCTATATTGAAGTAAGAAAATAATATCAGACAGCAACTCAAATTCATAGGAAGAAATAAAGAATACCAGAAATGGTAAACATGTAGGTGAATATCAAGTCTCCTATAATTGCATATTTTCTCTCATCTCTTAACTTCTCTTTAAAGAATATAAGATTACATGAAAAAATAGTTATAACACTGTATTGTTGGGTATACTATATATATGTATACACTATATGCATATATATGACAATAATAGCACAAAGGAGGGAAGAGAGAATGACATTATGTTAGAGAAGATTTTCTATATTTTAGTGAAATTAAGTTAGCATTAATTTTAAGCAGACTCTAATAAGATACACATTGAAACCCCTAGGGCAACTACTAAGAAAATAATAAAAAAAATATAGTAATATAGGCCTAAAGTTTAAGGATTGTCTGAGAGGGTTAGGAAATTAATTATAAACAATTTATATTCATAATACTGAGGTATAATTTTGTTTGGTTTTTATAGTTTTATAGATTCAAGAACATAGGCTTACCTGCAATATACCTGTCATGTGACAATGAAATTAGAGGCACATTGGCTTTTCCTATGTAAATATTCTCCTGGGTATCACTATCATCAAAAACATAAAAACTCAGAGTCTCTGACTTAAGGTATCGATCCAAATCCACATTCATTGGCACTGGGAAATACATATGATCATCAAACTGTGGATCATTGCTACTGGGAATGATAGCTGTATCATGGTCTGCAAAATCAAAGAACTTGTACACAACATATGGGTGTGGTTGCAGGTGGCTTGCTCGGGATTGCAGGTGGTTGCAACATCTTATTGTAATGTGAAGTTCATTTAAGTTGCCATCTGTGGAATCTGTAGAACTGAGCTGAGCAGTTTTGGGTGCTTGATGACTAAACTGGAAAACATACACATTTATATTATAGAAATAATACAACTGAAAGATAAACAGCAGCTGTCAACACCTAACAAGATAATTTCGTCACTTGACAAAAGCTGTGCATTTACACTTCATAGTTAATTTCACAGTAAAATAATCTTTGATTCTTATTCAAAACCAATATTCCCTAGAACATGTGTGAACAGATGATCTTGTGTTGTTAGCAACAAACATGGAAGATTGAGAGCATACATCTAGAGAGATTACTGATAAAACTAAATAAAAACAAAAAACTTAATCTGATATTCTTTAATTCTATTGAATAAACTAAAGACTACAGTGAGCAATGGGTTCAAACATTCTTCTGTCTGCCCAGAGTGGGTTGGATCTTATCCTGAACTGTTGGGATTTGAGGAAGCAGATACTGAGGTCAAATTAGCAGTATATCAAAGTCCAACTGTTATAAGAACAAGAAAACAGAGTCAGAGATAAACCTTTAAGGCATAAACAACAACAACAATAACAACAACAAAAAGCTAGGATTGGAAGACACTTCAGAAGGAAGATGAGCAAAATAAGTTATTAAGCAGAGATGGAAATTACTCTATGGCTCCTTTTGGAAACATTAATGAGATGGAGAGCACACAAGTATTTTAGAAAACAATTGTGCTGATAAATATTCCAGTTGATGGAATCTGGAAGAAAGAAAATGCTCGCGTTTCAGTGCCTTGTTTAACATAGCGCTAGAGAATTCTCTACCTTCCACAAAAGCACACTTCTGCATTTCTGAATCTTGATTGAACACCTGGGACCCTAACTCCAAGAGAAGTTTATGGGAGCAGGAAAAAACTAGAGCTACAGTCATAATCTCTTTAGTGGACAAATATGGCAGTGTGAGAGGGGAAACCCAAGAAACAGATCACAATACTCTGCCTGGGCTAGTTTGCCCCCAGCCATAGAGGGCTGAGTAGAAAGATTTAAAAGGTACCTTCCCATCATTTCTCTCCCAAAAGCTACCTACAAAAACTGAAATTCTACCATATTCAAGTCAGAAGTTAGGAGTCTAAAAACCTTTAAACTACAAAACCAAACAAATAATCTGGTCTCCATATTTCTAATTCTCATCTCCATAACAGCATTTCCCAAAGTGTGTTGCAAAGACTTCTGACCAGAAGGATGATCTCTGGGAAACAGGTGCCATTCTTTCCTAAGTTTGGGAATCAATGCTATATAGTCATGGTTCTTTAACTGAAAGCTATAGAAACAAAATGCATGTAGCAAAAACAACAAAAAGGGATTTTAAGGTTACAGGAATATTTCATGGAACGTAAAGCAGAAATGTGGTTGGACCTTGGGAAAGTAGTGAACTGGAAAACCAACAGAATTTATTCTCCATTTGGTCTCCATTTTTCTGTATACTTGCTCATTATTCTTCTTCAGACCCATTTTCTTTCCTTTGCTGGTTAACATGGTAGAAGATGGATGTCCACAGCTCCCAATTTTGTATGTTCCAGGAATGTCTTGTTTTTTCTTGATTCCAGAAGACAGAATTGGGTAGGGAGTGACAGAAAGTGAGATCACCTAACATAAATTTGGCCACTGGGAGCCCAATGCCATGGATTAGGGAATAGAGGCAGTTCCAATGGAAAAAAAGGTAAGATAAGTATGACTTGAGCAGACATTCCAAATGTTTCTATATTCTATGTCTAATACTCAAAATAAATTCTTACATATTATATGTAAGAATTAAAGTCAAAAATCTAATTTAACTTTGCTCAATTCAATGCTTTCTGCATTTATTAGATTATGAAATTCATTTGAAAACATGGCCATTAAGATTCCATGAAACATAGTTTGGGAAACGCTGCCCTAAGAAACTTCATTTAAACTCCCAGTTTTCAGAAAGCAAATATTAATTTTGAATTCTATTTTGCTCTTCAGAAACCTAACATGAGGAAACAATTTGAAAGAAGGACAATAACTGATAGTCCAATAGTAGCTATTTCCTTAGCAATAAAAGTTGTTAACAAAAGTCTCTGATATATGATAACAGTATTATGATTATATTTTTCAGAAGTGTCCTCTGTAGTACAAGAAAGTTTTTGTGTTGATGGAACAGTTCTGTATCTTGATTGTGGTGGTAGTTATATAACTCTATACATGTGGTAAAATTGCAAAGAACTATACACATGCACTCACACACAAATGCATGTAAAACCTGACGAAATCAGAATAAGGTATGTAACCTAGTTAATAGTATTGCACCAATGTTAAATTCCTAATTTTGAGATTACGTCCTATAAGATGTTAGGAGAAAATGGGTGAAGGCAAGGGTACCTGCATAATGAATATTTGCATACCTAACCCTTTTGTACCCCACATATTTAAAAAAAAATTAAAAAAGGGTAAAGGGTACAGGGAACCACTACATACTATTTTTGCAACTTCCTTTGAGTCTATGATTACTTCAAACTAAAGACTTAAAAAAAGTCACTTGATGGCTGTGAAAGAAAATGATTTCAGTTTAATGCACAATATATAAAGAAATATTATAAAATGTCTGTCATAAAAAGATCTTAAAGCCAAACAAGCTTACCGATTGCATTTGCTCTGGTCTCCTAAAATTTGAGGTTATATAACCCAAAGCTTTTGCCCGTTCTCGATAAAGTCTAATTGCTTGATCCATGGGAACTCTTAATCGGAACCAGTATTCCACTGTGCCAAAATTTGGGATGTCTCCCTTAGTTCCTACAAATCAATATATAACCCACTATTAAGACGTTTCCATAAATTAAAATATGTATTGGTAAAAAATACATCAATGGGATTATGCATTAAAACTATACAGTTTTTACTGAGTAAAACAATATGACTTGCACAAATGATGTGATTGGCAAATAACAGAAGATGAAGAAAACAGTTACCTCTGAAGTATGAGTTTCATTGTATGTTAAATATTATTAAAGAACTATGTCAAACTATGTTTGAGATATTTCAATTTATACTATTTCAATCCTTCTGAAATAGATTTAAAAAATCTAAACATCGAATCAAATACTCCACAGATTCTTTTTGATCTGTAGTACTTTTTTATAAAACAAGTTGTACTGAATGTAGTCTGACATTTGCAATATGAAACCTCAAAATTACAAATATTATATTCCACATTCGAATTCAATTTTCAAGAAATCTTTGGCACTTTCTCATTTCTATACTATATCACAGGAATAGGGAAAAAAGTCATAGCTATGCCAAATATATACAATATACCCTTGCATGACATTTGCTCAGCATACTCTCAGTCCTCCTCTCAACTCAAGCAGTTCTTTACCTCTCTTCCTATGTGAAGACTTCCTCTATGACTCCTGGGAGACCAGAGGCCTATGCTTCCTTCACAGACTTTGTATGTCCTTATTAGGGCATTGACTGCTTTGGCTTGTCTGTTCACAAGTCTATTTCTCCAATACACTGTAAGTTTCTTGAGGGCAAGAACCATAGTTTCCATCAATATATTCCTATCAGAGGGACTAGTACATAAAGGGTTCTCTATATTTGTCAAAGAGAGACTATTCTATACCCAAAAGTTTTCTGAACATACCATATTATTGAAAATGTTACTGCAACTCTCTTCTACTTCATCAATTTATTTCTTGCTAATGGATAATTTTCATCAGCATACAAACATGATTTAATATCTGCCTGCTATGGTTTGAATATTTGTCCCTCCAAAACTTATGTTGAAATTTAACTGACATTGTAATTAGGAGGTGATCAGGCCATGAGGGATCTACCTCATGGGTAAGATTGATAGCATTATTAAAGGTTGAATTTGGACCCTTTGTGTTCTCTTTTGCTCTCCTGCCTTCTGCTATACTATTATACAGTAAGAAGGCTCTCACCAGATGCTGACACCTTGACAGTGAATTTTCCAGCCTCTAGAACTGTAAGACAATAAATTTCTGTTCATTATAAATTACCCAGTTTCGGGTATTCTGTTATAGCAGCACAAAATGAACCACAAAGTCATTATTTTTAAAATGTCCTAAAAGAATATTAATGCATATCTGTATTTGCTTATATATGCATAAAATGTCTTTGGAATAATTTGTAGCTTTTGGTGAGAGGACGCTGGGTATCTAAGGGACAGAGGAGGGAGGCAGATATTTATGCCTTTTTGATTTTGGAGTTACATGAATACATTACCTATGCAATCAATCA
The DNA here is from genome assembly GCA_027257055.1 of Cephalopachus bancanus. Classification (NCBI taxonomy): domain Eukaryota; kingdom Metazoa; phylum Chordata; class Mammalia; order Primates; family Tarsiidae; genus Cephalopachus; species Cephalopachus bancanus. The sequence continues at coordinate 484,261 of JAPVLO010000415.1, forward strand.
TTCAAACAATAAAATCCCTCTCCAGACCCCAAGTCACCTTACTTCTTTCAAATAGTTTCTTTACTTGGCCTCTGGGAAAACACATATTCTTGGTTTTCCTCCTATATCTCTGGTCACTTAGTTTCCTTTGTTGGCATTTCTACCTCTTCCTGAATCCTTAATTTTGGAATTTTCCAGAGCTCAGTCCTTGGCCACCTTCTTCCCTTTATCTACATTCACTCTCAGTGTGATTTGTATTAGGCCTATGGCTTAAAATGTGTTCTATATGCTAATGGCTCCCACTTTTATATCTCTATCCCTGACCTTCAGATTAGTATACTGAACTGCCTACTTGCCATCACCACTTGGATATCTAATAAGTAGGTCAATCTTAACTTGCCCAAACAGAATTCTTGATTTTCTTTTTCAGGTATGTTCCTTTCCCAGTTTTCCCTATCTCAGTAAATGGCATCACCATTCTTCCAGTTGCTCTGCCAGAAATTCTTGCTTCCTCTATTTCCTCATTACTACACATTTGATAAGCAAGTTGAATTGTTAATAACATACTTTTTATTACCACTTTCATTACCATCTCAATCCAAGTCACAGTCATATTCCCACTGATCAGTAACATAGCCTGAGAATGGTCCTTATTTTCCCTTTTGCCCCCTTCAGATTATTCTTTCCACAGCACTCAGAGTGATTTTTCTAGAATCGAAAGGTGCCCCAAACTCCTCACTATGACTTACATAGCTCTACAATGTGATCTGGCCTCTGCCTATCACTTTAATCTCACCTTTGCTTCAGCCACTGGCCTTGTTGTTGTTCCTCCATATCAAGTTTGCTCGGGATTTTGTATTTACTATTTCTTCTGCCTGAAACACCCTTCATAGATCTTTATTCAATTATTTACCAAGGTTTCCTCTCAGAGAACACCTTATCTGAACTAACAACCTTCCATTTCTCCCTTTAGCCTCTTGCTCTGATTAATTTTTCTTCATATCTGACAATGTATGCACTTGTTTTATTGCTTGTATTCCTCTCTTAAAAGGTAAGCTACACAAGGGTGGGGATTTGTCTGTCTTACCACTGACCCTGTATTCCCAGTGCCCATTAACAGTGATGGCATAATAAGGTCTTAAAAATTAATGAATGTACTACAATTAATGTTTAGTCAAATAAGGATAGCAATATGATAAACATCTGAGAAAATAACTTAAAAAATTAATAGCCATGATATCATCAACATTTAAGATAGTCCAACTGGCCAGGCGCATTGGCTCAAGCCTGTAATTCCAGCACTTTGGGAGACTGAGGTGAGAGGACTGCCTGAGCCCAGGGATTTGAGACCAGCCTGGGCATCTTGGTGAGAACTTGTCTCTACAATATATCAAAAAAATTAGCTGGGCATGGTAGTGCACGCCTGTCGTTCTGGCTACTTGGAAGGCTGAGGTAGAAGGATCACCTGAGCCCAGCCGGTCGACGCTGGGGTGGTTATGAGCATGCCACTGCACTCCAGCTTGGTGACAGAGTGAGGCTCTGACTCAAAAAAAAAAAAGATAGTCCAATCAACTGTGAGCAGAGACTTGCTCTAAAGGTTCTATCAATATACACAAGATACTAACGTAGAACACCACATCAATATATAAACCAAATTAGTAATTCAAACATCCAAAGCTTATAAATAGTACTTACCAACCAAACTTGCTGTACAAAATATTCGACCACTTTTTTCTAGAATCTCATGAAATTTTAATTGACATGCTGCAATTGTTTCATAATCTGTGCTATAAGCTTGGTGGACTTCAAGAGTAATAGTATTCTTCTGAATGTATTGCAAAAATAAATCATTAACATGAACAAGATATTGAGAAGTGAAGTTATATTCCGGGTGAGGGCCTCGCACTATGGGAGTTGTCTGCAGTTCAAAATCATAGAAAGCATAGGTACAGAAAGTCACAGGCTCTTTATCTCCAGATGCCTGTAAAACCTCAGAAGAAAAGGTCACTTTGTTAATATGAATTTCAAATAGATTTTCGCCTCGTTCTAAGTGGATGGTTTCATCAAATTCATCAACAGAGTCATCTGGCATGATTTCTGGTTTAAATTTGTACTGCTTGGTGCCATAGGCAATATCCTTTAATTGGGCTGCAAGAGGAGACACACAGTTTAGAGATTTCAAAATATTGACATATGAAGATGCAAACTGGTTTTTGAAGTGGTAGGAAGTCTGATTACTTTCGGTGAATAGTCAATCTTCAATTCTATGACTAAACTATTTCTCTGTAAATAATACTTTATTATATGGATATTCGTCATTTGTTTTGACATCACTTATTAAGCAACAAGAAAACTTCAACTTCAGTCATAATATAGCCTAAGTTAGGAAAGAGGGGAACAAAAATCAAAAGAAAAAAAGGTCTCTGAATGAATAGCTGAGGTAACTCTACTCTACTCTGCCTCTATATTATCCATTATCTCCTCTCCTATAAAGTCAACTTCTTTTTCTACTGGGTGCTTCCTTTTAACTTATTAAGATGTATACTTTTCTACTTTTGAGGATGATGATATATATATTACCTCCATTATGGCAATGGTTTCACAGTTGTGAACATACACCAAATTGTACACTTTAAACATGGGTGGATTAAAGCATGTTAATTATACTGCTCTAAAATTGTTGTTTGAAGATATGTGTTTCTAGATACACATTTTCCCCTAATGATATACTCAGATTTCCAGGAAAAATAATATGTATATGTCTCCAACTACTCATTTAACAGATACTCCTGCAACCTGCAAACAGCATCTGCCTTACTTTTCCTTGAAATACTCCAGAAAAAGCCACCAATAGCCAATACATTGCTAGACTTACTGGGTGCTGGTCCTTGTGCTACTTCATTCTTTGCCCCATTGGACATTAATGACCACCTTTTCTTTTGTGAACTTTTGTCCTGCCTTGGTTTCATCTCCACTGCTTCTCCTCCCATTTCTTTTCTCATTCTTTAGGGTTTCTCTTTCTCTGCTTGCTGGGGTTCTGTTTTTAATTATCTTCTTAGCGTATAAATTCTCAAGGGTTATTTTGTCCACTTTTATGACTTTTGTCACTGTCAATATGCTAAAGGTTTCTGTATTTCTATTTTAAATTCAGACTTCTTTACTCGATTCCAGACACATATATCCAGTGTTTTACTTAATCCTCTATCTATCTAGATATCCCACAGGCACATCAAACTCAACATATCCAAAACAGAATGCATCATATTGTCTTCTAACTATTTCTGTACTTTAAATCTCAAGTGATGATGTTAGCATTCATCCAGTTGTACAACTCTAGAGATTCCTTTTCTTTTACTCTCCTCATATCTATACAACTTGTTTAACACTATTTCCTAATTCTTCTTCTTTTTTTTTGAGTCAGAATCTCACTCTGTCACCCAGCTAGAGTGGAGTTCAGTGGCACCATTATGGCTCACTGTAGACCCCACCTCTTAGGCTCAGGCAATTCTTCCACCTCAGCCTCCTAAGCAGTTGGGACTACAGGTGCACACTACTCCTGACTAATTTTTTATTTAATTTTTTGTAGAGACGAATCTTGCCATATTTTCCCAGGTTAGTCTCGAACTCCTGGACTCAAGCAATCCTCCTGCCTTGGCCTCCCAAAGTGCTGGGAATATAGATGTGAACCACCGTGTTCAGCCTGTTTCCTAACTTTTTATCAAATTTGTCCCTGCCCTCACTATCTCCACTATACTTATTTATACTCCCAGGTTACTACCTAGATTATTATGGAACTCACACTGCTTTCTTCAAATCTTACCCATTCTTCCCAATACCTGCAGCACAATTTCCAAAATGCAATTCTGAGTGTATCACTCCCTACCTTAAAATTGCTTGGTGACTCTCCAAGTTAATACATTTCTAACTCATCAATCATCAGGGTGGCAAGCAGGCCTTCATGATTTTGTTTTTTCTAGCCTATCTCCAGATTCTCCTGCTTTTACAAATCCTGAGTTCCAATTAGATGGTTCCCCAGTGCAGTTTCCCAAATACACTGTAATGCTTCACATCTACCTGCATCACTTACTGCTTGGAATGTTTTGCATTGCTTTTACTTGTCATCTTTAAAGATTCCATGCCCACTGTGTGAAGTCCTCCCTGAGTCTTGAGGTAGAAATAGGCATTCTCTTTTCAATACTTCCAATATAAAATACTGTTTATATTTTCTTAGCTTTACACTCTTATAGTAAAATATAACCATCTATTTACTTGTCTACATCTTATAAGTTCCGTGAGGGTGGTGCCTCAGTTTTTTTCCTATTTGTATTTTTCCTGCCTAGCACTTTGCCTAGGATGCATTAGAGGCTTGATCATGTTTATGGAATGAATCAACGAATTTACGGGACAGATCAAATATATCAGTAAGGATTTAGTAAGACTTGAAAGGAATGAAAATCCCAAACTCTGTGACCTCCCTTTTAACCAAGAAAATTCCATTAAGCAAATTTTTATTGAGTACTACTTGGAATAAAAGGTCCACAATGCTCCTTGACTTTTGGAAAGCTCTGTTTAGTCAGATAAAGATATTTATTGAGTTCTTCTACATAGAGCAGAAGTTTTCAAAGTGTGGTTTGGAAGCCCCTGAAGGTCTGTGAAACCATTTTGAGGGTCTGTGAGGTCAAAACTATCTCTATAATAATACTAAAATGTTATTTGTCCTTTTTATTTTTATCCTTTCACAAGTATATAATGGAGTTTCTTGGAAGCTACATGGTATGTGATATCACAACAGATTAAATGTAGGAGCAGATATAAAAATCCAGCTGTTTTCGATTAAACCAGACCCTAAAAAGACTTGCGAAAATGTTAAAAATTAAAAAAATTTAAAACAATGGCACTCTTCTCACATTTTTTGTTTCAGAAAATATAACAAAAAAATAAGCACTGCAATTTTGTGTTAGCGTGTAATGAGTTCATTATGTTTTAATGTAAATTAAAATATTAAAAAATTTTTTCCCTTTTTTTTTTTTGAGTTGGACTCTCACTCTGTCACCCAGACTGGAGTGCAGTGGCATGCTTCTGGCCACTGCAGCCTTGACTTGCTGGGCTCCGGTGATCCTTCCATTTCAGCCTTCCAAGTAGCTGGAACTACAGGCACGCACTACTATGCCCGGCTAATTTTTTTATTTATTGTAGAGATGAGGTCTCGCTAAATTGCCCAGGCGGGTCTTGAACCCGCGGGCTCAGGCAATCCACTCACCTCAGCCTCCCAAAGTGCGAGATTACAGGCTGAGCCACTGAGCCTGGCTTTTTTCACTTTTAATTTCCAATATTATAAATATCAACAAATATAACTCATCAACAAAGGCCTTTGTGAATCTCAATAAGTTGTAAGAGTGTAAAATTACTGCAGTATAGAACACTGAATTAAGTATCACATGGCAGTGGACATGAAAGAGAGACAAAGTATTTATCATTGTAGAACTTATTTGTGGTTACAGAGAATAAAACTCCAACAGCTGAAGAACACCTGTATACTTCCCAAACATAGCTTTGGAGTACATGAGAAGAAAACTGGGTAGGTAAGTGCTGAGCTAGTGTTTTTCAACATATAGTTTTGCACCTGCATCTGAATAGCTTGCAGTTATTTCTAAACACAATATAAAGATGCATGGGCTGCAGAATCTCTAAGGGCAGGGCCCAGGAAGCTACATTCTAAATAAGTCCCTCAGATGATTTTCCTACTTGCTAAAGTCTGAAAATCACTGTAAGGGCATTTCAAGCAGAGGGATGGCTACCTTCCTGGCGCAGGTGAGCACTGAGTTAGATTATGAAGCAGGGAAGGGTATGTATATCTTGGAGTAAAGAAAGAAAAGGAGGTTTGGGCAGAGCAAACAGCAAGAACAAAGGCATGGTAATGGGACTGAGCAAGATGATCTGGCAAAGAGCAAGCATACCTGTTTGGTTGAGGTGCACAGGTTGCTTAGAAGAGAAATTCGAAAGGTGGTGGTAAATTTGAGTCTGTGGTACTTTATTTAGTACTCAGAAATCTTGACTACAACACTACTTGAATGAAAAAAACAGTAAGAAACTACTAAAAATTCTTTTCTTGAGTAGAAAAGAATCAGATGAAAATAGCCTTTCTGGTAACTTATTAAAGCTATAAATTGGGGAAAAAACAGCAAAAAAACATTGCTAAGTACAGATTTGGATGACTTTGTCAACTGTTATAAAATTCAATCTTCTAGTTAGTGGGGACAAAAAAATTGTGTATGTTGTACCTTCTAGTTTCTGGATGCGTGCAGCCCTGATATCAAGAAGATGAACATACTGTTCCACTTTGAGTTCATAATCTTGCTGCAAGTTTTCCATCTTACGCATCACTGCCTCAACCTCCGTCTAAAAAATAAGGGATAAGCTTCAATATTTACGATTACTTCCATTTCATTACTCAAGGATATTATGATTCAGTATTTTCTAGATTCTGGAAATACCAAGAGCTGTAAATCATGGTTTCCTGACCTCAAATAGCTTACAGTTTAGAAAATTATGCTTGGCAATGTTCACAAATCAAAAGTAAAATAGACAAAAGACAAAACTCCAGCTTCCCTTTTATGGAGGTGAGTCTTCATTTTGCCATAAGCTAACATAACATGGTTGTAGCTGGACTTCAGGATAACTATAACTCATTTGTGGAATGTGCTAATACTAATAAAGGTGCGTTCATAGCCACTATTCATTCCCTAAAACCAGGAACTTAAAAGAATTATTTGATTGGATAATCAACAGAACAAACAGGCAACCTACAGAATGGGAGAAAACATTCACAAACTATACATCTGATAAAGGACTAATATCCAGAACAAAGAACTCAAGCAAATCAGCAAGAAAAAAAGCATAAAAGAGCAGGCAAATGCCACGAACAGAAATCTTTCAAAAGAAGATATACAAATGGCCAAGAAATATATGAAAAAAATGCACAACATCACTAATCGTCTGGGAAATGCAAATCAAAACCACAATGAGATATGACCTTACACCAGTCAGAATGGCCATTATTAAAATATCAAAAACAATAAATGCTGGCACAGATGCAGAGAAAAGAAAAAACATACACTGTCAGTGGGATTGTAAATTAGTACAATAAATTAGTACAACCTCTATGGAAATCGATATAAAGATTTCTCACAGAACTAAAAGTAGATCTACCATTCGATCCAGAAATCCCACTACTAGGTATCTACTCAAAGGAATAGAGGCTGTTATATAAAAAAGGCATCTGCACCCTTGTTCATCACAGCATAATTCACAATTGCAAAGATGTGGAATCAACCTAAATGTCCACTGACTGATCAGCAGATAATGAAAATGTGGTATATATATACACTGTGGAATACTATTCAGCTTTAAAAAAGAATAAAATAATGCTTTTTGCAGCAACTTGGGTGGAATCGAAGAATATCACCCTAAGTGAACTAACTCAGAAACAGAAAACCAAAAACCAAACACCACATGTTCTCACTTATAAGTGGAAACTAAACTGAGAATCTGAAAAGACATAGAACATGGTAAAATGAACACTGGAGACTCAAAGGGGAGAGGGGGAAAAGGGTAGAGGAATAAAAAATCACCTATTGGGTACAATGTGTACAGGTGGGGTGGTAGGAAAACATAAAGCCCAGACCAAAAACTATTTGTACCCCCTAAAGCTACTAAAATAAAGAAAAAAGTTAAATGAATAAAATTATTTGTTTTAAAACTATTTATTTTAAGTGCTTAGCTGTAAGGCTAAATTTCAGAGATGTGGTAATATATGTTAATAGTTGATAACAGATGATAACACATGGTACTTAGGTAAATTATCAGTAGAAAGTTACTTGATTTAGTGTATTACATTACCTGATAATCTCTATTAATTTTGTGTTGCATAATTAGCATGTTTCTTGTCTTTTCAAGTTCTTGCACTGTTTCTGCATGAGTTGCTTGCAGCTCTCTCATACAGCGTTCTGGATCTTTATTAATTTTACTGTCTACTTTCTCTAAAAAGGAAAGGTCTCCACTTTTCTGTTCCTTTCGAGCCTAAGACCAAACATGTTTTATTACTGAAACAAGAATTTCTAGAATGCAGTTGTATGAATTAATATACATGTAGTGAGAAACAATCATTAATTGAAAACATATATTTCTATTTTTTTCCACCAGGAATAAAGTAGTCCTGATATTTGGAAAGACGACTGAAACAGTTACAGGGAAATAAAAATAAAAAAAAGTCTGTTACTTCATGACATGTAAAAGGATCATGTACATTTATTTTTATTTCTTTATTTGATTAAAATCTACACTGTGATCTAAACGGAAAGAAGTGTATTTTCTTGGGTCTTCTTGTAAATTACAGAATATTCTAGAACTGGAAAATATCTTCTTGTTATATTGCTAATTCAATATTTTACTTAACAGGGTGCACACCAAAGTCTCAGGGCAGAAAATTGTTGATTTGTTATATAAAGAAGCAGGTAAAAGTAAAATGTTTGCTACAATTAAAGAACGTGCTTTAAGTAAGAGTTTTGGAAATCTATTTTAATGTAATTTTGATATCATTATGAAATATGTATATGCTGTAACTAAATGTCACCTGACCACTTTTTCTAGTAGAGTTGATATTTGATATTTGTATATGTGTAAAAGATGCACTACGTTTCAGAGGATGAACAAATAATTCATTGTCCAAATTAAAGGATTACATATAAGCGTTAGCATTATGCTGAAAAAGTTATATGTAGACAGGAAAATCGTGGTGAAGTTCAGAATGTTACCTTTATAAGTAGGAGAGCTTCACTCAATTCATCAGCATTAACATTATTCTCCTGTAATAGATTAAGTAAAAGCTCACATTGAGTTATTCATAAAAATACAAGAGACATGCCAACTATTCAGATTATCCTCATGGAACATAAGCTACATGGTATCGTGAGTTAATAAACTAAGTAATATGTTTGTATTCTTTTGTTTTGTAGTATAGTGTTCTTTCTATGCATAAAATATTTAGATATAAATTGAGTTTATCTCCTAAATAAGAAAATAATTCACCTGGTTGTAAAACTTCATTCGGTTTTCTAGTTCATCAAGTTGTTGCTTTTGTTCCAGATACTGTAACTGTAGTTCTCTATTCTCTTGAATGAGTTTCTCATTTTGGTCTTAAAAATAAAGTCAACATAATTGGAAAGGTAGGCGAGAATTAGGTCTCAGAACACATTTTATGTTACTTTCATTCCTGTTACACACCATGCTTGATCTAGTATTGTTCTGGTCAGAGATAAAATTGAGCTTGCACCTAGGCAAAGGCAGCAGGAGAATGAGAATAAATGAACACTATCATGTGTCTACCATATGATACGCTTGCTTATCACAAACCTAAGACGTAAGTTCCTAGTATTAATATAAGGAAATTGTGGCCTCTGGGACTTCAAAGGAATGTTCTATTTAAAATACCTAAGAAAATATGTTTCTAAATCTAAGATTTTTTACTTACTTAATAAGGGTCCTGAAAAGCATGCAAAAAAAAAAGTTTTAGTTTTCTAATTAACTTCTTTGAATTTTCTTTTCCCAACTTAGTGTAAAGTTTCTGTATTAAAACAAGGTTATTTCTAGAGGGTGAGAAATATTGCATGTCAGGTACAATGTACACTATTCCCATGGGTTACACTAAAACTCACACTTCGCTATGTTATACATCTATGTAACAAAAATGCACTGTACCCCTAAATCTATAACTTTTAAAAACAGATTAAGGTCATTTCTCTGATAAACTGAGTCCATAATTTAATCAACCATATTTCCAACACATCTGTTACAATAGGAGAGATCGAGTCTCAAGCAATGGATGCGGTATCAATAATATGTCATGTGTATCCTTTATTCACTGAATTCATACTATTAATTAGCAAGACATGGATATAGAGCTATTGCTAAGAAATGGATAATTGCTGTTTGCCTAGGCGCTTAATTGCAATAAGACACAGCAGAAGTATAGTGTAGAACTTCAGAAGACAGCAAATTCATAAACATACTACATTTTCAATCCTTGCAAACATGCTCAGCATTTTTTTTTTTTAAAGCATAATAGCTAACTAGTAAATGCACTGCATTCATGAGTCTCGTGTTTGTACGTGTATTGCTCGCTAGAGTTCATTGTAGCAGTCAGGTATCCTTTGTTGACTCCCTATGGACTAACTAAACCATGTCATCCAAAGTGTCTCCACTAATTTCATCCTGCTCTCAACGATTTATATTTATCATGTCTTCAGTTTAAGTTGTACATTTTTGTTTCGTTGTCTTAAAAAAAAAAATCAAAACATTTGCCAAGAATTCTTTACATGAATTTAATATTGATTGCATTTTATACAAAAATATATTTTTGACTTTTAAAAGGCTTTGTGATCCCAAGCTATAAATACTATCCATGTAAGTAAATGTATAAATACTACATATAAGTAAAAAGGTTAAATTACACAGTTAAGAATGGACTGAATTTGAATCTTTTGATGTCACACACTTCTTAACAATCTAAAAAGTAAAAAAAAAAAAAAAAATAAAATAAATAAAAAAAGTGACCACAGGGTATGCGGAGGCATTTTAATATCAAATATACTGTATAAACACTTTTATCCTATTGATAGAAGGGTAAAAGTTTATTCTAGAGTACAAATTTCTTATATCTAGTTAACTAAAATAAATGATTTCCAAATATGACCAATATTTGGAAATTTTGAAGGTAAAGGTAAAATACTTGTTTTTAAACTAAAAATCAGGATTTTTATATAAATATGGATTCTTTTGAGATAAATTTTTTTGTTAGGGAAGATAATAAGAATGATTAGGTAACAAAAAGAAGGTAAATATTATCAGAAGGATATAAACTCAAATGTACTGAGGATGATATAATTTTATTCTTTGGCCAGTACAACTTTTAGGTATCTAAGAGTGAGCTAAAGTATAAAGGACATGAGTGTTCCATCATTATCCTGATACAGTATATTTTGATTATTATTTTTATGTTCTAGTTTCTCTTCCTTTCAACGTTTTCAGAGCAGGGTTTCTAAGAATAATATGCTATTAGTTATAAATAAACTTATTTAAATGCTTCCATCCTTTCCTTATTTCTGTTTCAACAACAATGTCTCCACCACTGATGCTTTTTTTTTAGGACATTATTAGTAGAAAATAACTTAGTGGGAGAAGACATTACTAAATACCAATAACCTTTTCTCTACTGAATTTTATGTAGGATTATCCACTATTTTTCCATTCTCAAACTGTTTATTGGGGATATAATCCTGGGTCTTAAAAAAGCACTGAAATATTGTAGTTCAAAAAGGAAATAGACTTGCTGAATTATAATATGAAAAAACAAAGCACTCTGTACAAGATGAAAAATAACCTTCTTACCTTACGATTTGACAAAAAGCAGGTTAAGCTAAACAGCATTTTATTCAAATGAAATAACATTTCACTCTTTCAAAATTATGTTCTTCCAGCACACCATTAATAAGCAAAGTGCAGAGAACAATTTCAACTAAACAATTTTCAGAGCTCCTTTGTGCTAATATCTTCAGCTGTGATCAATATAACCATATGTCTTATGCTGAATTATGCATTTCAGCTAAAGATAGAAAGGAACTTTCAAAAGCAAGCCTTTAAACACATGCAGTTAATTTAAGCATTAACCAAATGCAAACTGCATTTACATATCCTTCCCCCACATATTCACACAATCTGAAACTAATTTGTACCTTGAATAAAGAGGTGAGTATTCTCTAAAAATAATTTGCCAGTTAGATGAATGACTACAAGAAGCCAAGGAAACATCTTCTGGCAAAGAACACTTGATACATGAAAAGGTAAATGTGTGAAGAGACTTCAAAGTAAATTAAACAATTTCAAAATCTGTAACACAAAAAGGAACTTTCTAAATATTAAAAGATTTGCTTAAATAAACAGTTTCAATTTTTTATGTATTATTTTCCTGGAAAAATGGTTAAAGGCTGTAATATTTTTCTTGTAACCTATTGTAATATTTCCACAAAGAAACAAAAACTTAAATCCTTGTAAATTTGAGGTATTCAAACAAAAAATAACTGTAAAATAATAGTTGCATTAAAAATATTCAGTTCTAGCAAATTTTCTTTAGAAAATAATTGGATAAATATGTAAAGGTTTGTGTAGAAAGATGTTGCTTATGATACTTTAAAAAACTGAAGCTACTTTAATGTTAAATAAAAATTTTTAAGTAATCTATGGTATCTTCTCATGCTGGAAAATTATAACAGCCATTATAAATAATGATGATATAGATTTACATTTATCAAGGAGTGATTTCACAATATATTAGATAAAAAAGCGTATTATAAAACTATAGCTCTACATTTAGAAATAACTCTGAAAGGACATAAATCAAATACTAGCAATGATTTTCTTGAGGATTGTGGGATTAGTTTTAGAATTTTTTTTGTTTACTGTACTCTTTTTCATAGTGTACATGAGTTATGTTTATTATTAAAAAAAATCCCCCAACATATGAATAGTCACAAAAAGATGAGGAATGAACCAGATGGATTAAAATAACTTAATAAGTGTAATAAGAACCCTCGGAATTAATTCAATTAAGATCCACTCTTTTAAGAAAAGTTTCTAGACACCAATTCAGATGTTTAAAAGAGAAAAGTTTTGGAATTCTCGATATCTATATAAACACAAAAAGTATAGAAATAAAAAAGGTTTCTCTCATTTCCCTTTCCTTTAAGAATACATAATTTATCTGTTTTTGGAAAAGACAGAGAATACAGAGCACTTCCACTTTCTTTAGTAAACAAGAACTTATTGAGCAACTACTAAGACAAAGCACTTTGTTAGGCATTTTGTATGTGCTTTTGATATAAAAGCTTTAAACAAATCCACCAGGTCAGAAAACATGTCAGCACCATTTTATTTCACTTACAATCTTCTAGAGAAAAATTCATAATCTGTCATCTAATTTAATTACTTAGTAAACAAATATTGCACTAGTGTTGTTTCACTGAAGTTAAGACTCCATTGATTATAAGATGCATCCCAATATTAGAGATGTTAAAATGTGAAAACATTATGTTCCTTATAGTCAGTAAATATGGAATTGTGGTCTAAAAATACGAGTACTAACTAGAAACATGATTGTTTTTTAGTGAGTCTGTATTAAACTTTTAAATATTCTCATGCAACTGAATTACAAATCTTCAAAAAGAGCAACCTTATTATCATGTTACTTGGTTTATCTAGTGGATGAGCAAACATACAACTTAAAGCAAACAATGTATTTCCTGGTTGCACATTTGTAGGTATATGTATGTGTCTGTAATATAGTAAAATTCAAATACCTTCTTTCATTGTAATTATTTAACTTCTATGAGATAAGAAGAGTGAGATCTGTGATTTCTAATATGGAACTTATTAATGATTATTAATCATTATCTCATTATGATTAATTATCGTCAGACAGATCTTCCCTATTTAAACTATCAAAAACAGCAAGCCAACTACTTCTGCCACTTTCTGTTATTTTTACCCTGCTTTTGCCCCATTTCCATTTGCCACCATCTCACATATTACATATTTAATTGTTCATTTCTTCCTATTAAATTTACATTTCATGAATGCAAGACCTTTGTTTTATTCATTGCTGTATTCCCAGAACTTAGAAAAATGCCTAGCACTTGCTGATACTCAATATAACACTTTTTTGACTGTTGAATAAAGAAAGGCTCAGAATTTAGGAAAATTAAAGACTAACTAAATAAGAATAACTCTGAGAAAAAGCAATTCTTTTGGCATGTACACTAGGCTGAGTATGAGAAAGTTTGAGCAATTGAAAAATTCATGAACATGGATGACTTTGTCCTCACTATTTAGCAAGGTGACTGGCAAACATCAGGCCCCACAATACATAGTGAGCGATTCAACGAATAAACATCAGCTGTCTGAAATGAGTAAGTCAGTAGATATTATACATGTACCTCTTTCAGTTTTTAGTCTGTCAAGGATTTCAGTTTTGTCTGTTAAATCAGATTTTAAGGCAGTCTCGAGCTGAGCAATCTGTACTTTCAGCTGCTGCTCCTTTAACTTCCATTGCTCTTCATGGGCAGCACTGAAGGCACTGCAAAACACACGTGACATGCAAGGAAAGCTTGGAAATCAGCTTCAACCGAAAACAATAAAGAGAAAAGCTTTTAGTGGCACAGAGACCACTGTCATCATGTCTTAGGAATTAAGTAAACATATGCTGGTCTGCTGCTGTTGAAACCGAGGCGCCTTTCTCAGGCTGCGGTTAGGGAACATGAAAGAGTTTGTGGGATGAGCAAAGGAACTGGCCTTAATTTAGAGCTCTAAAGTCAGAGAAGTTGGCAGTGTGCAGCTTTTGTGGGACTAGTAAAGGAATTCAGATACTGTACATGCTCCAGAGGAATCCACAATTCCAAACCTCAGTAACTGACATCGGACAAAACCATTCTCTCCCACTTACAAACCTCTTAAGACAGAGAAAATGGACTTTTCACCTGATCTTTAATTCTGTGAAACTTTTGAAGAGTCTGTAATAATAACATGTTCAAAAAATACCGGCCACAAAATGATACCATATTTAAAGACAGTAATTCTGATATTGATTAAGTAGTGATAACTCAGTTTTTGTCCTAAAAAACAAAAACAATAGGCTGGGAACAAACAATTTTACTTGTAACACATGACTGGGATGAAAACCAATGGTCTGGCCTGATAAGAATGACAAAAAAGAATTATTATTCCTCAGTAAGAGTGTAGCAGTTTAAACTACAGTTAAAATCAAGACACTGCATATCAGAAGAAAGAAACAGTTGGAAAACAACTACATGGTACACAGAAAGTATACAATAAACATTCATTTTTCTAGTGGTTCCTAAATGCTGGCCTAGACACTGGTGCTAGACCAGCTGTACTAAGGACATTCAGGAAGATTTCACAATGAAGATCCAAGGGCCCAGGAATTCATATTTTTATAAAGCTCCCCAGATGATAGCCAGGTTTTGGAAAAACTGATCTTGATCTGTATTTCAGCAGAAAACCATTATCTGTGAAGCTTGATATGACTGAATAATCATCAACAGCTTTGACCATTTTACTTATTTTAAACCCAGTAAATACAACAAAAACTTATAAAATCTGGCTTTATACTGACAATAAAGTAAATGGAAAAGAAACGTATTATTGAAAATTGCCCTAATGTTGCTCCTAGCTAGTTGTGAGTTTGTATTCCAAAAGAGGTATTTTCCTGGGAGGTACAGCTTTTCAAGAGCAAAATTGTATATTCATTTCACATTCTGAATGTTTTTACTGTATTTAAAATAACATGACCTTGAAAATAAATGGAATTCTAGAAGTTTCACTAAATATATCTGTTTCACCTATCAATATTCCCATTTCACATATGGAACCTTAAAAGATGTATGGATCTATATACCAATATTTTAAGTTAATTTTGTCGAAGATACAATGACCAAGGTTCAAATGAAATCCAAATACAATACAACTTTATTTTTATTTTATTTATTTATTTATTTTTTTGAGTTGGAGTCTCACTCTGTCACCCAGACTGGAGTGCAGTGGCCGCTCCCGGCCACCGCAGCCTCGACCCGCTGGGCTCCGGTGATCCTCTGCCTCAGCCTTCCAAGTAGCTGGAACTACAGGTGCGCGCTACCACACCCGGCTAATTTTTGTTTTATCGTAGAGATGAGGTCTCGCCAAGTTGCCCAGGCGGGTCTCGAACCCACGGTCTCAGGCAATCCACTCACCTCAGCCTCCCAAAGTGCGGGATTACAGGCTGAGCCATGGAGCCCGGCTGCAATACAACTTTAAATACCAAACTAAATAACATTCCTTTACCTGTTCATTTAAAAAATAAAGAACAAACATAATCTCTATGTCTGGACAAACTGCGTATATCAAACACATACATATATATGTGTGAATGTGACTATACACATGTACACATGTGTATGTGTGTGTGTCTTGTTTTATTAAAAACATGTACTACTCAGAAAAAAATTAGCATGGTGAAATAGGCACAACTGCACATTATATCAGACGCCAAAAATTAGAAACAGTAGTGTTCCAATAGCATTAGTACCAGCAAAAATCACCAACAGCTAATCTGGCAGAAACATCAGAAGCTGTATGTGTTTAAATTAAGAACAATTTAGCAGCCTGGTTTTTCCAAACCCACAAAATACTAGTGTAAATCAGCATAAGTCAATCTGAATTTAGTCCACTGCTATCTTCCCTCTAAATTTAGGAGTACATTCCACTGGAGTTTCATGAGGAATTCCTTTTGAATTTACTGTATTCCTCTATGCTTGGAGCCATCTGTGTAACTATAAATGGTGAACCACATCTGGCCTCATTTTCTTTCTAAGGGCTGTGTACATGATTAAATCTGAATATGAGAACAGCCATTAGGAACCTTTTATTCATGAAAATGTTTTTGTATATTGCCTATAGTGACAACTGAGAGGGGATCATAGTTGGTCTTTGTACACATGTAACATGTTATGTTGCAGGACTGATAAAATGTCAGCCTGCCATAGAGTGCCCATTGGTGCCTGTGGTCACTGGCATGTCCACTGGCAGCTATGGGTCAGCATACTGTAAATACATGCCCTTGATCAAAAACATAAGACTGAAATAAAGCCAAAGTATTTATCTATGCCCAAAGGTCATTTTGAAATTCCAGTTATTCCAATGTTCAAGGGCATCCTAATGTAAGAGATAGAGAAGATCATCCATAAAGAAATCCATAGGTACTTTATTTAGGGTCTAGATGAAAATTAAATACATATTTACATCAGGATATTTCACTTACTGAAGGGAGATGATGCCCCACATGTACTTAAGAGTTTGATTTCTGAGAAGCAAAAAGTTCTCATATTTGATCACTTGAGATTTCATGATTACTAGAAGGTTACAGGGGACAGATACTTTACAGAAACAGAGTACAGAGCATCTATTGGTGGTCAGCAGTGCTCTTTTAAGATGACTATCACATCATAAAACCTTGATTCATTCAATTATTAAGTGGGATAATATCATCCTAAATTCTAGATGAACACTTTTTAAAAGTAGGCATTAGATCAGTATTTCTCAATGAGTTAATACCTTAAAATTACCTTCAACAGATTTTTTGGACCCAGTCTCAAATTGACTGAATCAGAATTAGATGGTGTGGGAGTTGGGGGTGGCATGGGTGGAATAGGTGAAGATGCTCTAAAGAGTTGGCGAAACCCACATTTTATTATATATTTATTTTTTGAAACCTACATTTTAATAAATTTCCCACATTGTTATGCATTACAGTCAAAGAACTATTACATTAATCAGTTACATGATGCCAAAACTAACTTCAAATATGTAACCCAGCATTGCCATATTATAGTTTAGAGTTTCTCTCTTACCAAATAAAAAGATTAAACTGCAAAAAATTTATTCTGAACTTCTAAATTGTACATTTCTTAAAGTTATACTTATTTTTTGGCACTGTATCAAAAGTGTTTTAGCATATTAAAAAGGCTCATACCAAATACTAACATGAGGGTTTTGTCTTACCAGATGATTCTCTAATATGTCATATGTCAAGTAATAAACACATTCAGAATTTCATTTGAAAAAAGGAAGATGAGAATGCAATCTGCAAATCATATTTTTCTCCTGAAAACTAGCCAATTTTGAATAACAAACAAATGCTCTTCTTTCAAAAACATGCTAGCATTATGACTAACCAAGGGAGTATATGTAATTTTTGATGAACATTAGTTGTTGGCAATGATGAGTAACAGTGACACAAACAAAAGAGCTGTAAAGAATCTTAGAGACAATATTGATTTTTGTGGAGTTTCTCCAACTATACTTCTGGAAATATATTACATATATTTTAAAAAACTGTAATGGAGATTTTATAACTGACTATTCGATTATATGTGCTTGCTGAATTTTGTGCTTAAGTGTCATTAATTTTCTTTTGACGTTAAGTGTATTGACATTCATTTTACACATTTACTTCCATATACCTCACATAAAATTCAAGTGTAAGCAGCATAATGAAGTCTGTTTTTAGTGTGACAGGAAAAAAGTATAGCTCAAGCACAAAACATTAAAAAAAACTCCTCAAAGTCAAATTTACACTCTTAGATCATCTTCTAATATGTAAAGATAAAAGTTTTATGGTGATAAAAGTAAATATTGGAAAAACATGACTACATCAAAATTCCATTTATGCATGATTCCCAGCTAAGTCTGATTTTTTAAAAAAATTTCAAGACAGTATGTTCAGTAACGAATTGGGGAGAAGTAGAAAATTTAGAATTAATGGCCACTTATTTTCTTGTATTTAGACTATGTCAAATTACTTGAAATTACAAGATGTTAGGAAAAGAGTAAGCTAATAAAAATTTCTGAATGTATGACAGTTTAATTATTCCATGAATGTTTCCCTTTCACATATACAATTTTCCAATCAATTAAAATCAGAGAGACAGTTAAACATAGAGAAAAAAATTTAAGTTCCAGAGTAAAACATTTTGGATTTTAGTTCTATACTGGAGTCTCAGCAATGCTGTGTGACTCTGCACAAGTCTCAATTTTTCAGAATCAATTCCCTCACTTATGAAATCTGGGAATTGCATCTTTTCTGACATCTAATAGCATCTTGTGCAATTTGTATACTGACATTCCCCCCACCCCAATGTCCCCCTGATATACTGATATTTTTTCATTTTTATTTTAAATTGTCTTTATTTTATTTTACAGGTGTCAGGTACAAGTCTGGTTTAGTGATGTTTGGGCCTCCCACTGGTCCTCACTTCCCCTCGTTTAGGATGAGGTACCCTTAGTGATGTTATGTACCCCTCACAGTGTCCCACCACTGTCAATCCCTCTCTTGTAGTGTATACTGACATTTAAAATTTTCAAACACACATAATGATTTTAACTGGTCTCTGACCTTGTGTTGGTAATCCTTGATAAAATGACAAAAGATTGTCAACACTAATAGGTAAACAGCATAGATAATACAACCACTGGAACTGGAATAATATCTGACATTAATTTAGGTAACTTTCTAAAAGCAAACCAAAATAAAAGCCTATCTCCACACTCTTTGGGTATGATTTGTTTAATTTAAAACTGTAAATTTAATTTAAAAATATAAATTTAATTTAAAAAAGGTAAAACAGTTAAAAAGTTAACAATGTATCTATAGCTCAGATGGCTATTTTCTGAGGTTTCAGTATACACCTAATAGAAGTAACTTTTAAATATCAGCTGTAGCATATACTATTTAAATATGTATTAAATTTGCTTTCATGTAAACCTGTATTTATCATTTATCAGTTATACTAAAAAGACTTAAAAAAAATTACAAACACACACATACACACACAAATCTGTATCACTTAATCAAACTTAGATGTGGAGTAGAATTTTATTTCCAACATTAACAGAAGGGATTCATTTATTTTAAACACCCATAATTATGTAGTAGATTAAGCAACAAAATTGAGGCAGCCCTTTAAAATTTATCTTGAGATAATGATGCTGTGTTTCTTTTTATAAAGGACAGAGACAACTGTAAGTTAACACCTTTGTTTTTCCTCAACAGAATAACTCAGCTAATAAGCTGGGGAGCCCAGTGTGGAGATCAAAAGAAGTTCAAATATAAGCTCTGTTACTTCATATCTTTAAGAGGTGAGAAGTATCTCTTAAAGTTACTTAATTATATTTTATCTTTTGTCTGCAAAATGGGCATTTACAATGCCTATATTTCAAGGTGCTGTGGAGAATCTATAACAATGAAAATAGAGTATCACAGTATCTGCTAGTCTATAGTTAGTGTTCAATAAACGACAGCAGTTGTTACTGGCAACAAAGCAATATGGTTTTCTTAATAGTAATAGGCTACTGCTCAGGTTAAACAATTTATTCCTGGTGCCTTAAAAAAAACATATTTCTTTTATAAAGTATGCATATTTCTTGGTATCATCTGTTGCTAATTCTTTAATCATCATTATATATTCTGACAACAGCAAATGCTTAAAAATAAAAGAGCTCTAACAAAAGAATGAAAGAACACATGGAATCATGATTTACCTGTCATAAAGTTTATCATAGTTTTCCTTTAAAAGTTCACGTTCCTTTTCTAAATCATTAATTCTATCCTGCAGCTAAAATGAAAAGAAAATCACACATTAGGTGATTGCCATATAAAACCATTTGGGGGATTTAAAAAAAAATTTAAAAATTCCATATGGGAGGAAGCTAACATGTTTCAGTCTTAATTTCTAAGTTGTAGCTGCTAATTAGACCACTTATATTGTCTGCATTTAATTCAGCATTGATTTTTCCAGGTTGTTAAATAAACATGAAATTAATATCCTTGTTTTAATTTAGCAGAAACGTATGCAATACTTTATGACAACATGTGACAGAATTCAATAAAGAATATGCTAAGAACTTGCTGTTAAGTCTTAGGAAACATAATATTTTTTACTTTCTACCATGATGAATTCCATCATTATATTCATTTTCTATTAATTTCCAACTGGCCCATACAAAATAAAAAGAATTAACTTTTCTTTATGTTCATGGTTCAAACAAATTGAGTTATATTAACCACTATTTATTCTGAAGACACAATTTTTCCCATTACCTGGAATTTACAAATAGCCAGTAACACATCTTATGAATAGATGAATAAATAAATGAAATTGCATATCTTGTTTTATTCCAATGAGTAATATTTTCAGAAATAAACTTGGGGTAATAGTTACATTCTTATATGTAGATTTCTGTACTGTGGTATTTATTTTTGTTTTATTCGTAAGTTTTTGCAGTCACAATTTTCCCTCATGGATCAGAGTTCTCTTAAAATTTATTTCATTTTCAAAATTCTCTTTTGATGGCAATAATAGACAGTAAAAGATTCTCCAAGATCACAACAGAATACAGTCATCTTATTTCATTTCTATTCCCTTAGGAAGTTTAACAGATTACAGAAAAAGACTATAATGATGAGTTTTCAAACAATTCCCTAAAAAAATTAGACAACTTCACAAAATTGCTGATATTGCAGAGTGTAACACCCATCTCCTCAGAAACAGAAATGTTTCTATAATTTTGTTTCAGTATCTCAAACAGCTAATAAGTTGTTATAGTTGAGAAAGTTAAACACCATAGGTAAACTGGCATCAGTTTTAAAATGTTATATTTTCTTTTTACTCAAGGATCTTTAATTCCTTGGGTAAACACTGGATCTCAGCACATTTACAAGTATTGTTAAACACTGATATGCTATTCTTATATTAACTACTACATTTTGCTGTGCTCAAAACACCATAAATACAGTTTATAATTTTAAAATAAATACAGTATTTGAAATAATCCTATTTTACTTTTTCAAAAAAGTTACAGGGACATTTTAATGTGACAGACAGCTAAACTCTTTGGGAGCTTACCTCTTCTATTCTTCTTTCAGAAAACTTCATAGAATGTAATTGTTTTTCAAGACTGCAGCATTTTAAACGCTGCTCTTTAAGTTGCATATTTAACTCTTCTCCATTTGCCATCAAGGCATCATGGCTGATCCTGAGAGTTCTTTGCTTCTAAAAAACAAAAATCATTTAAACATTATTTATGGATTGTGCTTTTAATAAATGATTACAATTCTATAAATTAATTTACTCCTGAAGTTCACATTATACAGCTTATTTTTCACATCACAAATGCTGCAGACATGCTACTTATTCATAGG
Organism: Cephalopachus bancanus; assembly: GCA_027257055.1. Classification (NCBI taxonomy): domain Eukaryota; kingdom Metazoa; phylum Chordata; class Mammalia; order Primates; family Tarsiidae; genus Cephalopachus; species Cephalopachus bancanus. The sequence continues at coordinate 506,099 of JAPVLO010000415.1, forward strand.
AGATATTCTCAAACTAAGTGTGACATTACAAGATAATACAGTTATCTTAGCACAGACTCGCATATTTTATTTCCTTCTAACATTTTTGACTTGTTGACAGTGACCGGTAAGTCATTTCATTCTCTCAATTAATTTTTTTTCTTTTTGCTGTTGTTACATTCATTGGACATACTGTCTAAAAATGCTGTAGAATGGGTCGAAAATCCTGACCACAGATATTTGAACTGAAGGAATTTGCTACCACACAATATAAACAGCCTTGGATGGTTAGCTTTTAATTTTAATACAACTACATTAAATGTTTCAATTAAAATAGTTATAAAGTCTTCCTAACTTAAAAAAAATGGTCTATTTATGACCATGCTTTAAATTAAATTTCATATACCTCAATGTCACATACTTCTTTTTTAAATAAAAAAGGTAATTACATTAAAGTCTTTTCATAGAGACCATATAACCATAACATGTAATGTCACCTGCTAATTAAAGTCTCTTAAGTCCTATTGACGTTTTTCTTCACTCATTTAAAAGAAACATGGCTATTGAGATATTCAGGTCAATTTTCATTAATCTTGGTATTATTACAGAAAGGTATCTTCAAGTGAGTGGCAGTAGTGGGAAACTGCTGCGGGGGGAGGGCAGGGGAGGGCCCACTTCATCAATAAGGGTACCTGATCTCAAACCAGGTGAAGTGGGGACCAAAGAGAGGCCCAAACTTTATCTGTACATGACCATTTGTATACCTAACCCTGAATTGTACCCCACATCTTAAAAAAAAAACAATGAGTATCTTCAGCTAGCTTTCTTTTCTTTTTTTTTTTGAGTTGGAGTCTTACTGTGCCACCCAGGCTGGAGGGCAGTGGCATGCTCCCGGCCACCGTAGCCTTAACCTGATAGGCTCAGGTGATCCTTCTGCCTCAGCCTTCCAAGTAGCTGGAACTACAGACATGCTGCCACGCGTGGCTAATTTTTTGATTTATTGTAGAGATGAGGTATTGTAGAGATGAGATTTATTGTAGAGATGAGGTCTCGTCAAGTTGCCCAGGCTGGTATTGAACCCGCGGGCTCAGACAATCCTCTCACCTTGGCCTCCCAAAGTGCTGGGATTATAGGTGTGAGCCACTGCACCACCTCAGCTAGCTTTCTCTGGACTCCTCACTTCATTCAGGCTGTTGACCTTAACCTCTCACATATTCACGTCTCAGTACTTCAAAAAAAGTACTGCTTAATATAAATTCTGCTCATCTGGAATGTTTTGGAGTTCATTAATTCCAGAACCTATGTTAATTATGCAGTGCCAACAAATAGGAGCCTTCTGATGGTACATTCCTGTGGGGCCATAGTACTTGTTAAAACAATCATGGGGATAAAGAATCCCAAGTACTGTCAACCTGAATGGTTAAGGTTTAAAATAAATACACTGATATGCGTACTCAAATATTTTCAAATAATGGTGGTAACGCCCCCAAAAATCACATCAAAGTAAACTTTAACAGAATATGATAACTGACCTATTCATAACTGATCTATCATCAATAATTTTATAAATGCTTAGAATTGAAGATATATGAAATACAGGGAAAACTTCAATCCTATGTGCCCATAACAAATTCAGATAAAATAAGTCAAAAATAATTTTTTTGGCATAAGATGATTTGTAAGAAATTGTTCATTATTTGAAGATGACATGGATATTTATAAAAGTCCAAGCAGTTAATTATTTCTTTAGCAGTTAATTATTATTTATTTAATTAACTTTTAAATAACAAACAATATATGAAGAGAAATATACACATTTGTGAATAAAAAGAGCAATCTTTAAAAATTTTTATTGTTATAATAATTCTACATAAAAAACCTTGAGTAGCACTATTTTTGAATCTTTTGCATCTATGTACTATCATAATAAAATAAATTATCACTGTACCTCTTGAAGCTGAATAAATTTTCCTTCCATTACTGAAAGAGCATTGCTTTTCTCCACTAGTTGTTTATGAAGCTTAATCATTTCTACATTGTCTCGAATGTTTGACCTTCAGAGTTGTGTTTAAGAAAAAGAGAGACAGAAGTAAACAATGCAACTTGAGAGAAAAAAAATCTATTGCAGAATCACAATTTTTCAATTAATGTTACCTAGAAAATATTTACACATTTGTACACCAGTCAATGAAGTTTTTAGATGATTATTAATGCAAGGTGGATTTATTATTTAAAATTAATGAAAAGTAATTCATAAACTTTCATAACTTCAAACTATCTGAGTTTGAAGGGAGCCCATAAACACAATAACTATGTTATCTCTGCAACAATTGATAACATAGATTTAAAATCATGTTATCGTGTCCTGGAAAATGGCAAAAAAACACATGAGTTTTTAGTATAGCAATGATTCCATCATTGAATTTTACATGTATATTAAGGAGGACTTTTCCTAAATGAAAAATATGCAATATAGCAATTCATCTTCCTACCATTCTCCTGAGGCAAATGGTATCATAAGATTACCAATTATTGGAGTTTCCTCTTAGAGGTTTAAACTTTTCAAAATATTTCCAAAAAAATGACTTAGCATTTTATACTAATAATGCCCAAAGCTGGCATTTAAATATGTTGCAGATGTGCCTTTTGCTGTAAGAGATCATTTGATGTCCACAGGGTATACAGAAACTCTATATGCTACAATACTATTTTGTATTTTTCCTACTGAGATTAAAGCAAATGTAGAATTTAACAGGAAGATCTTGCTAAAGGTTAATCACAGAGCTAAATGAATACCTTTTTTCAAAAGGCATTTATTTAGTTTTTTAACAGAGAAAGTTAATTAATTTTTTTTACATTCAAAAATAGTTTTAAAATTGTGAAGTCTTATTTCAGACTTCATTTTTTAAGAAAAATAAATGTAAAAATTTTAAGTTCAGAAAATCATTTCAATATTTAAAGCAAGCGATTTTACTTTCAAAACTTATCTAGTGTACACATATTGGAAAAATTGTCACAATGCCCTACTGGAACCAGAAAATGGACTACAAAGCTCACACATCTGTAAACCAGCTGAGGACTTGAAATACTTAATTTTTCTCTTTGATATTTGAAAGTTCATTGTATTTTGGCATTGGACAGTTAGTTGTCCTCACACAGAAGATAAACAAGTCCAAGAACCTCAATCTTGCCCAGGTTACAGTCTTAACACAATGTTAAAATAATTATGTGTCCAAAACATGTTATCTAGTAGTTCTGAGCACATATTCAACAATACACTCAGTATTACTCACTTAGTATTATCTTTACTCACTAAAATATATATATAAAATATAAAGAGAAACTATACTGTAAGTAGTCTAATGAAAATAAACACTTTTTCATATTCATAAGCCAAAATATACCTGCTTTTCCTAGAATTACTTGGTTTCAACCACTCAACAGTGAGTGACATTTATTAATATAGAGGAACAGTATATGTTTAGAAAAATTTACAATATTTTCTTATATTTTCAGTTATTTCTGATATTTTATCTTTGTTTTAAAACATGTTATTTTCAAGAAGATTCAGATATTTTTGCATAATAACTGTCACTAAATGACAATAACAAATAATTAAATTTCAGTAATCAATTTAGCCAAATGGGGTCACAGAAATAACAGGCTTTAATTTTAAATTTTCTTTGCAAGACAAAGGCTAGGCAGCATATTTAAAAAACTTTCAGAGGTTTAACTGGTGGATGCTTTCTGAGTATTTTCCTAAACTCACTGGAGTTTAAACTTCTCAAAATATTGCCAAGAAAAGTGACAGAGCATTTTATATTAAAATGTCCAAAAGGTGGGTATAAATACAACACAAGTAGTATCTAGAAAACAGCAATAATAGTGTCAAACTTTAAATAAGTAAAGTCAGTTTGTTATAGAGTACACCTCTTCTGGGACAATGCAAAACTTGCAAATGTTTAATAATTAATTTTAAGTATTAGTTTCTGATTTCATATTTTTTAAGGATAACAATGAGAAGAAAAGGATAACCTGTTAAGCTAAAAATACTGGGTCAGTGATAATATAATAGTAGCTAAAATCAGTAATGTAGTGAATGTGGTTTAGCCAGGAAGGTATACATTGAAAATTACCTCAGACCTGACAATCAACTCAACAATTTTACATGGATGAGATATGGTGAAAGAATAAGGGTGAAGAGAGAGAAAATGGGAAGGAGATGTCATAAAAAGATGACAAAGAGTATGAGAAGGATGTTGAGGGCAGGAAGGAGTCATTGCTAAGTGGCCCAGTCTCTATGCATGTGGAGCAAGGCCTTGGGATGGTCTTTGAAGAATAGACACAGCTAATATGTTTTTGTCCTCGTGCACAAATTATGATAAGCATGCCAAATCTTCAGGATGATGACATTCTAACAGAAAGAATAATGCATGGAAAACATTAGGATGAACTCTGACAGACATGCACCAAATCATACATGCTGCATTACACATAGTGAAATGATTTGCAAACAGATATCAAGCATGCTAATTAAGTACTTTGTAAAAACAAATTTCTCAAATTTTTCAACAATGATTAAAAAAATCATGAACTAGCCGGGCTCGGTGGCTCAAGCTGTAATCCCGTGCCATTGGGAGGCTGAGGTGAGTGGATTGCCTGAGCCCGTGGGTTCGAGACCCGCCTGGGCAGGCGAGACCTCATCTCTACAATAAAATCAAAAAATTAGCCAGGTATGGTAGCGTGTGCCTGTAATTCTGGCTACTTGGAAGGCTGAGGCGGAAGGATCGCCGGAGCCCAGCAGGTCGAGGCTGCGGTGGCCGGGAGCGGCCACTGCACTCCAGTCTGGGCAACAGAGTGAGACTCCAACTCAAAAAAAAAAAAAAAATCATGAACTATTAAGTTGGAAGATGCAGTTTCTTTTCTTTCCCTTCTTTTTTTTTTTTTTTAAACAGACATGATTTAGAATTATTATCAAATATTCTAAAACTATGAGAAGAGTTGTTGACCTATTTCTAGATTAAAAACAAACTGAAATAAACTAGATTTTATGTTAAAAAAAAGTAATCCAGCTCAACGATCTGTGTGCCAAGTTTCTCTCATATAATTTGAAACAGTCAAGCAATAAACTCTGAATAAAGGAATTTCTAATGGAAGCCTTGAAAACACTTGACTCCAGCTTTGCTACTGGGTGCCATAATAAATCCAGAAATTTAAAACCTCAGATACGCTGGAGAAGGAAAAACTTTAAGTGGAGCTATGTAATGTATAGTCTAATATAAAAGCTTAAGAAGCAAAAAAACTTTGCTCTAGTGAAAGTTTCATATACTTTATTACCCAGGCATTCAATTCCCCTCCCCCATTCCCTGCCAACAATTCATTCCTTGCTGCAGTATTATGATGAGATGGGGTATGTTCAGGATGGCATGGCCAAAGGCAATAGTAAACATTATTAAAGCTAAAAAAGCCTCTTGAATTTTTGAGACTAAAACAGTATTTAACACTATTTAGGAGAGAAGGCTTTAGAACACAGAAGCTAGGCAATGAGATTCTGGGAAGTAGTTAGATCAAATATATGAGAGAAAGGAGAGGCTCTTTCTGAGTAATAGTATAGGCTGACTAAATTCGGAGGATAAGGCTGAAAACAACTCTTTAGATTTTTTTTTTTAAACAGCAGACTCCATATTGTTGAAAGAAATGTAGGTTATTCATAGTTTTTATTAGGAATACACAGACAACGATCACTAGCAAGGCTACCACTTTTGAATAGAACTATAAAACTAGTAAATTGACTAGAATAAGCTTCATTAAAATAGCTGAGAAAAGTATATTTGAAAGGCAATGATTTTTTTCGAAACTACTACTTGAGTTCATAGGTGAAAATAATGCTCCCTGATTTAAGATTGCATATTTTGTCTGTATGTGTTTACTTGCTTCTGAATCATAACTTTCCTGTGGTATTGGGTAAAACTATAAATAAGAACATAGTATTTTCTTACTCTTACCACCCACTGGAACGGAGGGAACAGTTCTGTTGGGTTCTTTACATTCATATAATCACACTCAGTGAAGAAGGCACTTCCAATGACTGACTGGGGATAGGAAGAACCCGATCCTGGCTCATCTTTTTAAGGGGACCATTTTTAGGATCAAGTTTAATGAATTTCAACTTGAGATTTATAGTAAAAGGAATGGAAATATGAGACTTAATATTTCAAAAAGCCCAGTGGGAAATGCAGATTTATTGGCAATTAAGTGAACTACAAGTTTTGTATTGTTTTTATTTTTTGATAGAATTATGCCAATCCAGTGCCAATAACAGAGGTTATTTAACAATTACCAGAAGGACAATTGGCATGATATAGATCTTTGAGGAATACAAACAGCTAATTTAGTAGGTAAAATCTTTCAGAAGCACAAGGTCACTAGGGAGAAAAACGGCTGTTGTTTAAAGGTAGAGAACCATTTATCCATGTCAATGTCTTCATTTTGCAGTTCAGGTTGGTAACTGAGGCTCAGCGAAGAAATTTGGCAAGAGTCCTTGAGTGATGGAGCCAACACTCAAATATAGTTCTAAGAGCTAAATTCTTCCCAGTCTTCTAAGTTGCTTTCTTTCTCTAAGATGTTTCTAAAATTTAACTTTCCTTTTACTATCATGTATGCATTGATACACTAGTTATTATTAGTTGTGACAATTTCTATGATTTATATAAAGTTTTAGGAAAATAACTGAAGTCATTATCACAGAAAAATCGAATACAATATTAACAATAAAAACACAGAGATAAAAGAAATGGTATTTGAGTGAAATAATTTTCATTGGGAAAATTCTAAGCTATTTAAAACAAAAGAACTTGGTGAATATATTTTTTAAAAAATGACAGATTACTCTCCTGTGTAATAATGTTTGCATGGTTATCCTTGGTCTCAGTTACCCTTCCATCAGAGAACCAAATGTGCCCTCTAAATAAGGAGGTTGGGCAATCAGGCAAATCTAAATGGAGGGGTATTCTGCAAACAAGTGTCAAGGGGCTGAAAAATAGTGGGGAACTATTCTAGAACAAGGGAAACTTAAAAGATATGACAATTAATTGCAACACATGACCCTTGATTGGACCTGGACAAAAACAAAACAAAAACAGCAATTGGAAAAAAAAGAAAAAAAGATCAAGCTATAAAGGATATTATTAAGATGATTGTGGAAATTTCCATATGAACTATGTATTAAATGATGCTACTGTATCATTCATTGTTAAAAGTCCTGAATGTAATATCTACATTGTCATTATATAGCAGAATGTTCTTATTTCTAGAATATAATTACAAGTGTACAGAGAGTGAAGTGATATATACACCTAACTAGCAAATGGGAGATAGGAGTGGGGAAGGGAGAGAGGAGAAACAAAAGAAGGGGCGAGAGAGAAGGGGCGAGAGAGAGAGAGAGAGAGAGAGAGAGAGAGAGAGAGAGAGAGAGAGAGAGAGAGAGAGAGAGAGAGAGAGAAAGAGAGAGAAAGAGAGAGAATATGAAAAAGAGGGAGAGAAAGAATATGAGATGGGAGAGGGGAGGAAGAGAGGAAAGGAGGTAAGGAGAAGGAGGAGGAGGAGGAGGAGGAGGGAAACAAAGGAGGGGAAAGGAGGAGAGGAGAAAAGAAGAAAGAGAAAGAGGTATATAAGAGCATGCAGAATGCAGAAACAGGCTTGTTGTACTATTCACAAATATGCTAAGGGGCAAAAGGTATGAGTGCTCACTCTACTATTTTCCCACATGTCTGTAGGTTTGTAATTTTTCAAAATGAAAAGTTGAGAATGAACTTAGAGTGGTAGGAAGTAATCATGTACCTGTGCAGAGGGGAAGGAGCGAGTCCCTAAAGCCAAGCTGTTTCTTATAATGCATGACTGCAAAAGGTCTCTCTGTTGTAAGATTTGACAGTCTACTGTCCGTCAAAGGGAAGAGGCAAATCAGAGTGTCTGAAATACTCATGGGTTAAATTTCCTCCACTGGGACAGTATGGCACTTACATGAGTTTTAATTAAGAAGGTAAAATTCCTAACATTTACTTTAAAAAACACTTAGTATAAACTAGTTACACATTTGGTAAGAGTATATGAGTAAATATTTTTGGAGTTGAAAAAGGTCAATAAATGGTAAAGTGATTCTGATTTTAATGTTCATGTACATATGTTCAGTGGTTACTGCTTTGAATTTAATTTAAGACGGCTTTTTTAATAAGCAGAAAATGTGCATTTTTATATTGTTTAAATTTTAATATGAATTTTTGTTCAAAACAACAGAGACATTCAGGCTACTTGTAAATGATACAAGATTTTTTGCTAATGAGGCATTATGTAGAACATATGCAAAAATCACAACTCAGTCTTCCAAAATAGACCACAACAACAGGAAAAAACATGATTTTAATAAAAAAGAGCAGCACTGGGCTTTTACTTCAAAGCAATTAAGGGCTTTGGATAACCAAAAGTTTATGTCAAGCTGATGCCAAACCAAACTGGTCTATTAAACACATACTATGAAGAGTTTCTGTAATATTCTATGAAAAGGCTCTTTGCCATAAATATCAAGCACTGCCACTCTGAAGATTACAACTATGTTAGGTTCATGTTTGAGAACAAGGAGTCCAACATTCAGATCAGACTTCTAGAATTTCAAATCTGAAATAATGTATCCGTGAAAGAGAAGTTTAAATATGTTTCCCATTTTGTGATTTTTCTCTACAGTAAATTATACCAAGTTTTATATTCTCCCCAACATTTTTCTCAACAGTTTTCCATTAGTCTTAAAAAAACTGCTGTTACACATAAAGTTTTGAGCTATGTGTAAACACAAAAAAGCACTGAAGATCTTTATTTTAAGTTATTTCTTCAGTTTCAACAGCTGTATTTCAAAAAACAATATGTATTTCCTCTGAGTAAATAATCTGTAAATTTTCAGTTTTACAAAATCAGTGAGGTAGGGTACCAACATAATTTATTTCTCTGGCCTCTGCAACAAAAATTCCTCTGCCTGTAATATTCATTTTGTCTGTGCTTTTAATTCAACAGACTGCTATAGAGTAAATAATATATCCCCTAAGGAGGAACTTAACTCTTCTGTGTGTATATGCTGGTGTAACTTGTTGGCAATAGTTATAGTAAAAAACTATGTGTCCTTGTCTGTCACTCTACTTTTGCTGTTCTAGTCATAGGATTGAAGGACTTTTGGATCTGTCTTTCAGACAACAGTCAAAGCCTAGCTCCTAGATGATCATATCCCTTTGAAAGGGAATGGCCAATACAGTGTCCATCCTACTCTGGGAATCGAGAAATATAATAGGGAAAGTAGTCTCAGATAACCTTGTACTCAGTGGTTGAGTAAAGATGATAGAAATGACCCCAAGCTTGGGCTTGGTCTATGTGAATTTTTATAATCAGGCAATGTCTTAAATATAGCTGTTGGCAATTTACGAAGATCACCATATTCAATGTTTGAATCTGGTCCTTCAGAACTGTTCCTCACAAGGAGCCATTTCTTGGTTTTCAAAAAAGGCTAAGTCTAAATAAATTCTTCTAGGCAATAGAGATCATTCATAAGTATTCAAACTTGCCTTGAGTTAAAGCCAACCCCTCATTTAAATACAATTCTAAAAAATATTCATGTTTTTCTGTCCTTCCCTTAGAAGGGTATAAAATGTCACTAAATGTAGAGAATTCCCTTTTATAATTTAATTTTATATACAGCTTTTTAGGATTAGAGATTATTAGAGGTAACACTAATTTTTTTTTTTGAAAGCAGGATTTATTAAGATGACAGAAAAGCTCCCACAGTGGGAGGGAACCCGAGGGGGTTACCCACTAATTTTTAACATCTTTGAAATATAAAGCTTTCCATATTTTCTTAACCCACTTTATTTTTTTAAACAAATCTGATATTCAGCATCTTTTCTTAGCTTCTTCATATATTATCACCTAACTTTAGTTTGTTTGAAGATGAATAGACTCTGAAGCTGAAATGAAAAGCTAGAAAACCTTACATAACTAAATAAGAACCTAGTCATACAGGCATGATATCATACACATTGGAAAGGAGGAAAATAAGTAGAGGAACTAGGTCTGTTTTTTTTTTTTTAAAAAGCATTGAGAGCCAGGTGTGGTGGCTTCAAGTCTGTAATCCCAGCACTTTGGGAGCCCGAAGTGAGGGGATTGCCTGAGCCCATGGGTTCAAGAACAGCCTGGGCAACTTGGCAAGACCTCATCTCTACCATTAAAAAAAAAAAAAAAAAAATTAACCAGGCATAGTAGCACGCGCCTATAGTTCCAGCTACTTGGAAGGCTAGGCGGAAGGATGACCTGAGCCCAGTGGGTTGACGCTGGAATGTCCGTGAGCATGTCACTGCACTCCAGTCTGGGCGATGGAGTGAGACTCCAACTCAAAAAAAAAAAAGCACTGAGAAAAATAAGAGAGACATAAGAAATATAACAGAGATATAACAACCAAATACAGTGTAGGGGACCTTATTTGGATCCCAATTAAAATGAACAGTAGAAAGATATCTTCAGGGAAGTTTGAATATACATTGGTTAGTAGGTGATATCAAGGAACTGCTGTGAATTTTGTTAGGTATGATAAAAGCATGCTCATTATGTTAAAAAAAATCTTTTCAGACAGAGACACACATTGACCTATTTATGGGTGAGGTGATATGATTTCTGGCTGGGGCCAATTAATTGAAAAAAATAAAAGTGAGGGAACAGATGAAACAAGATTGGTAAGATACTCGTAATTATTAAAACTCAGTGAAAGGTACATGAGGGTTCAATATACTAGTTTCTCTATTTCTGGATATGCTTGATCTAAGGGGGGAGGGAAGCAAAATGAAAAGAAAAGAAAAAAGCCATAAAGGGAAGAAAATAATTTTAGAAAGAGTATGTTAAAAAGATAGGCTTGTTAAAAGCACAGTGTCAAAGCGCAAAACAAGTGAACAGGCATTAGGAACCAAAAAATGACAAAGGAGGATGGAAAAGACAATACCATGCATTATACAACATCAAAATGAAAAGGTAGCAACAAGACTACTAACAGATCCCACTATAATCCATTACAACCAACAGATTACGATGCAAACTTTGAGTATTAGGAGAGGTAACATATTTTTGAAATTACAAACTGGTACTATATTGCAAAATTTACTAACTTTTAAGGTTGAAAAATATAACCCTAGACTTATGTACATGGTATGCTAACAGCTGAGTTTTTGTCACTTATATTTCTTTCAGTAGCTATAATCAACTGGTATCAGAAATTCCTGCAGTCTTGGAAAATAGGGAAAATAAAAAGAAGAAACATGACGAAGGTGGTTTCTACCCATCAGAAGCTGGTTAGAAGCAGAGCAGGTTAGGGAAAGCTGTTTTTAGACTACAGCTGTTGATAGCAGTTAGTAGGTCTACAGCAGGAATGTTAAGTAAAAACATGACTTTTAAATAGACCAGATAGTCTTATCCTTTTATGGCACATGATTAAGTATTTCAAATTAATTTCAAACTCATCAATGTGATATTTCTGTTTTAACATACCTTTGATCTGTAGCTTGCTGTTCTCGAAGCTGAAGAAGGGATAATTCAATTTCATTTTCTTTTCTCCTCAGTTGAGTTTTCAGGATCTCAGCCAAGTGCTCTAACTCTTCTATCTGGCCTCTCTGTGACTGAATAACATTTTCTCTGAAATAAAGAGCCTTTGTAAGAATTTGCAGTTTGAGGAAAATTTGCAGTTTGAGGAAAATTTTGTAGTATTTAAGATCAGTGCAAAAAAGGTTCTTCATAAAAAAGAACAAGTAGGAGTTAAAAATTTTACCTTAAGTGCCTGTGGACAGAGCGAAAAGGTAGATTAAACGTGATGATTTGGAAATACATATGGAGCAATGCAATACACTGCTTTTTACAAGATAACATCCTAGGCAATGGATTGGACTTGGGTTCAATTCAATTAAGTAGGTATTTATTGGTTACCTACTATGTACTCCATAATCTAGTCTTCAGATAATGTATATGGCTTTCTTCTTTCACATCTATCTATATCACTCAAATTAACACTTCAGCAAGATGGCAGGAAATTTGCCAAACATAATTTGGTCTCTGGCATGCATTTATCTCTACCATGTCCAGCAACATCGCAGTGTAATAAGCCTTAGGAAAATTGTATGACCCTTGACTTTTCAGCTGATTATCAGGTAACAAGATTATTACTAATATTTTACTTTTATTTTCCCTCAGGCTAATCATGACTGTAACTGTTACTTAAAATATTCAAAAGGAAACTCTTTAAGCCTCTATTATTCTAATATCTAAGATATGATACTCTCTGTGACATGTTTTTTTCATTGTTACTTTTTGATGATCCAGGTGAAGTCTTATAGATAAAGTGGAACCTTACCTTCATTTGTGTGACTCAGAGACACTGAAATCATAAGACTTTGATTAACTGGAAAGTAAGCTAAATGTGGCAGAAGTAACTTTTTTGAAATCATATTATGATGAAGAATGCAGTACCATAGAATCATATGGAAACAAAAAAATCTGAAATACATATGTCTCTGATAATTCCAAACTTTTAAGCCACTCCCTCAATTCTTTCTTTATTTTTTTTTAACCACAAAAAGGGCTAATTGATTCACGATCTTGAAAAAATTACCTGTGATTTTCTGGGAATAAAATGTTGCCTCTAAATCAGACGCTACTCTAAATTATTGGACTTTGTCATTTCTTTGCTGGGTAAAATTATAAGAAAGAAGACTATCCTATGAATCCTTGCATCAATGTAGTTGGATAAGTTGTTCATTTTCTTCATTTTACTGAAAACATCATATATCTGCTGTTACCCTATAGGACATAGCTGTAAGTTAGTGAAATAAATTATTTATACATAACCTAGTTTTGTTTAAAATAAAGGAAAGGGAGGGATCAAAAAAAAGAGACAATCAATAAACAAAGTTCTAAACTGACTACAAAGAAAACACATACAAATTTCTTATTTCTCCTTTGGCTTCTTCAAGTAAACTGTTGCCGTATTTTGTAAGCATGGGTTGCAGAGTTTCTGTTACATCTCCATCTTGGAACCTTATACCTAAAAATAAAGTAACAAAATATGATTACAGAAGTGAAGTTAGAGCCAGGAGTGGTGGCTCACATCTATAATTCCAGCAATTTGGAAAACAGAGATGAGAGGATTGCCTGAGTCCAGGGGTTTGAGACCAGCCCGGACAACTTGGCAAGACCTCGTCTCTACAATAAATTTTTAAAAAATAGCCAGGCATGGTACAAGTTTGTGGCTCCAGCTACTTGAAAGGCTGATATGGAAGGATCACCTGAGCCCCATGGGTCAAGGCTGTGGTGGCTGTGAGTGGGCCACTATACTCCAGCCTGGGCGACAGAGTGAGACACACACACACACACACACACACACACACACACACGCGCGCGCGCGCGCACACATACACGCGCGCACACACACATACACACAATAAATAAATAAATAAATAAATAAATAAGTGAAGTTAGAAAAGAAGGATTCTTGATTTGGTCTCATAAGGGTATTTATAACAAAATCTCTTAAGTATTAAGAGATATAAGTTCTACAGTTCAGAGAATTAGAAATGCATGGCCAAAGGGAGTATTAGATCTCAGCCACCAGCAGGCATTCAATAAAACACAGCAGCAAGTATTGCCCATTTAACAATTTCTACTGCAGAAACCAAATTTCGTAGAGATAATTTGATTCAATTTAAGATTTAGAACTCCTGCGGTAATTTCTAAAAGAACCAGTATTCAGTTCAAGCCTTTACAATGTAAACTGAAGTATGAAAGAAAAAAGGTTATAAAAATTTGACTTTTTTTTCTGTTTCTGATAAAGGTTTTTGATTTTATTTAGTTATCTTTTAAATTTGAATTTTATTTTTTAAATTAAAAAAAATTTTATTGTAAAGATGTGAGGAACAATTTAGGGTTAGGTATACAAGTGTTCATTATGCAGGTGCCCTTGTTGATAAGGTGAGTGCCGCAACTCCAGTCTGGGTGACAGAGTGAGATTCCAACTCAAAAAAAAAAAAAAAAAAAAAAAAAAATTAGCTGAGCATTGTGGTATGTGCCTGCAGTCCTAGTTACTCAGAAGCCTGAGGTAGGAGGATTGCTTGAGCCCAGGAGTTCGAGGTTGCAGTGAGCCATGATCGCACCACTGTACTCCAGCCTGGGCAATAGAAACAATCCTTATCTCTAAGAAAACAAAAACTAAAAATAAATAAAAAAATTTTCCTGCTGCACTTACAATGTTTTTTTTAATAAAAATAATTACATATAAGTTTACAAAGATAGTCCTCTTGTTAAAAATAAGATACACCAGCCGGGCTCGGTGGCTCAGCCTGTAATCCCAGTGCTTTGGGAGGCTGAAGTGAGTGGATTGCCTGAGCCCGCGGGTTCGAGACCCGCCTGGGCAACTTGGCGAGACCTCATCTCTACAATAAATCAAAAATCAGCCGGGCATGGTAGCACATGCCTGTAGTTCCAGCTACTTGGAAGGCTGAGGTGGAAGGATCGCCGGAGCCCGGCAGGTCGAGGCTGCCACTGCACTCCAGTCTGGGTTACAGAGTGAGACACCAACTCAAAAAAAAAAAAATAATAAAAATAAAAGAGATACACCTTTAATTATGTGTTACTTTACATTTATAGAATAATTAAATTGTTAGAATTTAAGTTTGATAAAAGATGACAAATGACATATTTTAACATAGAAAATAGTCTCAGATAGAAAAGTAAATAACAAGTATATTCTCTTTAGGAAAGATTAGGAAAGATTACTCTTTAAAAATGAGAATTTTAATTTGAGTAATGGAACTATTACTTGCTCTTTCCAAAGCATTCAATATCTCTTGCTGTAATCCCAAAGACTAGAAAAGGCTCTCCCTAGAACATTAAAATAGTTTACTGTGTTAGAATTTACCAATTATATTATCCTGGTAGTAATACCAACTCTTTAGTTTTTCCTACATGACTTTCATGATTTATGAAAAAATACTACTAGTGGAATTAAAAAAAAAAGCCACTCAAACATATCTTAAAATTTAGTTTCTCGATGATTTGCCAATGGTTTGTTTTTTTACTTTTAAAAAATTGATACATATTTGTATATATATGACATGTACATAATATTTGTACATATTTATGGTATGATATTTGTATATATATGACATGTACGTAATATTTGTACATATTTATGGTATGATATTTTCATACATGTATACAATGTATAATTATCAAATCAGGGCACATTTATCACTTCTTTGTGTTGGGAACATTTCAAATCTTCTAGTTATTTTGAAATATACAATACATTGCTGTTATTTATAGTCACCCTACTGTGCTACCAAACACTAGAACTTATTCCTTATATCTAACTGTATATTTGTACCCATTAACCAACTGCTCCTTATCCTTCCACATCTCTTCATACCCTTCCTAGCTTCTGGCAACTATCACTCTACTCCCTAACAATGGTTATATTTTAAAGCATTCACTTTACAAAAATCTTTGTTCCACTGGTTCTTCACAGTAGGAATGATTTCTATATTACATTAAGCCAGTACTTTCCATCCTTTATCCCAAGAAGGCACAAATAGAAAACAATAGTATTTGGTGGTAAAGGCTACTTGTGGCCAGAGAGGAAGCTCTGGGGTTCTCACCCAGCCATCCCAGGCTGGGATATGCCTGACAAGTCTGGCCTAAGTCCCAGGCTCAAAGGCAGTCCTGAGCAGTTTGTTAAGGTTGTTAAGGTATCAACTCTGGTAACGATGTTTCAGGTTTCCTCAGAAAGACAGTGATTAAGAAAGTATTCATCACTACTTAATGCTTTGTGCCACTTTCATGTTCTGCATGTCCTGGAATGTAAACTGAACAGTGAGAAAGGTCTGAATCACCAAGACAGTATAAACATAAGGAGAAATTTAAACTATGTAGTTACATTTTTAAGACTGATGTTTTGTTTGGGTTTTTTTTTCCCCCTGAAGGAAAGGACTTCTATCAGACTCTTCTATTTAAACAGAATTTTATAGCACTGGATTAGCTTGCCATTTTAATCTAAAATCTTGGCGTTCTGTATCTATTTTCAGTGATGGGGTCCTGCTATGTTGCCTAGGCTAGACTTGAACTCCTGGGTTCAGGTGATCCTCCCATCTCAGCCTCCCAGGGACTACAGGCAGGCACCACTATACCCAGCTTGGACATTATTTTTCCTTAGTATAAAAGACCTTGAAGACTTTAGAAATCATCTTCCCCAGTTATAGTCCCAGACGGCAAAACTAAGGTTCAGAGAGGATAAGGGATTTTAAAGGTAAAATGTATTATTGAGAAGCTACTATCTGTGGATCTCTTATCTAATCTGGTGCTATTATCACTCCATTTTATAGATTGAGAAAATGAGGCTGAGAAGTCAAGTATTCTCTTACATGTAAAAAAGTTAATTAGTGGCAGAATGTATTTTCTGATTTATAATTCATGACGCTTACTTTGGCTATATTCAAAGTCAACTGCCAATGCCACATAGCTAGGAGTAGCAGAGCTCTTTCATCCTGCAGCTGCCTCCTGCCTGCATGGAGGCCTTATTGACTTCAAAGAAACTCTTATCTAGGGAACAGACAGTGTTAGCACTTTGGCTTATAGAAAAAACTACAACAAATTTTTCTCCCTTTCTGTTCATATGCTGTTGTTTTCTCTTCCTCAATGAACTGAAACTAAAGTTTTACATAATACTTTATATCCCTAAAAATGTTTGGTCTTTATGTATACTTGTATTCCAAGCAAAAATTTATTAGAGCTAAACTTTATTTCCTTTCCTAGTAGTTGAAAATTTAAAAACATTACTTAAGATATTTACTGATTGCAGTTCCATTATAATAAAGCTTGTCTGTGGGTTGAGAGAATTGAGAATTTATATTAAAACTATTTATGTTCTATATTGAGTCTTGGTCTATGCAATTGAATTGCTTTGTAATCTGGGTAGGTTTCAGGCTATTCATTTTCAAAATGAAGAAAGTAATTGATCTATGATCATTTTTAGAGATGGAAAAGACCTTTATGGTCACCTATTTCACTCCTTTTATTTTACATGTAAAGAAAACTCAAGTTCAGAATAATTATAAAGACTTGTCCAGGGTCACCAGCTAGCAAATGGAGGAACAAGAACATAACTTTTTGAATTCTTGCCTGTTTATGTGCACATTTCACTGTCAGGCTGCCTCCACAAAATGAGAAAGATTTCAACACTTTTGCAAATTTTATAAAAGGTCTTTGGATTAAAAATCTTCAAAACAATAAGTGTGGTTATATGTAAGCAAACTAGCTGTTTTTCCCATTTTCCTGAGTCAGTATAATTTCCATCTGTAATATAATTAAATCAAACTCAACTCAAAATTTTTTCTTTTTTGAGACAAGGTCTTGCTCTGTCACCCAGGCTGGAGTGCAGTGGCATGATCTTGGCTTATTCTAACCTCAAACTCTTGGACTCAAGTGATCCTTCTGCCTCAGCCTCCTGAATAGCTAGCACTACAGGCATATGCCATCAGGCTCGGCTAATACAAAAAAATTTTTTGTAGATACATGGTCTTGCTATGTTGCCCAGGCTGGTCTCAATCTCCTGGCCTCAAGTGATCTTCCTGCCTCAGACTCTCAAAGCACTAAGATTACTGGTGTGAGCCACTGTGCCTGGCCTCAACTCAAATTTTACTTAGTTTCATACATATCTCTTATATCAGGAAGAATAGTTATGTAAAGTGTTTTACTAAACAAATTTGAGACTGACTTAGTGATTCTTAAATAAAATGATCTTCATGACAATATTATTTTTATCAAAAAGTAAAAATTATTTTTCTCTTTCTAAAGATACTGAAAAACATGAATACAGAAATAAGAAATAAGTGTGTGTGTGTGTGTGTGTGTATGTGTGTGTAAACAATCTATTATAAGACTTAAGTTCAGGATTTAATGTAAGCTTTGTTTTACCTTTCCTGAGGCATTCTTGTATGCCTGCATTTTCATTTCCTTTTCTACGCCCAGTGTTAATACGAGACTGCACATGATTGTATGGTGTTTGCCTGTAACCCTGGATTTGAAGTTGCTGTTTGGTTGAAATTAGTCTGTTTTTGAGGGCTTCATTTTGTCTTTCAAGCTCATGAACTTTCTCTTGTAGCTGCTCAATCATTTCTTCCATTTCCACATCTCGTCCCAGCCGCTTGGGGCCGCCACCAACCCGTTCATATCTTTTCTTGTCATTAACTAGCCGTATTAACTTGGTGGCCATTCTAAGGAAATAATAAAAAGATGAAAAGGAATGTGAGAAGTCAGCATAAAATGCATTCTGTTGAAAGGAACATAATCACTGTGAAGACTTCAGTGCCGAACCTGAATAATAAATTTCAGGTTTTGATGTAACTATTACTGCCTGTGAAGAATCCTTTGATGATAATTGAAACCACTGGGCAACAATCTGCTTTATAGCACTGACAAATAACAGTTTCCTAAGGCTTATCATTTAAGGTTAGTAAAGAGAGGACACATATTTACTCCATATGTTCCTGAAATGCAATTTTTAACGCATGACCTTATATAGGAATGCTGTATGTACTTAAATGTAGTTACAGATTGTAGATGTGGTGGGTTATATCTGCAATTCACAGTAAGTTAAAACTTTTGAAAACAAATGTGTTAAGACTATGCAGCATTTAGGCAATATATTGTTTTCAGTTTCAGGATTAAGACATATTATAAATATAAAAATGTTAGAATGCATAGATGTACACATATAAAGCCCAACGAAAAATTCAAAAGAAACCAAAGTGTATAATTAAATGTTGCTCAGTGCTCAACAAATACTTGTATTTAATGACAGAAAAAAATAAATAGATGCAAAAAGTATCATTTTAATGCCACCTTTAAATTTAGGCATAAATTGTGCTTTAGACATCTCAGGAGTTTATACCTTTGATTCTTTTAAGTTTTGATAAAAACTGGTTAGACAGAACAAAAGACAGAAAGGGCACATGGGGGTGATGTAATATACACGTACGGAAAACATGCCTGACAGTGAATGGAAAAATCTTGGCAGGACAAGAAAGAAAAGGTGGCTTTGATGAGAGACACAAGTTCAAGACTTTACAAAATTGGTCGCACATCTTCAATAGCTGATTCTAGTTTATAGTGAATCTATTTTTATAAAGACCCAGACAGGAGATTGAAAAATAAAAACACACTTCATTTTTCTTTAAATGGGGTTTGCTTTATTTTAGCATGGTTATGGACAGAAGCTTTTACTTAAGAGAACAAAAGTGAAATAAAAAAATCCTTAATAGTTTTGGGATGTCATAGAACAACCTTTTTTTTTTCTTTTCCCCCTAAGCAGAGTCCTCTGTAAATGCGGTAGTAATACATGTCTATCTACACTTCTGGCTACTCGGCCTACAGCATGTGGCATCAGGGAGAGCTATGCAAAACATAATCAGTTAAGATTGTTTTCTCTTTCCCTTGAGGCACATCCATTAAGCATGCTTTATAAGGGATATAGGATAATAAAACCAAGATCTAAGAGTACCACAAGCACCCTAGTAAAATAATCAATGGATTAGTTCCTTTTCCACCTAATCCAGAGAATAATACATCATTGGGAAATTTTGCCAGGAATCATAATCCAACAGAGCCACACACTCTACCTAGCCCTTTAATGAACTTAGGGTCCTGAGCCCTACCCTATGGCCTATCTATAAAAATAAAATAGTCATTCAAATTTGATGTCCAACCTAAATTTTGGAATCTTCTGTTACAGAGACACTTTCACACGGAGATATAGATTACATTAGAAATATATTTAATATAAAAAGGCAGCCAACAACTAGAGAAAAACAATGATTTTTTTCTTTTTGAGTCAGGGTCTCACTCTGTCTTCCAGGCTGGAGTGCAGTGCATGATCGTGGCTCACTGCAGGCTCAAACTCCTGGGTTCAAGCAATCCTTCCACCTCAACCTCCCAAGTAGCTGAGAATACAGGTGCACACTACCAAGCCCAGCTAACATAAACAATTTTTTTTTTGTGGAGATGAAGTCTTGCTATGTTATTTAGGCTGGTCTTGAACTCTTGGGCTCACACAATTCTCTTGCTTTGGCCTCCCAAAGTCCTGGGGATTACAGGCATGAGCCACTGCACCAGGCCAATCCTTATTTTTAAGGCAAGAAAAGCGCATCAATATAATATCTTTAAATTATTTAAATGATGCTCAAGTTAACTTTGTCAAGAAATATATTATTGTATCTGTTAATCCAGTAATAGCCATATATTCCATTTGTTGGCTTTGACTATTTCATGATATTAATAAATCACAAGTGACCTAGTAAAGTTTAAATACTTATTTTAAAAGGTGGTTTATAAAATGTACACTTACAGAAAGTGATACTAATTTATAATAAGGATAAATTTAAAGACAGTTCTCCCCATTTGTTTAGATCACTATCAGTGGTGTGAGATTGAGAGAATTTAGAGCTTTGGGTCATAGTGTTCAATGGATCACTACACTCTTGACGGAGTGAAATAAAGTCCCAGGAGGTTAAATGGCTCAAACATTCCATAAGCTAGTGGCGAGAGATAATAGAACACATACATACAACTTGACACTTAGCCCAGTCCCTTTCTCATTAAACTACATGGCTCATTATTAAGTTGTTTTTTTACTTTCTGGCTAGGACAAATTACTAATGAGGTCAAGGTTGTGAATTAAATTCTTTACTGACTAATTAGGTTAACAAAGAAAAAAAATTGTTCGGTGGTCACTACATGGCTCATTCTGTATGTGCTGTTGGTCAGAAAGGGAATCAGGCAATTGAGTCACATGACTAGAAAACAGCCATCATCATGACTCAAAAACCAACTCACAGTAAAAGGTCTGCACACAGCAGGTCAGTAGGGTGTTAAAACGAAGAGAAGAAATTGAATTAGGACCTCCTCTTTAGGATTAATTTTAAGCAGGGAAAACCCTATCTTCTTTCTTCAATGGCTGGTTTTAAACCTGGAACATAAATATGAACAGACCTGCTCATGCTTACAAATGCAAACTCACTTTTGTAATGCCATATATTCAAAAGATAGGTGCGGTATTTCTGAATAAAGAAGAATTAGAGAGTATCTGTTCTTAAAAAATCATTCCCGCTCTTATTTTTTGCACATAAATCAAAAGTGACAATATGTTTCTTCAGAAACAGAAGACTCTTTGAAATAAGTATAGAATCTAGAGTAACCCAAACAAAGTTAATGAAAACATCACTGAAGTGATGTTTTCATTAGTAAACTGAATCCTAAGGGAACATACATTCTAAAAAGTTAGAATAGTTAATTATTTTTTAAAACTTTCATTTTAAAATCAAGACATTCAAAAAAAGACAAATGCTTTGGTCATTTGCTTATTAAACTATAAATATTATTAAACCAAAGTTACTTATAGATATGATACACTCGTGCCATTCTTAGCTATTAGCTCTTTCTTTTCAAATAGCAACTTTAGACATAATAAACACTCATAATTTTTTTTGTTTGTTATTCTAGCTTGCAAGATTTTCCATTTTTAAAAATTATTCTTATTTACAACCTGCCTAGTTCGAAAAAAGATTCAAGGTGGAGTTCTCAGTTAAGTTTATAAAAAACCATACCCTCCAAACTTTACATAGTCAGGAAAAAAGCTAAAAGCTTTTATCATAACCTTTTAATTTTATCCTCTTGCTTGCGGGCATGCTGTTTAAGTAAAATGTTCTCATCATGCAAACGCAAAAATCTGTCTTCCAGTTCCTCCCGACTGACACGTGACACTGCCTGGCGAGATTTCATTGTCCGTGTTGTTGAAGTTTCTGCAAAAATACCAAGGTAATTAATTATAGGATTACTAAAGATAGCCTCTAAAAATGATAACTTTTTATATTAACATAATGTTGGATACACTCGTCTTAGATTTTTTTTCTTAGTGAACTACAATTAAGAATGCTTTAGAAAACATTATAACATCAATGATTTCAGGTGAGAATAAAAATCTTTGCTGTTAATAGTTAACATACAGTATTAGAAATTTGAGCAACAATAGTATTCACTCAAAAATGTATTCAAGAATCAATAAATTCAATAAAGACTGCGATATATGTGCTGAATGTTGTGAAAGCTAAATTGAAAGTCAGGAAAGTCAGAGTATCTGAAAGTATTATTATTATTTTTTTTTTACAAAGGCAAGAATGATAATAATTTGGTAAATACAATGTGATTAAGACATTCTTCTAAGCTATTGGTGTTGTATAAAAAATAAGCTATAAAAGTTGGAAGACCAGACAACAAACGTCTTAAATTTAAAAACTGTCATTTAAAGACTTCACAAATCATTTCTCTTAATACTACGTTATATATATTTGAAGAAGAATGGTTACTCTAGCATGTGTATGTATCTTTTAACAGATGCTTACATTTTGTATTTCCCATATCATTGTAAAATAGATCAATCCTAAGCAATCCTGTAATACAAAGAACAAACTTATGGAGAATAGTCTTGTGATGGTTTTTTAGAAGGGAATTGAACACGGAACATCAAAACTCAATAAATACCTCTGTATACTTAAAATTTATTTGTATTTTAATATCTGATTTTCTCTCTGGGATCTCTAAAGCAAAGCTTATGGAAAAAGCTGTGTAGCTAAGTATATTTTTTTCAATAAAATTATATTCTCCAACTTTTTGAGGTGTTTCAAGGTGGCCACTTATACTGTTCTGACTAAAAGGTTTACGAAGATGCCTTAGTGGAATATCTTTTAAATCCCTAGCTTTCTCAATAGCAAATGTAGTGGTAGGAGAGCATGGCTGACATATTGTACAAACATAAACATAGCCCTATACTCTAAATTGTTCTTTAAAGTAGTGCGTTTCTTTCTCAATTTGAAAGTACTTTTTAGCTCTACAGCAACCACTTAAGTGATGAAAGAATAAAAAAAACTCCTTTAATGTATATTAATTTGATTAAAAAGTTAGTATCAATTCCACAAATAAGTCATTTTGAGATATTCTACTTAAGCAAAAATTTTAAAATATGGCATTTCCTCCCATATAAAATTTAAATATAAAGAAATGCTTTAATAGTGAATGTGATTTAAACCAGGCAATTCAGTTTGGAGGCTTGATACTCTTTCTGTAGTTTCTACTGATGTGAGGAATTTAAAAAAGATGATTTATAACAATTCTTTATCAGAATGGAGGGGGATTTTACATTTTCTATGAGCTGCTGATAATTGATGCATACAGTAAAATACCATATGTGTTCCAAACTCTCCATCTTTTTGTTTAGTCCAATCAAGGGCTATACTTACTTAAATGGTTTGTTTTGTATGACTATCAGAAATACTTTAAATTAAAAGTAAAGAAGTCACTGATCAAAGTTCATAACTAATAAATAACAGCTGGCCATACCTTGTAACCCTCCCATTCCAAAGTGGTTTAGACCTGTATCTTTCACAGGTAGGTCTCCTGCAGTTTCATCAGTTGGACCAGACATAGCCTATCTGTGGAGAGAAGAAAATTCAAAAAAACTCTTTCTTTAAGTTATTACATTAACTATGCAGTGAAATGAAGCAAATAAAACAAGTTAGGCAGTAGAACTTTAATGGACATCTCGTTCATATGTGCTGCTTGAAGATGAAAGCTTCTATTCTAAAACTAAAACTATATTCAATCATGGAGACAGTGTTCCTTTCAACCGTGTAATTCCTATAGTTTGCTTAGGAAATGAGGTTTATATAGGATTTACCTCATTTAGGTAAATTCAGGACATACCTCCTCTCCATCCCCAAGTCACTAAAGA
Organism: Cephalopachus bancanus; assembly: GCA_027257055.1. Lineage (NCBI taxonomy): Eukaryota > Metazoa > Chordata > Mammalia > Primates > Tarsiidae > Cephalopachus > Cephalopachus bancanus. The sequence continues at coordinate 529,980 of JAPVLO010000415.1, forward strand.
AAGCAGGTATCTTGGAAAAAACTCAGGTAAGAAATGTGACTCAGGCTGGGCTCGGTGGCTCAGCCTGTAATCCCAGCACTTTGGGAGGCTGAGGTGAGTGTCTGAGCCCGCGGGTTCGAGACCCACCTGGGCAACTTGGCGAGATCTCATCTCTACAATAAATCAAAAATTAGCAGGGCATGGTAGCACGTGCCTGTAGTTCCAGCTACTTGGAAGGCTGAGACGCAAAGATCGCCGGAGCCCAGCAGGTCGAGGCTGCGGTGGCCGGGCGCGGCCACTGCACACCTGTCTGAGTGACAGAGTGAGACTCCAACTCAAAAAAAAAAAAAAAAAGGAAATGTGATTCAAATGGTTGTTCTATCATTTACCAGTTGGTCAAGTCATCTAAATTCTTGGAATTTCAGTTTGTTAATTTTACAAATGGAGAAAATAATATCTATCTCACAGGTTTATTCTGAAAGCAAGTGAAATGGTAAGTTAAAAACCTTTAGCACGTGCCTGGGATAACAATACTACCTGAATACTAGTTTTCTGCAGAAATGAGTGGGTAGTTTCAAGTTTTGTGAAAGGGGTTTCATAAATTTACTGGCTGGGGTTTTTTTTTGGGGGGGGTTGTGTCCTGCCTTTGTTACTGTGAGGTCTAAGTACCGGGGTTTAACTATAATATCCCAACATATATTATAGTTATAGTCCAGAGAATTTTGGTATTTTTAAAGTTTCTATTCTTTACAGAGATGTATCACAGCAGCTTTATTTTGTATGTGGATGTGAGTGGTCCATACAATGTCAAGTATGCAAAAAAAAAAAAAAAAATTTCATCTACCTAGAAAACCAAATGCAAATGGCCAATGAAGATAATCTAAAGGGCAGATGCTCTCAAGCTCTCAGATGTTGGTCCTAGAATGTGAAGATCAAGAGGGTAGCAGTGTTACTTGTCTTGTTCACCTTTGTATTCTTGGAGGCTGGCACAGAGCTTGGCATATTCACAGAGCAGGCATTCGCTAAATAGTTGTTGATGCATGTAGTAAAACACCACATGTGTTCTAAACTCTCCATCAGTGGGGCTTCAGGGTCTGTGAACCTGGAGATGGTTTACAAAATTTGTATGCATGTGTGTACGCATACATATACACATTGTATGTATGTATGATCTGTTGGGAGAGGGTTCATAACTTTTATTACAACTCACAAAGGGAGAGGATCAGTGTATTTTATAGTGTCAGAAACAGCTAATAAATTACCTGGGAGATCATCTACATCTTTTGGGAACACTGCTACAGAAAAGGTCAATTTTAAGACCCCATTTAAACACAGGCCATGTGAAAATTATTACTTTACCATGATAGAACTAAGGTCACTTTTATAATAATAACAATAATGATGATGACGAGGATGGTGTTAACATTTATTGAATGCTTACTATGTGCCGGGTACTGCTCCAAGTGCTCTGCTTATATGAATTAAGTAAATGTCTCACATTTACTTAATTCATAGTAATAACCTCCTTAGGAGGTGTGCGCGTCAAGTGGGTAGAGGCCAAGGATAATCCTAAAAATCCTAGTGCACAGGACCAACAATAATGAACTACCTGGACCAAAACATTAATAGTGTGGAAATTTAGAACCCTGCACAAATGCCTCTCCCACACCTCCTCATGTTATCTCTCCAAGCTCATCATGCTCCACCTACACTGTTCTTTACTTTCTCAAACCTACCATACCCTTATTTTGCTCAAGCCCTTTGCATTAGCCAGCTTAGCTCCACATTCTTCAGAGTTCAGCTCAAATAGCTCAAATGTGCCTTCCTCAGATAGGCTTTCCCTGACCATCTTATGTGAGAGTAAACTTCCTCCTATTTTCTCCACTATTTATTTCTCTCTCTCTCTCTCTTTTTTTGAGACAGGTCTTGCTATGTTGTCCAGGCTGACCTTAAACTTCTGGGTTCAAGAAATTCTCCCATGTAGCTGGGACTAACGGTGTGCCCCACAGCCCCGGTTTGTTGATTTCTCTTATAGCAATTACCTCTATCTGAAATTGTCAGACAAAAATTATTGTCTGTCTCCACTAATAAAATATAAACATCTTGAGATGGGTGCTGATCTTGGTCACAGCTAGTCAGAAACAGTGCCTGGTACATGGTGGGAACAAACATTAATTTTATTTTTAAAATGAATACATGAATACCAAGCACTTATATTAAAATGGTAAGCAAAGTCCTCGTGTTTATGGAGCTAGCAGGTTATAGAAGTAATCACAGCCTGGTCAGCTTGGTGAGACCTCGTCTCTACAATAAGTCACAAAAAAACTAGGTGGGTGTAATGGTGTGCATTTATAGTTCCAGTTACTTGGAAGGCTGAGGTGGAAGGATCGCCTGAGCCCAGCTGATCGAGACTGCGGTGGCCATGAGCGTGCCACTGCACTCTAGCCTGCGCGACAAGAGTGAGACACCAAATAAAAAAAATAATAAAAAAAGAAATCAGATGATAAACAAATAATAAGTAATTAAGTAAACAACGGGCCACTCAGGAGGTCTGGGAGTCTACCAACCAACACTTAATCCAGGGCAAATGAACGAACTGTGTTTGTGACCTTCTACTCGAAGGAGCTGCACGGGGACGGCAATTGGTAGAATCAGCCCTCATCAACTAGAGTTCACGGCTAGGATATAACATTTCAAACTGACCCTGGACATGGGGAGACAGGGCGGGCTGTGAATCGGGCCTGAGGCTGTGGAGGTGTCTCGGACTGGGTTGCTTTTCATGCGAGTAGAACTCGCGGCCGTCGAGCAGACCCTAGGACCCCGGCCCGAGCTGCAGGGGAGGGTTCGCCAACCTTCACCCACCCCCATCCTACCCCAGAGAACTCACCGCGCCACTTTCTCCTCGCCGCTTACTATCGTTGCTATAGCGCCGACAGTGTGTCGGGCGGCTGGCCCGAGAGGAGCACGGGAAAAACATGGCAGACCATCCCCGTTGCCCCCTGGGAAATGTAGTTCTCCTGGACTCCAGGCTGACGGCTCGTTGCGTAGCGGACTACGCTCGCCCAGCTGTCGGACCTGGGAAATTCTCCGGCTCCAGACCCCGAGGCGCGCTCAGGCGTCGCCACGATGCATCCTGGGACTGGTAGTTCTCTCGACGCTGGGAGTGAAAGGCTCTGGACCGGAGTAGGACACCGAGAAAACTACAAGGAGGAGGCGGGGCTCGGGGCAAGGGATCTACGCGGCTCGCAGTGGCGAAGGCGGCTATAGTGGCAGCATGAAGCGCACCCCGACTGCCGAGGAACGCGAGCGTGAAGCTAAGGTATGTGGCCCCCTCGGGGTCTGGGGTTCTTCGTGCACTGGGAGTTAGGGGTAGGGAACTGGAAGGGCTTGGTTGGATGGCGAGCGGGTGTACGGTATTAAGCCAAGATATGACGGGGCCTTGTCAACAAGGGACTTGAGACACTGAGGGGAGAGAGGGAGGGGGGAATAAATTCGTGCTGCTCAGGATTTAGGCCAAGTCCTGTTGGACCAGCTCAGAAATGAGAATCAAGACACCCATTTCCTTATCTGTTTCTGCACCTCTTCCTTGGTTAAATTAGTAGCCACCTTGTGCCTCAGTTTACCGAATTCTCAGATGACTGTTATCACTGCAGCTGTGCTTTCTCATCGAAAATGCTCTCTGAGGACTGAGCTCGCCTTAGGTGAAGTATCTGTGTGGTCAGCTGTGTTTATTTGGAACAGTTGCTCAGTGGCCGGCTGGTAATGTCTGTCTTTCAGCACTGTGGCTGTGAGTCTTTAACTACCTTGCTGTTCTCTGCCTTTGGTGTTCAGCTTCTGGTAGTTGTTACTCAGAATGGGATGACAATAATAATGGCAATAGCGATTTTAGAAAGCATTAATTGTGTGTGAGGCACTGTACTGGGTGCATAATATTTACATCATTTCATGTCATCATCACAGCAGATTGCAAGGTAGACGCTATGTAGATGGAGTGTTAACAGTGCTATAACACAGGTCAAGAATTGAGCCTCAGAGGAATTGAATGTTTTCCTTTCTCTCATCCCCGAAGTCAGATCCTATTGATTTGTCTAAATATATTGGGAATCTGTCCACTTTTTTTTCATCTCCACCACCTTGGACCGACTTACCTTTAACTCATTAATGAACTGTTGCAATAACCTCCTTATAGAACTCTATCCACGCAGCATCCTAACTTAACTCCTTTGTTACATTCTCTTCCTTCTCCCAACAACCAGTCTCTTTTCATGCTGTAGAGTACAATCTTCTCAAACTGCAGACCTAATTATGTCCCTTTCTTTTCTCTGTACTCTGCCAACCACCTGTTTAAATATCTTCCATGGCTTTCTGTTGCTCTTAGGATAAAGACAAAACTTCACATGGCAAGATCCTGCATGGTGTGGGCCCTACCTGCTTCCACAGCCCCAGTGGATGTGACACTCTGCTCTCAGCCTATCAACCACTTTGGCCTTCTTGAAAGTTCCTTTCCTGTATTTCATTTGGTCACAAGGCCTTTGCACATGCTATTTGGTGCCTACTCTATCTTTGGCAAATATTAGCAGTGAGGATTACTTTCATAGAATTTACTCTTATAAGTGAGTCTGTTTAGGACAATACACTTAAGAATTTAAAGAAAAAATATTCTGTATAATGACCTGAGTTAAAGCAATATTTCACAAGGGACCTAAAGTTTCCATACTTGACTCTGAATGTGGATAATATACCAAAGATGGTCACAAAGAGAGATATCCTTCTGCTTTAGTCTACACCATGCAAAGAAAAATTAAATGCCACCCAGGGGCATTGTGCATGATGTCTTTCTCACTTTTGAGGTTTATTTTTAAAGTAATTCATTTATTCTGTAGGGATTTATTGAGCACCTATTATTTGCCATATATTGGGATTATAATTTTGGCTAAGATGGAATCCCTGCTCCAAAGAAGCACTTATTCTATTGAAACCATAACTATTGTCTGTAAGGTAGTTATTAATGTCATTCATATTTTAGAGTTGTGGAAACCAAGACTGTAGAGGTCGTGACTTGCCCAAGGCCACTGGTTGCTAGGTGGAAGCAGGTCCTCTGACTCCAATTTCAGGACTTTTCCATTTTTTCCTGCTTGTGAAACATGTTGAGTTGATAGAGCAAGTTGTCTTCATGTTTACTTTTTAAACTATTTTTGGTCTGTATTTACAGTTTGTTTACTTATGCAGTATTGGCTAGAACAAAGTATAGGCAGGTTTTAAAAAAAATTTATTTTATTTTTATTTTTGAGTTGGAGTCTCACTCTTGCCCAGGCTAGAGTGCAGTGGCATGCTCAAGACCACCCCGGTGTCGACCTGCTGGGCTCTGGTGATCCTTCCGCCTCAGCCTTTCAAGTAGCTGGAACTACAGGCGTGCACTACCACGTCCGGCTAATTTTTGATTTATTGTAGAGATGAGGTCTCACCAATTTGCCCAGGCTGGTCTCGAACCTGTGGGCTCAGGCAATCCACTCGCCTTGGCCTCCCGAAGTGCTGGGATTACAGGCTGAGCCGAGCCCGGCCGGCAGTTGTTTTAAATATGAAATGTACAATTACTCATGAATTATTTTCTTTTTTACTAATCAACTTTAGAGAGATATAATTTATATAAAGTAATTTGCAGCCATTTACAGTGTACAATCTGATGAGTTTTGACAGATGAATGTACCAATAAAACAATGACAGTTGGCATAGAGAATATTTCTATCCCTTCTAAAAGTTGCCTCTCTTGTTAATTGGCAGTCAGTCCCTCCTTCCATCTTGGTTCCCAAGCAACCACTGATATGTTTTCTGCCTCTATATTTTCTAGATTTTATATAAATGGAAGCTTACAGTATATACTCTTGGGTCTTTTTTCATTCAGCATGCTTTTTGAGGTTTATCCATGTTGTTACATGTAGCAATAATTTGTTTCTTTTTATTGCTGAGTAATACTCCAAGATATAGAAATACCACATATTGTCTATTCATTCACCTGTTGCTGGACATTAGTAAAGTTTCTGGTTTCTGTCTATTATTACTGTCTTTCTGTTTTCATTTCTATTGGGTAATGCCCAGGGGTGAATAGCAGAGTTTATATGGGAGTTCTTTGTTTAACCTTACAAGAAACTGCCAAACAGTTCTCCAGAGTGATTTTATCATTTGTTTGAGTTCTAGGGTTGCTGCAACAAGTTACCACAAACCTGGTGGCTTAAAACAACAGAAATGTATTCTCTTGCAGTTCTGGAGACTTGACCTCTGAAGTCAAGATGTCTACAGGGCCACACTCCTAGAAGCTCTAGGGGAGAAACCTTTCTTGCCTTTTCCAGAGTATGCAGGCTCCTGGTGTTCCTTGACTTGTGGCAACATAATTTCAGTCTTTGCTTCTATCTTTCCATGTTGTTCGTCTCTATTTCTTTTTTTTTTGAGTTGTAGTCTCACTCTGTCACCCAGGCCCGGGAGCAGCCACTGCAGCCTCGACCTGCTGGGCTCCGGCGATCCTTCTGCCTCAGCCTTCCAAGTAGCCGGAATTACAGGCATGTGCTACCACGCCCGGCTGATTTTTTGATTTATTGTAGAGATGAGGTCTCGCTGTCCAGGCGGGCCTCGAACCCCCGGGCTCAGGCAATCCACTCACCTCAGCCTCCCAAAGGCACGGGATTATAGACTGAGCCACTGAGCCTGGCTGTTCTTCTCTATTTCTTAAATCTCTCTCACTTTCTCTTAAAAGGATGCCCGTCATTGGATTAGGGCCCACCCTAAATCCAGGGTGCTCTTATTTTGAGCTCCTCAGGATCCTCAATTTAATTATAGCTGCCAGAACCCTTTTTCCAAATAAAGTCAAATTCACAGGTACCAGGGTTTGGGACTTGGGCATATCTTTCTGGGGAACAATATTCAAACTCACTGCATTATTTTGTTTTTAGTTGGAGTCTCACACTGTCATTCAGACTGGAGTGCAGTGGCTGCTCCCGGCCACTGCAGCCTCGACCTGCTGGGCTCTGGTGATCCTTCCACCTCAGCCTTCCAAGTAGCTGGAACTATAGGCGCCCGCTACCACGCCCAGCTAATTTTTGATTTATTGTAGAGATGAGGTCTCGCCAAGTTGCCCAGGCAGGTCTCAAACCCGCAGGCCCAAGCAATTCACTCACCTTGGCCTCCCAAAGCGTGGGATTTCAGGCTGAGCCACCAAGCCCGGCATTCACTGCACCATTTACATTCCCACCAGCTGCTTAATATCTTCATCAATACTTGGACTATCAGTCTTTTAAATTTTAGCCATTCTAGTGGGTGTGTAGTGGTATAGCATTGTGATTTTAATTTGCGTTTCAGTGATGACTAATGAGGTTGCATCTCTCTCTTTTTGTATCACTTTATTGAGGGGTAATTTACATACGATAAAATTCACCTGTTTTTAAGTGTACAACTCAATGGTGGGTAGTAATATATTTATAGAGTTGTGTAATCATCACCACAATATTATTTTAGAAAATTTCCATCATCTCCAAAAGAAACCTTGCGATCATTTGCAGTTATTTCTCAATTCTACCCCATCCCTAGACGACCACGATGCTACTGTTTGTTTTCCAAATTTGTCTTTTCTGGACATTTTCATTTAAACGACTTCATACACTTTGTGGTCTTTTGTGTTTGGCTTCTTTCACACAGCATAATGTTTTTGAGGCTCATCCACATTGCAGCATATATCAATACTTTGTTCCTTTTTAATTACGTAGTGGGTAGTATTACAGTGTTTGGAGATACCACATTTTATCTGTTTACCGGTTGATGGATACTTGAGTTTCCATTTTTTGGTTATTGTGAAAAATGCTATTGTGAACACTTACATTCTAGTTTTTATATGGAGGTATGTTTTCATTCCTCTTGAGGAATGAAATGCTGGTCATGTGGCAAATCTATTTTTAACATTTTAAGACACTGCTAAACTGTTTTCCAATTTCATCACATCTTTGTTAACACTTGCTATTATCTGTCTTTTTGATTGTAGCCATCATAGTGAGTGTGAAGAGGTATCTCATTGTGGTGTTTTGACTTGCATTTCTCTGGTGGGTAATAATGTTGAATATCTCATGTGCTTCTTGGACATGTGTATCTCTTCTTTTGTGAAGTATCTGTCTAAAATCTTTGCCCATTTTTTTTTGGTTGTTGGATTATATTCTTAAGTTTTTGGAGTTTTTTAATATTTTCTACATATAAGTCCTTTGTCAACTACGTGTGTTACAAATATCTGCAATTCTTTTAGTTTACTTAATGGTTTTTAATAGAGGTCCATTTTATCAATATTTATTTTTATGATTCATGATTTTTGTGTCATATTTATCCCAAAGTAACAAAGGTTTCTTATTTGCTTTTTAAATTAAATTTGTCATCCCCATAATTTTGGTTTTCGTTTTATCTTGGAAGTACCTTAGATTATATTTTCTTCCTTGTGGTTGCTTATGCTATAGACTGTTATACAGTTTTCAAGTCTGGAGGGTGGATAAGAAGGTTGGACTAAATATCTAGCTTTCAGCCGGGCTCGGTGGCTCAGCCTGTAATCCCGCGCCTTTGGGAGGCTGAGGTGAGTGGATTGCCTAAGCCCGCGGGTTCGAGACCCACCTGGGCAGCGAGACCTCATCTCTACAATAAATCAAAAAAATCAGCTGGGCATGGTAGCGCGCACCTCTAATTCCGGCTACTCGGAAGGCTGAGGCGGAAGGATCGCCGGAGCCCAGCAGGTCGAGGCTGCGGTGGCCGGGAGCGGCCACTGCACTCCAGTCTGGGCGACAGAGTGAGACTCCAACTCAAAAAAAAAAAAAAATCTAGCTTTCTGTGGTAACATTTATTTAATCTGTGTTAAAGCATAAGAAAGCACCACACCATATTCATGCGTTTTTAAATTCATTTTTTCTTATAAGGCATATAATGTTTTAGTCCAGATTAGTATTCGATGGCTTGAGTTAGAACCGTGGTCTTTCCTATGTCCTTGAATTTGATTTGAGGAGTTCATGCCCAGTGCTTCAGTTTCTGCAGCCAAAAAGTGGGTTCAAGAATAACTGCTTTTGTGGGTTGCTGTCAGAACCCAGTACGATTAGGTCTGGCCACTATTCCAGGGGCAGAATAGATATGGTCTTGATTTTGATTGCCCAAGGAGCCCTCTCTTGGTGCATGACTGACCCCATGTGTTTTTTCCCCCAGATGATGTAAATTATTTATATACATATGAACCATTATGAACCATTACAAAGTAGGTTAGAGACATTAATCCTCTTTACCCCTAAATATTTCAGCATGTATTTCCTAAGGACATTAATATTCTCTTTCCTAAAAACACAGTCAATTGTCAATTTCAGAAAAAGTTAACATTTATATAATATTATTATTTAATCCCAAGTTCATATTCAAATTTTGCTTAATTGTCCTAATAATGTCTTTTAGAGCTTTTTTTTTTTTTTCCTGGCCCAGGTTTCAATCCTGGATCACACATTACCTTTAGTTATCATGTCTCTTTGGACTCTTCTCCTTTAATGTCCTTTAAATTGGTCCTCTATTCTTTCTTGTCTTTGAAGACACTGGTATTTGTTTTGAGTACAGCCTGTTTTGTTATTTATCTGACGTTTCCTTATGATTAGATTCAGATTCTGCATTTTTGGTATGTGTGTGTATATATATATATATATATTTTTTTTTTTTTTTTTTTTTTTTTTTTTTTTTTTGAGTTGGAGTCTCACTCTGTCACTCAGATGGGAGTGCAGTGGCCGCTCCCGGCCACTGCAGCCTCGACCTGCTGGTCTCCAGCAATCCTTCTGCCTCAGCCTTCCAAGTAGCTGGAACTACAGGCGTGCGCTACCACACCCGGCTAATTTTTGATTTATTGTAGAGATGAGATCTCGCCAAGTTGCCCAGGCGGGTCTCAAACCTGCAGGCTCAGGCAATCCACTCACCTTGGCCTCCCAAAGTGCTGGGATTACAGGCTGAGCCACCGATCCTGGCCGGTATATGTATTTTTGAGGAAGAATGGGACCACTAGTGATCACAAATTACAACCCACATATTAATCCTGGCTGTAGATGTGTATTAGTTGGCCAAAACTGTGTTTGAAAGTTTCAGAATTATTTTCTAATATTTAAAAGTTTCACATAAAAATTTAGATGTCTGACTTTCTTGAAAAACTAGAGTTGGAGAGTCGCTGCTCCTTTAGATGGGAAATGTCCTTTCCATTTTGCCATAATCCACTTTTGCCCATTCAATCACTGTATAGTGGTTTAGTGTAGGGTTTTAGAAACAGACTCTTGGAATTGAATTCTGTTTCAATCACTTACTTGAGCAAGCAGTTTAATTTCTCTGAGCCTTAGTTTCCTCATCTGTAAAACTGGGGTGATACTTACGGTTTTGGTAGAGATTAAATGAGGTATTATGTAGCACCTAGAAAATTCTTGTTATACAGTAAAAATAAGTATTATCATCACTGTCATATCATTATCATGATCATTAGCATCTCTACCATCATCTCTCTGACCCCGGTAGATAAGTAGCCTCTATTCAAGACCCTTTTCCTGTAAATATAGAATGTCTACTTGAGCAAATTTTCTCAGCTAGGATCCCATTAACTTCTTTTCCACCCATCCAGAATGATAACTTGTTGTGAACCAGCCTTCAGAAAACCAAGAGGACAGTCACTCAAAGCATTTTCTGTGTTCTGTGGTTCAGATGAGAAACCTGGTTAAGTGTGAGTAGTATATTCAGGACCTAGGTAAAGATGGCAGATACTGTCCATTGATACTGGCTGTCTGCCCATGGAAGTTAGATAGACAAGTACTGACAGTACAGTGGTGAAATTTTTTCATGGGAGCAAGACATGGTGGCAAGAGGATCTAACATGGTCTAGAAGTCATGGAATTCCTTGCTTAGGAAGATCTGTTTAAAGATGCCTTCTTATGAGAGGCCAACAACTACTTAAGAATTTTTCAGAAATATTAAAAAACTCATTACTCATGGAATAAAAATGTATGGATGTCAAATTCCAAGTTAGTGTCACATAATCTATGCTGGTTTGGGCTAGATTATCTTTTAAAATATTAAGAGTATAAATAGTTATTACTGAAATGGTTATATACTTAAGAAAATTTTATAATTTTGTTTAAGTAATATACATTTTAATGTGCATTTTAAGTAACGAAGGAAAATATTCAGAATATGTAAACTACCATTTTTTTTTTTGAGTTGAAATCTCACTCTGTCGCCCATGCTGGAGTGCAGTGGCATGCTCACGGCCACTGCAGCCTTGACCTGCTGGGATCAGGTGGTCCTTCCACTTCAGCCTTCCAAGTAGCTGGAACTACAAGCATGTGCCACCACACCCAGCTAATTTTTCATTTATTCTAGAGATGAGGTCTTGCCAAGTTGCCCAGGCTGGTCTTGAACCCATGGGCTCAGGCAATCCTCTTTCCTCCACCTCCCAAAGTGCTGGATTTACATGTGTGAGCTACTGCGCCCGGCTAAACTACCATTTAAAATCACACAATTAAAAATTTTTTTTTTTGGTGATAGTTGTCTTAATATCACTTAAGATAAACTTTAAATGATAAGGTTTATTGAGTTATAAAAATGACAACTAAGGGGAGGATGGTGGGAGGCATGTGACACACAAAGGGTACTTGGTTCATTACGATGGGGAGTGAGGGCCAATTAGAAGCCCAGACTTCACCCGCATGCACCATACTTATGTAGTTAATTCTCACTTGTACCCCACTTTCCTATAATAAAATTTAAAAAGTATTTACAAATCATAAAAAAAATGACAACTCAGCCAGGCACAGTGGTTTCATGCCTGTAATCCCAACACTTTGGCGGCTTAGGTGGGAGAATCTCTTGAACCCAGGAGTTGGAGGTTGCAGTGAGCTTTGATCACTGCAAAATAGAGCCTGGATGACAGAGCGAGATTCTGTCTCTAAAAAAATAAATAATAACTGAGTAAAAGAAAGTTTGTTACTTATGTATGTCCTTGCTAGGCATTTTTCTCTTATTTTATTTTTTGCAGTTTGGCATTTTAGTGAGGTCCTGAGGAGGTTCTTGGAACTCCACCTTTATTGTAGGTCATCTTGGATTATGTCACCGACTTGTCGAGACTGGAAACTAAATGTAGGACATTTTTGGTGAGCCAGTGATTAGGGGACTTGAAAAATCAAAACCTCACCTGACAGATTTTACTTCGTGTTTTGTTTTTCTTTCCAAGTTTATCTTTATTTTTTCCTTAATTTTCTCCTGTGTAAGGGTTAGCTGTTAATTACCATGTTGTAGATTCAGTTGCCTTCTGTAAAGAGAAGGGTCAGTGTATTTGATCATAGTTTCCAAACCCCTTTAAATACTATGCCTTCCTTGAAAATTAACTAGTTAACCACGGAGTAACAGCTGAGTTCTTGTTTCTTTCTGTTATTTCCAGGTCTGTTTCTTAATCCTCCTAGTGTTGGTTTTCAAAACTAAATTAGCCATTCAAAAAAGCCTTAGACACTTTGAGCAAACAACTGTTTCCTTGAAGCCAGCATTTGTGTTTAAGTTATGCTGTCATCTTTCCATTGTACCTGGCAGAATGTCTTCCACATAGGAGACATTAATAAATATCTGTTGAAGAAAGATTGAATGGTTGAGAGCTTCCAGCATCTGCTGTATATACACATGACCCTTAATAATTATGACACTGGCTCCTTGTCTGCTAATTAGATGTACTGTGGCTGAGTTTAGCAATATGGGTTTTGGCATTTAGACTGTATATGCTCCAAAAAAGTACAGACCATGTGTTAATAGTTTTGTCATTTACTATTTTATCCCTGGCACTTAAGATTTTGCCAGGCACATGGTAGATATATTATCCTTGTATAATAATGAGTGAATTCCCAAGAGCATCACTTGTTATTGGTCAGTAGACTTTCTAATAGTGAGAGAGAGAGCCCAAACCTGAAAAAAAATAATGGAAAATGGTTAGGTACTTTATGGATTTTAAGTTACTTACCATACCATAGATAGGGGCATTAATTTTGAGAAACAAGACTCTTCTGTTGAACAAATGCTTTAGTAGCTGTCAAAACTTGTTTTTGAGTGTTCTCTTCCCATTTTAAAATGCTAGTTTGCCCTCTGGCTTAGTCTATTTGTTAGTTTATTATGGTAGATTTCTTGAAAAAGCCATTCTTAAAAATGAGACTTTCTAACTTAGAAAAGAACATTATTGTTAAGATGGTACTTTTGGAACCTTATGGAAAAGGCACAGTTTAGAGAAGTTGAATTTAGGGTTCTGCTACGCTCATTCTTTTAATCTTCTGTTAGATTTTATATTATTTTATAAAGTTGTGTTACTGGTTGATTTCACAGTGTAAGCTGGAAGGAATCTGGGGACTATTGGACTGGGTCAGAATGTGTTCAGGAGATGATTTGTACTGGTTAGGACTTCTTCCCAAACATCTGTCCTTGGCATAATGTTTGTAAAGCCAGCACAATTGAAAGCTAAACCTTAGGTTGGTGCTATAGACTTGCGTTAAAATTTTTTAAAATTTGATTATGGTAAGAACACTTAACATGAGATTACACTCTTAACACGCAGTTGAGTGTACAATACAGTATTGTTAACTGTAGGCACAATGTTGTATAGCAGATTTCTAACACTTCTCTGTCTTGCATAATTAAAACTCTATGCCCCTTGATTAGCAACTTCTCATTTTCTCCTTCTCCTCCTGCATTCCCTGTAATCATCATTCCACTCTCTGATTCTTTGAGTTTGACTACTAAGCTTGCATTTTTGTTTATGCTACACGCATCTGTCCTGGTACTATGCTGATTATTTATTTTCTCTGTCATTTTGGAATGACCTGCTTGTGAAGTGACCATGCCTTCCCTTATGTTAAAAACTGCCATATGGCTAAGGGGTGGGTGAGACCTTTACAACTAGTAGAAACCAAGTAGGTACGTCAGTGTAGAGAGCAAATTATGTTGCATCTGGTCTGAGGAGGAGATTTGTTGCCAGAGCCTGAGTGTTTTCTTAAGTGTTTGTGATCAAAAAATTCAGAGCTCTGATTTCTGCATTAGCCCTAAGTCTGCCCTTTGGCACCTTCATTTAGTGACTGGATCATTCAAGGCTGAGCCTCAAGGGCCAGCACTTCTCCAATAATAATACAAAATAGGCTGATGTTGCAATCTTAACTCACTGTGCTGAATTGGGCACGATTAAAGTCTCAAGGCTGCATTAATATGGATTTTCTATTTCTATGTACAGCAGTCCATTATCTTACTGTTCTCCAGTTTGCCATTTTTTAAAAACATAGATGAAAAATTCTGCTGATGAATTTTTTTTTTTCTGTCAGCACCAACTGTCTGCTTTTTTTGCTTGAGAATATGAGAATAACACTGGGCAAACGAATGCAAACATTACAGTTTATGTGGACTCTAGCCTGTTGTCATGTCAATCTTGTTATTTAGGTAAATAGTGTGCAATTTTTTGCCGAATCAGCAGCCAATATGCTGTGAGCAGTTTTTGTTTTAGTCACATTATTGGCTGGTAACACTATTAATGAGACAATAATTGGGAAATAGTAGTCATTGTTGTCATAAAACATGATCCTTGTATTGGAACCACAGCCAGGCAGAGGAGTTACATATGCAGACTGAAAGGGAGGACAGGATGAGTAGCCAGTGTTCCCAGCTTTTAAAATCATCAGACCCCTGCTGCTTAAATTGCCCCAGCTGTTAATGCTGGAACCATTACAGTAATGGACTCAGCAAATGAAGGAGAACGAAGACACGCATACTTTATTACCAGAGGGGCAATTTTCTCTTCATCTGTAATAGCAGCGGTGCCTCATATTGATCAGACCATCAAGATACTAATCCTCTGTAAAATTACTTGTTATAACTGAAAATGTGTTAATCCAAATCAGTCTGTGTCCTGACTGTCTACTTACTATTGAATACAGACTATTAGATGCTTTATTTTTCATGATTTAAAGGCTTTGCCCTGAAAATGGTTGATGTTTCTCTCGCAACACTGAGTGCTTAATCTTAGCTATAGCCCAGGGTTGTCTTTTTGTTTTAAACAGAACATCACCCACTTAATTAAGGAGTGAGTGTCTGTCTTGCTGTCTGAGTTATGCTGGTGTTTTATGTTCCTCTGGATTTATTAAGCATCTTGTTTTACATTCAGTCTGTGGTTTGTGCTGTAAATAAAAATAGGCCCATCTTGCACATATTAGAAATTTGCAGGTAGCAAATGTCAATAAGTACCAGGAATGTAAGGTTCTTTGATTTATATTTCAGGCACCAGGTTGTGCTTTGTCGATTGAACCCATAGGCAGGATGTGTCCTGGTGTTTTCTGTGTAGCAGATGTGTTTTTGTATCGTAGTCTGGAAAAGTTTATGGTTATTTCTGCATCCTTGGTTCAGTAGATTGGTTTTTAGACAATGAGGCATATCTATTCCCTTCTTGTGTTTTGTGAGAAATGACTACAGCTAGACATTATTATATTATAAGGAGACCTATCAAAAACTGATTTCTGTTTTTCTTAGTATTTAGAATATTAGGAACTTATATTTAGGAACTCCATAAAATTTCCATTTTTTTGGTTATAGTCTCCTTCCTCATATCTTATATGTTTGTGTATAGATTCAGATGCCCTTTTGGCAATATTTTTATTTATTCTAATATGTTGCCATTGCTCAAAGCATTTGTGTGGTTATGTAGTATTCATTCAGAAATACCAAGCCTTGTGTTAGGGACTGGAGACTCAATGATGAGTAAAGTATAATCTTTGCCATTGAGAACCTCCGTTTAGTAGGAAGTTAGGCTTGTAAACAAATAATTACAACAATGCAGTATAGTAAATGCTAAAATCCACTGTGAATGTAGTTCTTGGGAGCAGATACCGGTTACAGGCACCATAGTAAAATCAGCATCATTGATTTTTCCTTCTGTGTTACCAAAAGCAAAATTCTGACATTTAACCACACTTTAAGACTAGTTTCTGAATGACTCCTAGCTGTTTGAAAGAAATTTCTTCTTACCTCACAGGTGACATGTTTACTACCCCCTGGGGACAATTAAAGGAGGGCTTTCCAAAAATGTTTTGATCAGTGACTACATCTTTGGATACGTATAGAGTTTCCCAAGGAGTCTACTTTAAAGGGGACAGTGCTTGTGATATTGTTTTTGTTCTGACATTTATATTATAAATCAGTCTTATTGTTTTAGAGTATAGTTTATCAGGAGAGACAGTAGCTGGTGATGGTTTAGAGCAAGGATTCCTCTTGTTTTCCCCTACCTTCCCTATTTACTAGCTGAGTGATCTTGGAAGTCACCTTATCTTTTTGAGCCTCAATCTTCATCTGTAAAATGGGGATAATGATAATTGTGAAGATTAAATGATTTACTATATGTAAAGCATTTAGAATATTGATAGACTTATATAAGTGCTATATGAACGTTTGCTGTTATTATTACCATGGATGTGACTATAAAGTAATGAAATTGTTTTTCAGACTGGGCTCTGTGGCTCAGCCTGTAATCCCAGCCCTTTGGGAGGCCTAGGTGAGTGGATTGCCTGAGCCAGGGGTTTGCGACCAGCCCAGGCAACTTGGCCAGACCTCCCCTCTACAATAAATAAAAAAATTAACTGGCATGGTAGAGTGCACCTGTAGTTCTGGCTACTTGGAAGGCTGAGGCAGAAGTGAGACTCCGACTCAAAAAAAAAAATTGCTTTTCAGCTATTGTTTATAAAAGTCAGCTGTGTAAATATATAACCACAATATATATTTAAGTATGTGATATATGTTTCTTAGTTAACATACAGTCCTTTTTTCTGATAGCTTAATAATTTGTTATTTTAGAAAAACTGAAAATTACTGAAAAATATCGTTAGGAAAAAAGTCTCCCATAATCCTTCAGAGATAAATACTGTTACTGTATTGCCTAGAATATTGTTATGCTTATTATATATCATATATATTTGATCCTAATTTTGTTTAAAATATATTTATGCAAGATATATTTTAAATAAAAATTGGAATTATAATGTGTATATTTTATACTTTGCTTTTTTCCCACTTACCAGTATCCAGTATATTATGAATATTTTTTGATGTAATTATACAGTATTTCATTATACAGATTATTCACCCCTCCTATCATAGATCGTCCTTTAGTGAACATTCTTGTACATAAATCTCTGCAAATTTTTGGAATTTCCCACAGGGTAAAGAAAAAGAAGGCAGATTGTATGGGCTAATGTTTGTAAACATTTTTGGTTTTCATTGTCAAGTTGCCACCTGGGAAGGTGATGCCAGTTTCCAGTTTAATAAGCAATATACAAGAAGGCATATTGGTACATTCCCTCCAACATTGGGAATTATCATGAAACAAAAATACTTGATAATTTGGCAGAAAAAGTAGGAAGTTGTAGAACTAATTTGTATTTTCTTAATTATTATATTTGATTGAATTCCCTCCTATCATTTATATTGGCCAAATGTAGTTCTTTAGTGATTTGTTTATTCATATAGTCTTTGTTAATTTTGCTAACATGTTTGTCTTTTCTTACTGATGGGGAGTAATATTTTGTAGATTGGGGATGCTATAATTTGTTAATTATGTGATCGAAATATTTTTCCCAGTTTGTTTATTGCCTACTTTTTTCTTTTGTATTTTTGTTACTCAAAAGTTTTCCTACATTTATGTATAGAAAATCTTTTCCACCTCGATATTAGATTAATGGTCACTTATATGTTCTTTTAGTTATTTTATGTTTTAATTTTTGATACAAGTTTTATAATGCATCTGGAATTCAGTTGGTGTATGATATGAAGTAGATAGCTAATTTTTTCCACCTAAAAATTAGCTAGTTAACTCCACTGCATTTATTGACTTTTCTTGTAGGTACTGATTTGAATGCCCAAATACTCAGATCTGCTTTTTATTCTGTTCATTTGTTTTTTTTTTTGTTATTCTTGACACATCATTTTAATTACCATAGTTTTATGATACCTTTCAATATCTGGCAGTACAAAGCCCCATAATAGGTATTTGTTTTCAAAAGTTACTTGGCTTATCTCTTGCATTGAGAAGACAACTTAAAATTTTTTTCCAGATAAACTTAAAAATCACTTTTTTGAGTTCTTACAAATGCTCCATTAAATCCTCTGGTATTTTAATTGTTATTGCATTAAATTTATAAATTAATTTGGAAAGAACTGAAATATTTATAGTAAATAATTTTTCTCATTTAACACTGCTATCTGTCTCTATGTTTATTTAAGTTTTGTGATTTCAGAAAGTTTTATAATTTTATTCAGTGAGACACTATTTGCTACTTTTGATAAATATTTTACATTTTTTATTACTATTTTTTGGTTACTATTGAAAATGAGATATTTATTTATTTTATTTTATTTTTTGAGTTAGGTTCTTAGTCTGTCATCCAGGCTGCTGGAGTGCAGAGGCATGATCATGACTTACTACAACTTTGAAATAATCCCTCCTCAGCCTCTAGAGTAGCTGGAACTACAGGCATGTGCCACCACACCTGGCTGATTTTTTTATTTTTCATAGAGATGAGGTCTTGCTATGTTGTCTAGACTGGTCTTGAACTCCTGAATTGAAGCAGTCCTCCTGCCTTGGCCTCCCAAAGTGCTGGGATTACATGCGTGAGCCTCAGTACCTGGTTTTTTTTGTTTTGTTTTTTGTTTTTTTTTTTTTAAATCACAGCTCACCACATCCTTGAGCTCCTGGCTCAACTGGTCTTCTTGCCTTAGACTCCAGAGAAGCTGAAATTACAGGCACACATCACCATTCCTGGCTAATTTTTCTATTTTTTGTAGAGATGAGGTTGTTATGTTACCTGGGCTGGCTTGAACTCCTGGACTCAAGTGATCCTTCCATCCCAGCTTCCCAAAGTACTGGGATTACCGACATGAGCCATTGTGCTCAGTCAAAAATTATGGTTTTTAATTGACACATGAGAAAATTTTTTATGTGTGTATTGTTCTTGTATGTGGCCATTCTAATATGTTTTGAGATGATTTTCTAGAGTAGATATATACCAGGAAGATAATCTAATCATCCTCAAACATAATTTGTTCTCTCCCCTTTCAGTGATTATACATTATACTTTCCTCTCATTTTTTTTTCTTGTGTTATTACATTGTGTAGGACCTCTAATTGGTAGTGCTTATAGCAAATAGCCATGCTTTTCATAGTTATATTTTGGGATTCTAGGATTAAGTATATTGATAATTGTTGGCAAATATCTTTTTTTTTTGAGTCACGGTCTCACTCTGTCACCTAGACTGGAGTGCAGTAGCACAATCACTGATCACTGAAGCCTCAACTTTCTGGGTTTAGATCATCCTTCTGCCTCAGCCTCCCAAGTACTGGGCCTATAGGCATGCACTGCCACCAGGCTAATTTTATTTTTAATTTTTATTTATTTATTTGTCTGTTTGTTTATTAATTTTTTTTTTGTAGAGATGAGTTCTCATTATGTTGCCCAGACTGGTCTCAAACTCCTGGGCTCAAGCAATCCTCTTGCTCTGCCTCCCAAAGTGCTGGGATATAGGTGGGAGCCATCAAACCTGGCCTGATTATTTTTTCTATCTTTCCTTCTTTCTTTTCCTTCCCTCCCTCTCTTCTTTCTTCCTTTCCCCCTTCCTTCTTTCCTGCCATTCCTGCCCTTCTTGCCCTTTCTCCTCTTCTTCCCCTTTCTTCCCTTCCTCCTTTTCTTTCTCCAGTGTCTTTGATTCTTAGTTTACTTTTTTTTAATGGACTGAGGTGGAATTTTTATTGATTTTTTTTTGCCGTCTATTTAGATGCTAGTATCTTTAGTACTTCTTCTGGTATAACATAGTTTATTAATGGACTTTCTAATAATGGTTCTTCGGGACACATCCTACTTGGTTACATTATGTTGGTCTTTTAACATATTGCTGAATTCAGCTTTTTAATATTTTAATTAGGAAAGTAAGATGGGTCTGTGGCAGTTATTCTTATAGAGATTGGCAGGATGGTACTCATGGGGCGGGGGTATATCAGAATCTTTGGATGGGGCATGTATAACATGTATGTTGTCATAATTCAGACTACAGTTAGTAAAGCCTAGTAAAGCTTTTTTTTTTTTTTTTTTTTTGGCTAATGGGGATAAGCAAACAGCAGAGGGTGGTAAAGTGGGTATAAATATTGAGAAACATTCCATTTGGTGCTTTCTTTTGTCAAGTTTGGTATCATATTTGCTAGTTGCATAAAATGACTTGTAGAGTTTTCTGCTTTCTTCTGTGCTTGGGAGCCATTTACAAAGCGTTAGAGTTATTTATCCCTTGGAAGTTTGAACTAAGTTCTAAAACTCTTCGTGCAATGTTGAGGAAGATTATTTTTGGATAACTTTTTCAATATCTTTTTAGTTATTGTCTATTTAGTTTTTTTCTTCTTGAATACATTTTGGTCATTATATTTTCCCATAAGGGGAGGGTTTTATTGCCATGATATTGAACATAACATTCTTTGGCTTGCTACAATAGAATTGTATATAATTTTATAAATAAAAAATTCCAAATTCGCTTTTATTCCTTCTTTTAAATGATAATATTCTGTATTTATATAATATTCTGTATTTATGACCTCTCTTAAGAACTGATTGTGTTTTCTGGTAGACTGTACATACATGTTTTTTTAAACTAGCTCTTGAATTTGTTCATACTCTAATTCATTAATTTCTACCTTTATTTTTAGTTTCCTCTGTCCTGATTTGCTTAAGCTTCTTTTACTAACTTCTTAAAATGAATACTTAGTTCATTTTAATTCTTTTTTTTTTTTAATATGGAAAGTACTTACAAATCTAAAAATAATTTTCTCTTTTGTGTTCCCTGGTAATTTGTGTATGTTTTTATAACACTTATTCACTATTGTGATGATTTTTCAAATCTCTTTCTTCTTCCTTGGTTATATAGACTATATTTTATCTATCTTTGTACCCTAGTGTCTACAAATTCTTGAATACAATAGGCACTAAACTAATGTTTTATAAATGAATACCATGAATAGCCCTCTATCCCCCCCTTATCCACAGGGGTCGTGACTGCTATAGTAGAAGGAGCACTTCACTAGTAATTAGGGTGTTAAAACTTCTAGTCTGACATATGCCACTTTTACTGGGCATTACCTTGTATGAGTTCCTCAATCTCAGTGATGTTTCATTGGTAAAAGTGGGGTTGATGATTAACTGCCCTCTCTGCTTCATCTGAGATGTTGTCAAAAATATAATAAATGTAAAAGAACTTTGAATGCTAACAATGTTATATACATATAAATATGATTTAAAATAGAAGGCTAGTCTTATCCACCATTCTACCTCCTTACCCCTATGTTAGAAATTATAAAGTTCTTTGGAAAAGAAATTTAAAAAATAATTTCGTTTTTTAAAATGGACAATAATTGTACATATTCATGGAGTGCATAGTGATGTTTGTATAATTATCAGATCAGAGTAATTAGCATATCCATCATCGCAGACACATTTCTTTGTATTAGGAATGCAGACGCTTAAAAAAAAGTCTTGTATCCTTTGAAGCACAGAACTTTGTTGACAGATACAGTAAATATTTGTTGATTGGGTGCTTTCTGAGACCCACTTTTCAGGCACAAATTACTGTTGATACAGATTTTTCAGGTCATCCTGGGCTTCGAGAGTGTAAACTTCAATGGGTTGACCAGCCCAGCCCCGGAGAGGGTCAGCTCGAGGGGCTGGTAAGCCTAGTCCCAGAAGTGTTGGCTCTGATGGGCTGGTAAGCCAGTTCCTGAGAATGTTGCTGATTTGGTGGGCTGGCAAGCCTAGCCTCCAGAGTGTTGGCTCTAACGGGTTGGCAAACCAAACCCTAAGAGTGTTGCTGGGGGCTGATAAACTTAGCCTCTAGAGTGTCTCACCTTTGGAGTCTTGCCTTCTTCCAACGGCTCTCCTAGTTCTGCCAACTCAGTTGGCTGGGAAACCAGCCCCCAGGGTGCAGGGTTCTTTAGCTCTGACGATTTTTTGCAGCTCTTCAGGTCGAGGTTCTTGTTTTGTGTCCAAGAGGAATGAGGGACATGGACAGCTAGAAAGTGAGAAAGCAGGATTTGTTGAGAGGACAGAAAAGTCTCATAGTGGGAGGGAACCTGAAGGGGTTGCCAGTCTGGGGCCAAAACCTGGTGCTTATATAGCCCTAAGACCAAACTGATTGGCTAGCACTACCCGTGAGCTGGTTGATCGGCACTAGCTCTTCTGATTAGTCAGTACTGAGGACCAGTCAGCAGGAGGTAGAGGCCTGAAGGTGAGCTGATTGGTTGGTACTTGGCAACAAGTTGGTTGCTTGTTTTTCTGTTCCAGCAGTGAGTACTTGAACTATAGCTTGAGAGGTTCCTAGGGAACTTGTTTTCCAACACGATTGTATCAGCCTGAGGGACCTGCCACGAGCTTATTACATTGTTACTGGGGGACCCTCCCTGTCTACCTAGCTTTTTTCTAGCTATCTCTCTTTTTTTTTTTTGAGTTGGAGTCTCACTCTGTCGCCCAGACTGGAGTGCAGTGGCTGCTCCCGGCCACCGCAGCCTCGACCTGCTGGGCTCCGGCTTCCACCTTAGCCTTCCAAGTAGCCGGAATTACAGGCATGCGCTACCACACCCGGCTGATTTTTTGATTTATTGTAGAGATGAGGTCTCGCTGCCCAGGTGGGTCTCGAATCCGCGGGCTCAGACAGTCCACTCACCTCAGCCTCCCAAAGGCGCGGGATTACAGGTTGAGCCTCCGAGCCTGGCTTCTAGCTATCTCTTATCTCTTATCTCAGAATGATCCGTAAGTGGACAGGGACCTAGGATCTCTGCCCTCAACCATGTTGCCACTTCATTTATTCAGGATGATCTACACAGCTATGTGATCACACAGTTAGGAATATGCACATGTGTAGCTTCAAAATGTAAGCCTTTTGATGCAATCTCATTTCCTCTGCAGAGCAGATCAGTGCTGGAGATATACTGTCTTCCCAAAGTACAGACTAATAAAGCACTGTAATTGATATAGATTGTTAAAAAAATTATAAACTTGTTAAAAATTTTGTTCAATTTTTGTAAGTCTTAGAGTAGCTATTTTGTATTTTTCTCTTATTTGGGGAATAAATAAATATATGATTATTCCTTTCCTTTCAATTACAATTGCATTATATTTTTATTGTTTCTCTTACACTGAGATTTATTTTTTAAAAAATTTATTTTGTTGCTATGGAGGGATGATATTGTATCAAGTAAATCTCTACGAGTTCTCTGTACTTTGGGGAATGAATGCCATTGTATTAGTCAGTTTTGGGTTAACAGGTTGTTTTAAAATTGCTAGACACCATTCAAATGCAGAGTGATAGTATTTTCTGGGTAAGTATTATTCTTTTTTAGAGTATTGCATATAACCATTGACACTTCAACGTTGTATATAACCACTGACACTTCAACGTTGTGATTTTGGGTAGAGCATGTAAGTGCAAAGTGCCCCTCTTATCCTCTGCTTCCCTCTTTTTTTTTCCCCAAACCATTTATAGAAACAGGGAAAAGTAAGTATAACTTTTTGAAAACAAAAATACTTACTTACCCTTTATGCTGCTTTTAAAGATTCCTAGAAGATGTCATATCTTAGATAATTGATGATAAATTCTGCTTTTTTTTCAAACTTTGGGGATTTACCAAAAAAGTTTCATCTGAGAAATGAAAACTAATTTGATAATATTATATTAGATTCACCAATCCCTGAGGACTTTCTCAAGTCCCCCGCTTTCATGAAGCTTTTGAGGATTACTCCCTTCATCTCTTTTCTTACTGACCTTATTTCCTGTGTCAAAATGTATGGTACACAACAACAGTAAGTGTGTGTATGGTATATTTACTGGTGTAGGGTACCATATGTTTTGACATTTGGTTATATTAAACTTGACATTTTATTATTGTTTGTCCCTATTCGTGTTTTACGTACAGTAATGTTCCTTTCCCTAGGGAGATTATAAGATCCCTTTGGCCAACAACCATGTTATAAATTTATTTTTGTTGTCTAATAAGTTGCAAAACATCTAAGAATATGGTTGACTGTCAACATTTCTTGTGAAATGTAAGAATACTAAGGGTTTTTTCCTGTATTGAATGCTTATTTAACTTTAAGTGTCAATTTGATCTCCATCCATAGTAGAAAATATTTTGTTTATAAAATGTTTATTCTTTAGAACAGATAAAGAATGTATTTTTAGCCAGAGGAAAATCTTAGATTTTGGTGGCCCTTTACCTATCACTGTGTTTTTTAAGAGTTATGTCTGAACCACCTATGTGTCCCAATTTATTTTGCCATTTCATCTACGACTCTTCCTCCTGTTTTTATTTAAGACTATAAAGTTACTTTAGTGTAACTGCTGCTGTCACCTTTGCCCTTAGCTAATCAAATAGTTTACCTTGAGGGAAGCATTTATCTCCCACTTTCATTATTATTATTTTTGTAGCTGTAAAGATATATATTTTATGTCTGCAGAAGGCTGTAACAGTGAAACGAGGTATTGATCTGCTGTATTTAGCAATTTCTTTCCACCTTGCCATCAATAGCATGTCAGCATCTGTCTGTACCGTGGTTGACCTCACAAATAGCTCTTTATGCTCCCATTGGATTCAAATGATATAGTATGCTGAAAACTAAATCAATGAATGATTATAAAGTTTTTAGTATTATTTCATGACCCGGAGGCAACTGGTACTCCTTGCACTGACAGTTCAGTGTACAATGAATATGGTAAAATGAGTCTGTCTGGCCTTTGTTTAGCTGAAAGGAGGAACGCAGGGCACCTGCTTGGGTTAGCTCATACTTCTCAACTAATGATCGCCAAGCTCTTAGGCACTTTGGCGAAGCATCTCGCTTTATAGTATCAGATAGAGAGAGCAGCAGTGCCCTCATTCAGCTTTATTCCCCATTCCCCACCACAAGTATGTAGCAAATGTTTCTAAAATTATTTGAGCTATTATCATATAGGTCCTTGCCTTCCTTTGCAAAAGAAAGACAAAAGAACAAAATGACTGGATGCTTTGTCACTCTCTCACTGAGGTAAGAGGAGGAAGAATAACCTTGATCTAGGTCTTATGGGACTCCAGGCTGCCGTCAAGACATGAAACAAATACCAGGATACAGTTGTTGAGGCCGCATTCTCTATTCCTCATCTCATGTGTGGTAGTTCCTGCTCACCTCCTCTAATCTGTAGAACACTAAAATAGCAGAAGTCACTAATTTGCCTGTTTTTTTTTAAACAACTTTTTTTTTACTCTTGCTGAATCATATATTCAGATGAAAGACATTTTAGATATTAAATTGTCATTTGGGATATGTGGAAAGGTGGGAGGGGGTGATGGGTGATGATGAGTGAATGGGGAAAGTAGAGCACAGCAGTTGTCATCCGGCTTTTTTGAGGATGTGAATCAAATGTATTTCTCTTTAAGAAATGCCATTCTGATGCATTCCCTTGTCCATCAACCCATTGGAAAATTTGACAAGGAGTATTGGGGAATTCACTTACTGATTCATTTCCTAGGCATTTATTGAATAAATAATGTCTGAATAATGGGGTGTCTTGGCTTTTTTCCTCATAGATAGGTTATCTCCTCTCTCTAGGCTCATTTAAGGATGGGAGGTGATAGTGATCAGGGCTTAAAGAGTGACTTTAGTGCTGCCACTGGTGTAGACCAACACCTTTATATAATGTTGATTTTTCAAATTCATATACATATGAACACTAAAAGCTATCTTTGATGAGGGCCACTTAGGACTCTTATTTATGATTTAAAATCCTGTTGTTGAATATTTATTATACTCAATACATAGGAGGCTAGCCCTTCTTCTTGAATGTTTATGAAGAATTGTTATGCTCAGCTTTATCAAATCTAAAATATGACTACCTGTCTTATTCTTGCCAGTTGCCATTGTTCCTTCTCACCATAGATGCTTGAATAGGAGAAGTAAAGGATAGATTTATTACTATTTTATATCTGGTCAGTTTCTCCTCCTGTCTGTCATCTACATTAAAGGATGAGGAGGGGACACCTTCATGTAAAGGCATAGAGCAGGGACACCTGAGGAAGGAATTTAGCTTGGCCTTTTTGAATCTGGGAATGAGAATGACAAATTTAGGCTCTATTTCCAGTAGTATAGACCTTGCTGATTTAGTAATTTGAGCATTGGACTTATTCATGTAAAGTTTTTTTGGGATCTGCCCCTCCTAAATTCTTGTTTTACTTTTTATTCATTAGAGAACTGGGACTGATTAATTAGCTAAACTGTTTTTGAAATCATTTTAATATTTGTTCTATGTTATCCCTTTGGAATGTGAATGCCATTAGTTGACTCTGTGATGTCTAACAGAGGACTTTATTTGTCCTGTGGTGTCTGAAGGAGTATTTTATTTATCCTGTATCAGTTTGTATTAAGCTTTGGGGTTTGCAACCCAGGTCTAAATACAGGATGTGGGGAAAAAATTCCCATCTCTGAATTCAGCCTTTGTGATTTTGTGTATGTATATGCCTGAATACTAGATGCTCCCCCTTCAGATTATCCTGATGGGAAGAAAAGTCACTTGATATTCAAATCATTATCAAGACTCCTATATTGCAGAATCCTCAGTTAGTTACTATGTTTTCAGCAGCCTGATTTAAGCAGCTGTCCTAGTAGTATGTGAATGTGTACTTCTGGCTTGGAATGTTTTTCTTGATCAAAACTACATATAGTATTCGGGATTTATACACCATTATTTCTGGTTTTGCTTAAAAGTGGAAGGTTAACACATTACATCACTTAATATAACTTACGTTTGACTGTCTGCAGTTGTATATTAGAAACTAGCTGTATTCTTGTTGCTAGACAATAGGGCAGTTAGTTGACCTTTGTCCATACAAGCTTTAATAATAGGGTGCTCTGTCTTTTTCCCTTATAGATGATGCGTTATCTCCTCTCCCTCTGCTCACTTAAGGAAGGGAAGTTTGTAGTGATTAGAGCTTAAAAAGTGACTAGTGCTGCTGTTGGTATAGACCAACACTTTTATATAAGATTCATTTTCAAGTTCATACCACTAAAGGCTATCTATCTCTGATGAGCGCCTCTTAGGACTCTATGTGTGGTTAGTAATCCTATTGATGAAAAGGATATAGAAGACCCGTCCAACTTAATACTTGATCCTAGCCAGTTGCTTTTAGTGATAACTATATGACCAAATGAGATGAGACATTTTTTTTTATTAAGATAAAGAAGAAATCTCGTTGCAGGTTATATTTTAATGCACACACGTTTTAGTGGGATCATGTATTTCTACTACATGAAAAAGTATTAAGAGCCTATAAAGACAGATTTGTGTCATATGTTGAACTCTGAGTTATTTGTGGACTATAGTTTTATAAACAGACTCTTAAAAATTATAAAATGTGTTAATGAACTAACTGTATACTTAAAATTATATTATTTTTATTAAATACAGTTCTATATAATATAGCTATATCGTTAATTCTCATGTAAGATGACATGTCCTTTTTAAGATTATTTTCTTTTGAAGACATTTGTGAACTTTCCTAGAAAACTGATACCTAGATTTTTTTTGTGCCATTTTGAATTACAAGAAACTCCCTAAAGAAGAATAAATTAATTTTGCATTTTCTTTCCCTTTTTTAGGTTCTGAGAATGTGTATGTGTCTGAGGCTACCTATGTGTCTAAAAGCATAGCATGCTTAAAACCATGGCTGAAGAGTTATGCTTAACGGTATACTTTGCATGCATTTATGATCTGAAATAAGAAAAAAAGTCAAATTTGAGACAGCTTGAATGGCATGCTGTCAGTTTGGAGCTTCATGAATTGGCAATGGTCTCATTTAGGACCTTCAGATGTGTCTCTTCCTGGACAGAATGAGAACGTTTTGCATGTTCTGGAGGAGACAGCCACTCCTTGCTGCTTCACAATAGGCAGTGGTGCATGACAGTTGCCCTTCATTGCTGGCTTCTTGGAGCTTAACCTCTGACCCTCCACTTAGTCGCTGCGCAGCAGTTGGAGCAGGTTGGAGATGTTGGTGAATGACGGGCATTGGCCTGCAACGTGCTTGTCATTATTTGACTGTCAAAAGGAGCCTGCCATTGGTTTCCATCAAGGTTTGAAACCTCTGTGCAGTAGTCCATATTACTTAACTTCTAAGGCTGTCAGCAGTATGATCAAATGTGCATACAAAAATCAGAGTGCTGAATATATCTTCAATCAGGAAATAGAAGTTTCCCCTCTTCTTTTCTTTCTTTCTCTCTCTCTTTTTGCTTTTCTTTCGGGTAAATATATTCAGATGACTTTCACAGGGCCAAGAGGTTGAATCTCTTGCCACAGTGTGAAAGTCAACTGTTGTCTCAAGTGGTCTAAAGTTTCAAATAGCAGAATTAACATCTGAGCAGCTCTGCCAGTTAAATTTTCTGACTTGTTTGGCATATTCTATCACCTTTCAGCTGGTGGTTTAAGGGACTAGATGTTAGCCTAGTGGTACTTAGGGTTAGCTCACAGGGTGAAACGTTTACTTTGGTCTTTATGTAATGTTGCAAAGGGATGGAGAGGTCAGTTTATGTGACAAGCAGGAAATGAAATTAAAATAAATAATGAAGGGGAGGATGTTGGATATATTATTATCCCATTTAAGACTTTTTCTCATGGAAGTTCAAACACAGGAATTTTAATTGGCTGTGATCAAGTTTTAGACACTTAAAGGGTTTAGTCTTATGCAATACTTGCTTTAGATATAGAGAAATATGACAGTGAAGGAATCTTTTCTTGCAAATTTGAAACACTGGATTGAAAAGCTTCTTGAAATGGAGGATGAGGGGAAGCCTAACAATATCCTTCAAGTATATGAAAAGTTCTGGTAACTAAATGTTGTGTAGTGGACGGCACGGGAGTTGAGACCCAAATGTTAGTTTTGCTTTTGCCATTTTCCAGCTGTGTCACTGTGGGTTAGTCACTTAACCCCTCAGTCTCAATTTCTTCATATGGAAAAATAGGGATATTAATGTGGTGAGGATGAAAGGAGAGTTGGTTTGTAAAGTACTTGCTTTTGTGAAGTACTGTAGGCTCTCAGGAGGTACTCCTTGAATCTCTTTTTTGTCCTTTTCTTTTACATCCAAAATTACCAAGAAAAACTTATTAAATAGTCATACGCAAAGCTTGAGCTGAAAAAATACTCCAAAATCCAACACAGCCAATCTTCATATTCCAACTCTTTTTTTCCTCCCACATTACTGATATTAGCTTATGACACCATGTTTTAGTCAAGCATTCAAACCATAAATCTGAGTAGCCTGCCTTTCTTCTCCTTTGTTCCCTCTCTCCCATTCATCCATTCATTCATTCACTCAACAAATATTTATTGAGCTCCTACTATGTGTTAAGCCCTGATTGATTCTGGGATACAGCCATAAACCAGAAAGGCAGCACTTGCCTTCATGGAACTCACCTTATGGAGAGAGAAGCAAAATAAACAAATAAATTTTGACTTTTTGGTAGTTGTTAATACTATGAAGAAAAATAAAATAGGTTTATTTGGTTAGTCAAGGGAGCTCTCAGTGGAGGATTCTTTCCAACAGATAACTGATTGAAGAAAGGAAAGATCCCTGGGAAGATGGGGGAGGAGTCTTCCAGATAAAAGGGGGCTGCACTTCTATCTTCTACTCCTTATCCAGTTGGACAGGACACCAAGTTCTGGCCTTGTCCTAATATCTGTCCTTCTTTCATCTTTCTGTCTTCAGGCTGCTGCTGTATTCAGGCCCTTTATATTTCCCTAGGCTCTTGGCCTGTAGTTTCCCTTCCATCAAATTCTTTTCCCTCGCCATCTTTAAAAATGTACAGTGACCATGTCACTCCATTGTTCACAATTTCTCAGAAATTTGCCACTGGCTACATGTTAAAATTCAGACCCCTGGGCTTGCCATATGAGGTTCCTATTTTTTCAGTCTCATTTATTGTCTGCTGCTAACACCGTCCCCCACACTCCTACTCCTATAACTTTACACCTTATACTCCTGCTGTAAGAAGGTGGTGCCCCCTGAACATGTGTCTGTGCTTTTACACATTTCTCTCTCTAGACTGTGCTAATGCCTTCTCATTGGTGCCTAGAAAGTGATATTTCTTTCAGCAGTTTCCTGAAATACTATCTCATTTGAGACTTCCATGCCTCTGCCATCCTCAGTGTCATGTACACTTCCTCACTATAGTAAAAAACCTCACTATGTCTGTTGATCCATTTACTTGTCCAGTCCCTGAGCATACTGAAGACAAAAACTGTGCTTTTAATCATCTCTTGTATTTTAAATATCTGGCATAATATCTGGCACAAAATAAGCATTCAATAAACTGTCACCTGTTAAGGTGTAACCTTTAGAAATATAGGGATAGATTTATCATGGACTTTAAATATAATACATGTAATCTGACTGGACAATAGCCTTTTGAAGAGCTCTTCAGTCAGAATGTTCCATGACTTGTTAGTGGAATTTCTTCCCTGAGACCTAGCTTAAATAAGCAACATGATATTAAAAGGAAAGGAGGGTGAAGCATGAAAACATTAGGAAATAGAAAGATTATAGTAACTTCCCAATAATTAGCACAGGTAATTGTTAGATAGCACAGATATAAATACCACAGGTATAGTTAGCTCCAGATAAAGTCTTTTATTGCCTTGTTTTATAATCCAACATGTGATATATCTTTGGCAAGGAGAACAGTGCTGAATTTAGTTTTCCAACTCATTACTGTAATTGTAAGTAAATTTATATGTGTATCTTTATATTTGTCATTTTAGGTTGTATAAAGTTATCATGATTTTTTGTAACTTTTCATTATATTAGCATTTTAAAGTCAAACCACAGTAGACTTGAATATAGTAATTTATATATAATTATATATTAATATAATGCTGTGAATATATAAATTATCTATATAAATACATATTATATAATATAATTTACAGGTTTATATATTCACAGTAAAATATGAATATAATAATTTATATAAACAGTTCCTTTTTGACCATTTAGCTTGCTTCATTTATTTTGTTAGCATAGATAATGCTGTGTTTATCCAGTGTGTTTAAACATCTGTATGTGCATTTTAAAATTAATAAATTCCTAGAAATAGAACTGAGTCAAAGGTAAGAATTTTTTTTTTTTTTTTTTTTGAGTTGGAGTCTCACTCTGTCGCCCAGACTGGAGTGCTTGGCCACTCCCAGCCACCGCAGCTTCGACCTGCTGGGCTCTGGCGATCCTTCCGCCTCAGCCTTCCAGGTAGCTGGAACTACAGGCGCATGCTACCACACCCGGCTAATTTTTTGATTTATTGTAGAGATGAGATCTCACCAAGTTGCCTAGGCGGGTCTCGAACCTGTGGGCTCAGGCAATCCACTCACCTCAGCCTCCCAAGGCGCGGGATTGCAGGCTGAGCCACTGAGCCCGGCAGGTAAGAATTTTTTTAAGGCTCTTGCTGCATAGTGCCAAATACCTCTGTAAAGGGTGTCTAAATCTTTGTCAAGAAATGGTTGTGAAAAGGATCTTGCTTTATATTGTATTTTTTAGATTACCTGTGTATGAATTAGGATCTAACTGGGAATTTTAAGTGTGAGAGGCTATCTAGAGGAGAGTTTAGGAATGGATATAAAGAAAAGAAGACAGAGAGAAGGGAAGGAAGAACAACATGGTCTTGTTCTGAGTTTCTCAAATGGTGTGAGGCTCAATGATTTTCAACCTGTGTCCTGGGTACCCACAGGGCTCTGCTGCTGGAGTGGGGGCCTTACAACAGCTCAGCTTTTATTTATATATTTGTTTATGTTTGGGAGTAAGATTTCTTTTGAATTAATAGTTCCAAACTTGAAAAGTTTGAGAGCCACACAATAAGCATCTAAGTTTGATACTCTCATTTTCAGAATCATGATTCAAAATGAAATTGTCTTGTTTATGCTTCTGCTATTTGAGAAATCAATCTCCTAGTTCATTGTAATCCTCTTAAAGGAACCATGTTCCTATCCCAAATGAGAGGAGTAACCTTCAGAGTTACATGTTCCTACTGCGCTTTACAAGTGTCTTGCTATCCTGTTACCTGGTTGAGATCTGTGTGGTGAAGGCAATCTGTGTGGTTAAGTCAAGCCACTTCTAGTTCCCACTCTTCACAGTGTAGGAACTGAGAAGTATCTTTTAGGCAAAGTAAAGGCTGGGGCACCTTAAGGGCAGGGACTTCTTATCTTGCTTTTATTAGCAGTAGTGTCAACATGCACTAAAATGTGATGACCCACTCTCCTTTCAGATAAAAGGAGAATGACCTGCCTGGCATGGATGGAGAGAGAGGTGCCTGAGGCAAATTACATTGTCACCCCTCATAATAACAGCAGGCATTACTGGAAAAAAGAAAAAAAGGCCAGTGATTTCTGTTTACTCATGGAGACATTTGACATTTTTTGGCTCCTGATGAAATGTGCTGGGAAGAAGGGAAGAAGGAGAATTGCAGCAGGAAAGAAATGGATAAGTAAGGAGTCTGGCTTCATATGAGAGATTAGAAGACACAAAGAGATTTAAATCCCAGGCTTGTAACAGTGTGTTGGCAGAGCCCTAAGACCTTACCCTGGAGGGAACTCCACTTTCAGTCTGTTTTGTATTTAACCTGTATTTGTTTAGAGCCAAGATCTCTGACATGGCTTACTGACTTTTCTAAAGGTGAGTTAAAAACAGGGCTACCTGTAGAGTTGATAGTCTTTGAGGGTGGAATTAGAGAGATAATTACCCACAACTCAATGAAGGTACATTTTCTCTTTAGTTAAATGTGTTCACTGACTTGGCTTTGCAGACAGAGCATGAGCACTCTTGGAAAAAGTTATAGTTATTTTGAAATGGTTGATATAATTTAAGGCTTTTTAAAGACAATAATTATATGGCTTGACCTGTCATCTTGAAATATGACTTATATGAAGATAACATTTAAAAAAAAGTTATACATGACACTTCTAGATGTCACAGAAAAAGATTTGAGTTTGTCTCATGTCTACCATGGCAACACCCTTGAGTTATTATGAAGAATGTTATATAAGGATTTTCTATAGAATTTTTAAATCTTATACAAGCAACAACCCAACAAAAACAGTATGAAAGCATACAATTCTACAAATTATGCACACAAACAAGCACACACATTTGACAAATTGAAGATATTTTTAGAAATTTAACTTTCACATTTGAATTAATTTTTGATAAAACATTAAAAAAATTTTATTTTAATGATGGATACAATTCAGGGTTAGGTATCCAAATGGTCATTGTACAGGTAAAGTTTGGGCCTCACTTTGGTCTCTGCTTCACCTCGTTTGAGATCGGGTAACCCTTATTGATGAAGTGTGTCTCCCCTTCCCTGGCAGTTTACTACTACTGCAAATCCCTTTCTTGTAGTATTATGATAATTGTTCAGGGTCTGCTTATGAGTGAAAACATGTGGTACTCAGTTCTTTGTTTCTGTGATAGATCACTGAGTGTTATAGACTCTAAATTCATCCAAGTTGCTGTGAAGGTCATAATTTTGTCCTTTTTTATGGCTGTGTAATATTCCATTGTGTATATGGACCACAAATCCAGTCCACTTTCGATGGGCAGCACAGTTGGTTCCACAAATAGATAAAACATATTTTAAAAATGTATGGAATGGAAAAATACTAAAAAATTATTTCTTAGTTTAGTGGTATTACCCAGGTCAAATCCATTAATAAAGTTTCCTGCCAGACTTTTCTTCCCTTATAATTAAGAGATTTACTCTCTTCTTATTTAAAGTAAGTAATTTAGATTCCTAGCACTGTCTGTCCTGTTCTGCATGTTATGAACCCTCTGTACAAAATTTGAGAGGAACAGATTTAATCTGGTGATGTAGGGAGTCTTTAATATCTCCAAAATGACAGTTCTCTTCCCATAGAATAGAAAAGTATAGTAGTCACTTGCATGCAAATCCCAAATGTCTACAACTCAGGTTGGGTGGCAAATATTACATAACTTGTTTTTTGCCTTTTTGCTCAGTGTATGAGTTTGAAAAATGTTGACTGCAAGTATCAGAATTCTCATTTAACAATGGATTAGGCAGTAAAGACATGACTTTTCCCATTCATAAGCTGTCTGGAAGAAGGGAGTTCATCTGGAGCTTAATGATGTGATGACTCGCTGGCACTTTCTAGTTTTCTGTGCTGCCATTCTTTAGCATGTGGACTTTTTGGTCCTCTGACTTGTAACCTAGTGATCATTGGGTTGCAACAGTGCCAAGTATCACATCCTCAGGTAACTGTGTTCAGGCAGAAAGAAAAAGATGGGATGATAAGATAAAATTTTTGTATTAGGAGGAAAATCTTCCCCATAAGTCTCCTAAGGTCACCCATTGGCCTGATCTGGATTTGGTGGCCATTCCTAGTTACAGGGGACACTGGGAAAAGAGGTACCTGGCAAAAGGGAATGAGACTTCCATGCCTAGTTTAGAGCTCATGATCCATTCCTTGGAACTAGGCTCTTTGTTGCCCTTGTCAGCAGGGCAGGAGAAAGAATCACCGTTGAGTAGGCAGTCAGTGGTTTCTGCCATATTCAATTAATATATGCATGATTGGAGATGGGATTTTTATGTTATTCCAGACTGGTCAAATGATATGGCCTCTGTTACCATATAATGCAACCCTTAGAGACAAATACATTTAAGAAGAGGATTGGAACTTCGAATCATCTATTCAACACATTTAATTAGCACTTAGTATTCTAGGTTATTGCTAGAAGCAGGGGATATTGCAGTAAGATGGACAGTCCCTGAACTCATAGGGCTTATAGTCTAGTAGGATAGAGATTAGGAAATAGTTTCCAAATAGTAAGTAAGTGGTTAGAATGGGGAAAGTATGGTTTGCTGTGCAGTGGATGAAAACCAACTAACAGCCTTTTGGAGGGGGTTATATCCTTACTAAGTTTGGAGACAGGACTTAGCACATCTCAGAAAATGATGAATTGACCACCCTCTTTTTGTTTAGGTATTCTTGGAAATCAAGCCAAAAGCAAATCTGCTGTTAGTGTGGAAACTGGCAACTTGAGAATTTTATGTGCTTCATGGAGTTGTGTAATTCAAACAGTAGCTCAGGAGTCAGCATACCATGATATAAATAGCATTCTCTTTGAAACTAGACAGATAAGGTTTCTGCCTCCATCTATCTGTGTAACAAATGGAGTTTCTCTGAGCCTCAGTTTCTTATTCTATAAAATGAAGATAAACATTGCAATGTAGATAGATTCAAATAGCAAGCACTGATATAGCACTTAATATGTATGAGGCACTTTTTTTTAACACTTTATCTCATTTAATATCATTGTTAATCCTATGAGATAGGTCTTATTATTATCTCCATTTCACAGATGATGAAACTGGGCATGAAGAGGTTAGATGATGGGCTCAAAGTTCTCCAGCTAGTAGCTGGCAGAGTTTGGGGTGTGCACACAGGCTGTCCTTTTCCTAAATCTGTGCTCTGCATCGTACTGAGAAACCTCTGTGTTGTGCTGAGGTTAGTCAACTGTGTCTTTCTGTCCTCTACTGTTTTGGGATAATCCAGGTCAAACCCCTGTATTAATGTCTTTGAAGTACTCCACCACCAGTTACTAATTTCTGCCCTTACTCAAGTCAATATTTGCGTTCTCTTTAGAAATCTTGGGGTTGTCCTTCCTTTTTCTCATCTTCTATCTTCAGTCAGTTACCAAATCTTTCAGAAGCTCTAAAATCTGACCCTTCCCTCTCATTTCTACTGCTTCTACTTTTAGTTTAGGTTATCTAAAATACTTTCTTCCTGCAAAATTGTAGCAATTTACTAACTGGTTTTATTGCTTCTGTTTTTCCCTTCTTGTCAATTTTTCCCTTTTCGTCTGTCTATATTTCACGTTGCTGACAAAGTGGTTTTTCTTGTTATTTGACTCTGGCTTGACTCAATGTAGGTCTTAATTAAATGTATCCCTATTGCCTGTAGGATCAAAGTCTGAGTGCCACAGGTTTCCAGAGCACTATCTAACTTAACCAGCCTCCTCTCCTAGCTGTGACCCTCACTGTATCCACACTTCCAGCTCTGTCTGTTTACTGTTTATTTTGTCAGTGATACCCCTTCAACTTGTCCTTCAATACTCATTCTCCCTGTCCCCCCAAATTCACATGGGGGCGTTCCCTTTTCAGATTCAGCTCTGAAGCTTCTGCCTCTGAAAATTCTTCCCTTTCACTGTTCCTATTTATCATGTCAGTTTCTGGTCACTTTGTATTTGGCCATTGCATTGGTGTACTTGGTGTCTCTTTGATGGTTAATCCCTGGAAGGCAGAAATCCTGTCTGCACCTGTTTCTACAGAGCACAGTGCAGTTTTTGCCAAGAGAAGGCCTATCATAATACTTATGGAAGGGTTGACTGATGTCCTGGGAATATGTTTTTAATTTTGCATGGTGGATACATTTTATTTATTTATTTGTGAGAGGGAGATCCATATCTCCCTCTTTTTTTTTTTTTGAGTCGGAGTCTCACTCTGTCGCCCAGGCTAGAGTACAGTGGTATGCTCATGGCCACCCCAGCGACGACCTGCTGGGCTCCAGCAATCCTTCTACCTCAGCCTTCCAAGTAACTGGAACTACAGGTGTGTGCTACCACACCCGGCTAATTTTTGATTTATTGTAGAGACAAGGTCTCACCAAGTTGCCCGGGCTGGTCGTGAACCTGTGGGCTCAGGCAATCCACTTGCTTCAGCCTCCCAAAGTGCTGGGATTATAAGCTGAGCCACCGAGCCCAGCTTCATATCCCCCTCTTTAAGAGGGAGATTCATGAATAAATATATATATCTATATATACACATACACACATATATATATATAGTCATGTGTCAGTTAATGATGAGGATACATTCTAGAAAATGCATTGTTAGGTGAGTTCATAGTTGTGCAGACATCATAGAGTATATTCAAATAAGTCTAGATTGTCTAGCCTTCTGCACACAGCCTATTGCTTGTAGGCTACAAACCTGTACAAGCATGTATTCTGACCACTGTAGGCAAATGTAGCACAGTGGTGTTTGCATATCTAAACTTACAAAAGGTACAAGAAAAATATGGTATTGTACTCTTACAGAGCCACTGTCATATATGCAGTCTGTTGTTGACTGAAATGTCATGAGGTGTCTGACTGTACATACGTATGTGTGGGCAAGGTACTCTGTGTTACCCAACAGCACTGTCAGCCATTTATTTTGCCTTTAAGGTGCCCTCTGAGGAAGCATATTTTTATTGGTTCTCTTAGATTAAGTTTATGAGGAAATAATATATATTCTACTATGTATTGTTTTGTATGTACTTTTCCCAACACTTGATTTTTAAAATCACATTAATAACATTCACTTGTTAAAAGTAATCACATTGTACAGAAGGATTATGATGGAAAATAATAGCCCTTTACGCTACTCCTCCCCCAACCTCCCCAATTAGAAACGATTACTTTTTTAAACTCTCTTTTAAAAAAATTGAGATAGAATTTATATATCATACAATGCACCTCTTTTAAAGTGTACAATTCAGTGTTTTTTAAAATCGATTCACAAGTTGTACACCCTTCATCACTAAACCTAATTTTAGAATATTTGCAAACCTGCTGAACAAAACCTTATACCCATTAATCATCATTTCCTTCCACCCACCACCCATGCCTACTCCTAAGCATTCACTAATCACTTTTTCTGTGTTTGTAGATTTACCTGTTATGGATATTTCATATAAATGGAATTATACCATTTGTGGTTTTGCGACTGGCTTCTTCTTCCACCTAACATGGCTTTCAACTTTCATCTATGTTGTAGAATGTATGAGCGAGACCCCCAAAAAACCCAGAATTATCTTTTGGAGAGTGGGCCCCATGTAGTACAGGCTTCCCCGCTAAAGTTAAGTGTTCTAGGAACCCATCACCGTCAGTGTACCCGCTAGTGTTGTTGTGAGAGGCTACATTTGGCTTCAGTGGATTTTTTTTTTGTTTTGGGGATTCTTTCAACACATTTGCCCATTTATTTATGGATGATTTACAAGTGTACCTGCCCACACTGGGCTGAGTGTTCAACAGTTTTTGACCAAAATTGGCATGACCCTCATGCACCACCTTCCCTATCCACCCTATCTCACCCTGAGTGACTTTTTATGTTTTCCCGGATGAAAAAAGTCCTCAAAGGGAAATGCTTTGCAGATGTGGAAGAGGCAAAACAAAAACCGCTGGAAGCACTAAAAGGCATCAAAATGGATGAGTTAAAAAACTGTTTTGAACAGTGGAAAAAGAGTCTTGATAGGTGTATTGCATCAAATGGAGAGTACTCTGAAGGTGACTGAAATTTAAACATGTAAGAATAAATGTTTAAATTATTTAATAAATAAATTTCAATTTTTAATAAATAAATTTCATTTTTTGAGGGGATCACCACTCATATAAGTACTTTCTTGTTTTTTGGGAGACAGGGTCTTGCTCTTTTTTCTAGGTTAGAGTGCAATGGCATAATCATATCTCACTGCAGTCTCGAACTCCTGGGCTCAAGTACTCCTCCCTCCTCAGCCTTCTAATTGGGACTGCAGGCATGCATTACCACGGCTGGCCAATTAAAAACATTTTTTGTTGATATGGGATCTTGCTATGTTGCCTAGGCTAGTCTCAAACTTCTGACCTCAACTGATCCTCCCGCTTTGGCCTCCCAAAGGGTTTGAATTACAGATAGCATTTTATTTCTTTCTGTGGCTGAATAATATCCCATTATATAGATCTACCACAGATTAGCTCATGGATATTTGACTTGTTTCTACTTTTTGGCTATTATGATTAATGCTGTCATAAACATTTGTAAACAGTCTTTTGTGGTTTTTGTGGGGACATGTTTTCATTTTTCTTGAATACATACCTGGGAAGTGGAATTGCTGGGTCATTTGGCAAATCTGTGCTTTACTTTTTGAGGAACTGTTTTCCACAGTGACTAAGCCATACTGAATTTCCACTAGCAATGAATGAGAATTCTAGTTTCTTTACAACCTTGTCAACACTTGTTACTGTCTCTTTTAATCCCTCTCATTTAATTCTCAAAATTCTGTTGGCTAAGAAAAATACTGGGCATTTTTGATGAAAACTCCCAGTCAACAGACAGATTAAATGAGGTGCTTCAAATATGTGTGAATGGAAAGAAAGAAGTGGTGTGGTTAGTTCAAAATGGCAAATTATCCAAAACTAATTTAAAAGTTTATAAATTAAACAGTAGAGTATGTTGGATGTTAGAGATAATATTTCTTAACCCTGCATTTTAAAAAAATCAGTATGATTTTATCTTTTTTTGCCTGTTTTTTAAAATCATTGAGGTGTAATTCACCTAACATACAATTAATCATTTTGAAGTATATGAGATGATTACTCTGATCATACCTATTTTAGTGTCTCTTATAGTTATATTGTCTTTGAAAATATTTTCATGTACTTAAAAATACTCTTTTTTTTTTTTGAAGAGTAGTACAAAGTTTGATCTCCCAGGTAGCCATCGATCTATAGAGGGAACAAGAATATAATGACCATAAAGGAAACCAAAAGTCACTTGTTTTGAAGTAATTAAGATGACTATGTTGACTTTTCTCCGTACTTTACGTATAGCCTTTTCAAAATTAGAAGAATGTGTCTTCCTTGTTATTCTGACATGAATATTTAGCAGTGCCATCTGTAACCCTAGGATCATACGGTAAATGTTAACAAGAAGCACTAGAACTTGTGTTTTCCCTGTCCTATTGTTTTTCTACAAGCTTGCTGACAGCTAGAATGGCTTTGTGACATTGTGCCTACAAAACTGAATATTACATGTGTAGTTACCTGGGTAGGTATAGAGTGTGTTATTTTAAGAACAGGACATAGTGACTGGATGTCATCAGTTACATCTGTTTTATAGTACTGAAGATTTTTTACATGTATTTTGAAAAAAATTGCAAATTGGAATTTTATTCTAAATTGTATCTCCATGATATGTTTCTGCTAAGTGAAAATAACATTGTCTGAAAATATGAAACTTCTAATGTGCACATAGGATTGAAGATATGCTTTATATAATATTTTCAGGTTTCTCAAAAAACAAAAAAATCAATCTTAATCTTACTTTCTAGACACACATAATCACTGTGAATGTTTTGGCCTATAACAGGAGTTGGCAAAATTTGGCCTGCTACCTGTTTTTGTATGGCCCATGAGCTAAAAATGGTATTTACTTTCTTTTTCATTTTTTGTTTTGTTTTGTTCTTGTTTTTGTTTTCTTTGGGTTTTTTTTTTTTTGAGCTGGAGTCTTGCTCTGTTGCCCAGACTGGAGTGCAGTGGCACACTCCCGGCCACTGCAGCCTCGACCTGCTGGGCTCCGGTGATCCTTCCACCTCAGCCTTACAAGTAGCTGGAACTACAGGCACGTGCTACCACGCCCAGCTAATTTTTTGACTTATTGTAGAGATGAGGTCTCGCCAAGTTATCCAGGTAGGTCTTGAACCCGCGGGCTCAGGCAATTCACTCATCTCGGCCTCCCAAAGCACAGGATTACAGGCTGAGCCACTGAGCCTGGCAACTTTATTTTTTTATTTTTTATTTATTTTTTGAGTTGGAGTCTCACTCTGCCACCCAGGCTGAAGGGCAGTGTCATGCTCATGGCTACTTCAGCATCAACCAGATGGGCTCAGGCGATCCTTCTGCTTCAGCCTTTCCAGTAGCTGGAGCAACAGGTATGCACCAACACACTGGCTAATTTCTTTTGATTTATTGTAGAGAGGCAATTTCACTATGTTGCTCAGGCTCCTCTTGAATCCCTGGGCTCAGGTAATCCTCCCGCCTCTGCCTCCCAAAGTCCTGGGATTATAGGAGTGAGCCACTGAGCTTGGTGGTATTTACATTTTTGAATAGTTGGAACAAAATTATCAGAAGAGTATCATTTTGTAACAATGGAGAAATTCAAAGTTTAGTTTTCATAAATAAAGTTTTAATGGAACACAGCCATGCTCATTCATTTATATATTGTATTTGATTGCTTTCACGATAAAATGGCAGGTTGAGTAGTTCTAGGCCTTCAAAACCTGAAGTATTTACTGTTTGGATCTTTAAAAAAGTTATTGACTTTTGATCTATATACTTCAAGACTTTTTTGTATATTTGTGTATGTGTGTATACCTTTTTAAACAATGGGGTCAACCTATGAACTTTTACAATCGACCCTTTTTAGTGTAGTTATTGTTTACTAGTAACTTCTGTTGTATTCTTTTTTTGTTTGTTTATTCCATGGAGTTGAAATCTGAGGACCACTACATTGCTTTTTTTAATGCCTGTATTGTATAAACCTATTGGCTGTTACCTAGGAACTGTAATAATAAGAATAATAGTAATTACTCTAAGAGTTAGAATTGATTTTAATTGTTTCATGACATAAGGGTTTTTATTTTAAAAATTTTAAAATAATTTTTATTTTTTAACATAACCTGAATCATGAGGTAGGTAGTCGTCAAGAAGGTCATCAAGGAACCAGGATCTTTCTAGCATTTGCTCAGGCAGTCTTAGCATATAATTTCATTGAAAGATGGCAACTAAATTTTGTTATTGCTGTGTGAAAAATTACCACAAAACTAAGCAGCTTGAAACAACACATGTTAATTATCTTATAGTTTCTGTGGGCGAGGAATTGAGATCTGGCTTTAAGCTGGTTGTCTCTGGCTCAGGGTCTCTCACAAGGCTACACACAAGATGTTGGCTGGGGATTCACTTATTTCAAGACTTGACTGGGTTGAAGGGGATCTGTTCCCAGGCTCATTCATGCACTGTTGGCAGGCCACAGTTCCTCACTGTTGACTGGAGACATGAAGTCCTTGCCATGTTGGCTTCTCCATAGGATAGCTCACAACATGTCTAATTAGCTTTCCCCAGAGTATCTCTGGGGATGAGTGTGGGGGTAGGTTACAGTTCTTTTGTAACCTCATCTGGGAAGTAATATCCCATCACTTCTGCAGTATATTTGTTAGAAGTGAGTCACTAGGTCCAGTCTACACTCAAGTGGAGGAATTACAAGGGTGTGCATACCAGGAGGCAGGGATTATTGGGGCCTTCTTAGAGGATGCTTACATTATGTAGCATGTGGTTTCACTTAAAGGTGGTGGATAGACCTCAGGCATTGGCCCGGCAGGAAGGGGTCCTGACAGGAAGGGGAGGGAGAAAGGCTTTTTTATCAGGAAAACAATACTAAACTTGCACTTTGATTTCATCAACTAGAATATGCCACATGACCATTCTTAGCTTTAAGGACAACTGGGAAAGTGCAAGCTTCCTGGGTGGGTACATTGTTGCTCAGGTCAAAATCAGGATTTTGTTGATAAGAAAAATTTTGAGAACAGATTCTGGATGGGCAACAGAAAGTATCTACTATACTTGCCTTCTAAGTTGGTGATAAGCGTTCAGTGAGGTCACCTAGCATTTGCCTAGTTTGTAATATGCATTCAATTAGGAGCGATATTATTATTACTTATAAATCATTTAATGTAGCTTTGGAAATGAGCTTGTTGTTAGAACAGGATCTCTGTGTGTTGATACTGAAGGAAGTAATATAGAAGGAAGAAAAAACTTACTGATTTCACTATGTTGCCCAGGCTGGTCTTTAACTCCTGGTCTCAAGCAGTCTGCCCATCTCTATATACAGTATGCATCAGGCATTTTTTGTTGTTGTTGTTTTCATTGGGGGTCTCACTCTTGCCCAGGTTGGGATGCAGTGGTACAGTCATGGCCCACTTAACTCCTGAGTTCAAATGATTCTCCTGCCTCAGTCTCTTGAGTAGTTGGGACTGCAGGTGTAGGCCACCATGCCTGACTAATTTTTTTTTTTTGAGCAGATCTCATTCTGTCATGCAGGCTGGAGTGCAGTGGCATATGGCACTGGCAGTCATGGCTCATGGCAATTGTGGCTCATGGCAATCGTGGCTCATGCTCGTGAACATGGCAGTTGTGGCTCATGGCAGCCTCTACCACCTAGGCTCAGGCGATCCTTCCACCTCATCCTGAGTAGCTGGGACTACAGATATGTGCCACCATGCCTGGTTAATTTTTTGATTTTTTTTTTTTTTTTTTTCAGAGATGAGGTTTCACTATGTTGCCCAGGCTGGTCTTTAACGCCTGGTCTCAAGCAGTCTGCCCATCTCTGTCTCCCAAAGTGCTGGGATTGCAGGCATCAGCCACTGTACCTGGCCCTGGCTAGTCTTTGATTTTTATGTGGAGATGAGGTCTCCCTATGTTGCCCAGGTTGGTCTTGAATTCCTGAGTTTAAACAGTTTTCCCACCGTGGTCTCCCAAAGTGCTGGGATTACAAGCATGGCCCATTGCATCCTGCAGGTGTTTTATGTGTATGCATTAGCTGATTTCATCTTCATATTAAACCTAAAGTAGGTATTAGTCACTCCATTTTATAAATAGGGAAACCAAGGCTCAGTAATATTAAGTAGATTGTTTAAGGAGCACTTTCTACGAGTGTGTCTTGAGTGGGTTAGAGGTTGTAGAGATAATGGCCCCTTAATTCTTAAAGTGGGCAAGTGAGGACTGGGCCCTCCATTCAGCTCTGGACAGCTCTTCTGGTTATACCAGTGTGCATTGCAAATATAATTTTCTACATGCTCCATGATGTGGAACATATTAAAATTTATTACTCTATCAATGAGTAGGTGGCAGAACGTGTATTTGGACCCAGGTGTGTATAATTCCAGAAGCTTGTCTCCTTTCCACTGTCAGGCTTCCTCTAGTCTATAGAACCAATGAGTTTTTATTAGGCTGAAGTAGGAGTTAAAAGGTACCTTCATTGAATACATAAAACATTATATTTATTTTATACTTATGTGTCTTTTTAAAATAGACATATCATATTTTCTTGGATTATGAAGTTATTTAAATTAACATTATTTGATACCTAAGTATATAGTCTGAATGGAAACTTACTTGACCACTAGGTGTCTCTCCTTTTGGTTCTGTCCTTTCTCCTGTGCCACACTCTTAGAAGAAAACTGAAATGGATATAAGGAAGATTAGACATCAAGGACACAGAAACATGAATGGGACATGCATTCTGATGATTCCAGTTACCTTCTTCATCCTTCACTCTCCACTTCTGTTCCTGCTTTGCTCATGGGCTGATTTTTAGGTAACATACTGATTCTCTGAATCCTTAGATGAGTCTTTGTATCTCTCTCTCATTTATAAAAGTGAGAAAGTAGAGGGAAATAACTTTTGTTCTCATCTAAATATGTTAGATAATAAAATAATTGTAACACATTTGCAGAGAATTTTAGGCACAATTTTTAATACAGTTTATTATCGTGGGAATACTTATGTTACTAGGCAGATATGGTTGCATTATTAATATTAATTTTTCTGTTCTTAATATAATAATAATGTCTGTAATGTACATGTATTATCGCCTATAATCCTCATGGCAACCCTGCATAGTTACTGTTTTTTTCCTGATTTTAGAGATGAGGAAATTGAAGGTTAGAGTGATAGGTTGATTTTCTCCAAGTTTAATAGAGTTAGTTTGCTGTCAGATTTTCCTACCTCC
The DNA here is from genome assembly GCA_027257055.1 of Cephalopachus bancanus. Taxonomy (NCBI): domain Eukaryota; kingdom Metazoa; phylum Chordata; class Mammalia; order Primates; family Tarsiidae; genus Cephalopachus; species Cephalopachus bancanus. The sequence goes on from JAPVLO010000415.1 coordinate 574,674, forward strand.
ATTTGGAAGTTGCTAATTCATTATAGTGGTAGGAAGATTTCGACTTATGAATATATTTTAAATTTCCTATAATTCAGAAAGTACTTCTGGAATCATGGTTTGGTTGTGAGTACAGATATCATTTTCTCTAGTTGTCTTGTAGAAGCGAGCAGCATGCTGAATGTGGGCTCCCTTCAGGAAGGCTACAGGCTTTTTGCAGAATTACAAATTGTGTACACTCAGGGATCACTTCCTTTCACTTGCCTACAAATGCAGCACCTGTTATCATAGAAACTGCAGGGCATTTGACAGCTCGGGTTCAGACCTGGAGCTTCATAGAATGGAACATTCTTCTTATTCAATTAGTGGCACTCTAAAAAGGTGGGAAGGCACCTAGGCCTAGGGTTTTCTTTGAGACTGCTGGCTGATATGTTCTCTTTTACCTGAATTTAGATTCTGCATTAATTTCCAGATTTCTCCAATCGTCTTGAAAAAATATATCAGCTCATGTTAGGTTTTCTTTAGTCACAGGTAATTTAATTGTGTGTAGGATCTCTCTAGTTGACTCCCCAGTTGTGGTGGTGATTTCTGCAGACCATAGGAAAATGTATAACAAATGTGAGATGAGAGAGCGTTGTCAGGCAGGGGGCACTTTCTCTGGGAAGTCGAGCTGGCAGTGGGAGTAATCCCCAGCACTAACAGGCACACCCACAAGATCTGGCTCCTACACTGTCACTTCTATCTCTTTGTTCCCCTTCCCAACTCACTTCCTGCCAGTGATTTGTGACATATTTCCTAGCAGATCAAATGAGCCCCTGACACCTGATTGCCGAGGGTTTCTTGTTTACAGTTGCTTTCCAAGGACACCTAGACAAGACGGAAAGCTTAACGCGCAGTAATTAAATTTGCATCTGCTCCGTGACAGGACTCAAAGGTGTTTTTTTCCCCCCTTCATATATGAATTTCATTGTAGAGCTCCTACTGTCTTTGACCATACAGCATCTAAAAAAGGCAAGATGTGGACAGGTAAACAAACATTGGTTCAGTCTACTGCCTGTCATTATAATGATGAATATTAAATAAGATCCCTGATATCCCTTTCTTATTTGTTTTTCTACTCTTCACTTTCTTATTTAGTCAGATTTATAACTGATTTTCAATAGAAGAGCTGTAGCTTGGAGGTGATTTAAAAAAAAAAATCTTTTTAAAAGAAAACAAATATTGCCGAACAATCTGGATTGGTTTAACACCCTTTGGATTGTACTTTTCTCACAAATGCTAATGTATAATTCAGCAAAGCCAAATACAATCTGCTGGTCGTATCTAGTGTTATTCACACTTGCTAATGAATAATTCCTTTTGGCTTTTATAGGGGAGCTCTAAGGAATGACTTCTGAGACTCAGATGGGTTATTATTGGGCTATTTGTCAGTGTCCCTTGGGGCATTGTGAGCCAAAGCCCAACTTGGCTATCCACTCCACATACCTTCTTCAATTGTTTTGGGAAATGTGCAGTTCTCTCTGTCCCAGCTTTTTAGCCCTAGAACATAGCTATGAAAGAGGCTATAACAGAAAAGGCTATAGCAGAATTCAACTCCACTATAATTTCATTCATTCAGTTTCTTCATTGTTTCATTCAAATAAAGAAATACGTATTGAGCACTTTAAAAGCATTGTGTGTATGCAGAGGTGAGCTAGATTCATGTGCTGTGTCCTCATAGCGGAGTGTAGGTTATGTACGAGAGGCACAGGATTCTGGAGGAGAATGCTCAGTGTCTTTTTGTCAAAATGATCTTCCAATTTTCTCACCATGTTCTCAGATATGCTTTTAAATGCATATTTGCTATTTATGGAGTTGGGTGAGAGTTTCATTGCTTTGGGTAAACCTAAAATTGGATTAATCTTGGAACCACTTGCAGGATAAGTTCTGTTGCGTGATCTCAGATATGACTAAGTGATTCTTGTTCATTTCTGTTGCTCTGAAGTCAGGAATGTGGCATGATCTGGCCTTACTAGCCAGGAGAGTCTAAGATGGTGAATGTGAATTTATTTATGCCTGAGTGGTCTATATCCTGTACCTTAGCAATCATACTGCATAATGTATAACCCTGAGATCAGTGAGTATATTCTACCTTGGTGAGGTGTTTCCAGTAGCCTATATCTGTTTTGGCTTTTTTTAACCAGTTCCTAGGTTTTCCTCTAGAGAATATAATCTTCCTCTGAGCACATTGGAAGATTGTAGTTCCTAGCTTCCTTGCAGTTAGGTGGGCTCATGGGATTAGCTCTAGCCAATGAAATGTAGATGGAAGTAAAGGGTATCATTTCCTTGTCAGGACATTAAGAGCTAGTGTGCCACTTGCATGCTTTCCCTTTCTCTGCCACAATGACTTTGGGGCCAAGTGTTCCAGACTGGTGTGTGTGGGGAGTTCTATTAGGTTGGGACCGTGAATGACTGTGTGGAGTAGAGCCCATTCCCTTCCCCCTTTGACTCATATTGAATGGTAACTTGAGTATTAAGTCCCTGAGATTTAGGGGTTTATTTGTATCACAATGTAGCTTAATCTGTTGTTACTAATACAGAAGGGTCAGTACTGGAAGAGCTGTGTGTCTGTTATCTAGGGCCTGTTATTCAACATGATTTCAGCTAACTTAGCAGAATGGAGTTTCTTTTTTTAAAATTTTACTCTGATCAAATTATAGTTGTATATATTCATGGGGTACAAAGTGATGTTATGACTTATGAATACAATACGGAATAATTAAATCAAGCTAATTAATATATTCTTTACCTCTAATATTTATTTTTTTGTAGTGAGAACATTTGTAATTTCCTCCCAGCAATTTTGAAATGTCTAATACTTTATTATTTACTGTGTTTACTACACTGTGTAGTATATCTCAACATAAAATACAAACAAACTTATTCCGCCTGTCTGATTGAGGCTTTGTGCCTTTTGGCTATCATCTCTCTGTTCCTCTCATCCTCCCAGCCTCTGGTACCCATCATTCTCGTCCCTGCCTCTTTTGCTTGTTGTTTTAGATTCCACGGATAAGTGAGAATTTGTGTTATTTGTCTTTCTGTGACTGAATTATTTCACTTAGCATAATGTTCCATCCATGTTGTTGTAAATGATAACATTCTTCTTAAAGGCTGAATAGTATTTCATTGTGCATGTATACCACATTTTCTTTATCCATTCATTCGTTGATGGCCACTAAGTTTGATTCTATAACTTGGCTATTGTGCATCGTGCTGCAGTGAACATGAGAGTTCAGACATCTCTTTGGCATATTGATTTCAAATCTTTTAGGTAAATTCCCAGAAGTATTTACTTGGATCATAATGGTAATTCTATTTTTAGTTTTTTGAGGAACCTTCATATAATTTCCTATAAAGACTGTCCTAATTTACATTTCTACCATCAGTGTACAAGGGTTCCCTTTTCTCCACATCCTCACCAACTTTTATCTTTTATTTTTTTGACAGTAGGCGTTCTGACAGGCATGAGGTGGTATCTCATTGTGGTTTTAATTTGCATTTCCCTAATATTTAGTGATGTTGAACATTTTTTTCATGTATCTGTTCACATTTGTTTGTCTTCTTTTGAGAAATATCTATTCAGGACCCTTTTCTAGTTTTTAATTGGGCTTTTTTTCCCCTCTGTAGATTTGTTTGAGTTCTTCATATCTTTTGGATATTAAGTCTTTATCATACTTGCAAATATTTTCTCTCAATCCATAGGATCTTGCTTCACTGTTAGTTGTTTACTTTGTTGTGCAGAAGCTTTTTATTTTGATGTAAGCCCATTTCTCTCTTCTTGCTTTTGTTGCCTGCACTTTTAGGGGTCAAATAAAAAAATCATTGCTTAGACCATTGTCATGTAGATTTTCCCCTGTGTTGTTTTCTAGTAGTTTTACAGTTTCAGGTCTTATGTTTAATCCATTTTGAGTTGATTTTAGTATATGGTGTGAGATAAGGGTCCAGTTATATTCTTCTGTATATGGATATCTAGTTTTTTCAACAACATTTGATAAAGAGACTATCCTTCTTCCAATGTGTATACTTGGCACATTTGTTGAAAATCAGTTAACCATACATGTATGGGTTCATTTCTGAGCTTTCCATTCTGTTCTATTGGTCAATGAACCTATTTTTAGGTACCGTGCTGTTTTAATTACTGTTGCTTTGTAGTATAGTTTGAAGTCAGGTAGTTGGATGCATCTAGTTTTGTTCTTTTTGCTCATGATTGTCTTGGCCATTAAGGGTTTTGTGTGTGTGTTGTGTGTGTGCGCATGTGCGTGCGTGCGTGCATGCGCGCACGCGTATGTGGGGGGGTGGTTAGATATAAATTTTAGGGTTATTTTCTCTATTTCTATGGAAAATGACATTGGAATGTTGATAGGGATTGTAATGGATATGTAGATTACTTTGGCTAATATGGATATTTTATCAATATCTTTCATTTATTTGGGTCACCTTTAGTTCCTTACATTAATGTTTTATAGTTTTCAGTGTATTGGTCTTTCATCTCCTTGGTTAAGTTTATTCCTAAGTATATATATAATTTTAGTTTTTATACATGAGATTATTTTCTTGGTTTCTTTTTTGGATAGTTCTTTGTTAGAGTATAGAAATGCTCTTGATTTTTATGTGTTGATTTTGTATCCTTCAACTTTATTGTATTCATTTATCAGTTCTAACAGATTTTGGGTGGAATTTTGGGGTTTTCTTTTTTCTTTTTTTGAGTTGGAATCTCATTCTGTCACCCAGGCTGGAGGGCAGTGGCAGCCACTGTGGCCTTGACCTGCTGGGCTCAGGTGACCCTTCCACCTCAGCCTTCTAAGTAGCTGGAACTACAGGCACGCATCACCATGCCCAGCTAATTTTTTGATTTATTGTAGAGATGAGGTCCCACCAAGTTGCCCAGGCTGGTCTCGAGCCTGTGGGGTCAGGCAATCCTCTCACCTCGGCCTCCCAAAGTACTGGGATTATAGGTGTGAGCCACCACGCCTGGCTGGGGTTTTCTATATACAGTATAAGATTATGTCATCAGCAAAGAGGGACATTGACTTCTTTTCCAGTTTGGATGCCTTTTATTTCTTTCTCTTGCCTGATTGCCCTGGCAGTACTCTAATACTATATTTCACTTTTATATTGACTAGAAGTGGTGAGAGTAGACATCCTTGTCTTATTTTGGATCTTAGAGAAAAGGGTTTTAATTTTTCACTGGTGAGTATAATGTTATCATATATGGCTTTTATTGTATAGATGTACATTCCTTTTATAACTAATTTATTGAATTTTTTGATCATGAAAGGATATTGAATTTTGTCAAATGCTTTTTCTACATCTAATGAGATGACCATTTTTTTTTGTACTTTATGCAAAATGTAGTTTTGATTGGGAATTGAAGGATAGACTTAATTTGGGGGCAGAAAAAGAGTTTGTTTCATCAGTTATCAAGGAATCTGTGAGAAATATCATTGGTAAAAACAGATAGTCATGGAAATAAAAAGGTAATTAGTAAGAAGGGACAGAGTTGAACTGAGGCTATCATAACTGCTATTAATGAATTTTGAATTGCATCTAGCATGCTTAATTGGTAAGACTGTGAACCTATAATTTTTCTCTTTGCTTATAGCTTATATCAAGGTCTGGCTCTTGAGCTAAGAATGGTTTTTATATTTTTAAAAGATTGTAAAAAAAAAATGAAGAAGAATATTTAATTTGTAGCCCACAAAGCCTAAAGTATTTATTATCTGACCCTTTACAGAAAGACTTTGCTGACACTGGGTTTGTATCATTAAAATCTCCACAAACTATTAACAGAAAGTATCACACCTACTAAAAGAATGGAGACTTGGAAACGCAGTGGTTTTATTAATTTCTATCTTTTGGTCTAACATGGTACACGGGAACTTAAACAAGCTTAGAACAATTTCACTTAATTGAATTGCACACAGAACTTGGGTGATATGGAAGACATTTCAGAGGATGAGAATCGAAGAAGTCATGAAGGTCATACATAGGTCTGAAGGAATAGAACTATCCTTCTCTTCTTGTGAGTAATGTCATTTCTTGATTTATTTAGACTTAGTAAGTATGGACATTTATGTAATTTTCATATTCACTTTCAAATAAATGTCATATTTTGAAAGACTTTAAAGCTGTGAACTTGTACTCTGGCTTCAAAGTGTTCTTAGAGTTTTCTTTTTTTCCCAGGCTGGAGTGCAGTGGCTTGTTCATGGCCACCCCAGCATTGAGCTGCTGAGCTCAGGTGATCCTTCCATCTCAGCCTTCCAAGTAGCTGGAACTACAGGTGCGCCCTACAATGCCCAGCTAATTTTTTGATTTACTGTAGAGATGAGGTCTCGCCAAGTTGCTCAGGCTGTTCTTGAACTTGTGGGCTCGGGCAGTCTCCTCACCTCGGTCTCCCAAAGTGCTAGGATTACAGGCATGAGCCACTGTGCCTGGCCTAGAGTTTTCTTGTTAATCTATTAGTGTTAATATTTTGTTTTCTCTTTTTTCCCTGGCAACATTTACCATTTTTTTTTTGGCAATTTATCCAAGTTTCTGTCCATTTACTCACTCATTCTCTCACTCATAGGTTTCTATCCAAGAGAAGTGAAAACATGTGTTTATACAAAAACTTGTACACAAATGCTCATAGCAGCATTGTTCATAGTAGCCAGAAAAAGGAAACAAGCCCAAATGTTCGTCGGCTGATGAGGGAATAAACAAAATGTGGTATATCCTTATAGTGGACTGTTATTCCATTAAAAAATAACGAAGTGCTGGTACAGCACCAAGGGTGAATGCTGAAAACATGCTAAGTGAAGGCCAAATATGGAAAATTACATATTATGTGATTCCATTTATTAAAAAATGTCTATCACAGGCAAATCTATGAAGATAGAAAGTGATCGTCTACGGGTGTGGTGGTAATCAGGAGTGAGTGCCAATGGGTGCAGGGGTTTCTTTTTGGGGTAAAAGCAAAGTTCTAAATTTAGAGTATGGTAGTTGTTGCTTAACTCTGTGGATATAATAAAAAATATTGAACTGTACTCTGTAAGTGGGTGAATTTTATGTTATGTGAATTATATCTCAAAGATATTAATAAAAATAATTGTGTGGCGGATTGCCTATTTTCTAGTGATGCTGCTGGTTATATACCCTCTTATTCAAGCAAAAGTCAGGATTTGAATCTCTTATATTGTTCCTTCTTGAACTAAGATCTTTTAAAAACAAAACTTACAGTCAAATCCCCTTTGACCCAGCTGTTCTACTCACATGAATTTGTACTGACACATGAGCACAAGACATATGTATAAGAATATTCATTGTGGCATTATTTGTAGGGGCAAAACATAAACATCCATAAGCATCCATCAGCAGGGGACAGTTTAAATAAATTAAGGAAGATAATTATATCAAAAGTGCAAGATGTAGAATGCCGTGTTACTATTATGTAAAAAGCTTGCATATAGCTCAAATAAGTTGGAAAGATTCAACAGTAGTCACCTCTTTGGGAGTCAAAGATTGGATGGGTCTAGTAATAGAAGAGGGACAACCTTTTGCAGAGTTGGACTTTTAAAAAATACACTTTCTTTTCATAGCATTATTCATAATAGCCAAAGAATGTCAATAACGCAAATGTGTGTCATCTGATAAAAGGATAAGCAAAATGTGGTATAGCCATACATTTGTGTAAGTAGGGTCAAAGGGAATTTGAATATAAGTCAATTTTTCTTTGAAGAAGTCTTAATTCAAGAGGATAGTGTTCAAATATTATATTTAACCTTTAAAAAAATTGATTTCTAGACTACAGCTCAGCAATCAATCTTGTATCTGTTTTTGCATACCCCTTTCCAATCCATGCAGAATAATTTGTTTTAAGACTCATCCCCCCAACCCATGCCCCTAACCACTAATGATACAGCAATTATGTGGTTCCACAGTCATTTTAACACTGTCTTCTAACCCAGCTGTGTGGTAGCAGTGTATCTGCAAGGCAGGAATGTGGTTTGTAAGGGACAATATCAGATTGACCACAATTATTTTAATATCTCCTGTGGAATGATAAATGAAGGTTATAGTTATAATAAAAGTAATCCTATTCCCCTTAAGGTATAAAGAGTATATATGTAAAACACATAGGCAGATGTGACTGCTTTTTTTTTTTTTTTAAAGATTCCTTCGTTGAGGACTCTTTTCTTTTTTTAAACCAGCAATAGGTTTTCAAAGTGGGCATTTATTTGATCCAGCCTGATAAAGATGATTAAAATATAAGATTTACAGCTGCTCTTCAGGAACTTACACTTTTTTGTTGTTGTTGGTATAATTGAAAGAGATGTGACAATTAAGTTCATGACATCATTCTAGAAAAAGTGCTACATACCTCAGTGCTGAATATCACTATGGTCACCTTCAGAGTACTCCCCTGGGAAGCTATGCATCAATGCCAGTGCCTAATCCACCTGTTAAAGCAATTCTGGAACTCTTTTTCTGGAATGCCATCCAAGCTGTTGTCATATTACCCTTGATATCCGGAATGTCATCAAAATGTTTTCCTTTCAATATTTTCTTTGTCTTTGGGTTATGAAAAAAGTTATCAGGGGCCAGATCAAGTAAATAGGGAGGGTATGTCGATACAGTTATTTGTTTCCTGGCTAAAAACTCCCTCACAGACAGTGCTGTGTGAGCTGGTGCATTGTCATGATGCAAAAGCTCCTTTGGGACCATTTTTGCACATATCTTTCTCAGGTCAAGATTTTCAGTTAACATTTTTCTGTTTCTCTGTCAATGTTTATTTGGTCTGCTATACTTCTCACAGTCAGCCGACAATTTTGACGCTCAATCTGATGAATTTTTGCAATGTTTTTGTCAGTTTTGCTCTCTGCTGGTCATCCTGACCTCTCTTCATCAGTGTGTCAACTCTCCCCTCAGAAGAACATTTAATCCATTTGAACACTGCCATTTTCTTCATGACATTATCCCCATAAACTTGAACTAAGATGTCCCTGATTTCACTTCCATTCTTGCCAAATTTAACAAGAAATTTAATGTTTGTTTGTTGTTCTTATTCAAGCTCTGACATTCTCACAATGGCATACAAAAACATGCAACAACAATAATGCACGCCATTCAGCAAGACACTGCCACATGCTGACACGAACACAGCTGTGAGACACTGATATACCAAGGTTATGAAATCTTACCGAGTTGTTTGTACATTGCTGCCCACGTAAGCACACAGTGGCAAGTTCTCAAACTTAATTGTCAGATCTCGTATTCTTCTAAGTTTTGCATTTGTGTTGCTTGCCTTATAATACTGACTTCATGCAACTTACAAAATATTTGCTGGCATTTTTTCTGGTCCTAGGAGGACCCATAATTTGTAATTCCTGCTTTTTTTTATTTGGTGCTGCTTGTGGTTTGTGTCCTTCCTATTTTATTGTAAATCCTCCAGCCAGCTTGCCCCGAATTTCACTTGGAAAGACTGCCACTATGAGAGGTGAGAGGTTAGTGTTCACAATATTTAACACAGTGCTCACTAGTACTGTAATTTAGCTATCTCTTCGGAAAAGAGTTCGTTGGGCTATATGGCACCATTTCCTCAGCTGGGAAGTATGAGATTGTAGAAGCAGCTGCCCTTCTCCCTATATCTGAAACTTTCTCCGATTACATGGAGCTAGGATACCCATGCTATATTTCCAACTGCAGGAGAACTGCTCATGGGGCCTGCTCATGGGGCCTGCATTTTCTTTTAAAAGGACCACTTTCTTAATATTCCTGCTGCTTTCTACCTACTGACCCACAACCAGTGGCTGCTCCTGCTGCATTTTCTCCATTTGCATCAGATGGCATCTTATTTTATTACGATGTGGCATCATCGTTTAGTTTTTATATCTTGTGTGTATCATTAGAGAACACAGTTCGGAAGTATTCATGACTTGACCTCTATTGTGAATCCTTTTATAATCCCTCTTTCAGCGAGGCCTTATTAATTTTAAGTTTGGATGGATTCTTATTAAGTGATATAGACCCATCTAGTTGTACTGTTAGAGCCGTGACATACCATATGACTTTTTTTGAGTCAGACCTCCTCATAGAACAGCTGAGGTACACTGAGACCCAGAGAGTTTATTTCCTTCTTCAAGATTACACACCTATTTAATTACAGAGCTGAATCTGTAATTTAGAATTCCAGATCCAGAGCTTTTTCCATAAACTGAACTGACTTAAAAGCCCAAAGATACCTTGAATTTAAGGTAAAGAAATGGTGAATTAGACAAAGAGTGATACACAGCTTAACAAACTATATTCCATTAAAATACCTCAACAATGAAATACTTTGAAAATAAATAATACTGAGGTATTTACAATTTTTTTCACTTTCATTGTAATCAAAGGAAGTAATGCATCTTCTTTTAGTTTATTTCTGATAGTCTTTAAATATTTTTCCAGGTAACATCTATAACAACTTACTCTTAGTAGGACATTGCGACTGATAGTAATTCTTCCTTTTGATATCAGTGTTAGAGAAGACAGGTGATGCAGGACTGAAGAGGAACTTGTGCTAGAATAGCTGTAGAAACACCATCTCACATGGCTATGGGCAAACCAGAAGTCACGTCTTTCCTATGTAGAAGGGCTGACCTGTTACTATTGCTAGCTGTGTGTACAACACGTGTTAGAAGTAATTATTTTTAGCAGACTGACTAGGACCAAGATTAATAGCTCTTGAAAGGGTTATCATGAAAGGCTGCCCCAACTGGCTTTTACGTTATTCTTTATTTATCCTGCTCTCATCCCTGTCACCTTTGGGCATCAGCCAAATGTCATTTATATGAGATTTGCCCCTTGGGTGTCAAAGGCCTCTCTTTCTTAATGATGGGAGGTGATTGGGCTGCGGGGCTGAGGAACTTGGACAGTTGACCTGACCTAGAGTAGAGTCCCTCCAAGACTGTGGAAGTCATAAGAACAGGACACTCACCCATGAGGGAGAAAGAGCATGAGGGTATTCATCTGATCCAGGGGATTGAGGCATACTTGAGTAGTTCAAGGGCTATATTGTCAAGTCCATATATTTTAGTAGCTCTTCTGCTTGGAACATTTGGAAGTTTCTTATTCTGAAGACCCCTCCCCATTTTTTCCCCTAAAGCATCAACTGTTTCAAGGTTTTTTTTTTTTGAGTTGGAGTCTTACTCTGTCACCTAGACAGGAGTGCAGTGGCCAATCCCGGCCACCGCAGCCTCGACCTGCTGGCCTCCGGCGATCCTTCTACCTCAGCCTTCCAAGTAGCTGGAACTACAGGCACGCACTACCACGCCCAGCTAGTTTTTGATTTATTGTAGAGATAAGATCTCGCCAAGTTGCCCAGGCGGGTCTCGAACCCGCGGGCTCAGGCAATCCACTTACCTCAGCCTCCCAAAGCGCGGGATTACAGGCTGAGCCACCGAGCCTGGCCAACTGTTTCAAATTTTATAAAACTTGGAAATCTCCTTGTGGTGGACATCAAGTTAACTCACACATCCCTTCTTGCCTCCTTTGTCATGGACTTTTCAGGGCACATATCTGCCCCAAATGCAAATTGCATTTCCTCAGCCTCTCCTGCAGCTAGGTGTTGCCATGTGACGTAAGAGGAAGTATCCTATGGTAGTTTCTGGGATGTTTCCTCAAGAGAGCACTGGTGTGTGCTCTTTGCCCTTTTACTCTTAGGTCTTTTCTTTTATCCTGCTGTCTGGAATGTAAATGCTGCATTTGGATTTTGAAGGTGAGGGCCAAGCCTTAGAGTGGTAGAAGGGGCTTGGATCTCTGAGGACATTGTGAGAGCCATCATACCAGCCTGGTTAAGCCAGTTATTTTGGATTTTTGATCACTTTTAGGCAAATCTAAATCTAGATAATACCGTATTTCTACACACTGCAGGAGAGGAAAACAAATCCCAAGCCTTTAGATTTCCTCCTTCTTTCCTAAGAATTAATATTAAAATTTAAACAGATTCTTCTCCCCTTCAATTCCTATTTCTTTCTTTTATTTCCTACAAATTAAAACAACCTTCAAAAAAAGATAATGCATTAATTTATTTCAGAACTAAGGACATCAGAAATGCATTAGAATGAGAGCTATATGAGAGAGAGAGAGAGAGAGAGAGAGAGATTAGCAAGAATGTTAGAACAGAAAATAACACATTGAGGAAGGTGATATCCAGGACGGATCTGAATGGCCTTCTGTAATAGGTCAGGGAGCTCTCACCACCTTTCAGTGTTGGTGGCAGCAACAGCGTCTTTTCATAGATTATTTGAGGGCCGTAGGGACTTAACTTCATCTGCTTTCTTAAGGCCTTGGGGAGCTTTTTAAAATTTCAGGTTTCAAATGTCAAATCTCTATTCAGTGCTTTCAGGTCTCCTGCATGATACTGCTGTTTATATTTTGCCAGACTCTTTGGTCTCTGGCCATAATGTTTTCACGAGGTCGTCTTTCCTCTAATATTATATATCTTAGATACTGTGTACTGTATTAGCTGTAGTGGGCTACAGATTTATTTTATTTTTATTATTTATGTATTTATTTATTGGGCTACAGATTATTACTAACACCCTTTTAAAAGAAAGATGCTGAGATGTATAATTATTTTTCATGATTTTTTAAACTCTTGAAAGAGAAAAGCAACTATTTGGTTCACTGTGCTCATTAGCATTTATAAAGTGAACCGAGAAAGAGGTTTTCTGTGCAATGTTTTTTCTTGCTGTTTCTTGCCTTTTAATTTGAAGAATAGCAGGATCTTGTCTTTTGTTCACACGAGTAAAAGTCCATTCAGCTGGAAAAAGAACAGTGTGCTCTTTGTGTACTCAGAGCATTTGAATGCTTTTGGTCACACACTAGTTGCTGTTTAACTACAATAAAATTGTGACCAAAGGAGATAAACATTTAAAGGATAAATGACAGGGCTGTTAATATGAAAGCAAGTTTTGTGGCATGTTGTTTTTAGCTAATAGGTATATAGCTAGAAGTCACGGAGATGACTTTTAAATCTGAAACTGAGTGAAGCCTTGTGTTTCCAGCCAGTTAAAACAATGTTGCTGGATATTAAACATTTTTTAAAAAACCGATAAAAATTGTATATATTTATGGTGTACAACATGATGTTTTGACACGTATACATTGTAGAATGGTTAAATCAAGCTAATTAAGATATATATTGTTTTACATACTTTTTTGTGTATGGTGAGAACATTTATAATCTACTCTTTTAGCAGTTTTCAAATATACAATACATTGTTATTAACTATAGTCACCAAGTTATACAAGAGCTCTCTTGATGTTACTGTATATATTAATGACTGATCATTTTGTGTTTTAAAAATCATTTGAACATGTCTACACTGTATTTGGAAGCTTACTGGAATTTCATTGATGTGTTTATTAAGTTTGGCCATGTCATTTATATGTATATATGAATATCCATATTCATATATACACATATTCATATTAGTGTATACATAATTAATACACATTTATAATGTGTGTGTATATAAAATACCCATGTATATTATCGAAGAAGAAAGCCTTTATGACTTTTATAAGTCTGTGAATTCTGAACTTTGTCTATCTTTATACCTATAAAGCATTGTGATTTGCCTGATTTGGAGGAAAGGCATTTTGGGGAATATCCTTTCTTTATAGGAATAAAAAGGACAAATCCCAATCCCTTTCTCTTTCTTTCTCATTCTCTCTCTCTCTGTTTTATGCAGTTGAAATCTGCATATGACCCTTTGAGAAGGGCTGATTGTGGTGAGGGTGCTTAGCTGTTGGAGGCCTATTTATTTTCTGGGGTGTGAAATAAAGCTTTTACTTGTCTGTTGTTGCAGAGTGCTAGGGTGTGTTTTGCCTTATCTGACTGTTCTATTGGATTATTCAGCCTTTTTCTAGGATAAAAAAAAATGAAATTGATCAAGGTATATTTTAAAATGTCTTTTACTTTTATGTAGTCACATTTCATTATACAACAGGAGTTCTAAACTTTGCCTACATACCAGATAGGTGTAAGATGATGAATGAAAGCTGAAACTATGTCTTAGTTTAGGGAGGTGGCACGAACTGGTGATTCTAGTAGCGAAATAAGAAGTATAGATACTACCTAAAAGTACTCAGGTGCAGTGTATGAATGTGAGCCCAATGTTGCAGATATTCTGAGTTTTCAGAAGAAGGTGAAATGCAGATTTTTATTTGAAAGCTCTTATTTTAATGACCTGACTATGCATTGAAATTAAAACCTGTATAGTGCAAGTGTACCATAGCTACAGGCTGAAAGGAATGGAGGGCCTGCCTTTTGTGATCTCTTTTATTTGGAGAGGTTATGTAACCATTGTAAGCAGAGGAGATGTAAGTATTCCCCTTCAGAGAAGTTGACCAGTCCAATAAAAAATATATAGGTTGACATTTGGAAATATCTGAATAAAAGGTCAAATTTCCATCATAGTGCCCTACAGTGAGACCCACCAGTGGACAGATGAATTTTCTGCACATTCAGCTTCTGATTTGTTTTGTATTACCTTACGTGAAATTAGGAACTGGTAGGCAAGGATTATCAAACACTGAGGAATGCCTCAAACAGGGTGACAGAATACAAAGCAAAGAAACAGATGAAAAGGAACTCAGAGAAATAGGACAATGTGGAGAGTGGAAGACAATTTCAAAACTTCAAAACAAATTATAATTAATATTCTTAGAGAGGTGAGATAAGATACTGCATTCATGAAACAGAAGCAAAATGCTAATAAAAGAAACATTAATATTATTTTGTTTCTTGTGATAATGCATTGTGGTTTATATATATTTTAAAGTTGTCCTTAAATATTAGAGATATATACCAAACAGTTACACTTTAAATATTATGATGTATTTGAAATAATTCAGGAAAAAAGAATAAGGTGGGAGATATATTTAATGAAATTGACAAAATGTTGATAATTGTTGAAGCTGTGTGATGAATACATATGGCTTCATTATATAATTCTCTCTACTTTTGTTTGTTTGAAGTTTTCCATTATAAAATTTTAAAAAAGGGATCATTTATAGAGCAAGAAAGAGCTCTGGAAAATTAAAAATATGGTAGCAGAAATAAAAGCTTCAGCAAGAAGTACTAGAAAATAAAGTTGAAGACATTTCTCCAGAAAGTATAACAAAACAAAACAATGGAAAATAAGAGAAGAAAGATATGAAATTAGAGAATCAGTCCAAGTGGTCCAAAATTTAACTTTAGGTGTTATAAAATGAGAAACAAAATATCAGAAGGGGACACATTATCAGAGAAATAATATCAAGTAATTTCCTTTACCCAAAAGACATAAGTTTCCAAATAAGAGGGGCTATTGTGTGTCCAGCACATAAGATGAAAAATGACCTCAATTGTGGCATTTTATTCTGAAATTTCTAGACCCCAGAGGAGAAAAGAAAGTCCCAAGAGCTGACATGCAACTCTCACTTCTGTTCTCAGCTAGGCTGAGTGCTCTAGGGTCCGAGGTCTCTCTGGACCAACTGCTCCAGATAGTTAGACTCATCTTTTGTTTGGTCAGGACTGTGGTGATTGCCTGTCTATTGGGCTTGTGAGAAAGGATTTGAGGTCTACCTGTGCTTATAGACATCCAACTAGTCTTCTTGTAATTCCCGATCATTTCTGGATGATGGCATGAATGAGCTCACTTCTTATTGGTCTTCTGCCTTTTAACTTCAATCCCTGCTCTGCCAGTTAGGCTTCAACTTTTGCTGTTCTCTTACATTAGGTACCACTTCCTTTTCATCCTAACAAATATGGGGTTGATATCGCTCATTTGCTGTTATCTTTTCTCTCATTCTCTTTGTCCTTGAAGATTTGTGGTGCTTGTTATGGTTGTTTTGTTTTAATTTCTTTACAGGCATTTTCTTTTGGAAGGAACCAAGTGCATGTTTTGAATCCACCATATTTAAATGGAAGTTAATTTGCTGTATTAATCACTAATTTGCATATCAGAGTTTCTTTTTCTAAGGTTTATTTGAAAATCAGATTAAACTAAGAAAACATTTAATATGTAGAAAATTGTTTCTTCCTTTTTAAAAAAATTATTTTATTTTTAACATGTGGGGTACAAATGACGGTTAGGTACATACATGGTCATGATACAGGTAAAGTGTGGGTACCCTTATTGATGTTGTGGGGTACAATTCAGGGTCAGGTATACACATGGTCATTACAGAGGTACCTTTGTTGCTGAGGTGTGCCCCCCACCTCCCCTGGCAGTGTCCCACTACTGTCAATCCCTTTCTTATGGTATTATGATAAATGTTCAAGGTCCACTTTTGAGTGAGTACATGTGGTACTCAGATCTGTTTCTTCCTTTTTAAAGTCTTCCTTTTATACACCATTCAAATTGGCTTATTTCTACCTTCTTCAAAATACTGTAGCCCTGGAATACTCCTGGTCAATTTGGTAATAAATTCTATGCTGTTTTGGGTCTTACTCTAAACACTTAGTATTTGCTTTGTCACCCAACTAGACTAGGTAGCCTGTGAACATAGGGAGATATCTTAGTTTGTTTATGCATTCCCTAGGCTCCTGATGGGTCTTAGTTTAATAAATACTTGCTGATCAAAGTATACTGCTAAAATTTTTATTTTCATTTTTCTACATGACTCTGTTTCAATGTTTTTGCAGCTCACTGCTTAGAGATCAGTAGGAAGGAATTTATAGTGAGTAGACTTTGGAGATAATATTGATAAATTAAAAATGTCATTGGTCTATAGCTTCAAAGGTATTTTATAAAATTGCAAGTTTTCTATTATATTTAGAAGGAGAAGAAATGGAGACATGGCTAGTCATTATACTGAGGGAGGGGACATCTGGACTTTGAGCTCTAATTTTAGGCTTCCAATGACAGTCAATTTCACAGTGGGTTTGTTTAATGACTTACCTGTAAACAGGCACTTCTGTTTATTTTGAGCTCTTGCCTTTTAATATAGGGTAGCTACAGTTGTTCAGAGTATGCTTCTCTTGTATAAGTAACAATGCTGTCATTTTCTCTAAAGTCACCTTTTTTGTATTAAAGAAACTCTTTAATAGTTCCACATATTCCATAGTTATGCATTTCTGTGAGTGCTTACTGACCCCAGCACAGTGTTTAAT
Organism: Cephalopachus bancanus; assembly: GCA_027257055.1. Lineage (NCBI taxonomy): Eukaryota > Metazoa > Chordata > Mammalia > Primates > Tarsiidae > Cephalopachus > Cephalopachus bancanus. The sequence goes on from JAPVLO010000415.1 coordinate 591,817, forward strand.
AAATTATTGAACTTTGAAGAACCTTTGAGAAGCAAGGGCTTTATGTGACTGAGCAGCAGACATGAAAAAACGCTATCCTCCAGAGTATCTGACAGACAGAAATAGAGGCTTGATCAGACAATATAAGCACCGAGTGAATGATGGTAATACCATGAAATATTTACACCCATAGCGCATGCTAGGGTGGGGAGGAGAGTGTGTGGGTTTTTATCATTTGGGGTTGAACCTGATGCCATACAACTCACCACTCTATGATCTTAAAAGCAAAACCAAAAGAAAGGGAGAGAATGAGAGAGAGGAAGGAAGAAAGGAAAAGAAAAATAAAGAAAGGAATGATGAATATTGAGTTGGTGATGTTTTGTTGTTTGCATTACCTTATCACAAAAGCAAGGCTCCCTTTGTAGACAGAAACCTTACTAAGAGTCAAGTTTTAATCAGTCCTTAACAGAAACTAAAGGTATCTGAAATGATTTCTTGCTGCTACAAATTTAAAGTTTTAATTTAATCAACATCTGACGATGTAACTTGTCTCAAAAGCAATTATTCTATTATCTGCAAAAATGAAGATTGAATAGCAAAGACCCAAATAGTCTACTATGGTTTTACTTTTGAACGTACTATGCTTTTTATTTATTTTTCCATGGAATGCTATTTTAAATTGGCTTGTGGTTATTTCTTTAATATTGATTCACTGAGAAATTCAGCATAATGAAAGTGTCTCTGTTACTTAGGAAAGACTTGGAAGACATTTAGGCCAGCAAATATATTTAGAGAATTTCTGATATATTCCAACATAGAAAAGGGCTAAAACAAATGTGTCAGATCAATTTGTTTTCCCTCTGCCCAGTATTTTATATGTAAATTTTTCTTACAGTGATACACCTTTTAAGATTTTATGATGTTATGTAATATTAAAATAGTTATTATGGATGATGAATAAAGTGTGACAAGAAATAATTTGCTTTATTGAATTTAATTTCACTCATGATTCATCTAAAAATCCCACAGATTGTATTTGGGGGATATTTTAATGTAATGTGTCTGTTTTTTTGTTTTTTAGTCGTGGAGGAAAAAATTGAATCATATTTAATAAGGATGCTCAGACTGACCATAGGCATTGGCCTTTCAAGAGGATCATCTGGCTTTAGGGACTTTGGTTTCTGTCATGAACTCCCAGATGTTTGATATATGTTAGACTAACCTAGTGCATGATCACCATGACTCTATGATCACAATGACCTAAATTGGCAAGTTTCTGTCACTTGTGAAGTCAGAGCAGTAATGTGGGAAGGGAAGCTCTGGAGAAACTCTCTTTCGCAACTGTAATCTTTTGTCTAGATTATAAGTAAGGGAACTTTTAAAGGACTTTGTTGTTTGTAATGTAAAACCATATTGCATACAAAAAAGTTTATAGTCTAAGTACCTAGTATTAGTGAAACATGGTATAAAAAGAATGTATCAAGTTGAAATGGCAGAAGCAAGATATCATTTGTATATTTTTTATTTTTGTTGCTAAAATGATGCCCTGGAAAGAATTGGGCTTTTCATGTTTGAATGGTATAGAATTAAATCCTGTCCTGCCACCTACTTTTTTGACTTCTGTCTCAATTTTATCTCTCAAAATAGGGTTAATGATAACTTACTTTGCAGATTTGTTAAAGCTTCTAAGCATTCAGCACAGTACCCAGCATGTGGGAGGCACTCAATAAATATTAGTTCCTTTCCCCTTCCCGTTCAGTTAAACCAGAAATGTTTTATCTACGAGGTAAGACTTTTAGAAATTGAATTGAAATTCTGGAAATTGATGGAGGGAATGAGTTAGTGAACCAGAAGGGGATTGAAGGCCTGTGGATAACCATGTGAAAAGGTGAGAAGTGGTGTGTGGATGTTCAAGGGAGGGAGGGTCTGATGGACAGTTAGACAGAAGAGAAAAGGTAGGCCAAATTCATTGACTTATAGAGGCAACAGTGATGTTAGTGATTTGAACCATCATCTGAACTTCCAGTTACATTTTCTCCTCAAAAATGGAGCTGAGTATAGACAAAGTTGATAATTTATTTTCTCTTGCACTCTTCTTGAACATCTCACTCTTTTTAAGTGCAAAACATTAGAAATATTTTATCTGATGTATGTTCTCGTATTTTGTTTTTGACCATAATACTTTCAGAGAGCATATATTGCTAATACTTTTAATACGATTGGTACCAATATCAGATTTTTAGGTGCTACCCCTGTATTTATTTTGCAGATTTTAACTGAGTCTTATGAGGGGGACCTAAAAAATCCCTGGAATTATTTTTTGGAGGGCGGTCCCTTGTAGTCTAGACTTTCCCCACTAAGTTGTGCTCTTGGAACCCATTGGCATTAGTGCACCAGCTAACATTGTTTTGAGAGGCTGTATTCAGTGATTTTTTTTTTTTTTTTGAGATTCTTTCAGCACATTTGCCCATTTTATTATGGGTGGTTTGTGAGCAAGCCTGCTTACACCTTGCTGGGTGTTCAGCAGTTTTTGACCAAAAACTGCATGACTCCCATACTCCACCCTCCCTATTCACCTGATCTCACCCTGAGCTACTTTTTTTTTTGTTGCCCTGAATGAAAACATCTTCAAAGGGAAACATTTTGCTGATGTGGAAGAGGTGAAACAAAAAACGGCAGAAGCACTAAAAAGCATCAAAGGTGATGGACTCAAAAACTGTTTTGAGCAGTGGCAAAAGCGTCTTGATAGGTGTATTGCATCCATTGAAGAGTACTTTGAAAGTGATTGAAGTTTAAACATGTAAGAATAAGCACACAATTTTTAATAAACAAATTCTGGTTTATGCCCACCCCCCTGCCTCCCGTATGTATGTGCAGTGCTGTCCTCTACTCTGGGAATTCAGTAGTGATAGAGACTGGAGTCTCTCCTCTTATGAGGTTGACATTTTATTAGAGGAAAAAAGCCAATAACAAGTAAATAGTATTTAAGGTAATAAATTAGGCTATGTCTAATAGTGGTAAGCAGTATGGTGTTGTTTTTTGTTTTTTTTTTTTGAGTTGGAGTCTCACTCTGTCGCCCAGGCTGGAGTGTGGTGGCACACTCATGGCCACCCCACCATCGACATCCTGGGCTCAGACGATCCTTCTGTTTCAGCCTTCCAAGTAGGCAGAACTACAGGCACACGCTACGACACCTGGCTAGTATATTTTTATTTATTTATTTATTATAGAGATGAGGTCTTGCCAAGTTGTCCAGGCTGTTCTCGAACCCGTGGACTCAGGCAATCCCCTCACCTTGGCCCCCAAATTGCTGGGATTACAGGCTCGAGCCACCATGCCCAGTCAGCAGTATAGTATTTTAATGACTGAGGGGAGGAGACTACTTTAGATAGAGTGGTCTGAGGTGGCCTTTGATGTGAAATCCAAAGGATGACAAGAACATTCATTCCAGCCACAGGAACAAAGCTCTGGTGTGCTAATAAGCTTTGCATGTGAGAGGAAAAGAGGTGGTCAGGGGCCAGAATTTAAGGAGAAAGAGACAAAAGGGAAGAGTGAGGACCTATCATGGTAGGACCTTCAGGCTGTGGTAAAGATTTAGGTTTTCTTCCAAGTCCAATAGGAAATTATTGTAGAATTTTGAGATGGGGAGTGTGTGTGTGGCGTGTCCTGCTCTGACTTGCATTCTACAAAGATCTCTCTGGCTGCTCTGTGGGGAATATCAGGGGGCCAGAGTAGAATTAGAGAGAAAAATGGGGAGAAGTGTGTGCTGATGACTTGACCCAGGTGGTGACTGTGGAGATGGACTGAAAGGGAAGGATTTAAGATATTTTGGAAGAAAAGCTGACAGGATTTACTTTTAGGCTGGATAAGGAGGTTTGAAAGGCAAGAGGAGTCAAGGATAACTTCCAGGTTTTTAGACCAAGCAACTAGATTGTGACCATTTACTGAGATCAGATTGAGGAAGGGGTAGGTCTGGGGTGAAATCAAGTGTGCCCTCTTTTGGGTAGTCACATAAAGAGGCTGTTGGGGAGGGGGAATCTGAAGGTCAAGACTGAAGATAGAAATTTTGAGAGTCATTCAGTACATAGTTGGGTGAAAAAGCCTTGAAATTCTCCTCTTCATAAAGTGCTGTTGTTCTTTAGGTTGTAATGAAGTTTTAGGCTCCAGCTTTTCTGAGCTGAAGTGTTGTTCCTTCACCTTTTCTGGTCTGTGTTGTTCCTTCACCTTTTCTGGTCTCTGGGTTGCACTGACAGACTGTCTCCAAGCCCATTTAACGTGTTCCTTCCAGGCAAAAGCAGGAGATGACACACACCACGAGCCATACATTCCATGACAGACTTGTAAGGAACAAGCTAATCTCACTGTTCTTCCTGCTACTTAAAATAAAGACAATATTGATTTTATAGTAGCAGCTCAGGTCCTAAGGCATGATATTGATTAAGCGTGATGAGAATTTTTGGGGTAGCCTTCTAGACCTGCCGCTACAGGGTGTCTCCCCACTGGGCCCGGCCTCTGGGCTGACCTCCACAGTTATGTGGTGTTTTTCTTAGAGATCCTCGCCCCTGTTTAGTTCAGGCACTGTCCAGAGCATTTATTTTACCTGATGGATGGCTCAGTCAGCCTATTACCTTTAATCTGATCCTAAAAAGATAGGAAAAAAAATATAGGAACCTGACTCTTGTTCTTAGTACATATGAAGACTAATTTTGACACTGTTTAGAATTATTTTCTTATCAGTAGCAGTAGATTTCATGTTGACTCTTCTGCTGTGAAACTTCCTGTTAAAATGCTATAATAATCTGACTTTCCTTTTTTTTTTAAATGCTACATTGGAGCAAGTCTTACTTTATGGATTTTTTTTTTTTAACAGGTGAAGGTACTTCTTTTCAAGATGTCATTATTAAGCCCATGGGCCTCCTCAGTTTTAATGTGACATTAAGGAGAATAATTTTCTTGTGGTTATTGTGATATGATACATTCAATGTCCAAATCAGCTTTTATAACATTTACGAATCAGGTTCTGAAGATATCTTGAACAATTTAATAATAATCAGGTGATATATTGCTCACTGGCCTGAATTATAGAAAGAGTTCCCAGAATTCATCCAAAAACAATAGTTTCATATAAAAAAGTTTTGACTCTCTACTGTAATAAGATTCATATATTTTCCTCCTGTGTCTGATAATTTTGACTGAATTGTTCATGGAGTTGATGTGAGCATTAAATGAGTTGATATAGGCTAAGCCATTTACTATAGTGCCTGACACTTAGTAAATATTCAATTGATGTTAGCCATTATTAGTTGCTATAATGTGATGTTAGTTTCAAACTCTTTTTACATTATCCAGCGCAGGCGTAGGCATACAATATAATATTTAGGTAGATGCTTAGTGATTGATTGATGTTTCCAGCATTTGGGATTTCCTTCCACCCTTCAACATCATAGCTTATTTTATGTCTTTTCTAAAATGGTCTAGAGCCTGATGTCTTTTGATCCTTCACATGGTCACACTCAAAAGGAGCTGTGTGAATTTTGACCATGTTCACATCTGCCTGTCTTCTTTGTTATTTGCCAGATAGAGCTCAGGTTTAAGTACTTTGCAGTTAAAAGAGATAATAAATGTTAACATTCCCAGTACAGTGCCTGGCACAGAATAGGTAAATGCCATTTGACTCAGAATCAGAGCTGCTGGCCAATTCTGCCTCTTGGGAGACAATACTGGGGAGTGGGGTTGTGGCTTTTTTTGAAGTAGGAGGTGAAATTATTTTTTACATTATTCAGCACAGGCCTAGGCATACAATATAATATTTAGGTAGATGCTTAGTGATTGATTGATGTTTGTTTATTTTTATTTGGTGATACCAAAGGGATCTAATATTTCTTTTAATTTTTTTTATGCACAAAGGGACAGCTCTGTAGCAAGACTATAGTGGAATGGATAGACAGCTTTGTAAGTGGAGAAATGGCCTCTTTTTGGCTTATGAGCACAGAATCATTTTGGTTTATGAGTGGTTCATAAACCACTCATATGTCTCACATGACTCATAAGTCATGTGAAATATGCATTTATTCTAGACTTGTGGCCTGCTGGTGAGGCTGCTGCTTTTTTATGATCTCAAATGTCTTGTCCATGTCAAAACTTGCCTTGTTTCTTTTGTTTACTTTGAATCAGGAGAATGTTCACAACCACACTCGAAATTCCTCCTCAAGTGTGCATTTGGTCACATCACCCCTGGCTACCACTAGTACATGACTGTTTATTTTGGATGTCCTTTTCTGATGTTCAGCTAATTTAACCCACAATGAAGTTAATCCTTGCTTCTTTGGAAAAGTACAGATTTACTTATTAGCTGCTTTCAGAGACATTTGCATTTTCATGAAAGTGAGTATATAATTCCATTGACTTTTGGACCCAGCTCCCCACATATGCAGTGGATGCCTTTTAAAAGCCAGTATTCAGAGCAAATCAAAACTGTCCTGAGTTATATAAAGTTCCCTTTTAGATTAATAATGAACATGTCTATGACAAACATGGGGAAGTGGTGATGAATATTCTATTATATCCATTTATCTTTTCTTCTCTTGAGTGAGAGAGAGAGAGAAGAAAATCAAGCTGCTTTGGAATTCAAGTTTTCACTTTTTATACATTTACTGCGTACTGATTAAAAGCATGGATGCCAGAGCCATAGTACTAGGGCTTGAGTACTGGTTCTGTCTATTAGAAGTTGTTTAACTTTGGGCAGGTTTCTTAATTTTTCTGTACCTCAGTTTCATAATCTGTCAAGTGGGAATAATTATAGTAATTACCACAGAGGGTTGTTATGAGGATCAAATAAGTTAATTTATGTAAAGTATTTAGAACAGAACCTAGTATATAGCAATTGCTATATAATTATTAGTTATTAATTAATAATTAATATTTGCACAAACAAAAAAGGATGAAGTGTAAGTTACTATTCAGGTCCATTCATCTACAAGACACACTATAGGCGTTGTGTCTAGCCCTATGAGCTTATGTTAGGGTAGGTTACTACTATAACACAAGTCATATCATATCAATACAAATCATATCAAAATACTGTATAATGGCTTAAATATAATAAATAAATAAATAATAGTAAAGTAAATGTAATAAAGTTTAAAAAATTTATTTCCCACTCATTGTTTCACCAATGAGTAGGAAAACAGAGTGGTAGGATGTTTTCCTCTATGTATTCATTTAGTAATACAAGCTGCAGGAGGCTCTGCCATCTTCAACACATGGCTTCTAAGGTCACCTTAGGTTATCTCCATTCCAGCCAGTCAGAAGGGAACAAGAGCATGCAGAAATGTGTTTAGGAGTTTTTTATGGACCAGACCTGGAAGTGGCACTCATCACTTCTGTTCACATTCCGTTGGCCAGAACTCGGCAGAAAGAGGAGTGAAACAGCAGCCTCTAGCCTCAGCCACAGAGTTTTTCAGGAATCTCTAAAGATGTATGAGACTTGACGAAAATGTATTGACTCGAACTCTAAACATAAAATTGTAGAATGGAAATGAATAAATGTTTAACTAAATGTTTATAAAGCACAACCTTGTATCAGCTTTCTAAGTTGTTGTATTTACAGCCACAAGATGTTTTTACATTTCAAAATTATTTATAAGTTGGAATTTCTAATTTTTAAAAATTCCCAGGAACGCTCAGTGATTGCTGAGAAATCATAGTTAATTATAAGTGAGGTTCTCATGGCCACATGCATTCAAATATAAAATTATAAAACTCTGCTCAAATTTTTTTAATTACAGAGAACTTTATTATTACAAAGAAATGTGAAATATAGCTATGGTTTAATATGTTTACTTTGAAGTTGAGTGGGGCCTTCAAAAGTGCAGGATCATGGCTTACAAAGGTCTTAAGATAGACTTGTTGACTCTTAGTGTATGCAGACACATTTTGGTTACTTTGAAAAGGTATGTGCTGAAGTAACTAAACACATTTGCTATTTTTTTTTTGCTTGCTTGCTTTTTGAACTCAGTTATTTTTCTCCTTAGGCTCCTTTTTCTTTTCTTTTAGTTTCTAATAAAATATTTACAGCTGTGATACCCAAGAACATGAATTATACTGCATTGACTAACCCAGGTCTTTGGTCTGGTAGATACTGGTGCCAGAGAAGAAAAGTGCCCTGTTTTTTCAATGATTATGTTTCAGGGCAGGCTTTGGTCTTCCTTTTGAGTCATTCCTGGCCTCTCATGACATGTTTTTTTTTTTTTTCCTTCTTTTCCTACTTTCTTCTGTTCTCCTACAGTGAGACACTTCTGAATGGGTGTTTGGGACATGTAGTTTGAAAAGCCACTTATTATGATAGATTTTCATTCTTCTAGTTTTTGCTGTTATATACTTAGCAGTAGTCCTACCAATTGGAATTTGATTTGTTAGTTACAAAAGCAGATTGTCTAGGATAGCTGTAAAGGCACTTTGATACAATTTGGGCTATGGTGGAGAATTTCTTGAAAGGGATTGTCCTTGTCATCCTTTGGATGATTAAGCATTACAGTGTTCTCTGAAAATGGAGTGTGGGGAACCTCCAGACAGTGAAAAGAATGAAGAGAAAACTAATATTTATTGTTTTTCCTACAGTCATGTTTATCTCAGTACATGGTAACTTCATTCTTCTAGTTGCTCAGCCAAAAAGTCTGGAGACACACTTGACTCTTCTTCATTTCATCCATCAGCAAATTCTGTTGGATTTGTCTGTAAAATATATTCAGAATTCAATCACTTTGCACAGCCTCTCCTTCTTCTATTCTTTTCTAAGCCAGTAGCATCTCTCTTCTGGATCATTGTAATTTCTTCCTGGTCTCCTTGCTTCTTTCCTTGCCTTTCTCTGCACAGCAACCAAAGTGAGTCTATCAAAAAAAAAAAAAAAAACACACACCTCATTTTCTGTTCAAATTCTTTTATGTTTCCTCAAAATATTATACATAAAGTTATATATGTATGTATAAATGTATATGTATGTATATATGTATGTATATACATATATAATCCAGCGGTTCCACTCCTAGTTACCCAAGAGAAATAAAAACATATGTCTATGCAAAACTTCTACACAAATGTTCACAGTAGCTTTATTCACGATAGCCAAAATGTAGAAAGAAGCCAGGTTTCCGTGAAATGATGAATGTGTAATCAAAATGTGGTATATCTATACAACGGAATATTATTTAGCAATAAAAAGAATGAAGTATTGATATATGTTCACATGGGTGAACTCGAAACCATATGCTAAGTAAAATAAGCCAAAGACAAAAGGATACATACTATATGATTCCATATGCAGAATCGGCAAATTCATAGAGACAGGAAATAGATCAGTGGTTGCCAGGAGCAGGGGAGACGGGAATGGGGAGTGACTGCTAATGGTTATAGTTTCTTTTTGGGGTAATCAAAATGTTCTAAAATTAAGTAGTGGTGATGATTATATAATTATATGAATGTACTTTCTGACTTGTTCACTTTTTTAAAAGGGTAGTATGTAAATTATATCTCAGTAAAGCTGCTACAAAATAAAACCAAAACACAACTCTTCTGGTTTTCTATCTGATCCATTTCCTGCATCCTTTCTGACTTTTTTCTCATACTATTTTCTTCCTTCTTCCTTACCTACCCACACTGGACTCCATTCTGTTTCCTTAACAGGGAAATGCTTCCTGCCTCAGGGCCTTTGCATTTGCTGTTTCCTCTTCTCTTAGAACTTTCTTCACCCAAATATCTGTATGGCTGGTTGCCTTGCTTCCTTTAGGTCTCTGTTTAAACATCACCTCATCAGGGGACTTTCTCTGATTACCTGAAAATAGTACTCCCCATCGCATTACCTGCTGTAGTTCTGTGTTCCTTTACCCTGTTTTATTTTTCTCTGTATCACTTACTATCATCTGATATACTATTTCTTATTTTTTCTTTGCCTGTCTTCCTCCATTAAAATGTAAACTCCATAAGACAGTGACTTTGGTTTGTTCGTTACTGTATACCAGATCTCTTTTTGCCAAACCAGTAGCATGAGAAAGATGTGGCTTTTCTTGGCATTGCAGTCTCTTGCTTTGAGACTGACTATATTTGTGTGGAATAGTCAATGTATCTATCTGATGCTACATTAGAAATTACTGGTTTGGAGCAACCTCTATGGGAAAAGTAATTGGTTCAAAAGGTGGAATGGGACATCTCATAGGTTATTAATCTTTTATTAGCTTGCTATAGATTGATGTTTTTCTACTTTTTAAACCATTTTTATTATGCTAATGTATCATGTAAAGTTTACCACTTTTCATATTTGTCTTACAGATTCACAGCCTTTATTTCTATTCAGTCTTCATTTATAAACTGCTCTGTCTTTTCCTTCCTTGGAACATTTTAAGGTTTAATTTTGAAGGGGCTTTCTGCCAGAAGATTTTGGCAAAATAAAATATATTTCTGGAAAGCGCTGATTTCTTTGGACTTTGGATTTGGTTTTGGAGTAGTATAGATATGTCTATACATGGCATATCTATGTTATTTAGGAAAGCCAAGGTGGAGGAAAAAGAAAAAAAATGCTTTAAAAGCAAGGATTTAGTGTGAAGGAACTTCAGAATGTGATTTCTTCTACTCCTGTTTCCTTTTCCTTCTTCCAAGCTTAGGTTAAAGATATTGCCAGTTGCTCTGAAACACCGAAGTGGAAACGTGCAGGTCGCTAGGTGGCGCTGAAGTATCATTCTTCACACAGCCAGGCCGTAGAAGCTTTTGTTATCTTGCTCCAGATGACTGGATTTCTAGGTGTCAGGGAAATTGTTTTATTGGTAAAGGGCATAGTGTAATATATTCCTCTCCACCCGAGGCAGCTATTTAATGCCCTGAAACATGCCCCTCTTGTGGCCATGGCCTGTTAACTATGCTTATTTGGTGTAATAATTAGCAGAATTTCTCACTAACAGGGGTACTTACCAACACCTCATATCTTCACTGCGTTTTTGTACGTGATGGATTGTACATTCTGTGGAAAAGTTGGGAAGGTCAAAGCTTAACCTCTAACAGGGCTACTTTCTGCACATTTGTTCAGAATAGGTTTATATTAACTTGCTTTTGAGTTTCTTCAAACTAGAGTTGTGTGTAACATAAACATATTTGAGGTTTTATGTAAGGCCCCAGTGAAGATTTGTAAACAAGGCGCTGTTAATTTTCCAACTTGTAGAATGATAGAAAAATAAATGAATAGCTGCTGAATAATTGGATGACACTTACTACTCAGAACTGTGTGTGTTGGAAGTGTATCATAGGAATGGTGGGCCTGCCACGGGCAAAAACATTTTAGGTTAAAATTGGAGAAGAAAATTACACATGGAATTTTTATTTTTTCTGTGGTTGTAAGTTAGGCCTCATTTAATTCTTTGTGGTTTTACAAGCCGTCTTAGGCTCCTAATATTTCTATACCAACGGTTTTAACATTTACTTTAGAATGTGGTCAAAATGAAATGAAAGAAGACCAAAAAGGAGAAAATAGGTTTAAAGCGGGAAATGCTTTAGTCGGGCCACTAACTTACTCTCTGTGACCTTTGGCAGACTGTTTGCCTTCTCTGTGCTTTGATTTGCTCATTATTTAACATTGAGATCATAATACCCACCCTTTCGGTCTCCTACGCCAGGCAAGAATGAAATGAGAGCTCTTCAGAATACCTTTGCTTATATTAAAAAATCCAGATAAGTGTGGGATGTTGCTATAATAAGAAAGCTAAGAGGATTTTTTTTGTTGTTGTTGATTCCAAGATGAATTGTAGAAATTTTAGAGAATGGATTAATATAGTCTGGGATCTCAGACGTCTGCATCTGTGCAGGTAGTGCCTGTTTTTATATGCTCTGGCCTGGGCTTTGTTTCTAAGTTTTATTTCAGTTATTTTAACTGCATATCACATGTTTTCACTTGGTTGTTCTGCCTTTACTTACACCCTTTGTATATGTCTGGATTTAGTTGCAAGAAACAGAAATTATATAAGATGGGGAAATAGGTTCATATAAAGTCATCAAGAGGACCAGAGAAATGGACTGAAGGCTGAAGGCTTGCCAGGTGAGCTGCTAACCTTTCACATTCAGGAAGGCTAGGAATTAGGAGCCATTACTATTAATTACCATTAATTTGTAAGGACACACAACTGTAGCTGCAGTCCAGGGTCAAGAAGGTACCACCATTACAACTGGCACTTGATAGCTACAAATTAATGGCTAGATCCTTGGAATATTGCTGCAGAAAACCTTAGTGTTTTCATGACTATGGTGCCTGCAGAAAAAATAAAACAGCAAGATGATGGACTCCATTTTATTTCTGCCTTCAAGATCTCACATGGAGCTATTCAACTGTTGGAACCTAAGTCTCATCCAGAACCCAGCTGCAAAGAGGTTTGGAAAATGCGGTTTTTACCTTTCCATCCTCTGTAGCACAATAAGGCACAGTAATAGATTTGAAGAATGCTGAGTGCCAGTTTGTCATATCTACCCTCCTCCTCCAGCATGTTGAAAATCACACATCTTTACATCTGTGTCAGCATTTCATTTACTGTGCAGCACAGAAACTAGCTTAGAAGGGCCCTCAGTAGATGTGTTGTTAATGACATTGACTTCCTTATTTCTGTGTATGGGTTTGCCTTTCCCGGTTACCTTGTCTTGGCACCATATTAGATTTCAGGTCTATCTACCTCCCTGTAACTCTTGATTCTTTTCCATTTCCATTGCCATCTCCTCATTCAGGTCTGGCTCATGTCTGCCTGGGCTTTTCCAGGTGTCTCCTCATCTGGCCTCTGGCCTCCAGTCTGGATTTCTTTTAATACAACTATTTTATAAGTAGATTAGTGTTTAAAAACAGGGCAACAAATAAAAAACATGCTTGAATTGTGTTCCTGCCTTTCTCAAAAGCTTTGTGTGACTTCTCATCACATTCAGGAGAGAATCCAGATTTCTTAGCTGGACTTTCAGCAACTTCCATAATCAGGACACAATCTATCATTCTAGCCTTGTCTTCCATTTTCCCCCTGCTGAAATGGAATTTTAGCCAAAAGTCCTTTACTAACTTTTTAGCTTTGTTCCCTTTTACCTGCTTTGAATTCTACTTTCTTTTCTCATTTATTCATACCCTTGATCACTTTGGCACATAGTTTTTCCCCCTCATTTCTTCATACTTCTTATAGCAGTATTTACTAAGGCCTTTTTCTTTTATAACCTGTATTGTTAGTTTTCTTTTTATGACTACATATTCTCTTTTTCTTCATGTAGACAGTCTAAATATTTGTGAGTTGATTGATTTGTTGATTTTTCATGGTTTAGACATCTACTTGCTTGGAAAAAAGGGGATGGTGGAGGGTCGGTGTGGGGCTGAAGCAGTCCTTAGCTGTGTGATTTTGTCCTTTTGATTTCTGTTGAAAGGACAAATTAACTATTTGCTTTGAGCAAACGAATGCTGAGTTTTGTGGATTTAGTATTTGAAAAGGCCCTGGGAGGGAAAACCCTGGAGCTGAGCTCCTTCTCCCTATTTGCCAGGCTGGATGAACTCCATGTCTATACCACTGCATTGCAGGCTGCTTAAGTGTGGGTTGTGAAATAGCAATGGAATTTGTCTGTGGTTTCTTGCCAGAGAGGAGGAGGAGAAAAGGATTTTGAGTAAATCAGACATGCAAATTAGCAAGGCCCATGGGCCTTAAGCAAATTACACAATGAAGTCCAAAGAAATTCAGTTTGTCTTCTTTCTGCTTATTGTTTTGCAGGGTGTGTGTAAGAAGGCAGCTATTTATGTATTTGCCTTAGGCCAGCGGCTCTCAAACTATTGAGGACTCAAAAAGTTTTTGTTTATAAAAGTAATATCAACTGGTATTTACTATATGAGGAACTAAAACAGAGGATTAAAAAACTTAATTCATTTGAAAATAGCAAACAAACTATTGCATGGTTAACATAACTTTTTTTGTTTAAAAAAACTGTTTTCCAGTACAAAAAATTAGCAAGAAGAGTGACCTTGTTATACTCTTTTGCAAATCTCTTTTCTGTCTAGCTTGAGATTGGCTTTTTATTCCTATTTTTGCATTTTATCCTTGTGATATGTCATTTTGGTTGAAATATATGAAGAAAATCTGGCCTCACACAGATACTAGTGGAAAAGACGAGTATATAAATTGCTTCTTCAGCTATTAAATGCGGATATTCTTCTTTGATATCATTCCAAAATTTGTCAAGTACTACTTTCTCATGAAATGCATTTTTATTTGTTTTTGATTGACAATAATTGTATGTGTCAATGGAGTACACTGATGTTATGATACAGATATACATTGTGGAATGATTAAATCAAGCTAATTAACATATTTATTACCTCATACTTATTTCTTTGTAGTGAAAACATATAAAATCTTTTAGCAGTTTAAAAATATACATTATTATTAACTGTCATCACTATGCTATGCAGTAGATAACCAGAACTTATTTATCCTGTCTGACTGAGGTTTGTAACCTTTGACTTACATCTCTCCTTTCTCTCTCCTCACTCCTGCCACTGGTAACTACCATTCTACTCTCTATTTCTAGGAGTTTCTCTGGTTTAGAGTTCCTGTATTCGTGAGTTATATGCCTGGCTTATTTCATTTTGCATAATGTCCTCTGGATTCAGTATTCAATCATGCTGTCACAAATGACAGAATTTCCTTATTTTTTCCAGTCTGAATCATATTCCTTTGTATGTCTATGCACCACATTTTCTTTAGCCAAGTGATAGTTTCTTAAAGTTTGATTGCCATGTGGAATCAGAGGTTATGTCAATTAACATTTCCTACTCTGTTATATTAAAATATATTGATCTGTTTTACACTTTGAATGGCTCTCTTACCCACCCATGCATGATTTTGTAACATCATGTTTTGGCCATTTGGAAAATTATTGGATCACTGAGTTATGCAGGTCATCCAAATGTTGATGCATTTCATTAAACAATGTAAAAAGAAGTCACACTTACACGCCACTGTTTTTTTTTTTGTTGTTGTTGTTAGTTGGAGTTTTACTTCGTCGCCCAGGCTGGAGTGTAGTGGCATGCTCACAGCCACTCCAGCGTCGACCGGCTGGGCTCCACGGTCCTTCCGCTTCCGCCTCAGCCTTCCAAGTAGACAGAACTACAAGCGCACGCTATCACGCCCAGCTAATTTTTGATGTATTGTGGAGATGAGGTCTTGCCAAGTTGCCCGGCCTCCCAAAGTGCTGGGAGTATAGCCTGAGCCACTGAACCTGGCTACCACCACTGTTCTTATCAGAGAGGTCTTAAAGTATTGGGAAAGCTTCCAAGCTCAAGATGGCAAATACAAATTTTCCAAATTTCTGAATTTTGCTTGAAAACCTGAATTTTATCATTGGCAGTGAATATGGCTAGTTATTTTTCTTGAAGTGACAAATTTACTTCGTTTAATTTTTGAGAAAACTTCTGCCAAATATCATTTAACCAGAAAAATGTCAGTAAGCCATTTTTTTTTTAAAGGAAAAATGGTGTTCCATGGGGGTTAATTCAGCCCACAAGTCAAAACACACAAGGACTTTTCTTTGAGACAACCATTTTATTTTGGCATTTATCAGAAGTATTTTATGTATATTTCTTATTTTGTCACACAATAGCAAACCAATAGCTACTTAAAGTTCAAGATTTAATGAAATTATTAATTTGTAGTACTTCATCAAGGATATAGTTAAGTGAAACTAAGTGTTTTTTTTTTTTTTTGACTAGAATGTGTGGTTAAAAATACAGTGACTACTAAGTTTTTGAGATCTGTTGTCCAGCATGGGGACTATAGTTAATAATAATGTATACTTCAAAATTGCCAAAAGAGTAGATTTTAAATGCGCTTGCTGGGCACACTGGCTCATGCTTGTAATCCCAGCACTTTGGGAGGCAAAGGTGAAAGGATTGCTTAAGCCCAGGGTTTGAGACCAGCCTGGGCAGCTTAGTGAGACCTTGTCTCTACAATAAATCAAAAAATTAGCCAGACGTGGTGTTGCATGTCTTTAGTTTAAGCTACTTGGAAGGCAGAGGTGGAAAGATTGCCTAAACCCAGCAGGTTGAGGCTATGATGGCGATCATGCCACTGCAGTCCAGCCTGGTTGACAGAGTAAGCCTCTGACTTAAAGAAAAAAAAAAAATTAAATGCTCTCACCACAAAAAATGGTATGTGAGGTGATGGATATGTAAATTAGCTTTGTTTAATTATTCCACAGTGTGTGCATATATCATAACATCACATTGTACTCCATAAATACATGTAATTTATTACTTGTCCATTTAAAATGAAAATTAAAAAAAAAGAAGATGCAATAACTGTTAGTTTAGTTTGATGCCACTTGCTTGATTTGTGCCAAGGCAATTGCAGTTTTACCCAGCAGTGTTATGAACTGTCAGTGGACATGTCAGCACAGTGAAAAAAGCAAGTAGTATTATTATGAAATAGTATTGATCTTGTGGAACTCTTGCCAACCCACTGCACTAAACCAATTAGGAAGATTGGAATAGTTAAAAATTCAAAGAGTAGATTAAGGGTTTTATTGGTTACATCTTTAAGACTAATTTCCCCTTTACCCTGAAACTTAGGCTGAGTGAGTCAATCTAAAGGAGAAAATTTCTCTCCTGTTCTGGGATCGCTCTTCACTGAGGGTTGGAATTCCTGAGGTCTGCTTTTTTGAGTTTGAGAAGCACAGGGATTTTTTTTTTTTAAACTTGCCTTTGGTGATAATTAATTTTTAGCTTAAATCAGTGTGATTGTGGTTTTTTGGTTGTTGTTCTAGTTAGAAAAATAATGAATGGCAAGCGCTATGGAATCAGTTGTTTGTGAGATGGCTGGGACCATTGCAGGACCTCTTGTTTGGGACATTTGTAAGGAAAGTTTTCTTTAAAAAACATATTTTGGGCAGCATGTGAAAATGTTTTTAGTCAGTTTGCCTCATTTACAAGCCTTTGATTTTTGTTTGTTTGTTGCCTTCCTATTTATACTTGGAAGGCAGTCTTTTTGCTTCTCAAATTGCTGTCACATTGCCCAAATAGCATCATCCCTTTGCTGGTGTGAATACAGCCTAGGCTTTAGGCAGCAACGAACTGATCATGTAATAGAAGAATCCCAATTTTCCAGTTTCTTTTTTTTTAACTTCTTGGGTGGTTGGAGCACATCGTTGAAACAATTATTACATTTACTCAAGAGTTTGTCTTTTCTTTTAAAAAAAATTCCATCTAAGTGCCTTACGGTGAAGAGGAGGAGATTGTGTAACTGGAGTCTCCTCTTAACTGGTCTTTATTGTTAAAGAAGACTGATCCCTTTGTGTTTTAGCTTGGCACACAGACATGGTTTTAATTTAACAGTCCAGCTCCTTTAATAGATCAATTCTCTATTGTGTTTTGAATTTGGTACTCTCTCAGTTTACTCTCTAAGCTATGAGCTTCTTTGGAGAAATTGGGGCAAGGGTGCCAAAGAGTCCTTTTGTATATGACTTATATAGTTTTTAAAAATTTGTATAAAGTTAAAGAGTATAAGTGCAATTTTATTACTTGGATATATGGCGTGGTAGTGAAATCTGATCTTTTAATGTGACCATCACCTAAATAATGTGCATTGTACCCATTGATTTATATCTCAAACTTCTTATTAATTAACATTAGACATAGAAAGTAACAGCATTTGTAAATGCCTGCTGTGTGTCATGTTCTACCAGGTGTTCTGTACATCCTCATATAATCCTCATGGTGACTTTCTGATACATCCTGAACCTGTGCGCTTTTCTTCCTAGTTTGGGCTCTCATACTTCTATTATCCTATTTTAGTTGGTGGAGGCAGCAGTTGAAAAAATAAGATGTTGACTCCTGCAGTCCCTAGAAAATAGTAGCCTTCACTCTGCCTTTGTCACTGATAGCACGTGATTATGAGGCTTGGTCTGTGGAGGCTTCACTGACTCATTCTTTTAAATAACCTGTGTTTTTGTTTGTTTGTTTTTCATAAGTAAGCATAGCACAGAGGAAAAAATATAGGCTTTGGAGACTGGTAGATCTGGGTTCAGGTTTCTCCTGTGCTACTTCTTGGCTGTGTCTTGGCACATTACTTAAATATTACTTAACTTCTCTGAACCTTGGTTTCTTTGTTTAGGCAATGGGAATTTTTATGACAATTAAAAGAGAGAGTCTGTCTAAAGTGTCTTGTGTAGTATCCCTACTTTGACCCTTTTGAGAATCTGATGAAAGCTATGAGCCCTCTCCCAAGAAAAATGCCCATATACACAGAACTTTGCATTTAATTTCATGGGATTTGTGAAGCCTCTGAAATTTAGCTTTAAGAATCTGTACCAGACTGAGGTCCTTATGAGAAGTGTGTGTGTGTTTTTTCCTTTCCCTGGATTTAGACTAGTGTGTGGCTTCTTGCAGCCTCTTAATAATGTTTATTGAATGAGGGAATTTAACTAATTTCTGGCTTCCATAATAACTTTGAGCCTGGTATTTGCTCTAGGACCTGTGATAGTGCCAGCTTCATAACCTAGTCTAGGCATGCCAGTGGCCACTGCAGTGTGGCAATAAGTATCTGAGCCTGTGGTTTTTGCCTTAGGTAAACTGTAGAGGTAGACTCATGAAGTACTTGGAAAATATTTTCAGTTTATAATAATGTGTAAGTGTCAAGTGCCAACTGTTGAGGAACAGAACCTCAAAGTATTTGGGTACTCTAGACTGGGTATGACCATCACAGTGTGTAAAGTTTTGCTAATGCATCTTTCCCAATAGAATATAAAATCTTAGAGCTAGAAAGTCTTAGTGATCATTTGTGTTAATTCTTCCAGATTGATTAAGTGATTTGTCAAAGGTCATTCAACTGTCCAAATGGCAGAGCTCAGGGAGTGTAAATCCTTAAGCTCCTCTAAAACCAGTAACTTCCACAGACTTCTGTGTGCCTTAAAAATCTTCAAAATAAAATGCAACCATTTAAATGCTGAGTGACACTCAATCACTACCTGAAATTAGCTTATTTATTTATGGGTGTTCATTCTTGTGTCTTATCCATTCTCCCAAAATGTAAGCCCCAGAAGAACAGGAATCTTGTTTGCCTTACTCAACTCAGTATCTCTAGAGCCATATGCATAGTAGATGTGTAATACATTTTGGTCAAATGAGATCCTCTTTAGTATAGTGGTTAAAAAAAAAGAGTAAACAAGGAGGAATTTCTTTGGCAGTTCTAATAGTGTCAGAAGAGTTGAAATTTTGCCCTATCTTTATCAATAATTTAACATTGATTGAACCTACTGTATATCAGACACTTTACTAGGGACAGAAAAGAATGAGATATGGTGCCCAGCTTCAATGAGTTATAGTCTAAATGCAAAAAAGACAAAATCAAGAGCAGCAGACCAAATTGGGCCTGCAATAATTTAAATGCATGCTCCATTATTTCCTGTCTTTTGCCCACGTGCTTTGCTCACTTAAACTGCCAGATTTTTTATTTCGATGACATTTGAATTTAGGTTTAGGCTCTATAGATCAGTGGTTTCTAAGCCTGTTTGGTCATCACTTTACTTGAGAGACTTTAGAAACAACACAAGACATCCAGGCCCTATACCAAGAGATTCTAAATTTGTGGTTGAGTGTGGGACCTTGGAAGCTGTGTTGAACAACAGTAATTCCATAGGCATCTATAATGAACAGCCAAATCTAGCTAGATACCATTGCTTTTTGGATGAATATTGAGCATGAATACTATCTTAGAACCTGGACCTGACAGTAATAGCATCTTCCTTTTCCTAAAATATTTTATGTACTTTTTAGTACATGGTTCTGCTCCGAGGGGCTCTGCAAAGTCAAATAGTGCACTTTCTGTCTGTACACTTGCACTCTGAAAATTTCTTGAAATTGACAAATGAAAGCTAAATATCATATAAATAATACCCAAACTGGTAATACTCCCATATGACTCTCCTGTATATTTTCAAGTGTGTGGGTTAGCTCTTTAACTTGATTCAGCATAAAAATTGAGCATAGATTGGTTACATAGTGACTTTCAAGAGTAAAACTTTTTGTGGAACAGGAGAGATGGATGTGTGGTTTTTCAGGATTCCTCTTCTCAGACTTGGTGGAAAGATAGCCAGACACAGCTCAGCAGACCTGAAAATAGGTGAGCTGTCAAGGTGTTGGCAGTGATAGGCTCCTCTGGGTGGGACTCAGGGCATCCTACCAGCAAAAAGGAGACTAGGCTTAAGTGATTTCACATTTGGGCTTTTCTTATTATAATTGTTGAAGTGCTAAATTGGGTGTGACAACTCTAACAGATAATTGCCAAGTAGGTTTCATTACCAGTCATTGAATAGATAAATGATGGTCCTTATGTTAAAAAAGCAAAACCAAACTAAAGAAAAAAATTAGACTATATTTGGAGTTAGAATTCAGATATTGCATCTATATTCACATATATCAAAACTGTCTTAACTGAGTCAGTTAACTGAGTTCATTTACCTGTCAAGGTGGTATAGTGTATGTGGGGTTGCAGAGTGGGGAGAAGTAGGGTGGGGTTGTGATTTATGAGAAACTGTAAAATAGGTTAAATTGGGAAGCAAGAGCTTTTTCTTATGGGAGTGATAAATATTAAGTAGTCTTTAGTCAGTACTCAGCTCTAAGTACATGGTTAGAGCTAAGCTATTTGCCATTATCATTATATAATACAGTAAGTCCCCTACATATAAACGATTGCCATTCCGATAGTGCATTAGTTAAGTCCAACAAAGTTAGCCTCAGTACCTAAGTAACACAATCGTCTATATAGTACTGTTCTTTAACAGTTTTATTATAGTTTTCACACAAATAATACATTGAAATATATAGTATTTTGCAGTAAAGTATACAAAAGCACAACCACTTGTAGAGATGCACACATGTAATAGTGTATGCCAGACACGTGAACTAACTTATGTGGTTTGACATGTGGGTGCACCATCAGGTCTTTGAAAGTTTGCAGCTTGAAGGTCCATATGTAGGGTACTTAACTGTAATTATATGTGTGACCAGTCTTGATAGATTTTGTTCATTGGTAACTTGATTGGTTTAATGAAAAAAAAAATTTTTTTTGAGTTTGGGTCTCACTCTACCCCCCAGGCTGGAGTGCAGGCTGGGCTCAAGTGATCCTTCTGCTTCAGACTCCTCTTAGCTGAGATTACAGGTGTGCGCCCCCAAACCCAGCTAATTCTTTTATTTTTTGTAGAGACAGGGTCTCGCTATGTTACCCAGACTGGTCTCAAACTCCTGGGCTCAAGCCATCCTCTCACCTCTGCCTCCTGAAGTGCTGAGATTATTCCTCATAGTTCAGAAGAAGTAGTTTTCTCACTTATGGCCAATAATCTCATAATCTAACAAACATTTTTAAAGAAAATTCATCATTAAAAGAATGTGTGCATGTGGGTGTGTATCAACTTTGTCATGCAACACTCTGAGACCAATTGAAGTGCCTCCCGAAGTGCTGGGATTACAGGAGCCACCATGCCTGGCTGAAAATATTTTAGAAAAGCATATTGAAGCACAGTAAAACTTAAGGATCACATCACTAACTGGGAGGATTCTGTGATGAACAGGGTAGAGTGTCAGTGTGTATGAAGAGGGATTTTTGCCTTCTTGGTTCACTACTTGTTTCCAGTAACTAGAAAAATGCATTGCACAAAGTAACCACAAGATAATTTGTGAATAAAAGAAGATACACTTAGACTTGGCTTTCATGAAGCTTACATGCTAGTGTGAAAGACAGATAAGAAGTAAGTTCAAATAAATAAGAAGAATATGTGATAGATAATGACTAGGGTGATGATGCTGTTTTTGATAGGATGGCCAGGATTGGGCCAGTTTGGGAATGAGTTGATGAGAAAGAGAAAGTTGTGCAATGCTGTGAGTGAAAATATTATTTGAAGGACAGAAAGAAGGGCTACGTGATTTGAAGATGGTGAATGAGGGGGATTATGAAAGATAGTACAAATGTTATTCTGTGTGCTGTGGGAGCTCATTACAAAGGCAAAAGTTTTTAAGCCAGAGATTGATATAATTTGATCTGCTTTTAAAAAGGAGACTGCTCTGACTGCTGTGGGGAGTAGACCGTAGGGAGAGGACAAGAGGTAGACCAGGAGGAATCTACTGGAGTGTTGTAGGTGAGATAGGATGGTGGCTTTTCTCAAGAGGGTAGAAGTGGAGATGGGAAGAGGTGGATGGATTTGGAATGCAATTTTGGTGTAGAAAAATTGTTTAGAGAAAATCTCTTTCTCTAAACAATTGGTCTCAGAGGGTTGCATGACAAAGTTGATACACACCCACATGCACACACATTTTTTTTTTAATGATGAACTTTCTTTAAAAATGTTTGTTGGATTATGAGATTATTGGCCATAAGTGAGAAAACTACTCCTTCTGAACTATGAGGGATACTAGGAGAGGAGAAAGTGAGCTGTGTATGCTGCCCATGGTGGTACACTGCTGTGTTTCTATGGTTCCAGGTTTTTTTGTTTTGTTTTTTTTTAGTTGAGATCTCACTCTATAGCCTAGACTGGAGAGCAGTGGCATGATCACAGCTCACCATAGCTTCAATCTCCTGGGCTTGAGCAATTCTCCCACCTCAGCTTCCTGAGCAGCTGTCACTACAGGTGTGTACCACCATACCTGGTTAATGTTTTGATTTTTTTTCTTTTTCTTTCTTTCTTTTTTTTTTTTTTTTAATAGAAACAGGGTCTCGCTATATTGCCCAGGCTGGTCTTGAGCTCCTGGGCTCAAGCAGTCCTTCTGCTTGGCCTGCCAAAGTGCTGGGATTACAGGCATGAGCCACCACACCTGGTCAGTTCCAGGCATTTTTGGCAGTGTGGATTCAAGGCAAAATGGCAGCGCAGTGTATCTTTTGGCAGATCAGAGCATAATGAAAATAAAATTAGAAAATTCAAAGCTGACTCTTGAAAGAAATAGAATTCAGAAGAGATTATCTTCTGAATTATGCTTTTGGAATGTCTGAATTATTATTCTAGATTCCTTTTGACTGCTGTGAATTCATTGATGCACTTGGATAGTCTCTGTTACTCTGAAGTTTTAATGGAATGAGAGAACATAAAAGCACACTGAAATGCTAATAGCTGGTGCTCTGAAACCCTTAACTTTATACTAGTTATTCCTGACCTACTGTTTGGACAAAAGAGGCTAAGTGTGACTTTAACGCTGGTTCTTTAGAAACATCATCCTTGTAAAGAGCATAGATACACCTTCAGTTTCTAGGACAGCAGTATTTGCTTTACAACTTGCTTGTCTTGGTGGAGGCAGCTTGCTTTCACACCATCACTTAGGGCCAAAGGGAAAAGTCAAGTGAAAGCAACTCTAGAGTTGTTGGAAAAGACAAAATAGTCAGTGGTTTCCTCTAATGGAAAATACAACCAATATTTGCTAACTTACTTTGATTTTGGTAGTCATGAAATTGTCCTGGAAGGGACTTTAGATAGAAGTCATCTACCACCAATTATTTTACAGATAAGGAAGCTAAGGATTTGCTTGACCTTAAACACTAAGTATACATATACCTGTTGACCCAAGTTAAATTGACCAACTAGAATTAACAACAATTTTTCTTTTTTTAATTGGAGTCTTATACGGTTGCCCAGGCTGAAGTGCAATGACACGATCATGGCTCACCACAGCCTTGACCTACTAGGCTCTGGTGATCCTTCTTCCTCAGCCTGCACTCTCATCATGCCTGGGTAATTTTTAAATTTTTTGTAGAGACAAGTTTTGCTAGGTTGCTCAGACTGGTCTTGAACTCCTGGGCTCAAGCGATCCTCCCTCAGTCTTCTGAAGTGCTAGGATTACAGGCATGAGCCACCATGCCTGACCAACAAAAAAAATTTTAAAACATTTTTTGTTGTTGTTGGGTTTCAATGGAATTGTTGTCAGTAGGAGAAACTTGATTGTTCATTTTAAGCTGACTCATTTAGTTTCAGCAGATAAAATTTGAGACCTAATGTTGAAGCGAAATCTCATCTGTAAGTCTGGTATAGTTAACTAGTCATATAAACATCTTTCATCTTAGACTGTATAGAGTGTTCTTAACAGACTAGGTGGATCAAATGAAATTATAACTAAATCAAGCCAATAAGTATAATATAAGAGAGAAGGCAAATGAGTCTACACTCCATTGTGACTGATGGAGGTTCAGTCCTGTCAGGGACACTGAATTATTCATTCATTGCTGCTGGTTTATGGAAGAGCAAATCCAGAAGTGCATTATGCTGAACCTATGTGATTGTGTAATTCTGGGATTGGCTTCTTATTTTCCTGACTGCTCAAGTCTCCTTTCTTCACTTAACCATAAATTGTGGGTATTCAGAAATACCATGCTTTTGTTTAGAGTAGCAGGGTTTGTATGAAGATCAACAAGAAGCAGCAAAATAGGCCATGTTTCTTTCCCGTCAAGTCATATTCTGTCAACATGTGCATAATATGTTCCCTGAATTAGGAGTGAAAAAGTACAGATTTCTGAATTTAGGAAGTATAATCATGTGGATCTTCTTCAGATTCAAGCTTTAGCTAAAGTTTGTAATTTTTTTCCCTTTCGTCTTTGTTCTTTCTCTACTCTTAACGTCTTTTTTTTTTTAACTTCCTTGGCTATATACTGTCTGCTTTTGAGACAAAATTGACCTTATTCATGTTCAACTTCTGTCTCCATTATCCCATCTCCTTGGAAAATATTTAACACTGGTATTTCTTCACTGATTTTCTTTCTACCTATATTGAACTTCTTTAGTCTCATGGGGGCAGTTACCGCCGGGGGAGTAGGGAGACCTTGAATATATGTCTCTTACTTGTACACACTCTGTCCTTTATTAGTAAGTGTGTAAATGAGTCTACACTCCATCGTGACATTTTCCCATTGAAGCATATTGCATAAATAGTAAGAACCAAGTCTTTGCATAAATTAATCACATGCCATTTCATTTTGGATATGAACTATTTTAGTTTAAGACTGTAGTACATTAGTAAAGCTGAAATATATTGAAAATTGAATAAAGCTTTCTTAAAATCTATTATAGCTGTGTACCTTAAAATTACTCATCTATGTACAAACAGCATAAAGATATTCTCTCAGGCAAGGACTTGTGTGCTAGATTTCAGCTTGGATTAAATTTTGTGGATGAGAGAGAGACCCTGAAAATGGAACCATTGGCATAACCAGAGCTGTAATGAACTGCAACGTGAGCTCAGATCTGCAAAATATTCAGAGAACATAGGCAAAAGCATTTTTTCTCTCCTTAAGAACTAGGTTGTTCTCCAAAAGCAACAAGCACTACTTGTCTTTCCAGAAAACTGTCATGGAGCTCCAAGACTCTTTGTGGCTTGGATTTAATGTGAGGAAGATTCCTCTACACCCTTAGCTTAGAAAAACTTTACAATTTTCTTGGCATTTGATAAAAGTTGCCTAACTTTGAAGCTAGTGAAGACTCTCATTTCTGATTAGGCAATTGTTAACATTTTTTTCTGTTCTAATTCCTTGATGCCAAAAAGTCATACATGGTTGCTCTATTTGGAGAACGGTATGTAGCCTCAGACACCTAAGGGCATATCTAGTTTAGAAATAATGTCAATTGCACATGAGTATTTTCGTCTTTTTTCCCTAGCCTTTCTGAACTTTTTGATTTCTTCAAGTTCTCCATTTTTTTTTTTCCCTGAACTTCACGGATACTGTTTGTAGTGTCTAGAACACTTTTAAAAATGTGGTGAAATACACATAGCATAAAATTTATAATTTTTAACCATTTTAAAACCATTTAAGCAGTGGCATCAAGCCCATTCACAATGTTATGGAACCATAACTCGTATTCATCTTCAGAACATTTTCAGCATGCTATACTGAAATTCTGAACCCATTTAGCAATAATTTCTCATTTCCACTTTCTCCCAGCTCCTTGCAACCACTATTCTACTGATTGTCTCTGTATACTGGACTACTCTAAGTATCTCATATAAGTGGAGTCATACAGAATTTATCCTTTTGTGACTGACTTTTTTCACTTAGGATGATGCCTCCAGGATTTATCCATGTTGTAGCATGTATCAGAATTATAATCTTTTTAAAGGCTGAATAATATTCAGTTGCAAGTATATCCCTCATTTTGTTCCATATTAGTGCTATACCATATTAATCCATTGATGGACACCTGGGTTGCTTCTGCCTTTTGGCTATTATGGATAATGCAGCTATGAATATGGATGTGTAAATACCTCTTTGAGTTCCTGCTTTTAATTCTTTTGGGTATAAACCCAGAAGCAGAATTGTTAGATCATGTGGTTATCTGTTTTTAATTTTTTTGAGAACTAGCCCGACTGTTTTCCATAGTGGCTGTACCATTTTACATTCCCACCAACAATGTACAGCGATTTCACTTTCTCCAATTCTTACCAATACTTGTTAATTTTTGTTTGTATGTATGTATGTATTTATAGTAGTCATGACAATGGTAAGGTGGTAATCTCTGGAACATTTTCTTTTCTTTCTGAGATGATGTCTTGCTCTGTCACCCAGAGTGAAGTGGGGTTTCTGAAATATCTTTTCTTTTTGAGACAAGATCTTTCTCTGCTCTCTAGGCTGGAGTGCAGTGGCACAATCATAACTTAATGTAGCCTTGACCTTCTGGACTCCAGCAGTCTTTTTACTTAGTCTCCCAGGTAACTAGGTCTATAGGTGGGGGCTATCACAGCAGACTAATTTTTTAGTTTTTGTAGAGACAAGATCTTGCTATGTTGCTCAAGCTGATCTTGAACTCCTGGTGTCAAGTGATCCTCCCACTTCAGCCTCCCGAGTTGCTGTGATTACAATCATAAGCCAGCACATCTGACTTCTGGAACACTTATGGCCACCTTTCCCTTTGCTTTGCTAACATCTACTAATTTTTCAGTTCTCAGCTCAGATGTCATTTTCACTAGAAAGACTTCCTCAAGCCTTCCTGTTCTACCTTTGAATTTGGATGCTCTAGTACCACTCTTAGCTTTCTGTATTATAGAACTATGTATTAATATGTTTGTATTATATGTATTAGTATGTTTGATTATGATTTGCTAGTTTAATTGTCTTACTTCTACAATGTATTGAGTTCTTTGAAGGCCGAGACCGTGTCTGTCTTAATCACCGTTATCTCCTTAGAACCTGGCAGTCAGTAGAGGCAGTGGTTGGAATGTGGACCTTTAGGTTTAAGCATTCCCAATGCACTTTCATGTACAGCAAGGGCTTTGTAGTCAAAACACGTGAATTCAAATCTCAGCTCTGATGTTTACTAGCTTTGTGATCTGAAACCAAGTATTTTATGTCCATATCTTGATTTTGACTTCTGTAAAATGGGGATAATGATATCTGTCTCATTCTCATTAGGCTACTGTAGGGATTTAAAAAGTTAGCATAGATAAAAGTGCCTCCTGCAGTCAATGAATATGGACGAAATGAGGAAAGAAGGAGCAGGGGAGTGGAATTCTAGCATTTTTAGTCTGGCTAGTGATAAAATTAGCTTGAGATTAAAAACAAGAGAAACAGATTTAAGACAGTTAAGGAAAAGAAAACGTTGGCTTTGATTTTAGTCTTATTGAATCTTAGGTGGCTGGTGGAGACTTTCATGTTGTAATATCCTGGAGACAGTTTTAAATATAGGGTTGGCCTAGAGATGAGGATTTGAGAGTTGTCTGTAAGGAACTATTTTAAGAAGATGAGATTGCCCAAAGGAAGAATGTTTTATAGAGTAAGAAGATGGGGAAGGATGGGGGTGTCTACTATTAAGGAAAGAGGAGGAAAAACCTGAAACAGAGACTGAGAACAGAGCCCAGGATAGAGAAATAAAAGGGAAGGGATGTTATCGAAACCAAGGGAAATGAGGATTTTAAGAAAGAGATGTAGATAACTGTGTCCAGTGCTTCCCTAATGACCACAAGGATTATGCTGGGTTTTAGCAAGTAGAGTTGGTCGTTGACCTTGTAAAGGATTGTTTTTGTAGAATGATAGAGTAGTAGAAGCTAGATCATAGTGAGGTCAGGGCAAAAAGAGCCAGTAGGAATTCGGGGCATTTATCTTAAATTGCTCTTCAGGAAATTTGGCAGAAAAAGAAAGGATGCAGATAGGGAAAATGAGGCATGTGGAGGTTAAGTAACTTGGTCAAGGTCACACAACTAGTAAGTAGCAGTGGCAAGACTTGAACTGATAAGGCTTGGTTCTGGAGCTGGTGCTCTTTATTTAAAGAGATATCTATATCTTCAGTTAAAATCCAAATAACTCAGTGGTCCTTTGGTTAGTACATTTCAAATTGTAATTCTTAGTCTTCAGTATAATGAAAGTACACATGTGATAACTTAGGTTGCAAGCCTTGGCATATATGCAGAGGAATAACTTTATTAGAAGTATTTACTTTTTATCAAACAAGCCAGCAATAGTAGTTTTTCATTAGTGATATAATTGGCAGAGGAAACTTGAGAACAAAAAATTCACTTATTGAAATAAGATTAAATCCATGCTGATGAAGTTATAGTTTTACACAAAGCTTCAATCAGGAAATAGTGACAATAAAAAGTGTGTATTGACTTTCCAGAATCCTGGGAATGGATAAATAAAAGCAAAATGAAATATCTATTTTGTATTATAAACTTCTAAAATAATTATCAAGTAAGTTATTGTTTTAGGTTTTTTAAAATTGAACTTTGCATCACTGCCAGACAAAGCTAATGGTTGATGTAGCTGTGTCAGTAGTTAAGGGCTTTCTGTTGTTGTTAAAGAAACATATCATGTCTTGTATAATTCAGTTATAGCTACACAAGGAGAAGTGTTTAATACCTGATTATGAAGCACTTGCTTTGGAAACATCAGAAAGCCAGACAGGGGCAGTGGAGAACAAAGAATTATTAAATGGACAGTCACAGAGGTCACTTACCACTTATTGCAGCATCATGTTTGTCTGCTTTCCCATGGCAAGTTGTTTGATCGTAGCTTAATGGTTAAAGCTTTGTAAAATTACAAAGAAATCAGAAATCCTGCTGGTCTCAAGTGTTATTATTTACAGTTGGACTGCTAGTAGGAAAATGCTAAGTTTGATCATACTAATGCTATGCTGGGCATGGCACATGGTGAAACCTTGTGGAGCTCTGTCCTCTAAACTTTGAGTAGACTATTAAAGTATAAGATTTCAAGGTAGACAGTACCCTGAAGTGTGATTGAGAGAACGTGGTGTGTTCAAGAGGAGGAATTTCTCCTCTTAGAAATGTCAAGGGGTTTATTATTAAGTCCTTGGAGGTAGAATGGCAATAAAGGAGTTTTAATTAATTCTATTATCTCTCTTTTATGGTTTGGAATGGTATTGCTTTTGGTCTTGTCTTCACTTACAAAATTATGGACAGTATTTGATTGTGAGGAAGAATCTTGGGTAAGTAGTTATCTCTGTTTTCAGAAGAATTACTTGGAGCTGGCTCAAGGAAATTATACTGTGCAAGGCAGTTGAAGTGAATGGGGTCAAAAGAAAGTAGAGTTGTTCCATCTGAGTCTTTGGCCCTTAGCAAAGAATCCAGTGTTTTATTTTGTTTTGTACTTATTGCTTTGCTATTAATATATTCTTAAGAATATGATAAACCACCCTTTCCCCAGACTTCCATTTTCTTACAGTCACTCCCCAACCTTATTTCTTTTAAAATCCCATTTAGTTGCTTTTCACCATATACATTTTTTCTTTTCAGGAGATCTTTTCTGTTTTGAAACTTGGACTACATTCTTAAAATTGATGAAAATTGGTGAGGATTAAGACCAAGTTAGTGAGACAAATAGATTTTGATATTCAGATTATCTGAAGAGCTGAAGCGTATTATTTTATACCTGTGGTTTTAATTTATTTTTTAAGTGAGGAATTTATGAGATTAAGGAATGCTATAGCTAATTTTGTAGCATATTTAGAAAAGTATGAATTATAGTGAAAGGTGCTGTGTTAGGGAGAACATTTAAAAAATGCTAAAAAATGTAGTGTTACAGTTTGATGCAAGAGAGGTGAACTTTGCTATGCATGAAGTAGTTTGTTAGCAAGGTGAAGAAAATTCTAACTACTCAAGTTGGATAAAACCCAGATTCATTGTCCTTACATGTAAATAAAGTATAAATTCTTAGATTTAGAACAGAAAAAGATAAATACCCCAGAAAAAAATGAACAAAAAGCATGAACAGGTATTTTTCAAAAGAGCTACTGCAAGTGCCAATAAGCATATTAAAAGTTATTCAACCTGAGTAAAAAATAAATGTAGATTAGAATGAGAGAACTTGTTTTTTCATTTATCAACTTGCCAAAGATTTTAAAGTTTGATAATGACTAGTGCTTGAGTATATGAAGAAGTGATTATTGTCTGTTGATGGACATGCACATTGATTTATACCATTTTTCTGGAGGGCAATTTCACATTATGAATCAGAAGTCTTAAAAGAGCATACTTTTGACCTAGTGAATCTGTTAAGAATTTGTATTCTAAAGAAGTCATTGGTGCCTTCTTATCAAGATGGTGCAGTAAGCCTACAATCTGTGTATGCCTTCTGCTCCAAATACTTAGCAATGGCAAATATAAGTCATTAAAAGTATAAAAGAAAAGAAAAAAGTCATAGCTGGGTTTACAGAAAAGATAGTGTTGTAGAATGGAAGGTTAACTAAACGTAAAGGGATAATAAGCTGGATTGAAGCTATGGTGTCACAGAGGCTGTGTGTATGGATACAGAAAGCTGAATTTAGCTCCCATGAGTTAATAAGGACTGAAGTTTACCACTTGAGATGGGACCATACCTAAGCTCACTGCTTGAAGACAGGGGTGGGATGAAGTTGTCCTCATAAAAGGAGACTGTAACAAGCCACCATGTGGGGGCTACAGTTTATATGGATCTGTGGGTCTTGAGAGACAGGAGAAGATGGATACAGCTTCAAGAATAGAAATGGAATCAGGTTGACTGATTGTGGGGGGAGAATAATGGGAAGAGAATGTGGTGCTCTGTATCACCATTATATGAGGCTTGGTTAAGCCCTTGTTAAACCACCAAAATCAAGATAGTGTTTATATTCGTCATTTCCTTGTGTCTCTTAGAAATCCTTTCCTCCTTCTCCCCCATCACCTGGGCCATGCTTTCTGTCACTATGGATTAGTTTGCATTTTCTAGAATTTTACATAAACGAAATCACACAGTGTGTATTCCATCCCTTTTCCTTTTTAAAAATAGACTTTCTTTTTGAGAGCAGGTTCAGGTTCTTGGCAAAATTGTGAGGCAGATACAGAGATTTCCCATGTACTCCCTGCCTCTGCACAGGCTCTATTACACACACTATCATGTTTTTCTACTAGCAATATTCCTATCAGAGTGGTACATTTGTTTCATTTAAGGAACCTAAGCTGATGCATCATGATTACCCAAGGTTCACAAATTTAATTTAGGGTTTACTCTTTGTGTTGTATATCCTATGAGTTTGGATAATGTATAATGACATGAAATTGCAATTATAGTAGCATACAGAGTAGTTTCATTACCCTAAAACTTCTTTGCTCTTGGTGCTCTTTTTTTTCCCTTCTTTTATTCAGCGTTGTGATTTTGAGATTCATCATGTTGTTATATGTATCCATAATTCATTTATTTCTATTGCTGATTAGGGAATGGTTGTATGGATATACCATCATTTCTTTTTCTTTTTTTCAATATACTGAAATTTCTTTATCTGTTCACTTGTTGATACACATTTGAATTGTTCTAATTCTAGGCAATTACAAATAAAGCTGTGAACATTCATGTACAAGTTTTTTGTTTTTATTTAATTTTTTTGAGACCAGGTCTCTGTTGCCCAGGCAAGAATGCAGTGGCATGATCATAGCTCCCTGTAACCTCAAACTTCTGGGTTCAGACAGTATTTCCTTCTTAGCCTTCTGAGTAGCTAGGATTACAGGCACACACCACCATGCTCAGCTAATTTTTAAATTTCTTGTATAGATAGGGTCTCACTATATTGCTTAGGATGGTCTTGAACTCCTGGCCTCAAGTGATAATCCCGCTTTATCCTCCTAAAGTGTTGGGATTTAGGTGTGAGCCACAGCACCCAGCAGCATACAAATTTTTATGTGGACATGTGCTGTCATGTTGTAGGTATATATCTTTTTAAGAAAGTATCAGGTTGTCTTCCAAAGTGATTGTACCATTTTGTTTCATGAGAGCAGTGTATTAGAGTTCTAGTTTTGAGAGTTTTGAGAGCAGAAGTTATTTTTTAAATTTTTTTTTATTTTAAAGATGTGGGATACAATTCAGGGTTAGGTATACAAACATTGATTATGCAGGTACCCTTGTTGATATGGTGTACCCCTCTCTCCCCTAACAGTTTCCCTCAACTGCCATCACCCCCGCCCCTCCCCTCGTAGTTTCCCACTACTGCCAATCCCTTTCTTATAGTATTATGATAGTTGTTCAAGATCCACTTATGAGTGAGAACATATGGTAGTCTGTTCTTTGTTTCTGTGATAGATCATTGAGTATGATCAACTCTAAATCCATCCAAGTTGCTGCGAAGTCTATATGTTTGTCCTTCTTTATGACTGCATAATATTCCACTGTGTATATGTACCACATTTTTCTTTAATCAGTCCAGCTTTGATGGGCAGCATGGTTGGTTCCATGTTTTTGCTATTGTAAATAGAGCTGTAACAAACATAAGTGTGCAGGTATCTTTTTTGTAGAATGATTTGAGTTCTTCCAGGTATATTCCCAATAGGGGAATTGCTGGGTCATATGGAAGGTCAATTTCTAGTTCTTTCAGAAATCGCCACACTGTCTTTCAAAGAGGTTGCACTAGTTTGCATTCCCACCACCAGCGTTCCATTTTCTCCGCATCCTCGCCAGCATCTGTTGTTATTTGTTTTATTAATGATGACCATTCTTACTGGGGTTAGGTGGTATCTCATTGTGGTTTTGATTTGCATTTCTCTGATGATTAGTGAGGCTGAACACTTTTTCATGTGTCTGTTGGCTGCCTGTATATCTTTTTTTGAGAAGTGTCTATTCATGTCTTTTGCCCAATTTTTAATGGAACTGTTTGTTTTTTCCTTTTGGCACGTTTGAGTTCCTTGTAGATCCTAGATGTTAGGCCTTTGTCAGATATACAGTTGGCAAATATTTTTTCCCATTCTGTGAACTGTGTCCCTAGAGCAGAAGTGCTTAAGTTTGATGGTGTTCATAGTTTTTTTCATTTATAGATTGTGCTTTTGGTTTCATATCTTTGCCTTGCTTAACCCAAACACTGGAAGAATTTCCTAATACTAGTTTCATAGTTGTAAGCTTTATGTGTATGGTTAAGTTTTGTATTGATAAATTTATTCATTTTGGGATTATTTTTTGGATATGGTGCAAGGTATGGATTGAAGTTTTTTTTTTAATATAGAGATCTAATTCTTCAAGCACTATTTGTTGAAGACTATACTTTCTCCATTTGAATCTTTGTCAAAAATCATAAGTGCCAAATCAAATGTGCCAAAAGGAAAAAAGAAACAGTCCCATTAAAAATTGGGCAAAAGACATGTACCATAAGTACATGGATCTATTGTGCACTGTCTATTTTGTTCCATTTATTTACTTTTATGCCAATACCACACTGTCTTGATTTCTGTAGTTTTATAAGAAGTCTTGAAATTAGGTAGTAAAGTTCTCTCAATTTATCTTTCTTTTCAAAAGATGTTTGGTCATTCTAAGTCTTCACATTTCCATATGAGTTTTAGAAATAGCTTGTCAATTTTTGCAGAAAAGCCTTTAGGGATCTTAGTTTGGGATTGCATCAATTGGGTGACAATTAAATGTTTTATTGAATCTTCTGATCCATGAACATGGCATATTTCTTTAATTTATTTCATTAATGTTTTGTAGATTCCTTTACATAAGTCTGAAAAATCATTTATCCATATACCATAACATCAAAAATTATCATGGTTAATTATCATGGAAAATTATCATTATAAAAATTATCTATGATAATTTTTGATATTATGGTATGTGGTATTTTTAAAAAATTCAATTTCAGATTGTTGGTTTCAGGGCATGAAATAAACTGATTTTTTCTATGTTGATCTTGCAGCCTTGCTAAATTTAGTTATTAGTTCTAGTAGCTTTCTTTTTGTAAATTCTGTAGGTTTTCTATATAGATGCTTATGTCACATGCAAATAATGACATTTTTATCTTTTAAAAATTTATTCCCAATCTGGATCCCTTTAACCTCCTTTTCTTGCCTTATTGCACTGGCTAGCAACTTTAGTACAATTTTCTGTAGAGGGAGTGATAACAGTCATTCTTGTCTTTTTCTTGATCTTTAGGTGTCATTCATTCTTTCAACCTCAAGGAATGATGTTGGCTGTAGAATTTTCATCGATTCCTTTATCAGGATGAAGAAATTTGCTAGTTTGCTGAGTGTGTTTATTGGGGTCAATGTTAGGTTTTTTTTTTTTTTTGAGTTGGAGTCTCACTCTGTCGCCCAGACTGGAGTGCAGTGGCAGCTCCCTGCCACCACAGCTTTGACCTGCTGGGCTCCAGCGATCCTTCCGCCTCAGCCTTCCAGGTCGCTGGAACTATAGGTGCGTGCTACCATGCCCGGCTAATTTTTGATTTATTGTAGAGATAAGGTCTCGCCAAGTTGCCCAGGCGGGTCTCAAACCCGTGGACTCAGGCATTTCACTTACTTCAACCTTCCATGGCGCGGGATTGCAGACTGAGCCACCAAGCCCCGCAATGTTAGGTATTATCTAATGTTCTGACTACATCTATTCAGGTGACCATATAGCTTTTCTTTTCTGTCTGATGATATGATGAATAATGTAGATTTTCAAATGTTAAATGAACCTGTTACTCCTGGGATAACACTTGGTTATAGTGTATTGTTCTTTTTATGTTTTGCTAAAGCTTTGTTGATTCTTTCTCCATTCATATGCATAAGGGATATTGGTCTGTAATTTTCTTATAATATTTCTGCTTGGTTTTGGTGTTGATTAATTTGTGTAAAATTGTTAATCTTACTTTCTAAAATGTTTGGTAGAATTTATCAGTGATGGCTTTGGGCTAGGAGTTTTCCTCATGGGAAGTTTTTTTTTTTTTTTTCAAAGCAGGATTTATTGAAAGGACAGAAAAGTTCCCACAGTGGGAGGGGACCTGAGGGGGTTGCCCAGGAAGTTTTTATGATGTAAGTTTAATTAAATTAATAGATATTACTGTCTGTATCTACTAAGAAGAGGTTATGCTCTTTTTTTTTTCTTCTTTGCGGGCAAGGCCTATATCTTGATCACCATTTTGCATATAGTGAGCCAGGAGTAAAATGTTTGCTGAATGAATGAATGCCTGAAGCAAACTCAGGGAGGAGAAGTGGTGACTGTGTCTGTGCAGGGCCTCTTGTGGTGTTGATGTTTGTGTTTGACACCCCATTCTTGTCCTTTTAATAGAAGGATGATGCGAATGAGGAGCTTTAGGCTCACAGAGTCCTCATTCTCTGAGTTGCATCTCCTTCTTGACCAAAGTCCTTTCACTCTCTGGGAAAATCTATTCAACTTGCTGAGATGCCAGCTTTTCTGGTGCGTACGTGGTTCAGCAGGTTAACCTCTTCTTGAGTTAACCTAGGTAATTTGTGTCTTTCGAGGAATTTGCCTATTTATGTTTTTCAAGGAATTTGTCTATTTTGTTCACGTATCAAAGTTTATTAGCATGAAGTTCATAATACCCTTTATTGTCCTTTAACTGGCATATTGAGACTAATGTGTGTGTTTTTTTAAATCAAATATTTAAAATTTTCTTTTCTCTAAGAACTGGCTTTTGATGTCATTGATTTTTCTTTTCTGTTTTCTATTTTACTGACTTCTGTTGTGGGTCTTTTATTATTTTATCTGTTTAAATGTCATTTTTTCTTCTTTTTCCAATTTCTCCAGGTGGAAACTGAGGTAATTACTTTGAAACTATCTTTCTTTTTAAATATAGGCATTTGGTGCCATAAACTTTCCTCTAAATACTGCATTAAGTGCATCTTACAAAATTTGAGATGTTGTGTTTTTATTTTTATTCAAATAAAAATACTTCCTAATTTTTCTGTTGGTTTTTTTCTTTGATCTATGGATTATTTAGGAATAGATTATTTAAGTTTTTAAAGATTTGGGGATTTTCTAAATATGTTTGTTAACTGCTTTACATTTAATTACATTTCACCAGAGAACATATGTTTTATGGTTTGAATTCTTTTAAATGTGCTGAGACCCAGATATAGTCTATCTTGGTAAATATTCTGTATGTATTTTGAAGTTGTTTGGTGGATTGCTATATACATGTTAATTGGGTCAAGTTGGTTGATAGTGTTGTTTAAGTTTTTTATATTCTTGTTGAGTTTTTTTCTACTTGTTCTATCAATTATTGAGACAGATATTGAAGTCTTAGACAATTAACTGTGGAATTAGCTATTTTTACTTGCTCTTTCAGTTTTTGCTGCATTATTTTAGATATCTGTTATTTGCATAATGTTTAGGGTTATGTTCTTTAGATGAATTGACTCCTTTATCATTATGATGTAGCTAACTGAAGTTTTTCTTTTATTATTTCTTAGAGTGAAAGTCTGCTGGTATTGAATTCTTTCTGTTTTTGTATATCTGAAAAAGTGTTTATTTCTCTTTTGTTTTTGAAAGATATTATTGCATTTTCCACTGTCTTCTGGCTATCACTCTGTTCACAAGATATTTGGTGTCATTCTTACAGTTTGTTTTTATGTACTTAGTACAGTTATCTCTTGGTATTTGTGGGTGATTGCTCCTTAGCCCCCATAAATATGAAAATCAATGGATGCTTCAGTTTCTTATATAAAATGGTGCAGTATTTGCATATAACCTATGCATATCCTCCCATATACTTTACATCATCTCTAGATTATTTATAATACCTAATACAATATAATTATTTTGTAAATAGTTGTTATACTTTATTGTTTACGGAATAATGACACAAAAGTCTGTATATGTTCAGTACAGACACAACCTTCCATTTTTACCCCCAAATACTTTCAATCCCTAGTTGGTTGAATCTGTAGATGGGGAATCCATATATTCGGAGGGCAAATTGTATGTCTTTTTCTATGACTGCTTTTAAAATTCTGTCCTTTTCACTGACTTTAAATAATTTGATTATGATGTACTTTGGTATTATTTTCTCTTATTATTTTGTGCTTGAGGTTCTTTAACATCTTTAATCTGTAGTGTTGTGGTTTCCATCAAATTTGAAAAATATTTGGCTACAATTTCTTCTTTCTCCCTGTCTCTCTCTTCACCTTTGGGAACTCTGATTACATGTATTAAATTACTTAAGGTCAGCCCACGGCTCACTAATACTCCGTTAATTTTTTTTCCTTGCTAGCTCTTTGGGTTTATTCTTTTTTGTTGTTGTTGTTTGTCAGTTGCTCATGCTGGAGTGCAGTGGCATGCTCATGGCTACTGCAGCCTCAACCTGCTGGGCTCAGGTGATCCTTCCAGCTCAGACTTCCAAGTAGCTGGAACCACAGGCACACATCCCAGTACCCAGCTAATTTTTTTGGCTTATTGTAAAGAGGAGGTCTCACCAAGTTGTCCAGGCTGGTCTTGAACCCCTGGGCTCAGACAATTCTCTCTTCTCAGCCTCCCAAAGTGGTGCGATTACAGGTGTGAGCCACTGTGCCCAGCCAGAGTTTATTATTCCTGTCTTTTATCTCAGGCATTGTGGTTTCCCTCTCTAGAAGCTTGATTTAATTTTGTTTATTTCCTCTGTTTCTCCAATTTCCATGCTCAATCTTTTCCCACCTTATTGAACTTGTGTACTACAGTTATAATCATGGTTTTAATGTACCTGTTACTAATTCTGTCATCTAAGCTATTTTTTGGAGCGGTTTCAATTTATTGATTTGTCTCTTCATTATAAGTTATGTTGTCTTACTTTGTAGTATTCTCTTAAATTCTATGTCTTATAGTTTCTTTTTTCTTTTCTTTTTTTTTTTTTTTTGAGTTGGAGTCTCACTCTGTCACCCAGACTGGAGTGCAATGGCCACTCCCGGCCACCGCCGCCTCAACCTGCTGGGCTCCGGCGATCCTTCCACCTCAGCCTTCCAAGTAGCTGGAACTACAGGCGCTTCCACGCCCGGCTGATTTTTTGATTTATTGTAGAGATGAGGTCTCTTATAGTTTCTAATTGGATTACAAACATTGTGAATTTTAACATTAGAGTGCTGGATTTTGTTCTTATTGTTCTTTTAAATATTCCTGAACTTTGTTAAGTAACTAATTTAAGTTACTTGAGTTTGATCCTTTCAGGTTTTGCTTTTAAACTTTGTCAGGAAGGAACAGAGCAACATTTTGTCCAGGTCTAATTTTGCATCACTACTGAGGTAAAATCCCTCTGAGTATTCTTCCTGATGTCTTGTAAATTTTGAGGTTTTCTATTCTGGCTGGAGACTTGGTCTGCTATAGTATAGGCTTCTATTGCTGGAAACAGAACAAAACATGCTAATAATAATTTTAAAAAGATCTTTTTAGAAAACATTTTAGAGGTACCAAATCAGCCACAACTTGAAGGTTCAACAGAAGTGGTTATAAGCATTGGCTTTAAAAGTATAAAAGTCGGATTGATTTTAATTAAAATTAAAAAAATACTGTGTATGTTGTTTTTAAGTTAAAGATTAAATAGTTCTTTGAAGATATAATTTCTCTTGCCTCAGTAGGGTCTGCTGGAGTGTAGTGGGAATGGTCTTCTACTTGGGAAATGAGTGTGAGCTGAGATTCCCTAATGACCAGCAATGTAATCTCTTATCATTCACATTATAGCTCTGCACAGGCCTTAGTTTATCTGTTCTAAAATTTTGTAATTTTGATATTAAAATTTAGGTGATCACCACAGTGTAGTTAATTGAGGACACACACACACACACACACACACACACAAAAACTTTTAGCAAGATTATTTACAAGGGGTAATCCCTAAACTCGGAATTTATTTATAAAACTTATGTGTCCATTCTTACATATTTAAATTTCAGTCACCTTCAAAGTACTCTCTATTTGATGCAATATACCCATCCAATGCTTTTCTCACTGCTCAAAACAGTTTTTGAATTGTCAATATTGATGCCTTTTAGTGCTTCTGCTGTTTTTGTTTCATCTCTTCCACATTGGCAAAACGTTTTCCTTTGAGGACATTTTCATCTGGGAAAACAAACAAAAAAAGTCCCTTGGGGTGAGATTTGGTGAATAGGCAGTGTGGGGCACCCAGGTCATGCCATTTTTTGGTCCAAAATTGCCAAATACTTAGTGCTGTGTGGGCAGGTGTGCTGGTAAATCACCCATCAATGAAATGGGCAAACACATTGAAATAATCTCCAAAAACAATTCACTGAGGCCGAATGCAGCCTCTCGCAGCAGTACTAGCTGGTACACTGATGCCGATGGGTTCCCAGAACACTTATCTAGGGGGAGAACCTTGTATTCCAAGGGGCCCACCCTTCCAAAAAGATAATTCTGTTTTTTTTGCCCCCCCTTCCCATGCATTTTTTTCCTGTAGATCACCTAGGCGAATATCTGGATTTGTAATCTCTAGTCTAAAGTATGATTTGATGGGAGCACACAAGATTTTTTAAATAGATAATTTATAAATAGTAAATAAAACTGTTCTTTTCCAGATATGAGTAAATAGAAATAACAACAAATGATTACCAAAATGTATTGAGGGCTACTTATGTGCCAGGCACTATTTTTAGTGCTTTATGTGTATTACTTCTTTTACATCTCACAGGAAGATAAGAAACTAGTCTCAAATCATGTACCTAGACGTAGAACTAACATTGGAACTCAGAGTTTGGCTGTTTAGCTCAGGCTTTGCTACGCAGACCCTTCCCCCCATTTGAATGTCGCTTGCCTGATATTTACATAGTTTATAGTTTGCAAAATGTGCTAATATTTATGATTAAATATATTTCATCTTCACAACAACTCTATGAAAGTGTCTTACAGATGAGGAAATATGGAAGATGTGTCTTTCTTACAGAGATCTTTCTTACCTTTTCAACACTAAGGACTAGGCTGGTTTTCCCACTTACTAGTTTGAACCCTCAGACAATCATGTGACTATTTTTGCAGTGAGCATTCATTAGCCATTATTTATGATTATATTTTGAAAAGACTCAGGCAACAAAATTAAATTTTTATTGAATGTAACACAATGTGATGCATAATTTAATAACTATTTTGTAGAAAATGACAAATAGGTAGATAATTGGTATCCTTAAGCAGCATAATCCTTACACAGCTGAAGAGTTAGAAGTGGGACAAAAAATGCACTTCATTTGTAGGTGAGATATACCCTTGCATTATGAATCATAATCCACTTAATCTTTTAATGTAATTATCTTAAGACTTTCAAACTATATCTTTATTTAAGATAGGCAAACTCAGATATAGCTTACCTTTTCACAGTGAAGCAGAGGCTTAGGGCTGGAGTAGTTTCTGATTTCTAACTTGAAACCTTAAGGTTTTGAGTTGCTGTGTGTTTTACATAGGTCTATGTCCCCTTTACTTGCTAAAGCTACAGAATGGGTGGTAGCCTGTATGGAAGAGTCTTCATATGCTCCTCCTGCCAGGTGGGAGAGCTAAGGCTTAGGCTCTCTGACTTTTGGTGTGGCATTTGTGAGCAGCTTGATGTATTTGACACAAGTGTGACAGCAAAGAAACGTGTGAACAGAGCAGTGTGCTGCAGGGCCCAGCTGTGTGGATTTATCTGTACATCAGGCCGAAGAGTTGCAGTTAGCCAGATCTGACAGTCAAA
Organism: Cephalopachus bancanus; assembly: GCA_027257055.1. Classification (NCBI taxonomy): domain Eukaryota; kingdom Metazoa; phylum Chordata; class Mammalia; order Primates; family Tarsiidae; genus Cephalopachus; species Cephalopachus bancanus. Next base: position 632,668 of record JAPVLO010000415.1, read on the forward strand.
CGTGAGCTCTTTCTACCTGTGCTCCAGAGTGCATTTTAATGTTGTGTGTGTTTACCAACCAGTTGGCATTTGACACAAATAAATTGTCAGAGCTGTTTTTTTCCTCTTCACTCTTTAGTGTGCTTGTCTGCGATCGTTTCCCAAGTAAATACTTCATTGTACATGGACAAAAGCCTGTATTTTCTAAAACAAAGCCAAAAATCAAGTCATCTTCATCTGATACTGGATTTCCTGTAAAGAATTAGTGGGTAATATGTTTGAATTGGTAATAGGTTATGTGTTGAATAGGCAAGATGTTTATAAAGTGCAAAAATCAAAACAATATAAAATAGAATATTTTGTGTAGTCTTGCTCTGCCTCTGTCCCCTTCTGGTTATTTCTCATCTCTGTTCCTGACAGATAACCACTTTAATAGCTTGTCATGTATTCTTTGTGTTTCTGTATGTAGATACAAGTAGATGTTTTGTTCCTTGTTTTTTACCTTCCTAGAGAGCCTTTTATTTCACTAGGAGGGAACTTTCTTGTTCTTATTATTGTTGTATTATATTTCATTCTGTGGTATACTGGAGTTTATTTAACTGTCCACTGTGAATAGACATTTGTATTGTTTTTAAGCTTTTTGTTATCGAGATAATAATTTACATGCCATAAAATTCACCCCCCCCTTTTTTTTCTCCCCCAAGCTGGAATCTCACTCTGTTGCTCAGACTGGAGTGCAGTGGCTGCTCCCGGCCACTGCAGCCTCAACCTGCTGGGCTCCGGCAATGCTTCCACCTCAGCCTTCCAAGTAGCTGGAACTACAGGCGTGCGCTACCACGCCCAACTAATTTTTTAAAATTTATTTTAGAGATGAGGTCTCGCCAAGTTGCCCAGGCAGGTCTTGAACCCGCAGGCTCAAGCAATCCACTCACCTCGGTCTCCCAAAGCGCGGGATTACAGGCTGAGCCACCGAGCCCGGCCAAAATTCACCCTTTCAAAGTGTACAATTCAGTGGTTTTTTAAGTATGTTTCCAAGCTTTTGTACAAATAATGATGTAATGAGTAGCCTTGTACATATATTCCTCTGAACATGGTTCAAGTATATTAGAAGGATAAATCAGAAGTAGGATTTCTAGGTCACATGGTAAATGCATTTGAGTTTCTAAAGGAATTGACAGTTGCCCTCTATAAATATTCAATTGTTTTGCCCTCTTGACAGCAAAGTATGAAAGGGCCTTTTTCTCTAGTCTTGCCCACAGGGGCTTTGCTTTTTATAAAGCAACCTTAATCTTTAATTTTGATAAAGCAATCCAGATTTTTAATTTTGATGTTTATGTATTGCCAATTTTTAATTTAATATTGATTTATGATTGATTTTACCACTGTAAACATGACCAAAACTTCTATGTATGTTTGTTATTTGTAATTGATATTGTCAGTTAATTGGTATAATTGCAAGTAGTGGTTGTTGATATACAGAACAAGTTTTCATCTGTCTGGTCTTAAGTTGAGTGATTTTCTGGCCCCCTTTCTCTGCTGCCGTTTAGATACAATGATGCTCATAGTATGAGATTCCTAGTAGAAGACATTCCTATTTATGCTGCTTGCTCTATAGCAGGAACATTCTTGGAGAATTTTATCCTTTCTCTGAAGCCTTCCAAGTTATAATGTTTAACTATAACTCTCTGGTGCTCTGGACCTCAACTGACCTGAGAAGTGATTTTTTAAAAATAAGAATTTAGCTGAAGCATTAATTATAGGTAGAATTGCATCCTCCATTGGCACTTGTTGACTTATGGGACAGGCCTATTGCTGTTGAATCTGATTCAGGTGGAGTATATAATTCCTTTTGGGAAACCATGCCTATGTGCTTTTCTTTATACATAAATTAGCTTTATTGATAGACTCTGATGAAGAGATCTTAAGGTGGTGTTTGTAAGGTGGAGCCATTTTAAGGTTTGAGATCTCATATGTATTTGATTATTTAAGGTTTAAACTTTTTTGGCATTTATAGTCTAGTACTTTGTGTCCAAAAAAAGGACTAAAACTTGGTAAAAGATTCATAGAAAAAAAGTAGGCTTTCCTGAGCTTGAATTAAAATTTGAAATATAGATTTTGATTAAATTAGTGATGGAGTGCACAGATATGCAAGTCTACAGATGGAGATATCATTGACTCTTTCTATGCCTCAAATAATGGCTAATACTGAAAACAGATAAACCAATTAGCCAGTTAGTGAATTATCCAAACTAGTTTGTAAATTATCCATAATGGTTTGTATTATGTTAATATCATAGGTCTTTAGTGAAGGAAATCTGTTAATAGTTTAACTGGTAAGTCAACCCTTTTAATATAGATAAGAAAATACCTATCGTCAAAACAGAGGCTTTAATTAAGTAAGTAGACTAGAATTTTGCCGAAAGGAGATTTTACTGTTTTGTCTCTCTTAGGTCAACTGGTTACTTTTTTTCTATTCCTTTTCTCTTTATTCATTTTAGATAATGGTATAAAAAGTTCAGAAAGAATATGAGTTCCACCCAAAAAAATATTTACTCTGAACTATTCTGATTGTGATGGGTTTGTGAGAGAAGGCTACTTTCCTGGAGTAGGAGAGGATAATAATCAGGGCCACCATGTCTGGTTGAGCAGGTTGTGCACTATAGAAAGACAGTGGTTATTGGAGCAGGTGAGGACTGAAATCTAGTTGGTGTTTCCAAGCCATACTCTATCGAGTGGAACTGCATTGGCCCAGAGCAAGGCACACAGTTTTCTCATTCTTTTTTTTTTTTTGAGTTGGAGTCTCACTCTGTTGCCCAGACTGGAGTGCAGTGGCCGCTCCCGGTCACCGCAGCCTCGACCTGCTGGGCTCCGGCGATCCTTCCTCCTCAGCCTTCCGAGTAGCCGGAATTACAGGCATGTGCTACCACGCCCGGCTGATTTTTTGATTTATTGTAGAGATGAGGTCTCGCTGCCCAGGCGGGTCTCGAACCCGCGGGCTCAGGCAATCCACTCACCTCAGCCTCCCAAAGGCACAGGATTACAGGCTGAGCCACTGAGCCCGGCTTTTTCTCATTCTTATAAAGGTGACTTACTGACTGAAAATAACTCTGATGATGCATTTATTGCAGTTTCATTTGAAAACTAGTTGTTTCTGGTTTCTTCCCTTACAAATAATTTCTGTAGTATGTACGTGTCTAAGTGTTATGTGTCTATGAATGTATATACACATTTATGCCATTTGTATGCCACACACACACACAAACTTATCTATGCTTGAATGTAAGATTAGGTGTTCCTTGGAAGAAAAATCCCTCAGAAAGAGGGAGGTGTCCTATATGTATTTGATTCCTTATAAGATACTTTATATTATGGGGTCCTCTCTCAGTTAGTTTGTTTGAATATAGCACCTTATTGTTTGGGGAAGACATAGTCTCCAGACAATATTAGCTGCAAATGTTTAAAAAAGTCTGCTTCAGCTGGGCTCGGTCACTCAGCCTGCCATCCCGCTTCTTTGAGAGGCTGAGGTGAGTGGATTGCCTGAGCCTGCGGGTTCGAGACCCGCCTGGGCAGCGAGACCTTATCTCTACAAGAAATCAAAAAATCAGCCGGGCGTGGTAGCGCACGCCTGTAATTCCAGCTACTCGGAAGGCTGAGGCGGAAGGATCACCGGAGCCCAGCAGGTCGAGGCTGCGGTGACCGGGAGCGGCCACTGCACTCCAGTCTGGGCGACCGAGTGAGACTCCAACTCAAAAAAAAAAAAAGTCTGCTTCATAAAACTGGAAAAGCAAAGCAAAGAAGCTTAACACAGGTTTAGTAATTATTGTTGAGATAAAAGATCAGTTAAGAAAGCAATACTGTAAGTGGATATGATCTCAAATAAATGTTTGCAGGATGAGTAAATGTTCTAAATATTCCGATATTAGACTTGTGACTTGCTTTGGTATTTTTGGTGATAGTACCATAGAAGGGTTTACAAACTACTGTGTCTCAAGAAGATTATACAGACAGGAAGTTTTGCTCTGGAAAACTGAATCGGATGACTCATCACTCTAGTGATGAAAACGTCCCTGATGTCAAAGATACATGTGAAGAGTGAATCAAATTGTCTCATGAAATATGAGAGTGAATAAGAGCATCATTTCAAAATTAATGCTTCATGCAATTTGTAATTTAAGATGTGTGTAATTTAATTAATATATTTTATAATTGGCATTTCCCTAATTTCTGTCTCAAAAAGATTTACATTCCAATTGTCTAAAATTTTTTAATATTCTGCTATTGGAAAAATAAGATTATCTTATATTTTGGGTCATTTTATATTCAGTTTATATATAGCTATTATTATCTTCAAACAGAAACTGAGGCTTCTTGAAGAACTTGAAGACACTTGGCTTCCTTATCTGACTCCCAAAGATGATGAATTCTATCAGCAGGTAAGGCATTTTAGTATTTTTATCCATTTTAATGATGCATTCTGATTGAGCTTGTTTTACATGTGAGGAAACCATGGTCTGCAGAGGTTAAATGAGAGGTGAAATGCTCTAATTTGATCACCCAGTGACTCCTCTTCACCTGCAGGGCATGTAAATTTCTTCATGATGTACTTCTGCTGTGAACTTAGTGCTTTAGCATACGTAGTGGACTGTTTTTTATTTCCCCAAACATTCCATGCTCTTCCTACTTCCTTGCTTCTGCATGCTGCTTCTACTCCACTCTTTGCTCCTTATCCTGTTGCCAGATGGCTAATCCTTCAAGAGTTCAGTTAAACACCTTCTTTGTGAACATTTTCCCAGCTTATACTATCTACAAGTCAGGTTGACTGCACTCTACTTTGTGCTACTTGGAGATAACTCTACACCACCTATCACATTATGTGGCAACTATGGGATTCTATGTCTGTCTCTGAGTTAGTCAGCACTCTTTGAATTACAAGTAACAAAAGCCCATATCAAACTCACTGTGGCAAAAAAAAAAAGGAATTTATTGACTTACCTTAGAAGTCTATAAGTACATAGCTGAATCCTATGTCTCAAAAGACATTACCTGAGCACTGTTTTTCTTGACTTATCCTTCCTGTGTGGCTTCATGCCCAATAGTAGACTCTCAACTGATAGTGTGGGAGGACTCTGATAGCCCAAGGGGTATGTGGGCTTCAGCATCGGGGTCTTGGAAAAGGGTAGTGAGTTCTTGTTTCCTAGTTCCATCAGATTCTCCAGGGAGTGATCTTGTTGGCCTGGTTAGAGTCTTGTGCCTATCCCTGAGCCAGTCATTGTGTTCAGGAAAGTCAGGTGCTCCTGTTTGCCTGGTCTAGTTTGTACACCCACTTTTGGAGTGGGGTTGGGTAGGGGTATTCTCACGCAACTGACATGGATGGGTGAGTCAGACATGGATGGTATCTGCAAAAGAAAAGTGGAGTCCTGTTTCCAAAGAAGGAGGGGTAGGCATGCTGGGCAAGCAAAACCAGTATGTTTTTTTACCTATTTTTTCCTACTAGATTGTAAGCTCTTGGGGTATAAGAATTGGGCCATGTCATCTTTATATGTCTAGCACCTGTTTATACATAGCAGGCCCTCAGTAACCAAGAAAGCAGAAGAGGAAGGAAGGCATTAGCTCATCTGTATTCAGGTCTCTTGACTTCCAGTTCATTATCATTTCCAGGACATTGTCTCTCATCTCTGTTCCCACAGATCTTCACTATCTTTTACCCCATCAGTACTCTTGTGAGTATCTCTAGTTTTTCCCTTTGCTTCCCTCAATTCTTGAAGCTGCAGTATTTTCTGACCAAGATGTAAATCTGACCATGTCAGCCCTCTGCTTCAAACCCCACAGTGGCTGTTCATTACCTGGCTCCTGTCATTTCTGCCTCATCTCCCCGCTCCTCTACCCTTTTTATCCACACTGGATTTTTGCATTGCCTCAAACTAGCTATGGAGTTTCACATTTGGGACCTTCTTGCTCTGTCCTCTGCTAACATGCCTCCTTCTCCTTGCCTTCTTTTGTTGGTGAATTTCTATGTTACCTGTAATAGCTCACAAGTCATTTCCTGTAGAAAGCTTCCCTGACATCTTTACAGCCCAGAGCATTGTCTCTGCTCCCTCAGTTGTACTTTATCTGTATCTTTATTAGCACTTATCTCACTTGATTTTAATAATTTTTTTGTATGGTTGTTTTCCTTATCTTCTTTATTTTGTTCAGTGCCTAGTACCTAGCAGGTGCTTAATTAGTTTGCTTGGATAAGTGAATGAATGAATTAATGCAATTGTTTATTTAGGAAGCTAATCATATCATAATGAGTTTAGTATGATTTGATAAGATTTGACTTTTGTTTTTACACACATATACACCTCCCCAGGGAGGTGGCATCTGGAAAGATTTATGTCTACAGAAATGTTATATCCCAAAATGATCGTGTGTTCTCCTTTGAGCCTTCCTTAGTTTTCAAATCATCTGCAGTGAACATGTATCCTTTTGCAGTCAGGGAAAGAAAATTTTTTTAGAAATACCCATAAAACAGGTAAATGCAGTTAGTTCTGAAAAGCTCACTAATATTTTCATAGATATAAGCCTTCTGGTACAGGTTCTAAAGCAACTGCTGAGCCATTTCAACTTTTGTGTTGTGAAAGTGGTACATGAAGAGAAATGAAAAAGGTTATCAGCCCACTGTGCCCTGAACCAACCATACACTGAGGGATAAGAGGAAACCCAAGTGCAAACAGCACAACTATCAAGGCTTCTCTTTTATTTTTCCAAGACCCACAACAAACCCTGATACCAATATCTAATCACTCTAAGTGCACCTTATAATAAGGCTTAGCGCTTCAATGAAACCTTAGGCAAAGTGAACCTGTACTCTTAAATGATGAAGTGAAAATACTTTTTAATGACATGAATAAATAGAAAGTTCAGACTTGACATTGGGTTCCTTAAACCAGCCCTCATCACAGGAATGCCAATCCAGCTGCCAGTTATAAACACAACACTTTGCAGCTTCCATGTTGGATCTGTTTATTGACCCTTACAGCTAAATGTTTTCTGAATGATCTTACATTTGGTTCTCACAATAACCTAATTCATTCACTCCACAAGTTATGTATTCAGCAGCTACACTTCTTCAGGCTTGAGATGTCTGAGGTAGTATTATCATCCCAGATTTAGAAATCAGAAGAGGAGCTGGGTGTGCCTATAGTCTTAGTTATTTGGGAGAATCGCTGGAGCAAAGAAGTTCAAGTCCAGCCTGGGCAACGAAAAAGAACTCTTCTATTAAAAAAGGGGATGGAGGGAAAAAAAGAGAAAAAGAAAAGAAGTCTACAGAGTTAATTAGTTACTTGTCTGAGTGGCAGTGCTGGAGTTCAAGCTCATGTTTGGCTCTGAAAGCTCACGTTCTTTCTGCTGTAGTACATCTTTCTATATGCTAATTCAGAACATCTTCAGAGAAGCTTTGCAGTATTCTTTTGATAAGATCATAGAGAAAAGAAACAAAAGATCAGGAAAGCAGAGAGAATCTCTAAGTGCATCATGGAACACAAGGAAATGGAGAATTACCTAGTCAGAAAACAAACTCTGCCTTCCATAAATGTGAGTCTGCTCCTCTGACCTGGAGAAAAGACTACTATCCTCAGTATTCCCTCTTGCTTTCATTTTATTGTGGATTTCCATGTGCCGGCTTGCTCTGTGCTGTTGTTGGTGTATTTCATGTATTAGCTTATTTAAATCTAAGGCAGGTGTTATTAAAACCCCATTTTAGAGATGAGAAAACTCAGGTACAGAGAGGCTTAAAATTTTGTTCAGAATTTTTATTTATTTCTTTTCTTTTTACTTTTTAGAGAAAGTGTCTTGCTCAATCATAGCTTACTGTAGCCTCGAACTCCTGGGCTCAAGTGCTCTTCCTGCCTCATCATCCTGTGTAGCTAGGACTACAAATGTGCATCACCCTGCCTGTGTAATGTTTAAATTTTTGTAGAGACAGAGTCATACTATGTAGACCAGGCTGGTCCCAAACTCTTGACCTCAAGCGATCCTCCTGCCTTGGCCTCTCAAATCATTGAGATTATAGGCATGAGTCACCATGGCAAGCCTTGTTCATGATTTCTAAGCAGGAATTGTTAGGATTAGGATTTGAGCCCAGGCTGTATGACTTTTAGGGTCTGTACTTGTCCCTCTTCCCTTGTATCTCTTAATCCTGCTGAGATTGCTGTGTTTTTATCCTAGTGATCCCAAACCTTTGTTTAAACCCTTGCTTGCCCTTGTGACCTCCCCCGCTCCAACTCTGACCACCTACTGAGCAGCTCTGCCTGAGTTGGTACGTCTAACTCAACATGATTCATACTCATTAATTACTTACTCAACTAAACAAATGTACTTACTCCTCTACTCTGTGCCAAGTAATGTTTTAGGCATTAGCGATGAAGTTGTGAAAACTGACACAAGATTTCTGCCTTCTTTTGGTTTATTTCTTGTGGGGTGGGTGTTATAGGAGGAAGCCATGTAGATACTTGTGGGAAGAATGTTCTGGGCCTAGGCAACACCAAAACCTCTGAGATATGTTTGAAAAGAAAAGCACCTGAGGCTAACAACTTTGAGCAGAGTGAGGGAACTCAGGGTAGAGGAGATGCAATCAGAGAGCAACAGGTCTGGTTATACAGGAACTTGCCGTCTATTGTAAGAACATTGCCTGATACTTTGAGTGAAGTGAGGAGGCATGGGAGGGTTTGGAGCACAAGTGTGACAAGATATGACTTACATTTCTGTAAGGATCCATTTTACAAGGCGCCTCTTGTTCATTTTCATCTCTGATGGCGTCTAGTCCTATTCTTCACATTGGAAACCTACTATCCTTAGTTCCTATCCATGGCTTCTATTCTTCTTCCAGTCACTGGGCCCTGGCAGTGTTACCTCTTCAGAATCTCTCAAGTTATTTGCTCTTTTCCAATCCCACAGACACTATATGAACTATGCAGACCAGGGTCACATTTATCATCTTTCACTTCTGTGGTTTTAACAGCAGTTTTAACATTCTACTGATTAGTATTCCTCATGCCCTCCCAATGCCAGCAGAACTGTGTTCCTATAAATATGTCTGACTCGTACCTTTTTGTTTTAGAAATTGTACTGAGTCTCTCTTGCCTCCAAGGTAAAATTCTCAGCATATCCATCCTATAAGGTCATTGACTCTGTGACTCTAAGCTACTCTTTGATCTAATGTCTACCCTAACATGGTGTCTACCCTTAAGTTCCTGTCATCCAGAGTTTCCTGCTTCATCCTAACTCTGCTATGTCCTTTCATCCCTCCATGCCTTTGTGCCTATTAGTACCATCTTCCCCCTTTCTGTCTGGTGAGCAGCTACTCACCATAACACACCTTACTTAAATACTACATATTCTGTGGAGATATCAGGAAATCCCACTTGTTCTAAAATGTATTAAAAATCTGACCACTTCTTATCATCTCTGCCATGTACACTGTGACCAAAGCCACTTCTATCTTGGCTGCAACAGCCTCCTAACGTCCACTCTCTTCCTCCCCCTGTCTAGTTCATTTTAACATAGCATCTGGGGTGATCTTTTGAGAACATAAATCATCTCATTACATTTTCTTGCTCAAAGCCCTTGAATAGCTTCCCATCTTGTTCAGAGTAGAAGCTTAGTCCTTACATGCACTGACCGAGCTCTGCATGCTCTGGCTGCTCATGGCTTCCCTCACCTCGTTTCCTGCTTCTCCCCATATCCCCCACACCCTACTTCCTCTTCTGGCATTCGTACCCTTCCTGGGGTAAACCAAGCATGCTCCTGCCCCAAGGCCTTTGCACTGAATGTTCCCTCAGCCTGGAACTCTCCTTCTCCCAGGTATCTGCAGAGCTAGTGTCATCTATCTTGCATTCTTCTACTATGATGTCACTGTTATCAGGGAGACCTTCCCAACCACCCTGTGTCACATGGCAACACTCACCCCAGCACTCCCTGTCCTACTTTCTTTTCTTTTTTCCACATTTTTTGAGTTCCTTGTAGATCCTGGATGTTAGACCTTTTTTTTTTTTTTTTTTTTTTGTGGAGTCTCAGTCCGTCGCCTAGGCTGGAGTGCAGTGGCATGCTCATGGCCACCCCAGTGTTGACCTGCGGGGCTCAGTTGATCCTTCCACTTCAGCCTTCCAAGTAGCTGGAACTACAGGCATGCACTACCATGCCTGACTAATTTTTTGATTTATTGTAGAGATGAGGTCTCGCCAAGTTACCTAGGCTGGTCTTGAACCTGTGGGCTTAAGCAATCCTCTCATCTCATCCTCCCAAAGTGCTGGGATAACAGGTTTGATCCACTGTGCCCGGCCACCTGCCCTACTTTCATGGCATTATTTTTCTCCACAGCACTTATCACCATCTAAAATACTATATATCAGCCGGGCTCAGTGGCTCAGCCTGTAATCCCGCGCCTTTGGGAGGCTGAGGTGAGTGGATTGCCCGAGCCTGCGGGTTCGAGACCCACCTGGGCAACTTGGCGAGACCTCATCTCTACAATAAATCAAAAATCAGCTGGGCGTGGTAGTGAAGGCTGAGGCGGAAGGATCGCCGGAGCCCAGCAGGTCGAGGCTGCGGTGGCCGGGAGCGGCCACTGCACTCCAGTCTGGGCTACAGAGTGAGACTCCAACTCAAAAAAAAAAAAAAATGTACTCAGTAAATGAGAATTATCTAGATTTCCTTTCCTAATTATTCCCTGTTCCCATAGCAGTATAATCACACTTGTGATATCTTTGTCTATTAGTTTCCATTTCTGTCTATATTGTTAAACTACGAGGTGCTATCCAAATAGGACCTATTTTCTTTTAATCATTGTGTTTTTGGCACTTTATGCATTGCCTAGTACATAGCACATGTTTGATAAATGTTAAATAAATAAAACAAACGATTGAATGAATGAATGAATGAACGAACAAACATCTTTGTGTCACAAAGCACATGTTCTCACAAACCTTGTGCCAGCTATAGCAGGGCCTATGCAGTAACTTCAGAAGTAGCCTTCCTCCGGCACTGCTTAGCTGTGCAAAGGAGGCTGGGCCAAATGTGTTTAGCCCATTAATTGTGGGATAGCTGCCAAGTTGCAAGCATTTTACAAAAGAAATGATGTAGGAAATATTATGTTTGATAGGGTACAAATTGCTGAGTGCAAAATAAAAAGTGTTACCAGCAAAACAGCCAGATTAGAAATATACTCCCTGAATTAGAGTATTTCATTCAGAGTATTAAGTGAAGAATATTTCCCAAATCACTTGAATACTTAATTTTGTTTCATTATACTGAAGGTTGTGTTCCTCTGGAGTTCATTTAAGTGAACCTTCTGTAAACTGGTATCCTACTCATCTAAAGCCATGTCTGAATTCTATGTATGATGAAATCCTCTCAGTAGCATCTCTTGATATGAGAGGAAAAGGTAGAATTTTTATATAATGCTGTAAAATAGGCAGAGAATAAAATTTAATCGCCAAAGAACTTAGCATTCCACATCTTTCAACCATTGATAAGAGCCTGGCGTGTTGGCATTTTAAGTCTAAAATACGTTTCTAAATACTTATTAAGCTATATAATCATTGTTTATGCTACAGGATCATTTGTGAATCTCAAGAAATATACTACTACCAAACAACTACTGATGTAATTTCACAACTATATACTCCCTGGAAAAACTTAATGAGATTTAATGAAAAGACAATTCTAACATATTTGAAAATCTGCCAACAGCTGTTCCAAATTATTGTGTGATATCTGATGTACTACATGTACCTGTCCAAAATGGAGAGTGAACTTATTTGTTTGACAGAATGAATTAATATTAAATTATTTAATGTTCAGTTCTTCTCCAGTGTTACTTGTTTTCTTTAAAGAAGAATTTCACAAATGCCACATAGCACTTTTATGTGTCAAGCACTAGTCTATTACTTTATAAATAATAAAAGAGGGCATTTAGGTTGGGGATTTTCTCTCTTGCATTTTCCTTGAGATAGTGACAAAATTAGCCAGTTATTTTTGTTTGTTTTCATTGTGGTAAAATAAAAAATTCCTAGAGTATTGAACAACAGTCCAAGTCAGATTTAAATAATACCAGAATATCTATGGAAGAATTTTGATAATTCAGGGTCATCATGAAGAATCTCTTGGCAAATATAAGAATGTCATGAAAATTTAAAATTTTAAGTGTAACATCTTTTCTGTGATTTTTCTGGTTAAAAGTATTCTGCATTTATTTTGGAAAATTTGAAAATTAAATAGATGCCTAAAGAAGAAAATTAAAATTATATCCAAGTACACTACCCAGAGATAATCACCATAAACTTCTGGCCATATTTTTCATCTTTTTTTCTGTTTTTGCATTTGTAATTTTTTCTTTTTATAAAACTTAGATCTTCTTGCCTGTCTTGTTACTAATTCCTTATATGACTATAATTTGTTACATTTTGCATAAAACAGTATAAAAGTACTGAAGTTTATTTCTTTAATATTACTTCACATGGATGTACCATTTTCCCCTCTAATCTTCTATTCAGCATTTTGGTGGTTTTTAATATTTAGTTATGATAACAGTATGAGGAGTATCCTTATAATCTTGTTGTATTTCTCTAATTATTTCCTTATGACATTTAGAAGTGAATAGCTGGATGAAAAGATGAACATATTTAGGTTCTGATAGATCTTGTCCAATTGGTCTTAAGCAAGGTTGTAATAATTTGCATTCCTAATTGCATACTATCAGAATATTTAATTTTGCCCTCACCAATAATGTGTATTATTATTATAAAATTTTATTTTATGCAAATGTGATAGACAAGAATTAATTTAAGTAGAATTTAATACAAATTATGTTAATTTTTATTTTTTCTGACTTTGGTGCAGTTTTTTTTTTTCTATATTTCAAGAAACTTCTCTATTAATTTACTTGTGAATTTTTCTATTGGGGTATATATATTTAAATATACAATGGCTCTATATGAAGAATATAAGCTTATTTCTGCCATATAAGTTGCATATTTTTTCCAATGTTTGCATTTTAATTTTATTTGTGATTTATTTATTTATATTTCAATTTATCCATCTTCTTTTTAAAAGTTTATTGATAAACTATATGTACCTATAACTTACAACCATAAAATACTCCTTTTAGAACTGTACAATTCAGTGATTTTATGCAACTGTCAATACAATAGTTTTAGAACATTTTTAGATCCCTCATGCCTCTTATATGCAGTTCTTTTTTTCACTCCAGTTGAGACATCCACTAATCTGTTTACTTCAGTCTTAAACTTTCTACTCTTTTATTCTTAGAGTCTTGAGCACTTATGTCATGCTAAGTGCCGAGGATATAATGGAGAATAAAATTACTACTCTATCCTAGAAACTTACCGTTTTGTAGGCAGATTATTAAATAAGTAAAAGCTGAAATAAATATATAGTTTCAAATCGATAAGTACTATGAAAGAGAAGTAATGAATGTGACGAATGATAATGGAGGATACTTATTTTAAGATGGTGATTCAGGAGAAGTTTCTTTGAACAAGTGACCTGGGGAATGGGAGGAACACTCCTGCTAAAGTACTGGGTGCTTAAGGACTGCAGGAACAGAAGCAGATGTGGTCAGAGAGGACAGGGACTTGAAACATCAGTGAAAAAAATAATTTGAATACTTTTCCATGTCACTATTGTTATTTCCTTTTTATAATGCTGTTTTTAATGTCAAGGTATTTATATGTGATTTTAGATGGTTATATGGATTTTCTAGGTCCTTTGGGTTATGATTCACCTATGTTAAATTTATCTCAAGATTCAGTGTGTATTAAATAAGAGCAAAAAGAGTTGTGGTTGTTGGTGTTTGTGCACATGCAAGCATTATTTCCAGAATTATTTCTCTTTCTTAGTTCCATAGGGAATATGTTCAAAAACACAGTTCTTGGGAATTGTACTCTTCTTTATAATTTTATACTAAAGACCATTCAAGGAATACTGAAGCAGTTAAGAAAGTATGGAGACATTTGCTTTTTAATCATTACTGCTAGGTAGATGTGCTTTGAGTATACTAATGACTCAGGGACTTGATTAAGAAATAACCAGTATAAAGAAAAAATTAAAGGTACTGCTCATGAATCTAGAATGCTCAGGCTTTGGCTGCAGCATTACATTGCTGTCTTCATGAACTGTGTAAAACAGAAAGTATGATATTACTGTTTCTGTTTTCCAGCTGGAAATACTGAAGAATAGAAATAGGTCCCTCAATGACAGTCCATAATGGTATGCCACACGACTCTGCACGTTGTCAGTTTTAATTCGTGATCACACCCCTCAGAAGGGCACTCTGAGAAGCAGGGCAGTCCTACCATGCTTATCTACTAAAGTCATTTTCCCACATTCAGACTTGACTCATTCATTTTTCTTCTACGTACTTTCTCAAACTTTCTGCATATCTTCTGTTTCCTGCACTCTGGATCAGCCAGAATGGGCTAGAATATGCTGTAGCAACAAATAATCCTCAAATCTCAGTGGCTTTGTACAACAATATTTCTTGTTTATTTCATATGTCCTTTGTGGGTTGGCACAGAGTCACTACCCATTAAAGTAACTCAGAGATCCAAGCAGCCACCTGCTAGTTACTATGCCAAAGAAAAAAAGAGAGTTCTGGAAGGTCTTGCACTCACAATGAAATGTTCCAGGCTGGAAGTGATGGCCATCATTTCTCAGTGGACTGAAGTAATCACATATTCATCATGAGGAGGCCATGAAGTGTAACTGTATATTGGACCCCAAAACCTGTGTGGCAGGAGAGGCATCCACAATTATTTGGCAAACATCTCTAATGACTAGCACACATTATTATCTGGTGATTCACTTTATACTTCACTGAGAAAATTGAAGCATTCTCCAACCACCCAACACCCCCCACACCCTACAAACAAACAAACAAACCCTGGAATTTACTCATCTGTCTGTTACCATATTTACCATCCTATCTGAATTTATATCTTTTTTTCCTTCCAATGTATTTCAAGATAGGAAGCATCTTTTCTCCTATCTTAATGTTTTTGATCACATACTGTTGTCAAGAAACAAACTTTGTGCACCTACAATGGTGTCCTAGAAAATGGTTTTGACAGCTGGCTCTCGGGGGGGAAAACCCAGCCTTGATTTTTACTGAATGTGCAGTTGGGAAGGGATGTGCACAGTAGCTACTCATGAGCAGATATGAAGCATCTCCTGCACATCACTGGTAGTTATTTATAAAATAGACTCATACACAATGTGTGTCTATTTTATAACAGTGCTTGTATTAAACATATTTATATATGTATATGTGTGTCTGTGCATACATATGTGCATATACATTTTAGTAAAACTTGATTTCTTTCTTTTTACATTAATAATAAAATGGTTCAGCTGGGCTCGGTGGCTTAGCTTGTAATCCCGCACCTTTGGGAGGCTGAGGTGAGTGGATTGCCTGAACCCGCGGGTTCGAGACCTGTCTGGGCAGCGAGACCTCATCTCTATAATAAATCAAAAAATCAGCCAGGCGTGGTAGCGCATGCCTGTAATTCCTGCTGCTTGGAAGGCTGAGGCGGAAGGATCGCCGGAGCTCAGCAGGTCGAGGCTGCGGTGGCCGGGAACGGCCACTGCACTCTGGTCTGGGCAACAGAGTGAGACTCCAACTCAGAAAAATAAAAAATAAAATAAATTAAAAAAATGGTTTTACTATCCCTCCTCACGCCCCACAGCAGCTCTAATGGATTGCTTTACTCACTTGGGAGACTGCTGCTCTAGATACTTCAAGTTTTTTCCCTTTGATTTTCCAACCCCTCTTCTGCATCATCTGCTTCTTCCTCTTGTTTCATAATTTTGAGTGTACTGACAAACTATCGTGTACTCTAGCATCTTACATTGCTAAAGATTGTCCCTTGATCTAGCATTCCCCTTTATCAACAGCTGCTCCATTTTTCAATTCCCCATCATAGCAAAACTATTTAAAGAGACATCTTTATACATGCTTCTCCACTTTCTCCTCTTTCATTCCATCTTCAGCCTACCCTATTGTGACTTCCATCCCCACTGCTCTGTTGAAATTGCTCTTGTCATTGTCATCAGTGATATCCATGCTGTCAAATCTAGTGAATAATCTCTGTCCTCGTTTCATTTGACCTCTTGGTGGTGGTTGACATAGTTGACTACTCTATCCTCCTTAATATGCTCTTCTCTTTTAGCTTCTGCGTTAATACACTCTCTTAGTTGTTTGCTTGGTCTCCTTTGTTGAGCATTTTTCTGTGGTTCAGGAAATAGATCTCATCCCCTTTCTGTATTTGTGCTATTTCCTGAGGTGATCTCATTCATTTCCAGGCCTTTAAAAACCAGCTGTGTGCTGTCAACTCTCACAGTGAATTTCTTTGCCTCACTTTCTCTTCTGAGCTCCAGATGTATGTCCAGTTCTCTCTTGCTATTTACACCTAGCGATTTCATAGGTTTCTTAATGTCTACAGCTCCAGGATGGAACTCTTCATTTCTCCCGATTCCCTTCTCTGCTATTCCTGTTTTGACCCAGTTTTCTTTATTTAAAAATATAAGAAATTGTTTATTTAGTTATTAATTGCAGAGATCTAGAAGACATCCTTAATTTCTGTCCTTTCTTCATCTCTCATATCTAATCCATAAGTGCATCTTTTTTTTCTACCTATAAAATATGCATATTTTCTGCCCAGTTATTTCTGTCTCTATCTTAACCAAGACTATTATCACTTTTCTCCTAGACCAGTGGTCCCAGCCTTTTTGGCATCAAAAGGACTGGTTTTGTGGAAGACAAATTTTCCATGGAGCAGGGTGGGGGGTGATTGGTGGGATAATTTACGAATGATTCAAGCACATTGCATTTATTGGGTATTTGTTTCTATTATTATTACTTTGTAATGTAAGCATATATAGCAAATATATAATGAAATATAATGTAAATATGTAACATATAATATAACTATATATGATAAAATATAACATAATATATAATGAAATAATTATACAATAATTATGCCACCAGAAACAGCTATACATTTGAAGCACATCAATTCACCTGCCACTCACTGATAGTGTTTTGATATATGTCTGCAAGCAATTGATATATTATGACCTCTGTGCAGTCACACCTCACTGCTAACATTAATTTGTATTTGCAGCCACTCCCCAGTAGTAGCGTCCCTGCCTGAGTTCCACCTCAGATCATTAGGCATTAGATTTTCATAAGGAGTACACAACCTAGAATACTTGCACACACAGTTCACAATAGGGTTTGTGCTCCTATGAGAAACTAGATCTAACAAGAGGTGAATCTCTGGCAGTAATGTGAGTGATGGGAAGCAGCTGTAAAAACAGATGAAGCTTCGCTCCCTTGCCTGCTGCTCACCTCCTGCTGTGTGGTCCAGTTCCTAACAGGCCACAAACTGATAGCAGTTGGAGGGTTGGGGACCCCATTCTAGACAGTTGTAATAGCACTTTAATAGGATTTTTCACATTCACATTTGCCTTTTTTCAATCCAAGCCTGATATTATAACAAAAAGTGATTTTTATAACATGTGAATCAAGTTATTTTTCTTCCCTTGAAATCCTCCAGTGCACTCCATTCCAGATTTCTTACAGTGACTTCCAAGGCTCTGTGTGATCAGCCTTCTTCTTCATCCTCATCCCACATTACTCTGTCTGACTCTTGTGTGCTAGTAAAATTGTTTTCTTTTTATCCCTATAGTAGACTGGTCTTTTTTCTCAGTGCCTTTGCTTTTTTGTTTCACTTTCTGGAAAGTTCTTTCCCTAGGTTGTTACATGTCTGGTGCCTTCTTTTTCTGAAAAATTCACCTTAAATGTCATTTCCTTAGAGAGTTCTTCCTACTTTGTTGAGATTTCCTACTGATTTGTTTTTGTCTTAGTGCTTAACACAATTTTGGATTATTTTCCCTATTTATTTACTTGATTTTGTAGAAAGCTCTGTGAGGGCAGGGACCTTATCTCTATCTGGTTTTTGGTAGGTGCTCAATAAATACATGTTGGATGAAAAAATACATATACATATATAGAAGGGTAAATCTTCTTGTCTGCATATCATATAAATGGTAGTTATTGAATGAAGACAGTATAGGAAGGCATCTCAAAAATGGTGGGCAGCACATTACTAGGTGGACAGGTTATTGGGTTAATCATGTGTTACTCCTTTCTTTAAGACTCAGCCTAAAACTTGGAGGGATCATATCAAATTAAACTTTATAGAGGTAAATGTAAAATTCTATGTTTTGGTTAAAAAGAAATCTGCATTATACAGAATCAGGGAACTCTGGCTTGATGCCAACTCATATGTCAAGACCTAAGGAGCTAAATCTGGTTTCTGAAAACTTAATGCAGTCCTAAACTGCAGCAGTAATTCCATATATTTGTATGATGGAAGGAATTGTTTTACATTATCCTCCTCCAGTGATACCAATAGGATTATTGCAACTTTTAGAACTGTAGTTGAATACCTCATTTATTCATCCATGCATTTATCTACCATTTTCTGAGTATATTCTATGCAGTAGTATTATAATCATGAACAGAATTGTCATGGAAGTTGTAGCTGTGGAACTTAATGTCTAACTCCTGAAGAGAAGTAAGTTCTCTTTTAGTGAAAGTATTGAAGCACAAGCCAGTTTGCCATTTATTGAGAGGCAGTGTGGTCTAGTGGTTAAGAACTCATACTCTGGAGTGGTGGGATGCTAGAGCCTAGTGGCTGGAAGTTCCAGTGCCAATATTTACCAGCTGTGTGAGTTGGGCAAATTGTTAAAATATCTCTGTTCTTTAGTAGACGCATCTATAAACTGGAGATAATAGTACTATGCATAAAGTTATGAGAAGTTAGTTAATGTGTATAAATAACCTAGAGCAGTACCTGGCCCATAGGAAGCACTTAATAAGTAGATGATAAGCAATAAGTTAATAAGATTGCGTTTTTAAGAGGGCCAATGACTGGAAGAGAGATTCAGGGTGAGAAAAAGTGGTCATAGCCCAAATTATAATTATTTTTGTTTATATTAAAATTTTAGTAATATGTACTAATTATATTCATATGTATTAACATGTTATATTACTAGTCTGAGGTTGAACTTGAAAATCTTTATTGTAGAGTTTGATGACATACATTTATTTATTTATTTAGAGTTGGAGTCTCACTTTGTCACCTAGACTGGAATGCAGTGGCATGCTCATTGCCACTGCAGTCTTGACCTTGGCTCAGACGATGATCCTTCTGCCTCAGCCTTCTAAGTAGCTAGAACCACAGGCGCATGCCACCGCACCCGGCTAATTTTTTGATTTATTGTAGAGACGAGGTCTTGCCAAGTTGCCCAGGCTGTCTTGAACCCCTGGGCTCAGGCAGTCCTCTCACCTCCTCCTCCCAAAGTGCTAGGATTACAGACATGAACCACCATACCTGGCCAACATTTACTTTATTTAGTTTTCTATTTTAGGCTAGGGAAATACGAATCCTGTTTAGAAATGACACTGGTAGTACTCCCCAAACCCTAGTGCTAACAAAAATCCCCACACTTTTGGAATTAATGCATTTGTAACTGTTCATAAATATGTATTTTTGCTTTGGTTTTGTTTCAGTGGCAGCTGAAATATCCTAAACTCATTCTCCGAGAAGCTGACAGTGTATCCGAGGATCTCCATAAAGAGGTTCAAGAAGCTTTCCTCATACTGCACAAGCATGGCTGCTTATTTCGGGACCTGGTTAGGATCCAAGGCAAAGATTTGCTCACACCGGTGTCTCGCATCCTCATTGGCAATCCAGGCTGCACCTACAAATATCTGAACACCAGGCTCTTTACAGTACCCTGGCCAGTGAAAGATTCTGATATAAAATATATTGAGGCTGAAATAGCTGCTGCTTGTCAGACCTTCCTCAAGCTCAATGACTACCTGCAGACAGAAACCATCCAGGCTTTGGAAGAACTTGCTTCCAAAGAGAAGGCTAATGAGGATGCCGTGCCAGTGTGTATGGCTGCAGATTTCCCCAGAGTTGGCATGGGGTCATCCTATGATGGACAAGATGAAGTGGACATTAAGAGTAGAGCAGCATACAATGTAACTTTGCTCAATTTCATGGATCCTCAGAAAATGCCATATCTGAAAGAAGAGCCTTATTTTGGCATGGGGAAAATGGCAGTGAGCTGGCATCATGATGAAAATCTGGTGGACAGGTCAGCGGTGGCAGTGTACAATTATAGCTGTGAAGGTACAGTCTGCTGTGGAAAAAAGCAGTCCTGAATGTAATGTAACCAGAGTTGTTTAGGCATGTTTGCATGTTTGTGCTCATGTGTGTGTTATGTGTCCTTTTTAGGCTTGTCACTCCTGTATGTCTGCAGAATATACCTCGTTCTCATTTAGCTATGCTATCTTGCTCATTGTTACACTGTATTCAGAATATTTTTAAGTGTAAGCACTACTGTCATTTTGTCTTTCCCATGCCCAGGAGAGCAGCATCTTGGGTTTCATACAGCCAACTGTCTTTCTCTAAAGCTCAGAGTAGATTGTACAGTTGCTATAATTAACTTGCTGATAAAGGGCCGGGAAAACAAAAATCTGTCAAATCTTTCCAGGTTCCCACAGGTGCACATTTCCAGTCTTGCCAAAATATTTTATTGTGGTTGACATCACTATCTTGATGGGTGTGATTTGTCAAATATGGACTTGTTCTTGACTTCATATAGTTTTTACTACTGTCCTTCCTTGCCAGAAGCAATTGAGTTGGGTTTTATAAGCAGACAGTCCTGTATTTTCAGGAAACCATGTAGCCCCCTACCCAGTTTTTCAGTTTTAGACCCCTTGGATTGCTGTGGTAAACTTGTTCTCACACTTCTGAAATCTAGTCCCCTTGGAACAGAGATCCTAGGTTACCTTTTAGTGGCCTATCGAAATTTTTCTTTTGTTGTTTTGTTTTTGTGATTTTAGGGTTCCCATTATTTCTCAGAACAGGATCACAAAAATGGTAGTTTTACATATTGAGGCCAGCATGATCATTGCTGATTTTCTTTTGTGCCTGATTATTTGACAAAGGAATACAAAACATAGCATTAACTCTCTTATCTGCTATATTGAAAGATGTTTAGAAAACCAGAGTTGTAGATGTCCCATCAGTGAATGACTGGAACTTTTAAGGGTCATTGTTTTCTGACAACTCTAGTTGTTCAACTGAATTTTGTTGTTGTTTTTACTTGTTTTTTGTTTTCTAAAATGACTGTTTTGGAAAAGGAACTTAAGGTGAAAAAAATCTCATGGTACTCTTTGAATTTCTTACAGTTCCCTAGTCTCAAAAATGTCCTTAGGATAACTATTATCTCTTCTAACTTTACCTTATGTCTTTAGTCCAATACAAGGAACTGTTTTGGTGGTTGGAAATTTCACCAGTTTCTCTGGTATCTCAAATAATGATACTGACCCAAGAAAATCGCTTGAAGGGATTCCATGCTGTCCTAATGGAAAGAACCTAAATCCTCTGATCTTTAATAAGGACTTGCCAGGGATTTAAGAACTATCACATCCAAGAAGTCTGATGTGAACGAACAATGGAGTTTGTTAGTTTCTTTCTCAAGGAGACAATTCTCTGAAACTGAAGCAGTGGTATGTGATAGCATAGACTGCTACAAAGGTGTCTTTGTGTTCGCACTTGCTCTCAGCCCACAGTTTAATAGTCCTATTGTACTCCCTGCGCGTGGGTGATCAAGTAGTTTTTGAAACCTAGAATATCTTTCAGAAAGGATTTTAAATTTTTAATGAATAGTTTATATAGTTGGAGTAGTTAAGACTGATAAAGTATACAAATATAGACTATATATAAATATAGGAATGTTTATACTTGCAACTATTACCTGAAAGAGGTATTAGAATTAGAGTCTGTAAGAGCAGTGTACATAATTCCTTTGTTTTCTTAACCCCAGAGATTCCCAGAACTCTATCTAATAAAAATAGCAATACTGAGGGTGCTTATTTACTGGGTACCTTATATGTGCCAGGAACTGTCATAAACATTTTCCATGTACTGACTCATTTTATCCTCTTCACGGCAACCCAAAGAATGAAGTAGTAACAAGGTACTAATGTTATCCTTACTTTACAGATGAGAAAACTGAGACACAGAAGAATGATTAACTTGTTCCTTGTTATGTAGTGAGAAATTAGCAGAGCTAGGATTTGAATGCAGACATTTTGGCTTCAGAGTCTAAACATCTAAGGTTGTATGCATTATGAGCAGGTATTTACTATCCAGAGTGTAACTGCCTCGAGGATTTGTGTTTATAAAATGTCTACCTTCAGGAAAGGTTAAGGAAATGTTCTACTTGCTTTTCCTTGTAGGTCTTGACACCTTCGTTTCTCCCTCCAACTTCACCTCTCCCCCACATCTGTGTAGCTTTCTGGCTTTCAAGCACATACTCTCAGATGATTGGAATATGTTAGAACAGCTTAATCTAAACAGAACCTTTCTCTAGGTCTCTGGCTATGTATGGTTTTGGGTCACATGGTGTACCAAAGCATGTGCCCTGAAATTCTGGTGGGTGCATTTCTTCCAGGTGATTTCTTCCAAGTAACAAATGATATATTTTTAGTTCTCTGATCTTCTTATAATCCTGCCGAAACTGTGGTAAAGGTAGACTTGAAGAAGAGAGCCATTTGGTTTAAAATCACGGTTTGGAGTTGGGAAGGGCTAAAGGAGCCACAGAGAGTGGTCACTTCAGAGGACTATACTGATATCTGTGTACTTGAACTTGTCTCTAATGTTTTCTGTGTCCTCGAATACGTCTGTCAAGCAGTTGCTAAGGCAAGTTCAATTAGCTGTTCTAAACCGAATGAGAACTCCAAAGGTAAATCACATGCCTTCCCTGCCTTGAGAGGACAGGTGAGGTTAGGGGTGTTCTTTTGATTATAATATGAAATGATAAAACATTAGGAGTGAGACTCTTTTGGAAGTCTGGAATAGACTTTGGAATTACCTCATTATAGCCTCTCATTTTACAGATGAAAACACTGAGAAAGGAAGTGGCTTATCCAAGGTCATATAGTTCCCTAGTGACAAGAGCAGGGATATAAGTTGGAGAATGTTGCTTGCTACTGGAGAGCTTCACATATAACGCACTGGGAATTCAGGTACAGAAGTGATTGCTTCCTGCTGAAATTAAATTCCATTGAAGCTTAAGATCTTTCAGGACTTTGCTTTCAATACCTTTTCCCAGGGAAATCTTCATGTAGATTTATAATGAGCCAATCATCCCTCTTTGGTTTATTTTCATGAGTAGAGGTCATTGAGAAGTAATTTGTATAGGATACGTGTCATTATATACTAAATTCTTGGGCTTTCATATGCAATTCTAGTTAATAGATATCTCTAGTAGGAAGATTGAGATGGTACAATTTTTAATCAGGAATGGCTTCAGGGAACCATATGTAAATAGGCAGACTATTTGATTTTCCTATTTCAGCTTTGCCGGCAATTGCTTGTTACTCCTAGCTATAAAAACGAATTTTAGCAAAGATGGCATTAAAAACCCAATGTTTAATATGGTCCAACACCTTGTTCTTTGACTGGAACAGCTTCAAAAACATCATTTAGACAGTAACTTTTGGTTACCATTTTTGTTTATTTGGCAGGAAGCATTTTTTGTGAAATTGTCTTTATAGAAAAACAATTTTTAAGATTTTTAAATAGTGCCAAATATTGCAGATTCTTGACATTATTTTTTTGGTCTCCTATGAAGGACCAAGAAGTTTCACAAAAGGAAGAGAGACCAATCCATGTTTCCTGTTGAGTATGTGATAGGTTAGAAAGTAGGGATTTTGCAATACTTTTCTTGGAATTCTAGGATTCCCATTTATGTCTTTGATTTGGGAAACATTGAATCCCCTAAGGATGAAAATTTGTTGACATAATTCTTGAATCTCTGTTTTAAAATGAATGGTCATGTATTCCTTAGGTCATCACTGAGACAATCACTGAAAAGCTAGGTTGTAATTGCAGCTTGGAGTTTCGGAACATTTATAAAAATGCTAAGCTACTTATTGTGTTCCTTAGCCTCCCAGCAGTCCCGTCCAAGATCTCAAAACCCATTTGACATATATCTGTTTTATTGTATCATCCCATGTCTTATCAGTTATTTTTTGAAGTCACTTATACTGCTCAGTAAAACTTGTTTGGTCTAATAAGTCACTTTTTTTGTACTCATGTTATTATTTATTCATTTAACAATAGGAATCTACTATTTGCTAGGCCCTTGTCTAGATGCTGAACATAAAACTGTGAACAAAACAGACAAAATTCCTGACTTCATCAAGCTTACATTTCAGCAAGGGGAGACAACAAGGAGACAACAAAGAAGTAGATTGTATGACAAGGGTGAAGGCTAGGCTTACAGTTTTAAATAGGGAACTCAGGCAAGGCCTTATTTAGAAGGTATCATTTAAGCAAAGATTGGAAGGAGAGAATGAGCCACTCAGAAATTTAAAGGAGGGGGCAGGGAACAAAGAGAAGAGGATAGGGAGTGCAAAGGCAGAGAGAAGGAACATGACTGGAATGTTTCAGAAGCAACTAGTGTGGTTGGAATTGAGTAAGGGAAGAGGAAAAGAAGTGAAGACAGAGGGGCAAGGGTATGGGTAACCGAAGATAGGGCCTTGTAATATCATACTACATTGTACTAGGTTTAGATTTGGAGTAAGATTGGGAGCCATTGCAGACTTTTGGAAAGAATAAGAGAAGCAATACTGGAAACAGGAAAACTTAAAGAGGTCATCGAAGTAATCCAGACTAGAAATGATGGTCTAAATTAGAAGAGGTAGAGATGGTGAGAAATGTATAAATACAGACCCATATCTTTTTACCAAAAAGAAAATGGCAGGGTTTCAGCACCAATGAAAAAGGAGTGACACTCTCCCATTTGCCAAGGGAAGGCTAAGCCAACAAGAATGACTGAATTATCCCCCCTCTGAATATCTTTATTCAAGTATAATTGACATACATTATACTACGTATATTGCACAATTAGAGTCTTATAAGTTTTAACATGCCTGTGAAACTGTTCCCACAGTCAAGATACTGAACATACCCATTTTCTCAGAAATATCCTTGTGCCTCTTTGCAGTTCCTCTTCCTACCAGATGTGTTTTCTGTCACTAGATTAGCTGGCATTTTCTAGCATTTATATCGATGGAATTATATATCTGCCACCATTTTTTTGTCTGTATTCTTTAACTTAGCATAGTTATTTTGAGATTCACCATATTGTTTTATCAATAGTTCATTCCTTTTTTTAAACTCTTTTTATTGTGATAAAATATATATAAGATTTACCACTATAACTATTTTTAAGTATACAGTTCATTGGCATTAAGTACATTCACATTGTTGTGGAACTATGATCACTATTCATCTTCAGAATTTTTTCATCATCACACATTGAAACTTTGTACCCATTAAATAGAAACTCCCCATTCTCCTTTCCCTTCCCCTGGTGAATACTTTTCTACCTTCTACTCTCTCTAGGTCCCTCATGTAAGTGGAATCATGCAATATTTGTCCTTTTGTATCTGGATTATTTCACTTAATATAATGTCTTCAAGATTCATTCATATTATGGAATGTGTTAGAATTTCATTCCTTTTTAAGATTGAATAATATTCTATTGTAGGTATAGCCCTCATTTTATCAGTTCATCTGTTGGTGAATATTTGTTTCCAACTTCTAGCTATTGTGAATAAAGTTGTGGTAGACATCAATATACAGATATCTGTTTGAGTCTCTGCTTTAGGTTCTTTTGTGTATGTACCCAGAAATGAGATCAAATGATTATTCTATGCTGACTTTTTTGAGGAATCATTATCCTGTTTTGCACAGTGACTGCAGTATTTTATACTCTGAACAGCAGCTCACAAGGTTTTCTTTGTTTTTGTTTTTGTTTTTTGAGTTGGAGTCTCACTCCGTTGCCCAGGTTGGAATGCAGTGGCATGCTTCACGGCCACCCCAGTGTTGACCTGTTGGGCACCAGCGATCCTTCTGCCTCAGCCTTCCAAGTAGCTGGAACTACAGGCGTGTGCTACCATGCCTGGCTAATTTTTTGATTTATTGTAGAGACAAGGTCTCACCATGTTGCCCAGGCTAGTCTTGAACCCATGGGCTCAGGCAATCCTCTCGCCTCGGCCTCCCAAAGTGCTGGGATTACAGGCTTGAGCCACCGTGCCTGGCCTGCACAGGGGTTTTAAGATCTCCATATCTACGCTAACACTTAATGTTTTCTGTTTTTTGGATAATAGCCCTCTTAATAGGTATGAGTGTTATCTCATTGTGGTTTTGATTTGCATTTCCTTAACCATTAATGATGTTGAGTGTCTTACCGCGTTTCTGTTAGTCATTTTCATATATTCTTAGGAGACATGTCTACTTAAGTTCTTTGTCCATTTTGGAATTGTTTTTTTAAAGTTGTTGAGTCTTATAAGTTCTTTGTTTATTCTGTATATTCTTTGTATATTAATCCCTTATCAGTTATATGATTTGCAAATATTTACTCCAAGAATAGCTGAATGTTTAGTGATATATTAATGCAATGAGCAAAGGATAAGAGAACAAATTAGAGTGGAACAGACTTTATTGTCTATGACATTAATTGGGCATTTAACTTCTGTACTATTAAACAATATCATTCGTATTGATATTAGTTAGTGGAACCTTAGGCAAGTTGCATAAATTCTTTGTGACTCAGTTTTCTGATCTGTAAAATAGTGATGAGGAAAGTACCCAAATTCAGGGTTGTGAGGATTAAATACGTGTAAAGTGCTAAGAACATAACAGCAGTATTTAGGACATAGTAAGCATTCAATAAATGTCAGTTGTTTTTAGTTTTTATTAAAATTATACATTCACATTTTTAAAAGCCAAATATTTCCATAGGGTTTGTTAAGAAAAAACAGCAGTTATTAATATGCATGTCTTCTCATTTTCATTTTTATGGTGGCAATCATTTCTGCTCTTTCAGTTAATGCTTTTGATAGTTATAACATGCTTTTATTATTTTGAGCATTACATATTGGCTTCCTGATATGGAAGGTGAAGATTTACTTAGCTCCCTTTTTTCTCTCTGTTCACCTATACATGTACACTCTGCTGATTCCCCTATATTCCATATAGATTTATTATAGTTTTGATATCTGCTTTCAGCCTTTATAGTTATCATATACATGAAAATGCTATACAGAGCTTGTCATAAACTGTGATCAGTTTTCCTTTTCTTTTCAACGTTTCACTTTTTCTTGTAATAATAGTGGTCTTGAGTTTTGCATGTTTGTATGGTTTTCTACACAGTTATGACTGATTAAACGCCATGCTCTACCAGTTGTCTAAATCTCCTCTCTAGAACTTCAGAACCATCAGACATTTTGTCTGTTTTAATTTCTTAAAGAACCGTCTTCTAGAGTCTCCTCTCTCTCATCCTCTAATCTGGACTGGTTATGTTCTATGCCTGATGCACAGCTGTCCTGTTTTGTAATATCTTTTCATCATAATCCAGTGAATTCCCTTGACTTCTCTCTTTTATTTACTCTTCAGTTTCCTACATCCCATATCTTGCTGTCTCCTGATTTTTAAAAAAAATTTTATTTTGGTGAGGCATGTCCTACAATGATTTCTTGAGAAAGAATGCTTATGAAGCAAAAGTTTGAGACCTTGAGTATCTTAAATTATCTTTATTCTACTTTGAAATATGTAGGTACTTTGCATATGAAAATCTTATTATGAAATAATTTTTTTAGAATTTTGAAAAAATTATATTCATGTTAAGAATTTGATTTTTTTGGTAAGTGTTTATGTCACTTTTTCACGTTGGATAGTCATTCTATTTCACAGTGATTTTTAAAAATCTATTATACTGGCATTGTGGAGGCCTTTCAGTCTGAAATTCATGCCCTTCAATTGTTGGGCATTTTCTTGAATTACTTTGTTATTTCTTCCTCTCCAGTTTTCTCTTCTCTCTGGATTCCATGATTTGGATGTTGAACTTTCTGGACTCTTCCTCTAGGTTTCTTATTTATTCCCTTATTTTCAATCTTTGTTTACTTTATTTTAGTCTGATTTCTAGGATATTTTCTTAGCTTTATCTCCCAACCAAGCTATTGAGTTTTAATTATTGAACTATAACATACATCATAAACATACAGCTTGAATAATTGCCACAAAGTGAACATACCTGTGTGCCTAGCACCCAGATCAATAAACAAAACGTGTCAGTATCCTAGAAGTGTGCACTTCCAGTTTCTTCTCTATAATAGTAAAATGACTGCTAAGGCCATAGGTGAATAATTTAATGGATGTTTGAATTAGATTTGTAAGCATTTTAAAGACATAATTTTTGTCTTCATCCTTCTTTATATCTGCATGTAGTGTAAGTATTTCTTGCCTCAAATCAGTAAGGATTTGTTGTTCTTGAGACATTTGGACTATTCTACTTTGTGGCCACTGTCCAATAACTCTCTGATTTCTGCAACTGCAGTTTCTGTTTAGTAATAGGATTCTTTTGATAGCAAAAGCAGATTCTGGATCTAAAGAGGCCTAATTTAAAAAGGTTAGGAATCATCTCACTTAGTACTAAGACCAGGGGGTCTCACTGACTTCAAGTGGACCTTGTTTCAACAGTAATGGTATGATCAGTTTCCAGTTTCTTCCCCTTCATCTTTTGTCTATTCTTCAGCTCATTGCCACCAAACAACTGCTCCTAGCCTTTGTGGCTGCCCTCTTTTTGAGATTTGGTAAGGAGAGAAACTGGGTATTGGATGTGTACTTTGAACCTTGGATAAAGCTTTACCTGAAGATAGATGAACAAATGATGATCCTCTTTTGATTAACCCAGTTTGATTCTGGCCTTCTGTGTTATTTACAATGTAAGGGTTTCCTGTGAGTCTCTACAACTCTCTTTTTACCTTCCTCAGCTTACCCAAGTAATTATAGCCTCTATTGTTAGAAGCTCTGGTTTGGAGAATGTCTTGTTTGAGAAGTGTCTCTGCTTTCCTTTCCACATTTTATATTGTACTTCAGATAATGTAGTGATTTTGAAGCTTTAGCCAGGGGCCCCTAAAGCAATTTTTCTCTCCTTTTCCTACTTTCGATTTTCTCCCAAGTTCATGAAACATGATGTAATGAGGCTCTCCTATGTATGTGAATATTTTTATCTTAAAATTTTTTCCCCCAAATGCTTAATCTGAAAGCTGACAGAGCCAGACATCATGTTGAAGGGCTTTAGATTTTTCCATAAAGACTTTTCAATATTTTGCCTGAAATCTCAGAAAACTTATAATTAATTTTACAATTTATCTGTGTCAAGGGACTACATTTGTCCTGAATTGCTTGTTTCGAGGCATCTGAGAGCAGCTTCTTGTTATAGATTCTGAGCTGCAACTGATGAGTCCCACCATCCCCTTCAAACTTTTCTGAATTCTCCATTTTTTCAGACCATTCATTCCTCTGTGGCTGAGAAAGAAAATGCTCTGTGTCAGCAGCAGCTTGATTCCTTGTTCCTCACAAGCAATCAGGGAAAATTATTGCTAAATGGTAAAACTCTGCACAGAGGCTTCTCCTTGACTACCCTTTCTCTCCTAGGGATATAATCCTTCAGTGGTGTTTCCCAAATACTCTCTGGTTTCTACAGTATCCATCTACCATTGCTTTGGGAACCAGTCCAACAAAAGTATACTAAGTATGCACACAGAGGCTTGTGGCCTCCAGAGGGGTCATTCTGAAAGCAGATCTGACCTATGAAAATGTCTTTAGTGTCTGTCATTGTCCTCAGTATGTCTAGATTCTTTACTGTGATTCATAATACCCGCCATGTCCTGTTCTCTGCCCACTTCTCTAACCTCTTCTTTTGCAAGTCCATATCATCCATATGACATTCTTGCAACCCAGGATTGATTGTGCCCTTACACACACATCATGCCATTTCCCTCCAGGAATGTGTCTTCCCAATTTTGAGGTCTTGGATTATCACAAGTTCCCAATCTTACATTTTCCTTTTTCACCTTCTGTCTCCCTCCATTTAAAAAAAAAGTCTCAGACTTTGGAATGTCAAAGGTCAGCACTGGACAAATAAGGCATCATTAGGCTCTATATTCCAGCTGACCATCTAGAACTTTTGGGTTTCTCTTGCCTCAAGATAAGGGACATGGATAGGAAGGGACCTGCTACTTAATTAAGCCCGCCTAGATGTGTATGAGGGAACAGAGAAAGTAATTGCAAGAGTGGAAATCTCATATATCTTAGGTCTTAATATGGAATAGAGAATAAGAAATGAGGCTTTTTTTTTAGTGTGGTGATGATGAATATATACTTACATACGAGGGAAGTTCTTGACATACAATATTATGTATGTAATTAAAGTATGGTACCAAATTTTTTGCAATATGCTTTATTTGATAAACACTATAGTCTCTACCATCATATTCTGACTTCTCTCTTTGTTTCCTGTGTAGCAGGGGTTGCATACAGTTTTATGAAAGTAAACAAAATATCTGATAGCATTTATCCTTTATTAAATGAAATTAATTTTTTTTCAAAAATGAATTATCCTAAAACATTGAATTGGTTAATTTGGGGGGGGCTGGACATTTTAAACTTAATAGTCTTTTGGATTTTGTCACATCTTTTATTTATTTAATAGTTTGGTTAGTGGCCAGGCAAGATGGCTCAACCTATAATCCCAGCACTTTGGGAGCCCAAGGGAGAGGATTGCCTGAGCCCAGGGGTTCGAGACCAGCCTGGGCAATTTGGTGAGACTTCCTCCTACAATAAAATCACAAAAACTAGCCGGGTGTGGTGGCGTGCGCTGTAGTTCCAGCTACTTGGAAGGCTGAGGTGGAAGGACTGTCTAACCTCAGCAGGTTGAGGTTGCGGTGGCTGTAGTGTGCCACTGCATCTCCAGCCTGGGCAACAAGAGTGAGACTCCAACTCAAAAAAAAGAAAAGTTTGGTGAGAGCTGGGAATGCACCAGCCACACTGAGAACGCTGAAAATCTTTTCAATTTTACTGAAGTTTAAAGGCAAGTAGGAACCTGTTGCCTCTGCTTGTTTCCAAAATAGCATGGGGCAAGAGTAATCAGTTACAGTTGCTGTAGATAATTACA
This sequence comes from Cephalopachus bancanus, assembly GCA_027257055.1. Taxonomy (NCBI): domain Eukaryota; kingdom Metazoa; phylum Chordata; class Mammalia; order Primates; family Tarsiidae; genus Cephalopachus; species Cephalopachus bancanus. The sequence continues at coordinate 663,820 of JAPVLO010000415.1, forward strand.
AATTGATTTCATTGAGAATGTAAGAATACCATACTTAAGCAATAAAAATATTATCAGATATACAACCTTCCTCTCCCTACCCAACCCCAAAAGGGGAAAAACCGTCACCAAAACATCACTGTAATGAGCACATTTCAAAGGTGCTGGTTTTATGGGAGACATCAAGAAACAGATTGCAGTTGCTGCCTTTGATTGTTGTTCAGGACTTTATTGGTGCTAGATTGAGAAGAGTACCAGGATGAAAGATAGAGAGGAAAGTAGGCAACCAGCCTATTATCCTATAATTAGGATAACTTAGTAGAAGTCCACATGCAGTGACCTTAAAACTATCTGAAAGCCATGGTCTTTGTAGTTTTAAAATCTTTTTTTTTTTTTTGAGGTTAGATTATAGTCCCTTTCTCTCTTTTTCTCTTCCCCCCCACCTCCTCCTTCCCTTCCCCCTTCTCTCCCTTCCTCCTTCTCTCCCTCCCTTCCTCTTTCTCTCTTTTTTTCTCTTTCATCCCTTCTTCCTTCCTTCCTTCCCTCCTCCCCTCCCTTCCTTCCTCTCTATCTCTTTTCTCCCTTCTTCCTTCCCTCCCTCTCTCCCTCTCTCTTTCTTTCTTCTATGAATAGTCTTCAGTGATACAAGTGACATATGAAAAACCTTAAACTATTTCTATTATTTTTTCACGTACTATTTGCTGTATCTGTTGTCTTTGGTTATCACAAATATAAACATTCAGTTTTTCATGTTAGTATTCTTTTGCCAAATTGATCTGGATATCAGCTTTATATTGTATGCTATCATTTGTCTTGTTATACTATTGGATGTTAGTCATATTGCATCATTATTGTTTTATGCAGCCTGAGCATTTCGTCTCATATGGATAGACATCAGATCACAAATATCAAGACTTTAGAACAGGGGCAAATGTTTTCTGTAAAGGGCCAGACAATAAATATTTTTGGCTTTGTGGGTCCTATAGTCTGTGTCTTAGCTACTTTGATGTTTTGTGTCAAAGCAGCCATTTATGTAAATGAATGGCCATGACTGTATTCTAGTTAAACTTTATTTAACAAAAGCAGTTCACTGGACTGATTTGCCTGTGGGATCTATGACCAAGCTCTGGAGCAAGGTTCATAGACTTTGTTGTAGGGTCTAGGCAGGCAGGTACCGCAGATGAGCAAAGTGAAGTGACTGTCTGGGGTCTGTGACGAGCAAAGACCACATACCTTGTCTAAAAAGGGCAGCTGTTTCTTACCTATAGTGGCTTGTGATTGGCTTAGTATTACCTGATCTTGTAATTCAGTAATGGCTGAGGATTTGGATTTTTATGCAAAGTACTTTTGTCAGTTGCCAACTTATTTAGATTTGTTAAGGAAATATTGTACCTGTCAAGCTACACACCGTTGTGAGTTCTTTTCTGATCCACAATCTCTAGTTCAGCAACTTCTGTTATCTTCAAGTGTAACAATGTATATAAATATGAACTGCCTATAGAATGCCATCAGGCATGAATAGCAACTATCTAGTGCTGATGCTGCCACTAACCCTTCTGGTGCCCATGAGATCATGACATTCTTTCTTGCTAAGCCTGTAGAAAGTTTCAGAAGTCTTCTCTACCAAGGCTCAGAAAAACCACAACCAACCAATCAGTTGTGTCCCATGATATATAAGGTATTACTTTAGAGGATTAAAAAAAAAATGTTTTGTTTTGTTTTTTGGATTAACCTAGGAAAGGACTTTGGACTTTTTATTATTATATGAAATTATTCTTTAAAAAAATCTAATTAAAAGATGCTCTTAATTAAAAGTATTTGAGAAAACATGTATTAGAACAGCAATTATGAAAAAAGTAAGATTCTATTAATATGGCAGTATTAGATTTTAGATTCAAACTTAGGGGAGTGAAGAATATCCAAAGTAGGATGTGTCCTTAAAAGTCACTTAGCAGCATTCCTTTCTTGCAGAATCATGCACTTGAACTTCTGGCCTGTTCTTTTTCACCATACCTAGGACACAGTAATATGAATGAGTAGTTAAAAAGGAGAGTTGCATTTTTTCCTTTCTTTTCCTGCCTTTAACCCTTGTGTGCAGTTGCTGTAATGCAAGATGTTTAGAATTTAGGGATTCCGTGTATGGGTATATGCCATCTGGGATGTATGAACTTTTGAATTGTTTACGTAGTGTGTATACGATGCAACCTAAGTAAAACATGCTTTGTTGTCAATTATGATAGCATAAAACTTTGCATCTTTTTTGTCTCCTTCGTTACTTATTCTACCCTCTGCTAGTCTAAACACTTTTGTCTTTCAGGTTTGACCTTCTTTAGGTATTTGGCTCTAACTATTTATATCTTTATATTTAGATATTTATTTTTATTTTTATATCTAACTTGAACCCCTCCCTTCTTAAACTTCTTTAGCTTTGAGGACTGTACTACAGTGCCATGCTTTCTTAAGTTCTTTGGTTTAATTTTAGGTATTTTTGTTTTTTCTTTCAAAGTACAATAAGGACTGAATGGTGTGAACTGAATAATGTTTTGTTTAATCAAGGAATTAGTATCAGGGTTCATTGAATGCTTTCTATGTGCTGGTCACTACGGCTTGAGTTGTGGATTAAATAGAAAAATGAACTCTGCTTTTGAAGACCAGAGTCTAATACAGCAGTTTAAAGTCTGATGGAATTTAAATTTAAAATGTCCCCTTGGTGTAGTAATCAGTAACGAGCATCTGCAGTTCCACTGGAAGTAATGCTTCCTTGGGGCACAGCTCTTTGTTTCAGTCACTGATACACTGATAGATCCTAAGTGCTTGGCACAATGACCAGTACATACTAAGTGCTCAATAAATATTTATTTATTTATTTTTGATACCAGGCCTCGCTGTATCATCCAAGCTCGAGTGCAGTGGCATGATCATAGGTCACTGCAGCCTAGAACTCCTGGGCTCAAGGGATCCTCCCACTCCAGTAGCTAGGACTATGGCATGCAGCACCATACTCGGCTAATCTTATTTTATTTTTTCCTAGTAGAGATTGAGTCTTGCTGTGTTCTACTGGTTGGTCTTGAACTCTTGACCTTAAACAATTCTTCTGCCTTAGCCTCCCAAAGTGCTGGGATTCCAGGTGTAAGCCACTGCACCTGGCCAATAAATATTTCTTAAATGAACTTTTAAATATTTCTTAAACGTGGAGTTATTCCTGCAAGACTGTGATTATAGGCAAATCATAGTTTGTACCTTCTACTTCCTTTATGTGTGTCTTCCACTCTTATGCCCCAGAAAAGTCAGTCTTGAGTATCCTTCTAGAAATATTATATGTACTTTATTTTTTAGTATGAATTATAGCCTATTTTTTTAATTTTAAAAATAAATCAGGTCATTTCATATCATTGCCTAATCATATTATTTTTAGTGGCTACATAGTCTTTTATAATCTGGACATATCATACTTTGTTTAATCAGAAACCTCTTGATAAATATTTAAGTTATATCCAACTTTTTGCTCTTGTAAACAATACTACAATAAATTTGCTTGCAATGGTCATTTTATAACCCCTGAAGATAGGAATTTTAATATGCATTACTAAAAGTCGAATTCCTATAAGGGTCAAAGAGTTTAAACATTTGTAATTTTGGTAATATTGCCAAATTTTCCTCTACAACGAGTAGAAGTGTGCCATTTTGCTACACTCTTACTGCTAGAGTATTTTTCAAACTGATCTTTTCTGATTTGGGAGGTGAAAAATCTCTCTTATGATTCTAATTTACATTTGTGTGAATACATTGGAACAACTTCTTATAAGTTTATGAGCCAGTTTAATTTCCTTTTATGTGTTGTGCCTTTATAACATTTGCCCATTTTTTAACTTGTCTATTGATCTTTATTGTTAGGTAAGTAACTCTTTATATATTAGGAAAAACATTTCTTGGCTATTCTTGCTTGTATATACTTCCATGTGCTTTATGGAAGCAGCTTTTCTAGTTACCAACCCCACTCATTTAAAAAACAATCCTATTGTGTTTTTAAATCTTGATTGTGTCAAATTTCTAGATGAATTTGATAGAAATGTCATTTCCATAATGTTCAGTTTTATTTCCCAAGAAGCATGTCTCTACATCTGCTTAAATTTTTTGTATGCTTTTCAGTAGCTTTTTAAAGTTTTTCTTCATATAGACAATGCATGCGTAACAGTCTTACTAGATAATTTAATAAATGGGATGTTTGTTTATATTTTCAGAGGTTAATAATTACTGTGATTTAATTTTGTAGCTAACTTTTCTTAATTTGTCTGTTTTTTGAGATATATTTTTCCTCATTGATTTGTAGATAAATATATTCTCTGCAATTTTTTTTAAATTTAAAAACTTTTATATTTCTTATTTTGTCTAATTAGGGCTGCTCTGTTATATTCCAGAGGGCACCACTGTGTTGGCCATTCCTTTTAGAATAGTGATGATTCATTGTGGTGATAAAGAGCATCTTTTTCTAATTCTTAACTTTGGGAATGTTTCTAATGTTTCTTTTTTCTCTATTAAAATCTGATGCTGGTTCTGGGTTTGAGACAGAGCTACATTTTTATCATGTGAAGGAAGTAGCTATTTATTCCTATTTTATTAAGGTTTTTATCATGAAAGGATATTTATCAAATATTTATCAAATATTTTTGTGTCACCAGAGTGATGACTCATGATTTTTTTGTTTTGTTTTGATTTATGAGTTTGATGAATTTAAGTATAAGTTTTTACATATTCAGCTATCTTTGTATTCCCAGGATAAGTTCTACTTGGTCATGGAATGTTATTTTTTTAATATGCTGCCAATTTTTATGTATTTTATTTAGGAATTTTGTGTTGATTTTCAGGTATGAGATTGGTATGTTTATGCATACCTTTTAGGGTTTTCATACATATTTTTCTGTTTTCATGAAAAGAATTTGGAAACTTTTATTTTTCTATACTTTTAAACAATTTTCTTTTACCTTTCTTGGTATCAGTGGTTATTTACTCCTTATTTTATTTAAGGCTAGATATGGTAACTCAGTCCTTTAATCCCAGTGTTTTGGGAATCCGAACTGGGAGGATTGCTTGAGCCCAGGAGTTTGAGACCAACTTAGGCAACATAGTGAGACCTTGTCTCTACAAAAAGATGAAAAAAATAAGCTGAGTATGGTGGCATGCACATGTAGTCCTTGCTACTCAGGAGGCTGAAGCAGAGGGATCGTCTGAGCCCAGAAGGTCAAGACTGTGGTGAGCCATGATTGTGTCAGTGTACTCCAGCTTTGGTGACAGTGTAAGACCCTAATTCAAAAACAAAAAACCACGAAACTAAAGGTTTTTTGATGAAAAAATAAGTGACATGTTAAATTCATCCTAGAATGTCTTTTTAAAAAATATGACATAAAAGGAGGATATATTTCAGTTATCATCCATCTTTTATTAAAGTATCAATTATTTCTAAAATAATTATTGTAAAACCCAGAAGTTTATGTTAAACATTTCCTTTCTGATCACGTTCTTCTCTTTTGACAGGTCCTGAAGAGGAAAGCGAGGATGACTCTCATCTTGAAGGCAGAGATCCTGATACTTGGCATGTTGGTTTTAAGATCTCATGGGACATAGAGACACCGGGATTGGCAATACCACTTCACCAAGGAGACTGCTATTTTATGCTTGGTAATCTTAGGAGATTCAAAATTATATTGATGCCCTAGGGTCTAAATTTAGATTATTGGGTGTACATATTTTGAGTATGTTTTTTGAAATAAACTTTTTGAGTATTTTATATCAATAATGAAACCTCTTTATGAGAACATGTAACTAATTTTTTTTAGATACTGCTAAAGTTTTAAAAGTTGTTTTTCTTTTTAAGCATTTATGTAGTTCCCTAAATGTCCTAAACAATTTTCAGGGTTCTTCGTTAGAGCTTTTAAATCTGCCAAGTCAACTTATCAGTGATAATTTAAAAAAATACTTCCCTGTCTGTATAAGTTTTTAGTAGTGAGAGTTTTTTCTAGTTTTGAATTTGGTTTCTTCTCAGGAACAGCTGACCTCACAATGGGACTTTTCTCTTCACTTGTCATTCAGTTCATTAGGAAGCAATATTTCAGCTGTGGTTAGGCTAACCGAAGCTGTGGCGTTTGGGGGGCTGTGCTTTTTGCTTCTTTGTTTAAGTTTTTGTTTTTTGAGTTTCTACTTGTTTTCTGATGCACAGTGTACAAACAGTATTCTTTTTTACTCACAAAGCTTCTCAGGGTTTATTCTCTACTAGTTCTAATTTCAGGGTTTATCTCATTCCCAATTGCCTGGGGAAATCTACTCATATGTTGGTTTTGGAGACAGGAAGAACCAGCGTTCAAGCCAAGTATTTATGATAAGAGTTAATTTCCAGTTAATTGGGTATTTGTAGAGTCCTCTACATTCCAGGTACTGTGTAAGGTTCTAGTTGAGATTTTGGAGGTGGGTAATTCTTGGTCCTTGCCTTTTAGGAATTTACTGTATGGAATAGCTCTTTAGGCTATTGCTCATTGAGTGTTTTCCAAATCTCAGTGCTTTGCATTTCAGCTTCGAAGTTTTTGTCATATCCACACACTACTTAAACAATTATTTGCATACTCTTTCTCTCTAAATAAACTAATTTTTTAATCTTTCACTGAAATGAATTTAATTTAAAGGGAAATTTTTATACCACTATCTTAAATGGAAATCTGGCACAATTAGAAGTGTTTTATAAATATAAATCTAGAGAAACTAAAACAGTATTAAGTGTCTGTTACTTTTGTTTGCTAGATCCTGTGTCTGAGTCCTGTTTGTTGTTAAAAAGAGGAGATTAGTAACTGTTAGAGAGGTGTTACCCGTGTCAAGGTAACAATCTGAGACTTTCTCCTTAATGTCTGCAAGAAGGTTGGAAGATTGTTGTGGAGGGACTCCTTCTCCCAGTGTGATTCAGTGGAATTTAGTGTGTCTCTTTACCTCTTTTATTCTTCTCATGGGGTGATTCCTGTATTTGTTGAACACTTATCTAAGTAAGCCCTTCGTTTCTTGCCTTCCATTTCTATGCTGCCTTACAGTGTACACATCAGTTTCACAGAAGTAATCTCAATCTTCTTTGAGAAGAGAGATGACAGAGATTGCTCTTAATTCTCGCAAGTTCACTTAGTTACTATGAGGCAGAGCAGGGACCAGAATGGTTTGCAGTCTTCATATGCAGTGCTTTTCCCATTCTAAATGGGTTCATTTTGATCTGATTCTGATACACAGAAATCTCTCTGTGGGAATGTTTTTAGTGTTAAAAACATTATATTCTAAAGTTCCTATCCTTTCATTCAGTGTCAGTTATAGGTAAACATTATTTCATTCTTAATATATCACCCAAATGTGGACATTTGGCTTGAGACTAAATTAATAGGTATTAAATTCAACCAATAAATCACTTTCCTTTGGATACTTTGTTTAGGAGTTTCTATTAGCAATTTGCATCTTTAAAAGAAATGAAAGTCAGAATGGTGTCTTTTAAAATAACTATTATTTTTAAAAAATGTATAAAAGTAGTAAATTTACATTGTAAAAGTTCAGCTATATTCTATTATTTGATAACATCTGATGCGTTCTTCTCTGATTTAAAAAAGCAACATATGCTCATTGTAGAGAAAAGAAACCCCCGGAAAGTATAAAATGAAAGAAGAATATAAAAATCAAGTTCATGCCTGATTTAGTCTATTTCTTTTCAGCCTTTTTCTATACATATATGTGTCTGCAGTTTTAGTAGTAGTATGAATAAAAGCCACATTTATTGGGGACTAATGTCAAGAAGAAATTGAGGGTAAATTTATGTAGTTCCTTAGCCAAAGTTACACAGCTAGTAAGAAGCATGGATTGTATAATACCTTGTCACTTTATCTTACTTGGGGTCTGACACCCCATGTCAGGCAACCCCTCCCTCCCCCACATGGAGCCATCCTCATCCTACTCAAATGTGATTCCTGTTCTGGGCTTTTGTGCCCTTCTTGTCCCACCTCAGTGTAATTCCTCTGTCCCACCTAATGGCTTTATCACTAAATTGGTCAGGAAGGGAAGAAAAGAAGGAGATGACCATATTCTGTTTATTTTTCTTTTCCATTTCCTTTTAAAGTCACATTTTTCTTGGGGTTTAAGAAATGGATTAATAATAAAAATATTAAAAGTTGTATTATTCATTTGACTTACATAATATCATGAATATATATTGTAAAATATACATTAGGTCCCTTTAGCTATTGTGTGTGATAAACAGACTAACTTAGTGTTATTATTTTATAGGAGCAGATGTTCAAGATATAAAACCTTCTCCTGATTTCCCAACTCCTGTCTTTAGACATAGGTGGAATAGTTAGTATCCTATTGAACTGTGCCAGGCACAGCACAATGTACTCCAAAGTCTGCAATTAAAATATATTTTATTAAGGTATCATATTTGATTTCTAAAATCTAAATTCTTCCGTCTCTTCTTTTATAAAAATTAAAAAATTAAAAGCAGTATGGTCTCATGCTGCCGTTTCTCTTTTAAATCAAAAGTGCACAAGGAGACCCATGAAGGGACCTCAGCCCTGTGCTGATATCTGAAATCTGAACTTCATAGCACTTATGAAAAGGAAACAGTTTAGCTCAATTTATAATAATATATTGGTCTGCAGAGGAAGTACAGACTGAACCCTGCTGTCTCAAGTAAATACTCCAGGGGTGTCTGATGGGGAATGTGTCGGGTGCCTGTAATAAATCCACTGCCCATGGAAGTGAGTGAAGGCCCTGCTGGCAGCGCCTGAGGACACGCTTAACTGGGGTTGTCACGGTTTTACTTTTAAATTGGAATCTTTGCCCTAATCTCAGAGTTAGACATGACCAGATTTGCAAACAGATTTACAATTTTCACTAATTTACCAACCAGTACCTCAAAACACACTTAGAGAAAAAAATATACTCTGGTCTTTCTCAGAGTAGGATGATTTACTTTGCCACAGATGTTTTCCATAGACTGAATGTAACCAGGGAGTTAGGGACTTAAAAGTGGCTTGGAGACAAACTGGTTTGTTTTTTGTAGAACAGATTATACAGTTCAAGGGACATCAACACAATTATGTTCATTAACCAGGAGCTGGGTGTGGAGGTGAGATGTTTCAGAACAAAAGTGAGTGCTAGGTAAATGTTTGGGGCAAGCCCCCTTTTTCCCCCCTAGTTTATTATTATTATTTTTCACATGTCACTATTCATGACTGTGTCCCCTCTGCTCTCTTTTGTTTTCTTAAACCCAACTAAATCTCACTTCCAAATGTCTGTTGTTACTATAGCAATCAGCTGTTTCAAAGTCTCAGTTGCCAAGTCAAAATTCCACTGCAAAAAAGAAAGAAGCAATTTAAATTGAAATATATAGCTTTTTTTTTTTTTTTTTTGGGTTTTGCTTTACCTCACCAATAGTTTAGGGTAGAGGAATGAAGAGACCATGGGATTTTCTGTCAGTCGAACAGTTTCCAGACTCACTGCAATATCTGTCGGCTATGTGTTGTTAGCTGCTTTCTCTGTAAACTGGGTGCTTAATGATATTTCTACCCCGGTGTTTTTGTGAGTACAAATAAGAAGGTATATGGGAAAGTGCTTTGCAAACTAGAATTTGAATGTGCAGACATATTGTGAAGATTGAGACTTGTGCCACCGTGTATTGGTGAGCAACTGAGGTGTGTGATAGAAGAATGTCGAATGCTGTGTTTTATCCTGCTTCGTGCTTGAAGTTTTGTCAGCCTTGCACTGTTCTATATTTATATCTGACAAACAAAGAAACTACACGAAAGGGAAATCTCACCAATTGATTCTTAAGGGGGAGATGAATTAACAACACCTGACCATTGGTGAATCAGAGCCCAGTGGTAATCAGTCTTACTTTGGTTGAGTCTGACTTTACTTATAGAGCAGTTTTAAAAAATAGATTAAGTTCACCTTCCTTGAAGTGCCTATGGCTTAGGCAGTAAGACGTAGAGCACTGTGAATGTTTGATGTGGTCTAACCCCAAAATATGCCATGCTTTTATTTTTTGAGTCAAAATGGCCACTCTGTAGTCCCGTGAGCAGGAAGAACAGAAATGCCTCTCGGGGGTTTAAATTCCCTTAACTGGGGGCTCCCTTGGGACTTAACTTGGAAACTGTGTTATCTTTGTAAATCCTCCAGGTGTCCCTCAGTCTTGCCCTGATTTAGACATTTTATTCATAGGCAAGGGCTTTTGTTATTTCTTCCTCTGACCCCATTCCCTTCCTCCCCTAAACTCTGACTGACCATCTGAAGTAAAAAGTACATATAATTTATGGCTTAATCATAAATTTAAAAATACTTATACTTTATTACCTCTCATGGGTCTTGAAATGTAGGTGCTATGTTCTGCTTTCTGCCGAGGCAAGGTATAATACAGAAACAGCAATAAATTATAACTTCAGGCTGCAGTCAGTAAGTTGAGGAATTGCCATTTAAGTGGAAAGTGCTTGAACAGCCAAATGAACACCTGTCATGTTTATTTTCACTTTGAAAAGTAGAAACATGACAGTATAGTTTCAACTGCTTGTCCAATATGAACTTCTAGTGTTCTTGCTATCTTCTCAGCAACTGTACTATTTGCTTCTTTTGTTCATTTTTTTTTTTTTTTTGGTATGGATGAGGATGTTTCTCTCTACTCCTGAAATTTTAACTCAAACATATACTCATAAATGCTGACATTCTCAAACTTGTACTTTTTGACTTGATACCTGAATTTATTTTTATTTAGTAGAATTAGGGAGAGGGCCATGCCTTGTGGAATTTGCTCTGAGGATAGGGATCTGAGTATGTTCCCAGGTACTTGAAAGGCTTTCCTTCTCTCTTAAACTTTCTTTGTGCATTCAGGCATTTGCTCTTTTCTGTATCATTTATGTCTTGAACTTTACCTGAGATGCGTGCGATGAGTGCCTACTGAGCGTGTACTGTGCTACAAGCTTTGATGTATTTTGTTTACTCCTCATTACGTGACTATCAGGTAGTAATCCTCTCACTCCAGCACTCATTGTTTTCCAGAAAAGGAAATTAAGAGGGATTGATTGCTAATGGGTACAGGGCTATAAAATTTCTCTAAAATTAGTTCGTGGGTGATTGTTACATAACCATGTGAACATACTAAAATACATTGAATGAATATACTTTGCGTGAATTGTGTGGTATGTGAATTAGATCTTACTAAAACTCTTTTCAAAAAAGAAGCTGAAGCTTAGTGTGGTATGATACCTTGTTAAAGGTGACATATCTGGTGAAGCTTGTGTTTAAATCTAAATTTTTCTGAGACCAAAGCTGTTCTTTCTTCCACTGACCCACGCTATCTCTACTAATTATATAGTCATGATATCCTTTTTCATTAAAAGTGTAGGAAAAAATGACTTGAACAAGCAATGGATGAATATGCATGTATTCTCATTCAAACATTTTGGAACTAAATAGAGTAAAATGTGGAAGTTCTGTTTTACTTTGCTCGTCTATCAGTCCTATTGTAAGCATTTATGTGTAGTTATGTTGATATGCTGCTTTTTAAAAAATACTAAATTGGGCTTTATTATACATGTTGCTATAATGTTTGCTTTTTTACTTAATGTGCCCCAGGCATTTTTTTCATGTCATGACCTCATTCATTTTAGTATTATTGTTATAAAAATAATTCATATACTAGTTAATAAAAATTCAAACAGTTGAGAAAGACCTAAAATGGAAAGTGAAAAACTCCATTTACCTCCAAGTTTCATTCCTTAAAGGTTACTACTTTTCACTGTATTTGCATTTTGTTCTTCGACATAACTCTTAATCATATGCTTATACTGTACTTCTGTTTCTTTATCTAACTACCTTAAGTACTCTTGGTTGTTTATCCACTAAAAATAATGGAATTAGCTTTCTTACACTATCTCTCATTCTTGATAAATTTTGCTAGTTAACATTAGCTTTTTTTTTGGATTGGAATTAGAGCGAAATTTTATTAACACATGTCAGACTTTTATTTATGCTAACACATACATAGAAAAGTAATATTTATCACTGTGCCAAGGGATTTACATTTTTGGGGGTGTTTTAAAGTTTATTTTAAAATTTTGGGGTACAGTTCAGGGTTAGGTGTACAAATATTCATTGTGAAGTTACCCTTGTTGATGAGGTGTGCCCCCCCTTCCCCAGGCAGTTTCCCACTACTGCCAATCCCACCTTCCCACAGCTTTTTTTCTTAATTGATTATCTTTAGAACCAATTTATAGGTAACTTCTCTTGATTTGATATGCAAGATGAGGAATTAAACTTCTCTTTCAGCCATATCATTATTTTGACATTTTTGAGGTCTATAACTTTACATGTAGATCTGTAATTTTTATAAGACTAGCTTTCTCTATAGGTTGATCTGAAATTTGAATGCAAGTACTATACTATATAAGTGTTGACTGCAGAACCAGATAGAATGAGTAGATAAACAGAACATGTAATCTGCTGTAATCATTAAACTTGTGTCAATTGATAAGGAATATTGCAAATGTCAGGTCAAGATTTTATATTTCATAAAAGACTCAGAATCTTGCTACATTTTAGCTTGCTTTGTATTTGGACCATGACTTTATGTGTAACTTTCTCTACTTGTAATTTATAATTACCTTTATTTGTTCTTTATTCTTATTGATAGAAGCATGCTTTAGTAATGTTTCTATGTCATTAAATATTTTGTCATTAGATATTTTGTAACATGACTTGTTAAATGTTTGATAAATACTGCCTTCTTCAAACCCCATCTTGCACAGTTATCATACTGGGCTTTCTTCTCAAAGAGCACTTTAACCAATTCTGTTTTCACTTGGATCTCTTGTGTTTCTCTTTCCTAGAATTTTCTAAAAATCCTAATATATTTTAGATTCCAAAAGTTAAGGATTGTTTTAGCTTTGTATCTGCTGTAGCACCTAACACAATATTTTGAACATGCAGATGCTTACTTAGCGATTATTGGACTAATGAGTGAATAAATGAACCAAAGATGGGATTTTTCATTTCATGGTTATATACCTTGGTCATACAGGCAAAAGGAAATATTTATTCTGTCCTTAAAAACTCTTTGCTTGGAAAGGGTTTTAAGTCCCTCCCAAACAGATGGTCATTCACCTAGTACTCGGAGATCACCAGGGACAGAGTTTGGAATCTTTCATGGTAGCCTATTCCTTTACACAGTGACTCTTGCTTTATTATCTTATATCTAGTATAAATAACCATGTGACCTCATGGAATTTTGTAAGTTGACAATATCTGGATCAGTCTGCATTCTCTTCTAAATCTTTTTAAAGAAAACCAAGTAAAAATAGTATGTTGATTACTTTTAAGCTGAGGATGGATGTTTTACTATGAATTTTGAGATATTTCTTTTATCTTATAGTTCATTCAATTAGAGTCACATTGTATTAGGGTAATTCTGCCTCTGGCTTAGATAAGCGAAATTTTTCTCATTGGCTAGTAGTCTTAATATAACTTCTTTGACTGTCTATGTATAAAATATAATTTCTAAAAGCATGAGCCATAGAAAATATTTTTTAGGTCTTTAATCAGGTTGTATATCCTGTGTATATTATTTGACACTTCTGTAAAAACCGTGGAAGAATGACTGTGAACAATCTTCTTTCAGTTGATTTTTTTTTGAGTTGGAGTCTCACTCTGTTGCCCAGGCTGGAGTGCAGTGGCATGCTCGTGGCCACCGCAGCCTCAACCTGCTGAGCTCAGCCTTCCAAGTTGCTGGGAACTATAGGCATGCGCCACCACGTCCGGCTAATTTTTTTTTTTTTTTTTTTTTTTAGTTGGAGTCTCACTCTATCGCCCAGACTGGAGTGCAGTGGCCACTCCCGGCCACCGCAGCCTCGATCTGCTGGGCTCCGGCGATCCTTCCGTCTCAGCCTTCCGAGTAGCTGGAATTACAGGCATGCGCCACCATGCCTGGCTGATTTTTTGATTTATTGTAGAGATGAGGTCTCGCTGCCCAGGCGGGTCTCGAACCCGCGGGCTCAGGCAATCCACTTACCTCAGCCTCCCAAAGGTGCGGGATTACAGGCTGAGCCACCGAGCCCGGCTCCGGCTAATTTTTTTACTTATTGTAGAGATGAGGTCTCACCAAGTTGCCCAGGCTGGTCTTGAACCCATGGGCTCAGGCAATCATCTCACCTCAGTCTCCCAAAGTGCTGGAATTATAGACGTTAGTCATTGCGCCTGGCTCAGTTGATTCTTATTGAAGGTTTGAACTCAGGACTAGCTGAGTAATGTGTTTGACTTTCCTGATTCAGTGAGTCCCAACAGCAGGTTTCAAGGTCAGACTATATACCTCATGCAGGAAGATTCATTAGACTTTGTTTTCTGAATATCTTGGTTTTTTTAAAAGATAAACAGTCTAGTCCTTGGTTAATTCATTATAGTGGTTTTATAGTCTGTCCTATAATTGGTTAGGGTATAAATCTTTTCCCTTTTTTTGTTCACACTGCTGTCTCCACCTTGCTGTGTTTGTCCCTTTATCTGGTATGTGTGTAATGTAGTATAGGCTCTTAAGTGAGCCTGTACTATATTATATATAGTTTTAGATTGCACAAAGCACATATTTGAACATATCTATTATGTTCAAAAGCCTTGAACATAATAATAACTTACCACATATTTGGAGAGAGCATCCTTTTTTCCTCCCCAGGTATTCGCCAGAAACCATAGATATTTTTCTCAGTTGCGAATGGAAAGTTTGTGAGATAAGAGTAAATAAAGAGGGAAGTCAAAAGATATAGGAAGGAGCAGAAATGAGAGGTTTGAGTGACTTCTTTTGTTTCATTCATTAACTTTAAGTGGAAAGTTGTGGCCCCCACAGTTCACTAGAACTGTGGGCAGAAATGATGGATCTGCATATACAAAGGGGGAAAGGAGAAAACTACTTCAACTATTTTGACAACCCAACCTCTGTCCTTTCTCATCTTTCTATTTCCTCAACCGCCATGCCCTGTGGTCTCTTGGGAAGAGTTAGGAGTTGGAAGAAGAAAAAGGAAGGGTAGCATTTGCCAAAGCGATATTGAAGATCTTTTTGCATATTTAGAACACAAAAATGAATTATTAACCTCAAGAATCTATTCTCTTCAAAGCCCCAAAACAAACTAAGCATTCCACAAAAGTTAATTTTAAAAAAAGAAAGAGACAGGGGAAGCTATGTACCTTGAGGTGATCTTTACCTCTGTACTTGTTTTTATAAAAGAGTTTTACTCCCATAGAAAATTATATTTAGGAGAAGATTTACAAAACTAACCAAAGCTCTTACCACCTTCACTGATGGCTGTGTGCCATCTTATTTATCTGGTGAATGAATACCTCTTTTCTAAGAATCTCTTCATTGAACATTTTCATTTGAAGCTTTAAAACATAAAGATACTTAAAAAATTTTGTATTGCTAAGTACAAAAGTAATATCACCGAAAGATTCAATTGGTTTTAAGATGTATTCCAATTTCAGATATGTGAAATACGAAGACAAATGTATACCTTGGAATTGATGAAATATGGCTATGCTCATTATAGAGGATTTACAAACTATAGAAAAGTGTAAAGAAGGCTTAATATTATTTATAACTATTTGGACTAATTCCTGTTAGTGTTTTTTATTTTTATAAAATTAATATCATATTATTAAAATATTTTGCCTCTTTTTCCCCAGTACTTTTATATTTTCAGCATTTTTTTCTTATTAAATAATCCTTGAAAATGTGATTGTTAACAACTGGTTTAAAAGTTAATCTCTTACTTTCAAGCAAGATGGCAGAACAGGAATTTTCAGCACTTGTCTCCTTGCTGAAACATCAATTTGAACCATTATCCATGTGCAAAAATACCTTTAAAGAGCTAAGAAATCCAGGTAAAAGTTTACAGTACCTGGGTGCAGCACAGAATTAAAAGAAAACACATTGAAGAAAGTAGGAAGGACAGTTTCAAATTACCTGATTCATGTCTCCCAATCCTGGGCAGCACAATGTCAAGAGGGATACCCTTTATGTGGGGTAAGGAGAATGAAGTCAGTACCCAGTTTCTCTGTGGACCAGGCAACAGGCCCACCCCAGTGAACCCTAGTGGTAGGATGAACTCGTAGACCAAGGCTCCCAGCTGGTTTCTGCAGACCCAGACTCCAGGCCTACCACAGCACCTGGCATGCCACCATGGATTCAGGCTCCCCATCAGCTCTTGAGGCCTCAGGATTAAGACCTGCCATTATGGACCCAGTCTCCAATGGACCCAGAGTCCAGGCCTACCACACTAGATCCTGGTAGTGGATTGACAAACATGTACCCAAACTCCAGGCCTTCCTCTATAGACTTAAGCTTCAGATACATGCTAGCAGCAGGATCACCCTCTTGGACCCAGTTGCGAGGCCTGCCCTAGTAGACCCAGGACCTGGGCTCATACAAACAGGCCATATTTCCAGGTGGGTCCTTGTGGACTCAGGAGGCAGACCCACCCAGGTAGAGCAAAGCTCTGTGCCTTCCCCACTGGATGCAGGTTCCAGGCCCATCTCAATGGCCCCAGGCCCTAGGCCTGACTGCCTGTTGATCCAAGCACAAGACCAGTCTACCTGAGGACTCTAGCAGCAAGCCTGCCCATGAATTCTGCTAGATAGCCCACCCATAGTCTTTGAATAGGCTGACTAATGAAGAGATTTCCCTGCTGAAGCTATTCTGTAAAATCTGGAAGAGGTTTCTACTTCTTCAGAAGTGCAGACATTAAGATAAGACCACAAGATCATGAATAATCAGGAAACATGGCCAAGGGAGCAAAATGAAACACCAATAATTGACCCCCAAGAAATGGAGAGCTACAAACTATCTGATGGATGTAAAATACTATAACTGTTTTGAAGCCCTGTGTGTGTGTGTGTGTGTGTGTGTGTGTGTGAGAGAGAGAGAGAGAGAGAGAGAGAGAGAGAGAGAGAGAGAGAGAGAGAAAGAA
This sequence comes from Cephalopachus bancanus, assembly GCA_027257055.1. Taxonomy (NCBI): domain Eukaryota; kingdom Metazoa; phylum Chordata; class Mammalia; order Primates; family Tarsiidae; genus Cephalopachus; species Cephalopachus bancanus. The sequence goes on from JAPVLO010000415.1 coordinate 680,814, forward strand.
AATACCATATCCAGCAAGGCTGTCCTTTAGAAATAAAGGAGAGATAAAGATTTTCTTAGACAAACTAAAGCTGTGAGAGTTCTTCATCTCTGGACCTACCTACAAGAATTACTAGTTAAAATGAAAAGATCCTTAACTAACAACATGAAAACATATGAAACTAAAATTCACTGTAAAGGTAAAAATATACCTTATGAATACTCTAATACTGTAATCATGGTACATAAACTGCTTTAGAATTTCATATCAAAATTTAAAAAATATTTTAAATATTGCTACAGTAGTTTCTAATGGATACACAGCATGTAAATTATGACATAATAAAATGTGAGGGGAGAAGATAAATTATAGAGTTTTTACATGCAGTCGAAGTTAAGTTCTTAGCGTAAAGTAGACTATTATTACTATAAGATGTTTTATGTAGGCCTCACAGTAACCACAAAGATAAAGCATGTAGTAGATACACAAGAGGTGAAGACAAAGGAATCAAGTCATACCACTACAGAAAATCACTAAAACGTAAAGGAAGACAGCAAAAGAAGAAGAACAAATGAACTACAAAAAAAAAAAAAAAAATTAAAAAAATGAAAATAGTAAGTCTTTACCTAACCAGCAATTACTTTATATGTAAATGGATTAAGTTATCCAATCAGAAGACATAGAGTGACTAAAAGAATTGTTTAAAAAACATGAAACTATGCAGCCTACAAGAAACACACTATGACTAAGGATGCATAGGCTGAAATTGAAGGGATTGAAAAAGATATTTTATGCAAATGGCAACTGAAAGAGAGCAGAAGTGACTACACTTTGTCAGACAAGATAGACATTTAGTCAAAAACTGTCATATGGACCAGGCACGGTGACTCAAGCCTGTAATCCCAACACTTTGTGAGGCCAAGGCGAGAGGATTGCCTGAGCTCAGGGATTTGAGACCACCTGAGCAACTTAGTGAGACCTCGTATCTACAATAAATCAAAAAATAAGCCAGGCATAGTAGTGTGCGCCTGTAGATCCAGCTACTTGGAAGACTGAGGCGTAAGGGCCTCTTGAGCCCAGCAGGTCAAGGCTGCAGTGGCTGTGAGCATGCCACTGCACTCCAGCCTGGGCAACAGAGTGAGACTCAAACAAAAAAAAAAAAAGCAAAAACAAAAAAACCCCAAAACGATAACAGTCATTATATAATGATAAAGTTATGGTTAAATTTATCAAGAGGATATAACAGTTGTAAATACAATCGACTGTTGAACAACTCAGGTGTGAACTGCATGGGTCACTGTATATACAGGTTTTTTTCCTTTTATTTATTACACAAACACAGATTGAAAATGCAGTATTAGCAAGCTGCCAAACCTGTGTATATGGATGGTCAACTTTTCATACATGCAGATTCTGCAGAGCCAGCAGTGAGACTTCAGTGTGTACAGATTTGGGTATACATGAGCAGACCTGGAACCAATCCCTTGCTATAGCAAGGGACGTTGGTATCTTTGCACCTGCTAGTGACACCTAAATATATAAGGCAAACATTAAGAGTACTGAAGAGAGAAATAGTAATATAATAGTAGATGACCGAGCTTGGTGGCTCAGCCTGTAATTCCAGCGCTTTGGGAGGCCGAGACAAGTGGATTGCCTAGCCCGCAGGTTCGAGACCAGCCAGGGCAGCTTGGCGAGACCTCGTCTCTACAATAAATAAAAAATTAGCCGGGTGTGGTAGCGTGCACCTATCGTTCCAGCTACTTGGAAGGCTGAGGTGGAAGAACCGCCAGAGCCCAGCAGGTCGACGCTGGGGTGGCTGTGAGCATACTACTGTACTTCAGCCTGGGCGATGGAGTGAGATGCCAACTCAAAAAAAAAATAGTAGGGTAAGTTGAGTACCTCACTTTCATCAATCAAGAGATAATCCAGACAGAAAGTATGCAAGGAAACAGCAGTCTTGAACAACACCATAGACCAAAAGAGCCTAGCAGACATATACAGAACATTCCATCCTACAGCAGAACAATGCACATTCTTTTCAAATGCCTGTGGAACATCCTCAAATATGTTAGGCCAGAAAACAGTATTAACAAATTTAAGAAAACTGGAATCATATCATGTACGTTTTTTTTTGTTTGTTTTTTGTTTTGTTTTTTACCACAGTGTCATAAAATTAGAAATTAATAACAGGAGGAAAATTGGAAAATCTACAAATATATCGAAATTTTCCTGAACAACCAGTTTGTCAAAAGGGAAATAAAAAACTATTTTGAGACAAATGAGTGTGGAAGCACAACATTCCAAAACTTATGAGACATAGAAAAAGCAAAAATAGACATATGGGATCAAACTATAAAGCATCTGTACAGCAAAGAAAACATCAATAGAACTTACATATTTTGTGAGTAGATCTTAAATGTTCTTAGTGTGCACACACACAAACACAAAAGGTAACTGTGAGGTAATGGATATGTTAATTAGATTGATTTGGGTAATTACTTCACAATGAATGTGTATATCTTACATTGTAAATATGTAATATTTTTCTTTGTCAGTTATATTTCAGTAAGCTTCAAAATTTTTTTAATTGACAAAAAATTCTCTACCTTTGTTATTCACTTCTTTTTTTGATATTACATGTATTGCTGTAGTGAACATCCTTGTACATATATCTTTATTTCTATAGGAAAAATTGTAAGAAGTGGTGTGCCTTAGTTAGGAATTAGGGTGTGGACATTTAAAAACTGTGCATATCCTATTGCAGACTATTATTCCAAAAGATTGTTTTCAATTTACATTCCCACCTGCAGTGTGTGATCATTGATTAATTCCATCAACTTACTTTCCTGTAGTCTAGACAATGCTAGGCATCACAATTTTAAAAAATTGATGTGTGAAAATAACATGCTTCAATTTTTAATTTGTTTATGAGGTTGAACACTTTTTAGTTTTTTTTTTGGCCATTTGTATACTTCTTTCTGTAAATTTTTGGTTGATTGTATTTTGCCCATTTTTTTGTTGAGATGTTAATGTTTTTATTTTTAACACTTACTTTATCCACCCTTCTGCCCACTTTCCAGGTATTATATATTTTTTATTTTTTCACTATATTTTAAATATTTTATTATTTTAGATTCGGGGAATACACATATGTATTTGTTACATGGATATATTGTGTAGTGGTAGAGATTGGGTCTCAGGTGCCCCTTTCCCCATGTAGTGAACATTGTGCCCCATAGGTAGTTTCTGAACTATAACCGCCCTTCTGCCTCCCCCGTTATTGGTGTCTCCATTGTCTATAATTTCCATCTTCATGACTGTTTAACTCCCACCTATGAGTGAGAACATGTGACTTTAGAGTTTCTGTTTCTGAGTAAGTTTATTACGGATGATGATCTCCAGCTCCACCCATGTTGCTGCAAAGTACATGATTTCATTTTTTCTTCTTATGGTTGCATAGTATGTCATGGGTGTACATATATCACATTTTCATTATCCAGTTATCAGTTGATGGGCATTTAGGTGGATTCCCTGTCTTTGCAGTTTTCACTTGTGCTTCGATGAACATGTGGGTGCAGGTGTCTTTTTTATATAGCAACCTCTGTTCTTTAGGGTAGATACCTAGTAGTGGGATTGCCTGGGTCAAATGATAGATCTACTTTTAGTTCTTTGAATAATCTTCATACTGCTTTCCACAGAGATTTTACTCATTTACACTCCCACCAACAGTGTGTAAGTGTTTTTTTCCTTTTCTTTGCATCCAAGCCAAGTGTTTTTTTCCTTTTCTTTGCATCTATTGCTTTTTCTTTTGTTATTAATTGCCATTCTGACTGGTATAAATTGGTATCTCATTGTGGTTTTTAATTAACATTTCCCTGATAATTAGCAATATTGAGCATTTTTTCATATGTCTGTTAGCTATTTGTATATCTTCTTTTGAGAGATGTTTGTTCATGTCTTTTGACCACTTTTTAATGGGATTGTTTGCTTTTTTCTTACTGATTTGTTTGAGTTCTTTGTAGATTCTGGAAATAGTCCTTTGTCAGATGTATAGCTTGCAAATATCTTCTCCCATTTTGGTAGGTTGCCTGTTTGTTCTGTTGATTATTTCTTTTACTGTGCAGAAACTATTTAGTGTAATTAAGTACCACTTATTTTTTTTTTTATTTGCATTTGCTTTTGGGGTTTTAGTCATAAATTTTTTGCCTAGGCTGATGTCCATAAGAGTTTTTCCTAGGTATTCTTCTAGTATATTTATGGTTTCAGGTCTGACATTTAAGTATTTAATACATCTTGAGTTAATTTTTGTATATGGGGAGAGATAGGGATCAAGTTTCATTTTTATGTATGTAGCTATTCAGTTTTCCCAGCACCATTTGTTGACTAGGGTGTCCTTTTCCCAGTGTATGTTTTTGTCTACTTTGTCAAAGATCAGTTGATTGTAGGTATTTGGTTTATTTCTAGATTCTCTATTCTGTTACACTGATCCATGTGTCTGCTTTTTGTATCAGTACCATGCTGTTGTGGTTCCTACAACCTTGTAGCATAATTTGAAGTAAGGTAATATGATACCTCCAGTTTTATTCTTGGTGTTTAGGATTGCTTTGGCTATTCTGGCTCTTTTTTGGTTCCATATGAATTTTAGGATTGTTTTTTCTAATTCTGTGATAAATGATGTTGGTAGTATGATAGGGATTGCATTGAATCTGTAACTTCCTTTGGGTAATATGGTTATTTTAATAATGTTAATTCTAATTCTTGAGCAGGGGATGTTTCTCCATTTGTTTGTGTTGTTTGCAATTTCTTTTGTCAGAGTTTTGTAGTTCTCCTTGTAGAGATCTTTTACCTCCTTGGTTAGGTATATGCCTAGGTATTTTAGCTTTTTGATTGTTATTATAAATGGAATTGGGTTTTTAATTTGATTCTCAACTTGGTCACTATTGGTGTATAGCAGCGCTACTGATTTGTGTGTGCTGATTTTGTGTCCTAAAACTTTACTGAATTAATCAAGTCCAAGAGTCTTTTGGAGGAGTCTTTAGGTTATCTGGATATAACATTATATAGTTGGCATACAGAATTACTTTGATTACTTCTTTTCAAATTTGGATATCCTTTATTTCTTATTCTTTCTTGACTGCTCTGGCTGGGACTTCCAGTACTATGTTGAATAGTAGTGATAAAAGTGGTCATCTTTGTTTTTTTCCAGTTCTGAGGGGGAATGGGTTCATCTTTTCTCCATTCAGGATGACATTGGCTGTGGGTTTGTTGTATATAGCTTTTACTATTTGGAGGAATGTTCCCTTTATGCCTGTTGTACTGAGGGTTTTCATGAAAGATGCTGGATTTTATCAAATATCTGTACCTATTGAAATGATCATATGATTTTTGTTTTTAATCCTGCTTATATAGTGTATCACATTTATTGACTTGCATGTGTTGGGCCAGTCTTTCATCCCTGGGATAAAAGCCACTTGGTCGTGGTGTAGTATTATTATTTTTTTATGTGCTTTTGAATTCAGTTGGCTAATATTTTGTTGATGATTTTTGCATCTATGTTCATAAGGGATATTGGTCTATAGGTTTCTTTTTTGTTGTGTTTTTTTCTGACTTTGGTTTCAGAGTGATATTGGCCTTGTAGAATGAGTTAGAGAAGATTCTCCCCTCTTCAATCTTGTGGAATAGCTTCAGTAAAATTGGTACCAGTTTTCCTTTGAAGGTCTGGCAAAATTCAGAAGTCCATCAGGTCCTGGACTTTTTTTTGTTGGGCTACTTCTGATTACTATTTCAGTCTCACTACTCATTATTCGTCTGCTCAGGGTTTCTATTTCTTCCTTATTTAAGGTTGAGGAGTTGTATGTTTCTGAGAATCCATTTCCTCTAGATTGTCTAGTTTGTTTGCATACAGGTGTTCAGAATAGTCTCAGATGATCTTTTGAATTTCACTTGTGTCAGTTGTAATGTCTTCTTTTTCATTTCTGATTGAGCTAATTTGAGTCTTCTGTCTTCATTTGTTAATTAATGTGACTAGTGGTCTATCAATTTTGTATATCTTTTAAAAGAACCAACTTTTAATTTCATTGATCCTTTGTATTTTTTTATTTCAATTTTTATTTAGTTTTGTCCCATTCTTCATTATTTCTTTTATTCTGCTAGCTTTGGGTTTGTTTTGTTCATTTTTTTTAGTTCCTTGAGGTGTGTTTTTAGGTTGTTGATATATGATCTTTTAGTCTTTTTTTTTCATAATCAATATTTTTTATTATGGTTTTGTAGGGTACAATTAAGGGTTAGGTGTGCAATTATGTTTCATTCAGGCACCCTGTTGATAAGAGGTGTTTCCCCATCCCCAGACAGATATTTGCTACTGTTAATCCCATCTCTCTCCCCCTCCATAGTTTCCCAGTACCGTCAGTCATTTTCTTATAGTATTACATTGGATGTTCAAGGTCCATTATATGAGTGAGAACATGTGATACTCGGATCTTTGTTTCTGTGAGAGGTCACTCAGTATTATAGACTCTAGTTCCATCCAGGTTGCTGCGAAATTCATGATTTTGTTCTTTTTTATGGCTGCGTAGTATTCCATCGTGTATATGTACCACATTTTTTTAATCCAGTCCTCTTTTGATGGACAGCATGGTTGTTTCCAGGTTCTTGCTATTGTGAACAACATTGTGATAAACATACGTGTGCAGGTATCTTTTTATAGAGTGATTTGAGTTCTTCAGGGTATATTCCCAGCAGGGGGATTGCAGGGTCATATGGAAGGTTGATATTTAGAGCTTTTAGGAATCACCACACTGCTTTCCACAGAGGTTGCACTAGTTTACACTCCTACCAACAGTGTAGGAGTGTTTCGTTTTCACCACACCCTCTCCAGCAGCTGTTATTTTTTGAGTTGTTGATAATTGCCATTCTGACTGGAGTTAGGTGGTATCTCAGTGTGGTTTTGATTTGCGTCTCCCTGATGATTAGTGAGGTTGAACATTTCTTCATGTGTCTGTTGGCTGCTCGGATGTCCTCTTTTGTGAAGTGTCTGTTCATATCTTTTTCCCATTTTATAATGGGGTTGTTTGTTTTTTTTCTTTTCAGCACGTTTTAGTTCCTTGTAGATCCAGGATGTTAAGCCTTTGTCAGACCTGGTGTTGGCAAATACTTTTTCCCAGTCTGTAGGCTGTCTCCCTGCTCTCTTGATGGTTTCTTTGGCCTTGCAGAAGCTTGTCAGTTTAATAAGGACCCACTTGTCTATCTTCTCTCTTATGACCTGTGGGTTTTGGGTTTTGTTCAGGAATTGGTTGCCAGTTCCGATTTCCATGAGGGTATTTCCTTCATTTTCTAAGGTTCTTATGTTTGAGGTTTTACATTTAGGTCTCTGATCCATTTGGAGTTAACCTTTGTGCATGGGGATAGAGAGGGGTCCTGTTTCATTCTTCTGCTTGTGGTCAGCCAGTTTTCCCAGCACCATTTACTAAATAGGTTCTCCTCTCCCCAGTGGTAGGTGGTGGAGGCCTTGTCAAAGATGAGTTGGTTGAGAAATTGAGGTTTTGCTTCTGGAGTCTCAATTCTATTCCATTGATCTATATGCCTGTTCCTATACCAATACCAAGCTGTTTTGATGATTGTAGCTTTATAGTAAAGTTTGAAGTCTGGTAGTGTGATACCACCTGCTTTGTTTTTTTTTTGCTGAGGATTGTTCTGGCTATTCTTGGACGTTTGTGTTTCCATATGATTTCCTGTGTTGTTTTTTCTAGGTCTGAGAAGAATGTTGCTGGTAATTTGATGGGTATTGCATTAAATTTGTAGATTGCCTTAGGTAAGATGGACATCTTCACAATGTTGATTCTTCCATCTATGAGCATGGGATATTTTTCCACTTGTTTGTGTCATTTTTGACTTCTTTGAGCAGTGTTTTGTAATTTTCATTGTAAAGGTCTTTCACATCTCTGGTTAGGAAGATGTGGAAGGTATTTCATTTTTTTTGGTGGCTATTGTGAATGGAATTGTTTTTTTTATTTGGGTTTCTGTTTGTTTATAAGGAGGCTTTTGACAGATTCTCTTGGGTTTTCAAGGTACACAATCATATCATCTGCAAAGAGAGATAACTTGACTTCCTCTTTTCTTATTTGGATACCCCTGATTGCCTCCTCTTCTCTGATTGCTCGAGCCAGGACTTCCAATACTATGTTGAACAGGAGGGGTGAGAGCAGGCATCCTTGTCTTGTTCCAGTTTTCAGGGGAAATGGTTCCAATTTTTGTCCATTTAGGAGTATGCTGGCTGTGGGTTTCTCGTAGATGACTTTTACTATTTTGAAGTATGTTCCCCGTATGCCTAGATGTTCAAGGGGTTTTATCAAGAAGGGGTGCTGGATTTTATCAAAAGCTTTTTCTGCATCTAATGATATAATCATATGGTTTTTGTTTTGACATCTGTTGATGTATTTAATTACATTTATGGTTTTACGAATGTTGAACCAGCCTTGCATCCCAGGAATGAAGCCTACTTGGTCATGATGGATGATTTTTGAGATGTATTGCTGATTCCGGTTTGCTAGGATCTTGTTGAGAATTTTAGCATCTATGTTCATCAAAGATATTGACCTGCAGTTCTCTTTCTCTGTTGGATCTTTACCTGGCTTGGGTATCAATGTGATGTTGGCTTCGTAAAATGATTTGGGTAGAGTTCTATCTTTTTCAATTGCCTAGAATACCTTCAGTAGGATTGGTATCAGCTCCTCCTTGAATCTCTTGTAGAATTCTGCTGGAAAGCCATCTGGACCAGGGGTTTTTTTTGTAGGAAGTTTTCTTATTACGTAGTCGATTTCCTTGATTGTTATTGGTCTATTTAGGGTCTCAATTTCTTCTTGTTCCAACCTAGGTAGGTTGTGTGATGTCAGAAAGTCCTCCATTTCCTTAAGGTTTTCAAGTTTGTTTCCATACAAGTGTAGGTAGTAGTCTCTAATGATCTTTTGTATTTCTTCAGGGTCAGATGTGACTTCATCTTTTGTGTTTCTGATTGTGATTATTTGGTTTTTTTCTCGTTTTTTCTTGGTCAGTCTAGCTAGGGGACCATTGATCTTGTTTATCCTTTCGAAGAACCAGCTTTTTGTTTCATTGATTTTTTTGTATTATCTTTTTGTCTTCTATGTCCAGGATTTGGGCTTTTATTTTGGTGATCTGGATTCTTCTGCTGAAATTAGGGTTTTTGTGGTCTTGCTTTTCCAGCTTCTTTAGGTGGCTTGTTAGGTTGTGAATTTCTGTTCCTTCCATTTTCTTCATGTGTGTTTGTAGGGATATAAATTCCTCTCTTACCATAGCTTTCAAGGTGTTCCAGAGATTTTGGTAAGATGTTTCTTCATTTTCATTTGTTTCCAGGTATCTTTTGATCTCTGTTTTGATTTCATCATTGACCCAGGAGTTGTTTAGCATCATGCTGTTTAGTGTCCATGTCTTTGTGGGTTTTGGGGGGACTTTGTTGGTGTCAATGTTTATTTTTATTCCACTGTGGTCCGAGAAGGTGCATGGTAGAATTTCGGTCCTTTGAAATTTGCTTATGCTTGATTTATTACCAATTACGTGGTCGATCTTAGAATACGTTCCATGTGGTGATGAGTAGAATGTATATTCTGTGGTCTTTGGATGGAGTGTTCTGTAGGTATCAATTAAGTCCATTGATCCAAAGTCACATTGAAGTTCTGGATCTCCTTGCTGATTTTTTGTCCTGATGATGTGTCTAGGGTTGTGAGTGGGGTATTCAAGTCCCCAGTTATGATGGTGTTAAATCAATATCTTTCATTAGTTTTCCTAGAAGTTGCTTTATGAAAGTTGGTGTACCTATGTTGGATGCATATGTGTTTAGAACAGATATTTCCTGTTGATGGATTGAGCCTTTTATCATTATGTAGTGGCCTTCTTTATCTTTTTTGATTTTTAATAACTTGAAGGTATTTTGTCTGAAATTAAGATCGCTATTCCTCCTTTCTTTTGTATTCCGTTCGCCTGAAAGTTTGTTTCCCATCCTTTTACTTTGAGTCTGTGGGTGTCCCTTCTAGTGTGATGAGTCTCTTGAAGGCAATAGATTGTTGCCTGATGATATTTTATCCATTTTGCCATTCTGTGTCTTTTCAGTGGTGCATTTAGTCCATTCACATTTAGGCTAATAATTGAAATGCAAGAGTTGATCCCTGTCATAAGGTTCTTACAGAGTTGTTCCTGTTTGTTTGTTGTCTTTCTTTGGGTTTTGGAGTTGGCTCATGTGTGTTTTTAATCATTTGCCTGTACTCTTGTGAAGAATGTTGTTGTTCTGTTTTCTTTTTCTTCTGTGTTCTGTACTTTCTTAAGTGTTTCTTGTAGAGGTGGTCTGGTGGCAGCGTAGGTTCTTAGGGATTGGATATCTGGAAAAGTTTCAATTCTCCCTCACTAATGCAGCTTAGTTTTGCTGGGTAGGTTATTCTTAGTTGAAATTGTTTCTCTTTTAGAACTTTGAAGATAGGGCTCCAGGCTCTCCTAGCCTGATTGTTTTCTGTGGATAAATCTTCTGCTATTCTAATTTGTCTTCCCTGGTAGGTAGCCTGGCCTTTTTCTCTTGCTGCCTTTAGGATTTTTCCTGTTATAGCTACTTTGTTTAGATGAAAAATTATGTGTCTGGGAGTTGGTCTTCTCATTTGTTGTCTTGCAGGGGTTCTCTGAATCTCTTGTGTTTGAATTTTTTCATCCTTGATGAGATGAGGGAAGTTTTCTTGAATGATTTCATGAAATGTTTGTTCCAGTATGTCTTCTGTTTCTCTCTCTGCTTCAGGAAGCCCAATTACTCTTAGGTTTGGTCTCTTGAAGTGATCATTCATCTCTTACAGGTTTTGTTCTGTCTTTTTGAGCTTCTTTTCTATGCTTTTGACACTTTGGGTTAGTTCTGTGTTTTGGTCCTCAAGCTCTGAGATTCTTTCTTCTGCTTGGCTACTTCTGCTTTCCATGCTTATTAGTTTGTTACTTATTTCCATCACAGTATTCTTTACTGCTGTTATTTCTAACATCAGCTCCTTCCTATTTTCCTCTTGTCTCTCCTCAATTTTTTAAATTCTCTCCATTAATGTCTTGATGTCTGGGTTTGTTGCATGTGACCAGTCATTCTGGGGGGCTCTTCATTGTTTGTGTTCCAGAATCTGTTTTCTCAGTGTCTTATCTCCCAGGGGCCTGTGTGAGACCTATATTCTTCTTTTGGTTTTTCTTCATTTGTGCTGTTTTTCCCCCTCCCTACTTTTTCCTTTCCTCCACGTCACTGTCTTCTTTAATTCTGTCATTCGGGGTAGAGGGATTGGTTTTACTTCTGTTTGTTCAATCTCCTATTCTTTATGTATGCCCTCTTACTTTTTTCAATTCTGGAGTTGCACTGTAGGTTGGGGGTGGTCCTTTTTGCAGTTTTGAGATTTACTTAAGGGGGGAGCTGTGATTCAAAATCTATCTGCAGGTCCTGGTATTCGCTGACATGTGTATGGATAATGTGGAACAGACTTCCCACTGCCTTGGAATCTGTCCATGCAGTAGGGCTGTAGGTTTATTCCCTGAAATAAAATGTAGTTAGCAGAGGGAAGAGAGTGGAGCAGACAGTGGGTTGAAGAGGGGGGTGGAGAGATAGAGGAGTAAGGGGGGAACAAACGAGTATGCCAACAAATGGAGAGAGAGACCTATATTGAAACAGATAAAAACAATAGACCACAGCTGCAGACGAACCAACTCCCATATAAAAAAAATAAAACATATAATGATGCTAACATACAAGCTAACCAACCACCTTATTGATGTGCTCTTCCTCTATACAGAGCTATGGTTTACAGAGAGAAGACAAGAGAAGAAAAGGGAGAGGAAAAAAAAGGAACAATACAGTAGGAATAGAATTAAGTCATTAAACTAACAGAATCAATGAAGCACACTCTGAGACTTTTTGTTTAAGTCCAATGTCCTTTCAGTTCTGATTTCTAGCTTTCTTTTCAAGCTGGTAAATTAGTTTGCAGTTAGGGTCAGTTGCCTCTGGTCTGCTGTGAAGGACAGTTCAGATCACCCTCCCTTCAGCATTCTGGCCTATGTCTTTTTCAATCTTGTTTCTCCCGCTTCGGTGTTGTTACCTTGAATCGTGAGTAGGTGGTGCTATCTCAGCTGCTCACCCCAGAGGGGCTTGGGCCGGACAGGAACCGGCAGAGACTGGAGATGGATGCCTGCCTCAGGGCACATGGCATGAGACTCACGGTGGGCAGGACATCTCGGTCGCAGGAGAGGTGGCAGCGATCCCAGCAGATCTTGCCTGTAGGGGCTTCAGGGACTGAAGTCGTGGATTGCTGTGGCCTAGGTGGTGTGATGTGGTACCGGCGGCGGCAGCGTCTGTGGCGTCTGCGCTGCAGTGGTTGTCCAGACTGCTGCGATGCCCCAGCGGTGGCAGCGGCCGAGCTCTGTATGAAGAGCAGGCTGCGATTGAGGTCCGTAGCCCCTGGGGAGAGAGCCAGAGACCCACTGCGGTTCTCCTTTGCAGAGGGTTTCAAAGATCAGGTTGCCCCGTCACCATCTTCCTTTTAGTCTTATTAATGCAGGCCTTAAGCACTATAAATTTTCCTCTGAGCACAGCGTTGGCTCAAAACTCAGAGGTTTTTTTAATAACTTGTTTCATTGGTGTCATTCATTTTCTGAAATTTTAAAGTTTCCGTTGTGGTTTCATTGTTGGTTCAAGGATCATTCAGGAACAAGTTGTTTAACTCCCATGTCTTTGTTTGGCTTTGCGAGTTCTTTTTGGAGTTAATTTCTAGTTTTATTCCACTGTGGACTGAGACGGTGCTTGATGTGATTTCGATTTTTTTTTTTAATTTATCAAGACTTGATTTGTGGCCTATTATTTGGTCTCTCTTGGAGACTGTTCCATGTGCTGATGAGAGAAATATATATTCTGTAGTTTTGGGATGGAATTTTCTATAGATGTCTGTTAGTTCCATTTCCTTTATAATCCTGTTTGACTCCAATGTTTTCTTTGTTGACTTCTTGTCTTGATGATCTGTCTATTGCTGTCACTGGAGTGTTGAAGTCTCCACTATTATTGTATTGATATCTGTTTCTTTTTTTTAGGTCTAGTAGAATTTGTTGTATAAAGTAGGGGGCTCTGGTGTTAGGTACATATATATTTAAAATGGTTATGTCTTCTTGTTGATTGATCCCTCTATCATTATATAATATCCATCTTTGTCTTTTTTTACTGCTGTGAATTTAAAGTGTGTTTTATCTGATATGAGAATGGCTACTCCTACTCATTTTTGATTTCCATTTGCATGAAATATTTTTCCCTACTCTTTTATCTTAGGAGTCTTTGTGAGTTAAGTGGGTCTCTTAAAGACAGCAGATATGTGGGTTGTTTTTATTTTGCCCACTCTGTTAGTCTATATCTTTTTATTAGGACATTGAGACCATTTACATTCAGAGTTAATAATGATATATAAGCTATTATTCTATTTATCATACTGGTTGTTATCTGGTGACTTTATTTATTTTCTCTATTGTATTGGTGTTCCATAAAGCCTGTGAACTTTATGATTTCCAGTGTTTTTTTACTGCTGTATTTCGACCTTTTGTTTCAATATTTACAACTCCTTTGAATATTTCTTGTAGAGCTAGTCTAGTGGTGACAAATTTCCTCAGCATTTGCTTATCTGCAAAGGACTTCATTTCTCCTTTATTTTTGAAATTTAGTTTTGTGGGATACAAAATCCTTGACTGACAGTTATTCTATTTGAGGGGCTTGAAGATGGGCCCCAATCCCTTCTGATAGGTTTACCTTTGTAAGTTATTTCATGTTTTTGTCTCACTTCTCTTAAAAATTTTTCCTTCACATTAACTTTGCATAACTGGATGATTATTATGCCTTGGGGATAACCTTTTTGCAATGAGTGTTCTAGGGGTTCTTTGGGCTTCTTGTATCTGGGTATTTAGATTTCTGGCAAGGCCAGGGAAGTTTTCTTCTATTATTCCCTCAAATAGGTTTTCCAAATCTGTTGCTTTCTCTCCTTTCTCAAGAACACCTATGATTCTTAGGTTTCAACATTTTACATATTCCACTTTTTCTGTAGACTTTGTTCCATTCTCTTTATTCTTTTTTCTTTATTATTGTCCGAGTTAATTCAAAAACCTTGTCTTCAAGTTCTGAGACCTTTTCTTCAGCTTGTTCTAGTCTACTGTTACAACTTTCCACAATGTTCAGTGCTTCTTTAATTTCTAGGATTTTGGCTTTTTTAAAAAGGTGTCTATCTCTTTGGAGAATTTTTTATCCGTGCTCTTTATGTTGATTTTCAATTTTTGCCTGAAGTTTATTGACCAATTTTAATATCAACCTTTTTAATTCTATCTCTAGAATTTAAAAATCTCATTTTGGTTCGGGTTCGTTACTGAAGAGTTGTTTTGGTCTTTGGGTGTGTTGGGGGAACTGTATTTTTTTCATATTGTCAGAATTCGTTTTCTGGTTTATTCTTATTTGAGTTGACAATTTCTTCTTACTTGAGGTTGACAATGGCTGACATGGGCACTGTAGCATTCCTTTGGTTATATATAGCCTTGGTGTGGTGAGTTTCTCAGTTGCCAGATGTGGTAGCCCTGTGCTGTCTACCTGCACTAGCTTTGGCATCCTCAGTAGCCAGAGGGCTTGGAAAGTGTGCACTAGCTTTGGGATCAGACCTTCCCCAAAGCTGAGGTATTGTATCCAATGTGGTTGGATGTGCTGTTGACCTCTGGCCAGAGGTGGCACTTATGGGAAAAAGCTGACTATGTAGAATTTCTCCTTGGTGAGTGTTGCTCTATGGAAGTGCCCAGCTAAGCTAGGCCAAGGGTGAGTTCTGGGGATTTCCCAAGTTTTCTGTTTTAAGCCTTCTGGGGATTTCGGGGGAATGGATCTGAAGCACTCCACAAGTGTGCACTCTTAGCTTCTCCAGTGAGGAATAGGAGGGAGGTCCAGGCCTCAGGGGATAATGCTGATGTGCAGAAGAGTTCACCAGGGGAGTGAGAGGTTGCTATGGCAAAGCCCCCCCTGGCTCCCTCCTTTCCTCTGGAAATCTGCTATCTGAATGTCTGGGTTAGCTGGCCTGAGAGCCTCAGGTGTTCTCAGGCAACCTCCGAGCCAGGAACTGTCTGCAGCTGTGGAGTTTGTCCTTAGGGGCCATTCCCTCCCAAGCTTGCTGGAAAGCTGCTGCTCTTCCCTGCTAGGGTTGAGGTCCTGGGAAATGGCAGCTGGCACTGCTCAAGGCTTTTTTTCCTGTACCATTTCACGGTGGAGCACGGCTGTGGATCAGTCAGTTTCCTATGAGGGACTGGGGTCCCGCAAGGCTCAGGAAACCCTGCAAGTTTGCAAGAGCACAGAACTCCTGAGTTCTTGTCACAAATCCTTCCCACTGTGCCTGAAAACTGTGTTGAACTGTGGTGGTTCAGGCAAGAGTCCAACCAGCTCCAGCCCAGGCCGGTGGATTTTTTTTCTCGCTCTTTCCTGTATATGGTTATTATCACTCCTTTGAAAACTTGTGGGGCATGTTGCTTGATCCATTCCTCTTAGGGTGCTGAGGAAACTCGGTTTAATCTGTAGGAGAAACTCACTCTAGCTGCCTTATGTCAGCAATCTTAATTCATACCTAATATTTATTTTAAATGATAATGGTTTGCTTTTAAGTATTCATTTCAATACTGACATTAAATTAAATAACCACGTATGAAATTACTTAGCTGTTTTTATGTTTAATACTTTTTAGTATTGTAGGTTTTTACTTTTTTTTTGGCTCTACATTATTATTATTTTAATTTTAAATCCAGGGGCACACATGCATGTTTGTTACATGAATGCATTATGTGGTAGTGGGTATTGGGTCTCAGGTGGCCTATTCCCCAGATAGTGAACATTGTGCCCCATAGGGAGTTTCTGAACCTCAGTTCCATCCCCACCTCTCCCCTTATTGGTGTCCTCAGTGTCTATTTTTTCCATCTTTGTTACCATTTAGCTCCCACATGTGAGTGAGAACATGTGGTGTTTGGTTTTCTATCTCTGAGTCAGTTGACTTAGGATGATGCTCTCTAGCTCCATTCATGTTGCTGTAAAGGACATGATTTCATTTTTCTTTAATGTTGCGTAGTATTCCATGAGATATGTATACCACATTTTCTTTACCCAGGTGATTGTTGGTAGGCACTTATGCTGGTTCCATGATTTTACTATTGTGAATAGTTCTGCAATGAACATGAGTCCAGGAATCTTTCATGTATTGATTTATTTTCCTTTTAAGTAGATCCCTAGCTATGGGATTTCTGGATTTAATGGTAATTCAATTTTTAGTTCTTTGAGGAATCTCCAGACTATTTTCCATAGAGGTTCCAGTGTTTTACAATCCCACCAATGATGCATACTTGTTTCCTTTTCTTTGTACCAATATTGGTTGTTCTTTGACTTTCTAACAATAACCATTCTGACTGGTTTGAGGTGATAGCTCAGTGTGGTTTTAATTTTCATTTCTCTGATGATTAGTGATGTTGAACATTTTTTCATGTGTTTGTTGGCTGGTTGTGTGCTTTTTGAGAAGTATCCTT
The DNA here is from genome assembly GCA_027257055.1 of Cephalopachus bancanus. Lineage (NCBI taxonomy): Eukaryota > Metazoa > Chordata > Mammalia > Primates > Tarsiidae > Cephalopachus > Cephalopachus bancanus. Next base: position 697,377 of record JAPVLO010000415.1, read on the forward strand.
GTCCTTTGCCTACTTTTTGACATGGCTATTTGTTTTTTTCCATCTTGAGTTGTTTGTTTTCTTTGTAGGTTCTGAATACTAATCCTTTGTCTGAGGTGTAATTTATTTGTTTTGTTTTATTGCAACACATTTTTATTGTGAAATTTGGCAATTACAGAAAACCAGTAAGAAAATGTAATTCATCTGTAATACCAACACTCAGTGTTAACAATTTTTTTTTTTTGAGTTGAAGTCTCACTCTGTCATCCAGATTGGAGTGCAGTGGCCGCTTCCGGCCACTGCAACCTTGACCTGCTGGGCTCCAGTGATCCTTCCGCCTCAGCCTTCCAAAGTAGCTGGAACTACAGGTGCGTGCTACCACACCCGGCTAATATTTTATTTATTGTGGAGATGAGGTCTCGCCAAGTTGCCCAGGTGGATCTCGAACCCACAGTCTCAGGCAATCCACTGACCTCGGCCTCCCAAAGCACTGGGATTACAGACTGAGCCACCGAGCTCGGTCCAATGTTAGCAATTTTAACATTTGATATATATCATTCTGCCTTTTCTATTTTTAATTAATATATATTTAAAAACAACAAAATTAGAATTTTGAAAGTCTACAATGTTTTTTATCATTTAAATAATGTTGCATTTTTCCGTATTATTAAGTATTCTTCTATAATTTATTAATAGCTACATCACATTTCATTGTATGTATATGTCATGATTCTTTTAACTGATATCTCGTTTGGCTTTTTTTTTCTGATATAAAAAAATGGGTATGTTTGTAGGTACCATCTTGTTCACTTTAATTGTTTCTTTAGGCTAATGAATTTTCCTTTGCCCTCTAGCTTTCTGTTATATCACTAGCCATGTGTTAGAGAGCTTACTCCTTCTATATTTCTGAGGTGTAATTTGCAAATGTTTTCTTCCTTTCAGTGGGTTTTTGTTCATTCTGTTGATTATTTTTCTGTGCAGAAGTCTTTAAGTTTAATTAAATCTTATTTGTCTCTTGTAGTGTTTGTTGCAATTTCCTTTGAGATGTTGGTCATAAATTATTTGCCTAGACCAATGTCCTGCAGAGCGTTTTCTTGTTTTTTTCTAGAATTTTTATGCTTTCAGGTCTTACATTTAAGTCTTTGCTACATCTTTAGTCAATTCTTTGTATATGGTGAGAGATAGGTGTCCATTTTCATTCTTCTGAATATGGTTAGTTAGATGTAGGAATGTGTTTTTATATCTGGGTTCTCTGTTGTGTAAATCTGTCTATTCTTATACCTGTACTATGCTATTTTGGTTACTATTGACTTATAGCATAATTTGAAGTCAGGCAGTGTGATGCCTTCATAATTGTTCTTTTTGCTTAGGATTGCTTTAGTTATTTTTTAAAATTCCATATAAACTTTAAGATTGTTTTTTCTTGTTCTGTGAAGAACAAAGTTGATATTTTGATCAGGATTGCACTGAATCTGTAGATTGCTTTGGGCTATATGGTAGTTTTAGCAATATTGATTCTTCCAATCCATGAACATGGAATGTTTTTCCATTTGTTTGCATCATCTACAATTTTAAAAATCATTATTTTGTGTTGTTCCTTGTAGAGGTCTTATACTTCCTTCGTTAGGTGTATTCCTAAGTTTTTGTGTGTGTGGTTAGTGTGAATGAGATTGAGGTCTTGATTTGGTTCTTGACTTGAGAGTTGTTGGTGTATGGGAATAGTGACAATTTTTGTGCATTGGTTTTGTATTCTGAGACTTTACTGAAGTCATTTATTAGGTCTAGAGTTTCTTGGAGGAGTCTATGTTTTCCTAGGTATACAGTCGTGTCATCTGTGAACAGGGATAGTCTGACTTCCTCCTTGCCAATTTGGATACACTTTATTTATTTCTTTTGCCTGATTGCTCTTGTGAGGACTTTCAGTATGATGTTGAATAAGAGTGATGAGAGCAGACATCCCTGTCTTTTTCCTCTTGTGAGGGGGAATTTTTTTCAACTTTTCCCAGTTAAGTATGATGTTGACTGTTGGTTTGTTGGTTATGGCTCTTTTTTTCAACTTTTCCCAGTTAAGTATGATGTTGACTGTTGGTTTGTTGTTGGTTATGGCTCTTGTTATTCTGAGATATGTTCCTTCAATGCCCAGTTTGCTGAGAGTTTTTTTTTTTTAAATCATGAATGGATGTTGAATTTTGTTGAATGTCTTTTCTGCATCTATTGAGATGATAATATATTTTTTACTTTTGCTTCTGTTTATGTGGTATATCTTGTTTATTTATTTGTGGGTGTTGAACCATTCTTGCATCTCTGGAATAAAACTCACCTGGTTTTTATGATTGCTTTTTAAAATATGCTGTTGAATTCACTTTCTTAGCATTTTGTTATGATTTTAGCATCTCTATTCATCAGGGAAATGATGAATAGAGATGCTAAAGTTTTCTTTTTTTGTTGTGTCCTTGCCTGATTTTTGTATCAATGTGATACTGGTTTCATAGAATGAGTTAGGGAGGAGTCCCTCCTCTTTGATTTTCTGGAATAGTTTCAGTAGGCTTGGTCCTAGTTCTTTTTTTTTTTCATATATATCTGATAAAATTTGGCTGAGACTTCGTCTTGCTGTGACCTTTTGGGGGGGGAGGGGAGTTCTGCAATTTTTTTATTACTGATTCAATTTCATTGCTCGTTGTTAGTCTATTCAGGGTATCTATTTCTTCTTGGTTCAGTTTAGGAGGTTGTATGCTTCCAGGAATTTATTCATTTCCTCTGGGTTTTCCAGTTTGTTGTCATAGAGTTATTCATAGTAGTCCCTGATGATCTTTTATTTCTGTGGTATCAGTTGTTATGTCCCTACTGTTATTTCTGATAGAATTTATTTAAGTTTTTCCTTTTTTTCTTGGTTAGCCTAGCTAGCAGTCTATCAATTTTGTTTATCCTTCAATACCCAACTTTTGATTCATTGATCCTTTGTGTTGCCTTTTTGTCTCAATATCATTAAGTTTTGCTCTAATCTTTATTATTTCTTTTCTTCTGCTAGCTTCAGGTTTAGATTGTTTTGTTTTTCTAGTTCTTTGAGGTGCAAACTTAAGCTGTTAATTTCTGGTTTCTTTATCTTCTTGATGTAGGCATTTAGTGCTATAAACTTACCTCTCAGAACTGATTTTGCTTGTGGCCCAGAGGTTTTGCTTTGTTGTGTCACTATTTTCATTTGCTCCATCAAATTATTTTTTTCTGTCTTAATTTCATTGTTTATCCAAGGGTCGTTCAAGAGTGAGTTGTTCAGTTTTCATGCAGTTGTGTAGTTTTGGGAGCTCTCTTAGTACTGATTTCTAATTTTATTCCACTGTGGTTTGAGAAGATGCTTGGTATAATTTTGACAAATGTTCTTAAAAAATTTATTAAAACTTGCTTTATGGCTGAGGATATAATCTATTTTGGAAAATGTTTCATGTGGAGATGAGAAGAATGTATATTCTGCAGTTGTTGGGTGGAAAGTTCTATATACATTTGATAGGTCCATTTTATCTACAGTTCTGTTTGAGTCTAGTGTTTCTTTTTTTTTTTTTTGAGTTGGAGTCTCACTCGGTTGCCCAAACTGGAGTGCAGTGGCCGCTTCCGGCCACCGCGCCTCGACCTGCTGGGCTCCGGCGATCCTTCTGCCTCAGCCTTCCAAGTAGCCGGAATTACAGGCATGTGCTACCACGCCCGGCTGATTTTTTTTTTTGATTTATTGTAGAGATGAGATCTCGCTGTCCAGGCGGGTCTCGAACCCGCGGGTTCAGGCAATCCACTCACTTCAGCCTCCCAAAGGCACGGGATTACAGGCTGAGCCACCAAGCCTGGCTCGTGTTTCTTTATTTTAAAAATACTGATTGTTATATTGGTCAGTCAAAGTGTAGTTTCTAACAATTTTCATGCATATGTTAGGGAAATGGTGATGGCATATTGCCTGAGTCTTTGTGTTATGTAAGAGTGATTTTTCTATACTTTCTTCTTTTTTATGAGTTGGAGTCTCACTCTGTCACCCAGACTGGAGTGCAGTGGCCGCTCCTGGCCACCACAGCCTTGACCTGCAGGGCTCTGGCAATCCTTCCGCCTCAGCCTTCCAAGGAGCTGGAACTACAGGTGTGCGCTGCCACACCCGGCTAAGTTTTTTGATTTATTGTAGAGATGAAGTCTCGCCAAGTTGCCCAGGTGGGTCTTGAACCCGTGGGCTCAGGCAATCCACTCACCTCAGCCTCCCAAGGCACGGGATTATAGGCTGAGCCACTGAGCCCGGCTTTTCTATACTTTCATATGTGACCCTCTCCTTGATTGCTATAGGATTCTTGGGTAATAAACTTTCTCCCTTAAAACTCTAAGGATATTTTTCCCATGCTCTCTAATATTTGATGTTTTGGAGCTGTCCGAGGCTATTATCATTTTGCTTTCCTTTTGGTATGCCATGTTTTCTCTTTGGACAGTTGTAGTATTTTATATATAATTTTTTATTAGAATATATTTATGTACCTGTTCAACTACTTTATAGTGCAGACTCAAGGTCTTTTCCCAACTTTGGAAAATATTGTTCTGTTATTTCTTTGATTATTTTTATATCTCTCTATACTCTGCTTTCTTTCTGTGATTTCTTTGATACATACTTTGTCCTTCAGAATCTGTTTCTCATATCTTATGTTTTCTAATTTCTTGTTTTTCCTCTGAGTTCTAGGAGAATTTCTTGAGTTCACTCATCCAGTTGAGTAATTAACTTTTTCTGCAGCATGCATTCTTTTGGCCAGTCTATCTATAATCATTTTAATTGAAGCAATATTTTTAAAAACCCTTCAAACAGCTTTTCCTGTTCTCATACTTTTCCATCTTCATGTATGTTTGCCTTTTGCACAGATGCCTTCTTAAATCGTGTCTTCTTGAAAAATTGAGAATTTTCTAAAATTTTTTACTGTCAGTTTGAATAAAGTTTTTTCAGAATAGGCAGTTTCTGTCAAAGTGCTTCCATTCCTTTGAACTATAGAATTCTTGCATATTTCTGGCGATTTTTCCATGTCTGTTTATCCTTATAGAAAGTGGACTAGTACTGGCTTATAGGCAAAGAGCTGAGATTGACTCTGTGAGAGATTAGTGTGGATTCCTTGCTAAATCCTTTACTTGGAGGAGAAAGGAATAAAATGTCTCCTGAAACAGTCAGATGAAAGATTTAGTAAACCGGAGTGCACTTAATAACTTGTTTTGTTTTGATGGGGTATAGATGCTTGCAGTATGAGCAAACCACGATGTTTTGGGCCACCCCTAGCATAACTGCTTGCTCCTTTTCCTTGTCTCTGCAGTGTCTGGTTTTCCTCTTGGGGTGGTGGCTTATAACACAACACAGCTCCAGGTCTGTGAATATCAGCTTGTGTGCATGTAATGCTCCCTACAGAGGCAAGAGCCCTGCCCTCTGGGTGCCCCATAGCTCCTCTTGTCCTCCTGCTCTTCACTTTCTGAGTTAGAAGTTGAACACTTTGTTTAGGATCTGATTAGCATATTTATCAGGCATGCTGCTCTTTCAGAGTGACAGTCCTGTATAAGTCTTCTTTAATCTATTTCTACCTACACTGTGTTCAGTATGATTCTTTGCACTTCTGGCATATTGGGCACCTTTCCCTAATATTTAGTGCTGGAAGGGATTTTGATCTATTATTATCTTCCATTGATCATCTCATTGAGAATCTAGGGCTGGGGCATGGCCTGTGTCTATACTGACATCTTAGGAAGATTCCCCTCCCCCTTTCATTGGCTGTTGAATTCTGAAAATGTTCCCAGTCATGGATGTCCTCACATCTAGGAAAAATAAGGTCATAAATATTAAGATTGAGAGATGAGAATGGACAGGTGAGTAAGAATGAAAAGCTTCAGTGATTGTGTGAAGCTGGGAGGATTGGATTTCAGTATTGGACTTATTTACCTCAAGAATGCCTTTATCAAAGCTCCTGATTGTTACTTTAAGAAATTTGGGCAAAATAGCCTTGGTAACACACTGGACAACAACAGTGTGGACAAATTTAGAGTGACTAACTGTCCAGGTTTGTATGCGAGGGAGAAGATCACAGGATGTTGGACTTTCAGTGTTAAAACCAGGGAAGTCCTGAACTTGAGTTGGTCACCCTAGAGTAAATTATACCTTTACATCTGTAGTCTTTTATATATGAGATGAGATTTCATGCTACCGTGAACGTCCAGAGCTCTCTTCATCCACTGCCAGGGCACACAGCATTTAGCCAGCAAAGAGTGAGAGCTGCTTTTCATTTTATGTTATATTGGATAATCGACAACCTCTGATTCCAGTTGGATATAGTCAGTTTTTAGCTTTATTCTGAGATAGCTCTGGTAAATAGACATCCTTTAATGTTTTCTTTCTAAAAATTATTAAGTAGTCTTCTAAAGTTGGTAATGTCTTTAGTATATCCTTTGAGATGTACAATCTGTGAAGTTGAGTCACTTTTACAGATTTGGAGTTTTAGATAAATTAGAAGCTCTTCAATGAAAACTACAAGTTTCTTTTTAAAAGTCATAAAGGATTAGAGACAGTTGGAGGCAATTTCAAAAGAATTGTTTGATTAGAGGGTTGCCAAGGATTTAAATAAAGGTACAAGCCTCAAAGTTTACCTTCTAAGGTTGTATTTGCCAGTTGACCTGCATCACATTAATTGCCCCTCGGTGGAACAAAAGCATTTAACAAATATGTTCATTAAGATTATTTTTTTTCTCCTAATGATGCCTGTGAGTCCTAGTATTAATAGTATAAGCGTAGTAAGACTTTTATTTGGGTAGATGAGACTGGCATTTATGTGTTTCCCAGAAATTGTTCCAGTTCTTTACATGAAACTAGCCTGGGGAACCACATCCAGTCTCTACTTTTTAGTATTTTGCTTGACTCTGAATCTCCTTTAGGCAAAAAGTCAGGATTAACCAGAAATGCTCAGGAGTGTTCTCAGCCAGAGTCCTGAGAGACAGTAAATTGGAAGAGAGAATGGTCACTTAGTGTTCTTCACCAGGCCTTAAAGTCACACTTCTGAGCCCAAGTCTTTTTTTAAAAAAATCTTTTGTATTATTGTATTTATATCTGCATTTAAACCCTAAAATGTATCACTGATATTTTTATCTTTTCTAATTGCTTTTTGCAATATTGTTTATACAGTGTTAAAATATTTTGTGATGCATTCACCCTGAATCAGTTGTTCTTGTGAAAACCTGAAGAATTGCTCTTGATTCTACTCTTTCCCTGACTTTACTTATTCATTTCATTAGCATGTCCTGTTTTCTTTCCCTAGAACATTCTGAATCTGATATGTGCTCATCATTTCCCCTGCTGTCTCTGTAGCTCAAGTCACTATCAACTCCTGCATGACCTACTGCAACATCTTCCTGACTGATTTTCTTACTTCAACTCTTGTTTCCCTTTAGTCCTTTCTCTTTCTCATAAAGCTGTCAGAGCGGTCTGTTCAAAGACAGATCACATTATTTCCGTACTTAAAATTTTCTAAGAGCTTCCTAGAGTATCTAGAATGAAAACCCGAATCCTTACCATGCCTCACAAAATCCTTCATAACCTGTCCAGCTTCCTCTTCTACCACTCTCGCCACGCTAGCTCATCATGCAGCAATCACACTGGCCTTTCTTCTTTCTCAAGTACAACAAACTTATTCCCACAACAGTGTCTTGGCCCTAGCTATCTGCACTGCCCAGAATTTTCGAATACCCCAGATCTTGGCTTTGCTGGCTTCTCATTATGCAGCTCTCAGTTTACAGCTTAATGATGAACATTCTGTATAAAGTAGTGCACTATTCCCTTGTACTCCCACTAATTCTAAAGCATGTTAAATTATCCTGTTTTATTTTCTCCATAGCATTACACATCTGAGTTTCTTGTTTGTTTATTTATTTATTATATATCTCCCCCATCATAATATAACCTCCGTGAGAGCAGGGACATTGTTCTGTTTGAATCAAATGGTATTTATCCTTTTCAGATTGGCTTCTTTCATTTAGTAATATGCATGTAAGGTTCCTTGGTGTGATTTTATGGCTTGATAGCTCATTTCTCTTTGTGCTGGGTAATATTCCATATAGTACCACAGTTTATTTACCCACTCACCTACGGAAGGACATCTTGGTTGCTTCCAAGTTTTGGCAATTATAGGTAAAGCTGCCATGAATATCCATGTGCAGTCTTTTGTATGGACTTAAGTTTTCAACTTCTTTGGGTAGCTACCAAGGAGCAGCATGATTGCTGGATTATGGTATGGGTATGTTTAATTTTGTAAGAAACTGCCAAACTGTTTTCCAAATGACTGTACCATTTTTCATTATTCCAGCAATGAATGTTTCTGTTGCTCTACATTCTCACTAGCATTTGATGTTGTAAGTATTTTGGAGTTTGACCATTCTAATCGGGGTGTGGTGGTATCTCATTGTTATCTTAATTGCAATTTTCTAATGACATATGATATTGAACATCTTTTTATATGCTTATTTGCATATAAATCTGTGTTTTTTTGATGAGGCGTCTGTTCAGATTTTTTGCTCAATTTTTGGTTTTGTCTTGTTTTATTTATATATTTATTTATTTATTTTTTCATTAATCAGTATTTTTTATTATGGTTTTGTGGGGTACAGTTAAGGGTTAGGTGTACAATTACGTTTCATTCACACACCCTGTTGATAAGAGGTGTTATCCCAACCCCCGACAGATATTTGCTACTGTTAATTTCATCACCCTCCCCCCCATAGCTTCTCAGTACCGTCAGTCATTTTCTTATAGTATTGCATTGGATGTTCAAGGTCCATTATATGAGTGAGAACATGTGATATTCGGATCTTTGTTTCTGTGAGAGGTCACTCAGTATTATAGACTCTAGTTCCATCCAGCTTGCAGCGAAATTCATGATTTTGTTCTTTTCTATGGCTGCGTAGTATTCCATCGTGTATATGTACCACATTTTTTTAATGCAGTCCTCTTTTGATGGGCAGCATGGTTGTTTCCAAGTTCTTGCTATTGTGAACAACGCTGCGATAAACATACGTGTGCAGGTATCTTTTTTATAGAGCGATTTGTGTTCTTCAGGGTATATTCCCAGTAGGGGGATTGCAGGGTCATATGGAAGGTCAATTTTTAGAGCTTTTAGGAATCGCCACACTGCTTTCCACAGAGGTTGCACTAGTTTACACTCCCACCAACAGTGTAGAAGTGTTCCCTTTTCACCACACCCTCTCCAGCAGCTGTTAATTTTTGAGTTGTTGATAATTGCCATTCTGACTGGAGTTAGGTGGTATCTCAGTGTGGTTTTGATTTGCATCTCCCTGATGATTAGTGAGGTTGAGCATTTCTTCATGTGTCTGTTGGCTGCTCGAATGTCTTCTTTTGTGAAGTGTCTGTTCATATCTTTTTCCCATTTTAAAATGGGGTTGTTTGTTTTCTTCTTTTCAGCACGTTTCAGTTCCTTGTAGATCCAGGATGTTAAGCCTTTGTCAGACCTAGAGTTGGCAAATACTTTTTCTCAGTCTGTAGGCTGTCTCCCTGCTCTCTTGATGGTTTCTTTGGCTTTGCAGAAGCTTGTCAGTTTAATAAGGTCCCATTTGTCTATCTTCTCTCTTAAGTCCTGTGGGTTTCGGGTTTTGTACAGGAATTGGATGCAAGTTCCGATTTCCATGAGAGTATTTCCTTCCTTTTCTAAGGTTCTTATGGTTTGAGGTTTTACATTTAGGTCTCTGATCCATTTGGAGTTAACCTTTGTGCATGTGGATAGAGAGGGGTCCTGTTTCAATCTTCTGCTTGTGGTCAGCCAATTTTCCCAGCACCATTTACTGAATAGGTTCTCCTCTCCCCATTGGTAGGTGGTGGGGGCTTTGTCCAAGATGAGTTGGTTGAGAAATTGAGATTTTGCTTCTGGAATCTCAACTCTATTCCATTGATCTATATGCCTGTTCCTGTACCAATACCAAGCTGTTTTGATGATTGTAGCTTTATAGTAAAGTTTGAAGTCTGGTAGTGTGATACCACCTGCTTTGTTTTTTTGCTGAGGATTGTTCTGGCTATTCTTGGACGTTTGTGTTTCCATATGAATTCCTGTGTTGTTTTTTCTAGGTCTGAGAAGAATGTTGTTGGTAATTTAATGGGTATTGCATTGAATTTGTAGATTGCCTTAGGTAAGATGGACATCTTCACAATGTTGATTCTTCCGATCCATGAGCATGGGATATTTTTCCACTTGTTCGTGTCAGCTTTGATTTCTTTGAGCAGTGTTTTGTAATTTTCATTGTAAAGGTCTTTCATGTCTCTGGTTAGGAAGATGCCAAGGTATTTCATTTTTTTGTGTGTGTCTATTGTGAATGGAATTGTGGTTTTTTTTGGGTTTCTGTTTGTTTATTATTGGTATAGAGAAATGCAATTGTCTTTTGTACATTTGTTTTGTATCCTGAGACTTTGCCAAAGGCCTTTATCAATGTAAGGAGGCTTTTCACAGATTCTCTTGGGTTTTCAAGGTACACAATCATATCATCTCCAAAGAGAGATAACTTGACTTCCTCTTTTCCTATTTGAATACCTCTGATTGCCTCCTCTTCTCTGATTGCTCTAGCCAGGACTTCCAATACTATGTTGAACAGGAGGGGTGAGAGTGGGCATCCTTGTCTAGTTCCAATTTTCAGGGGACTTGGTTCCAATTTTTGTCCATTTAGGAGTATGCTGGCTGTGGGTTTCTCGTAGATGGCTTTTACTATTTTGAGGTATGTTCCCTGCATGCCTAGATGTTCAAGGGTTTTTATCAAGAATGGGTGCTGGATTTTATCAAAAGCTTTTTCTGCATCTAATGATATGATAATGTGGTTTTTGTTTTGACATCTGTTGATGCATTTAATTACATTTATGGTTTTACGAATGTTGAACCAGCCTTGCATGCCAGGAATGAAGCCCACTTGGTCATGGTGGATGATTTTTGAGATGTATTGCTGAATCCAGTTTGCTAGGATCTTGTTGAGAATTTTAGCATCTATGTTCATCAAAGATATTGGCCTGTATTTCTCTTTCTTGTTGGATCTTTACCTGGCTTGGGTATCAATGTGATGTTGGCTTCGTAAAATGATTTGGGGAGAGTTCCATCTTTTTCAGTCGCCTGGAATACCTTCAGTAGGATTGGTATCAGCTCCTCCTTGAATCTCTTGTAGAATTCTGCTGGAAAGCCATCTACCAGGACTTTTTTTTGTAGGAAGTTTTCTTATTACATAGTCGATTTCCTTGATATTGGTCTATTTAGGGTCTCAATTTCTTCTTGTTTCAACCTAGGTAGGTTGTGTGATGTCAGAAAGTCCTCCATTTCCTTAAGGTTTTCAAGTTTGTTTCCATACAAGTGTATGTAGTAGTCTCTAATGATCTTTTGTATTTCTTCAGGGTCAGATGTGACTTCATCTTTTGTGTTTCTGATTGTGATTATTTGGTTTTTTTCTCATCTTTTCTTGGTCAGACTAACTAGGGGACCACCGATCTTGTTTAACCTTTCGAAGAACCAGCTTTTTGTTTCATTGATTTTTTTGTTTAATCTTTTTGTCTTCTATGTCCTGTATTTGGGCTTTTATTTTGGTGATCTGGATTCTTCTGCTGAAATTAGGGTTTTTGTGGTCTTGCTTTTCCAGCTTCTTTAGGTGGCTTGTTAGGTTGTGAATTTCTGTTCCTTCCATTTTCTTCATGTGTGTTTGTAGGAATATAAATTCCCCTCTTACTACAGCTTTCAGGGCATCCCAGAGATTTTGGTAAGATGTTTCTTCATTTTCATTTGTTTCCAGGTATCTTTTGATCCCTGTTTTGATTTCGTCGTTGAACCAGGAGTTATTTAGCATCATGCTGTTTATTGTCCATGTCTTTGTGGGTTTTGGGGGGACTTTGTTGGTGTCAACGTTTATTTTTATTCCACTGTCGTCCGAGAAGTTGCTTGGTAGAATTTCAGTCCTTTGAAATTTGCTTATGCTTGATTTATGGCCGAGTATGTGGTCGATCTTAGAATATGTTCCATGTGGTGATGAGAAGAATGTATATTCTGTGGTCTTTGGATGCAGTGTTCTGTAGGTATCAATTAAGTCCATTTGGTCCAGAGTCACATTGAGGTTCTGGATCTCCTTGCTGATTTTTTGTCCTGATGATGTGTCTAGGGTTGTGAGTGGGGTATTAAAGTCCCCCGTTATGATAGTGTTAGAGTCGATATCTTTCTTTAGTTTTCCAAGAAGTTGCTTTATGAAAGTCTGCGCACCGATGTTGGGTACATATATGTTTAGGATAGATATTTCTTGTTGATGGATTGAGCCTTTTATCATTATGTAGTGGCCTTCTGTATCTTTTTTGATTTTTAATACCTTGAAGGGTATTTTGTCTGAAATTAAGATCACTACTTCTCCTTTCTTTTGTATTCCGTTTGCCTGAAAGCTTGTTTTCCGTCCTCTTACTTTGAGTCTGTGGGTGTCCTTTCTAGAGAGGTGAGTCTCTTGAAGGCAATAGATTGTTGCCTGATGATATTTTATCCATTTTGCCATTCTATGTCTTTTCAGTGGTACATTTAGTCCATTCACATTTAGTCTAATAATTGAAATGCAAGAGTTGATCCCTGCCGTAAGGTTCTTACAGAGTTGTTCCTGTTTGTTTGTTGTCTTTCTTTGGGTTTTGGAGTTGGTTCATGCGTGTTTTTAATCTTTTGCCTGTACTCTTGTGAAGAATGCTGTTTTCCTTTTTTATTTTTCTTCTGTGTTCTGTACTTTCTTAAGTGTTTCTTGTAGAGGTGGCTGCGTAGGTTCTTAGGGATTGGATATCTGGAAAAGATTTCAATTCTCCCTCACTAATGAAGCTTAGTTTGGCTGGGTTGGTTATTCTTAGTTGAAATTGTTTCTCTTTTAGAACTTTGAAGATAGGGCTCCAGGCTTTCCTGGCCTCAAGGATTTCTGTGCATAAATCTTCTGCTATTCTAATTGGTTTTCCCTGGTAGGTATTCTGGTCTTTTTCTCTTGCTGCCTTTAGGATTTTTCCTTTTATAGCTACTTTGTTTAGATGAAAAATTATGTGTCTGGGAGTTGGTCTTCTCATTTGTTGTCTTGCAGGGATTCTCTGAATCTCTTGTGTTTGAATTTTTTCATCCTTAATGAGATGAGGGAAGTTTTCTTGAATGATTTCATGAAATGTTTGTTCCAGTGTGCTTCTCTTTCTCTCTCTGCTTCAGGAAGCCCAATTACTCTTAGGTTTGGTCTCTTGAAGTGATCATTCATCTCTTGTAGGTTTTGTTCTGTCTTTTTGAGCTTCTTTTCTATGCTTTTGACAGTTTGGGTTAGTTCTGTGTTTTGGTCTTCGAGCTCGAGATTCTTTCTTCTGCTTGGCTAATTCTGCTTTCCGTGCTTATTAGTCTGTTGTCATTTCCACCACAGTATTCTTTACTGCTGTCATTTGTGACATCAGCTCCTTCCTATTTTCCTCTTGTCTCTCCTCAGTTTTTTAATTCTGTCCATTAATGTCTTGATGTCTGGGTTTGTTGCATGTAACCAGTCATTCTGGGGGCTCTTCATTGTTTGTGTTCCAGAATCTGTTTTCTCAGTGTCTTATTTTCCAGGGGTCTGTGTGAGACCTATATTCTTCTTTTGGTTTTTCTTCATTTGTGCAGTGTTTTTCCCCTCCCTACTTTTTCCTTCCCTCCATGTCACCATCTTCCTTTAATTCTGTTCTTCAGGGTTAAAGGGATTGGTTTTACTTCTGTTTGTTCAATCTCCTATTCTTTATATATGCCCTCTTTCTTTGTTCAATTCTGGAGTTGCACTGATGGTTGGAGGTGGTCCTTTTTGAAGTTTTGAGATTTACTTAAGGGGAGAGCTGTGATTCAAAATCTGTCTGCAGGTCCTGGTATTCACTGACAGGTGTTTGGATAACGTGGAACCCACTTCCCACTGCCCTGGAATCTGTCCGTGCAGTGGGGCTATAGATTTACTCCCTGAAATAAAATGTGGTTGGCAGAGGGGAGAGAGTGGAGCAGATAGTGGGTTGAAGAGGGGAGTGGCGAGATAGAGGAGTAAGTGGGGAAACAAACGAGTGTGCCAACAAGTAGAGAGAGAGGCCTATACCGAAACAGATAAAAACTGCAGACCACAGTTGCAGACGTACCAACTCTCATACAAAAAATAAAAAATAAAAATAAAACATATAGTGATGCTAACATACAAGGTAACCAACCACCTTGTTGTTGTGCTGTTCCTCTATACATAGATATGGTTTACAGAGAGAAGAAAAGAGATGAAAAGGAAAAGGAAAAAAGAAAAAAGGGAACAATACAGTAGGAATAGAATTAAGTCATTAAACGAATAGAATCAATGAAGCACACTCTGAGACATTTCACTTAAGTCCAATGTTCTTTCAGGTCTGATTTCTAGTTTTCTTTTCAAGCTGGTAAATTAGTTTGCAGTTAGGGTCAGTTGCACCTGATCTGCTGTGAAGGACAGCTCAGATTACCCTCCATTCAGCACTCTGGTCTGTGTCTTTATCAAGCTTGTTTCTCCCGTTTCGGTGTTGTTACCTTGAATCGCCAGCAGGTGGTGCTTTCTCAGCTGCTCACCCCAGAGGGGGTTGGGTCTGGACAGGAACAAGATGACTGCCTGCCTCAGGGCAGGCAGCAGGAGCCTTATTGCGGGCGGGCAGGACAGTCTTGGTCGCAGGAGAGGTGGCAGTGATCCCGTCAGATCTTCCCTGAAGGGGTTTGATGTGGATTGCCTTGGGCCCGGGTGGTGTGATGTGCTCCGGCTGTCACGGAGGCCGCGGCAGCAGCGGTGGTAGTTGCAGCGTGGGGAGAGGTTGCGACAGCGGTGGCGGTGGCACCGTTTGCGCCGCAGTGACTGTCCAGTCTGTTGTGATGTCCCAGCGGTGACAATGGCTGAGCTCCGTATGAAGAGCAGGCTGCAGTGTTGGGGTTCACAGCTCCCTGGGGCGAGAGTCAGAGACCCACTGCAGATCTCCTTTGGAGAAGGCTTCAGAGACCGGGTTGCACCGTCGCCATCTTGCCGCTTCTCTCGTAATCTCTAGTTTTTAAACATGTTTGGTTTGCTAATTCTAACATCCTGCAATATCTGATTCTGTTTTTGATTTTTGTTCAGTTTTTCAGACTGTGGGTTTTAATTTTTAATTTTTGCATTTTAGAATTCTCTGTACTTTTTTCTTGATAGGCAGGCATGATATATGGCAATAAATCAACATCTAGAATAATGTGGAGGCTGAGTATTTTGGGAGGGGAAGTCTTCTATAATCTAGTAATTAGGTCTAAGTCTTATAGTGATTGTATACCCTTAATTGTGAACTTTGCAAGTACTTTTCAATTTTTTTTTCCTCATTCTTAGTTGCGATAGGATGACTGCTTGGACTGGAGTTATATATTTTCCTAACTCCACTTGGAAGGCTAAAAGGAGCAGAAGTTGGGTATTTTCATTCTCCTATGTAGAAAGCTAGAGCTGGGCAAAATTGGGTATTTTCCCTCCCATGGGTCAGTTGGGCGTTGATAAATCTCAATAGGTTAGGCTTTGCTAAAATTGTTTTTCTTTAGGGTAGGCCTAATTAAGAACACACTGTTGTGATATATATTAAAGTGGCTGTTTTTCTCTTCCTGCTGGAATCATGAGGAGATTTTTCTTGGATTTTTCACTTTGAGAACCTGGTACATCTTCTAGAGATAAAACTCACAAAAGTGTGGGAGCTCCCTAAGACTGTTTCCCTTGGACTTTTTAGCTCAATGTTGCCCACATTGAATCTCCAGAAATTCGTTAATACAGTTCAGGTTTTTCTGCACTGTTATGGGTTTCCATAGATGTTTCTGCTTCTTGATTTCTACTCTGGTAAATTGCTATTCTCTGTTTCCATCCTGTGTGTCTCTTCAGAGTGGGGGATGACAAAATTATGTCTGATTGAGCATCATTGCTCTCGGGTTTATAATATACATCTTTAACTTATAATAATGCAACTTCAAGTTTGACATGACTTCCCCTCTTTCTTTGTGCTACTTTCATGCATTTTACTTCTGCATATGTTATAAGTCTCATGATTTGTTATTATTTTGGCTTTAAACAGTCATTTATCTTCTCATGATATTTATTATTTATGTTACTTTTCATTCCCTTGGGCAGATCCAAATTCCTTCTCATATTATTATTATTTTTTGCCTGAAGAATTTTATAACAATTCTTATAGTTTAAGTTTACTGGATATAAATTCTTTCAGATTTTTTCTGAAAAATCTTTATTCCACTTTTGTGTGTGTGTG
Source organism: Cephalopachus bancanus (assembly GCA_027257055.1). Taxonomy (NCBI): domain Eukaryota; kingdom Metazoa; phylum Chordata; class Mammalia; order Primates; family Tarsiidae; genus Cephalopachus; species Cephalopachus bancanus. The sequence continues at coordinate 713,647 of JAPVLO010000415.1, forward strand.
TGTGTGTGTGTGTGTGTGTGTGTGTGTGTGTGCCTGACTTGTAGTATCATTTCTTAGGATATGCAACAGTTTGGCAATTGATTTTTCTCCCACTGCTTGTGGTTTTAAGGAATATTCTTCAACCAATGAGTTTGCCACCTTCTCCGTTCTTGGGTTGTGAATCCGTAGACTTGAATTCTGTTCTGAGAGCCAAACATGCAACATGCTGAGTTGGTTGGTTTGTTGCCTGGAAAATTGTTAGGGCAAAATTGATACTTTGATTATGGAGACAAAGAAGCAGATTTTCAAATGAAAGGTGTTCAACTCCAAATGATATGAAATAATTCTGATTTATTCTAAAAACATGGATAGACATAGATATGTCATGAGAAAGAGAAAGAAGCTCAATCCATAAATAGTGAACTTTGTAGTGGGTGGGTATTATAAGACCACACATAAGTAGAGTGACCGTATATCCTGTTTGCTGAGGACAATCCTAGTTTATACCTGTTGTTTGGGAATAATTATTAATACTATCCCCTTCCACTCTTCAAAGTGTCATGGTCTATGTGTTTATGTATATATGTAGGTTTGTGTGTATACACACACACACATGTTTAGTCATCCTACTTATAAGAAACTGTTTAAAGAATACAAGGTAAGTGTTAATTCCTTGGTTATTGTCATTTCTTAAATGAAGGTTTACTGTTTACTTTGTATTTTAGTTAAATAGTATATACTGACTAATAAATGTGGTTTTAAAAATTTTTGATATTTTTCCTGTAGATGATCTAAATGCAACCCACCAACACTGTGTTTTGGCTGGTTCACAACCTCGGTTTAGTTCTACCCACCGAGTAGCAGAGGTAAGAGTAAATAAAAATGTGATTCACGCCTAATTGTATGTGACAGAAGTGGTTGAATGAGCAATGAGCAATTTATCATAGAGCTTTGGAGGACTATTTGATGGGAAAATTGCTTCCATCTAACTTAACTTTAATCTCTGTTTACTTGCTTTTTTAGCTTTGGGTTGTGTTGGATACAGTTTTAAAAAGTGTATTCACAGCATGGGATAAGTATGTTTTGCTTTTTGGGGTTATGTTTCTTGGAGAAGCAAAACGCCACTGGCAAGTGTTGATAGTTAAAGATTTATTTAGGGGGTTGTTTCTGTCAAGGTCAGGGGCAGGAGATAGCCAGAAGGAAATGGGGTAGATTCATGTGCTTGTGCATGTGTTAGCTGTGGCTGCGTTCATATGGTTGAGAGTTTATATTTCCCTTAACTTTTTGGTCAGACTTCTGGGCATGTGAATGTAAATTAAGGAGAAAGTTACAGTGGTGCCAAGGAATTTCTGAGCTTCCCAGTTGTGTTCATAACCTCGACTTTATTGCTAAATTTTGCCACCACTTGTAATGGCTGATGGTCAGCTGATCAGACTAGTTCAGAATGAAAAATTAAGAAATGAGAAAAAATCATATTAGCCATCATAGAATCCCAGTTGCTCAGTTAAGAAGGGTTTCAGAGAGTAGGGGAATACTCATGCAAAGGATTACACTTTGGCCTCCTACCCAAGCTTGACTTTTCAATGGAACCACAGGAGACAAGTGTGAGAAAATTGGGCAGAAGAGATACAACCAAGTGGAAGGGAAACACAAACACAAGACCTTTTCAGGCATGAGATTGTGAGTCTGTCATGCAGTTTGGTGTCTTTTTGCAATTAAGAGGCTTTACTAGTGGACTGGTCAGATGGATATGTTGTAGAGAGGAATGAGTGACTATTTAAGTCAAAATGTTAGCAAGCCCATCAAGCATTCCTTCCTCTCTTTCTTTTCTTTTCCATTTGCTTAATCATGCAAATATTTCAGTGCCTGTTATACGTCCAGTTGATGGCCTCGGAGATAGAGCCATCAATGTGACCATTATGTCTACTTCCTTTTTTGAACTTATGTTTTAGTTGGAGAGATACATTTTAAACAAATAAACACAGAAACAATATCTTTGAGACCTAAAAGAAGTTCTGATGGGAAGGAGGGGAGGAAGGAAAAGAGGAAAGGAAGAAGAGGCAAGCATTTATAGAGCACCTTATATATGCCTTGTATTGTAGACAGAGATTTCACTGCCCCGGTTGTAGGCGTCTACCTTTCTAACTGTAACCCTCCCACGAATCCTGTTCTTGTGGTTCACTTGAGTATGTGACTACTCGAGTGTGTCCTTCCTACATCTTTCCTCAACCTGAAAACGTATACAAGCTCGTTAATGCTGTATGCAGAGGACTGGTGCAAAAAGATTAATTAAAAAGTTGGGAAAATGTTTGCTGGGATGACAATTGTACCTAATTCATAGGATTCTTATGAGGATTAAATTACTTAATGCATGCAGGTCTTTTAGAACAGTTATTGGTTAATAAAGATTGTTAGCCACTACTTACTATTGCTAAATTACTCCTCCTCCTCCTGCTACTTTTTATTTAATTCTGGCGAAAAACTAATAGATGATAGGAAGAGCTAAAGTTCCGTGGAAGGTTATTCTGTCTCTATTTATACACTAAGCTATGCAAAATAAAGAAAGAGACATTAAATCACCTGTGAATCTTGACTATGAGAATTGCTATTAATTGAAAGCTGCCATTCAGAAGAAAGGGATTTAAGTTTCTGCATTCATCCTTCAAACTTTTGTTCAACTTTTTGGTGCTCAAGGTATTCCTTTGGGCACTTGTGAACAGGAATGGTTGACATGTTGAATGTCTTCAAGTTGCTTACAGTCTAAGAGTAGGTATAGTACAGAACAGAAAGTTGCAAACAGCATAAGGTTTCATGGGTGAGGTGAAGTCTGAAGTATCCTTTCAGGACAGGTAAAATGTAGGGAATGAATGTGTAGGGATTAGAGGATTTTAGCACATTTTAGACAGGTGGGAATCTTGTGACTGGATTGGGATGGGGGTGCTTGGGGAATATTGAGTGGCTGTACTTTGGATCCCTGGGTGCCAAAAGGAATGTTGACAGATAAGGCTGATTCCTGCATGGGATCTGATTGTGAAAGATCTTGGATATCAGATTAGATGTTTTAACTTAAGTTGGTTGGCAGTTGTGGGTTACTGATTACTGTTTATCTTGGTAGTGACATACTGGAGATAACTTTAGGAAGATGTAAATGATAGAGATATCACTTATAGCTATCAGTGTCTGAACTAAGGTAGTGTCAACAAGAAAAAGGAAGAAATTTGCATGATTAATGTAGGAAACAGTGTGAGACTTGGCAACGGACTTACTGCAATGGAAAGAGGAGCGTACTAACTGAATGAATGAACTAACTCTTTAAGGGGTGCTTTTCTTGTGCCAGACTCAAGGCTGACTCTTGAGTTTCGAGTCTGAGTGATTCAGGGATGACATACTATTTGTAGAAACAGAGGATCTGAGACATTAGGGGAAGACAGTAGATAGCTCAGGCTGGGTTGGAGTTGCCAAGTGGAGACGCCTAGCAGGCAAATGGAAATACAGGAGTAAAACATGAGAGAGGGCAGGAAACTTCTTGCCCCTTTGACCACGATAAAGGTTCCCAAAAGGAGCCCTTTGGAGTACCAATGAGAAACATCTCCTAGCCTTGTTTTCCTTTTTCCATATGGGTCAATTTCATACTTTTATTAGAGCAGCATCGCTTTTAAAATAACTTGAGGCTGCTTTCTCATATTAGTCAAAATTGTGTTTATATCTTCTAATTTTTAGGCCAAATTTTGAGCACTAATTATATAAAGTGGTGAGTATTATGGTGGTTCTTTTTTTTTTGAGTTGGAGTCTCACTCTGTCACCCAGACTGGAGTGCAGTGGCCGCTCCCGGCCACTGCAGCCTCAACCTGTTGGGCTCTGGCGATCCTTCCACCTCAGCCTTCCAAGTAGCTGGAACTACAGGCGCGCTCTACCATGCCTGGCTAATTTTTGATTTATTGTAGAGATTAGGTCTTGCCAAGTTGCCCAGGTGGGTCTCGAACCTGCGGGGTCAGGCAGTCCGTTCACCTCAGCATCCCAAAGTGTGGGATTACAGGCTGAGCCACTGAGCCTGGTTTACGGTGATTCTTTTGGGAGAAAAACATTACCCCAAATCTAAGATTTTGGTATTTTCTGTGATCCAGTTCAAGCCACATGATATTTTATGAATTATATAATGTGAATGATGTGGTTATAATACTGCTTTCTATATTATAGAGAAACTATTGTCTTTGTTTTTTAAATAAAGTTTTATTGGAACACAGCCACTTGTTTACATATTGTTAATGACTGCTTTAGAGTTACAGTGACAGAGTTGAGTAGTTGCAAGATAGACCTTGTGGCCTGCAAACCTAAAATATATTTTTTGACCTTTTAAGAAAGTTTGCTATGTTACAGATGATCATGTGTAAATAAGCCTGAAAAATAATCTTAAAATTAAAAGTAGTCTTTTTAAAAAAATCACTGTTTTAGGTCACCTTCTATTTCTACCAAAAGTAAAAAATAAGAGTATTCAGTGCTGACTATGTTATAGTGAAAGTCATCTAATTCATGTACATCTGGTAGTTTTTCCTAATTGTTCTACTTTTAGAACTCTATGTGGGAATATGTATAAAGTACCATAAAAATATTCAAAGCTTTGATTGTAAACACTATTTTTAGAAATCAAGCCCAGGAAATAATTAAATAAAACTATGTACAGAAAGATGTTTATCTAGCATTATCAGTAATAGTGAAAAGTTGGGCAGAACCTGAATGCCTTTATAGCTTTCTGATAAGTTAATTACATTATTAAATATCATTTTAACTAGCAAGCATCAAAATGGTTATTTTGGATATTTATGTACAGTAAAAACAGTATATACATTGATATGGAAATACTGATTTCAACTGTATATAGGCAAAGAATCATGTGCAACAAAAAAATAAAAATACTTAACTGGGTTTGGTGGTTCATACCTGTAATCCCAGCACTTTGGGAGGCCAAGGTGAGAGGATTGTTTGAACGTAGGGGTTTGAGACCAGCCTAGGCAACATAGCGAGACTTTGTCTCCACAAAAGATAAAAACATTAGTCAGACATGGTGGCGTGTGCCTGTAGTCCCAGCTACGCAGAAGGCTGAGGTGGAAGGATCACCTGAGCCTAGGAGGTTGAGGCTGTGGTGATCTGTGATCATGCTACTGCACTTCAGTCTAGGCAACAGAGTGAGACCCCAACTCAAAAAAATAAAAATAAAAATAGGTTAAGGAGGTAGAATTATGTTTTTGTCTTATTTGAATTACTTTTATTTCATCTTATATTCTTGTTTTCAATAGTAATAGAAGCAAAAGGATTTTTTTTCTCCAACAATGAAGTTACTTTATTGTTTAAAGAAGAAGGAAAGTCATGCATTTTTATAGTCCTTACTAATTCCACAGATGCCCCCTTTTCATCTAGTGTTAGCATTACTTATCTTATCTGCATCAAACAAAATGATTTGCTATTTTCTGCCTATTTACAATTTGTAGGAAACACATTGTGTTAAGGAAATGATGTACTGAAATTTATTTTAATTAATCGGAGAAGAAACTTATTCTGTTTTTTGGTTGAATCAGACTATGTCTGATGGCTCTTAACCTTTATTTGATTTTAGTTTTTTCTGGTTGTGACAGAATGTTCTTGAGATTCAATACAGAGTTTCTTTTTCTAAATTTAAATTTTATGCATAGTTCTTTTTTGAATAGGTAGTTACTCAATGGTTAAAATTTTATAAAATTCTTAGGAGTATACAATTAAAGTTTCTTCTTAAACCGACCAGCACCCTTTCTCAGCGGCAACCAATGTTATTAAACTTTTGCTATTCTTTTGGTAATATTTAATATGTAAGCGAATACATATATAATATATGTAATTTAAAAGATATTTTAATAGAAATGATAGCCTACTTCATAAACTATTCTGTACTTTTGTTATGTTTCAGTAAAACTTGGTGATAATAATTTATCAATATATAATTTTTATCTTGGAGTAAGTAATGACTCTTTAGACAAGACACCAAAAGCACAAACAACCAAAGGAAAAAATAGATAAGTTGGACTCCATCAAAGTTAAAAACTTTTGTACTTCAAAGAATACCATAAAAAAATGGACAACCCACAGAATGGGAGAAAATATTTGCAAATCATGTCTCATAAAGTAATTGTCTGTAGAATATTCAAAGAATTCTTACAAATGAATAATTTAGCAGAAATAATCCAATTTAAAATGGCAATGGATCTGACTTAGCATGTGTCTAAAGAAGGTACACAAATGACCAATATGCACATGAAAAGTACTCAACATCATTAGTCATTAGGGAAATGCAAATTGAAACCACAGTAAGATGCCACTTCACACCCACTGGAATGACTAGAATAAAAAAGGACTGTAGCAAATGTTGGTGAAGATGTGCAGAAAGTGGAACCTTTGTGCACTGCTGCAGGGTATGTAAGGTACAGCCACTTTGGAAAACAGTTTTGTACTTATTCACAAGGTTAAATACAAAGTCACCCTGTAATACAGCAATTCCGTGCCTAGGCATATACCCACGAGTAATGAAAACGTATACATGAATGCTCATAATAAATGAAAAGTAGAAGCAACCCAAAGGCTTATCACTTAATGATGTTTAAACAAAATATGGTATATTCATATAATTGAATATTAATTGACATTAAAAGGAAATGAAGTAATGATACAAGGTACACTACATGGATGAATCTTGCAAACATACTAAATTGAAGAAACCAGTCACAACAACTCACATATTGTATGGTTTTGTTTATGTAAGATGTCCAGAATAGGCCTATCTGTGGACATAGTAATTAGATTTGTGGTTGCCTAGGGTTGGAAATGTTGGTGGAAATATTGGTGGAAATGGGAGGGAATGATTGCTAAATGACACAGGGTTTCTTTTTGGGGTCATGAAAATGTTCTAAAATTAATTGTAGTGATGGTTGCACAACACTGCGATATATTACGCAACATTGAATTGTATGTTTCCAATGGTTGAATTTTATGTGTGAATTATATCTCAGTAATGATGCACAGCTAGTCATTGGGGAAATGCAAATGGAACCACAATAAGATGCCACTTCACACCCACTATATGACTAGAATAAAAAAGAATAGCCAAGCTATTACAAAAAAATTAAAAAACCCACAAACTTCAAATTAGACCTGATCATAGGTTCTTTACATCAAATAAAACACTATATATCCAGAAAAAAATATTCCATCCTCTTTCTCTTTTTTTGGGGGGGGCTCCATATATGGTTACATTGTAGTCCATTTAACTGGTTTCCTATTGTTGGGAAACTTGTTTCCAATATTTAGCTATAATAAATGACAATTTACCTCTTATATAGCTCACTCTATACTTGGGAAAGTAAAGGTGCCAGTAGGAGAAGTTTCTAGATAGAATGTAAATTTAAGAAGATGTAGAGATAATTGTGGGACACTAGTGAGTAGTAATTCACCTCCATTCTTTTTTTTTTTCCCCCTGCATATTGGAGCAGCCTGCCCATATGCTGCCAGCACTCTGGGATCTTTACATTAAAATACATATTGATTAAGATTCTGTTTTTTTGGCACAAAAACTTTGTTTTTCCCAGGCTTGTTGATGTCACATTGTATATAATGGCTGTAAACTTGCAAACAATTTTTATACCAGAGGATTAGTCCTCAAGGTTATTTCCAAGGGCTCAGTTTAAAATATAAATATTAAAATAAAAATATTTTAGGGATACATTTCCCTTGTTGGATCCAAAGGATATTTATAGCCTTTTTATTATTCTAGGAAATCATCTCATTATCAAAACAAGCGGATGCATACTCCATCTGCATCCTCTTCTTTTCTGACATATGATCATTTAAAAAAAAGAGTTTGTTCATTTGACCTCTGTTTTGCTCCCACAGACTCAGAGAAAGATGAACTAGTTTTCTGTGTCCTTGCTAAATGCCCAGGTACTCAGATATGCCTTTGAATTTGCCTTGAGGGCATGAGCCACATAGTCTCTATTATTTGAAGAATCTTTTCTGCCATGGTCTGCAGCTGACTAGTGAATGCTTTCTGCAGTAAAGGGAAATGAGTTGTTTGCCTTGTGTTTATAAGTTAACCACCCCTCCCCTCATCATTACTGTTTTATTTAGTGTGGTTTTGAACCATTTCTGCAGTCTGGTTACCTTTTTTCCCATTGTTAGACTTGAGGCACTTGAGATTAAAAGTCAGTGTCTTCACTTCTTGGTTTACTAGTTATTCATCCAATAATTATTGCATTTCTTCCACATTAAGAACTCAGTTCTAGATGCTGTAGTATATGTAGAAAATATATATAAAAATAGGACTTAGCTTTAGAGAGTCTACTGTTTAGTTAGAGTATGAGGGCCATATAATAAAAGAAAACCAGCAGGCTGAGTGACCCAAGTGAGGCCAAACTAGCAGTACAGAGCCCAGAGCAGGCCGCTGTACTAATTCTTGAGTTAAGAAGTATAGGCTGAGCTGTAGGGGCAAAAGGTGAATGCACAGAAAGGGGCAAAATGTGAACAGTCCTAGGAAAAGTGGCAGGGTGAGCTTGGAATTTGCTCATCTTCTTGATTACTGATTCTGTCTCGACAGTGCTCAACAGGAACCTTGGATTATATCTTGCAACGCTGCCAGTTGGCTCTGCAGAATGTCCACAACAACGTGGACAATGGTGATGTCTCTTTGAAGTCCTTTGAGCCTGCAGTTTTGAAACAAGGAGAAGAAATTCACAATGAGGTGAGGACTTTCAAGAATTGTGAAGGTTCTGAGATTGTATCTTACTTTGCAGGCTAACACATTAATTGGCCATAGTTTCTTATTGGATAAGACATGAGACTCCTAGGGGAGAGGTGAAGGACAGGTTATTACTTACAACAATAGAAATAGCCAACATATTAGCATTTTATGTCAGTTCTTTGTCTTAGTTCATTCAGGCTGTTAAACAAAATACCACAGATTGAGTAGCTTCTAAACAACAGAAATTTTGCTCACAGTTCTGGAGGCTGAGGAGACCAAGATCAGGGCCAGCAAGTTTGGTGTCTGGTGAAGGCTCGTATCCTGATTCATGGATGATGATGCCTTTTCACTGTGTCCTTATGTGGTTCCAGGGACAAACAAGCCTCCTCAGGCTTCTTTTATAAGGATATTAAGTCATTCATGAGGACAGCCCTACCTCTGAATACCATTACCTTTCATGTTTATACCATTACCTTGCATATTAATACCATTACCTTGCATGTTTCAACATAAGAATTTTGGAGGGACATGATCTTCAGACAAATAGCATTCTCCAAACCTCTATTTCTATAGGATGATGCAAAGTAGGCCAGATAACATGCACACATTGAGGGCTTGCATTATAGGAGAGGAACTTTGAATCTTTTTGAGCTATAGGACCCTGAATCTTTAAAAAATGAATAGTAAGCATGCCTATTCTTGGTTCCAGGTCAAGGCTGTCTTTATCTTCTAAGTTTATACACAAACCTTCCCCTAGTTCTGAAGGGAGAGACTATTGTATTTACTGAGGCTGTTCGTTGTATAAACATTCTTGCAATGAGAGTCTGAAACGCAGGGTAGTCAGTGCTTACTCACAAGACATGCAGAAACACAAGAGACTCATGAAGAACAGTCTCCCACCAAAGACTGATGGGAATTGAGGGTAAACTCTAGGAGCCGTTGTTAATGCCTTGCCTTTCATTTACGAAATTAGTTGCAATTTTGCAGTCTGAGACCAGCAGATCTGTATCCCATGAGTCCATGTTTCACAAACTTACTCTCAGTATTTGCCTAATATATTCTCAATATTTGCTGTATCTTCGGACTTCATACATTGTTAGTTATTTAATATTTTTCTTCAAATCAACATATTTTTGCATATATAAACTTCTTCAGAAAGGAAGCTTTATATTGCTACTTTAAGTGAAAGTCCAGTGTCACTAGCAAAAACAAAAAGTATCCTGAAAAATATGTGCAATGAAAACAGAGCAATGTTGTTACGTGCTAGCAGATGTTCTTGTCTGGAGGAGGCGCTGAGCTTTGGTCTCCTTTTTTCACGTTAAGGGATATTCGTGGTAATGGTTGTACAACTTCATAAATTTTCTAAAAAGTCCCTGAATTCTACGTTTATGAATTCTACATGAATTTTATGGCTGGTAAATTATACCTAAAAAATAAAACCATTAAAAGAAAAAAGAGAGAGACCAACAGGTAGTAAAGAACTATCGAAGAACTATTGAAGATCATCACCACTCTGAGACTTTCTCTTTGATATAATCATAAGGATTGGTAGAGATTTGGAATACAAAATGTTTTCATTCATCCATTTCAATCGTTTCATCCTTTCAATCATTTATTACTGAACAAGGCCAGGTACTTTTCTGGATGCTTTAGGATATATTGATAAATAAAGTAGACATTCTAGTACAGGGAAATGAAGATAAATGATAAATATAATACATTGATAAGTTACACAGTATGTTAGAAGTTGATAAGTGCTACAGAAGAAAACCAACCAAACAGAGCAAGGGTAATGGAAATTGAGAGAACTAGAGAGCATTTCTATTGAGAATATGTCCTTTGAGAAGAGAATTGAAGGACTTGAGATATTGAGCCATGTGGACATCTGGAGAAGAGCATTGTGGGTTGAAGGAACTACCACTGCAAAGACTGTGTAGTGGAAGAATGCCTGGTGTTCGTGGATACCAGGGACAGTATTGTCTGAGTGGAGGGAGTAAAGTTGCGGCTGCTAGTTGTAGGAGAAGAGGTAACACATAGTACCTGGAGATGGGGTTGCAGCAGATTGAATAGGTCCTTGGAAATCCCGGTAAGGACAAGGACTTTTCCTTTTTACTCTGAGGAGAGCCTCTGAAGGGTTTTGAGCAAAGGACAAACAGTATCTGCTCCCACAGTGAAATATAATATTAATATCTTTTTAATGTCTTCAAAAGATATTTAATATCTTGTGAACTATTTCACATTGTGAAACATTGTCATAATCTCCAGAGCCAAAAGGTAAAGAAGTTCTGCCTTTCAGGGAAATAGTCGCCACTTCTAATGCTAAGCAAAAGTCTGACTTTCTTCCCTGTGCCTGATATTGATGTGTGTCCCACTTTCTCTCCCATTAGTCCCTGCTGGAGACATTGCTTATAGCTAGAATTCCAGGAAAGATAGGCATTCATAAATGAATGATTACCTCATTGAATCAGACCTGTGAGCAAAATTATGTCTTTCTCCATATTTGTAGTATAGAGATTCTGATCTGGAAATTTCATTATTTCCTTCTCTAAAACCCTCTTATAGGAGTCAGGCTAGTAGGGTGGGTGCTTTCTTTAACATGTACATGGACTATTTCATCTCCCTATTCTTTCTGGTTTTCTGTGACTGACTGTGATGTTTTGTTATTGTCAGTAGACAGGGGAAGTCTGTAAGATTGTGCTGTTTATTTAGTTGTTTATTGTCATCTAAACCTATCTGCTTCAAAAAGTGACTGGCCGATTTTAACATTGTATATGTTAGGGAGATGGGGCTGAGATGTACTGTATCAGAAACCTTAGCCTCTTGAGTCAAGCTGGGGATTGTGAATCTAAACAGAGTGTGGGCCGGTCTTCTCCATCCCCTCAATCTTTAATCCTTCAAGGTCATCTCCCAAGAATTAATTCCATATATCAGGGCATATTGTCAGAAATTGTTCTTTTGCTGTACAAGTTGGCCTAGGATTGAGTGCTTGCATGTTTTCTCTCTGTTTTGTTCTGTTGTTAAATGAAAACACAGATGTCCATAATAGTCCTACCAGTTTCTTGCTGCTTTTCTCTTTCCTCAAAGCCATGAGCCTTTGCTTGACTAATTACAGGATGGCCTTGCTATTACACGCTGAAAACTTTCATTCTCTGTGGGTTTAGAAGTGGTTTGTTTTCCTTGTCTAAGATGCTTTCTAACTAAGCAATTTGGGAACTTTGGACATATTTTTTGGGAGTACCTTTTAGAAAATTTTTAATCCAGTTTAAAATATGTAGGAATGATGTTCGTTCAGTTATAAGCAGAATCTTCCTCTATGTTTTTCAATGATATCTTTTCCTTCTTAAAAGTAGTAAAATGTGAAATTCAGTCCTTTCACCTAGTACTTGTCCCCTGGAAGAATACCGTAATGTTTGATAGCATTGTTTGGTTCTCATTTTCTTCTGATCAGACCAGCACCTTCCTTATAGCTGCTGTGAAAGAGACTTTATAGGGCCTCTCTTTCTAGATAAAGCCTTAGCATCTCTCCCTGGTCTAATTTCTCAGTGAAGTAACTTATTTCAGTTATTATAGTGAGACATTAACCCCAAGGAACATGTTGACACATCTCAAGAGGGAACTGCGTGGCTGACTTGGGACCAAATAAAGAGCCTAAACAAACTGAGCAAGAAGAAAAGTAGGTGACATTTGCCTGCCCATAGGAGTGGTGAAGATTGTGGAATAATCTTAGTAGCTAAAAAATATGATTTTGAAGTCTCGTTAGGCTTTGTTTTCCATTGCCTACGTGCCCAGTGACTGAGGTTCAGATAGGTGGGTGGATTCTGTTTCTTCCTCTCCGCCAGACTTTTTTTTTTTTTTAGGTATTTCTGGAAAAAAGTTTTTCTCAATAATCTCTATTTGACTATTTCATGGAGAAGGCAGGTGCAGGTAAGAGGGTTCCAGAGATGGTTTTTTGAGTCGCAGCTATGAACCTAAAACTATTGTGAATGAGTTTTCATTTTTCTCTGAAGATCCAGAAGGGCCTCCAAGTTCCTACAGAACCTCTAGGCCGACAGTGTGCCTTCGGATGCCTGTGGATATTAGTTCCTTTTGTATTGCAATTGTCCAAAAAATTGGATAATAGTGAATTTTCATCAAGAGCACGTTCAAAATCAGGAAGTTTAGTTTGTAAGCATCATGAAGACTCAGAGAGAACCTGAGAACCAGAGAGCTCCAGCGGGTTGTCTTCCTGCTCTTCATGTATACAGGGAGTTGTGCTGCCCATGGAATGTTCCTTGGCCTCGTGTCAGTGTTTGCTTTTCTCTTATTTCTGCTGTGTTAGCTTTGAACCTCCCTGAAGGGGCTACGACTCTGGAGAAAGGAGGAAGACCCTACTCCTATCATGGTTATGCTTTATCAGTCAGTCAGTATGGTTAGGCTTTGATTTTTTTTGTAACCCCAAAGTAATATGGCTTCCACTGTACTCTGAGTCCCGACCCTTTGGTTTTTGTGTAATGTCCATGCTGTAACTTTCCCTAATCCCCAGAGGTTAGAGGAGAGAAAATTATTTTTAATTCAAACTCTGAATTAAGCAGCTGGAAACATTTTTTGCTTTCTTAATTAATTTAAAGAAAAGAGCCAACTACTTCTCCTGGCAGTGGGGAAACTGATGAGGGTAACATTTGATTAAAATGATGTAATTTTTTTATCTCCAACATTAAAATGAAAAAGTCAAGTCATAGAGTTGAATAAAATGCAGGCCAGTGGATTTGATTTTGTCAAATGGGCAATACTTAAACTCTGCAGGGAGTAAATCCTCAATGTTGAACTTTTCTGACTGACGTTAGTGGAAAGGGAGGGGTGTAAGTTGGCATGGACATTAAAACCATTCCTGCTTCGAGAATTTTATAAGATTGTGAGATGCATGGGGACAGTAAGTTTAAGGCCTTGTGGTCTTGTTCAGATTGTATTATTTGTAGCTAGCAAGTGCATGACATGTAGCAGGCAGTTCATTATTAACCTGTGTAATCCTCACCACAAACCCATGTGGTTATTATGCAATTATCCCTACCTCACAGATGACACGGCTGCTTTGTAGTGGAGCCCACTTTTGAACCGATTCCAGAGCCCTTATTCTTAACCATGACACTATCTGCCTCAAAAGATAGTTAGGGGCTGAGTGTAGTAGCTCATGGCTATAATCCTAGCACTTTGGGAGGCTGAGTGTGAGGATCACTTGAGGCTAGGAGTTCAAGACCAGCCTGGGCAACACGTGAGACCTTATCTCTTAAAGTAAAATTAAAAAAAAAAAAAAATAGCTGATATGGTGGCGTACTCTGTAGTCCCAGCTACTTGGGAGACTGAAGCAGGAGGATCACTTGAGCCCAGGAGTTCGAGGTTGCAGTGAGCTGTGATTGCACTACTGCACTCCAGCCTGGGCAACAGAGTGAGACCCTGGCCCTTGAAAAGAAAAGAAATACAAACACACACACACACACACACACACACACACACACACACACACACACACACACACACTACACATATAGTTGGACATCTGAAGTAGAAGATGAAGACATTACTTATAAATGTACAGGGCTCTTTCTTTGCCCTCTTGTTCAGTAGTCTCCAGATATGTCCTTCTCCTTGCTTCTGAGTTTTAATTTACTGAAATTCAGATTCTAGTGTACCTAATAGGTTTAGGTGAACTGTTTACATAAGATAATTTATTTCCTGGGTTACTGTGGTCGTCAAGGTATATACCTTTTGTCGTCTTCAATGGAAATAACCAGTCAAAGATTGGAAAACCTTTTAGAACCTTTTCAACTCTCCCTGACTTAGGGTTTGATGCTCTGCTGTTAGGCTTTTCCTGTAAGTGTGAAGAATTTCATGTGAAATTCATTAAAAAGAACTTATTTTTCTTGTAATAAATATGTTGTAAAACCTGTATCTTTTTAGAAGTTGAACTACACTTGCATTCATTTTCTTTTCAATGTACTCAAGTTTAAGTCTACCCACTGTCTTTTACTACCAACGATAAGGTTTAGCAACTATTGTTTTAATATTGCCTGCATTCCTTTTTTGTTTTATTTTGTTTTGTTTAAACAGCTTTGACTGAAATCAGTCCTACATATCAAACAAACATTTGTTAATGTAAACTAAAACCTTTTCATATGACTTACTATTCTCAGGTTACTTATTTGAGCCATTTTCACCATTGTTAAATCTTCACAAGTTGCTTTTGTTTGCCTCATGAAAGTTCAATATGGATAACAAACAAAAAAATTCTTTGTGGTAACAGGTGAAGATTATAATAGCTCTGTGTCTGTATATGGAACACGATCACCTTAGTAAAGCCAGATGACCTAGCATGAAGCTGTGATTACTGTACGTTTCTTTAGAGAGCAGTGGTAGAGTTTT
The DNA here is from genome assembly GCA_027257055.1 of Cephalopachus bancanus. NCBI lineage: Eukaryota > Metazoa > Chordata > Mammalia > Primates > Tarsiidae > Cephalopachus > Cephalopachus bancanus. Next base: position 728,780 of record JAPVLO010000415.1, read on the forward strand.
TAGGACCAATGGAGTCGCACTTTGCTGGTAAAATTTGATTTTCAGGTAGAAGATGAGTGACAGAAGACATGGAAAATAGAAAAAAAATTCTTATACTTCCAAAGTCTTAATTAGCCTATATATATACACACACACACACACACACACACACACACACACACACACACACACACACACACATGGATTATTTCAGTTGTGAGAGATGGAAAATTCAACCTGAAGTGGCTTAAGTAAAAAGAGCTTCAGAAAAAGCATGATCAAGGGTCAGTTGATGTCATCAGGACTTGATTTTTATCTTTTCATCTTGTAGCTACTTCCTACAGTGTCAGCTCCATTCTTTCCATTTGATGGCAAAATGGTTGCAGTCTTTCTCCTGTCTCTTCTGACAGTTTTGGGATTTCTCCTGATTGAACATATACTTTTTTCCCTCAAGCCCAATTTTGTGACCAGAGAAATGTAGGGCTGATTGGTCTAGACCTGGGGTTGCACATTTCACACCTGATATTGGAGTTGGAGCTCTAACCCAACCACATGGACTGAGATTAGGGAAAGGATGGATTACCAAATGAATAGTAGGATTTTGCTAGAATAAGACGAATGCTAAAGTGGCAAACAACTGTGGTTTTCTACAGTAGATTCGAAGGAAGGAAGATACATTACAGGTTGAGCATTCCTGATCTGGAAATCCAAAGCTAGAAATTCTCCAAAATCCCAAACTTTCTGAGTGTCAACATGACTCTCAAAGGAAATGCTCTTGGAGCATTTTGGAGTTAATGTTTTCGGATCTGGGATGGATAATTGGTAAGTAAATAATGCATTTATCCCACAATCCAAAATACTTCTGGTCCTAAGCATTCTAGATAAGGAATACTCAGCTTGGACTGGTATTTTTGCTGGTCTTTTTTTTTAAACCCATTGTCATTTGTCCTGATTCAGTTGACAGTTGACAACTTGAATGGCTTTGTAGGTTAATGCATGCCTTCATAATTAATTTTATATTGTTTGGTGGTATGGGATAAGATTATCACCAGCTCCTCCTGGCCCATGGGTAAGTTCTTTATTTAAAGAAACGTAGGATTGATGTCTTTTAATATGTGTCTGTGTTTTGCTTTTAATACCAGTCTTTAATAAACACATTTAATAAAAATTTGTTTGATTATATCTTTCCCTTCATTCATAGTACAGGCTGCTGTATTATTTAGGATCTCAGCAGTTGTTGTTGATTGACTTATAGTTTCCGTATATCTGACTAATAAATGTGATGGAAAACTATTCCCTAGCCTGAGCTTGGCTGTCTTTCTAAGAGTACCTCAGCTTTAGGATCACTCTTTTCTGGGCTTCGCAGAAATGTTCTGGAGATGCTGAATTATATAAGGAACTCTGTCACCTTGTCTCATCCTATAACTGTTTAATTACTAGAGGGGAATTGAGTGATGAAGTCATTGTCTTGGCCTGTCCATCACGAGGGCGTTATAACCACTACTTTGTGCTTATGGTCCATAGGTCGAGTTTGAGTGGCTGAGACAGTTTTGGTTTCAAGGCAATCGATACAAAAAGTGCACTGATTGGTGGTTTCAACCCATGGCCGAGCTGGAGGAACTGTGGAAGAAGATGGAAGGTGTGGTAAGTACCTGAGGTCTGGGGTTGTATTTTGTGGGATGCTGTGTTACGTAAATCCTACACTGCCGAATTTGAATTGGCAAGTACATATTTAATTATTCCAAATTACTGAGTTAGGTTATTCTTGGCAAGGTAATGGGGAGAGCCAGGATTTTGTCAGTACAACCTCAGTTCAGTTCAATAAGCACTGATTAAGTACTTTCTGGTTATAAGGCAGCATGCTAGACATATGCTAGGAAGTGGCAATGAGAGGATAACAATTCAGTATAATATCTAAAAGGTATTTGCATTTTTATATGCACCAGCTATATGTAGGCCCTATTCTAAGTGTTTTCCTGGTATTAACTTTTTAAACTCATGCAACAATGCTAAGAGGTATAAAAATGTGGTGGGCTTATGATGAGCCTTAATTTATGGAGGTGAAAACTGAGGGGCAGGGAGAGTAAGTACCTCTCTCATCCAAGGTCACTGAGAAAGAGGCAGAGCAAGATTGAAACCTAGGCAGTCTGGCTCCAGAGCTTGTGTTCTCAGCCACTGTCAGCCACTGTGATCAGTTTAACAAGAAGAGGGGCACAAATATCTCCAGGTATTACATTAGCTAAAATGAAGTCCCGTAATGGAGGTTTAAAAAAAAAAATCACAGTATCTAAGAGTGAGTATTAAGTTCAGACCACCATAGCTGGCTGGGACTGTGGTGGGATGGCAAGTGTAGCTTTTGGGAGCCTTGGATGGGGAGGAGTGTAGTGTGATTGCCTAGTGCATTTGGGGAGGAACAGTAGGCCCCAAGAACCAGACTGAAGAAGTAATGTGTGACTAAAGCAAAGACAGGACCAGATTGAAGAAGTAAGGTGTGACTAAAGCAAAGAAATGGAGAATGTGGTAGGAAATGCCACTGGAAGGCAGGTTGAAGCCATATGGAAGGCTTGAATCAAGCTGTAACTTAAATGGGTTAAGTAATACAGCAGATACTTGCATGATACTTATTCAGTGTCAGGCACTATTCTACGGGTTTTCTATATAACTTCTGTAGCTTTTATGACACCCCACTAAGTAGGTATAGTTTTTCCCCCATTTTACGAATGAGGAGGCTGAAGCACAAAGGGCTTATGGAATTTTCTCAAGGTTACACAGCTAATAGGTGGGGACCCTGGGATTTGAACACAAGGGTCCTTGCCCTTCACCACCTCACTGTTCTGCTTCCCAGCTGTTGAATTTGGAATGTAGTGGAAAAGTGATAAAAGCCTGCTGCACTCTGGAGATTGTACCACTGTGTGGAATTTGAAATGTGCTAGAAACAATGAACTAATCTATAAAAATGGATAGCTATTGTTAATTCCTATTTTATTTTATTTTTAAAGCTACTTTATGGATGTGTGATTGACGTACAAAAAGCTGTACATATTTAATGTATACAGCCTGAGGAGTTTGGAGACAACTATACACTAATGAAACCACCACTGCAATCTATGCCATGAACCTCCAGAAGTTTTCTTTTGCTTTTTTATTTATTATTATTATTGTTATAAGAACACTAAACATAAGATCTATCTATCCTAATTCCTATTTTATAATAATGAAAATATCAAGTCACCACCCAAAGACCCCAGTTTAAAATTCTGGGTCAGAATCCAAAAGTCCTTGCTTTTAAGACATCTTCTCAAATCTTTAAAGCATACCTTTTTGTGGATAGATGCCTGGGGAAGGAATGTTATAATCCTTCATTTAGTGTATTAATAGCATCACAAAAATTGATTTCTCCAAAGACCTAAATCAATGCAAAACTGAGCATTGTAAAATAGAATTGGAGTCAATGAAAAGCCTGAGACTAAATCTCCTTAGTTTCTTCTGTTCCTAAACTAAGACTGTGTTGAATATTCTCCATTTTTATGGGATGCAGATATAAAGACAGCTTCAGTTTCAGGGAAACTTTTTTCCCCATGGTGTTATTCTGATTTTGACCATTTACATTTGAGTTGGAGCCTCTTTACTTGAACCTTGGCTCTGGGACATCAGCTCAACGTAGAAATTGGAATCAGATAACTCTGGGCATTAGAGCTTGAGGACAAAAAAGAAAGAAACTCTTACTGATTTTGTAAAGAAAAGAATAGTAATTGTTTAGTTTAAGATTTTGTTTTTCTTTTTAAGTAAAATCTTTGGTATTGTGAGCTTGCCATGTAAATTCGCTTTAAAATGTTAGTTATATTTATGTATTTTTTTATTTGGTTGCAGTGTCACATTAGTTAGGTAGACTATCTTCTATTTATTTTTTCACTCTTGTATAAAATATCCTTTAAAAAAGAGTAAGCCTGTAGATGTTCCAGAATGCATTTCCTTGCAGTTGGTATGGCATTGCTATGTGTTCTGAGGGAAATCAGTGGCCTCAGTGTCTCTCCTCAGCATGCCTCAGGAAGATCATTATCCACAGAGTGAAGGTTTGGGCTAAGATAAAAGGGATGGTCCTTCAACATTAAATGTAAGCATTGCTTCAAGCCTTTTAAAATGACTTTTACCACATTCATAATAATTTATTTTTGCTATTGGAAGAGACAGGAGAATAATTGTTGGAAAGGTCTATAGTTCTGTGGCTCTGTTAGTGCAGTGCCACCTGCTATTTGTGTATTCGGGGCTGAATTGACACTGGCTGGTTAGATTCCTGCTGTGCCAGCCCACTTTTTATTTTTTCAGTTTCAAACAGTAGGGGGCAATGTTGAGCTACCAGTTTGAGGCCCCCAAGATGCTAACCTTTCAGGAAAATGCATACAAATGTACCATTAACTGTCAAGAATTATCCCTGTTGCTTCAAGTTAGCTGTAATCTCCAAGATTCCATAACACAGGAAATCAGTTGTGGGTTAACAAATTCAACAGCAATTTAACATAAAAAGTACAGTGTTTGGTGCACATTTGGATTCTATAGAATTAGACTAATCAAAACAGCATTTCTGAATGTACTTACTTCGTTTCCAGGGACTATATTACTTGAAATTGTTATCATTTTAGACAAATGATTCTTCTTTATTTTTATGCTGTTTTTCGAATTGTAAAATCATGTGTTGTGGAAAGATTTCTTTCATCATTGCATTTTGTCTGCTCTGCAACATAGCATCGATCTCTTCTGGTGAGAAAATAAAATTAAAAACCTCAGGCAATATGTGCATTCCTTTCCCCCTTTTGCTTATGACTAAAGCAACCTTTGACGGCCTTTGTACCAGGGAAGAGACTTGTGCTGTGATTTCTCTCTGTTTTTGTGTTCTTTTTTCATTTTGTGGTTAGAAGTTGTAGTCTCAGGAAGGACATAGAAGAATGAAAAATGAGCTTTGAAATCGCTTTTCTTCCATTAATGATAATTGCTTCACATGTCATAACCAGTCACATTTTTCAAAAAGTTTAGTCAGCTGTCTCTAAAACTCCCCATCCTCTACTTCCCATTTCCTGTTCCAGCAAGCACCTTTTTTTTTTTTTTTTATCACACTGTTTATTCTTGCCATTTCTCTCCCTGAGGATAGTTTTACTCTGTGCATTGCTCTTGTGATGTAAATGTTAAACCTTATATTTGAATGACATTCTGATAAAATATCACACTCTCCCTGAATATTACCTCATGAATTTATGAGCCATTAAGCCCAAAGCAACATAGCCCTTTCTTATAAGCCAGGAATTTAGCCTAGCCTTTTCCTTTCTCTTTGCTCCCTATTCAAGAAAGCATTATAACAATATAATACTATTCAAATATTTGTATTTTATTTTATTTTTTAAAAAACCAACCCACTACTCCCCCCCACCCCGTCTACGATTATTGTATTATGAGGAGACTCTTCAGGATAAGAGAGAGTTACCATTTGAAAGAAACTATACAAGCTTTGCTTTCTGGGTAAAGAGAAATATGAAAAGCTGAAATCTCCTGTGAGGTGAGGAAGTCTTGCTGTAGCTAGAGATTCAATGGATAGGCCATTTGTCTCTCAGGGTCTGGTATCGCTCTTCACAAAACTGACATTTATTTTACCTATAAAAATGTTTTAACACTATCAAATTCACAGTGATACAGAAAAGAATGCTAGGTGTGAAATCCTCTAAATTGATGACATTTATTCATTTCCTTTTGACCTTAAAAAAGGGGGAGGGGTCAATTTGGTATAATCCACTGGAAATATTCTAGAATAGTTTCCAGAATAAACATTTTCAAAAATACTGATGATTTATATACTGGAGAGAAATTTCTTCATTCTTTTTTCATTGTTTTTTCTTTTAGAAGGGAAAGTAGATCCTGATGGTTTTGAATGTTTTGAATTGCATTTCCTGTCCTGACGGTTCCTTGTGCTGGAATAGCAGTGCATTTATATGGCAGTTGGCCTTAATAACCTTTATTGACTTTAGTGGGCAGGAGCCAAGACTGGATTATTTTAATGTATCCGTTTTGAAGCAGTGTAAAACACAACATATAATTATGTTAGGTAAGCTATAGGCTACATTTAATTCTACCCATTTATGTTAAAATTTGGCACAGGAGAGCAGAGATGTGGAAAATGAGTAGGTGTTTTATTTAATAATGTAACCAGTTTCTTGTTGTTAAAGTTTTAAGAGAGAAATGTACTTAGGAATGTAAAGGTTGTCCCTGACAAGTTAGTTGTAATAGTTTAATTTCAGGATGCGTCATGCCTCTTTCCCTGTTATTTTGGCCTGTGTAAATCTTCTGGGAAAGCTCATGCCAGGAGCCTGCCTATTGCTGTGTGGATGCATCCTCCTTGGGGTAGGTTACACAATGACAGGCCGTGATTGGGCTGGGGAGCAGTTTGTTTTTGGAGAGATTAATGAAACTATCATCGCAGCACTTTAGTTTAAATTCTTTATAACTGAATACAGGAATAAGGCTGCTTTTCCATTTACTGAAGTATATACTGAGTATTTTGGCATTTGTTAGTGTATTAGAGTTCAGTTAACTAAGTACACTTCAAGTTTTCTTCTATGATTTTTGGGGTTGTGCAGAAGAAAGTAAATATAGATATTAATTTTTGTGTTCATAATAATGGTTAAAGTCAACAGTTTATATATACGTGTGTGTTTATATACATATATATGTATATAAACACACACACACACATATATATATATAATTTTTTTCCTTTCCCTTTACACTCTAAGTTGTATCAGCTAACATAATTGTCTCCCATTTTTCAGAGTTAGCATTTCTGATTTAGGAGCATAGTATATTATAGTAATTTAGGGTCTGGTGTGAGATGTCCAGTGGTTTTAAATTAAAATTTAAATTCCTTTCTTTTTTACTGGGACAGTGCTGAGTGACTCAAGATAAGCACAGACTGAAAGCAGGTAAACAGTCATTATGTACCCAATAATTCAAATTCTGAAACAGGTACATGGACTTTTAGCTGGGGAGGGGGGAGTTACTTTTAGCTACAACAGCTTAAAATCTTTGGCTCACATTTTTGGTTCTCTTAAATGTGTTCACAGAAGGTTGGTTCTTTCTATTCTTCTTCCTACCTACCCACCCACCCACCCACTCCAATCCCCTACAGCTATATTGTCCTATTAAAAGTAAAATATCTGGGGGAAATTTTATATGTAATTTAGCAATAAGTTTCTAATAAGTTTTGATTCCTTCTTTGATTGCCTTCTTAGAGTTTTCCATTTTCCCTCCTTAGTTGCTGCACATTTAGTTATGAATTTTTTTAAAAAGTGTTGTGCATCCTGTCTTTTGGGGGGAAAATTTACAATTCCAAGAGAATTCAGGCTTAAACCTCAAAAACAGAATGTGCATTGAAAGCACAAAGGACTATGTTTATGATTCTCTTTGAAGTGTTTTTGCAACTGGATAAGGAAAATTTTAGAAACTGTCTGATAGTGTTCAGGGTAAATACTTAAACCCCTTTAGAGAATTTCACACACAGATACTGTGCAGCAGAAAAAAAGGATACTTATGTTTCTTAAAGCTGCTACAGCCTACAGCTTTGTACTTAAAGACAGAGGTGTTGAATAGAATTCTACTGAGGATACATCCAGTGACAATATCTCCAAGAACATCAGAGCAAACCAGTGGGTAGGACTTTCTGTTTTTAACCCTTACATGAGCTGTGTGAGATTTGAGCTTTATTGATACCAAGTACTAGGATGTGCTGGTACATTCCAGGAATGTTAAGAGGACTGTTCCCAGGGCCTCTGCTCCGCACACAATAGGAACAAGACGAAAAATGCTGAGGACAGTGACACAAAGTGACAGAAGCTAGGAAATTCCAGGTGAAAGCCTTGCCGTCTCTCTTAACTCTTGTTAGCATGTGGGGAGAAAAACCAGCATAAACAGCTAAGATTTCTGTTTTAGCCTTGGTTTCATAGGATTTGGCTAAATTTTGCCAACTTTCATTAAATACATACATGTGTGTGCATCTTCTATATGTAAAAATAGATGAATTCTGTTGTTTTAAGTAATTTTAACTACACTAAAATTCAAATTGATATAAAGGTGTGAAGATCCTGATACTTTTCCCTAAGGTGCTATTTTAGCCACGGCTGCTGGAATTTATTTCGTATTGCTTTGACTAGGAGACCATCATAGCATTTCAGATGTGAACTTAGAAGCCCTGCTGCCAGATTGGGGTATCAGGAATTTCCATTTTTCCTGGAAAAGATATAACATAAAACAAATGTATACCTTATTTCCTCTAGTTTTTTTGGAGGGGAGGTGAGGGGGACAGAGGGATTAGATTCAACTCTAGATTGTTATTTACCTTATTATAAATACCTTTGAAATAGCCTAAAAGAATCTTAGTGTATAAGAATGAAGTAGTGTAAGAAATAATATTAATAACCAGCAGAACTACAGTTTTGAAAGGGAAACAAGATTTCCAAAGGATGTTATGCCATTTATTTGTAATATTATCAAGATGTTAGGATCTTTTCTCCCCAAGTTGGTTAATGTTTCTAAAACTGTTACCTTTGAAGAATATTGTTATGATGGTCAAATGAGATAGTTTGGAAAATGCAAAATACACATACATGCCAGGCATTACCAGTAGTGATTTTAGAAGGAAGTGTGAAGGAGTCCATCATTAAAAGTCATTTGACTGAGTCTCCCTCAGTGATAGCATCCCTCCTCTTTCCTCACGTCCCTTCCTCTAGGACTGGGTTCAGTCCAGGAGCTAAAGGAGTTTGCAACAATTTAGAACTCAGTGGTCCTCTTGTAGTGTTTCTATCTATTGTGGATTAAATACTTAGGGAGCCTGGCTGGAAATCTTTCCATATTTTGCAAACATGTCTCTGTGGAGAGGTGTGCTCCCAATGCCCAAAACTGACTTACCAGAGAGCTCTGGGAGCACATTGAATTAGCCCCTCTGTGCATTATGGGTAGCATAATCACCATCTTGCTCTCTCCTCATTGGCATCTGCACAATAGTGACTCTTTTTTTAACCAAAGGAAACTGTGATGTATTTTCTTCTGTATTCCTGAAAGTACCTCTGCAATCATTTGTAGATACCTTTAATACTATCTTTTCCCTAACAAGTAAATTGTGATTGACTTTTATTTTTGCCTTTTCTTTACATGATCTCAGCTCATCTGGAACCACCTGTGACAGTCTCCATTGTACATATTTTCTTTATGTGTATAGCAGTCTAAGACAGATAATCTACTTGTTTTTGATTGATTGACAAAATGGGCCTTCAAATAAAAATCTGGAATATTAGGGCAATATTTAAAATTAAGCTTCAGTGTTTTAGACATATCTGTTTTGGTTATGAGGACTTGGAGCTGGTGGTAGCTCAATGATATGTAGTCCTCTTACTTATTACTAATTTAAATGAGAAATTATGAAATTCCCAGAATCATGCTTCAGATGTTCTTTAACAGATGTTGGGGGATTAAGAGGTTTTGTATTTTATTTAATGACATACTCTTTTCATGCAGTTAACAGTTAATCTTTTTTAAAGAATGGCAGTGGTAGGATATGCCAATGCCTGTAATAAATTAATATTTTCTTGGTACTGAAGTCTCATATTCTGGGCACCTGAACGTTGCTTGGGAAAGGTGGGCAGTGTCATTGTCTCAAATTTAATATATCCAAAGCCAAACTCTTAATTCTTGAAATCCCCCAATCTTTCCCTCAGTGTTTCACAGTTCAATAATTTGAACCATACAGTTGTCCAGTCTAAAACCCTGGCATCCTCTTGATTTATCAGTGAATCCAGTTGACTCTATTTTCAAAATCTATTCACAATCTGACTACTGCTCACCACTTCCTGGGCTGCTGCCTTGGTAAAACCACCATCGTTTGTGGAAACAGCCTCTTAGCCAGCCTTCCTGCTTCTGCCACCCCATGTCCACTCTAATGAGAGTGTTCTTTTAAAATACAAGTCAGAGCCGGGCTCGGTGGCTCAGCCTGTAATCCTGCGCTTTGGGAGGCTGAGGTGAGTGGAAGAAGGCTGAGGCGGAAGGATCACCGGAGCCCAGCAAGTTGAGGCTGCGGTAGCCAGGAGCGGCCACTGCACTCCAGTCTGGGCGACAGAGTGAGACTCCAACTCAAAAAAAAAAATACAAGTCAGGTCTTTTCACTCCCCTAGTCAAGCTCACTACCAAGTTCAGAAATCCACCTTCCTTGCAGTGACCTAATGCCCTGCAGAATGAATCCACACCTCCGAACCCCATCCCTTCTTCCTTTCTTCCTCCCTCAACTAGCTACTTGACTGTGTATAGAAAATGGACAGCTCACTCCTGCCCAGGTGCTTTGCATTTGCTGTTGCCTCTTTCTGGAATGTTCTTCCTTCTGTTATTTGCATGAGCTCACTCTACTCATGTCATTTCCTTGGAGAGAGTTTTCCTGACTAAGCTTTCTTGTGGTAGGAGAGCCCTGCCCTGCTCTGGCTCTGCTCTGCTCTTCCCTCTCTACCACCTGCTGTTATTCTGGGTTTTTTGTTTTTGTTTTTGTTTCTGTTTTTCTGAGTCAGAGTCTCACTCCCTCGGTGGAATACAGTGGCACAACCATGGTTCATTGCAGGCTCAAACTCCTGGACTCAAGCAATCCTCCAGCCTCAGCCTCCTGAGTAGCTGGTACTACAAGCATGTACCACCAGGCCTGGGTCATTTTAAAAATTTAATGGTATTTTTTTAATAGAGACGAGGTCTCACTATGTTGCCCAGACTGGTTTTGAACTCCTGGGCTTAAGCATTCCTTCCATCTCAGTCTCCCAAAGTGCTAGGATTATAGTTGTCCACTGAACCTGCCTTATCCCATGCTTTTGTTTAATGCCTGCCTCTATCTAATACAGTCCCCACAAGGGCAGCAGTGACTTGATCTGTTGTAGTCACCATTTTTCTCCACCTCCTAGAACAGCATCTGGTACATACTAGATACTCAACATATGTTTGTTAAGGGAAAGCATTGATGCAAGGTCACTATTCTAGTCCTGCCTTTTTTTCCCATCCATGTCGATCAGCATGACCTTTAATAAATTCCTTTTAACGCAGTACATTTTCCTAAACTATTACCTCCTGCTTAACAGGAATATTTGGGGGTTAATTTTGTTATTAAAAAATGTAGTCTTCACAACAATACCCCAAAACATCTTTAACTTCTTTTTAGAAAAATATCGATGGTATAGAGGAAAGTCATGTTTTGTGCCTTCGGCATTAATAGCTGAGAAGATTTAACAATCACTGGCAAACAACTTATGCAAATATGGAATTTTTTTTTTAATGAGAGGAGTAAGTAGATTATTCGTTTCTCAGACTACCAGTGTTACTAAAACATAGATAGTGTTTTGTCTCATTTATTGGCATCCTTTATATTTTAGATTTCTCTAGTCTTAAAAAACTTAATAAATTGTCACAAAATTAAATGACTTCTTCAAAAAAGCTTGGACTTTGTTGTTACTAATTTTCAAAATTATATATAGAGAGCGGCATGCACTGGACAGGTTTTGGGCACAGAAGTAGGGAAATCCCTGAGGAGTAAACTGACTTCCACTAGACAAGATGAAAACTGATTAAAATATTTATCATCCTTTGGGTATGCAATAGCTTTTGATGATGGAAGGCCTATTAATATTCATCTTTGCTACTTGTCTACACTTCAGACAGATCCCAGGAAAGGATGTTCAAATGACCAGTTTTCTTTCCTCACCAGGAGTCCTTGAGACCCAGTACAGCTTGGAACCAAGAAATACCTTGTGATATGATTGAGCTTTTCCTTTGGGGGATGGGAATGAGGGAATACAAACCAGGAGAGACCTATGGACTGTAAAGCTTTAAAGGATTCCTGCTTTCTCACAGAAAGTCTTTTGCTAGGACAAAGGAAAAAGTTTGATCGTAATTCTATAAGCAGCAGAACTAGCATTGCCATCTGAGCACACGAAGCTGACTCCATTCCTTAGGTAAAGTCAGGGGAGGGAAGCCTTTTAAGGATTTTGTCACTGGGAGCTGAAGATTTCCCTTCCAGTCTTCCCCATCCCCACTGCTTTATTGAGGAAGAAAGAGAAATGAGTTGTATTTGCTGCTGATGCTAAGGTCTTCCGACTGGTTGTCCTGGAGTGCCCTGTCTCTCTTCTGTTAAACCTGAGACAGAGTTTGAATGCATATGTGTCCGCATAGCCTGGCATAAGCAGCACAAGGTGACGTGCTGGTGTTCTCAGGACCTACTTTTTGATTTTTTTTTTTCTTTCAATGAGAGAAAAAGTCTGGCTTACTAGTTGAGTTAATTAAGCTGTGTTGTTTTCTGTCTAAATTGGAATAACTTTGGTTACATTTTTGGGTGCAAATATGAGCTCTGAAAGAACTTGGTCTTTATATTGAACGATCTGCAAAACCTAGAATTTGAATGGAATATTCTCACTAAAAGGTAATATGTTAAGACTCTTAGTTTCCATGTTTTAAATCTGAAAATTCAGAATCCTCCCCTTTGGCATTTTAGTTTTTATTATTCCACACTACTGAGATATTTTCATGGAAGGTAAACTTAAAAATGGACAATTATATAAAATATCTATTTTAATATAGTGATATCAGAAGAGAGATATTCTTTCTTTATCCCAGTTGTTTAATCATACATCTGCTGCAGTTTGTACAGATAAGTGTGAAGTTATACAAAGAGCTAGGACTTATGTCTCCCAGGTTGATCAGGCACAAGGCTGTAAGTAATTCAGAGGAAGAAGAATTAGAGGGAAAGAGCAGGCTCTGGCATAGGCCGTTGGGAACACAAAGGATTTTGATAGATGGAGATGGGTGGAGGGCAGTCAAAGATGGCAGAAGCAGAGACATCATAGTATGAAAACACAGATTTGCTCACAGACTTGATTAGACTGAATGGAGTTTGGTTTGTATGAGTTCAGCAGTGAGAGATAAGATTAGGAAGATTAGCAAGGACCTTTTTTCTAATGCATTTCTTTGTAAGGTACAGTACTTTCACCCCTTAATGACTGACTTCCTATCAAAGTCATGCAAAGCAGAGCACTACACATGTGCAACTAAAAATAAAATGAAAGTGGTTTTTATCTTGCATTAACACAGGTCTTACTTGGGAAACAAGTCAAATTCTGTTGTTTGCACTAATTTCAAGACCTATCTGCATTGTGTATAAAGCAAACAAACAACAGTACATTTTCAAACTGTGAATTACGAATGAGCTTAGGCATTTTTCCTACCAAGTTTCTTTCTCCCCTCTGATAAATTGAATACCAGCTTAATAATTTTGGACTTTGGTCAGAGGCATGGCTTCTGTGTGTGAACCACTTATAATTCCTTTCCTTGTTAGGAACTTCAGGTGCATTTTATTTTATCTTTTGCTATTGATATTGTGGTTTGGAGGAAGTGACATATTCACTGCCTCTTGTCCGAGTGACAGTCTTGAGGACACAATACTTGCATAAAAGTATTCTGAGACACAGCCAAAGTGTTATTCATGAATTGTTTGATTTGGTTCAGGATAGTGGGTGTGGTAATCTGTCTTTTCCACTGCTGAAATACAGTGGTTTTTTTTTCCCGCACGTATCTCCTCATTCTTTGGCTAACAGCTCCATGTTAGTGAGTGTGCACTCTGTGCTGTCTGTATTTGCCATTGCACTTTGAGATGTCAGTCACACCAATTGAAAGACCAAGTAAATGTTCAGGATGCAAATGGTTATTGTTCATTCTGGTCTCTCCCACAGTCGCATGTAGACTTCTGCTAGATTCTCACTTTTTCCCCCTTATATGATGCTGTTACTTTCCAATGACTGGTTTTATTACTCTAGGGCACAAGATGTTAATCCTTGAGTAATTAATAAAACTCTCTGTTGGCTTGTTCTTCAGATTTGGGTTTCTGAAAGATCTCCTTTACGTGGATTCTGCTTAGGAATCTAGGGTCTTGAGTTAATTTTGAGGCCACCATTCTCCTTCTGTATTAGTGAGACAAAGAAATGATATGGGGCTACTGTTCCATTTTACCAGAGAACCTTATGAAAGTTGCACCAGTGGGGTGTGCTTCCCTAGAGAATGCCTTTTTAGAATGCCTTCTTTTTTGACATCTCATTATTCCTCATAATGCCAGGGAAACAGGTAACTTAGCTGTAGTCGTATTGGGCATTGCTTAATTTCCTTCAAGGCCTGGAACATTTCAAGTTTCTTTATTTTGGGGGTACCATCCAGCTAGGCTCTGACAAACTGCGGTCTGACTGCCATGGAGTCCTAGAATATCCATTGGGCGGGACCCGGGAGATGATCATTCCATTCTCTTCCTTTTTGGAAAGGAAGGGCTCAGAAAGGTGTAGAAACTTTTCTGGGGGCATAGAGCAGATCATGGTGGATATAGAACCCAGATTCCCCAGTTCCCAGTTTAGTGTTTTCCACCACTCCCCGAATACCCCAGTGAAGGCCTTCTCTGATGCTTTTACCAACTTTTAACTGTATGCTCATAGCAAAATATGATGAACTGACTATTCCTTTGGAGCTTTTTCTCTACCCCGTGCTTGGGCCTAGCATATCAAAATTAGGTTGTTTGATGTGGTGGTGGACAATGATTGGTGCTTACCCGGCATCCATTCCTCCTTCTCTAACTGCACCCTAGAAAACACTTGCTTCATTGGCTGTGGAGTGAGGTGCATTGTCTTAGTCTGAGCATGTGACCTGAGCAGGTCTTCCAGATGAGCTCTCTCAGGATTGTTTGCTTTCACAGGCACACAATGCAGAATTTAAAAGTTGCAAAAGCATATATAGTGACAAGTGTCTTTCTCCCACTCAGTCCTCCAGGTACCCATTTCCCTTCCACATAGGCTAGCACCTTTTTTTCCTATACCTTTCCAGAGATATTATATGTAATTACAAACATTTATGTATTTTTCACATGAATACCACTGTCTCTTTAGTGATTCTTCCATATTTGTACATTCCTTTAAATTGCTGCATAGCTTTTCCTTGTATGGTTTCATGATTTATTTAGCCAGACTCATACTGTCTTATTTTTCTGCTTTTATAAATAATGTTGTGATTAATAACCTAATAAATTACATTTTTCTAAAGTGAGAGCTCTCCTAATTAATACTTAGGAGTAGAATTGTTAGATCAAAGGATATGTGTATTTTTTAATTTCCAGCGAGATGGTCAAATCATCTTGCATAAAGTTTGTGCAGTTTATATGTATGTGTAGGTTTGTATTCATATATGTACATACACATATATGTAGGGTTTATGTGATATAGTACCATTTTCCCCACATCCTCACCAGTGCAGTGTCTTATGAGACTTTTTGACTTTTCAAATATGATTGGCGAAAAATGGTGTCTCATTTTCATTTTTCTCATTCCCGTTTTACAGATGAGGAAACTGAGACTCAGAGAGGGTAAGAGATTTGCCAGGTCACAGGATAGTGAGTGTCAAAGCTGGGGTTTGCAGTGAGACAGAGGCAACTGTTCCCTTAGTCACCATAATAATCTCAGCCAAAGCTCCATTCTTTACTGCAATCCAAGAGTCCTGATGGACACAGAGTTTCTAGCAAGGAATAATCATACAGCCTTGACTGCTAAATGGGGAAAGCCTGTTCTCTTTCACCATGGAGTTGTATGCCAAATCAACTGGATCAGTCCAGATGATGAGTGCAGTTAGCGTGATGTGCAGTGATGTTATTATGTGGTGGAATTGAGTTCCACACAGATATAGGTGGCCCTTTACCCTGCTGAGTCCTAGGGCTTTGTGCTATAACTGTTTTCATCGATGGAAAGTGAAAGGAGGGCGTCTCATCCCTGAAAACATGGCACTTCGCCTGATTTTCTGTTTAAAGTTATGTTCCTGTTGGAATCTATTCAGGTCTGAGTTTCAGTTGTTGCCTTCGGATACGTTGAGCCTCCTTGGCCTCTCCTACTCGCCTTCATTTTTCTTCCACCTGTCAGTCTTCATTAGGATCATTTAAACACTGGCTCATTCTCTGTTCTGGGCCTTTTCCTGCGTGGCTGCAGAACTGCAGGTTGCAGCCTTTACCTTGTACACATAGTTCCTAGGTAAGCGTTTATTTCGAAAATTCTTTGTGGAGAATTGAGATGATTGGGAAGTGGTTAGAATTATATTTATAGAATTATAAGGGCAAGGATGAAAAGAGTTCTCAGAGGTGTAGAGAGCCTTCCTTTGACACCTCTGTATACTGAGTGGGTAGATTCTAATTCTCAGGAGCTGGGCCCTTACTAGACCACATCTCTTGTTTGTCTCATGCTTTGTTGTGAAGTGAGGTTCTGTTGCTGACTGTATGACTCATGGTGTCAGTCACCAAGCGATTTCTATTTGAACCATCACCTTTGAAGTAGCCAGGCTTAGATACTCTTGGGTTAAGAGAGTTAGCGCTCAAGTTAATCAAACTGGGATTTGAGCCCTGGCTTCATCATTTAGTTGGGTATGATAGTGGGCAGTCATACAAGGAGTCTCAAGTTTCCTCATCTGCAAAATGGGATAATAATAGTACCTCTCTTATGACACTATTGTGAGATTTGCCTGAGATAACACATGCTGTGTTTTTTGCATTGCCTGGCGTATGTTTTGCACTGTTGTTTTGAGTCTGTCCTTTCATTCCTCTTGCCATACTGCTAATTCAGTACTCCCTTTACCTAAGTTCCTGTTGCTCCTTTAGACTCTCATTTTATAGGTATGTATTTGTGAAATCCCTGCTTTGCATTTGGGTCTCTGCTCAAGAGTCATCTCAGAGAGGCCGTTTATCTTATTGCAGTGCTTTATTTTCTCCCAGAGCATTTATCACTATCTGAAACTATGTTTTATATGATTACTCATTTCCTGTGCTAGAATATAAGCATCTTGAAGGTGGAGACTCTGTCTCATATACTCCTGTGCTCTCAGTGCCCAATATAGAGTCATAACACAGCATGGATTTGTTGAACAAAGAAGACACAAATGTGTTATGGGGTAGGCTTTCTCTGAGGTGTGCCTTTTTATGCCAGTGGTGCTTTGTATGTGCCATTTGTTTGCCCGCTGTCCCTTTTATTCAGCTTAATCCATTTGACAACCCTTCCTTTTAAAAAGAATTAACAAAATTATCAGTTACGAACTACAGAAATCTTATCTTTTAAATTTTCTCTGAAATATTATTTCTCTGCATTAGACGCATGTAGCATTAGGATGTACATCTGAATCACCAATGCAACTTTTTTTTTTTTGAGTCAAAGTCCTACTCTGTTTCCCAGGCTGGAATGCAGTGACACACTCCTGGCCACCGCAGCCTCAACCTACTTGGCTCAGGTGGTCCTTCCACACCCAGCTAATTTTTTTGTTTATTGTAGAGATGAGGTCCCACCAAGTTTCCCAGACTGGTCTCAAACCCCGGAGATCAGGCGATCCTCTTTCCTCCACCTCCCAAGGTGCTGGGATTATGAACATGAGCCACTGCCCCCGGCTCCAATACAACTCTTTAAAGACCTAAGCACCAGCTCTAGGCATTTGGGTTCAGTAACAATAGCTCTTGATTTGGGCTGCACATTTGAAACTCTCGGGGGAAAAAATATAAAAATATCATCTCTTGAGCCTCAACTCCAGAGATACTGATTTAGTTGGTCTAAGTTGTGGCTCCCAGGTGACTATGATATTAGCAAGTTGCAGTAGGTTTCAAAAACCTCACAGTGATTCAGAATTGAACACCTGACCTCTCATCAAGTTAGATTTGATTAAGTGGGTGAATACATGACCAAATTAGCAAATGAACAGGAAGACTTTCTCACTTTAAACCAACAGATGTATTGAGTGTCTGCTGCATTTCCCTGATTCTGCAGGGACTCAGGAGTGAAACAGCTGCATTCATTCTAGTTGTGAGGTGGAAGATGATGTTGCTAATAATGATACAAAATGAAAGCTTGGAAGAGACTGGGATACATTTGGACGAGAGGACTTCAGAATGCTTCATGATGAAACATCCTGAGCTGAGTATCTTGGAATGGGGAGAATTTTGACAAGTGGAGATGAGATGGGAAAGGAGTGGCCGTTTCCTGTGGCAGGAATAATGTGTAGAGTGGTGGAAGCAGGGAGATGCAGGGTATATTCAAGACTCCTAAAGTGGCTTGGTGGATGGCAGTTCCCCAGACTGGTCCCCTTTTGGAGATCTCTGACATGGGAAGCAGCACCACTCCCCAACTAGGTCTCTATTGCCAGCAATAGAGAATTGTCCTTGAAACTTTCCTCTCTCTACCCCAGGTATTCAATGGGAGAACTGTTACCCCTGAAATGTCTCTCAAGTCTGCCGACTTCTTTTCATCTCTTCTGTTACCAGCTCAGTCCAAGACATTGTCATCCTTTCCCTGGCTGGTGCAGTAGCTTGCTGCCTGGTTTCCTGCATTCTTCACAGCAGCCAGGGTGGTGTTTTCAAGTGCAGATCTAATCATGCCTTTGTAAATTCACGTTCCAATTGCTTCTGGGATAGACTGAAATACAGACTCGACTTATGGTGAGGTTATGTCCTGATATACCTGGCATAAATTGAAAATATCATTGTCAAAAATGCATTTAATATACCTAACCTACCGAGCATCATAGCTTACGTAGCCTACCGTCACCATGATCAGAACACTTACATTAGCCTACTGTTGGCAAAATCATCTAACACAGAGCCTGATTTATAATAAAGTACTGACTATTTCTGTAATTTATCGACTACAGCACAGTGCAGAGTACAGTGGTGGTCATGATGGCTTGCCTGACTGGGAGCTGCAGCTTATTGCCACTACCAGCATCATGAGGGAATACTGTGCTGCATACTGCATGATTGGGAAAAGGTCAAAATTCTAAATTTGAAGTGTTGTTTCTACTGTATGCATATGAGTTTCTCACAATCATAAAGCTGATAAATGGTAAGTCAAGAATCTTTGTAAGTGGAACCCTCATAAGACGGGGACCATCTAGACTTTATCGTCAGCTCTCCTTTCCCCCCATCATCTTCCTCCAGCCCTTTACTCCCTGTATTCCTACCACATTGGCCTTTTCTCAGTCCAACCATACATTGAGTTCCCCTCTTCTTCAAGACCTTTGCACACATTGTTTCTTCTTCCTGGAACATCTTCTCTCACCAAGACAGACATACAGATTATTTCTACTTACTTATCAGATGTCAGTTCAGTTATCCCTTCATTGGGAAAGACTCCCTTGACCTGTCTCACTAGGTCATGTCCTTGTGCTGTCTTTACATGCCTGATAGCTCAAACTTTATTCTGGAGGCATTGAGTGTCTGTGGCAGATGGGACATAGGAGTACTTGTCTGTTTCATGAAGACCCAGTGCTTCCAGAGACATTAAGTTAGCTGAAGTGATTTTGGTGGTTAATTTGTGGATTTCATTAACTGTCTCTTGACAAAGAACTTGGAATTGTTGATCATACTATAAAATAGAATGTAAATAATCATGTGATTCCTTTGTATTCCTCCCAATCATTGAAATATGAGTTAGTTCCATAGTGTGAATTGTACTGTTATCTGTAATAAAACAGCCCTCCTCAAATTTTGTTGTTGTTGTTGTTAGGGGCAAGTGAAAATGTCCAGCCACCCCATGCAGATCTTACAGTAAAGCTATTGTCCTATTCTTAACAAACGATAAGCAGATGAGTGAATTGACAAGAATTGTACCTTGGGGATATTGCCTCTTATAGAACCTCAGTTGTGCCCTCTGTCATTCTATGTCTGAATTTAAGTGTTTTCCTAACATCATTCACCTCAGATGTTAGCACAGGTCCAGGTTTCTGGGGGTTGTCACATTTTTCTTCCGCTTACCAGATATAAGCAACCCTGGGGACCGTGACTGCCAGCATTCTCCTGTCTGTAAGGTCAAGCCATCCTCTTTAATACTGTCCTATATCAACCTAGGTTGGGAGTCATGTGGTAGATCAGGAAATATCAAGAGTCTATATATTTTGACACTGTGGAGCCATGCAGAATTTTGGACAGTGTATTCAGAAGTGTCACTGAGATGCTACTTTCTTATTCTTTGTGTTGGTGCCCAGAATCACCATCCAACTTGAAAGGACTAGGAGGTTTTCTGGCCCAGGGTAGGTACCCTTGGCACAGATACAAGAATCTTTATGCTGACTGAGTTGGAATTTCCTGGTGAGAAGTGATTTGTTGCCCTGATTAGAATGTAAACACTTGCTAAAGTTGAGTTTTCTCTCTCATGTGAGTTTTATTATAGTCTTCTGTGTTTATAAACATGTCTTGAGCACGAGAGAGAAATGTGGTAACCTTTGAGCCCCCATGAGAGTGTCCATTTGTTTTCTCTATGAGCTGAAATTAAGATAACTTAGCATCCTTCTCTGAGAGTCCCATATCCCTTTTGCTTTTACCAGCAGGCCTGGGTCAGTGCCTAGATTGCCATTTCCTAATTGTTCCCATCTCTCGTAGTAGATTCTGAAAGTCTTTTGACAAAGCACAGTTCATATTCAGTGGGCATCTACTAGAGGGACTCATAGTATAGGGAAGGCCTCAGTTTAACCCAACAAATTATTATTGAAATTTTTTTGAAGGTTTAAGGTGTCAAGCACTGGATATTATCTAGTTGCTTCCCTGTGGAGCTTACATGTGTAGTAAGGAAACAGACACACACATAAATGAGACATGATGTGGAATGTCAATGAAGGGTAGAAACCAAGTGTTGAGGGTGCCCCAAAGTGTACACATCAGATTGTGAAAACTGGCCAAGACTTCGTGGAAGAGGAGATGTCTTTATATTGTGCCTTGAAGGGTGGTTTGACTTTTTTTTTTTGGGTTGGAGTCTCACTCTGTCACCCAGACTGGAGTGCAGTGGCCATTCCCGGCCACCGCAGCCTCCACCTGCTGGGCTCCGGAGATCCTTCCGCCTCAGCCTTCCAAGTAGCTGGAACTACAGGCGTGCGCTACCACACCCGTCTAATTTTTTGATTTATTGTAGAGATGAGGTCTCACCAAGTTGCCCAGGCAGGTCTTGAACCCATGGGCTTAGGCAATCCACTCACCTCAGCCTCCCAAGGTGCAGGATTACAGGCTGAGCCACTGAGCCCGGCTGGATTGACTTTTTTTTTTTTTTTTTTTTTGAGTTGGAGTCTCACTCTGTTGCCCAGACTGGAGTGCAGTGGCCGCTCCCGGCCACCGCAGCCTCGACCTGCTGGGCTCCGGTGATCCTTCCATCTCAGCCTTCCAAGTAGCCGGAATTACAGGCATGCACTACCATGCCCAGCTGATTTTTTGATTTATTGTAGAGATGAGTTCTCGCTGCCCAGGCGGGTCTCGAACCCGCGGGCTCAGGCAATCCACTCACCTCAGCCTCCCAAAGGCGCGGGATTACAGGCTGAGCCACCGAGCCGGCTGGATTGACTTTTAAAAGGCAGAGATTTGGTGAGTGAAGAAGAGGGCAGAGCCTATTTTAGACAGCACAAGCAGTAGGCACAAGAGACCTGGCTCTGTAAAACCAGGAAGTTGTGTTTGCAGAAAAGTATGTAGTGCCTTGTAACCAGTGCTTCAGGTTGCCTAGGTGGGGTGGAATCAGAATACAAATAGAGAAGGGAGATTGGGGCCAGCTGAAGAAGAGCCTTGAGGGACATGCCTAGAAATGCGGCCTTTGTTCTGGAGATATTGGTAGAAGTTGGATTTAAATATTTTTAATAGGAAAGTGATATAGTCGTATCCATTCTTCAGAATTACTGGTAGCAACATTGGGATAGATTTTAGAGAGGAGAGACTAGAGACCTGCACCAAAGTTCTGTTGCAAAATCAAGAGTTTTGGAACCAGGGCAATAATGGAGGGAATAAAAAGGAGGGATGAATTCAGAGTTTTCTTTCGTCTTTAAGCAGGTAGTTAGAACTTCATCATCAGTTAGATGACAGGAATGAGAGACAAGAAAGAGCCACAGGCAATTTTACAAGATTTGTAGTCTTAGTTATTAGATGGATGATGGTACCAATCTACCCATCTAGAACATAGATGAGACGGAAGTTTAGGGGCACATGAGTTTAAGGAGCCAGCAGAGCACCAAAGTAGAGTGAAAATACTTACTGGTTTGGAGCTTGGTAGAGACATCAGAGCTAAGCTTGGGTTTAGGAATTTGATTTATAGCTGCAATAGGTATTCCTTACGTGCCTATATGTGCCAGGCAATGTTCTCTCATATGTTAACTCAGGCTTGAAAGCACCTAACACTTGGCAGACATCTCCATAGAGACAGTGACTGAAGTGATTGGAGTGAGTGAGAATGTAGCTTAAAGAGTAAGAAAGAACAAAACAGTGTATGGGCTGACCTAGCATAAAGAACAAGCACAGGGCAGCCAGTGAAACAGCCTGAGACGGCAGCCAGAGAGGTTAGAAGCAAACCAGGAGTAGGTAGGAGACTTGAGTGGGAGAGTCAGGGAGATTCATAGTGTACAACCCTGCAGGGAAGTCCAGAGCGACCCTGCTGTTGTATTTAGCATGGAAAGAGTTTCAAAAGAATGGTAAGGCCAGAAGGACAAGGTGGGGGAGGACTGGTGAACCTGTAAGATACATTTGTGTGACGCGATCTGAGGAGAAGTTTCCCAAAGCAGTTCAGTCTGTCATTGATGTTTACAGGTCAGCCTGAGGTGCCTGAGAAGAAATGCATTTTAGCTAGACAGGGGTGTTCCAGCCAGCTGTGTTCTGAGCTCCTCTGGAAATCAGCCTGCAGACATTTAGTTGCTTGGTAGCTGACTAAATAAAGGCTGACCTAAAGCCTTAAATATTTTAATTTGCAAAACCATTGTTGTATTAAATCACAAATGGGAGGCAATTTAGCAGTGCATCTCCAAAATTGCACTGGACTCTGGCCGTGGCTCTGCAATTTATGTTGAAACCGAAAATTGAACTCTGTGTCATAAAAACAGATTGTTGATTTTGTGATTAATTTAGTCTCTAAGGCCAAGGAAACTGTTAATGCTGTATATCAGTTATAAAGTTGTGGTAGTATTTGTGGAGCAAAATGAAAAATCAATATCGTAACTACAGGGTAGCTCTCTTAAAATCCAGGGTGTGTTTTGTTGCAAATTGCAAGGAAGAAACTGACCCCCAAAGGGACAAACATACCTTTCTTATTTCACAAGTGTGTGTCTGTTGTGGAAAAGCAGAGGAAAATGGTTGGGTATTATTATAGTATAGCTGGGGGTACTAGGAGAAGGATCAAATTGTTGCAATTTAGAGTAAAACCTCACTTACAGTTATGTGTGTCCTAAGGCAACCTCAAGGAGTAATCTCTAGGAGGGTCATGCAGTAAGAAGTCCAGATACCTGGGTTGTGCTTTAGCCGCTGCTGATCACATGCTGGTGTCAGCCAGTCTCTTCCCCTTCCTGGTGTGTTTTGAGGTTTTATGTTCTAGTACTTCAGAGAGGCACTGACACACTTGAGTGAAAAGGAGTGTCTTCCATTAGCATCATTATGAATAAGACACCCAAGGGGTTTGTTTATGTTTTCCAATCCTAGAAGTGGGAATATACCTCTTTTCTGTTAAGCCTGTGCATTTAGAAGGAACTGTGGGGAATTCCTTTCTTGTTTTGCCTTTTGTTTTGGCAAAAACAAATTGTTCCTATGTGCCATGGCAAAAGAATCATCATCAACAGACTGCATTAGACCTATAGAATGTTGAGGTTGGCGCCTTTTATTCATGGGGATGTTGAGAACCAGGACATGACTTGTTCACAGGTTCCTTTCACTTGGCAGCGGTACTAAGATGAGAAGTAGATATCTCAGCAGTCAGGCAAAGATTCATTCTCTGATCCCACCTAAGCAGTGCCGGCATTAATTATGATCCACCATCTAAATGAAATTTACTTTCAGCTTCTTAGCCTAGTATATGATCCTTGCAGGTCAGGCCTCACATTGAGATCAGAAGGATAAGATACAGCTTCAAGAAAGAACCGTCCGTGGAAGTACTAAGAGCTTCTTCCAGTGAACTGTGCCTCAAGTGGCCTTTTTAAACTGCTTCTGTGCTATGTGACTTATAATTATTTGAGTGCTGGGGTTTTTGTGGTGGGTTTTCTTTGATGTATGGGCAGTGGTAGTAATCTGTTTCTTTCCTCCCCCATCTCTTTTGCTTTGCCTCATTTCAACTTAAGCAATGAATTGTGTGGTCTTTTATAATATAGAGATTAGTGCAGCCATTTTTAGCCAGTTTTTGTCATCTCCCTTAGGAGCTGACTCTTTGCAAAAGAAACACTTCTGTCTTGTCAGAATGACAGTGATTACCCTACAGTTTGGATCATCTCCAGCAGCTTTGTTCCCTGAAAAGTGAACTTGATTTGATGAATAAAAGTTTGGTGTATTTGATGAGTCAGAGGGCAGGAAAATGTCCTTGTCTCTGATGAGGCTCTTACAGTCAGACACATTGAACATCAGGGATAAAATAAACCTTAATCTCCGAAGGAAAAACCCTGGAGCATGAAACTGTTCCCACTAGAAATGCTGTAAATCTTGCAGACCATGTAGGTTTTCTGTTTGGGGCAACATCAAAGCCCAGTGACTTTAGAGATTAAAGTGTATTTGACAAGCAAAACTTTCCCTGTGCCTTGCTCTTTACGAGATTTGGCCTGTCTCGTGCCTTTGTTTCACCTCGGTATGACTTCCTTTCTTCCTGAGAACTAGGAAGTATCACCTCCTCAAATCTGGAGTAGGCTGCCATGGTTTGTTCATTTAAAGCCCGTTGTAGGCCCAGGCAGCAGTCCCTCAGCCTTCTAGCATTGTCCTGCCCCAGCGGAGGGCAACGGCTTCTCACGGTCACTTCCCGGGAACTCTCTTATTTGTGCAAGAGTTTCAGAGCCTTTTGCTGACTCAAAGAAGATCAAACAACGGGAAGACAGTGGTTTTCCTCAGCTTGGACTTAGGAATTTCTGTTTCTTTTAAATCCACCTTCTGTGATGTGACAGAAGAAGTACTTCTATCTTAAAAAAAATTTTTTTTTGCTTGTTTCGTGCTTTATCTTTTACACATTGGAAATAACTAACTGAATTTTTTTGTTCAGATAAATTATTGTTTAACAGAGCAAAAACTTTTCTTTGGCGCCATCTTTTTTGGAAAGTAATGTATGATAATAGTCTGCCTTTAAAAAAAAAGCAGCATGATTTTAAAGGGAATTGTGCTCTCTAAAGTCAAACATTCCTCTTCCTGCTGTGTCCCTATAAGATAAGACCTGTGGCAGCTTCTCAGAGTAGCCAGATAACAAGGGGAGGACAGATTGGGAAGGCAAATGGCTTTAAGGGTAGACCTCATAGCGTAAAATCTCATTACTGGAAAAGTGCTTTGTGTTTAAGGACAGGTATTCCCAAGTGGAGGAATGGCAATGGTGAATGCTTAAGGGACTCACTAAAATATCTTAAATTGTCTCCGTCAAACATGTAGCATCCTTAGAGGTCAGGCAGAGCTGAAACTTGAACAGCTGTACAACAAGCATCTGAGATTGTTTTTAATTGTGTCCCCTTTCTCTAACAGCAGTAATTCTTGTTTATATTGTCAAGAACCTTTCCACTGAGCACAAGCACACCATACTTGAAGGTCAAATGCTTAACCCTTCTGCATGGTTACAATGAAAATGGAGCCTTTTGTTTTCATTAATGTATACCCCAGCCACGTATACAGGGAGAATGGGGGCCTCAAGCGTTCACCAAGCTGAAGTAACTTATTGTAAGAGAGCCACAAAGAAAGCATATTTTTGTTTCCATACAAAAGTTGTTTAGCCTTTGCCTTGTGCACCCAACCACAAGACAGTATGCTCATTTATCAATAGGCAGAATTTTTGGGTACCATTTTGTTCCTTTGACCTGTGTTACTTTTTACTGACCCGACCAAATTGCTTAAAAATTTTCCCTTTCTGCTGTCAGTATTTAAAGCTGCTTAATGTCTCTGAAGTGATCCCCCCTTCTTTTTAACACTTTACATTCCTGTTTACCACAGCACCTGTTACTGTAGTGAACCATGAAATCACAAATGTTATGCCGCTCTTATTGACCAATAATACTTTATTAAATATAAATAGAGTATTTATATTTAAATACTCTCCAGCTCTGGGGTGGTGTATAAAGTAAGCAGGCATATGCACATATGTCCATAGATATATACATATTGATTTGTGAGGTCTGCTCAGGAAAGTAGGGCATAGCATTTATTTGTCAGGCAAGAAACATTTCTTTTCTGCTCCTTAAGAGTTAACCAAAACTAAAGCGGCCAGTTCAGCAAACATTAAATATGAGCCTCAAACATGAAGGCTTCTTTGTTACTGAAACAAAAATACCGCAGCAGGTGGTAGACTCGAACACAGGAGGGAGGAGGAGGTTCAGTTGTTGCCCATTTTTCTAATCCTTTCAGAATCCCCATTGTCTAAACCCCAAAGTTAAAGTGTTCCTGCTCAGTCTCATGGAGACAATTTCAGCGTGAAAGGGCTGTGCCCATCACTAGTTTTCTATAACAGTTTAATCTTTGGGTATGGAATGTGTAACCACTAAACAAGGCAGGAGAGGCAATTATCTCTCTAAGATGAGCCAATAATATCTGCTTATCAAAGCATAAAACTGTTCCAAATGTGGCAAGTTGGAGTTAAGTAGGAGTTCATGCCAACAGCAGTCGTATTTGCAAGTTTTAGACTGTGTTAATCAGGACAGAAATGTGGTTTTTGTTGTCCTCAGACCTCTCAGAGCAACTTTATGGCAACCACATGAGCTTTCTAAAGCTAAAGTTAAACACTATTTCTATCCAGGTGCTTCAGTGAGGATATAGCTTTTAAAAGGGATTAATAGTTGAAGGTGGAATAATTGTTTTCTTTCCCTAAAAATGAATGAACATAGTTTGTACCTATGGATCTCGGCACGCCCTAAGTGGGAGGCATTGAAAGATGAGTGAAAGGGCATAGGCGGGCTACCAGACCAATTTTCTGTTACGGCTCTTGATGAAGGTACCAAATATCCCATTCGTGTGCTCGGTCCCTCTGTTCTCACTGAGACTCCCACAATTGTTTATTTTCTTCTAAAGCACAGTTGGAATGAATATAGTCTAATGATAGTTTTAAAAATAAATTTATAAGTCTGGAGTTGAAAATCTTGTTCCCATAAACTTCAGATGCAGAGTCTCATAAGATGCTCCTTAAATCATGTTTTTACACTAATCGCTCATGTGAACATGGTTATTCTTTCCTAGCCAGAAAGAAGAAGCTGTATTTCTCCTGTTTAAGCCACACATTAGATCTAAAGATGGCTGCTGTCAGTGGCACTAAACGTATAAAAAGAATAGCATCTGCCAGACTTGAGGACTTTTGTAACCTTCTGGATAATATTAACATTCAGAAGTTAGTGTTCCATCTGACACTTACAGCCCTTTCATAGATAATATTCATAAATACGAAAAGGGGTAAAAAAAGAACCCTAAATTATTTTACCATTTTCAACCTTGACTTGGGACATTATAGCTAGGAAGAAGTTGGGAACATCGGAAGTAGATCTGCATGGAAAGATAGAGCTAAGACTCATCAGCTATTTGGTTGTTGTCTTTCTGTATTTAAAAAATGAT
The DNA here is from genome assembly GCA_027257055.1 of Cephalopachus bancanus. Taxonomy (NCBI): domain Eukaryota; kingdom Metazoa; phylum Chordata; class Mammalia; order Primates; family Tarsiidae; genus Cephalopachus; species Cephalopachus bancanus. The sequence goes on from JAPVLO010000415.1 coordinate 756,366, forward strand.
GTCATTCATTGTGTCCTCAGGTCCTCTGTGTATCCAAGTGAGACTCCATACAATCAGGGAGGGAACCACTGCTTCTTCCACCTGCAGAGACCATGTCTAAACCCTTGTGTGTTACTGAAACTATTGTCAAGAGTTAACATCATTTGCCTTGATTTTGCTAACCAGCTTTACTCTGCTACCCTCCAGCAGTGAGATCCTGAGCCTATTATTGGACACTCTGAGCCTTGGTTCCTTCATTCATAAAATGAGTTTACTAATGATACCAACCTACTGTGTCACATGGTTTGAAGGATTAAATGGGATCCTGTATCCCTGCCACACAGAAAGTGCTCCATATTTTATTAGTCATTACATAAAATATGGTGAGTAAGACAGTGAATTCTACTATCAGATTGCCTACCCTACCACTTACCAGTTGTGTGATCTGGGATAAGTTGCTTAATATCTTTGTGCCTTGATTTTCTTGTCTGTAAATTGGGATAATGATAAAACCTATTTCATTGAATTGTTATGAGGATTTAAATTGGGAATGCATGAAAAGTGATTAGGAAAGACCTTGGGACATGGTAAGTGTCAAATAAGTAACTTATTGTTGTTATTAACATCTTTCTGATTATGTGTTTTATTTTAAGTCACTGTGATTTTTTTCTTTTCATAGCTACTTAATGCATTAATAATATGCACTTAAATTTCCAGTTAATAGGTACTAAATCCCTGCTTAAGAACCATATCACAAAATTATGTGTGTGTGTGTGTGTGTGTGTGTGTGTGCGCGCGCGCGCGCGCGCATATGTGTGTGCATGTGCCCTTTCTCTGTGTCTCTGCCTGCCCTGTCCATTCATCTCCTCTGGGTAATATGTGCCAGGTAGCAAGTAGTGCTGGCATTGAAGACTCTGTGGACAGTGGTGTTCAGGCAGGGACCGCATTTGTCTCAGGTAGATGTTATCTAAGGGCAACTCTGCCCATGTGATTTTCACTAAATTATCTTTCCTTACCATATTGTTATTTCATATAGAGTTTTAGTAGTCACAATGTCAATAGCAGGAGCTGCTTCATTATAGTGAGACATAGATTTGACTTCAGGAATCTTAAGAAAAATAGGATTATTAAGGGTGGATAGGTTTTTGCAGTGGTATTTATTAGTTATATTTTTGTTCTTACCGGTCTACACTTTAGTTTCATTGTGTCTCAAAATGAAAAGATAGTACAGTCTTATGTTGTTTAACGGTGGGTCTGTGTTCTGAGAAACACATTGTTAGGTGATTTTGTCATTGTACAAACATCATTGAGTGTACTTATACAAAACTAGATGGTGTAGCCTATGCTTCCAGGCTACAAACCTACACAGCCTGTTGCTGTACTGAATGCTGTAGATAATTGTTACACAATGGTATTTGTATATCTACACATAGAAAATATACAGTAAATATACAGCATTATACTCTTAAGGGATTACTCTCATAAATGTAGTCAATTGTTGACTGAAACATTGTTACTCAGCACATAATTGAACTTAGCAAAACAGTGCTTAGTGCAAACATAAAGGTTATGATAGGCAAGGAACAGGATATTCTACAGATTAACTATTTTATCAGTCAAAAATCAATCCTAAGAACTTAGTTGAACAGTTATTTAGTATAACCCTTGGTCGTCCTCTATCCCATGTTTAATTTATTTCCCAATCTAGATTGTAAGCTCCTGGTGGCCAGGTATCCATCATATAGCAGAGACTCAGATATTATTGATTGATTTATCACATGGGAATTTGCCTTCTGTATATTCTGTTCTATGTGTTCAGTATAAAATGTGCTGGACCTGGAGTTAGAACACTTCCTGGTTTCTGGTCTTAGCTTGAATTGTACTAATTTTGATATTGAATAAGTTACTTAATTTAGCCGAGCCTTAGTTTTCTCACATATAAAAATATAGTTAATACTTGCTGTACCTAACTCATGTAGTTTATATAAGGATCAAAGTTCGCAAAAGCATTTTGCAAAGTTTGCACATATGTTAGCTTCAGCCATGGGAGTCTGATTAGATTGAGCTGATTAGGGAGTCTGGATTAGATTGAGCTCTGCTGCTTACTCATGGTATAAAATTAGACAAATTTTATGGGTACACTGGCTCACACCTGTAATCCCAGCACTTTGGGAGGCCAAGGCAGGAGGATCATTTGAGCCCAGGAGTTCAAAACCAGCCTGGGCAACACAGCACGATCTCATTTCTATAAAAAATAAAAAACTGAGCTAGGTTTGGTGGCATGTGCCTGTAGTCCCATCTCAGGAAACTGAGGCAGAAGAATTGCCTGGGCCCAGAATGTCAAGGCTGCAGTGAGCCGTGATTGTGCCACTGCACTCCAACCTGGGAAACAGAGTGAGACCCCCAACTCAAAAAAAAAGAAAAGAAAAGGAAATTTGGCAAATTACTTAGCTTTTCTGAGTCTCAGACTTTTTTTAATCTGTAAAATGGAAATGGTAATACCTTTAGCTCATAGACTTATTGTTAGGATTCAGTGATATAGTATATGTGAATAGCACCTGGCATGTAGAAAGCACTCAATAATGTTATTGCCTATATCATCATTATTCAAAAAGCATCCAGATTAAGAAGTATCAGCTTATCTGGAATAGAAGCACTGTTAACACTGAACAGGGGGAGTGGGAGGAATAAAGAACGACTTAGGTAGCATAAAAAATGGTGACTGATTTTAGTAGCTCTAAGTGGCCAATATTTTAGCTTTATCCTAAACCTTAGTAGCAAAATTGAGGAAAAAAGTAGTTTATACCTATTAACTGGTTACCATGTGTCAGGTATTATTCTAAGGGCCTTATATAAAAAAATGAATTCTGTCCACCCTCTGAAGTAGCTTCTATAAATATCCTCATTTTAGAGATGAGGAAACCGAGATGCAGAGAAATCATGTGTCCATGTCAGCTCAGTCACTAAGGACCTTGGCCTCCAGAGCCTTTGTTCTTTGCTAAAGTTTCCCCAGACAAGAGAGACCTCCTTTGTCTAAATCACCAACCTGATTTTTTCTTCATTTGCAGCTAAGAACTGAGAAATTCACCCATCAGCTTTGCTTACATTTGAGTTCTGTACCATCCAGATTCCACTCAGATACAGTCACATTTAAAGTGCAGGATGGTGTGCGTGTGTGCAATTTTCTCAAATCTTTCATTTCTAGGTATGCTTTTTTCTCATGCTCCAAACCCCTATCTGCTGAATGTCTCTCAAGCATTTCCAGCTCCATGTATCTAGAACTGAACTTGTCCCTTGTGGCTTTGGGGAATAATTTACACTCCTTATGCCTCAGTGTCCTCATTTTTAATGTTGAGATGCCTCATATATGGTGATTGCAGGATCAAATAGGGTAATATCGATGAAAATGTGTATTGGCATGGCAGGTAGTAAGCACTAAATAAATGTAGTGCTTACTCTTATTGCCACTGTTGGTAGACCAGTTCTCTAGGCCTGAGGGCAGTAGATAGGTTTTGGCCGGGCCTTTTGACTTCGTTCTCCTGAGCAGTTAAAATTTCCATAGGGCTTTGGTTTGGATGTTACTGAAAGAGAGAATGGGGGGCAGGGTGGTGCAGAAATATACAAAGGAGTGAATTATAACAAAGAGCCTTTTCTGCTTCAGTTCTTGTGTAGAAAACATATGTTCAGTGATGCAGGCAGCAGTTGGGTTAAAGACACACTGTAGGGCTGCAGACAAAAGGCCTGAGCTCTTCCTGCATTCACAATGTTTCCAAACATATTCACTTGTCTCACTTGCTAGGGACGGAGCTGTCAGCTGGATCCTCTTGCAAGTGTGATTTCTTTTTCCCCGTTCCCTTTCAAAGGCCTTCCCCCCGCCTTTCCCTTCTCCCCCAGTGTTTTACACTTCATATAATCCAGTGTGCACAACAGACTACTTCAGCCTTTGTGCTACTGATGTTTGGGGGAAGGAGAGAACCGATCTGATGGAGAGCTTGGGTAACTTTTCACTTGTCCAAGGATTGGAAGGTGCTAAGCCACTTTTAGGCCAAACATCATCAGTGGCTCAATTATTTAGTGCTTGGTGAAGCTCGCTATTCTTCACCTTCAATTAACAGTTAGACCAGCGAGCAGATTAGTGTGGTGAGAGTCTTAGAAGTGGTGGCTGGGAATTAGGGGCATGTGTTTTAGGAGAGTTCCTGCTTTAATTTGTAGAGTGAATAGTTTTTGATAAAAAGATAAAGATAGGGCTAGACACTACTGAAATAATTGGAGAGAAGTCAGCTGCCATTCTAGTATTTATTATGTGAAATATATCAGTCTATACTTATATGTCTATATATGTCTAGACTTAATTCTAGATCCAAGTGGTGTTTCTGTGTCATGGCTGCAGTTGAAACCTTTTTATTTATTTTTTTTTCTGTTGAAGGTTTTGCAGCTCTGGTGGGTTTATTTTCATGGATGAGACTTTAGAAAGATACTTTTATGTACATAACTTTTTACTATGTGTGTATATAATATAAAAGTATTAGGGATAATGTTTTTATGTATAATCTATTAGACTACTATTTTTTTTTTTTTTTTTTGAGTTGGAATCTTTCTCTCTTTTTTTTTTGTTTTGAGTTGGAGTCTCACTTTGTAGCCCAGACTGGAGTGCAGTGGCCGCTCCTGGCCACTGCAGCCTCGACCCACTGAGCTCCAGCGATCCTTCCACCTCAGCCTTCCGAGTAGCCGGAATTAGAGGCACGCGCTACCATGCCCGGCTGATTTTTTTATTTATTGTAGAGATGGGGTCTCGCCAAGTTGCCCAGGCGGGTCTCGAACCTGCAGGCTCAGGCAATCCACTCACCTCTGCCTCCCAAGGCGCGGGATTACAGGCTGAGTCACCGAGCCCGGCTTGAGTTGGAATCTCACTCTGTCGCCCAGGCTGGAGGGCAGTGGCATGCTCCTGGCCACTGCAGCCTTGACCCGCTGGGCTCCGGCGATCCTTGCGCCTCAGCCTTCCAAGTAGCTGAAACTACAGGCGTGTACTACCACACCCAGGTAATTTTTTGATTTATTGTAGAGATGAGGTCTCGCCAAGTTGCCCGGGTGGGTCTCGAACCCGCGGGCTCAGGCAATCCACTTACCTCAACCTCCCAAAGTTGCGGGCTTACAGGCTGAGCCACCAAGCCCTGCTTAGACTACTATTTCAGTAGCAGTGAGCTACTGAGATTTAAAGAGTTTGACTGGGCTTGGTGGCTCAGCCTGTAATCCCAGCACTTTGGGAAGCTGAGGCAAGTGGATTGCCTGAGCCCACAGGTTCGAGACCAGCCCGAGCAACTTGGCGAGACCTCATCTCTACAATATATCAAAAATTAGCCGGGCATGGTAGCATGCACCTGTAGTTCTGGCTCCTTGGAAGGCTGAGGCGGAAGGATTGCCAGATCCCAGCACATTGACGCTGGGGTGGCCGTGAGTGTGCCACTGCATTCCAGTCTGGGTGATGGAGTGAGACCCCCCAACTCAAAAATAAAAAAATAAAAAAAGAATAAAGAGTTAGCATGCTTGTGTTTCTGCCACTGAGGTATTACTCTTGGACATTTCACCCTCCTAAAATTGGTAAGTGAAACGCCATGAATTACCTTATCATCATACTTTATAAAGCATACCATAATAAAACAAAATAAAAATGGTGTTATAGACAATGGACAATGATAACACTTTTCTTATCTTGTAGATATCTTGGGTTATGTCTTCATTGCTATATTATCAAGTCAATTTCAGTGCTATGTTTTCTTTTTTCTTCTAAGAGTCTTGCTCCTGCTCTCTGTTTCCTGATATTGTTTTTAGTTGAGTTGCTCATCCTGGAAAGCACCAGCATATTCTGAGGAAGGAGAGGCAGCAGGAAAGCAGAGAATTTCCCATTGACTTAGAGCTCTAAATGGGTTGTTAGCTTATTTCAGCAATGGAGGCAATTACATTCTGCTAATGAATAGGCAGGCAAGTGGAATTTCCCATATATGATGTCTTCTGGTGTGAGGATAATTTCAACACCTAAAAACTGACAGACAAATACTACCATATAAATATTTTCTAATGGGAAGCGCCAACAAAGTCATCCCCCCAACATGTGTCAGAACTGACAGAAGAAGCTACTGATGGTAGTATAACTTCTAGTACTGTCATTTGAAAGTCCTTGAAAGGAAAACATTGTGAAAGTAGCAGTCTGCAAAGATCTTAGTAGTGAATAAAGCCAAAAGACTGTAAGTGGGGACAGAATTATACCTAAGGTGGCACCTTCTTCTTGTGCCTGGAATGGAGTGTCACCCAGAGCCAACAGCAGAACAACTGGGAAACAAATTATGTCCTTTCCCACATCGAATGAATCCATTTCACAGAGTGGTGGGAATGAGGTGAGGGTAATAGGAGTGTCTGTGAGGCTTTTCCTACCAGTATATAGATTGTGTGTTTTCTTGTTTTTTTAAAAAGCTAGTGCTTCATTCTCCTATCTATGAATCAGCTTTATTATATAGACTGCTTGTAATAGTGACTAAGAGTAGACTCTACTGAAACAAACAAATCTATTAGGCTACTTGAAAAACAGGGGGAAAAAAGAACAATGATTTTGTAAACTCCAAAAAGGTCAAAAAAAGGCTTTCAGTAAGTATGCAGAGACTAGAAATCAAATCCCATTTCCTATCATAAGAAGCCCGTTGTTTTAGCCGCAGTAGTTAATGTACTGTATGTGAAAGATTTAAGACTAGTTGGAAAGCTTTGCTTCTGTTTTATTAGGCTGCTATTGAAAAGCCAACAGCATAACTTCGACTAGGTGCTTTGAGATTTCTTAATGGGCTGTCAGGGGCAAGACACCAGGGCTGTGCTATACTAGCTCTTTCCTGTACATTAAAACAACAGGGGCCAAGTGATCACATACAGAAGTATGAATTACTTGATGCTTTCTCTGTTCCATATGGCCAGCCATGTCTTTGGCAATTAATCATGTACAAAATCAGTCGAGTGCTCTCTGAAGCATTGAAGTCAACATTTAGTTGTACCTGTGCCAGTGGGGGCAGTGGGGTTGCAAGCGTAAAATAGCAGGATGAGGGGCTGCTGGCGCCAAGGCCCAAGCAGCTGGCTTCTATAAACAACGCTTTTTTTCCCTCTTCACCTCCCCCTCTTCCCCATTTTTCTTTCTTTTTTTTTCCTCTCTCTCCCTTTTTTTTTTTTTTTTTTTTTTTTTTGCTTTCCTAGACAAACACACACGTGGGGCTGTTTTTCACCATCCTCTAAAACACCTAAGTTGCCAAGAGCTCTGAGGTATAGCTTTCATACACTGTCCAGCATCCCAGCTTAAATGTATAGGCAGACCATCTTGCCCCCAGCAGCCTGAACATTCCAGTAGTCACTCACATGACTGTCCCCAAGAATAGGCTGCTATGGTTCCATGGCTTTTAGTAAAACAGAGGTTATAGTGATTTCTCTACTGGTAGGAGGAGAAAAGTGAGAGATACTATGAAAGGGTTTTTTTGGGGAAAAATTATGCTTCAAAGTCAAGGCTGTGGTATTTTAGGATTTTGGTTTTTGCCAACCACTATCTGTATCTTTTCCTCTGTGATTTTTTCCCCCCAAATGTTTTATGCATAATGCTGCTGCTGGTAATAATAATGACAGTCTTTCACACGTGTCAGGCATTTTGTATATGCCGAGCACTGTGCTAAGCCCTTTGCATGGTTTGTCTCATTTACTCTTCAGAAGAGCTTTATGAATTAGGTGCTATTACTTATACCCCTTTACAGATATGGAGACTGATCAAAGAAACATTTTCCCTGAATTCTTTCCCCACAATCTTGATTACTCTCAGTCAGCTCCCTTAGCTTGATAGTACGTGATAGAAAAACACTAAAATTGTCTTACTGGTACGTTTTTGAGGTTTCATGTGGTGAACTCTGCTGAGATGTTCATTCAAATAAAATGGGTCTTTGAGATGAACTGAACCAAGTGTGTCTTTAGGTGGGAATAAAAGGCTGCTTTGTTGGCAGCCACTTGAGATGTCTGCCTTTGTGCCTTCTTTCAAGACAGTGGAGTTTGTCTCCTGCTTTCCTTGGTGAGTAGAATATGAAGGGTGGGGGAGGGGAGGTGGGAATGAAGACAGCAGCCTTAAGTAGTCCTGTAGACCCTAGCACCCAGTGGTGACTTGGTGTTATCTCTTAGCCGAGGTCATCCAGGATGTGTTTTCTCAAATTCAGGAAACAGGGGAAAGAAAATTTTAACATTGTGTAAACACTGGCACCCCCAAAACCTCCTACTCCCGGAGAGGGAGATAAGGTAGGCAAAAGGGCTGAGAGGAATGTTTATTTGTTCTGCTGGGCCGTGGATCCAAGCATGCTGGAAATCTTTGGTGATGCCCAGTCCAGTTTAGAAAACGTGAAGGCATCACTCAGCATTGAGCTACAGAGGCCTCACAAAAGAACCAGCTCAAACTGACAATCAGTAAATGAAGGAAGACCTGAGATCGACCTTTCTTTGATGGGACTAAGGCTATCTCAGTGGGTCTTGTGCCTTTCTTCTTTAAAAAGAGAGAGAGCGAGACAGAGAGAGAGAGAGAGAGAGAGAGAGAGAGAGAGCGAGAGCGAGACAGAGCGAGCAAAAGAGAGAGGGAGAAAGGAAAAAAAAGTGTTCTAGGACTTTTGAAGAGGGGAGCCCTCATTGGGTTTTTGACAGCCCTTGGCAATGTTGATGTGAGGAAATAGCTTTCCCAGCTGATAACATCTTAAACCAAGTTTCTTCACAAGTTGAACCTTTAGCCCTCATTATCAGTCAGAGCATATCTTTGTAATTTGTGTGTGCAGAGGGGAAATACAGCCCTAACATGAGACAGCTATGTATATAGAAAGTGTTAGGAGCAGCATTTTTCCCATAATGACACTATTACTTCTGTGGTAGTGGTGAGGGTGGGTAGATGGGAAGTTTCAAGATATGCAATTCTCAGATCCTGGTGTTTAAATGCCTTTTGAGATTGCAAGAACAGTAGCAGAAATCTTTTTTTTTTTTTTAATGAACTAAGCAGAGGGATTACCAGCAATATTTATAGAATGCCATCCAGTTTCCAGGGTTTACCTTAGACAAAGTTCTCTGATTTGTAAGAAGGATAGATTAAGTCTGAGTTTTGTAGTTATGGGCCTATCAAAAGCTGTTAGTCAATATCAGAGAGGAACCAAAAGAATTAAAGACTTATATGGAATTATTAGTAGTAAATGGTATAATTCTCCTTTTAAATCTCAGAATGCTTCCTCTCTGAAAACCCTACATGCACCAAATTCTGCCTATTGCTTAAATGTCCACATGTGCTTTCTTTATGAAAAAGTAGAATTAGGACATTGAAAGTTACTGAATGTAGCAATGAATCCAACATGAATTAGGTGAATTGCTCAGTTTTAATTGAGTAAATTCAAAATTGGGGTACTTTTTCCAAGAAATATGTGAAACTTAAACGTAAAATTCAAGACTCCTTAGAGTTTTGGTTTTTCTTTTCTAATTCTCAATTTCTCTTTCTCTCTGACTGAATTTTTTTGCTTTGGTTTTATACATAAAGTTTTGAGAGGGGAAACTAAAGACACTGGGGAATTCTCAGGGTCCTTAGTATGCTGTGTGTTGCCAGAGTCCAAAGCAGTTTTCTGTACTGAAATGGAGAATGTGAAGCTTCTTCCTCTGGCATATGAGGAGGGTATATTTTTAGAACCATCCATCCAAATGAGTATTGCCCTTTTAAAGTTGCCCTACTGAGGGCATATAGTTACTTTTCTGGATTCTGTTACTTAAAAATAGTTTTTACAACTTTATTCTTAGGATTGTCTTCAGGAATCGTTCAAATCAAACCAAAGCTTGTTTCACATACTGTTTTTCACCTTAGGTGGTACTCTCTGGTGTGATTGTTTGCCTTATTTACCAGACATGTTCCAGCATGCCATTTGACTTCATTTATCCCAAACCATGTATCAGGCGTCTACTTTCATGGCGTCCTGCCATACTAGGCACCTTTCCAAATATTAAGAAATGAGTATGGACCCTATCTGTTATAACAGACCTCCTACTCTGGAGGAGAAACCATCTGAATCAATAAGTAAGTATAATGGAGTGTGACATGGTGGAGCAACTCCACTTAATTTGGTGGAAGGATGTGGTTCCTGGAAGACTTCACAGAGGAGGTATTATTTGAGATGCTTCTTGAACAATGAGTAGTTACTGGCAAGTTACACAGTAAAGGGACAAGCAAATGTATATTGTGTATAAACCAACCATGTGTTCTCAGGAAACTACAAATTGTTTATATAAAATAGAAGTTGGCGGGAGATAAAATTCAAGGAGTAAGCAGGACCTGTATCCAGAAGGGTATTTGTCATGCTAAGGAATTTGGGCTTAAAAAAAAGGAATCTCGCCAGGCTCGGTGGCTCAGCCTGTAATCCCGTGCCTTTGGGAGGCTGACGTGAGTGGATTGCCTGAGCCCGCGGGTTCGAGACCCACCTGGGCAGGCGAGACCTCATCTCTACAATAAATAAAAAAAATTAGCCGGGCGTGGTAGCGCGCGCCTGTAGTTTCAGCTACTTGCAAGGCTGAGGCGGAAGGATCGCCAGAGCCCAGCAGGTCAAGGCTGCGGTGGCCGGGAGCGGCCACAGCACTCCAGTCTGGGCAACAGTGAGACTCCAACTAAAAAAAAAAAAAAAAAAAGGAATCTCTTTTGTATTCTCCAAATGCCAATAACTGAAGTAGGTATAAACAGAGGTGCTCTGTTTTAGCTGGGTTTTTGGAGGCCAAAGCTCCTTGTCTTCTTGGTGACCCTGAGACACTTCTTGGAAGCACCGAGGCTTTATGAAGAAAGCTTAAAAATCACTACTGTAGATAATGCTGAATTATTATAAAAGAAAGTAACATATTCAGACATGTATTTTCAAAGATTGCCCTTGAAGTAGGAAAATTCATGAAAGGGTGAGATTGACACAGTGGGACCAGGTTGGAGGCCATTGCGTAGTCCAGATGAGAGATGGGCCTGAACTAAGTCCATGGCGATCAGTGGGGAAGGGATACATTTGAGTCAGAGTGAAGAGAAAGGAATAACAGGATTTATTGTTTAGGTGTAGGGAGTGCAGGCAGGAGAAAGGGGGGAGATGAACAAGATTTCTAGGGTTCTAGTTAGGTTATTACATTGATAGTGGTGCTACTCACCACTCTAGGGAAATACAGAAGGAAAGCAAAAGGAATTAGGTCACATGTTGACAAGTTAAGGTTGAGATGTCGTGCTCGAGGGGGCATGTTTAAGGAAAGTTGTTGAGTATATGGGGTCTGAGCTTAGTGCAAAGTCTGCTTGAGGTTAGATGTGTAGGTGTCATCAGACTACAGGGGATCCTAAAAGCTATTGGAAGGGGAGATTAACCACAGAGAGATGAAACAGAGACAAGAGGAGAATGAAGAGTATAACCTTAGGATAACAACAGTTGAAGGTCCCAGAATGAAGACCCCTCATAGAAAACCAAGAAGGACGGGGTAAGTGTTAGTGACCTATGAGAGAAAGGTGTCCCATTAATGGAGAGAGGTCAAGTAAAATCCGAAATGATTCTAAAAATAAAACACTCTATCAAAGGATAAAGATCTTCTACCATTTGGGATATGCAAAAGAATATGCCTCTGATTCCTGGTACATAGGGAAGTTTTATGGTTGTGGTTGTTTAGTGGTTGCCTAGTTTCCTTTAGATATTTTTCATTTAAAGTAATAAATACTTTCAGGAACCCCTTTGTTAAACTAGCATAACCTAGCACAAGGTCAATTAGCTGAGTTTAAGATGAAAGTAAACAATAATAATCATGGTGGCATATGTACCTGGCAACTACTCCTCACAAGAACCTGTGGAGAGCTTCTGTTATCATCTCCATTTGCAGTCACAGAAAGAACCCATAGCTATGAGGTGACAGCCAGAATTTGAACAGCCAGCACTCTAAAGAATATGCTTAGTCCTGGCTGATCTGGCCAGCATTTCCATTGAAAACAAAAGCAAAAAACTAATGAGGTGAAATTTAGCCTCCAGAGTGTGTTTCCTTTACCTGTGGGAATTTTCCCCTGTGTTTTGAGGGGAGGGGAAGGAGAATGTGCTTTTGGTAATAGAAGACTATTTAAAAATTGGTACTTGTTTGAAGACAGTTCTATTACTACTAATGGGAAAATGGCCTATTAACATTTTCTAGGTAAAGTCACCTGACTCTATTATAAGGAGTAAAAATATCACTGTTAACTGCCTCGTAAAAAGAATGCTCTTTTGACACTCTGAAATTTTCTTTTGTACAACGACTTCTTTTTACCCTAAATTTTATGAAATGCTGTAACTTTGAATCTGAATGCCCAAGTTTTACCCTTCCTTTTCCAATATTTAAAAAGAAAAATATTTTTGGTAACAGAATATGTTTTTGTCATTCAGATATAATTCACTATTTTTTACTACTTGTTCATTAAGTTTGTTTACTTGAAATTTGTTTTCCACATTCTTTCTTGTTTTAAAAATGTGATGGAAACAAACTTTTAAATTAAATTATGTAAAATTTACATTCAGTAAAATTGACCTTTTTTGGAAACACAATTTTATGAGTCTTAACATATATATAAACTCATATAACCATCACCACAGTCAGGATACAGAGTGGTTCCATCATCCTGAAAAATTCCCTCATGTTTCCTCTTGTCCAACCTAATCCTTAGTAACTATTGATATGTTCTCTATCTATAAGGTATTCCCTGTCCCTTAATGTCAAATAAACGATTTCTTTCATCCAGCATAATGCCTTTGAGATGCAGCCAAGGGGCTGCATGTATCAAATCCTTATCCTTTTTTATTGCTCAGTAGTACTCTATTGTGTAGATATACCACAATGTGTATCTATTTACCCTTTGAAGAACATTTAGGTTGTTTCCGGTTTTTGGTGATTATGAATGTAGCTGCTATAAACATTTGTGTACATGATTTTGTTTGAATGTAAGTTTTCATTTCTTTCGATAAATTCCTAGAAATGGGATTTTGGGGTCATGTGCTGAGTATATGTTTAATTTTATAAGACACTTCCAAACTGTTTATCAGAATGACAGTATTTTATATTCCTATCAGTAATATATAAACTTAAAAACTTGGCCAGGCATGGTGGCTCATACCTGTAATCCCAGCACTTTGGGAGGCCAAGGCAAGAGGATTGCCTGGGTCCAGGAATTTGAGATCAGCCTGAAGAATATGGTGAGACCTTGTCTCTACAATAAAAAACAAAAAAATTAGCCAGGAGTGGTGGCGTATACCTGTAGTCCCAGCTACTTGGGAGGCTGAGGCAGCAGGGATCCTCTGAGCCAGCAGATTGAGTCTTTGATCGTGCCACTGCACTCCAGCCTGAGCAGCAGAGTGAGACTCTGACTCAAAAAAAGGAAAAAAAAAAAAAAGGAAAGAAAAATTTTAAAATAATGATAAAATAAAAATTTGAGGCTGGTGTGGTGGCTCACACCTGTAATCCCTGTACTTTAGGAGACCAAGGCGGGGGGATTGCTTGAGGCCAGGGGTTTAAGACCAGCCTGGGCAATATAGCAAGACTCCATCTCTATAAAAATTAAAAAAAAAAAATTAGCTGGATGTAGTGGTGCACCTATAGTCTCAGCTACTGGGAGACTGAGGCTGGAGGATCACTTGAGCCTGGGAGTTCAAGGCTGCAGTGAGCTATGATCGCACCAACTGCAATTCAGCCTGGCTGACAGAGTGAGGCCCTATCTTTAAAAAAAGCAAAACAAAACAAAACAAACCTTGAATTCTCTTTTAGATGCTCTTGGATTAGGACTGGCAAATTGGGTACCACAGGGCCTTGGGGTTTTTAAAGAGATGCCCTGTGACAAAGGGGAGGACCACTGGGTCTTTCAAACCAGCTTCAAAGAGAACTGCTTCGGTTTTGTCCGTTGTATGTACACATTGGAGTTCAATCTAAGAATATACTGGGGAGAAAAGAGGTTTATCTGAAAAGCCATTGCAGTAAAGCAGGGCATCATCATTGTGGAATGTGGTCCCAGGGTGATGCCAGGTGGCACTTGGGGACTCTGCACATAGTGAGGATCACACTGTGGAAAATGATTCCTGCTTTGGCTCCATTGCAATTCATGTGATTATGTACCGTAGTTTTTCCATGTTTCTTTTCTTTTTTTTTTTTTTTGAGTTGGAGTCTCACTCTGTCGCCCAGACTGGAGTGCAGTGGCCGGTCCCGGTCACCGCAGCCTCGACCTGCTGGGCTCCGGCGATCCTTCCGCCTCAGCCTTTCAAGTAGCCTGAATTATAGGCGTGTACTACCACACCTGACTAATTTTTTGATTTTATTGTAGAGATGAGGTCTCGCCTGCCCAGGAGGGTCTTGAGCCCGTGGGCTCAGGCAGTCCACTCACCTCAGCCTCCCAAAGGCGCAGGATTACAGGCTGAGCCACCGAGCCTGGCCCATGTTTCTTTTGAAGTGGATTTTTTTAATATCTTTAAAAATGGGTCGGCTTAAAGAAAAATATTAAATACCTTATTATGTAGCTTATATACAAATGTGACAAGAATTATAAGGATGTGCTAGAATAACTGAAGTTTGAGAAACTCTGAACCAGGGGATCTAGTTATTTAGAGAGACCTTAAAGTGAATTCCTTTTGTGAAGTGAAGAACTCCTTGGCAAAACACACAGCTGTCTCTTAGTTTATCTATTTTATGAGTTCATCACTTATGGAATAGTAATTTCTTATAAAAAGACAGACTTTCATTGTTGTTTTTTTTTGCAATACTTATGTTTCAGTTCCTTCTTTATTCACTGATTTGACAAATATTTATCAAAAGTTATTAGGCAGGCAGTAGAGATACAGAGTTGGGATAAACAGACATTCCCTTCCCTTTGAAACTTACTTTCTTAAATATTCTTCCTTTTCCTCTTAGAGACTGTTCAAGGTCCATGGAAAGCAAAGTCCTCTGAACAAAATTTAGATAGTGTAAAGGCAAGGAAGAGTTAAATGACTTTTAAAAAGAAATATTTTAGTAGATTCAGAGAGAGAAATAATTTATTTTCATTTTGGTACTATCTGGATGTCTTCTATTTGATACTTTTTTTTGCATTTTGGTAAAATAATATGTACCCATAGACAGTGACAAATACATGACTTTTTGAGGTTCCTTTCAACTTTAAATACATGAAGAGGGTTGTTACAGACAAGGAGCATTACTGGTGTTAGAACACCCAACTATGCTCAGACTTCTCTGAAATTAGACATCTTTTAGACTGAAGGTCACAAATTGGCAGTTGCCTGAGTTCTGTTCAGCCCATTGTTGTTTCTTGTTTGACTCACATGGTATTTAATTTTTAAAAATGGGTTTCCAGCATTTATAAAATCAGGAGTTTTTACATTTAAAAAAATAACACACAAAAGTACTAGGTTTTTAAAAAAAAAATTCATGAATTTGGCACCACTGAACCAGCTTTTCTGAATGGCAGAGTTGGCTGGAACTGAATAGTGACTGCCTTTTTAGACCGAACATGTGCTCTCTGGGTAACCTTTGCTTAACTCATTCATATTTTCTGCACAACCCTAGTGAGTATTTGAATTTGCAGCCTCTGGGTCCTGAGTGTCAAGCACTGGAAGCATCTAGAAAAGCTGAGCATTCCTTTCTGTGTTGAAGACCTAAAAATGTTCTTGCCATGGAAGCTGACTGAGTGTCCGATTGGGTATGTCTCTTAGTATAGTAGATACAGTACTGGACCTACAAGGCAGAGATGAGGGTCCCTTTTCCTGTCTGGTGCTGCTCAGTTATCCTGACCCCTTTATGACTGAGATATTATTTTCTGACTTATCTGTTTGTATCAGTTAAGGTTTTCCATAAGCAACATATATAGATTCTCACGAATTTCAACAAAATGGAACTTTGTTGAAAGGACATTGGATAACCGAAACTGTCAAAAGAAACAAGAATTATTTGGACTCAGGAAGTTTGGGAAACTAAGGATACTCTGAGGATGATAGTTGGTGGGAACTAAGGAAATTTATACATTGCCTCAGTTTTTTTTTTTTAAACCCCCTTGTCATTCCTTTCAAGAGTCTAAAGTCCTGGAAAAGTTGGCCTGGCACACATCTTTGATTGGGTAGGGCAGGACACCTTGGTTGCTGGGCCTCTCAGAAGACTGCCCCAAGAAGATATATGAATGCTAATGCCAGACAAAGGGAGATGGAATATGGATGTCGACAATAGAAATGTCCAGTACTCCTTTTCTCAGGGTTGTTGTGAGGATATTAAATATGCACCATAAAATGCTATGGAGGAGGAAGAATGTAATATTTCAAGTCACATGAGAACCATGTTATGAGTGAGCTCTTTTTTTTTTTGAGTTGGAGTCTCACTCTGTCACCCAGACTAGAGTGCAGTGGCCGCTCCCGGCCACTGCAGCCTTGACCTGCTGGGCCCCAGCGATCCTTCCGCCTCAGCCTTCCAAGTCGCTGGAACTACAGACACGTGCTACCACATCCGGCTAATTTTTTTGATTTATTATAGAGATGAGTTCTCACCAAGTTGCCCAGGCGGGTCTCGAACCCACGGCCTTAGGCAATCCACTCACCTCAGCCAACCAAGGCGCGGGATTGTAGGCTGAGCCACTGAGCCAGGCATGAGTGTGCTCTTTAAGTAAACAAATATGTGACATCAATTAGATAAGGCATACATCGAGTGACTAGAACACAGAAAGTGATCATTTCATTCCTTTTAGCAATTACCTTGGTTATAAAATCTCCAAAGAAGGAACACTAACTTTAAATTAAAAACAACACTTATAAAATCTAAAGATATTAATTATTTATTCCAAAAATGTTCTTTCTGATTGTTATGCTCTTGTTTCTATCTTTGTAATATCTTGATTTGCAACAAGCAAGGAAAACAAGAGAATCTTGCTCTTCCTGACCCCCAAAATAGCCAGCATGGGTAGAAATTGAAAGTATTTGAATAAGAGAGGCAGTACAGAAAGCCTCAGCTGGGTGGCAGGAAACAGAGTGAAAGTCAGAGACTGTTCTTTTTTAAAAAGGCAAAACAACTCACAGTGAGGTATATGTGAAAATCATTTCTAATAATAGCTCATGGTAGGCACTTCCAGAAAAAAAATCATTGGTGTGCTGAGAAAATTAGAGTGAGAATGCACAGTGTCTTGATGTGTTACTTAAGGCAATGGAGCTTTAGAGTTTACCTTATGTGCCATGTACATTGATTAAATACAAAATATATGCTGGCCATTTTTGACCATCATTTACTGTATTGATTTGTTAGCAGGGGAACTGTAATAAAAAAGCCATTGATTTACTGTCCTTATTTGCTTATGGGCTTTTTTATTATTAATTTTTCACTTTTTCTTTCTCTTTTTTGGATCATTTCTTGTAGACAAATGCAGTGCTTCATGAAGTTAAAAGAGAGGGGCTCCCCATGGAACAAAGGAATGAAATCTGACTGCCATCCTTGCCTTGCTTACCACACGCCAGAACCTGAGGAGGGAATGGCATGCCAGGTTAGTTTTGTTACCAAATGGAACTTCTTGTACCTGACAAACAAAAGCTAGATTTGGTTAAGCCCTTCCTTCTGGCTGGTCTCATCCCTCCGCTTTGGGAGGCCATGAAAAATAAGCAAGTTTAAGATGCTTTTAGCTAAAGTTAGCTTTCCTGCTCATGGTGCCTACATTAATTGTGATGATCCATGATGTCATCTCTATGTTTATGTGATTTATGCCTGAGTCTATCATTTAGCATAAATGTTTGCATCTTAAGCATAATGTTGTATAAGTACTTGATACTGAAGAACCCTTTTTAATCAACAGACTAAAAGACTAGCATTGCTATTTAGTTAGGGCCAGTGTCTGGGAAATCTACAGTGCTCTTATGTCACTTGATGAGGGGCAGATTATTTGAAAGTAGAGTCATGCATCACTTAATGATGGAATAGGTTCTGAGAAATGTGTTCTTAGGCAAGTGTGAACATCATAGAATGTACTTGCTCAAACCTAGATGGTACAGCCAACTACACACCTAGACTATATGATATGGCCTATTCCTCCTAGGCTATAAACCTGTGCAGCATGTTACTGTACTGAATAGTGTAAGCAGTTGTAACACAATGGTATTTGTGTCTCTAAATGTATGTAAATATGGAAATGGCACTGTAAAAATACAGCATTAAATCTTATGGTATAGGACCACTGTTTTATATGTAGTCCACTATTGATTGAAACTTTGAAATGTTGTGCAGTACATGACTATAGTATGTTTATCAACCCCATTTTTAGGATTGACCAAGTAGGAATTACTTTTGTTTTAATCTAGTCTTTTGGCATGGAGTTACCAGTGGTTAGAAAGCTGTTACTGGTGGAGAGTTTCTATAAATCATCAGTTTTTACAGAATTGATGCTTGCATAGTAAATATCATGTTGTCCTGTTTTTTTTTTTTTTGCAAATTAATTGATATGTGGAAGGTTGAGGCTAGTTCTCCCAAATGTTACAGTTATCCTTTAGATTTGTAGTTTGTAAAAATTGTTGAATTATCATCTGTCTCTAAGCAAAGAGGGAGAGAAATTGGGAAGAATATGCTATATTTTACCTCAGAGCCTTTTTTTTTTTTTTTTTTTTTTTTTTGAGTCAGAGTTTCACTCTGTTGCCCAGGCTGGAATGCAGTAGCATGCTCATGGCCACCCCAGCTACAACTTGCTGGGCTCCGGCGATCCTTCTGCCTCAGCCTTCCAAGTAGCTGAAACTACAGGCGCACGCTACCATGCCCAGCTAATTTTTTATTTATTGTAGAGATGAGGTCTTGTCAAGTTTCCCAGGCTGGTCTCGAACCCGTGGGCTTAGGCAATCCGCTTGCCTCAGCCTCCCAAAAGTGCTGGGATTATAGGCTGAGCCACCGAGCCCGGCTGCCTCAGAGTCTTATTTGATGCTTAAAAAAATTCTACATGCCTGAGAGTCAAGAACATTTATGGATAGTCATAATATTCTCCAAATGACTTCATGCAACTGAATTGACAATAATTGATACCTTTACTAGCAATAATTCTTTTTTAAAAAATAGATTTGTCCGAGCAAATCTAAGGATGAGCATTTTCCAAGAAAGAAGAGGTAGGAACTATTAATTCTCATTGGCTATTGGAAAACTGCTTTTTCAAATATGTGTATCATCTCTAAATTCAGACTTGTATTTAAACAATAATTTTTAAATTTCCAGTGATATTTACCCCTCTTTTTTTTGGTAATGTGATCAGAGTAAATGGCAGAGAGTTTTAACTACAGTAATGACTGAATGATATCCAACTTAACGTTCAGTAATTAATTTGAAAACTGTCTTTATATTAGAATTAAGTGTGTATATTCATTAAAGTATGTCTATTTCGTTAAATAATGGAATATTAGTGTGGGGACATCTAAGAGGTTTCCTCCTCTCTGTTTGATGTTTTATATCTTCCCCATAATGATTATTATGAAACAGGAAAGGGAGCAAGAAAGAATTCCCCTGTAATCTCTCTCCCACCACCTCTCCTTTCAAAGGCAGCGTGGCCCAGAGAGTGCACAAATGTTGAGAATGGATGTCTTTTGTTGAGTGCATTCAGTTTGTTAACAATAATTTCCTAATACACCAAATCATCAGACAACAGGGCCAAAATGGCCTGTTTAAAAGGAGTCTGGTTTCAGTATTTCTGGCCCTTACTGCTAACAATTTAATCAGGAGCTGGAGCCAGTGTTGAAGTTGATGTAGTCTAGCAACTGAAACAAAAATGCTCAAGTCCTTTGTGTTAGGGGAGAAGGAAAGAGAGAGCTTAGCAGCTGACACTATGCAGACCCCCTTAAACCTAAACACCTGAAAGAAAATTTCAAGAGGCTGGTGTCTTGAGAGCTCAGAAGGAAGAGTGTCCTCAGAGTATTAAATAACCATAATCCTTCTCTCCACCCCCATTTGATGTTTCCCATCCTGGTGACCTATCTAAAAGACTCATCCATATGATCCGTATAAACAGACGGTTACCATACACCTTTCTTTTCCTCATCAAAGCGTTATCTAGCCGTCTGGAATCAGGCATTACGTCGAGTAGCCATCAAGCGTGTGGTGGTGAAAGTTATAAAACATCCACCGCAATGCTTACTAAGCTGCCTGTGTTGTAGAGATTGGCCTGTTGTGCACTTTGAAATTACACAAGGAAAAATGTGCTTTGACAGAAAATAATTAGGACTCATCAAAGGCCAAGCGATAGGTTACAGTATTTTAACTTTCATCAAAGCTATCAGGGGATCAGTTAGATTAGATAATAGAAATTTTTTCCTCTGAAAGTTAAATACAGATGACTCTAATTACCTTATATTGCACATTAGAGAATGCATTATGAATTATACAAACTTCAAGAAATTTAGGTCAACTGAGATTCTGCAGCTGGCATTCACTTTAGTATAAGTCTGTTGTAATAAAGGTTTTTACCCCCCTCTTCAGCAGGTTCATTTGTGATTATATAGGGAGAATATTTTCAGTGAAATGTGTAACTCCTTTATAAAATATTTGTATCTCTCTCAGGTCAGGAGCCAAGCCATTGTTTGGGGCTCACTGAAGTCTCTTAAACTGGAAGCATATGTTCTTTGTGATGTAGCTTTTTGAGGCAAGTGTCAATTCTGCATAACTTAGGTAACAGAGTTTGTCACAGTGTCACACAACCCAGCGATTCTAGAGGCACATCTGAGTGCTGTGGGTTTCCTTCCCCAAGCTCAGTAATCCCATAAACAACCCTCTCCAAATAGGCTTATTAGGCCTGTCTATTCACTTCCCCAGAGTTGAATGATCCAAAGTACATCAGGAGAAGCTGTGTGAATGCAGGGTAAGTGTTAACAGAAGTGGTACAGAATTTCTGAAGATTTGGCTTTGTTTATACAGTCCACTCTGCCTGATGGACAGCTTGTTATAGCTTTTAAAGAACTGGGCAAACCCTCTGATCTGACCCCTTCTTGACCTCCACAGCCCAAAGGTCAGTCTGCAGCTAATAAACTCAGAGGTTCTTAGGGTCTACTGTAGGAAAAGGCAGAAAAAGAGCAGCTGCAAGGACTGGGTGTCCCAGGATAGGCTGCTTTCGGGTCACTCTCTGATAATGAAAATGATTACCAAATTATATGGAAGTTTAACCGCAATAGTGAGTGAGAGGAGGGTGGAGCCCAGCGTATTAGGTTTGATAAATGAACTGTGAAGAGGCCCATCTGGCTCTCAACATCTTTTCTCCCCCTCTTTCCCTACCAAGGGGAAACATTTTAAAATAACAGCAGTACATATAGACTCAATGACCCATGCAAGGAACTGGAATGGATTAAGATTTAATGGTGACAGTGGAAGAAATTATCATTTGAAAAGTGCACCAAAGAAAAGGTACAGTTCAATGTCCATGCCCAAGTTGTTTTTCTAAATAAAGTGTAATAAAAATCAGTGCCTTATTTATTTTATACAATTCCCTGGTGTCTTTCCTAGATTGCTGAAAATTTTGAGGGTTGTTTATTGTGGAACCATTATTCATATAGTCAGCTTCAAGAATGGAATGGGCTTTCTTTGCCTTGAACATGTTAGAATGAGAATCAAACATTTTGTTCTGCCTGCTTGCTCAGTTTCAATAATGTAGGTAAAGCAAGTATAAGAGACAATGCTTTACAAGAAAGTTGGCATCCATTTCAGCATCTGACCACTGATGATTATCCATTTTTTATACTGAAATATATGTGTGATACTTGAACAGTGTTTTATTTCTACTACAACCTGGCAGTTTTTCTGTAAAAATAAGAAGAAAGCACATTATGTTAAATGAATAGTGTTTGTTTGCTCCTTGTTCAAAGAAACATGATGGGGGTACTAATTAGTGCCAGCAATGGCTAGGTCACTATAAGCTGTATGTCCACTTACTATTAATTGATAAGGGAAATCTATTTAAAGCTCTCGCCTAGTTTCTCATGAACATGGAATGTCCTGATTTCAGACCAGTGACAATGGAGGCCACGAAGCTCTGTACTTTACAGCAGAGACGATTGGCTTGTGCCATGATTCTACTTTCTGAAATGAGGGTATTTTTATTCAGTAAGCATCTTCCTGTATATTTTGTTTACCTACTACATACAAAATTCTGCATGAGAGGCTGTGCATAACATAGAGTGTGCTAAGCAGCCAAGGTAAGGGTTTATCTAGGGTGAGAATGCAGAAAGTTCCTAGAAAGAGGCTGTGGAAGGCAGTGAAAAGGGAAGCGGTGGAGCCATTGTTACCACAACCGAGTGGGAAGTTGCTCTAACCTACTCAGGAAAGTAATTGTAGACATCTTGGAAGACTAGAATTGTGTGGTATTGAAAACTACTTATGTTGACCTACATTGTCCACATGATACAAACCTCACCAAGACAGTAATTACACTAAAGATATAAATAAAAAGATTCTAAGTGTTACCCAAAGGTAGCATTTTTTTAAAATCTTAGGTTTTGACATGACTACATATGCCTGTGGAGATTTAGAGTGAGCAGAAAGCAAAATGTAATACGGGAAATGAGGACACTTTGAGAATTAACTACGCTTCTCAACTTTAAAGCCATGCCTCTACATTTTTACTGTATAAGTAACAAGGCCACCAGGGCTTTTAAAAAAAAATTGAGATATAATTTACATAACAAAATTTCATGTAACATAAAATTCATCACTTTAAAGTGTCAATTAAATGTTTTTTGTTTGGTTGGTTTTTTAGTGTATGTACAAGCATGTGCAACCATTACAACTACCCAATTCCAGGGCATTTCCAGGACCACTCTTGATTTCCCCTTCTCCCACTGTCCCTGGCAACCACTATTCTGAACATTTTTTATAAACAGAATCATACAATAACATGGCCTTTTATGCCTGGCTTCTTTCATTTTAGCATGTTAATTTCAGGGCTCATCCATATCATAACATGGACACACTTCCTTTTTATTGCTGAATTCTGTATATAGCTGTGCCACATTTTATTTATCTAGTCATCAGTTGATGGACATTGGGGTTATTTTTACTTTCAGGCTATTATGAATAATGCTGCCATGAGCCTTCATTTGTGAGTGACATATTTTCAGTTCTTGTGGGTATATACCTACGAATGGAATTGCTGGGCCATATGGTAACTCTATGTCTGACTTTCTGAGGAATTTCCAGACTGTTCACATCTGCACCATTTTACATTCCCACCAGTTCCAATTTTTTCATGTCCTTTCCAGCACTTGTTTTTGTGTTTTTTTATTACAGACTTCGAGTGGTATATTATTGTGATTTTGATTTGTGTTTTCCTAATGACTAAGGATATTGAGCATCTTTTCCTGTGCTTATTGAAGACCATTAGTTTTTTAGTGGGCTGTTTTTAAACTTGGTAGACTTAAGGACTCACCGTCTTATTCGTGATAAGGAGCTCATGAGCCTGGTAGGAATATTTGACTTGTTGGAGGAGTAGAGTTCCAAATGGGGTTGTCATTAAATTGCAGCAGTGCCCATTTCCCTGTTACCCTGAGTAGGCCTGACCCTTTATTTATTTGCATATGACCTAGCTTATTGTTTCCAGAGATTGCCTACATAGTCCTTCTACTATTCTCTAACATTTCTTTCATTACAGTGTCTGTGAGCACTTCATACTGGATAGAATGTAGCCTGATTACAGGGGAATTCTGTTCATTTATAGCTCTTCACCTTTTAGGCATAAACAGGTCTTGTTTTACTCCCATAGTAGACAACTTCATTTGCGTCCAAAGAGCCTTCAAATGGTGCTGAGAATGGTTTCAAAAAATGTCTATGGCAGTTTCTTAGAAAAGCTTTTAGAATTACTTATTTCCAGTTGAAAGTAACTCTCTTAAGACATAGATAGCTTTATACACATATTTTCCTCATATTAGGCTTTGGCAGCTCAAAAAACTGCCATGTTGGCATTTTTTCTAGACAAGTCTTACTATAGATCATCCTTCTATTCTCCATGACACCAGTCACCACTTACCCCAGAATGGATCCACTCTGGACATCTTTGTTAAGGCTTCAAAATCTGGTTATTAGAACCTAGAACTTGCAATGAATAGGATTTACTTTTCTAAGCTAATCAACTTTGATCTGGACACAACAAGGAAAACACTGTGAATGTTACTTATGTGAATCAGCTCCCATTCTAAGACTAGCACATTAAGGTTTTCTCCGTAGATATCTGGTCTCTCTTTTTGCCTTCTGGCAATCCTGGATTATACACAAAACTGAGAAGTAAGCACAGTCTAGTTTAGCAATGAACTGTTATTTATTGAGTGCTTATTATATACAAGCAACTGTGCTAGGCACTTGGGGAGTATCAAGATGAGTATGACACAAGTCTCAGCTCTGAAATAATTTATAGTTTAATGCCGGGGGGTAGTTAACAAGAACAAAATGACTACCATGCACATCTTTATTTATGTGAGGCACTGTGCAAAACTATGACTTAGCAATGGGGCTGCCTTAAGGGAACTTATATTTTGGTAGAAGCTTATAAAAAGGAGTAGCATGACATTTATTATATATGTACTTGATTCTTTTCTCTCTCCTACCAGAATGTAAGCTTCATGAGGGCAGGACATTACTCTGTTTGTTCACCAGCTTAAAACTTGTACCCAGATCTTTGCAACATTAAGTTATCTCCTCAAAGGGCCTCGCTGCCTTGTTCATCACATACCCCTGGCATCTAGCAGAGTGACTAGCACTCAGATTTATTTGACTAACGGAATGAAATAAGATTCAACTCATTCCTGTGCTTATAATTACTTTGTGTTCCTTATTAATTTGTGATATTGGCCTATTGCCCCTCCCCCCCCCGCAACCTGGACAGGTGTGGAAATCTTAAAATTGGAAATCAGGAGAGATCTCTGATATTGGAAGTATGTATTGGTTATTCATTTAGCCTTTTCAGAGGTGGAACTCTTGAAACAGGAAATAAGAAGAGACCTCTGTTATGTAATTCTCTGGTGTTTAAGCCCCAAGATAGCATCTCAGGCCTCTGTTCCACCATGAGGGAAGAAGGATGCTATAAGCACAGGCTGACTCAGAGGTACTTGAGGAAGAGAACACTTTGGAACTGGACTGAGACCAGGACAGAAAGACCTGGTCTCATCCCTGAGTCAGCCATTCCTGATTTCCTGCCCTTCCTGGAAGTGAAATAGCTGGGTGAGAAGAGGAAGAACTGGGGGAGGAGAGAGTTATAAAGGCCTCTCTAGGGCATGCCTCTGATGAAAGGGATGGGTTTTGGTTCAGTAGGGACAACGCTGAGGATAATGTGTCTTCAAGTCTGTATGCTGTTGTTTTTTTCCTGATTACCTGCTGATGTCCTTGTATGACTTTAATGATGTCAGTGCAGTA
Organism: Cephalopachus bancanus; assembly: GCA_027257055.1. Taxonomy (NCBI): domain Eukaryota; kingdom Metazoa; phylum Chordata; class Mammalia; order Primates; family Tarsiidae; genus Cephalopachus; species Cephalopachus bancanus. Next base: position 781,764 of record JAPVLO010000415.1, read on the forward strand.
ATGAGCATTAGCCTTAGTAACACGGCATTTGGGCCAAAACTACTTATTCTGGCTGTTTATTCTGGCAGAGCTAGTTAGTTGGGAACTAGAAGTTGTGGCATCTATAGCTCTGTGTATTTGTTGCAGCTAGCTGAAATTGTTTGCAGTGTTGGGGTGGGCATGAGGAATAAACGAAAGAGATTCATGGGAGAAGCAGGGAGGCACTGGTCTGCTAATTGCTTTCAGTGCATTGATGTCTTTCTTTTTTAATGCATCTGTGCCCTCTCCTTTAATAATTACAGTCTTTGCTTCCTGCTGCCCTTAGCAGAAGAATGTCCTTTGTGTCTCTGAACCAGATTACTCCATAAAACCTGATAACTCCATAAAACCTCCTCATAAATGTGTAGGAATTGAAACATTGTATAAATTTAGAGCAAGGATTAAATGAGTGCAGAGATAGGGTTACCTTTTTTTCCAAGATACAGCAACTTATCCTAAGGAGGCAAGTGTTGTTAATGTTATTACCATTGTTACTGTCATTATTTGAACAGTTTTATGAGGGACAAAAGCCAATTGACTTCTGTGCATCTTATTTATAAAATCAACACATGGACTTTAACATGAGCTCTGTTTCTGGCAAGTTTCTGATTGTGATTAGTTGCTGGCTGTTTCTTATGGACAGTGCTTCTTAAACTTTTTGAGAAAACGTTGATTGATTCATTCGTTTATTCAGCAAATATTTATTAAGTAGATGTTATTTTCTAAGCACTATTCCAGGTTTATGGAATACACCCATGAGCAAAACTGTTGAAAATTTTTCTCTCATAGAGCTTTTATTCTTATAGGTGGAACTCTGCACATTTATTTTATAAAATGTATATAGTTGCCATATACTGATAGTCAACAACACTCAACCAGAACCAAAATAAAGTCATTCATCTGAGTTATAAATATACAATTTTATTTTCTGATGCCGTAATTACTTGCTATAACACTTGCATTTCCAGATAGTAGGTCACATTTGTGGGGCATCTATGGGATACCAGTGTTCTGAGGAACACCCTCTCTAGGGAATCCACAACATTAATTTATCCTTTGATAGTCTGCACCCAGGTTCCCAGTTACTTTTCCAAGAAACATGTTTTCACTCTGAAGGTCTTCACTTTAAGGGAAGGCTTAAATTCAGGCTACGTTATATTGACAATCTCTCTTAAGTGAGAACTGAAGAAACCACACCTATCTCATAGGTGTTGGTGGATTATATATGATTAGGCCCTCAAGCACTTCATAAATGGTGGTCCTTATTGCTATGAGTGCTGTGCCAGTCTTTTATTAGCTTACCAAATATTTATTGATTGCCTAAGCGGTATTAGGCACTATTCTAGGCCCTGAGGTTAGAGAGAGGAGTAACACTTGATTAGGGGAAATGTATTATACAATGTGATAGAATTATAAATAGCTGGTATGAAAGAGATTGAGTCATGATTCTGTGGAAACCCATGTCCCATGGAAGAGACAAGTTCTCCTTAAGTATTCTTGTGTGACTCTCATTATATGCCCAACCACTGTGAGGAATACTGCTCCACTGCCAACTTGTGTTGTCTACAAGTAGATAGGTAGCTGTTTGTTTCTAAGTATGAGTGAGAAGTAGGAGAGAGAATTACATATGATCACGGGTCATTGTATAAAATTTGTGCTACCTTCTTTCCAGAGAGACTAGTTCTCAATATTGAATGGGGGAAAATTGTTTTCTTGCAGAGTAAATTTCACTAATATGGTATAGAGATTGGGAATATAGCTTTTCAGTCAGCTTGCCTGGGTTTGAATCTTAGATCTACTTCTGTAACTCCAGGCAAGTTACAATTATGATTGTAACCAGACAAGTTACTTAACCCCTGTGAGCCTCAGTTTTCTCATTTGCTATTTGCCTAGGGGATGATAATAATAGAAACTATTTCATAGGATTGATTAAGCGATTGCATGTAAAACACCTAGGGCAAGTACCTGTAACATTCTAGGTGTTCAATAAAAATTACCTATCCTCATAATCTTCAGCTCAAAACAAAAATGTCAAGAGTAAATCCAGCCACAGTTATCCAAATTGAGCTCTCCTTTGGGGGAGTGCCCCATGTAATAAATATCCTACTCTCCTGGGGGCCTGATATTGCTGAATTGGTATAAGGAGGAACCCTAGACAGAGCTCATCCTGTGCCAAGCCCTGTACTAAGCACTGCCACACAGAATTGACTTCATTTTGAATCCTGTCACCAGCTGACTGTAGGACTCTGTGTATGTCATAGGCACTCTGGACCATAGCAACACCAGTTATACTATTTCTAACCATGATAGTAGCTAATGCTTACTGAGAACTCACTGTCAGACAGTTTTAAATGCTTTATATGATGAGAAAATTGAGGCATAGAAATGCAGAGTAACTTGCCCAGGGCAATTCTATTAAGTAGTGGAGACAGCATTGAAGCCAAGATGGCCCAGGTTGGCCAAGAGCAATAACAAATCTTCAGTTTATATCAACCACTCATATGATTCACTAAGTACTTTGACTGAGTCTCGCAATATAGGGTTTAGAGACCTTCCAGGATCCTTCCAAGTGTGGAGATAGGCGGGTATGTGTCTGTAAATATTTATTTCCTCTAGTCCTTAAACATGTTTCACACTTTTTAGTTGTGAGTGCATCTTTATAATGAAGTAGTATCTGGCTAATGCTTTATAAATCTTTCTACCATAAATCTTTTAGAGGAAAGTTACTGCCTTTATAACTATGTCATTTCTTTTATATTGGTTACAATCTTTTAGAAGGTGGGAGAGTAGAGACAAAAATGAGAACATCAAAGTTTAGCCTCCAGAATCTGTAAATCCTCTAAGTCAAGTAATTTTGGGGCTGTATTAGTCCAGGTTGATGTGAGTAGGTGCCCTCAAGGTGAAAGGATAGCAATTTATTTACTCCATAATGGGTTAATCACCAGCTGTACGGTATGTTTATATCTAGGAAACAATTTACCACACATGAAGAGTAGTGATTTTATTCGATCTCAGGGGTGTTCCCAGTATATTTCACAAATTTACTCTGTAATGTCTATTCTAGGTTATAGATAAAAGTTTAGCTCTGGCTTTCAGTTGAAGTAATGGTGTGGAGACTGGGAGGAAGGGCCATGAACAGCTCTGCTAGCCTGTAGGGGACACTGTTGCATCATTTATCAGAATTTTTCAGTATATTGTCCCAGGACAGAAAAGCAAAACAAAACAAATAGATCAGAAAACAAAAATAGTTCAGTCACTTTAAAATTGCTCATTAATATTATTTGAATTGTTCCAGTGTGTTTAGAATATTCAGCATGTGTCAGAGATTGGTCAGACTGTTTAATATCCATGCATGGAAGGAATAGTTTAGTGTTCTCAGATTGGAGTGATTGACAGAACTCTTCTGATTAGCTTTTTCTCCATATTTTCCCTTGGGTAGGGTGCTCACAACATTACTTTCTTGTTAATAAACCTTTAGGTATAGTTGGCCATCTTAATTTTTTTACTAAGTTGAGTAAAAAGTTGAAATTTTTCCATTTGATTGTATGCTAAATAAATAATACACGCCTTGGAAGGGTGTTTTGGAAGTTCTGTTACTCTTCCTTTTATCCATATCTTTTTCTTCACTAAAAAAAAGATGCTATTTACTGAGAAAATTAAGTCATATCTACGAGGCAGCTTATGTAGGGCTTGATCTGAATTCCGGGAAGCATACTGCCAGATGCTTCAGCATGGCTTTCTTTCCAGACTGTCGACAGCCTCTGGATCCATCCAGGTGCCCCATGGCCTTGCCAGCAAAACCTCCGCTCTTCTGTCCAGCTCTGGGCTCTTCCCTACCCAGAATATGGGCCTGGAAGGGAATTGCAATTAACCCTCGGAAAGCATAGGTTTTGCTAAGGCAGTGTGCACAGTAATGATATTGTTAGCTTGCTTCATTTCCAGTTCCACCATCAATTATGCCATGTGTTTCATCCAGTTGGTGCTACCCTCCCAGTGTTAATTATAACCTACAAGACTGTTACAGTTAATTTTATGGCAAGCATATTGTCTCTTCAAGGCTCCAGAGCAGCTCATAAATTATCTTGAAGGTAAAATGTAACTTGGGGAACTAGTTATGAAAATTCCATCCATCTCGCTTAGGAGCTGCAGCTGCTACTGTCAGCTGCCTCACTGCTGCATTGTGAAGGAATTATGGTGGGTCAAGTTTAAGAGGGTAGGCCCAGGCTGTCACTGAGGAGAAAGGCTGTCCTGGCCCTGTCAGACAAGTACCTTCTGCCAATCCCTGGTGGTTTCACTTTGCAGGCTGGAAGAGGCAGGCAGCGCAGGTGGATAGTCCCCAAGCTGTCTGTATTCATTACTTTACAGAAACTTGTTGTAGGTAGGCAGGTCCAGAGACCTTTCCTCTTCTCGTTGTCATGATGTTAGGCATCATCTGCAAAGTGTGAGGTGGATAACTCTATAACTGACTCTGGACTTGGTTCAGGAGACCAGGAGAGTAGAGGGGTGGAAGTGATCAGTGGCAGCACCTCCCAGCAGCCCCTTGCTGGTCTCCACATGGGTGATTTCTATCTTGCAAAAGCCCTTGGCTTGAACGAGCATTTTATTTGTGGTTGTTGTTTTTCATATAATCTGATACAAAGTGAGATTTCACTGTGAACAAATGTACTCTAAAATTGCGTACTAAATAAATTAACGGGTTATCTTATTGGGATACAAACACACTTCTTTTCTGTTTCCTCACACGAAGTATAAGCTTTACATTGCAGCCCTCGGGGCTTTCGCATTATTATTTTTAATGACTGAACACAAGTCTTTCATTTAGCTTGTTTGTATAGTTACTGTAAATGATCTTTCTGCTGTTGGTTCTTCATTTGAAATTCTGCATGTTATGCTAGCTTTAAAAGCTTTGAGGGGGCCTTTGAGAATTGGGAGCTGTATTAAACGTAGCATCTTCTAGCAGCACTAGAAGCAGGCTGTGGCAGAAAAGCCAGAGAGGGTGTGCTAAGAAAGTACACCTGCATGTATAAAGCTAAGTATGACTCTGAGTTGGCTTTGGTGGCAGGTTGAGAGCTCTGGTTTGTCAAGGAAGAGGGTCGTTCCCTGAGATGACTGTTTCTTCCTGTGTGTATCTGAGCATTTTTATTGTGTTTGCACATCTACTAGCTTTTGTACCAAGGGTCCCTAAGATCTTTACATTGTGGCTGTGTAACTAAGAGACCTGGTTTTGAGGGGTTAGGAAGACACATGGAATGGCAACATCATGCCCAAAGAGGCACTGGGCTTTCTAAAGGAAGTATTCTTCTGAGCTCTTGATGTTAGGGGCATGAAAGTTAGATATTTGTGAGTTTTCTAGTGAATGCTAATGAATTCAAGCTGGGGTTGCAAACTCAAATATCTGCAGGGCCTGGCAATAACCATGATGTATGAAGCTAGAGAGGTGGCATTGAGGGGAATAGGAACACTCATCCTGTGTCTCAAGTGGGCAGCTGCTGTTCACCCTTGCAAGGAGGCAGGATCCATGTTAGTGGGTCTTCCATGTTTTCAAGAGAAGTGGGAAATTCATGTTGTATGTGTATGCTTATGAAGTCTCCCAGCTACACACATGTTAGCTACTAATTCAATTATTTGTAACTATTATCCAGGCTAATCAAAACATGTCTGGAGGGTGGCTGGTATGGATAGGAATCTGCTATAGAATGGAAGTTCTGACTGCTTTGAATTAAACATTTTCTGTCTTCTCACACTTCTCAAGAATAGAGGCAATGATCCTGGCCAGGAGACCAGAACACAGTTTGCTTACCAACTCTGTGACCTTGTAAAAGTGTTCTACTCTGTGTAGGTTCTGGCTTGGAGGAAATCGTGAGAGAGAGAGAGAGAGAGAGAGAGAGAGAGAGAGAGAGAGAGAGAGAGAGAGAGAGAGAGAGAGAGAGAGAGAACGCACGTGTGCGTGTGCATGCATTACACTTGGCAGTGTTTCATCTTTTCTTTTACAGAGAAAGTATATGAGAGTTTCCCAAGGTGAATGAAGTGTATATAGTGCTTATTGTCACCATAAAAACGGTGTCTGCAAAAATGTTGGCAGTTTTGAATCTGATGAAGGCTTTAGTTCTCAGAAAGGAAGGGCTAGGACTTCGTTGCTAGGGAAGTGCCATTTTCTACTGTTACATCCTCAAACTCCTGCTTTAACCCTAGCTCCTCCATGGGGAAACCCAGCTGTTCTTTCACAGTACAAGTGAAGCTAGCACAAAAATGTCATGTGGCCAGAATAATCTTTTAGTCCTACTACTCCAGACCGATGACCACATAGAGGTGTGGTTTGGGAAGTTGTTAAATTCGGTTTGGGAAGTTGTTAAATTCCTCTTCCTAGAGAAGAGGAAAATATTAAAAGTACTTTTCCTTTAATAAAGAGAAAAGTATAAGCCTAAAGCTTGGCTGCCACTAAAGTCAGCTGTTACGCATGCGTGGTTACATTTCATTGTAAATATTTCATGGGGGTTATTAGAATAGAGCCAAGTTGACATCACAGCCCCAACTCTACCAAAGGAACCATTTCATTAAAATAAGCCAACATTTCCAAAGAAACATGAATTTCTATGGCAAAGTTAACATAAGGTCAGAAAACCCTCTGGAAGACATTTCTGAATCAATGTTTACAATCTCTGCATTATGGAGAAAGTCTCCTAAAGAGACTTTGTTTTGGTTAAATAAGACTTGCTTGTGAAATAGTCTGTATATCCAAATCCATCCTAACCCAATGACTTGGCAGTCTTTTGGATAAATAATGTCTTTTCCAAAATGTGTGTATTTGAAAAAAGAAGAGGAAAATTAAGTGGCAAACTGTGTCTCTGGATTGCCATAAACCTACAGACTCTAGAAATAGAAAGCAGACTGACAGTTGGTTCATTCTTTAATTATCAATGTATACAAGGTTGCAGTGAAGAGCAAAATGTTTACCCTAAGTACTTTCATGGGGGGGGGCGTGGGGAGTGAGGAGGTAAAGGTTTTTTTAAGCATGCATTTTTTGGTATGTCATACAAAATATGCGTAAGGTTTAGAGGCATTTGGCAGAGAAAAAAATGAAAAGGTATTCACGTTTGTAACAAAAGTAATCCATGCTCACAGATGGTCCTGTTCAGGTGCTATTTTAATTATGAGGTAAAAAAAACAGCCCCACACAGTAGGAAGTCGTCTTAATAAATGGACCGGAGCTTTTGTCTTCAAGAGTCAGAAAGCCTTGTTACTGAGAAATTTTAATACTTTGTGTTGTAGGGGAGAGTCTCAAAATGACCAAGATACTTGGAGAAAGCAAAATGATGGACTCTTTTAAAGATCAAATGAGTATGCTAGAAATATTTTACAATCTGTATAGCTTTGAACTTCCTTAGTATTGGTCATTTTTGTGATGGCTTTTCCAGTGATAAACGTCTGCCACAGATATGTTCATGCAATCAGGAGGAAAATAAACAAAACAAATTGCAAATACCCATTAAAAATTTTAATCTCAGATGGTAGTATTTCTTTACTCTTCTTAAGCTCAAAGGACTGCTTTGCCCTTCAAGTGATAGCATGCCCAGAAGAACTAATAATTCAAATGATGCAGTAACTTACAGCTTGCATCAATAACACACAAATAGAACCGTTTTCTTATTAAATATTAGTAATATATTATAATAATGTTTTACTGTCTTTCCCTTAGTGGGGAATTATGAGGACCTCATGTTAGGACCTCAGTGTCTTGACATAGTTAATTATCCATGGATAATGGTTTTCAGCCATCGCTGGTCTCAGTGATGCTGCTTTGTTGTTGAGGGCTTATTAAGTGTTTGCAGACTCAGGTGCAGTGCACCTAGGCACTTTCCTACAGAAGCAAACAGCTGTGTTTTCTTTACCATATTATACATCACATAGAGTGTCTCATTTATTATAGCTAAGCTAATGATGCAAGTGCAAACCTTTATGTCCTGTTCTATACAGTGATAATATATTGGCTGTAGGGATGTTAGCTTATTTTCATAAGTAATTAATCTTTTCTTATGCCAAATGTATCACATGAAAATGGACTACCAAGGGTCAAAATACATTTATGCCAGTCTACAGAGACTGGATGCGACCTCTGGATATAGTGTCATTTTTTTTCTTTCACAAGGGCTAACCCTGTCTCCGAGCTACTCACCAACAAAATGCTCACATTACTAGGAACTTAGTAATGTGAGGGAACTGTTTTCAGTCCTTTAGTGGTGAGGCCTGAATATGTGCTAAGCCAGGTAAACTTAGTGACAGACATCTATGTTCAGTACCTTGACAAGGCTGTGTACTGTCCCTGTGGATAACTGTGGTGGTGGGTTTCTGTTGAATCTAAAATCTCTCCCAGTTCATGCATAAGTAGACCCTACTGAAATGTGCCAAGGCCCAGCTCAGATCCTTCTGAGGTGTAGCACCGTTTTCTTATTAAATATTAGACAAGGTGATTTTGTAATATATTGATGAATACTTTTAAAAGTCATATAGTTTGGGCTTTCTTGTGTATGGTGATACATTTGAAATTTACTCTGTGAGGTGGGATTAACGGTAGTCAATATCTGTCTGGGGGTGGGGGAGGGGCACACCTCATCAACAAGGGTACCTACACAATGCATATTTGTATACCTAACCCATAACTGTACCCCACAATTTTAAAATAAAAAAAATGTATAAAAAAGAGAAATATACAATATGTTTTTATTAACTATGGTTACAGTGCTATGTAATAGATCTCAAAAACTTACTCCTCCTTTCTAACTAAATATATTTTACTTAAGCTTAGAAAAATATAATCAGCATATTGGGTCCATAGTTCTCAAGTAATATTATTGAGGACAAAACTCAAGTCAATCTCTTATTTTTTAAAGTTGATTTCAAGAAAAATTCTAGAAATATAATAATGTGGGTGGTTGGTTCATGGATATGGCTAAAAATCATGATAGTGGATCATGTCCTCAAAGTTTATAAAATGCTCTCCTTATAAATTGGAGATGTCCAGAAACATATGTCTCAATCATAATTATGCTATTGATTATGGAGAAGATCATGATCATTATAGTAATTAATAGTGGCAGCTAACCTCTACTGAATTTGTATTGTGTGTCAGTACTATTCTAAGTGTTTTGCCCATTTTTTTCATTTACTTCTCACACCAAACCAGTGAAGTACTGCCTATTTATTTTTTTCTCCAGTTAAGGTAACTAAGACCCAGAGAGGCTAGGAAATTCACTCAGAATAGCACGGGATTTGGGCCCAGGCAGTTAGGTTCTGGTCTTCTTGTTAATCCCCTTCATTTTTCTGTTTCTAGAGGGAGTAAGAAATATTACCCTCTGTTCTCTAAAAAAAAAAAAAAAAAAAAGGTGGAGAAACATGAAAACTTATAACATTGTGTATAATGATGCTGTGATTGTCCATGTTTTGTGACGCACTTTAACCTGTGGGGCTGATTAGGCCCTGCTCTGACTATATTATGCTGCTTTCTGGGTTAGCATCTTGGATGTATAAATTAGAACAGATGATAAGGTCAGTGCAGCAAAATAATCTTTGGTAACTTCCCGTATTTTCATAGTTAGAAAAGTATCATCATTCTTTTCCCCATTTGTTCTCAAATATATGCAAGCAATATCTAATCTTGTGGGAAAATTTCAGTGAAACTCTCCAGCATGTAGTAATGTTATAATCCCAGAAAGAAGAAGCAGAGTTAACCTGTGAAAATTAATCTTGACTGTTAACAAATGTGCTGAAATGAATGGTAGAACACAGCCCACAGGACTGAGATGTGAGTGGGAATTAGGTCTGCTGAGTCTCAGAGCAAGACCTAATGCACACATTTGAAGTTCTTTGGGGACTCTTGATTCAAAGTCCCAGAAAATTTCTCATGCAGGCAAGAATTCTCATACTATCTTTCTCATTTGATAGGATATTTTTCTGTGTCAAAGCGGCTAGTTCTCTTAAGTAGTATTTACGACTAGTCACATTGCACCAGGAAACTTGACTTGGGTGAGATGGGTAATTGGTACACTTAGAAAACCCATCCAATGAATGTTTCCAAGCCACCCTCCCTGTGGACCCAGAGTCATCTTGAACAATTACTTGAGAATCATGAGGTGCTCAAAGAGGAAAATTGCAGAACAAAATAGATTGAAAGAATGTATACTTTTGTCATTTCATCTTGAAGCCAGGGGCTAAAACTCATGTCTTGCACCATTGTAATCTACAACCATTTAATTTGCTAACAAGACTTAACTGATCAGGATTGGCAGCCTTCTCCTCTGGTATAATCAAAACAAGAAGAATTTGGCTCTGCAGAGTAAATGTTGTCTATCTTTTATTGTCCAGCCCCACCATTTTCTTTCTGGCAGGCTGAGATGAAACAGAAAGCTGATATTTGGAGCCACTGGAATTGCAGGCCTTGTAATTTAGAAATATCCATTTTATCCCGTGTAATTTCTTCCCTAAGATTCCTCAGTCTAAATCTGATACAGGTAGGAGCCAAGACAAACAGTAACCATTTATAGTCACCCAGACCAGTTTGAATTTCACTCTAATGTAAAGCAAAAAGAGTTTTTGGCTTCATTTCAGGTGTGTAACAGGGGTAGAAAATGCATTTAAAATTTAGCAGCAAATGTTACCATATGTTTCCATAACAACTGCAAACTTTTATGTTAGTAAAGCAATAATATAAACACATAGGAATCTTGGAACAGTAAACTATTAATTTACCAAATATAAAAAATCCAGCATGAAGGGGCTTTTATAGCCACAGAAGCCATGAGGGACCCAGCATCCTGTGAATTTCTCCATTATATGGCAGAAAATGCTGCCGGTTAGTTTAAATGAGCAAATCTTTTAAAATTATAGGTACAGTGTCAGTTCTCTACAGTGCATTTTTCTGAAACAATGTGTGGTGGTGCCAGCTATGGCTGATTTCTTTTACCATGTCGAACTAGTAAAATACACTTTAGAAGCTGCTTCCAGTGCACATCTGTAAAACAACTGCGTGTTTTTTCTTTACTCATTCTATCAGATTTAAGGACGAAGGCTGGGGTCCTGTACAAAGTGCAGTGCCCGATAGTTGACTCTTGTGCTTGGCAAGGAATGGATGTTCATAGATTGTTGATATGTATGAAGAAAGTTCTCAGTTTTTTCGCCTACCCATTTTGAAATATAAAAGAGACAAAGGGAAAAGAGGAAAGGTGGATCTACTTAACCACATTTTCTTTTTGAGTTGTAGTCTCATTCTGTCACCCAGACTGGAGTGCAGTGGCCACTCCCGGCCACCACAGCCTCAACCTGCTGGGCTCCGGCGATCCTTCCGCCTCAGCCTTCCAAGTAGCCAGAATTACAGGCGTGCGCTACCACGCCCAGCTAATTTTTTGATTTATTGTAGAGATGAGGTCTCACCAAGTTGCCCAGGCGAGTCTCGAACCCGCAGGCTCAGGCAATCCACTCACCTCGGCCTCCCAAAGTGCAGGATTACAGGCTGAGCCACCGAGCCCGGCTAACCACATCTTAAGATTGAGGAGCTAGTAAATAGAGTTGTTGAAGGCACCACCAAGCAAAGCTCAGTGCTCTCTGATTTTTTTGGTGAGGAAAGAAAGAATCATCTTTTAAGGGGTATATTGGAAACATGGCAACCTGTGGATGGGTCTTTTATTAGAAAGAAGGCATACTTTTTTATTCCTTAAACCTACCTCAGAGTGCGCAAAGGGTTTTGAATCTTTTCCTGGAATAAAATCAACAGTGTTACCTTATCATTTAAGGCAAGATGATGCAACTTGACTAATCCTAAAACTTGAGTTAATGACATAACTATTGTTGAACAATTAACTATTGTTGAACAAGCTGATCAATGAAGGTTAAAGTCAAAGAGAGCAGAAGGTCAAAACTGGCCTAACAATTAGGCAGACCTCCAGGAAAGGAGATGCATGCAGGAAGGGCCCTGGTGTGGATATAGGGTAGAGAGAACTGAAATCCTCAAAGTTCCAGAAAGTGGAGTAAAGAGACTAGTGTTTCAAATGGGGCAGTGTTTTCACCTTGACCTCTCTTTAGCCTTCACAATAGAGCCCAAAGTCCTCCTAGCCAGAAGAGAAACAGCAGGGGCATTGGTTACAGGCTCATAGTGTTGGTGGGCTCAGGAAAGAGATAGATGCTCATGTTTAAGGAGCTTGAGTGAATCGGAGAAAACTTGGCCAAGCAGAAGTGAGAGTGGGAGGTGTGATTTAGGATGGCAGAGATGAGATTGGTGAAAGCAGAGATCCTTTTTAAAATCTTTTCCTGGAAGACCTGATTCATTCCCAAGTCCTTGGTAGAGTAGAAACCTAATTTCACCCAAGTCATCACCTTCTTTCATCATACTAGTAAGAAAGTTTCTCGTGTTTCTGTCAATACTTAACTAGTTCTAGCATCTTGTTAGGTATTATTGCCATTGGAGTCTAACATTGATCATATGGGTCCTTAATTTGTTTCTAACCATCAATAGCATAAAGGTGTATGCTTAAAAAAAAAAACAAAGTAGCATTCTTTTATTCCACAAATATTTCTTGAACACTTAACAATGTACCTAGCAGTGGGGATACAAGAGTGAACAGAAACCATAGCCTGTTTCTTGTGCGGGTGGAACTTGCAGTCTAGTGTCAGGAGACAGACTAAACACAAGCAAACAAGTAAAGAAGAAGAAAAGTCTGGTAATGATAGCTACTATGGAGAAAATGAAACAGGTAGGCAATCAGGGTGGGGCATGAGGCTTTTTAGGGGCGTTCCTGAAGGCATCTCCAAGGAAGCCCCATTTGAGCTGAGCTGAGTGGCAGGAGAAGGAAACCCAGCCTGGGTGATGGGAGCACAGTGGCTGAGGGAGAACTGAGATGGGGCTAGAGAGGCGGAAGGATCAGAGTTAGGGCTGGGGTAAGGACTCACTTCGTTATAATGTGTTTGCTGACTGAAATAAAAAATAAATCTAAATTCCTAAATTTACAAAGTATTTTGAAAGTTTCTACTAGGTGCTGTGGAAAACACAGTTCTTTTCTTCAAGGTTATCGTTTCATTGTTGGAAAACAGACATAGTTGATAAATACCAAGTTAAATGGCATCGACCATGAGTAAACCATGAGCTCTTTGAAATAAGTAGGTGGTATGAGTTGGGAAAGACTTTATGGAAAGATGGAGGACATCAAAATGGAGCTCAAAAGCTATTGAGCACCTACTATATGTTGATGCTTTATATGTATTTGTATTTTTTTCTTACAGTAATCACACAAAGGTAAGTGCTATTATTCCCATTTTATAGATGATTAAACTAAATTCAGAGAAGTTTAAAGATTGCTATTATCAAAACTTCAACTCAAACTCATTTAATATCTTAGAATCTAAAAATCACTGACCACTAACTAAAAATATTACGGTCTCTCTCTCTCTCTCTCTCTGGCTGTTGATGTGCTAAAACATCAAAACAAGAAGGATCTGGATCTGTGTGCTTGTTTTTAGGGCATTGGGGAGGAAAGAATACTCTGGGGAGTTTGTGGCCTATTAGGAAATTCTCTCAAATAGAGCAGGTAGTGGCAGCTACTAGGTGGCGAGGAAAGCAGACCTAGTCTCTGGAGAAGAGGAGAATAAGTGGAAGTAGTAGTTGCTAGGTGTGACCTTGTAAGGTTGAGAAGTGCACGATGGTGGAAAGACCCTGAAGATTTTGCAATGTAGAACACATCTCACCAGTGTATTTCCTGGGGACAAGCAGAAATGCTATAAAAGGAAGCATAATACAGCCATGAAATGCCAACATTTTCCTCATTGGTTTTAGAACTAAGGCAACCCTATTTAAAATTTATTTTTATAATGCTCAGATGTTTGCTTCAAGGATCCTTTTCTTGATTTTTTTTGAGGAGTAGGCTGGGGTATAGATAGGTCAACTTTAAGATGACCTTTTTGTTTAACCTGAAGGCATATCCCAATAAAAGTTTTCTTATCCCCTGGTTTCCGCTGGGCTGGCATTTCTGACAGACGTGTAAACAGATGCAAGCATTGTTGCTAATGACAGGTGATTATAAGAGGCATGGGGGCCAAGGTAATTAAACCATGATTTGACAGGGACATTTGGCAATGTAATATTTCAGCATTAGAAATATCTTTGCAATGTGCTTTCCCCGCTTGGCTTGGTGAATGTAATTCATTTTTATTCTTCAGAGTATGTTGCTTTGAGATCTGAAACTGTCCCATCTGAATTATTTTGTGGTTCATTGCAAGGCTGAAGAAAGTGGTTACCAGTGGCCTGTGTGGAGATCTAGCCAGTCTCTAAGACCCTATCCAAGGTTTGCCCTGCATAGTGGGAATCGGGTCTGTGACCCAATTGCTGGGATTGCATTTGACATATTATTATGTCCTATTTGATAGTGATAATGCATTTGGAGAGAAACATGAATTATTTTCATACCACTGTAATTTCAGCTTTTCTCCCTATTGCCTGGATTTGCCTGACATTGCTCTCATGAATCAAAAGTAGCCTTTTCAATTCTCTTGTCCCCTGAATTCCTGCCAGTGCAGCAGGAAAAAAAAAAAAATCTCAAATTACCAGCTACCAGGTGTTATGAGGAATGATAGTGGAAACAGTCATCAAGACGTGGAATTTGTTCATTTATTCATTTGATTTGAACATAATATTTTTTTTTAAAAAAACAGTACATTCTTTTTACTACCAGTATGGTTAACAATACCTGTTTAGTATTTTTTTTTTTTTTTTTGAGTTGGAGTCTCACTCTGTCACCCAGACTGGAGTGCAGTGGCCGCTCCCGGCCACCGCTGCCTCGACCTGCTGGGCTCCGGCGATCCTTCCACCTCAGCCTTCCGAGTAGCTGGAATTACAGGCATGTGCTACCACGCCCGGCTTATTTTTGATTTATTGTAGAGATGATGTCTCGCTGCCCAAGCGGGTCTCGAACCCGCGGGCTCAGGCAGTCCACTCACCTCAGCCTCCCAAAGGCGCGGGATTACAGGCTGAGCCACCGAGCCCGGCTGCCTGTTTAGTATTTAAAGACCATCTCCTGCTGACTGCTCATGTGGCTAACTTACGATTATGTCTTTGGGGAATCCTATCTTCTCCTGGATAAATAACAGACCTTCATAGACTTAATGTTTATAGTTTTGATTACTGACTAGCTATATGAATCATATTATTTATCGTGAATGTGGTAGCAAGGTTTCATTTAATAAGATAGCAGCTAACACTTACTATTTATTTTGGTCCTTGCACTTGTCTATATAGGAGATGTTCCCAAGCAGTTAAAGCCACTCCAGCATCAGCTTTTTAATATTCTTGGTATAGGGTATGCCTCACCATTTTAAGAGATCAGTGAAGCAGACCATTTAAAGAAGGCCAGCTACTGGCTAGATAGCTGTTTCTTTTCCTCAACCAATTTTGATTTTTTTTAGGAGGGAGTATAGAAGGAAATGAACTTGTGAATGTGGTTTGGCGTATGCCAGAGGAGTGCTGAGTGCTTGTGAGTCTTTGTGGGGTTCCCCCTCAGTACCCTCCCCTAACCCTCCCCACCTCCCGCCCCCAGTGTGGAAAACTCACAGCACTCCACTGGGCAGTCTGGAAAGCTCTCGGCCAGCTTTTACATTCTGCTTCAGGCTGCAGTCAGTTTCTAAGCAGAGGCTTTTTTAAAGCTTTGTCAGATAGGTTAAAAGGTGTCCCACCCCTGGTGTATAAAAGAGAGAGAGAGAGATTAAGCTTACTAAGCCTGCCATGTTCCTGTAAAATATCAAGTCAAAATGATTTTTAAATCCAAAGTTACTAGGCTTAGGGGGTGTGACCTTGAGTGAAAGCAGCCTTGGAACTGGGAAGGAGAGATATGTGCGAAAGACAATTGGCCACAGGCTGGTGGCCTCAGGAAAGCTGCTGAAGCCAAAGCGAATTTTGTTCCTCTGCCTCCCAGCCAACAGAGCACTAACCCCAAATAAATACCCAGCCTTACTCCCAGGCCTCTGGGTTCACCACAGAGCTCTAGGCAGCACAGGTTTCTCAGAGTGCCTGTTTTGTACAAAGTCTGGGCTAAGCTCTGTGCTGTTACAGGGACAAATTAGACAGGGTCTCTGCCCTCAGGAAGCTTGACATCAGATGAATACTACTAATAATTAGAACCCTCACTGAGTTTCTACCAAAGCATCCAGCTGCTTTGCGTATATTATGAACTTGCTTAATACTAAATAATAATGGTAGTAACTAGTCCTTACTGAGTGCTTCTCTGTGTCAGGTACTTTTAAAGTGCATTATAAAGTAACTGATACAATGGTATGTATTTTGATTAGCCCTAATTTTAAGAAAGGATACCTGAGGCCAAACGATGTTACGGAAGCTTCCAAGGGCACAAGACTAAGAGGCAGAGAACCTGGAATCTGTACTCTAAGCTAGTAGTTCTCTGATTTTAGCATCAGAATCACCTTGTGGGCTTGTGAAACACACACAGATTGCAGACTTTTGCCAGGCGGGGCTTGAGATTTTGCAATTCTAACAAATTATCAGGAGATATGGATGCCCACAGCTCTATACCAAGTGAGAAGAGAGCAGTAGAAACCAGTCACTATAAAATAAGGAAAAGTGGAATATACTGTTACTAATAGAAACAGAGTGCTTTGAAAATGCCAATAATATATTTATTGTCATTACAACTGGCATTTATTGATTATTTGCTCTGTACTGAGCACTGTTTAGTAACCATATAGCTCTTACTATGAGCTATCTCATTTAATCCACTCAATAACCAATTGAGATGCTAACTCCATTTTACTGTTGGGGAAACTGAGGCACAGACAGCTTACAAACTTGCCTAAATGACAGGCCAAGGATTCAAACTACCCCAGTCTAATTCCAGAGCCTAAGCTCTTAACCACTAAGGTAATAATGAACAGCTAAGGGAAATCAGAGGCACATTCATAAAGTAGGTAGTGTATGAACTGGGCCCTGAAGAAGAAGGGAGTTGAGGAAAGACTTCCCAAGTGAAATAGATTTGTGCAAAGACCCAGGGGCATGAAGGTACAAGTGTGAGGGAGAATGAATTAAGAATTAAGAGAATGACTTGTGTGTAGACTGCATGACAAGAAATGATGGGCAATAAGGCTGAGAAAGTAGGTTGAGCAGCCTTGAAAATGAGGAGTCATTTCAAGACTGGACTTTGAGCTTGTGAGGTCTGTCGGGGCACACTCCTTCTCAATACTTATCTTTTTGAGAATTAAAAATAGAATGGTGGAATCATTCTTTGTTAAAGTTGCTACTGGGCCTTCTCTGCCTTACATACTTTGAGAGCCTCAGAATATGTTCAGAGGAGAGTTGGATTTCTAAGGTTAGTGACCTTGTGACAGTGAGTCATGCCCTGCCAGGGGAAAAGTGTTTTGTACACAGCCACATCAAAACCAGCGGGCAGGTGAGTGCTGCCTGTGAGTGTGTGTATAAATCCACATACTGCACTTAGAGCATGCCTGCCGTGGCACTGGTGCAATGGTATTGCTGGAGCTGCCAACTTGTTTTATTTCTGATATTGCTTGGCAGCCCCTGAAGGAGGGAAAGTATGAATTTTTATCTCCCATTTACTAGACTTTCATTATATTGTGCTTACAGACACAGTGTCAGCACATAAAATGTTAAACATCACTGGTCTGAAAGAGGCTCCCATTGTCTTACCTCTGGTGCTGGGGGAATCTTGCTAGCTTTGCTGTAGTGGTTCTGTCAGTGTAATATGACATGAAGCATTTCTCAGTAATGACAGACATTGAATATGAGTGACAGGAATTCTGACCGCAAGGAATGGGTTCAATTACCAGAGATGGAGGGGGTTACCTGAGATAAAACCAAAGGGCCCAATTGTGCTTGGTTTTGACCCTTGACTCCCAGATCCAGAGCAGCAAAGACAAATGGCTGATTAACTAGCCCCTAACCCTCTTTTTCAGTGATAAACTTGTTTGGATTTCCCTGTCCCCCCAAAAAATCTAAGGGTGGCACGTTTCTAAAGGAAATATGATCAGAAAACAGTAGGGCTGGTGTTCGTCATGTTTGTCTCTTGCGAACAAAACTGAAAAGTGTCATTCTATCTTGGAATGGATCTAGGATGGTGTCCAGAAATCAATACAAGATAAATGATTGCTCTCTTAACCCTGCCTTTCTTCTGCTGCAGTGGTTACATTGCTGCAGTTCACCTGTAGCCAAACTGACGCCAGTGTAAATGAGAGATCCTGCCATCAGAAGCTCTCCCCCACCCCCACAGGCTTTTCTGCTCTGCATCGAGTGCAGCTTTATGCTTGTTTATAGTCCAGTGCTTACAGCCTCCAGATAGAGTTATAGCAAGCAGTCCAATTAAACTGTCGCAGGCTGCCCTCACTTGACTAGCTCTGCAGAGTCATTTAACCAACAGACATTCCTGACTATTAAAGCTAGTAGCAGCATGTCTCCAGTGCTGGAGATAAAATGAATGAAATTTGTTATTCTGGGCTGACACTTGATCCCAACTGTTGAACTAATACTGTTGCACCTGAAGTTTTTCTTTATGGTAATTGCTGCCTGTGTTATTATTTCATATACTAAATTGGAGAAAATTGCAACAGGTATTAAATTCTTTGAGCTAATTCACGGGAGTTCTATTGTGCATTCTTCCAAGGTAGATTCCAACTTCTGTTCAAAGCTGGGAAGACGGATTTAGCTAGCCAGATGCCCTGGCTTGTGTTTCATTATTATCAGAGACATTTCAATTTTAGGTCTGGTCAGGCATTTATCAGCTTTACCTGAAATCTATTTTAAAATACACTTTTGCTTCTAATTCAGACAGCATATGTTGAGGCTTGCCCTGGGGAATTGAGTTATGATGGCCAACGTTGACAGTGATTTGCACTAGTCTGGTTGACTCATGGCACACACTTGGTGGTATCAGTAAGTTTCTGGCACAGTGTATGCTTAAGTAAATGGGCAATGTGAAATAAGACTTCCCACAGGACGCTGTTGGAATCCACAGCTCGAATTGGGAGTTCTTGAACACCTTAGGTAGTATCACATCAAGGAGAACTCATTGGAACAAATGCACTGAAAGTACGATGCCTCCCACAGCATCTGAATCACTGGTTCTCACTCCCCATTAATGTTTGCTGTCTACTAATTTCTGTTAACTTCTTTCACTAGGTCTCTTTCTAGAATTTGGGGAGATCATTTTAGACTTTCCATAGTAGCATATAAACCATATTCAGCATTAAGTATGCTCTCTGAGGCCTCCTATGCTAGTGATCGCATAGGAGGCCATTTCTTTCACAGCAATTGTCTGTATGCTTAGCTTGTAGTCAGAGCTGGTGGTGAAGGTTCTAGACAGGACCCCGAATGAAAACTCAGGTCTGGTTAGTGGTAGAAGTACTATGTTTGCCTTCATGTTAATGCTGTGGGAGGACAGTGACCTTAATCCCCCAATCATCATGTTATTTTAATTTCTACCTGAAGACCACACCTGACAGGCATGGCAAGGCTCTCTGGAATGCCAAGGTTATGTCACATCCTCACTAGGAAGCAGTAGGCAGGCTCTACTCCATATTTTGATTAGAGGAAACTGTGGGAAGCTTGAACTTCAAAGTAATGGACATTGTTACTATATTTGCTTTATCATTCTATCCCCATGCTCAGGGCAGTCAACTGACTAATTAATGGGTCCTCCAATGTGAGGATTCCTGGGAAATCCATGAGAAGTAATCAGAAGGTACTTCTTAGGGGCTTTCTCTTCTGACATAGACATCTGTATTTTGAATGCTGATGACTGGTATTAGACTGTTTATGATGGAGGATTTATATTGCAAGTTGAAGTCCTCATACTTGTGGGGCCGCAAATGATCTGAATGTATGGTGGTCTGCATTATTTCTGATACTCATAAACTTTGTTTAAATAAGCTGTTTTAAAAACTCAAATCTATTGAAATTGAATTACTGCAATTTATGGTGAAGTTCAGCATGAGAAATAGATATTTTCTTCCCTCACTGAGAAAATGAAATAAGTATTCATCTTTCATTTATATATGAGAGGTGTAGAATATGTACAGAGTGTAAAGTATAGAAG
Organism: Cephalopachus bancanus; assembly: GCA_027257055.1. Lineage (NCBI taxonomy): Eukaryota > Metazoa > Chordata > Mammalia > Primates > Tarsiidae > Cephalopachus > Cephalopachus bancanus. The sequence goes on from JAPVLO010000415.1 coordinate 801,872, forward strand.
ATTTATTCTCAACTTCAAATCCAATAGGAAAAACTGGCATTTTCATCAAAACTATACTAAGACTAATGTTTGTTGTGTTTTCTGAAATTACCAAATGTACAACAATTTTGAGTGTTTTAAAACAATATATTCACAGGCAAACACTGACTTGCTCCGTGAGGTCCCTTCAGGTGCCCATTCATTCTTGTCTTTGGTATTTGAGGACCCTAATGATATTATAATAACACAAGTAAAAGTTGCCATATAATGACTGCATGTGTGCATTTCGGACTCAAAACGAATTCTTCTCCATATTTGTCTCTATATCTCTCAAGCAGGAGATACAGAGGAGCTCCTCTCTCCAGAGCCTACCTGAACTTATTTGTATCTGTAATGAATATGTACAGATTTTTTTCCTTGTCATTATTCCCTAAACAATACGGTATAGCAATTATTTAGATAGCATTTGCACTGTATTGGACATTATAAGTAGTCTAAAGATGATTTAAAGTATACAGAAGGATGTGTGTACATAATATGCAAATATTATGCCATTTTATAGAAGAGACTTGAGCATCTGTGGATTTGGGTATCCAAGGGGAGTACTGGAAGTAATTCTTCATAGATAACAAGGGGTGACTATATTTAAAATTAGAGTCAGAATTTGAGAGACTCCTGAAATGAGGGCAGCAGAGAGGATGACTAGAGTTTGGGTCTCTCAGAAAGCAAAATTAAAGGAAAACAAAGACCCTTCTCCATGGTACTAGGAATTCAAACACCTATTTGTGTATAGACAGATCATTAAAGTAAAAAGATTCTTAAGATGGCTAATATTTGGACGAGGTAAGAGAAATACATAAAAGAAAGGACCCTTGAAAGTTTATTCTGTAAATCCTTAAATACAGTAATTCCTTTCTTCTTTTTCTATACACTTAGTTTAGAGAGCTTCAGGCCTTTCCTTAAATACCCTGCATTCATTGTAATAGTTCACTCATTCATTGATATAGAATTTCTCTCTTTGCCAGTGAAGAAACTGGGCCTCTGAAAGCTAAACCAATGATTCCTATTTCTCATTTGTTAAGAAATTTTGAAAGGTGAGAATCGAACCTGGGTCTGTGGCTTCTAAAACCGTTTCACCAGTTTCAGGTGGCCAGAACTTAGTGTTTCTCAAGTCACTTGCTCTTATCTTAGAAAGTAGTAGAACTTTTAGCAAGGAAATTCTGGCCAACTGTTAAATCTCCTCGTAGTTGTTTCTGATAATAATGTCAACCTAATGCCAGGTGTTTTGTCACTTGTGAAAACTAAACCTAGCCAGGATATAAAACAAAATTTAGACTTTAGATCTATTCTCATAGGTGTGGATTAGTCAGAATTGCTTGAACTGACTTGCTCCTTGCCAAGTGGACCATAGTAGGTCTCTGTCCAGGGCAGGAATCAGTACATTTTTTTTCTTTTTAAAGTCTAGCTATGAGCATTTGAGGCTTTGTGGGCCATGCAGTTTCTGTACAACTGTTCTCTGTTTTTTTTTTTTAATCATAAAAGCAGCCATGGACAATATGTAAATGAATAAATGTGGCTGTTTTCTAATAAAACTTTCTTTACTAAAACAGGTGGTAGGGTTTGGACTTCAGACCATAGTTTACCAATCCCTGGCCTAGGCCATGTTATGTTTAAGGGAATCAGAACACAACAAATGTTTTATTCTCATTTTATTAGTTGTGTATGTAAATTGTTTGTGAGAAAGCTGTCCTCTCAGCATAATTTGAAACTATTTTCATTGATTGGGTTTGAAAGTTGGGTTTCTGTTTTGTTTTTTTTTAAACTTCTTGTTTAAGCACATGTTAAATGTGTCCATGTTCTTTCCATTAAATATCTTGGTTGCCTTCCCAGACTTCAAATTGCAGTGAATTTATCCCCAAAGGATATTTGATATCAATTCTCAAGATGCAATTTGAATGTAGTCTGCTTCCATAATGGAGACAGTATTCCACCACTTTGTTATTTATGTTCCTTAGAAAATAATGAATCATTGAACTGGTTATTACTCAGCACCGTTGAGGTATACTAAATCGTTTATTTTCTTGTCTTATAGCTTCATATCAGCTCAAAGTATAAAATAGTTTGAAGCTTTTATCTTAGGCCTGCAGATTATACTTTCCTACACTATGAAAAACTCAGATTATATTATAATGAAGTATTTTTTTTCCTACTGAGCATTTTCTAATAAAAAGATGGAAAACAAACAACAGAAACAGTTTATGAGTCCCACAATTTATGAGTCCTAGGATCTTCTACCCCAACAGTTGTAATAGTTTCCTTGTTACTCTACTGCTGTAGTGATGACCCCCTTTTATAAAACATTTCATCAAGTTGTCACCATGTAATAGGGATTAGTGGCATCAACTTCTTTTACAGAGGGAATTAGTAGTGGTACCAATATTATTTAACTGAGTAGCATGTTTGAGTAGTTAGCTTTTCTCTTTAAAATGTTTAGTTACCTTGATTCTATCTTCCCTGTGTGTTTTTTAGAGCAACAGCATAAGGCAATGGAAAATGTATGAGTTTTAGAGTCAAAACCCCTATTATCTTGGATGAGCCATTTAACTTCCTTGGCACTCAGTTTCATTTTCTGTAAAATCAGAATAATACTAGCCTTATATGACAGAGTAATTTTGAACTAATGAGGATGTATATTTAAGTGCTTTGCAAATTGTGCTTATCATGTTTGAGTTATTTTACTGTTTAACTAGCTGTCAGGCCCCCTTGTTCAGGAGAATCCTCTACCATCATTGAAATAGCTAAATCCATAGTTCTGTTCATCTTGGAGCATTTTGTGTGGAGTTGTCCATTTGAAAAGCAGTTTAATTATGACAGAATGCCGGGTGGGGCACTGCTCCCATTGTGTTGAATAAATGGCACCCCCTCAAACACAATCTCAAATACTAAAATCAATGAGTAAATTTCAAGCAGCTGCCTTTGTAACTTCTGACTTGCAGCGCTATTTGAATCTGTTATTTGCTTTCTTAGTCCATAACATTTTAATACATGGGGCAAATCTTTTTCTATTAGTATTCTCTCAAGATCTTTTGTTGATCTTGGTTTCATTTGCTCTGGAGAACAACTGCCTTCCAAAGTTCCCTAAAGTAATTTTTTTTGTTTTGTTTATTTTGTTTACTAGCTAATGACTAATTTGCCATTAGCCTATTGGACCAACCCAAGAATAGCCTCCAAGTTTAGTGACCATCTTTGTTGTCATATACTAGTGATGTAATCACTAAAAGAAAGAAACTTAATTTTATGTTGCAGAAATGAGAGGCAGGCAGATATGAACGTAAGCCTCTAGAACCTTCTGCCATGTCAAATGAGCTAAGCCCTTCTCCAAAAGCCAGCCAGGAAAACATATGATACCATTTGCAATGGTAGAATGTTGCATGCTGTTCTTCTGTAATTATAATGGCCTGATCTGTGTGGGCTGGGTGAGTCTTGCTTAACAATCGTTAATCTACTGAGTCTTAGTATCAGCGTCCCATCTTGAGGAGCAGCAGTACTTGGCTGGATGAGTCGGGCTTTGATTTCATTATAATAAGGATAGCTTTGTTAAAATTCTGCCGCTCCGTGCTGCCTAAGGATTCTGGGAAGAGAAGGTTTTTCTTCTTCTTTTTTTTTTTCCTTTTTTGCTCAGTGGGAATGAATTGTTTCTCTCTCTTCCATCCCCTAGGTTACTATTTGTGCTCTCCCTTGATCTCCTGCTTGTCCCTTTATTTCTCCACGTAGTGAAAGTTTCTTTCTGTGTGACCAGGAGTCTGTTTAGCAGACCATATTGTGAGTGAAGGGCCAGCGTTTGTTGCCTGATTTTGGCAACGCTGGGCAGTCAGCTGGGATGTAATTAAGACTCTGAGAACAGGCTGTCTTCTCTACGGGAAGGGCATGTTAGATGGTGCTGGGATTTGGGGCTGTCAGTTTGGCCAAGGCTGGAGACAGAGAGCTAGGGACAGAGATATTTCCTTTCATTTATAATCCCTTTATGTACAGTGTGTGCACTTGGCGAAGTTTACATATAACCTAGTGGCTAGAGCTTACAAGCCAACACAGGGAAATTAGCATATGTTACATGTATATTTTAGTAATATTTTAAAGCAAGTGCATATTTCCAAAGTGAATTATGCATGGATGACAGCAATAGGGTTGTATTGCACTGGGTGTCAAATCCCACAACTTTTTGTCGAGACTGTGGGTTTTACACTAAAAAGGCAGAAAGACTAAACGAAGTAAAACAGTTTTAATTTTTAACAGTTTGGTTCGGCCCAAGGAGCCAGGCTGTGACAGATATAACTGACATTTGAATAATTGGATTAATTTAGAGAAGGGCAAATCCGGTTTTGACGGTTGTGCTTGTGTGTATGTCTTTTTTTTTTTATTTGCGGGAATGGAGTTGTGTGGTTTAAATATGCACTTTATGTGATGCCAAGCAAAGCTTGAGAAAATGCCACAAAATTTATGAAATTGTGATTTAATTAGTTTGTTTTTATATATATGTGGATATGTGTGTGTTCACACAGTATTGTGCATTCTTCATATGCTACTTAAAAGAAATTCACAATGTACACTTTATTCACCACAGTCACATACATGTATATGTATTGCATGTACAAGCATATTGTATGTACACTTAAGAACTTAGTAAATCCAGCTCAAGGATAGCATACATGACTTCATAGGCCACATGGAAAGTGTACTGACAAGGAAGCTCACTGTGATACTGGCAAACCCCTTTCTTCCCCATATCAAGGTATTTTTAAAAATCACAATGTAGCTGGGCTCGGTCGCTCAGCCTGTAATCCCGCGCCTTTGGGAGGCTGAGGTGAGTGGATTGCCTGAGCCCGCGGGTTCGAGACCCGCCTGGGCAGGCGAGACCTCATCTCTACAATAAATTAAAAAAAATCAGCTGGGCGTGGTAGCGCATGCCTGTAATTCCGGCTACTTGGAAGGCTGAGGCGGAAGGATCGCCGGAGCCCAGCAGGTCGAGGCTGCGGTGGCTGGGAGCAGCCACTGCACTCCAGTCTGGGTGACAGAGTGAGACTCCAACTCAAAAAACAAACAAACAAACAAACAAATCACAATGCAGTGGAAGAAAAGCCTAATTTGATATCTGAGGTATCAGTAGCCAAATTGCACATGGTTAATTCCTCAGCCCTAAATTCCTTCAGATTTATGTGGCATTTTTAGCTTCTTGTCTAAAGATAAGCTCAGCAACATAAAGCCAAGTGCAGCACCATAATGTCTCCCTCCTCCAGAAATTCTGTTAATGAACTACACCATCTAAAATCAGGCCAATACTAGAATTTGTAGCAGGCAGTCTTGAATTGTGGCTATGGGCTGGCTCTAAGAGCCTTTTTCCCAGCAGGACATTAATAGACATTAACGCTCGGACAAGAAGTGTTGATGTGTGGTTTATAATGTTAGCACCCAGTTAGGCAGGTATAACACATGCTGTAGGAATCTTGTACTAACACATGTGTGTGTTGAGTCAGATTAATGAGAACCATAAAAGGAGAGACATTCTGTTTGAGCAGGGACCTCATCTTTCCTCCTTTTACCAAGCAAACCAGTGCTTAGCTGGGTGGCAATGTCCTGGTGAGCTGTTTTCCATATTAGCATAAGGAGGATGTTTGAAAGTTTTGTTTTGCTCTGTTGTTATGTGATCATGAAGCCCAAACTGTTAGTCAGTACTTCACATTAAAACTCTTTTTCATCTAGTGCCATTCAGGCTCAGAGAAAAGGAAACTTTCAGGATGCAACTAGACTGTGAGGCAAAAGTTATTTCTCTCTTTCAGATTTACTCAACTATTCTTCAAGTGTTTCTGAATGATTCTGAGACACTTTCTGGTTTACTTTGTAAATGGGGCAATGAAGCTTTCTTGTCTCCTGACTGGCTCTCCTTAGAGAATTCTCAAAGCCTTTTAAAATTGTGTGTTTTTCTGGGGCAGCCTTGAAAATCCCAGGAGTGAAGTTGCCATCTGTCCTTTATATTAAAAGAATCTTCTGTATTGTATACCTGATGTGCTTGTCCCAGAGATAGATGTTGTTAATTAAAGGACAGCATTTGTCCTTTATCTGAAATAAATCTTCTCTCTTTCCTGAAGAACAGTTTCCCAAGCCTTAGGAAACAGGTAAGGACATTCTGCCCAGGTGTTTACTAAAGGTCTTTGGTTCATTATCTGTCCCTCTGCATTCACTAGATCTGACGTGTAGACTAGGAAATTATTTGCTTTTTGTTCTTTGCTTTTCTATTAATTAATCTATCAAGATTATATATATAGTTTTTTGTATGGGCTTTAGTAAATGAATATATCATATACTTACTGGTAATTAGTGACATTTTTTTGTGGAGATTCACAAACAGCAAGTTTCCATACATTGTCACTACACTGCATCTTTATGCAGTAGATGTGTCGGCACCTGTATCCTCCAGTGCCACCTCTCTACTTTGCAACTGCACAGTTTCTGTTCCTATACCTTGTGCCCCTAGTAAAAGAAAAATGCACATATCTGTCTGCAGCAAACAGAGCCAGAGTTCTGCCAGACCATAGCTAGAATGTATAGAGGGAGGAAGAAAACATCTTCCTCAACTTGCTCCATCCATGTCTTGGGAAATTCAAAAAGTCGTTTGGATCTGTAATATGGAAAACTACCTGGCGTCATGTGGCTATGGCTACTATCTAACAGTGCGCTTGCCTCTGTCATTGTGAAACACAGAGGAGGAAGGCAGTCAGGACCTTGCTGTGGACCAGCTTCAAGGAAAGGACAGAAGATTGCATCCACAGAGTCTCTAGACTGAGGAACACTTCCTGGGGGAGGAGATGAGGTGTGTCCAATGATTCTTTTGTTAGCAGAGAAGACCCTGAAATTGCCTGTGGTATATGATGAGAGTAGTGCATTGGACTTTAATTTTCTGGTGACTTAACAATCCAAACCAAAGCTTTGGTTTAATAGGCAGTGACTCCCATTTGAAAGAGAATCTAAATTAGGCACAGTTCTCCATCATTTTTTTTCTTAATCACACCAACTAGGAATAAGGCAGGTGACATAAGAGAGGGAAGCAGTCTTTGGTGAAAAGACAACAGGGGTGGTGGTGGCCTTGGCAAATAGCTATCTACAGGAGAGTCACCTCCTAACTCCAAACAGTGGTTACCTTGTGGGGATCTGGGCTCAGGGTTGCAAATCCTTAGATTTTTTCAGCAAACACTGTGAATGTGAAACTTGGAGAATTTCAATGTTGGCAGATAATTCACTGTTTTTAAACAGTGCAGGCCAGATAAAACAACTGTAGTGTGATGTCCTTTATGGGCTGCTAGTTTGTATACACTGATGTATATAATGCAATAACATAAGTGGGGATATTCTAAATAATAACAATGTGGAAACATTTAAAAAATAGAAACTCAGCCCTAAACAACTACTAATATTTTGGGTTATTTCTCTTTAAGTCTTCGTTTACTGGGTTTTCGTTTTATATGCTTGTTTTAAAATAGTTGTAATCTTAGGAGCCTGTGATTTTTTTTTTTTTCCCCACTTATCATTTTAGGCAGTTTCTTTGTATTCCATCAGGGGAATGTATCACAATATGCAAAATCATTTCCTTGTTGAACATTTAAGTTGCTTTGATTTGACATCATTATAAGTTATGCTAGAATTACCTATTTGTTTATACTGCTTTTTACTTATTTTGGATTAGTTCCTTAGAATCTGAAAGGAAGATTGCCAAGTCAAAAGTTATGAGCTGGGCTTGGTTGCATGCACCTGTAGTTACGGCTACTTGGAAGGCTGAGGCGGAAGGATCGCCTGAGCCCAGCAGGTCGAGGCTGTGGTGACTGGGAGCATGCCACTGCACTCCAGCCTGTGCAACAGAGTGAAACTCCAACTCAAAAAAAAAAAACCCAAAAGTTATTACTGTTTTTGTGGCTTCCAATACATGTTGCCAAATTGCTTTCCAAGTGCTGCACTGATTTACACTGCAATCAGCAAAGTATGAGTATGCAGGTTTTCATATATCCTTGCAACATGGTTATATTTTAGAGATTCCCGCCTCCAAAAAATTGGTAGGTGAAATGTGGACTTCACTGACATTTGAGTTTGCATTTTTTTGAGGTTTTCCCATAAATCTGTTGACTAATTGTGTTTGTTCTTGTAACATCTGTATTTTCTACGGCTAAATGTTGTTGGGTTTTGTTTTTTTTTTGAGTGTGTGTGTTTTGAAGTTCTTTTTATAACAATTGAAAAATAATTTGGGAAGAACCTCCTCGTCAAGGCCTTCCTCCAGGGGACCCCCTATCTCAGCAGTGCTACAGCTGCTACTTTCAACTGTGCGTTAACTTGGAGCTGAGCCAGGGCCTAAGCAGGATCCCCTTTCCGAAGAGGGTCTCTTGTGTGTCTGGTGAACCACACGCTCAGGGCTGTATCTGCCAATATGTTTTTGGCAGAGCCATCTAATAAAATCCCATCCGCACAGTTCTGTGAAATGCAGTCATGAATTTGGATGATGATTACCTGATGCCACTTTTTGGTAACAACTAATCTCCATGTCTTAAATGGTTTTTGTCCATTGCCTTCCCACTTCCCTCCTTCAACACTTGGCTTGGTACACGTTCTAACTACAAATGGTAGCTAATCTGAGTTTCTTGTAGCATGGTCTAGTTGAAAGGGCACTGAGCCAGTAAGATGGAGACAGGGGTTCTATTATTGGCTCTGCCTTGTGTTTAATAATAACTTCACCACCACAGCAGATATTTTCCTGTGCTGAGATGCTTTCTAGCATTCTTCATATGTTCTTAAATCCTCATAGCAATCCAATGAGGTAGGCAATATGAGTGAAGACCCAAGAAAACCTGGAATTATCTTTTGGGAAAGCAGACCCCTTGCAGTACAGGCTTCCCCAGCTAGGTAAAGTGTTCTAGGAACCCATCAGTATCAGTGTACTAGCTAGCATTGTTAGAGGCTGCGTTCGGCTTCAGTAAATTTTTTTGGAGATTTTTTTCAGTGTGTTTGCCCATTTTATGATAGATTATTTGCAAGTGCTCCTGCCCATACTGTGCTGTGTTCAGCAGTTTTTTGACCAAAAGTGATGTAACCCTTGTGCCCCACCCTCCCTATTCACCTGATCCCGCCCCAAGTGACTTTTTTTTCTTCCTTTGATGAAAAAAGTCCTCAAAACGTTTTACTGATATGAAAGAGGTGAAACAAAGAACAGCAGAAGCACTAACACTAAAAGGCATCAAAATTGACGAGTTAAAAACTGTCTTGAGCAGTGGAAAAAGCATCTCGATAGGTGTATTTCATCAAACCAAGAGTACTTAGAAGGTGACTGAAGTTTAAACATGTAATAATAAATACACAAATTTTATAAATAAATTTTGGGTTTTTGGAAGTTCCCCTCTTATATTATTCCCATTTAGGTGAGGAAACTAAGCCTCAGAGAGATGAAATACTTGTCCAGTGTCACATGTTATCTCTGATGTAAAGTGAGTTTTTTATTTCTATAGATCTCAGTCTTCCCATCTGCAAAATGGATGGAGTTGCTTCTCTTTAACTCATAGTGGTGTCATGGAACTAAAATAATGTCATATATATTAAGTAGCATTGAATATTGAAATCAGGACATATAATAAATTAACTAGTTCACACCTCTGGCACTCAGCTTTTTCATTCATAGAATGTAGGGACCCAACCAGATTCGTTTATTGGTTACTTATAGCTATAACATTTCCTCACTGGCTATACTCAAATCTTGGTGAAAAAAGCCTGTGTGGTTCCCCGGGACCGTGCACACTGCACAGGAAGTCAGCTCTGCACTTCAGCTGCATGTATCCCTCTCAGCCAGTTTTTTTTGAGTTGCTCAGTTTGGATTGCAGTGGTACACTCATGTCTTAACACAACTTCAAACTCCTGAACTGTGGTGATCCTTCCACTTCAACCTCTCGTGTAGCTGGGACTATAGCTTTGTGCCTTAACCTCTCATGTAGCTGGAACTCCAGCTTTTTACTACCAAGCCTCAAGCCTGGCTAATTTATATGTGTGTGTGTGTGTGTGTGTGTGTGTGTGTGTGTGTGTGTGTGTGTGTGTGGTATATGTATATATGTATATAACAGATGTATATGTTATATATATGTATATGTTGTAGAGATGAGTTCTTGCTGTGTTGCTTAGGCTGGTCTCAAATTCCTGGGCTCAAATGAACCTTCTACCTTGGCCTCCCAAAGTGCTGGGATTGCAGGCATGAACCACCATGCCAGGCCCTCAACCAGTTTTCTTAGGATGGAAGTGCAAATTTTTAGGAAGAAAGACTCCCACTCTTTAGTATGCAGAGAGAATACAGGGAAATTCTCATAATGGAGTAGTTGAAGTATCAATGCCTGCCAGCCACTTTAAAGCCATATGAAACTGTTTACTTTGGCTCTGGGGATATTGGGACCTCTTAAAACATAAAAAAGGGAACATGCCCTATTTCTTTTTTTCTTTATACTTAATCCTCAGGTAGGAACTTAATTAACCAAGGTAGTTAATGGAGGAAGTAAGGAAGTGACTCAACTCCAGGCAGAAATACATCCAGGCTGATTTGCATATGCACCATTTTAAAAACTAGGGGTTCAGGATCCCATATGGCTCTTAGTCTCCTAAGCAAAGATCATCAGCGTAGACGAGAAGCAGGTGGCCTGGCACAGAGAGCAAAGGTTATTTTTGCTGCTGGGCTCCTGCCATTTCAGAGTTTAACAGTGGCAAGACTGCTCAGCTGGAGGCTGACCCCAGATGCACTCTCCTTGTTGGGGATGGAGCTGACCCACGTTAGCTACTGGAAGTAAATTTCATCAAATCTAGGTCACAGTTAACACTCCCGGAAAATCTCCATCTAAATTTATTTCCATTTGCTACTTAATTGCTGCTTCCAAATCTGATTCATTTGGAGTGAAGTAACAGCCTTAATTGTTCCCCCATGGTGGATGGCTCTTTAAAGCCTGTGATGATGATATCTTGGCATTTTCTTTTAGGTCAACACTAGGGCAACAGGTTGAAAAGGCCTAGATTTGAGGGTGGTGTTACAGTCCAGGAGTTTGGAAACCTGGAATCTACTTCTGGCCCCACCTCTCCCTAGGGTTCAGTCTCACTGTTTCTAATATGAAGGGATTTGGACTAGGTCAGGAATTTTAAATTCAAATGCCAAGTGACAAGTAACAAAGAAGTGGGAAGGGAGAAGATAAGAAGAGGGACAGTGCCAGGTGTGGTGGCTTACACCTATAATCCCAGCACTTTAGTGGGCTTAGGTAAGAGGATTGCCTGAGCCCATGGGTTCGAGACCTGCTTGGGCAACTTGGAGAGACCTGTCTCCACAATAAATCAAAAAATTAGCCAGGTGTGGTGGCACATGCCTGTAGTTCCAGCTACTTGGAAGGCTGAGGTGAAAAGATCACCTGAGCCCAGCAGGTTAAAGCTGCAGTGGCCGTAAGCCTGCCACTACACTCCTGCCTGGCAGGAGTGAGAGAGACTCCAACTCAAAAAGAAGAGAAATAGTGGAAAGGCACAAAGGAACATTGGGGATGGGGGTGAAAATGCATATCTTGATTGGGGTGATGGCTACATGGCATGCACATTTTTAAAAACTCATGCAACTTATACTTAAGATCTATCCATCTTACCATGTATAAAATGAGTGAAAATGAAACTGTAGTAAACTGGAGAGTATATATCTTACTTAGAGGGGGCAGGTTGAACTTTGGTCAATGGTTTTTCATTAGAATATGGGCCCAGTATTGCTACATTTTCTTTTTTTTTTGAGTTGGAGTCTCACTCCATCGCCCAGACTGGGGTGCAGTAGTACACTCACGGCCACCCCAGCATCGACCTGCTGGGCTCCGGCAAGCCTTCCACCTCAGCCTTCCACCTCAACCTTACAAGTAGCCAGAACTACAGGTGCATGCTACCACACCCAGCTAATTTATTGTAGAGATGAGGTCTCGCCAATTTGCCTGGGCTGGTCTTGAACCCGGGACTCAGGCAATCCACTTGCCTCAGCCTCCTAAAGTGCTGGGATTACAGGCTGAACCAAGAAATTCAGATAGTTATATGAAATCATAGGATGTGTAGATTTATGGACCCTATTTGACCAATCAGAATACCAATTTGTGACCTTTGAACTCAGGGCTTCTTAATTTGACTCTAAGGATCATTTTTAGCTTTAACATTGAATGATTCTAGCTTACAGTGAGACTTTGAACAAAAAAATTAAATTTGTCTGTCCCTCAGTTTTTCACCTGGAAAATGCTGATAATGCATGACTAATCATGCAGGGATCTGATGAAGAGCATATGAGGTAATTTGTGTAAAAAAAAAAAAAAAAAAGAATAGGTAATGTATAAATGTAAGACACTATTACCTTTTTATTTTAAAATTTTGTTTACATTTTTAGAATTGCTGTTGTTCAGAATTGAAGAACTAAGTTCTTTATAGATGGCTAATAAAAACATTAAGAATTCATCATGAATAAATTCCTTGCCTGAAAATGATCGTGCAGACTTTTCATTATCCATAGAGGGGAATGTTTCTGTTGTATGTGACAAAAAGAAGAGGCGTTTCATTTGTATAGCTGCTCATATAAATTGCAAGAACTCTGAGAGCCGAAGTCCAAGGTACAGCAATAGCATATAAGGAAATGAAGTTGATGCTATATTAAAGATTCCTTGTCACATGCACTCACTGCCTTGGAGTCGGAATGTTCCAGCCTTGTCACTGACATTTTGTGAACAAGCAGCCTGTATTGGATGGTGATAAATGGATTATCTTAAATGTCATTCTGTACAGTTTTAGAGTTGCAAGGAGAGTTTTGATATTGAGTTGTTGGTTAGTATATTCTATACCAATCCTTTATGATGAAATAATCTCCTCAAGTTACATCCAGAAATGTCAAAGTTGCTTATTTCTTCAATCACCCATAACAATGTTTCCATTACAAGATATGCAGAGAAGATTGTGTAATAATGTCAAACTATTTATAGAATCGTTTCCTAGGAATCTCTAGTCTCCTTGAGTTGTTTGTGTATTTAATACTAGAGATTTGTTTTTATACTTATGTATGTTTTTCTATTTCTAAATTGACTTCAGCTGAGGGTTTACACTTTAGTTTTTATATAGAGCACATTTAAAAATTGACAATATTACATTTGAAAACTAAAGCAAGGGCCAATCTAGCATTTTTAAAATATAAAGATTCACTTAATTTGGCTTTAAATATTATAATTTTTGGTGGTCTATCTGTGCATTAAACATTATAAGGGTGTTCTATTCATAATAGATTCTAAACCTGTGTTCATTTAGTATAAAGCATTATGCAATACTTTGCCGAAAGAGGATTTATTATTTATGCTAATTTATGCATTATTTCATCTTTAATATTTCTTTGACACCCCAATTTAATAAAATTGTTAGTACTACACAGAATTTAGTCATTTGTATAAAGATGTGGTCCAGTGGATTATATAAAAATATGCACAAAGTAGATTTTGAAAGTATGTCTCAAGTTTTACTTGGCAAAGTTATTCTAAATATTGGCTTTCTTACCTAAAGATAAGATCTTTCTAGACACAAATATTGAAAATAGTCAATTTGTCTATACATAGTGGCTCCCTCCAGCCTTTCTACACTACTAATCTTACCCCCACATCCTCCTTTATAGTCCTTAAAAAGATACATGAAATTTATATTTTAAAAATCAAAATAATGTAAATAATATTAGATTGAACCATATAAGATTACTATTTTTGTGGCGCACAGCAGTCACATATCAGCAATTTTATGTGGCTCACCCTTACAGCTAATATTTATATTGTGTTTACTGTATGTCAGACATGCACTGGACATACATGAATTTATTGATTGATTACAACCACACTATGGGTAGATACTATTATAACCCCCAGCTTACAGATTAAAAAGCTGAGTCACAGATTAATTAAGTAACCGTCAGAAGCAGGCAGGCTACCACCAGAGTCTTTGCTTATAGTCACTATTCTGTGCTACTTTCCAGAAAAGCGAAGTTCCTCGGCTCTCCTATGATACCTATCACTCTTCACTGCAAAAAAGTAATATGGACTTAGAGTCTGTAATACTGGGTGATCTATCACAGAAACAAAGAACTGGGTATCACATATTCTCACTCATAAGCGGACCGTGAACATTTATTGTAATACTATAAGCAAAGAATTGGCAGTAGTGGGAAACTGCCAGGGGAGTGGGGGCGATTGGCAGTAGTGGGAAACTGCCAGGGGAGAGGGGGCAGACCTCATCAACAAGGTTACCTGCATAATTTATGTATACCTAACCCTGAATTGTACCCCACATCTTTAAAAGTAAAAACAGAAAAAAAAGTAACATGATCATCTTAGTGTATATCCTTTGAAATCTTCCTCTTATACCAACAGGAAATGCACAGTATTTTGTTCTTTTTATTCTTTTCAATACAATATCTTAATTTCTTCCTTTCTTCATTCTTTCTCTTTATTTTTTTACAAAAATGGTATAATCTGTTATCGTTTTACACTTATTTTAAACTGGCTTAGAAAGCTATTCATATATTCATATTAATACATGGAAATCTAAGTAATTTCTTTTGGCAATTACATGATATACATAATATGTATGGTAGGTATAGCCTACTTTATTTAAATACTTTGCTATTGATGATGTATGAATTCTTTGCATTACAAACCATATTGCAATGAATGCCCTTTTTCATGTTTCTTGGGAAATGTATGGGATATTTCTCTAGCATAGATCCCAAGAAATGATATTAACAGTGTCTGTACATTTAAAATTTTGCCACTTGTCAAATAGCTTTCTTTAAAAGCTATACTAATTTATATTACTGTTAACTCTCGTATGGAAAATTGGTATAAATTCATCAGTCTTATTTTTGCCACTTTGATAGTTAGAAAATTCTGTCTCATGGTTATAATTTGTGTTTTCCTATTAGTGAGCATCTTTTCATATTCTCATGGTACACTTCAATTTCTTCTCAAATTGCCTGTTCATATCCTTTATGCATTTTTTCTGTTAGGTTGTTTGTCTTTCTTTTATTGATTTGTAGTTCTTCATATGTAAGATGTTCTCTTCTATTATATATGTTACATATATGTTCTCTTAGTCTGTCACTTGTTTTTTGTTTAAAAAGCACGAAAACAGCTAACGACATCTCTAAAAAAAGAAAATAGAGAAAAGCAGGCCCTACAACATATCAAAACAGAAAATTCTGGTAATTAAGCAAAAAATAAAACAGAATTCATAGTGCAGAAACTGACAAGTAAACATATTAATTAAAACATTTAATTATGTCTTTTATCATACATGTCTTAATATGGTATTCTTTTCATATATTCTTGTCCAATGTGTTATTCTTTTCCTTTATAGTTTTTGTACTTTATATCTTTTTTAAAACCACCTTTCTTACTCTGTTTTAAAATAACTTGATTTTTACTGTATTCTGATGCTTTCATAGTTTGATTTTTCATGTTTACCTCTTTAATCCACCTGAACTTTACCTTTGTGGCTGATTGTTAGGTAGAGATTAACTTTATTATTAGCTTTTCAAATAAGTAGTCAATGGGTACAACACCAACTATAGAATAAACCATCCTTCCCTACATTGATTTGAAAAGATACTTTTTTCTTTTCTTTTCTTTTCTTCTCTTTTTTTTTTTTTTTTGCGTCAAGGTCTTACTCTGTCGCCTAGGCTAGATTGCAGTGGCATGATCACAACTCACTGCAGCCTCAACTCCTGGGCTCAGGCAACCCCCTTTCTCAGCCTCCTGAATAGCTGGGACTATAGGTGTGTGTCACCACGGTCAGTTATTTTTTTTATTTTTTGTGGAGACCAGATCTCACTATGTTGCCTAGGCTGGTCTTGTACTCTTGGACCCAAGCAATTCTCCCACCTTGTCCTTCCAGAGTGCTGGGATTACAGGTATGAGCCACCACTCCCTGCATGAAAAGACACTTGTCAAATTCCCATATGTTTACTTGTCAGTTTCTGCACTATGAATTCTGTTTGTTGTTTTTTTTTTATCTTTTAACATTTTATTTTCAAATAATTTCAAAGTTACAGAAAAGTTGCAAAAGTAGTTTTTCTATGTTCTTTACCCAGTTTCTTTCATGTTCACATGTTACATTACCTTTGTGCTATTATCAAAACCAGAATATTAACATTGGTACAATAGCATTAACAAAACTCCAGTTTTTATTTGGGTTTCTAGCAGCACTAACATTCTTATTCTATTTCAAGATTTATTCCAGATCCCACATGGTATATAACTATCACATCATCTCAATCTCTTCCAATCTGTAACAGTTTCTCAATGAATTGTGTTTTATTTTTTGCTTAATTACCAGAATTTTCTGTTTTGATATGTTGTAGGGCCTGCTTTTCTCTATTTTCTTTTTTTAGAGATGTCGTTAGCTGTTTTCGTGCTTTTTTCTTTCAGATAAATTTTAGATTCAGATAGTCAAATTTCATTAAAAATTTTAAATTCTGTTGTCATATTTATTACAAGTTCATTGAAAGTATAGATTTACATGTTAGAGATATAAAATTGCATGTTCGAAACAATATTAAGTCTACTTTTCCACTGACATGTTATATATCTTCATTTATGTCATCTTTTGGGTTCTTAAGTGAATTTTTAAATTTTCTTCACATCTTCTTATGATTATTTCTAGACATTTAATTGTATTTTTTGCTGTTGTAATGGAATTATAGGTATGTAGGGTAGCTGTTGATTTTTTTTTAATATTATCTAGTTACCTTACTAAGTTGTATTAGTTTTAGTAGTTTTTCATTTGATTCTCTTGAAATTGCTAAGTAATCAGTTCATCTAAAATAACAATGATGCTGCCTTTTTCCGACACATATACTTTTTTTGTCTTTTTTCCTGTCTTAGCTGAGCTTTCTAGAGTATTCTTAAATAATAGTAAGGATAGTAGACATGCATATATTTTTCCTGTTGTTAATTGGAATGCTTCTAATGCTTTATGATTAAACTTGAGATTTGTTGAGATTTTTGGTAAATACCCTTTATTAAGTAAAGAAATTTTTATTCCCTATAATTGGTATTTCATTTTATCAGATACTGTTTTGGGGGGAAGAGGGTATCTACTGAGATGATTGCATAGCTTTCTCCTTTAATTTTTTCATGTGGCATATTATATTGTTAAATCCTATATACTGTTGAACCATCCTTGTACTTCTGAGATAGAACTTACTTGATCCTGATGTAATAGATGCAGGAACTTGATTTGTAGGAATTTTGTATGGTGTTTATGGTTGAGATTTTTCTGTTGAGGCATGTTCTAATGCTTCCTGACCCTAGTTAACAGGTCTTAATAGAATTCATATTTTCCTAACTTTTCTGTGAAGTTAACCATTTTGAAGTTTGTCTGAGATTGGGCCAATTTAACAGCACAGCTTTTGCGTGCAACTTCCCACGTCTTTAAAGTTTGTTTATATTTATAACTTTCCAGAAGAAAGGCATGAGTTTGCTCTTTAAACTTTTGCCTCCCAACTTCTTTATGGGGAAAAAGTATAATTTTTTTTTGAAGTGTGCATGATGCTGCACCTTTATGAAACCTGTAATTGCTACCTTTCTTGCTCTTCATTCTTGTTCTTCCTTCTTGCTCTTTGTTCATTCAAGTTATGGTTTTATTTAGTCCTAATTTATATAAAATGTTCCCCTAGAGATAGATATTTATTATTTTACAGAGAAAACAGTGAGTTTGGAGAAGACAACATTGTGTTGTTTTATGCAGTTATGTCACCTGTGGCAAATATCAGTATTCTCAGCTGGGCACAGTTCACACCTGTGATCCCAGCATTTTGAGAGGCTAAGATGGGAGGATTGCTTGAGCCCAGGAGTTTGAGACCAGGTTAGGCAACATAGCAAGATGTCGTCTCTACAAAAATTTTAAAAATTAGCTGGGCATAGTGGTGCATGCCTGTAGTCCCAGCTACTTGGGAGGCTGAGGAAGAAGGATTGCCTGAGCCCAGGAGGTTATGGCTGTGGGGGGCTATGATCATGCTATTGCACTCCAGCCTGGACAATAGAA
Organism: Cephalopachus bancanus; assembly: GCA_027257055.1. Taxonomy (NCBI): domain Eukaryota; kingdom Metazoa; phylum Chordata; class Mammalia; order Primates; family Tarsiidae; genus Cephalopachus; species Cephalopachus bancanus. The sequence goes on from JAPVLO010000415.1 coordinate 819,989, forward strand.
TGTGACCTCAATTTTTAAAAAATTCACTAATCTCAGTGTATGTTTTCCTTTTGTATTTGTAGATAGCCTTCTCAACAGAGCACATCAAACAGTACTGTCAATTGATTGGCACTTGGAATATCATGGAAACAGTATAGCTTGGTAGCAAGGAGCCCCAGGCTTTTAGTCTCTAACTTGCAGTGCAAGATCAAGCCATTGCATAACTTAACCCTTTGCACTTGGATGTTCCCTCTGAGGGGATGTCATAAATCTAACAAGCCATCGGATGTCCTCTCTCAGGGAACATAAAGAGATTGCTGGTAATTTTACAGGACAAACTTATGCCAGGGGAACTTTTCAAAAATGTATGTTTCCTTGAAGTTTTCCATTCAAATTGCATGAAAAAGCAAATAAAGAGATGGAATATATACTGAGATATGATCGATCAGTTGAGAAGTGTTTTTCAGGAATCACAAGTATATACTTCCACATCTTCGAACAACAGATTGGACAGTATATTACTTGTTATTAATGTGGGAGGAACAAAAAGAGACTATATTGTCTGCTTGGCTAGAAAAAACACCAGGTGGAAGACATTAAACAAATTACTGTTGCACAACAAGTATCCATGAACCTGCAATGCATGTCAGTGACTGTTTCACATGTTAGAAAAATACAAGTTACACAATTTTTATTTTTTTTGTTACAAATAAGTTCCTCAATGTCCAAATTTCCATTATAAGCCAAATATCGCTATAATAAAGTAATTAGTTCCAATGCTATACTACTTAATATGAAGTGATTCATTTTTTACTATTTTGTGAAGTGCACCAAGTTGCTGGTAGATGATCTGCAAGATGTCTCTGAATGCAAAGGGTTAATCTTAGATTCTACAAGTATACAATGAAGAGGTGAAAAGGGTAATCTCTAATTTTCTGTGTTAAACATTTTCTGATTCTGTTTATACATGCTCCTTCAACATTATTTCAGGATGCAACATTGTTTCAAGATTTGTAAATCTCCACTGAACTGTGTATTTGTAATTTTATTATCACCATTTTGTTGTGTTCTTGCTCAATTTTATGTTTTTGAGATTTTGAATACATCTGCTTTTTAGCTAATTTTTCTTTTGTTGCTTAGTAATTTCTCTTACCTTAAAAATTAATAAATGCTTATTGTAGAGATTTTGAAAATTAAGAAAAGTACAAGAAGAAAATAGAAATTACCCATAATTCTACTACCCAGGTGGTTAACATTTGATATGTGATTAGAAATATATCTGTACTTACAATTTATATACTCTTTTTCACAGAATATTATTTTATCACTTATTACACACTATATTGAAAAATAATTTTCCTCAAAACATACAATAATTTATTTTGTCATATCTCTTTAGTTTTTCTCTTTAAAATATTGATAGGCATCCTTTTATAAGAATCTTTGACACTTTCTTGAACAGATTTTTAGATATGGAATTACTAGGTGAAAGAGAATACATTTTTAAGAGATATATTTGTATCTCTTACATGTTCTTGATAAATATTTGTGAAATGAATGTTTGAATAAAACATTGCCAGTTTGATTTCTAGAAAGACGTACCATTTACAGTTTTATCAAGAGTTTTTGAGAAATGCCCCTCTCATGTTTGGCAGCATGGACTGTTACACTTTAAAACATTTTTTCCAATTTTATGGGCAAAAAGTTACATCTCATTTCTTTATCACTACTGTAGTTGGACTTTTTTCATGTTTTCAGCTGTGTGTGTGTGTGTGTGTGTGTGTGTGAGTGAATTTCTTGCCTTCTACCCATTTTCCCCTTCCTTTTGTGGCATACATGTTAATTGTTAATAGCTGCAATGGCAGTGAGCCCATTTTCAAAGTGTTGCTACATAATTTACATTTACACCTAATTTTGGGGGTGGAATCCCAATTCAGAGGTCAGTGAGAGAACTAAAAAAATCTCTGTATATCTTTTACTACTTTACTTTCATTAACTCTGCTTTCCTAGATTACAATCTATAATTAAGAAGTGCTAGTCCGCTAGCTAAGCCTTAAGCCAGAGCATCGTGTCTCAGTTAGTCTGGTATCTGGATCTTAAAACCTGGCTTCTCATTTTATGTTGTTCACCAGTAAAACACTCATGGCTCTACATACCATGAAGAGAACCAGGCTTGCTGATCTATGCTCATGTGTGGCCTTTCTGAATCGAAATACAAAGAAGGTAGAACCAGTCCCACCCTTAAGTCTGGAAGAACTGGTTATTCATGAAGTGGAGCCACCTGACTCTTAATTATTTCTGACTAGAATTCCTTGGTTTATTCTACACTTGTCTTACTTGTGGATATCAGGGTCATTTGAACAAACAATTGTGAAATTAATAACTAACCTCTGATTTCTGGTGAGATTGTTTAACAAACTTTTGCTACCTAGAAGCCAGACTGGCTGAAAAGACACCTGTTGATGCATTTTTCATGTTCAATACTAGGCAAACAGGTTGTAGCCTACCTATGGACTCCAGACTAAGGAGACTGACATAAGGGGGAGAGGGACTAAAGTCCAACCCACATTCCCCTCTTCTAATTTAGGAGGTTTTGTAGGGGGTATCTTCTAATTTGCCCAAAGGTGCTGAAAAGAATAGCTGTGGCCCTGTGCAACAGCACATACAACTTGCAGAAGAACCTCTCCTTTCACATGGGTTAGGTTACAGAAAGCTGTATATTAAACTGTGTATGAACTGCATTAAGCAGCCATTTGGCAGTATAATCTGTTAGGGGCATACTTTTGCTCTAGTATTTAGGTTTGTTCTTATTGGTAAATCTAAATGGAAAGTTCTTAAGTTGGGATACTTCCAAAATACAAAATACAACTTTTTTTTTTTTTTTGAGTTGGAATCTCACTCTGTCGCCCAGACTGGAGTGCAGTGGCCACTCCCGGCCACCGCAGCCTCAACCTGCTGGGCTCCGGCAATCCTTCCGCCTCAGCCTTCCAAGTAGCCGGAATTACAGGCATGCACTACCACGCCCGGCTAATTTTTTGATTTATTGCCCAGGTGGGTCTCGAACCCGCGGACTCAGGCAATCCACTCACCTCAGCCTCCCAAAGGTGCGGGATTACAGGCTGAGCCACCAAGCCCGGCTACAACTTTTTTTAAAAAATGCAATATTGTTTTTTCCCAAAGTAGCCATAACTGATACAGGGTAAGATGCAAAACCACTTGCTCATACAGTTTGGAATGACAAAATTCTGAATTTTTACAGATTTGCATTGTACGCAAGTGTAAACAGAGTATAGCCATCTAGATAGATTGCATTCTCCACAGTATTTTAGGCCTAGCGAGCCATTATTACATTTGGAGGTAAAGTTCTAATGACATCTAAAGGTAAAAATCCATATTCCCTGGTGTTCCCCAAATGATTGCACCAAAAAAAGCAAAGCCATTGACTCTCTTAAGTAATGTCAGTCAGCATGAAGGAAAACCTGTAGCCTTTCTGCCTTAAGCCATTTGGAGCCTAATTTCAATATCTCCATCCTGGGCTTTGGAGAAAAAAATCAGCAATGACTCACATCGCCCCACTCTGTTATTAGAAAGCATTATGGAGAAAATGTAGGCATGAATCTCAACCTTATTTGGGGTGAAGGCTAAGGATAGCATCCTCGTGAAAAGGAACTGCACACCTCCAATACACCTTTTTGGTCTGCTCAAATTTGTGACCGTGATGTAGTAGAGTGCTTTATGTGAAGTTACATTTTCCTTTTTCATGGTGTAAATTAAATCTTGAGTAATTTTCATTAGGCCTTTTGTTCACATACCATAAGCAATGAACAGATGAAGAAAAGCTTGATGATAATCATGCGTTTTAATGTTCTTATCAAGGTGTTTCTATGGAATAGTTTGTCTTTAGGGTTCCAAGAGACTTCGTTCTCACAACAGATCCAGAAGTTACCATTATAATACTTCTTGCAAGAACTTGTTCATCCTCACTGGTACAAATTTATGTCTTCAAGTGACAGAATGTGCAGAAATATTGCTCTCTTGGAAGCTATACCCAAGAAACTTAGTTTTCTAACTGGGCTCTGCAGCTGTTGAAACTTCATCACCTTTCACCTGAATCTCTACTATGTTTTGCAAATGAGGAGCTGGTGAGAAAAATATGCAGCTCGAAGCTGGCAAAGTTTTAAGTGGGTAAAGCTTGTAGTGTTAAGATCATAGCCCTAAATTACTTAAGGGCTTCTGCTAACATGGAAATAAGACTCTTTACTGCCGAGAGATTGGATATTCAGATAGATTTTTTTATGAAGGAAATAAATATTTCAACATGCAAACACTACCCAAGTGAGTAGTGATGCTTCAAAACAGGGTCAGAGGTCAGGTTTTTTCCTGTTTGCTTTTTGGGATGGCTCCAAGTTTAAAGGTATTATACATTACTACCCACCCTGAGCCTCACATGGTAAAGTAATTACTGCTAGCTAGTGCAAAATATGTACATTCATTTTTATTTCCAAAGATCCTGAGATTTCTCTCTGCACTTTTTGTGGTCCTCATTATAAAAACTATATCATGAGGAGTGATGGTTTTTCTTCATCACAACTGTGAAAGAGTCAAGCTGAAAATGCATGTCTGATAGTTCAACTTTTTTTAACAAACTTAATTTTGGAGGAATAAATAAGAATAGAATGTATTTATTCTTAGAGAATAGTATGGTTCATCTTTTATTGTTTGCCTTTAAAACATGCAACAGACCCCTAGGGTATTGGTTAATTTTTAGAGGAGACGCTGACCTGGTGGTCAGCCAGTCCGAGTGAATTTGGGGCCCAGGATGTCTTCAGGCAAGCATAAGGATGTGTGGCATACATTGTTCTGAAACTCAAACACTGACTCTCAGTGGAGTGGAATTTTGGTGACTGTTGGAATTGCTAAACAGTATTTAGAGTTTCTGAAACCCTTCTCTGCCTTCAAGTAGGGAACATAATTATTTTCAGGGCAATTATTTAATCATCATCAAAAACAACACAGGTGGTCAGCTTCAATCTCTACAGGAGCCAGCAGGTAATGCCAGTGAGTGAAGAGGGGTAGGTGTAGTACCAGAGGGAGTTGTGGGGACAAGGAGCACCTTGAAAGCACACCCCTAATCTAGAGAGGACAGCCAGCACTCGCCTCCAGAGACTATTGGCATGTTATTCAAAGAAGCCAGACATCCAGATATTTATATGAAATGTACTTCTATAAAAATTGTGACAACTGGTAAAACACCATTTGAAAACATACTTGAGGGCTGGCTTTGTCCTGCAAGCCACAAATTTGTGACTTCAGCTTTCAAAAATTGCAGAAGGTAGAGCTGGGTGCTTGGTGGCAAACAGTACCTTTCATTCTCCGGGGAAGGTTGTTGTAGCCTGGTGGATTGCAAACAATTACTGTTCTGTGACTTAAAACCTATTGTGAAGAACACAGAGTTATTTGGAAATTGAGGGCAACTTGTCTTATTTGTGTCATTTCTTCTTAGTGACGTAGCTCCTTTGTCAAGGCTAACTTGTAAGGAAGTAGAGTTGCAGAAAAGTTTATGGGGCATAGCTGCCGCAACTTGCTGTTCTTGCTAACTTTTACCCATCATAAACTTTCTTCCTCCTCTGTCCCATCACTTATGGAATGTGATATTCTTTAAAGTATATTCTGAGGCAGGACAAAATTCACGTTTCCTTTCTCAGAGTTCCTAAGCATCAACAGAAGATAGTGTTCAGACTGCAGTCAAACAGAGAAATCATCGCCTAATGTGTAGTTTTCAGTAATGACTGGTTTAATAATGCTTGGATAGACAAGACAAGACCTTGACTAAGCCTGTGATATTGTAATATGATTATTTTAATATTGATTCTTTCGGTTTCTTTTGGGTTGTCCTGCTGTCACTTTTTCCCTTGGCACCTAAGGCTTTTGGGCAGCAAGTGAAAGATGGAAATGTGTTTGTTTTTCAGGGTAGAGAGGAGTGGTGGTGGGTAAAGAAATTACAGTGTGTCCTCAGCTGCCATTGATGTCCTTCCAAATGGGTGAAGTTTAGTTTAAAACCTGCCATTAATTCCTGGCCTCTGGCTAGAGTGGTTACAAGGTTGCCTGTTTGTTCCAGTGCTCGCGGGAGGGGCTTAAAGGGGAGAAGGGTGGCAATTAGTCAATGACATTTATGACCCATTTATAAAATACAAATGAAATAATTGGTTACAAAATCATGGCAAGCCCTCACTTGTCTTTTACAAACTTGTTCTCAACACATTGTGAAACTTTATGAACATTCTTTGCAGAACGGTGAACAGCAGCCAGTCTGAAGAGACCAAGCCATAGCACTCAACCCAAAGCTAGCGATGACATACACGAGTCTCAAAGTATGTTCTCTCTCCTCTTCTCAAATAGCCTCACAGTTGTTGTAGATCCAGAGGCAGAGAATTTGTGGATTCCTCAGACAGGAGGGGATCAGCACAGTTTTGGTGTAGGATGACCAGATATAAAAAAAGAAAAACAAAATATTTCCCACGAATGCATGGGATCTCTCTGGGGTCTTTGCTAAGACTTGAATACCATGCATTTCTAAAAGAAGAGTAACGGAGGGGCAGTGTACGCATTGGCAGTCCCTTCCTGCATCCCCCATTAAAATACTGTGTGAGGTGACCCACCTGTGGGGCCTGGGTGATTTTTCTGTTTTTCAAATCCCCTTTCAGTTCCTTGCCTCTAACTCTTGATCTTTTCATCCTTTCCCACCTCTAGAGAGAGCACGTTTGCTGAATAAAATGAAACGGAAGGGAGAAGCCAATTATATTTTTAAAGTCAGGTATATTGGGGATATAATTTGAAGCTAAATTTTAAAAGAATTTGGTCATGTCTTTGATGAGAGAGGTGCTTGGATTATGCTAAATTAAAAGGTGTACCCCCAGTTTTAGGAGAGGTGCTTCCTTTAGTTTTTAAAAATTATTAAACATTTCAAGTTCTTGATCAAAAGCGGCTAACTGGATTGAAGTGTCTTATTTTCGGCACTCCTGAGCAAAATTCAGAAAAACTGGCTGGGCTAGTTTAGAGAAGAAAACTAACGTGGGAGTATTTTCATCATGCATTCCTACTCTAAATCCTTTGCTTCTAGTGATAGACTCTTCTAATTTTGAAATAAGTTTACATTGCACTAACACTCTGTAAGTGCAATTTTCTTCTCATTCTGTTTAAAATAAGTGCCACAGTCACCAAATGCCTGAAATTCACTTTAGTTAAAAGTGATTTAAATAGAAAGGGACAAGCTAAGAATGGATATTACCCAGCAAATCCAGGTTAAACACATTCTAGTTTTTCCAGAGCACACTGTTTAGGATTTCAGCTTCCCATTCAGCCATCTCAGACTGGCAACATGGTGCTTTCCCTGCTCCTTTGTGAGGACTAACCATGTGTTCCCTTCACTGTGCACCAAAGCTGAATATCATCCCAAATGCTCTGGATCCCTCTGACGAGTCTTTGTGTGGCACACAGGAAGGGATGGGTCATGAATATGCAATCACGGGCATGTAATGTTGTCTTCTGCTAAAAATACTAAAAGGGTGCTCTGATCTCAGAGTTGGGAGCTGATTTCTGATTTCAGCCTAGACAGGTCTGCTTAAAACTATAATCAAGCTGATTGTATTGCCCTGGAATTCTAATTTCCAATTTAGGGTTTTGCTATATAATCTCTAGTAGAGTGTGTCTAATCTTCATGAAACCCAGAGTCTTTATATAAACTCTATGGATTTTCTTCCCTATGTCTAGGCTGAGCTGAGCTGTTTCTTTAGACTGAACTATAGAGACATTAAATTACTGAGTAAATGAAGGCAGTGTTGTTGTCACTCTGTCTTTTTGAAAGACCAACTCAAATTCTGTCTGCTGTAGCTTTGATCCTTTTCATTTAATTCTAAGTACACTTGTTATTATAGTAACTGTTGTTTGTATGTTATTTTAGCTTTTTACTTAAGTAGCTATTTAGCAATTTAAATGAAAATGTAATTAGGTTACATCTGTTTTACATGCATGTAATACCACGCAGATGTAAACGTCTATTAAAGCCATATTTTCTCTTTGGCAAGAAAAGGCAAAAACAAAATTGCACCAACTATTGGAGTACATCTTGCTCTTAAAATAAAATTTAAAAAAGTATATACAAAGTGCTATGCCATTGTATACATGGTGTGACAGTACATACAGCACTTTGATTTTTAAAAAAGTAAAAAATTATAAAAAGGAAAAGCACCTTATAATTTATCTGGATACAATATTTAAAATGGCAGTATAGCTGTTATCATTCTATGAGTTTGTGCACACAGGGATACACACCCATCTTCACATCATAAACACTGGTTCTTCTAGCATCACATATAGTGGAAAGAGTCAAGGAGCAGCCAGGATTTTAACCTAGCTCTGCTTTAAACTGACTTTGGAAAAACCATTTATTTAAAACCATATTTTTTAAGGAAAAAAAAGAAGAATATTTACCCATCTTTTCTTATAAACTTATTATGAGGCTCAAGGGAGATAATGAGTGTACAGATACTTTGAAAAGTACAAAATGTAATTGTTAGAGAGTATTATTAGTATATTAGTTTAAAAACAGCATGAACAATAAGTCCCCCAGATACTTCCACATTTTTGTGTGTACTATGAGAATTGAACTCAAAAAATTAATTCTCCTGTTTTGGGAACCATTGCCTCCCTTATAGCCTGTTAATAGGATTTATAAAACATCATTTTAGACAAAGTCATTTATCTTATTTGCTAACGAGACACAAAATTTGGACTGTCTGGAACCAGGTAACATTTTAAGAGTTGCCCATTTGTTCCATACATGATCGGCTTTTCAGTGCAGTCATTTTTAATGGTGGTTTTTATAGCGTCAATAAAAATATTTTCATATAATTCTTCCTTGTAAATATGGTTAAACTTTTAGCTTTCTGCTACTTGGTGACCTGTTAAATAACTTAATGTACTTTGAAATTGATTGTTCAGTGCCAAGACAATAAGAAGCCAGGAGGAGCCAGGTTTATGGCTTTTGCATTGGGGCCCCAAGTTGAGCTATGAGGAAAAAAAGTTTAGCAGGGTTTGCAGCATCCACCTTTTCAGGGTTTTTGTTTTTTTTTTCCCATCTGATTCTGAAAGAGGAAGTGTGGACTAAAAATGTTTATTTCTCCTTCATGCCTGCTTTAAGAAGGTAGTATTTTAGATGGCAAGAAAAGGAAATATTCTCCCAATAAAATAACATGACTACCATCTTTTGAGCACTTAGTATATATCAAGTACTATTCTAAATGTTTCATATATTATCTCATCTAATCCTTTAGGGCAAACTACTGGATGATGTTCTATTGTTATCCCCTCTTTTATGGGTGAATAAATTGAAACCCAGAAAGGTTAAGAATCTTTCCCAAGGTAACGTAGCTAGTAAGTAGTAAAGCTGGAATTTTAACCTTGGCAATCTGACACCAAGACCTAAACTTTAACCTATTATGCTGTCCCTATCTCATATACTACTAGGGTTTTTGTTGCTGTGGTTGTTGTTGTTACTTCTTTGTTTATGGATTTTGTCATCTGAACAAATGTCTATGCCCTGGAAAGAATCGTAGTATATTCCTTCTGCCCTCTCCACCTTTTTCCCAATCTAAGAAACCTGTTTTTCAAAGACCTTGGTACCGTAAGAATGATAAGCAATAAGACAGGGTGCTCATGGTACTTACAGTTTGGTTAATGAGGTGGGTAGGTAAGGGAGTATGGATAAATAAAATGCCAAGGAAGATGACATACATGCTAAGTAAAGACGTGGCTGATATCTTCTGTGAGCACAGAGCAGAGGTAAATCAAGGTAGGTCAAGGGAAACTTCATTAGACGTAGACATAAAAGAATATGTAGGACTGTGATAAGCAAAGATAACAGGAATAGAATGAACAGAGCCTTGGAGAAAAGAAAATGCAAGGAGGTGGCCTATTGCAATAGTGAAGGCAAGACATGGTGAAAGCTCCCACTTGGGCATTGGCAGAGAGAACATGAAGCAGGAAATAGAAGGATATTGCAAAGGCAGGATGATGGGATTTGGTGGTTGATTAGCAGTAGGGAGGGAGATAGTGGAGAATATGGGGATCTCTAGGATAGTAGTAATATTAATCATAAAAGGCGACTTGGATTTGGAAACTCATGTAGTTAGGGAAGTAGAAGCAAGTAGAAGGTAAGAACCTGGACCTTATATTCAGAAAGTTCTGGGTCTGAATCTGTGTTCTATCACCTTACTGGTACAGATACTTTCAACAAGTCACCTGTTTCAACCCTAATTTCCTTATCTATTAATATAAAATGGGAATAATCTTAGTACAGGTGACCATTGAACAACATGGGTTTGAACTGTGCACGTCCACTTATAAAATAAAAATTATTCCAAGTGTGCCTGCCTCTCCTGCCTCCTCTTCCACCTCCTCCACCTCTTCCACTTCTTCCACTACTGCCAACAAGACCAACCCTCTTCTTCCTCCCCCTTAGCCTACTCAATGTAAAGATGAGGACAAAGACCTTTACGCTGATTCATTTCCATGTACCAAATAGTAAATATATTTTCTCTTCCTTAGAATTGTTAAATAACATTTTCTTTGCTGTAGCTTACTTTATTGTAAGAATACAGCACTTAATACCTATAACATACAAAATATATGCTACTCGACTATGTTCTTGGTAAGTCTTCCAGTCAGTAGTAGGCTACTAGTAGTTAAGTTTTGGGGGAGTTAAAAGTTATACATGAATTTTAAACTGGCGGGGGGGTCAGTGTCTCTAACCACTGTGTTGTTCAAGGGTCGACTGTACTTACCTCATAGTGTTGTTGGAGATAAGTTAATACCTGTGGAGTGCTTAGCACAATGTCTCCTAGAACCCATTCAATGAATATCATATCGTAGCCTCTTACTTTGGGTGAGCCGGCTTTTATCCTTATAGATGAGGCTACAAAGTTTATGTAGGCAAGGGAGGACCCCAAAGTCCTACAGCAAGGGAGGGCTTGCAGGGGGTGAGTAGAGACCCAGATTCCTGCCTCCTGGTGTAGCCTCTGTTCTGCTCAGCTCCAGGCTCCTCACTGCCTTCCTTCATACAGTGTCAGGCCAAGTCTTGTGGTGCTGTTACTTTCGCCTTCCTCTCATAGAGACTGAACACAGCAGAGGCAGGGCTGTCGCTTCTCACTTTCTATGGCCATTTATTGAGCATATATTATGTGTCTGGCATGCTATTACATGCTTTCAGTGTATTTTTAATGACTGAGTATAGGTTTTTGTCATCCCCCTTTGCTTTCACCCTGTAAATTAGACATTCATTTTTTTTTCTAGAGTTCTTTTAAGCATGCCAGAGGGAGTTGTATTCTTTTGTGTGTGTCCTGTGGAATTTTCATGACAATATAAATTGTATTTCTTGATGACTCATTCCTGCAGGAAGGCCACCCAAAACGTACCCTCTTCTGTAACTTAAATCTCAGTGTGTGTCCTTATTTTCTTTTTTTTTTCAGTGTATTCAAGTTAAGCCATTAAGTAGGTAATACACTGTTAAGCCCAGATCATGGTGCTTGGGAAAACAACACGCAAGCCTCGTGATTAGCACGCACTGTTAATTGTTAAGCTGCTGATGCTGGTGTCTGACCTCGCAGCACTTGTGCTGTGACAGCTCTTTCACATTGATGAGGTAAATGAGTATCTGCCATCATGGCGGGAGAAGCCTGGACACAGTATCAGATGTTGTTTCACCAGGAGAACAAGACTGATTTATTGTGTTACATGAGGGAGAAGTGGACCCGGCACCACTGCACCCCATGCTTTTTTATTCCCTTGTCTGCTAAGTATGCAAGCACAAACAGCTTTAACATAATTTTTTACCTAGAAAGGAGCCTGGGGCTGCATCCAAGTACATTTAACATATGAAAATTGAGCTGCTTTGAACTTGTATGTTTTTGATAACTGCTTGGTATGCTTCCTGGAGGATCACCTGTAGGCTTTTCTTTCCAAATCCTAATCCCTTTGATTGAGTGCCAGGACAGATAGCTCTCATTGAATAACTCCAGTCTCATAATTCTTCGTTCATTCAGAGTTGAAAGGGAACAGCTCCAGATTCAATAGGCAAATCCTCAGATTTAGCTAAAGTAATTCAAACACTTTAAAACTGAAATTGTTTTGTTCTAAAATAGGGTTCAGATGGGCTACTGAATGTTTACACAAGCTAGATGCTGCCAGGAACTGCAGGATGGGGACGAAAACCACACTTCTCCCTGCCTTCCTCCACCCCCCTTGCTGTCTCTGTGACCAAGGAGGATTAAAAGAAGGATGACTTTGAGCATCAGAAGTTTCAAAGCAACCTGGCATGATTGTTTTTAAACGTGGGCATGAAAACATGCTTGACTCTTCTTGTTTTCTCTCCTCCTTAAAACCAGGCTGAACATTCCTATCCTTTCCTCCCAACCCCCTTTCAGAGGAAAGAAAACAACCATGTTCTTTTTATCTTCACAAATGTGCCTGGTGGGTACTAATCTAAACTAGTTCAAGATGCTTTTATTTAGAGGAACGGAAGGTGCTACAGAATTAGAAATAAGGTGGCATATGGGCTTCCTTGCCATGCTGCTCCTGAGCTCGCCGCCTCTCTTTTGTTTTTGTGAGTTTTGGGCACCTACCTGGATTTCTGCTGAGATCCCTGTTTCGGATCTTTTCAGAGATCATGTTTACTAAAAGATAATTCCTTTCTGCTGAACATCCTGTGTCTGTCCTATTTGGCCAAAGAGCGTTTCTGTTGGGAAAAGCCATCTTCTTTGTCTTTTTGCCTGGTGCCCTATTTCAGAAGGAAGCCAGAAAAGTCATTTCCATGTTCTGTGTGCGATTGGGCCCCGCACAGCTTATCAGAGTTGTTGTTCCCTCTTGGTTGAACAACACCTACCCTCCTCTTGGCCACCAGATGAAGGGAAGGACTGTAACCCATTGTTAGAGTGTTGAAGAGCTGAGTTTCCCACTCAGTTTGAACTTGAAGCAAGACTAGGAGGTTTATTTCCCCCTAACTAGTTTTCTGCTTGCAAAATGGGGCTCCCTCACTAATCATTGCTACCAAGCCTTTGTAAAAATCATAGTCTATTGGAAGTGAATGATGCTATGTGATCATGAAAAAGTTCCAGACTGGAATTCATTCTGTAAGGGAGGACACAAAATGATGTAGCAGTGATCCATGGGAATCTCATCTGAACACATTTTACAGACTCCTGTTGAACTCAGAGTTTTATCTAGGTCTGTACTAGGACTGACCTTCCTTAGCTTGTGAATTTCGACCCATTGATAGTATCAGCTCATTAACAGCCTTGTTCATTAGATCCTTTCCCTGTTTCTCCTTTTCTCTTTCTCTCCCCATAAGGTTTTTGTGACATAGTAATCATTTATAATTTTAGGATGACTTCAATAGGGCTTAAAAACAGCACTTGATTTTAATGGATGCTGCTTAACCATAGAAAGATTGTGTCTGTATTGCTGTTTATTCTTACAACAATACTTTGGAACGAAAGTAGAAAGTTAATGACACATTTTATTATATTCCTAAATGTGAAAGAGGATTCTAATTTAGAGGTAAGTGGCTATACTTTTTAATTCTTATTTAGCCTCTGTAGCTGTTTTAATATCCCTTTTATGATTGACTGGTCGATGTTTTAAACAAGTTCTTCGGGGACTGTATGCCCATTAGTCCTTGGCAATAAAACCTGAACTTTGCTAAAATAAAACATGATGCCATGAAGCAATTAAGAAGAGAACTTTCAGAATGACTGTGAATATGAAATACAGTGATTTATATTATTAATGGATTTGGGGAAAACCAGCCCACCTCCTTTAAGCTCAACTATGTGTATTTGAGGGTTTTATATTTTTAATTTATTTCTTTGTTTCTCTCCAGGCAGTAGGGGGTTCCACAGCAGCCTTTTAAGGTATACCAATCCTTCTTTGTAGCCTGCTATTTCTGAATATGAGCCTTTATTTCTTCATTTTATATGGAAAATGGGGTGATGTCACTTAGGAAAGCATTTTTCCCCAAAGTAGTTTCAGGAACCAGAACCTGGTGAAGTGTTATTTAAAAGCGATAACATAGTAAAGCTATGCTTTGTGCTTTAAATAATCGTAGGATTTACAGGATATATCCCTAACCTGTTCAGTTTTATGGAAGGACAAAATACAGAGATTCATTTTATCATAGTTTCTTAGAAACATTGAAATGCCGTTGACATTTATTTCTCTAACATTATAGTAAGTTCTTTGTGTTTATAAACTTAGTTTGTAGTAATTTAGGAGTGCTGCAATTTAGTAGTTATTTAATTTGCAAATGGGATTGGCCTCTCTAACCTCTGAAGGAAATAGTTCTTTTGATGCTTTGAGACTTTCGTGGACTCTCAGTTGCCAACTCCAGGATCAGGTTCAGGTCTGCAAACTCCTGACCTGCCTTTCTAGCCTCCTTTTCTGCCTCCTCTCCTAGCAGCGCCCTCTAGTTCCCTTACTTCCCAGGGTGCATCTGCTCCAGGGCAGGTCCTGTGCCCTAAATGTTCCATGTGCTGAACTTTTAAGTCCTCTTTCCTCTGTTCATGTTGTGTTCTCTCCATAGATTCCTCTTTTTCTTTTTCTTTCTTGCTTTTTTTTTTTTAGAGACAGGGTCTCACTCTGTCACCCAGGCTGGAGTACAGTGGCATGATCATAGTGTACTGCAGCCTCGAACTCCTGGGCTTGAGTGAACCTTCTGCCTCATCCCCCCCCCCCCCCCCCGTAGCTTGGATGACAGGCGCACCACCATGTTTAGCTAATTTTTTAAAATTATTTTTCATAGAGATGGGATCCCACTATGTTGCCCAAGTTGGTGTTAAACTCCTGGCCTCAAGCAATCCTCCTGGTTAGGCCTTCCAAAGCACTGGGATTATAGGCCTGAGTCATCATGCCTGGCCTCATGGGTTCCTTGTTTACCTTATCCTGGTCCCCAAAATTGTACCCTTCCTTTGCCTTCAAAGCACATGTTTCTTCCCCTAAGAGGACCTTTTGACTCCATATCTAGGACTGCCTCATATAACCTTGCAAGATATAGAAAGCAGAGTCTATACAGCTGTGTACAGCATCTCCATTGGAGTCCTTCTGCTGCCCATCAAATTGCCCCATCCTCAGTCCATGTCCATTGCTACAGCTCTTCATTATTGCACTTACCATGTAAAGCTTGGCTGTTTGTTTATATATTTGTCTTCTTCCTAAACAGTGAGCCTCTTGAGAACAGAGTTGTCTTAACTATCTTTGTGTTCAAAACTGCTACAAGGAGCTGCACAGTAACTATACAATGAATGTATGAGCAAATGTTGTCTTACCTTAAAAAATATCAAGAAGGCAGGGAGGATCGCTAGAGCCCAGAAAGTCAAGCTTGTGGTGAGCTTTGATCATGCCACTGCACTCCAGCCTGGGAATGAAATCCTGACTTAAAAAAAAAATAAAGTAGTGTTGTACAGGTACTTCAAATATCACGACCTGACTGCTACTGATGACACAATCTTTTTTTTGAAATGGTGAACATGCTTGAAAATTCTAAACAAAACCAGTATTGATTTCCTTAGTTTACATGGCAGTTTAATCACATTTGCAAAGTCTCTTTTGCCATATTAGGCGACATTCAGAGGTTCTAGGGATTGGGATCTGCATATTCTTGGGGACCGTTATTCAGTCTACCACAAACAGGTAGAATTTTGTTTTGATCTGGGTGGTGGTAACAATAACAATTTTCATTTCATAGAAATTTATTCTGTTTGTGTGTATCAGTAAAATGTTCGTAAGACAGAAAGGAAGGAGGGAGGAAGGGAAAGGAAGGATGGCCAGTTAGGTAGAAATAAACATAGAAGTCAAAAGGAGAGTCTGTTTCAGGGAGGAAGGAATAATCAACTCAAACACTGCAAGTAAAATGAAGAGTTGAGCACTAACTTCTGAGATGAGTAACACAGGACTGACTTTTACAAAAGCAGTTTGTATGTAGTGGTGGAAGTGAAGACCTGATTAGAGTGAAGAGAGAATAGGAGGGGAGGAATTAGAGACAGCAATTAAAAAAAAGAATACCAAGAAGACAGGGCACATTGGCACACACCTGTAATTCCAGTACTTTAAGAGGCCAAGCAGGAGGATTGCCTGAGCCCAGGAGTTTGAGACCAAACTAGGCAACGTAGCAAAACCTTGTCTCCACAAAAAAAAAAAAAAAAAAAAAAAAATTAGCCAGGCACAGTGGCATGCACCTATATAGTCCCAGCTACTCAGGAGGCTAAGGCAGGAGGATCTCTTAAGCCCAGGAGTTTGAGGCACCATGGGCCATGATCATGCCAGTGTACTTCAGCCTGGGCAACAGAGTGAGACCCTGACTCAATAAAAGACAAACAAAAAAACAAGAGATAACCAGTATAAGAAGTTGGCTGAAGAGAAGCATTTCTGCTGTTTTGAAAGTCATTAGCCCACATGATACCACTGAAGAAGCCTCAAATGTGAGCTAATGACCATTAAACCCAGAGAGTATCAGGAGCTACTCAGAAACCCATGGTTGGCTAGTGAGAAACCTGGGGCTAGAAACTTGATCTTTTGGTTTCACAGCCTGGAAACCTGGCATCCACCCCCATGTTATTCTGGCAGACACACTTTGTTGCCTATCCTACAGCCAATTCCCTATTTCTATCCTGCCTTCTTCACCCCGCTAAGAGAATCCAAATTTTGTGCAGCTGGTGGGGGGCAGTCTCACGATTTTAGAGAAGGCAGGCTCCTCTGACAGCCCAAGGTGGTAAGTCGTGGTTGGGTTAAGCCACGTTTGGAATTCTTATTCCTCTTTGCTAGATTTCCCCAGACTCTCTTGCAAGCCAGGGGGCCACGTGACAAGTTCCGACCTGTGAGACATAAGACAGAGTCAACTAGGGGACTTTTTGGAAGGATTTTCTTTCTGGTAACAAGACAAAGCCTCATGTTTATTAAAAAGAACCTTATTTTCCACCCTTTCAGAGGTGTCCTGCATTTGTGCATAGTGAGAGGACATGATGCTAAAGCTTAACAACCAACTTTCAACCATGCGGTAACAAGGAGAAAGACAAAAACAAACAAACAAACAAAAAACCAATTATAGTAATGTTGGTAAACCAAAGGATAGAAAGCCTGAGTTCATTATGACCAACCTTGACACCTCCCACCTTCCAACTTCTTGTTAAATAAATAATAAGTATCCTGTTGGCTTCAGCTTTTGATTGTTGTTTTTTTGCTACTTGAAACAGGTCACGTCCTAACTGATTCAGTTGCCATTAGAAGTAATAATAAAAATGTAGATAACATCCTTAGAGAAAAGATGGTAACTGGATAAAATACATGGAAGTCATGACTTCATAACAATTAATAAGAAATTTGGTGACTGACCTCTATTCTTCTATTAAGTGTAGAGAACACCCACTGAATAGCCCTGAAACATTCATCATTCAAGAAACATTAAATGTTTATTTCTTATATTCCTGGCACTAGATAGGAATCTTAGGATATAGAAATAAAAGCCGGTTTCAAGGAACATGGAGTCTGACAAAGGAGACTGGTTAATAAGCAGACAACTGAAAGTATGAGAGGAGTATGTTCAGGATACTGTGGAAATTCAAACAAGGACCATGAAACCCTATACAGGCTGGGGAAAAGGAGGAACCAGGAAGAGTTTCCTAGAAGATGTAATGGCTGACCTGAGTCTTGAAGAAGGGACAGGGATTTGTGAGGCAAAGAAAGGGAAAGAAGAGAACAGGTATACAAGGAGAAGGGAAGGTTTGTTCTAAGTCAGAGAAGGCATGAGAGAATGGGATAGTCAAAAACTGTAAATCTTAATATGTTGCCATTTGGGTTTGAATCTTTTTCATTAAGATTTAGCAGAGCTAAGCCGGGCTCGGTGGCTCAGCCTGTAATCCTATGCCTTTGGGAGGCTGAGGTGAGTGGATTGCCTGAGCCCACGGGTTCGAGACCCACCTGGGCAACTTGGTGAGACCTCATCTCTACAATAAATCAAAATGAGCCGGGCGTAGTAGCGTGCACCTGTAGTTCCAGCTACTGGGATGCTGAGGTAGAAGGATCACCGGAGCCCAGCAAGTTGAGGCTGCAGTGGCCGGGAGCAGCCACTGCACTCCAGTCTGGGTGACAGAGTGAGACTCCAACTCGAAAAAAAAAAAAAAGATTTAGCAGAGCTGATGGTAGCTACAAATATGTTTGTTATTCTCTATACTTTAGTTATTTTTGAAGTATTGTATAAAAAATTTTAAGTGAATAAATGAGAGGTGAAAAATGAAAGCAATGAGTATAAACTGTCATTTCACAATGCGTAGCACTCAGAACACCAGATCCATGTGCTAGTAAATGATTGTGAGTGAAAAAAAGGAGATGACTCCATGGTCAAATAAGTTTGGTTAAGTGGGAAATTGAATCGTGTTCATTATCGTAAGAATTCCCAGAACCCCATCTTTAAAATAAAATTAAATAAAAAAAAAAGAATTCCCAGACCCCTTAGTATTCCCATGTTGATTGTTACTGTCCAAGAGGGGGCTACTACCTAATGCGTTTCCCAACATGTGATTGACCATACATTCCTCTTTTATGTAACCCTCTAAAGAACTGAGACGTTAGAAAGGGTTGGGACAGACTATTCCTTCAGAGAACTTGAATGGAAAGGAAGTTAGTTACAGGATGGCAAAAGAACAGGATGTGGGTAAAGGGAGACATTTCATAAGATGAAAGAGTCAAGAGCATGTGTATACACCAAGGGCAAAAAGCAGGAATGAGGCAAAACAAACAAACAAACAAACAGAAAACTGTTAAAGACATAGCAGCTGGAGAAAATGATTGAGAAGGTTAAAAATGTCATGATTTTTATAATCTTGTATTTCTATATTCTTGGAGAAAGTAGGACTCCAGATCAGAGACTTAATATACATGCTAGAATCTATTTAGTGAATCTAGGTATCAGCTAGTATTCTTACAGTTACAAGAGACAGAAAACCCAACTCAAATTGACTTAAGTAAAAAGAGTCTATCGGTTAGTGTAATTTAAAAGTACTTGGTTCAGGCATAGCTTCAGGCATAGCTTGTTCCAGGTATTGACCATAACTCCAAGGCTCATCTCTCTGCTCTTGGATTCTCTTTGTTGGTTTCATTCTTATTTTCTTCATGGCTCCTGGAAACTTTAGCCTCTTCTATTCTGGTTGCAGGGTAGTTGTAGCTCCATAGACATCACATCTACCATCACACCACAAGTCCTATAAAAAAGGAAACAGTTTGTTTCTCACAAGCCCCAGTTTCTTGCTGTGCCTCCTTAGTCTGATTGAATTATATATGTCCATCCCTGAAACAATTCTTATGACCAGGAGATAAGGCATATACATATTAACTTAAATCAGTTAGTCCCTGTGTACCCTGTTGAGTTGTACAAATTCCCAAAGGAAAAGCAAGGTACTGTATCTCAAGAGTATGTTAAGAAAGTAACCTTTTCTCTCCAAAAAAGGAAACTTTAACAGGGCCCTTAGATTTTACCCAACATGATTTTCAGTTCTAAATGTTGGAATGTTTAGAGTCCCAGATCTGACAGCATGAATTAGATTCCTCCATGTGGAGCACCCATGTAAGTGAAGGGTGTTGACAGCCATCATGGGGAATGCTGATGCTTACTGAAGAAGTCATGCAATAAATCCTCTTTGGAAATAAACAAAAAGCAGCTTTTGAGAACCCAGCTTTTACCCAAGACCAAAGCCTGTCAGCCACAGGCAGAAGTCATTAGTAGGATTTATATGTGCCCATATCCAACACTGAGTCAAAGGGAGATCCGCAGAGGGGATTTCTTTCTTCCGGAAACCCAGCAGAGGAATGGGGAAGACTTTCCGGGTAAAGTTTCAGAGAACCTAATGCATAAATCCCCTTAACAAACACTGGGATTTGGGTTTGTAACTCATCTCTCTCAGCTCAGGTCCTGTGGAGACAAACTGCTACAGGGCCAACACAACCAAACCAAGGAAGAAAGAGGTTGCATTGATGCTGAAGATATGGAAACTACTCTAAGAGCTGGGATTTTCATAACATGGCACTCCACATTTTTTGGCTCACTAGTCCCTGAGCTGTTGTTACATTCCCCATGAAAGCAGCTGATTGAAGTCTGGTAGACTTTGTCCCCTCTTTCCTATTTATAACTTCACTGCCCTTCATCTCAACTCTGTTAAAGACTGTGCCATTAACTGGCTGGATTTTTCCAAACTCTGTGGCAAGTAAGAATGGAAAAGTCTGGATTTTCTCCATACTACATTGCAGAGAATATCATTCATTTGCTAAGTTTCTGCCTCACAGGGAAGTTTTAAGAACCAGCACACTTGGTTTTCTTTTTTTTCCTCTCTGGATTCACAGACATTTTTCATGACTTTAAGAAATGTAGCCAGTTCATATGCAGACAGTATGCCATGATCACTCTTTGCCCACTTGTTGCAATAGATGTAAAGTCAGGGCAGATAGTGAGTTTCAAAGGAAAGGATCCAGCATGCATCCTGCTGAATAAGAGAACAGGAATGATCTTGTATGATGATAAATGTTTGTGGTCTGTTAGTGCGCTGGCTATGCATTTGGCCACTATTCAACTGCCTCTACAGTTTAAATGGTTTTTCTTTTCCTCCTCCTGTTTGGTTGCAAACTTATTTTGACTGAGGATTTACTTGTCACCTCATGTTGACATTTCAAGTTATTGCATTAAGAAAAATGTAGGAGAAAGCAAACAAGCAAGTGTATTCCAACAGGTCACCAGGCGTAGAAGTCATACTCAAATTTCAAAGGAAAGGAGGGGGGCTGGGGTAGAGAATGGAGAACAGATATGTTTATGAGGGGGAAAATCCTGTTGGCCTTTTGGGCCTTACGTCAGATCCTGGATTGTGTATTCTTTCTCAGCTCCTGGTGATTCCTGGGACTGCTAAGGGAGGGAGAGAAATTCTTGTCCAACTGATGCTGCCATGTAATTCTATGGAATCATACTAACATTCTGATTTATCTGATTATAAGTGACTGCAACAACAAAGAGAATAACTTTGCTTCAAGAACTGTTTCCACAGTGTCTCTAGGGGACAGGTTTGCTTTGGTCTATAAATTCCCCAAAGGCAAGCTAAGACTATGTAAATTAAAGAAATAGAGCCAGTGACAACCAACTTTGTGGTTTTATTTGATTTTCCAAAACACATGTCCATCAGCATGTCTGAGACAACACAATATGATTAAAGCATGGTAATAATCACCCGTATATTGCATTTTAATTGATATAATGTGTGATGAATAGTAAAGTTGGAGCCACTGGGTATATTTTTACCTTTGAGCTATTTCTTTGATTCATCAGAATTTCCAACAACATGAAATAGGAGTCAGAAAGTCTGTTCTCTGAGCTAGGTTCTGCCAGTCATCAGCTGTATGACCTTGGCTATGTCACTTTATTTCTTTGTACCCCATTTTCCTCAGCTATAAAATGAAGGGCTTAAGCTAGATGAGATCAAAGAACCTTCCACTGCAGAGTTGAACTATTCCAAGGCCTTTTCCAGTCTCTTGAATGTAATGACTGAATTCTGGGCTCTTAAGTCTATTTAGCAATTGAGTCTCCTCTTTTGTAATCTATGGCAAAGATAACTGTTGGCCAAACTTTCGATTTCTGAAACTGATTTCAGTGAACTCTATCGTCCATATTTTTAACTAGCTTATATTAAATGAGAAAGAGAGAGAAACAGCAGTTTAAATGTATCTTTCCCCTGCCATTCTATTTCATGAGCACTTGCTTTGGAGCAAATATGAAATGGGGGCCTGGGATCTGTGCATGCCTCTCAGAGGGTTAATATCTTCTGGTTCTGAATGTGACTCTACATTCATTGTATGTCAATGACTTACATACATTGGTTGTATGTGGGTTGTTTTTTTTTTTTCTACGTAGATGGCCCCTAAACATAAGGCAACTACTTCACCTGATGCTTACTTTCCACTTGGTGGCAATTTCACGGAAGGAGATCTCTACTTTTCTTGATATCACATTACCCTTCACAATTTCAGAATCACTTCAGATCTTTGAGCTCCTAATAAGCAGTGCCCTTTTAAAATTATTTTTTAAAACAGTGTGTTTTAAAACACTTCATTAAGTGTTCTTATAAAAATGTGTGTCATAAAAAAGTCATATAATAAGTGTTGCTGAGGATGGGGAAAAATTGGAGGCTTCATACATTGCTGGTGGGGATGTAAATGGTACAGCTACTATGGAAAACAGTCTTGAAGTTCTTTAAAAGGTTAAATATAGAATTACCATATAAGCCAACAATTCTACTCCTGGATACCTGGTTACTCAAGAGAAATGAAAAGCTGTCCTCATACAAATGTTCAGAGCAGCATTATTCATAACAACCAAAAAGCAGAAACAACCCAAATGTCCATAAAATGATGAATGGATAATCAAAATGTCTGTATCCATATGATTAAATATTACTTGGCAGTAAAAAAAATGAAGTATTGATACATGCCACAACATGGATGAATTTTGAAAACATTGTCCTGTGTGAAAAACCCAGTCACAAAATACCACATATTGTAATTCCGTTTATATGAAATGTCTAGAATAGGCTAACCTATAGAGACAACAAGCAGATGAGTGGTTCAGGACCTGGAGTGGGCACAGACGAATATACTGCAGTTCACTGAAGTGTATTCTTGAAATGGGTGAATGATATGGCATATGCATTATATTTCAATAAAGCTGTTCCTGAAAAATTTGTAATTAAAAAACCCCACAGTAATTGGAGTACGTGATTGCCCTGCTTAAGATCTTCTGTCACATGTAGGACAAAAACCATTCTACTAGGATCTGGCCCACCTGCCACTCCGTGAGTTCATGCTTTACTCATTGTTCCATACTGGGTTCTATTCTGTTCCTCCTAGCATGTAAATTGTGCTTTTGTCCAGGCCTTTGCACTTGCTGTCCTCTTAGCCTGAAGTACTCTATCCCTCTGAGTTTTCCATTTTTGTTGTTAAAATGTCACATCCTTAGAGAGCCCTTTCCTGACTGCCCTCTACCAAGTTTCCTCCTCATTCCCTGGTCAGATGCATCATCCTGTTCTTTTTTCCTAAGAGCACTTAGCTCTACCTGGAATACTGATTTTTTTTGGTTATTAATTTATCCTATGTCTCACCACTGAAACTAAAACTTCATGAGAGCAAGGGTGATGTCTGTCTTATCAACTATTGCATACCCAGGGCCTGGTTCAGTGCCTGACACATGTGCACTCACTACATGTGACAGATAAATGAATACACATTACAAGGTGCTCTGCTTGGCAGCTGAGAGGGGATAACTCAGTTATAGTAGCCTCCAGTACTGGGTATTGCTGAAAACCTATATCTGGGTGCCTTTATTTCCTTTCTCCAATATATAACTGAGTTATAGGGAAGGCTGAGGTTGCTAAGGGAGACTTTGAGGCTTGGGAAAAAATGAATGGACCTTGGAATTCTGATCTAATTGGGAATCTGCAAAATATTGTTCACAATTCCATTTGCTCACTCTCATCTTTTCAGTCTCTGAAATACTTTTTTCTCTTACAATTTTGTAATTATACACTGTATTTCTGTTGACTTAATTTTTTATTTTTGTCTGTAATATCATATTGGAACTTTCTTGAAGGTAGGAAATGTGATCATTCCTGAGTGTCTTCAACACGTGTACAGTGTCTTATATCTCCTAGGCACATAATACATACTTGACTGTCATTTATTTATAAACTTAAATGACTCCTATCAAGATGCCAATTAGATTTTAGAGAGCTTCATCCCGGGAACCTGATGTTTGTTTTACTGTACACAGGAATTTCACTTTCTGTTTATCTCAAAGACGTTGGGATGTGTTTGGAGGTTACCTTCCTAGCACCTGGACTGCTAGAGAAGTAGAGAAACCCGTGTGGAAAGCAGCACAGGCTTTCATTTACTCTCCACGGGAAGCAGGTAGGCTCACTTTACACAACTTCCCTTAGGGGAGCTCTGCTGTGGAAAGTCAGCCATCCTATCATTCTTTCTGCAGCCTTGTGCTAGGGTCTAGAGGCAAGGAGAAATACTACGAAATAAGTGTCTCCTCTTTCCTGTATAACTGTTCAACCCAAGCTTTCCAGTAGTGATTCTTTATGGAATTCTGGGAAGAACTAAAGAAATAATGGTACTCTTCCCTGTCTTTTAAATCAACTCATTTATATGAAATGTCCAGAATAGGCTAACCTATAGAGGTAGCAAGCAGATGAGTGGTTCAGGGGCTGGAGTGGGCACAGAGAAATATACTACAGTCCACTGGAGTGTACTCTTGAAATGAGTGAATTATATGGCATGTGCAGGGGGCACTTGGGCTTGGAACTGGCTGCCCAGAGGAGTTGCTGGCCCACTACTGATGCCAGGGAACAGACATTTGTGAGAAAGAAGGTCTCCTCTAAGAGTTGTTGCTATGAGCCCAAAATTGAATCATGAGATCCTAGATATGGATTTATGGGAGGAAGAAAGGATCTAGCTAACATCTGTTACTATGTTTAAACAAGTAAGTTAATTTATTTACACACACTTACATCTGATTAACCCTTAAGCACATAGTAGAAAATTGAGATTTATGTTGATTTTTCTGGTCTTACATTTCCCTAGTCTACATTTCGATGTAGAATTTTTTATAGTGATATTGTCCTAGGAAATATAATAAAAGTAGTTCAGATTTTTAAAAGGAGGAACCCATATCTTCTCAACACATATTTAATCTATGGTTGACAGCTTTGCTATAAAAAATTATCTTCAGTAATTTTACATATTACATTCTTCCTTTAAAAAGCTGATGAGGCATCTTTTTATTGGGTGTCATGTATAATGTTGTTCCTTCCTAAGAAGGCGTGTAATCTCTGTGAGAACATTAAGCTATATTACTCTGAATCTGAAAACAATGGCCTCTGTCCTTTCAGTATCTCCATTCTTGATAGGATAAAATAAGATCATCTTATATGACTCATTTACCTCCTTATATTTGTATGACACTTCATATTTTTCAATGGCCCCAGTACATATAATACATAATACCTGTATTATTTCATTTAAACCTCATGGGAGTTCTTTGAGGACAATATTATTACTGCTTTACAGATAAGAAAACCTGAGAATAGAAGTTAAGCATGCCAGGCTTACCCAGCAAGCTCTCATTCATTCATAAAATGTATGAAGCATTTACCAAATAAATACTATATACTGACGTTAAAGATACAAAAAGGGCCAGATGCGGTGACTTACACCTATTATCCCAACACTTTGGGAAGCCTAGGTGAAAGGATTATTTGAGGACAGGAGTTTGAGACTAGCCTGGGCAACATAGTGAGACATAGTTTCTACAAAAAAATTAAAAAATTAGCTGGGCATGGTGGCACACAACTATAGTCCCAGATACTCGGGAGGCTGAGGCGGAAGGATCACCTGAGCCAAGTAGGTCGAGGTTGCAGTGAGCCATGTCATGCCACTACACTCCAGCTTGAGCAACAGATTGAAACCCTGACTCAAAAAATACACACACACACACACACACACACACACACACACACACACACACACACACATATATACACATACATATAAAATCAAACACAATCCCTGCCTTCAAAGAAGACAATCTAAGATTAGGAACTGTGCTGGCAGCAGAATTTAGTTATATCATTTCAAAGGCAAAGGAACCCAGATTGGGGAGTTTCTAGCAACTGCCTTAAGACTGGTCAAGATTAATGTAATATATAAATATAAGCATAAGTGTATTGATGGAAGAGTGTCCCAGAGAAGCTTTCTTTACATTTTTACTATGTCTAGGACTCTTGGGAACTACTAATTCATTATTAAATTATTTTATGGTGCAGTCCATTGCTCAAGAATTTCTTTCTAGAGCAATTTATAAATATCAAATAATTTTTATGATGGACAGTTCCAGAAAGGGTTAAAATTAGCTTTTCTGGGGCATATAATGGGAAAGTAGCTGAACATGATTTCAAAGGGATTTTTTAGGAGAGAATTCCAATTATGGAGAAGTAATTTCCCTTTCTAGCTTACTAAGCTCTATTTCAGACTAATGCAGTTTCAAGATCCATATCCCTTCTCCCCTTATTTCAACAGATATTTTGAATATGAAAATCTTATGTCAAAACTTAGCTGAAGGCTTCATCAGGCTTTTGAAAGGCTAAGTAAGAATTCTGTTTCTAGGAATAAAAAGATTTGGATCAGAAAGAGCCTTTGCTGGTGAGAGTTCCTTTTTGGATGGTAGTTCAAGCAGTCTTTAATCATATTTTTGTTGATTATTTATTAGTTTCCCTTGGAAATCAAAGACTCACTAACGTAAAATGTGTTTTCCTTAAGATATTTTATGAATCAGAATCCACAGTAAAGGAATAATGGAAGATACATTTCCTTTGCTGATATGGAATAATTGGGAATGAAAATCCCTTTCTCTAGCCCCACATGGAAATGCCAAATGACCCAACTGGCCCAATTGTACTAAGCACAGTTTCTGCCTAGACAAAACTCTCATGCCACTGGTAGATAAAGAGGGTGCTTTCTCAGTAAATCCCAACAGTAGAGAACTAGAACTAATTCAAGTGAAAATGTAGGCTCCCAGCCAGCTGTTTGGGTAAACCCACACTGAACCAAATGAAGGACTGATGAAACTTAATCCGTGTGTATTCAAGTCATCAGCCAGTCGTGTTTGTCGCTGTGAGTAACGGGAAGGCAGACTTTCATTCTCCACTTCTTGGGGCTGCCAGCCTGTGGCAGCTCCAGTCAACTTGGGACTTGCTCTTGGGGGCCAGACTTTTACTGATTTTCTGATGGAGGTTAGAAGGATTATGAAATGTGTTTACTTATACAGATCACCTTGATCAAGTGAAATAATACAGGTATTTAAAAAAATCTGCTTAGTAAAATACAAAGGAAATACAATGCATTTCACACTTTTGAGGCCAATATGATTTTGGAGGATACACAATGTACATACATGAAAAATTTAGAAACCATTTGGAGTAATAAAGTATGGCCATATTACAGAGTCATTAGATCCTGGTGGTGAAGGGCACAGCTCTGGAGCCAGATTGTCTGAGTGCAAAACCCACTCTACCACTTACTAGATGTGAGGCCTGGAACAAGTTACTTACCTCTTCTCTGGCTCTTCTGTGAAATGGAGATAGTAAGAGTATCTACCTCATAGGGTTGTTGTGGATTAACAGATACAAACATGTTTAGAATTATCATTAATTCTTGTTTTTTGTTTTTGTTTTAAGAGTTGGGATCTCACTCTGGTACAATCATAGCTCACCGAAGCCTGGAACTCCTGGGCTTAAGCAAACTTCCCATCTCAGGCTTCCAAGTAGCTGGGAATATAGGTGTGAGCTACTGTACCCAGCCTAGTTATTGTTATTAACAGATTAGAAGCTACAAGCTCAAATGCTTGTAACAGCATGGTGATGACTGTGGCCTTCTGGGAATGCTGGGCCAGTGTTGCCAGATCTTCTGACATTTCAGAAAAAGCTTGAAATCTGGACTTTGTCAGAAATCTCTCAGCGATTAAATGTTGTTGATTTATTCTAAAATACTCTACAAGCTGAATAAAACATTGTCTGCAGGCTGTGGGCCACCAGCTAATGACCTTTTGGGTCTAATACTGTAACTCATTTAAATAAGGAAAGTCAGCTAGGAAAACCATCTGATTAATTTGTTGTTACACTGTGAAACAGGGATTCATTTTCATTCCAGAACCATTCATTGAGTTTTTACTGTGCGTCAGCCCCTGTGCTGGTGCTGAGGATATATTTGAGAACAAGATAGACAGTGTGAAGAAGCCATCTGCTACTTTACGAGTTTTTGAAGATAAAGAAACACCTGGCACATAATAGTTACCAATAAATGTAACTCCCAACTCCTTCCATTACCTTTGATAATTCTAGACCCAATCCAGTGAGTATTTGGGAGCTAATTTAGGTTTCCAAGTAGCAATAGTGTTACAGCTAAAGACCAATGAACCTAGGGGGAACATACATAACTACTGTACTGGAACCGTATTGTAAGTGTGTGTGTCCTACTTTTTCTCTGATTGATTATCCTAACTCTTTTATTTTATATCTACTTAGTACTTCGAGACTTGGGCTATGACATTTTGCAGTTATTTGCATGTCACTTCACAAATTCTTCTGGTTGTTTTTTTTTAAATTATAAACTTCCAAAGGATTGGTTCAATGGAATACCAGTCCTGTGAGCTAATGCAGTGTCATTTGGGAAACAGAGACTATTATACATCCCCTCCCCTTTCTTGGAGACTCACAAAACCCCTTAGCAGAGCCCACTGGAAGCTCTGAGGAAAAACTGCAATTGATAAACATTATCTAAATAAATATTTTCCAAATGTATTTGACCAAGGAACACCCTCCCCTTCTATTCTCCGTGTGATGCAGGTTAATATGCCAAGTTACTGATCTTGTTTGACCCATTTGGGGAAGTGCTGGCTTGCCAAATTACTGCTTCTACTAGGAACTACAGTTTCTTGCAATTTCTCCCCCATCCCAACATCAACACACAGAGGTTCAGAAGACTCAGACTTTATTTTCAAGAAGCCTAGCAACTTAAGTGTGACAGTGGCCAACCTGTTGGTATCTAACAACTAGATTGGAAACTCTTTAAGGAAAGGAACTGTCATGCCATACTCCACACCATCACCAAGCCCTGGGTTGTTATATGGAGGGCGTTAAATAAATGCCATAGAATGCTACAGACTATTGTAACTGTGGTGGCTTAACCAAATAGTGATTGGCCCTGGGGAGGAAAAAACCTGTAGAAAGTGTTAACAATAAATAAATTTGGATACAGCGTATGTGGGTGTCTTAGGGTATTATTCTTATAAGTTCTCTGCTAGTTTAAAATGACTTCCAAGTTTAAAAAAATTATTTTCAGTCTATCAAACTGCTCTTATAATATGTAAACTATACCTCAATCTGAAAACAAACAGACCAGGTGTAGTGGCTTAAGTTTGTAATCCCAGCACTTTGGGAGGCCAAGGTGAGAGGATGGCCTGAGCCCGTGGGTTTAAGACCAGCCTGGGCAACATGGTGAGACCTTGTCATTACAATAAATCAAAATAATTAGCCGGGTGTGGTAGTGCGCACCTGTAGTTCTGGATACTTGGAAGGCTGGGGCGGAAGGATTATTGGAGGCCAGCATGTTGACATCAGGGTGGCCGTGAGCGTGCCACTAAACTCCAACCTGGGTGACAGAGTGAGACTCCAACTCAAAAATAAATAAACAAGCAAATAAATAAATAACTTTAAAAAAAACTCATTGCAAGGCATGGCAAGCTGAGAAGTAGGAACAAGGAAGAAAACCGATGGATGTCCATAAACAGATAGCTCAAGAAAAGGGAGTGAGAATTTACTGGGAAGGACAAGTGAGCATCAAAATCAGCAGGTTTGGGTTTTTCCAAAGTTCAGTGCCTGAGACTTGTTCCAAGATGGTATCTCTCAAGAGCCCAGTTCCCAGGCTGCATTCCAGACAGTGTTTGCCGAGGCCTCCCACCAAGTCTTGTGCCAGTGGCATTTGCCAGCACATTCTGCCCTCACAAGTTGCCGGCTCCTCCACCACCACCTGTCCCACCTGCCTCCAAGATACACATCTGGCTTTTCTGCTTTGAATCCAGCTGAGTAATCTCTACTATCATGTAGCTTCCTCCGTGACTCACCCTACTCAGCCATACTCCTCAGTGCTTCATGGCAAGACTCAACTTGACCCTTCTTTGGAGAGAGAGGAATAAATGTCAGAGTTGAAGGTTCAGCTGTAAAGTGATGTTTTCCACACTTGTACACACTTGTAAACTTGCATGGCAATAAGGAATTTGAGTCTATTTTTGGTCATTATGAGCTTTTTAGATAGGGACATTGAGCTAATGCTACCATCCTATTAAGCCTCAGTAGCTCCAATAGGTCTTTTTGGTTGTGAGCAGAGTGCTTTTTTTTTGTTTGTTTTAATAAAGTTCCTTCCTTCCTATCTCTTCATATTAGTAAATCTTCAGTAAAATGTACATGGGAAATCAATATGGGAAACTTCAACCCAGTTGTAATAGTCAGGAGAAGATCATTCTAGCCTTTATAGTCTGTCCTGTTGACACTGATATTTTTATAGCCAGTTCCTCCTCACTCTTCTCTACCTCCCGATTTTCATGAAAGCAAGCGTTTTAGGACAATGAGAGTCACAGGATTTTAAATAGCCTAATTCCTAAGTGTGTTTGGTATGGAAACAAAGATAACACTGTTCAACACTGAATATGTGCCCCTGGGTGAATGGCCAGGTGTTGTTTCAAACTGAACCGTGAGACTAATTTCTTCCTGGCCTCTGGAAACCAGCTGAAGCAGTGGGCCAGCTGGTATCTCTTCAATCTTGCATACCAACATCTTTCTCTGATTCGCAGATTTCCTTTATCCCCAGCACTTCCTCTGGTATGTGCATCCCCGACAGTAAGTGATATCTCTTATTGGATTTGGGCATTTTTCAATCGTGAGTCTTCTGTAGGGGGGGGAGGCGGGAGGGTGGCTGGTTACATTTGAATATTTGCAGAGGGAAGCTCACTTTAATCTTGTCCATTTCTGACTCCTGTGTGTCAGATGACCTCTACATTCACAAGGGGATGGCACTGAAGTAATTGAGGATGGCATTATGATCGTTATTCTTTCTAGTATTTAAGTGATTTACAATTAATCTCAGAGAAAACAAAGTTAATCTACATACAGGTGTAATATCCACAACTAGGAATATGAAATAACAATATACTACGGAGAGTCTTATCTAGAGGAGAAATTTCTTTTGGAAAGTTTCTCGTGACTTTCATTTGCAAAGCACAACTCTTTCATGTATATCAACTCACTGTCAATTATCTGAGATTTGGAGAGGACCTAACCGGAGATTTAAATGGTGAGTCACAGAGTAAAACTTGATATTAGAAAGCAGAAGTCTATAGCTCACAGTCTGGTGGTTCTCAGAATACCAGATCATTTGCATAATTTCTGTTCCCAAATAGCTGTTTCAGGCATACCTTGTTTTATTGTACTTCGCTTTATTGCATTTTGCAGATATTGAGTGCTTTACAAATTAAAGGTTTGTGGACATCCCGCGTCTATTGGCATTATTTTTTCAAGTCTCTGCTCACTTCATGTCTCTGTGTTACATTTTGAAAATTCTCACAGTATTTCAGAAATTTTCATGATGATCATATCTGTTATGGTGATCTGTGATCAGTGATCTTTCATATTACTATTGTAATTATTTGGGTGCACCTGAACAGCACCCATATTAGATGACTAACTTAATCAGTAAGGGTGTGTGTTCTGGCTGCTCCTCAACCAGCCAGTTCCCGTTCTCTCCCTGTCCTAGGGCTGGGCTGAGACACAACAATATTGAAATTAGACCAGTTAATAGCCCTGCAATGGCCTCTAAGTGTTCAAGTGAAAGGAAGAGTTGCATGTCTCTCACTTTAAGTCAAGCTAGAAATGATTAAGTTTAGTGAGGAAGTCATGTTGAAAGCCAAGATAGGCCAAAAACTAGGCCTTTTGTGCCATACTGTTAGTCAAGATGTGAATGCAAAGGAAAAGTTCTTGCAGGAAATTAAAGTGCTACTCTAGTGAACATATGAATGATAAGAAAGCAAAACAACAGCCTTACTGCGGATATGGAAAAAGTTTTAGTGGTCTGGAAAGAAGATCAAACCAGCCATAACCTTCCCTTAAACCACAGCCTAATCCAGCAAGTTCCTAGCTCTCTTCAATTCTATTAAGGCTGAGAGGGGTGAGAACACTGCAGAAGAATGGTCTGAAGCTAGCAGAGTTTGGTTTATGAGGTTTAAGGGAAGAAGCCATCTCCAGAACATAAAAGTACGAGGTGAACAGTAAGTGCTGATGGAGAAGCTGCAAGTTATCAGAAGATCTAGCTAAGGTAATTAATAAAAATGACTACACAAAACAACAGATTTTCAATGTACACAAAACACCTTTCTGTTGGAAGAAGATGCCATTTAGGACTTTCATAGCTAGAGAGGAGAAGTCAGTGTCTGACTTCAGAGCTTTGAGGGATAGGCTGACCCTCTTGTTAGCAGCAAATGCAGCTGGTAACTTTAATTTGAAGCCATAGTCATTTGATATTCTGAAAATCCTAGGGCCCTTAAGAATCGTGCTAAATTTACCCTGCCTGTGCTCTATCAGTGGAATGACAAAAAGCTGGATAAAAATACATCTGTTTACAGCATTTCTTACTGAATAATTTAAGCCCACTGTTGAGACCTACTGCTCAGAAAAAAAAATTATTTTCAAAATACTATTGATCTTTGACAATGCACTTAATCACCCAGGAACTCTGATGGAGACATATAAGAAGATTAATATTGTTTTCATATCTACAAACACAATATTCATTCTGTAGCCCATGGATCAAAGAGTAATTTCTACTTTCAAGTCTTATTTAAGAAATCCATTTTATTTCCTACCAGTAGGTAATGAGTCCTTTCCTAGATCTGGGCAAAGTAAAATGAAAACCTTCTGAAAAACATTCACCATTCTAGATGTCATTAAGAACATTTGAGGAATTTAGAAGTTGATTCCAACCTTCACAAATGACTTTGAGGTGTTCAAGACCTCAAAGGAGAAAGTAGCTGCAGATGTGGTGGAAACAGTAAGAGAACTAGAATTAGAAGTGGAGCCTGAAGATGTGATGGAATTGCTGCAATCTCATGACAGATCTTTAATGGATAAAGAGTTGCTTCTTATAAATGAGCAAAGAAAGTGGTTTCTCAAGATAGAATCTACTCCTGGTGAAACTGCTGTGAACTTTGAGGAAATGATAAGGGATTTAGATTATTATATAAGGTTAGATGGTAAAGCAGCAGCAGGGTTGGAAAAGATTGACTCCAGTTTTGAAAGAAGGTCTCCTGTGAGTAAAATGCTATCAAATAGTATCACATGCTACAGAGAAATCTTTCATGAAGGGAAGAGTCAATCCGGTCAACAGATTTCATTGTTGCCATATTTTCAGGTATTGCCACAGCCACCCCAACCGTCAGCAACCACCATGTTGATTAGTCAGAAGCCCCAACGTCAAGGCAAGCCCCTTCACTGGCAAAAAGATTATGACTCACTAAAGGCTAAGATGATTGTTGGCATTTTTTAGCAACCAAGTATTTTTTTTTTGAGTTGGGGTCTCACTCTGTTGCCCAGACTGGAGTGCAGTAGCGCTCCTGGCCACTGCATCCTCGACCTGCTGGGCTCCGGCGATCCTTCTGCCTCAACCTTCTGAGTAGCCGGAATTACAGGCGCGCGCACTACCACGCCCAGCTAATTTTTTGATTTTATTGTAGAGATGAGGTCTCGCCTGCCCAGGCGGGTCTCGAACCCGCGGGCTCAGGCAATCCATTCACCTCAGCCTCCCAAAGGCATGGGATTACAGGCTGAGCTACCGAGCCTGGCTGCAACCAAGTATTTTTAAGTTAAGGTATGTACTTTTCTTTTTTTTTTTAAGTTATAATGGTATTACGTGCTTAGTAGACTACAATATGGTAGAAATATAACCTTCATATGCACTACAAAACCAAAAAAGTTGTGTGATTTGCTTTATTGTGATATTTACTTTATTGTGATGGCATGGAACCCGACTCACAATACCTCTGAGGTATGCCTGTATTAAGATTTTCCATGTAGACAGGGCCAATTTGAAGCCCAAACTTCACCTGCATGCAACCTACTTATGTAGTAAATCCCCACCTGTACCCCACTACTCTAAAATAAAATTTTAAAAAAGATGCATTAAGAAAAGTATCTGAAAGTCATGAGTGACAGGGGAACTCTGATAACTTGAAGCATGTCCACTGCCAGCCATGTACACTTTTTGACACTTCTAGTCTAATTTATATCCATTCTCACACATGAGTGTTTTATAGGAACTGCATTTTCCTTTGCTAGTGATTTACGCACTTTGATATTCTTCAGGAGCCTGCACTACTTTGGTTGAAGCTCTCTATCTGTTTTACAGACTTAGTGCCCCTGATATAGTTTGGATGTTGTCCCCTCCAAAGCTCATATTCATTAAGTGTGATCACCAATTTTGGAGGTGAGGCCTAGTGGGAGGTGTCTGGGTCATCGGGGTAGATCCCTCATGAATGACTTGCTGGTGCCATCCTCTCACTCTGTGAATTTCCTCAGGAGCTGATTGTTGAAAAGGGCCTGACACCACCTCTCTCTTTCTCTGTCTGTCTCTCTTTCTCTGTCTGTCTCTCTCTCTCCCCCCCCTCCCTCCTCCTCCCTTCTTCCCTCCCTCCCTCTCTCCCTCCTTCCCTCCTTTCTCACCATATGATGTCTTGCTCTCTTTGCCTTCTACCATGAGAAGCTTCCCAAGGTCCTCACCAGAAGTAGGTGCTAGCATCATGCTTCTTGTACAGCCTGCAGAGCCATGAGCTAAATAAGCCTCTTTTCCTTAGGAATTATCCAGTCTCAGGGGTTCCGCAGCAACACAAATGGACCAAGACACCCCCAATGTGAGCTGCATGATTAGCCAAACAGGGAACCTCCTTTAGTCTTGTGTGTGTGTGAGAATTTGTGTTGACTGAACCAAGGAATCACCTCTGACTCCACCGGAGAAAGCCAATCTCATGTCATTTGCACAAGTCTAGAATGTGTGCTATAAAATATACCTTGATTCTTTTTTTTTTTTAATGAAGAGAGGTGTCCTGGATGTTTCAACTGCAGATTCCCTTGAACTAGACTTTGTCAGATATTTGCACAATACAAAAACAATTGTGTTTCTTGTAATGTATTAAACATCAACATGATGTCACTGCAAGGGTCATTTTAGCAACCTTCACTCCTAAGATTGTGCGTCACTTACACAAACAGAGTTGTTTGTCTGCTGCAGTTCTTTGCACTTGGTAACAGTTGTAATAGTTGAGGTAGCACCTGAAGAAGCAGTTTTCGGAAGTGACTAGATCAGTTTTCGAACGTGAATTCCTTGTGGTTAATAACTAATAAAATAATAAAGCTATATCCCTGGTACCAGTGCCCCTAGCAGAAGGGGATGGAACAAGAGTAGAAAATTTAAACCAGCTTTGAGGGGAAAAAAAAGATCTAAAATTCGAAGACTTTGGAAAAATTCAATTTAAATAACATGAATAATGACTGCTAATATTTACCAAGTGTTTACCATATGCCAAACACTGTACTGCATGCTTTAAGTAGAGTTTTTCATTCCATCTTACAACTTTCTGTGAAGCAGGTACTTTATTAGCCTGGTTTGCCAGATGAGGAGACTGAGACTTCATACAGTGACTTACAAGGTCAGACAGCCTACAGCAAGCGGGGGAAGCAGGATTCAAATCCACAAGTTCTGCCTCAAAGCCAGTGCTGGCCATGTTTCTATCCTGCCTTCCATATATCATTTCTGCCTATAGCAGAGGTCACACACTAAGAGCCCATAGGCCATATCTAGTCTTAGGTAACAGAGTAGCTATTGAACACTTACTGTGTGTCAGGATTCTTTTATGCACCTTCATTTATTCCTTCACTTAATCCTCAAAACAACTCCATGAGGTAGTTAGCAGTTGTTATTTCCATTTTATAGATAAGGAAACTCTTCTGTCTCTACCCCAAAATAAAAATAAACGCCTCCCTCCTGTCTTCTTCACTGTCTCCTTCCCCCAAAGAAGTGTGACTTCGCAGAACTAGGACTTGTAGCCAACCAGATTAACTGATGTGTCCCAGATGTGAGCACAGTTAACATCCGAATCCAGGCAATCTCATCCCCAGAATCCACTCTCTTCACATATGCTAAAAATACAGTTGTTTGCCAACATTTTAAAATCTGGATAGTTCACATAAAAATGAAGACTTCTGATTATCTTTTTAAAAAGGCAGAACAGATAGCACTGGTACCCTTCGACCTAGCAACACTCTCTTGGCGACAGTGGGTAGCTGCCCAGTTTAGAGGGGGCATCTGCTGCCTAGTTGCTGCCACCTCTCTCTTAGGCTGATTTGCTCTTTGGTTGCCTACATGGACTTTGGGAGCATTTTATTTTGTAGCCCCAGTCTAAGGTTTCCCTGCTGGAGCTGCCTCATCTAGCAGGCTAAATGTCTGTGTATCTTATTGTAGCACAAGTTGTTTAGTACTTTCTAAAAGCATTCTCCTAAAATTGCCAGGTATGGTGGCTTGCGCCTGTAATCCCAGCTACTCCGGAGGCTGAGGCAGGAGGATCACTAGAGGCCAGGTGTTCGAGACTAGCCTAGGCAACATAGCAAGATCCCCACCCCCCAAAAAATAAAAAAGCTAGCTGGCATGATGGCATGCGCCTGTAGTCCCAGCTATTCTGGAAACTAAGACAGGAAGGTCTCTTGAACCCAGAAGTTTGAGGCTGCAGTGAATTGTGATAATTCCTCTGCACTCCAGCCTGGAGACAGAGTGAGATCCCTTTCTCAAAAATAAAAGTAAAATAAAAGCATTCCCCCAAAGAAACAATAAACACCTCCTTCCTGTCTTCCTCCCTCTTTCCCCCAAAGAAGGGCAACTTTGCAGAACTAGTATTTGCAGGAACACATGAGGTTTATAGCCTTTATCTCCCTGGTTGATGACACTCTGGTAGTGCTAGATTGGCAAAAACTGAGCATCTCCAGGCTTTGGCATTCAGCTTGGTTGGCTGTTGTGTGACATCAAGACACCCAGCCTCTCTACATGCTAGAGCAAAATACAACTATAACATCCAGAAATGAAGACAAGGATATTGCCAGGTACATGCCTCCTTCTTAAACTAGAGATTTATATATTTAAAAAGGGCTTTTCTAAGAATTCAGTCTCGATTATTTGTTCCATGTTGGGCCAAACCAACGCTTTATTGGTAAGATAATGAGTGGCATTCACCCAAGGGTAATCCTTTCAGGGATTTTGATGGTGCAGTAAATCATGAGTGTGAAGCCTGAGTGGTTTATGCCATTAAAACCTCAAGATAGAATTAGACTTGTAATCACCACTTGCCCATGTTTTGTCATTTATGATAATTATAGTAGTAATAATCCATGTATTGTTGAGAAGTAACAGTCAGAAACATCCATCAATTTTTTATCGACACCAAATCAAGTTGATACTTCATCTTTGCTGCAAAAATGTAGATTGCACCAATTAGTCTAAAGAAATTGGGCAGTCATTAGCAATGAAGCAAGCAGTTAATCTACAGAACATTTCTGGTCCCTCTGATGCCAACAATTCCTCTTAATTATGTGGAATATCATGAGCTTCTTTGGGACTCTGTCAACAGTGCTATTGTTGGCTTACATTAGATGAAACCTCTATGTCCCTGCTTTTATTTAAAAGAATACAGTACTTCCCAGCCCCCACTTTGCACCCTTATGTGCTTCCAGGCAAATTTACTCTGAAGCAGAACATTTGAATCAAAGCAGTTGGCATTTTCTTTCTTATTTAGGAATAGGAATTTTCCCCAATGGGCTTCTTTCAATAATAGTGAGTTAGCTCCCAATCCTATACATGTTAACTATTTTTGTTCACCTTACACAAATCATGGAATAATCATCTTCCCTTACAAAAAAAAAGGAAAGAAAAGACAAGTCAGAGTTTAAAAGGAAAATCCAACTAGTTGTGAAGAGATGCTGGTGCTAATGAGCTTTCTGCATCTGCCTCAAGTCTTTTCCCCAGGCTAGCCCAGTTTCCCTCTCTAGACATTTTCAATCAGCCTTGTCTGCAAATTGTACGAAGCAACTAAATAGTGCAGGGTAGAAATTTCAAATATAAATATTTTTTCTGGCCAAGCTCGGTGGCTCAACCTGTAATCCCAGCACTTTGGGAGGCCAAGGTGAATAGATTGCCTGAGCCCATGAGTTCAAGACCAGTCCAGGCAACCTGGTGAGACCCCGTCTCTACAATAAAATTTAAAAATAGCCAGGTGTGGTAGCGCATGTCTGTAGTTCTGGCTACTCGGAAGGCTGAGGCGGAAGGATTGCTGGAGCCCAGAAGGTCAATGCTGGGGTGGCTATGAGCATGTGTGCCACTGCATTCCAGCCTGGACAAAGGAGTGAGACTCCAGTTTGGGAGAATGAATGAATGGATAAATAAATAACATATATAGATATAGATATAGATAGAAAGATATACTTATATACATATGTGTGTGTGTATGTGTGTATATATATAACATATATATATAAATAACATATATATATATGCATATATATATGTTATTTAGGAAATTTGGAAAAGAAAAAACAAGAAAAAAATAATTCACCTTTTGCTTCCCCACCATAACACTTCCTCGTAACTCATTTGGTAAATATTCTTCTGAGTTCTTACACATATCTACATGTTGAGTTTTGTGTTATTATCACTTATTGTTATTATATTCTCCATTTCACTTATAACAATTTTTTCACTTTACTAACAGTTTTAATCATCATTTTTAATGAATACACATTACTCTATCAAATATAGAGTGTATATTTCTTCACATTTTGTATTATTTCCCTGGCATAGATTGCCCAAAGTAAAATACTGGTCAAAATTTAAAAACCTCTTCATAGCCCCCCCCCTTTTTTAACAGAATGAATTTTTAAAATTTATTTGTGTTAAACAATTAAACAAAGCAGCTACATATTTCCCAATTAAAAAGTACTCAGAATGGTAGAATTTTTCTTGTCTAAAGTAAAATGAAATTATTGCATGTTCACCCAGTAATTGTTCATGTTGTTATAAATCCACTACCACTACTACTAATGATTGTTTTACTCAGTTTGAATGGCAACTGACAACTTGGAAAATATACTTTTAAACTTATATCCAAAAAAAATCTTATAAAAACTATATGTGATCCCATCAATTCTCTAAGTTCCATACTAATTTAACTTCATGTATATGAGCTTAATTTTGTCTATCTGTTTGTTTCAGCCTCTTCATAGCTCTTGATACATTTTGACAAACTTCTCTCCGAAATGATTGTACCAGTTTTAAAAGTCCCACCAGTAAAACATGCACATGCCAGCTTAATTTTAGTAGGGTTTCAATTTAGTTGTGTTAGCATGCTTATAACTAGACTAGAAATATGTTACCCTTCCATAATGGACAAATAGGCACAGTATCAGATTGTATCCTGACTCAAATTGGCTTAAAGAAGGGCAATTATGATCTCATAAGAAGGTCAGAAGTAGGACAGCTGTAGGTGTCATATGATCATAGGCCCAATGCTATCATTGAAGACCTGAATTCTTTTCTTCAAGCTCTACCATCATCACCTTCACC
The DNA here is from genome assembly GCA_027257055.1 of Cephalopachus bancanus. Classification (NCBI taxonomy): domain Eukaryota; kingdom Metazoa; phylum Chordata; class Mammalia; order Primates; family Tarsiidae; genus Cephalopachus; species Cephalopachus bancanus. Next base: position 859,358 of record JAPVLO010000415.1, read on the forward strand.
CTCATGCTGGTTTCCTTCATTTTTCAAATGGCAACAGTAGGGTGTAGACACAACAGAGATGGAAGGAGATCACCTCTTCTAGTGTCTTCCTAGATGCTCCCAGTCAACCTTTCCTCCAGTCTCATTGCCCAGATCTGAGTCACATGCCAACCCCTAAACCAAAGACTGGTAAGGAAAATGGAAACACCATTATTGGCTGATTAACCAAGGTTTATCCCTGAGCTGGCTGTGGAGTCAGTTCCCTCTGGGTGTCGAATAGCCAAACAAAATAGGGGTCTGTTAGTAAGGAAGAAGGAGAAAATGGTTGTTGGAGAGGTAAACAACAGTGTCTCCTCCCATTGGCACCATGATTTTCTTTTTCAGTCTCTGATATTCATAGAACTATTTAAAATTCTGTAGTAACAGTTTATACACTTAACAGATATGTGCAAAACTTGTTGGCAGATCTTCCAAGTGCTGTGTGGAAGGTCCTCATAGACAGTGACTGTGCTCCATAATTTCTTTATATTTTCCTTAAAAAAAAACCAAAAGCCAACCTTGGTGCTGAGCCCCTAAGGCAGAAACCAGGAACTCCTATTTCTGTATTCCTCTGGTGTATAGATAGGTCTCCTATGGAAAGGAAGTAGAGTGGCTTTCCTCTTGGAGAATCTCCTGTTTTGTGGTGATTTGATATCTAGTGTACCATTCTCAGGGCTTCTGCTGAGGTGAAGGCTTACAGCCTGATGAACAAATCTCCCTTTCGAGTCCAAATGATTCAGGCCCTGGGCCTCTCATCCCACTGCACAGCCTGGCATTTTGAACACTTTACTGCTCATTAACACCTCCAGGGAAAGATCAGAAAAGACGGGGGTGAGGTATTGAGGAATTCAGATGTCTTGTTTTATCTAGTTGGAAAAATGACTGAAAAAAAATGCCTCAAGGGATATTTGGAAAATTATCTAGCTTATTTCTGTGCTTAGTTTTCCACTGATTATTCAAATTATTAGGAGTATTACATTTTAGAGTAAAATAATAATAAACAACAACCCAAAAAGTTACTACAGAAGAAGACATGTCCCTGGATTGAGAAAACCAGCTTAGATTTTATACTTTATGCTCAGAAAGTCAGTACTATTTTGCCTTTCAGGTACATGGTTAGATTATAGGGTATGGATGTCTCTTTATTAATACCTGACTTACAAATGTTATTTGGCACTAGGGATATCCATGTAACTTTAACCAAAGCTGCTCATCCCTTTACCCTGGTAGATGAAAACACAAAATATACTAATTTCCTACCATCTCATGAAGAGTTATTGGTTCAGCTGTTTTTCTGGATGGAGACATTTAAATTAAAAAAAAGGAACCACCTACTGTACTTGTACATTTTAGTTGTACAGTTTCATAAGGATTTTTACAACATAATTACATGTTCTAATTATGAGATTACATACGTTTTTACCCCACTTACATCATCAAGTACAATTATACTGGCTACTTGAATAGACGATGGTAAAGATTACTTGAGGCAAAAATTACACAACAAAATGCTATTTCTTTTTTTAGATTAGAAAATATAGTTTATTTAGAAGTAAATTAGAAAGTACATCAGAGAGAGAGAGAAAAAAAAAGAGACAAGAGATTCACCTCTCCTAGGTAGGAGAGGGAACCAAAGCTTAGGAAACATGGCAGCCACAACTCAAAGAGCACATGGCCAGACCATAGGTTAGCAGAGCAATGACCCAAAATGCTATTTCAGAATGGCTTTTGGGGTGTATGTTCCATGAACCCCTGAAAGAGGTAGATCAAGATGATTCTAATAGCTTTCCGAGTAGCTTTTAGATTTTTCTTAGGTCATGGGGACCAAGAAGGACTTGTCTCATTTTGAAGGTTTATCTTTTTAAACCGTTTTTCTGGCATAGCACAAAAATAGCATATGGTATACAAGGCACAGACTGTAGCTACCTGTACAGAAGCTAGTTGAGTTCTGGCTTTGACTCTTTCCCTCACCTTCTCTCCCTCTTTCCTTCTGTACTTTCTCCCCTCTCCTCTCTCTGTTCTTCTTCCATCCTCCTTACCTTTTCCTTTCCTTTAGGGATTGGGAGAAGGTCTCGAAGCAGTAGGTAATAGGGAGAAATGGAGTACATTCACAGAACATAATTCCCACTACAGTCATCCCTGGATCAAAACATCTGAGGGCAACTGGCTTAGGAGAGGCTCTCAAAGTTGTCCGACTTACTCAGAGGGTAGATAGTCAAAGTCCATTAGGTTTTGTAGCCTTCAGAAGAATTTTTAGAGTGATGTCGTTGTTATATAGGAGAAGAGAGAGAGAGAGGAAAGTAAACCCAGAATACAATGTATGCAAAATTAGGAGCTTTTAGCATGAAGTATGATATTATAGATGGTACCTTAGAACTTGCTAGTCTATTCTCATTGTTTCTTCCATCACTGAAAACAAAACATATTGAAAAGGCAATTTTTCTCCCTGCTAACCCCTTTTCCTCAGATGTTTTTTTCAAGAAAATTTCTAAAGTAAATATTTTTAAATAGATTTAAATCGTTCTTTATTTGTGGGTTGATGTTAAATCAGTAGGATTTCTCCAGAACCTTGCTATCACTCCATCTATTGAGTTATCTTTCTTTAAAGAGAAAAAAACAAGAAACACAAAGTCCTGATCACCTGCCCTAAGTTTGCAGTTCAGAGCAGTTTTTGGACTAGTTAGGCATGTTCTCCTAAGGACAGTGTCTCCTAGGTGCACTGCTCAGAGTCCATATGGAGCAAATTAGAGAGTGAAAGAATGATGCTGCCACTGTTTCTGATTGGTTACGGTAGTATTAAAAAAAACCTGACTTGCCCTGCTCAGAAGAAGAAAGATGGATAAAATGCTCTTTGAACACACTAGTCTTTTTTTTTTATGTCTGTACAGAAGGGTTGCATTTATATTTGGCTTTCCAGACCTGTCTCTTGACCTTCTAATTACTTTATTTGAAACAGCACTGAGGGTATAATAAACCTGGAGGTTGCCTCTCCTTTGCTTTATCATAAATTAAAGCTGCTGGTTTGTTGAGGTGAAAGTGGAGGCAGAATGTTCATTACTGCTCAAGTGACGGCTTGTCAATAGCAGTGCTTTTTAGTTTGTTCTAGTCAGCACTTGCTGTGCATTTTGTTGGACCACTGGGAAATAAATACAACAAGATTATACATTTGGAATACCACAAGAGTTCACAAAAAAAAACCCACAAATGATAAATTATACACTTGGTAGAAAGTGACATGCTATCTTGTGCTATTAACAACCAAAGATAATTGCAACGAATTGTAATTGCAGTTTGCAACTTACAGTACAGTGTGTCCAACATCAATCTTAATAGTGAACAAAGCAATTTATATTAAAACTTAATTCACTTGGTAACTTTCTGCTGTATACACAGGAGCTAACAGATGTAGCTTTTCAGAAAGTTCAAAGGCATTTGAAACGTGGAGAGAAATGCTAATGCAGTAAGCCTTGGAGAAATATTGCATTACTACTTGTAATGAAAACAAATGTATGTCATTATCTCCTAGTTTGTGTTTATTTAATAAAATATGCAGTTTGCACATTGGTGAATTCAGTGTTTCTGAATGGATATGGAATGATGTTCTATTCAGAATCAAAGGCCAAACAGGACTAGCAATTATGCATCTTCTGTAAATCGTCTGCTTTCCAAGTGCATACTATTTAAGTAGTATGTACCTTGATGCTTCAGTAGGCTTTGTATGAGGTGTAACCACAAACTGGGATAACTTTATTCATGACTTTCCTTAGATTGGATGTCTTTGAAGCAAGAAAGGGAGATCTCCTGGAATTACTTAAGAGAACAAGCATATTTGTTTTGTGAGGTTGACTGATGGCCAGTAGAGCAGTTGAGTGAAATCTCTAAACTGATTAGGGCTTTTGTTCAAATAATCTTCTACCGTTTTCATTAATTTATTCCTTAATGCTATTTTGCTCTTCTTCTACCAAGGATAATAATCTCACACTCGCTGACCTCCATGAGCGGATGACCTGGAGCCCATAACTAATCTTATTTACTCTCCTGACCAGCCGAACTTCATTTACCTTGACTGGATAAAGAGCCCTGCGTTGCTAAGCTTCCCTTCCTTCGTAGCATTCTAGTTAATCTATAGTGAAAGGGAATGATAGGCTTTCCCAATCAAAATCCAGAAGCATCCTGGGGCATTGGAAACTTCGTGCCATTTGTCTTCCTTTCTTGAAAGCATTTTTTCTGCTTCACTCCCTTGCCCTTTTTTGGGGGGTGTGAGACCTACCCACAGTCCCTCTCTTCTAACACAGTTATTTTTATTTTCAAAGTTAATTTCCAGTCATTGGCTGTAGGAATATATAGGTTAATTTAGGTGTTGTTGGATACATGTAATTTTGGAACTTTGCTTTTTAATTTAATACCAAAGTTTTTCCCATGTTGCTTCATAATTTATTAATTATGCATTTAATGCCCGAGTGATAAACCATTGTTTATATACTATATTTTATCTAACTATTCCCCATTGTTGAAATTAGATAACTTCTACTGGAAATATTATTACAAATAGGATTATTAAGTAAGAGTTATACACGTTTGTGTGGTTCTTGTCACACGTTACCAAATACATTTCCTGGGCTATTGATAGATGTGTACAGTTTCATCACCGTACCTTTGGGAGTTATCCTAGTTCTTCTACTTACAAAGTATATGACATTGGGCAAATTCTTCACCTCTCTGCCTCAGTTTTCCCATTAGAAGAAAGGGAATAATAGTGCTTACCTCATAGGTATTATGAGTATTATATTCTTTTATATATTTAAATGTGAGGGAATAGTGTCTGCCACATAGGAAGTACTCCATAAAGGGTAGCTATTATTGTTACCAAAACTTAACTTTTCACCCAATTTAGTATCACCTTCTATTTAAGCTGCAGTTTTTAGAGGAAATGTTGTAGTAGGCCATTGAATCTAAGTGGTCAATAGACTTTATAATCAGCACTTCTGTATTCAGTGAAAAGTGTAAATCATGTAGGAAATGAGCCATTAGGAAAAACTTCACAGTAATGAGTGTTCTGTCTCTAAGATAGAGGCTTTTGGAAGTTTCATCTCTTAATTTATAATAATAAAAAAGCTCTTTTTCCAGAACCATCTAAATGGGCCTTAAGGCCTTCATCAAAGTCTAATAGGGTTTAGCCTGGATCTTGTGCCTGCTTCTGAGCTAGAGGAGATGAAAGCACCTGATGACAGTCCCACTAAGACTGTACCCTGTAGGGGAAAGAAATTTCCCAAAAGAAAAATGGTGTCCTATTACTACAAGAAGGGGAAATGGAGGTGGGACAGCTAAAAATAACAGGTACGCTGAGCTTCTTAAAGCCATTTACTCAGCACTAATGATTGGGGAAACAACTAAATGATCATAGACATTGAAGTATTTGGGTCATCCAGTTGCCATTGCCTATGACATTTGCTCTAGAGAGAAATATTACTTATTTTTGTTAGTGTGACACAGAACTCACATAATTAGTTAAGCATTTTGTAGGAGCAATGTCTCTTGTTTGGCTGCAGATATCAGAGACCTGAAAAACAGTTGCTTTAACAGCATAGGGATTTATTTTCCTTCATTTGAAAGAAGTTCACAAAGAATAGGGTTTTTCTGGTGGCTACACAACGTCACCATTGCTCCTGGCTCCTTTGGTCTTTATGCTCTGCCATTTTTTAGACTTGGCTTCTGGTTTCAGATTTCCCTCACAGTCACAAAAGAACTGCTGCAGCCCCTAATGGCTAGTCCACATTAAAGTTAGAAAGAAGGAAGAAAGGGAGAGAAGGGTAAAATGTGCCTGGCAGTTGAGCCAACCCCACTCCCTTTTTAAGGAACTTCCCTAGAATCCCTGCCTTGCAGTCTCCACCTAGACTCCATTACCCAAAACTTAATCACTCAGAACAGTGGATAAGGGAAAATGAAGAGATGTTTTTCAGCTTAGTACATTGCTGCTCCAGCAAAATCTGTATAAGGAAGCATGGATAATAGAAAGGCAACCTACAGTTTCTGGTATTTAGATTGTTTTTCTTGAGATATTATTATTAACAGAATTATTAAGTAAGAGATATACACGTTTGTGTGGTCTGAAGTCGACAGTCTTAAGCTCTGAACTCTTCTAGCAGCCCCTGATGTCGGCCAGTATTATAGACAAGAAGCTAGGAGAGCAATAATGAAAGCGTTTTTTTAGGGTAGAGAAAAAAGTAGATCGAATGATGAAAACTTTAGGTCATTAAATAAAGTTCCAACATTTTCTTCTTGCCCAAAACATTCACAACCAACTCTGTGGAGTAGGAATTGAAGGAAAATGTGCTGTGCCATTTTTCTTTAGCCTTTTTGCAATGCAACAGGACAATCAATACAAATCTTTGCAGTAATCATATATTGATTTTCCTAGAATATAACTCCATTTAAAGCACTTTTATCCCCAAGAGTGGAAACATTGGAGGCTATCAAAGGAGGAAGTAGGTTTCCTTGACCCCATCTGCAGTGCACAATTGATTAACAGGTTAGTTATGAGAGTGCAGGAGAGAGACAGAGAGAGAAGAGAGAAGTCACCGAAAGGTTAATACCAGCTAAAGAGAAACGTGATTAGAGGACATTAGGCTTTTTGTAAAATCATAAGGTCAGGATAAGATAATGATACCATCTAAAATTCCATGGGATTCTGAGCCTCCTCTGTGCCAGCCCCCCAAACCCCAGCAACAGCTATGGCTGAATTTTGGGGAGTAGAGTGATAAGTTTAGGTTCAGGGCTCACAAACTGGCTGGTAAGGGAACGAGTGACACTGATTTGGTTTTTCCCTAGTCATGGCTGTGTACTGAACTAAAACTTCAACATGTGTCATATTGAATGTTTCTTTGCTAAAAGAAAAAAGAGCATTAGAAACCTTTGTTTTTATGCCTTTTCTTAAGAAACGAAAGCACTTCCTTTCCTTTACCTTTCCTCCTCTTCATCACTTTACTCCCTGAAGATTAAAAAACAAAAACCACCTTCTGAAAATTCCCCAAGTTTAAGTCTGCTGAAATTTCTATGCACAGATGTCTTCATCCAAGAGACAGGAAGAGTAATTGGATGGTAATGTTGAAAAAGCACACAAGTTCTGCTCTGCCTCTGGCCCGAGTAACTGGGATGTCGCCAGAACCAAGGATACCTCCTGAAGCAATCCCAAGTTAACGTCTCTTACATATTCCTTGCTGAAAAGGCAGAGGGTGCCCCGGTGTTCTCTTGTTTACAGTGTATTGTTCTCACTGTATTTCTCTACCTAAGTCCCTCTTGTTTTTTGTATCAAGACTGAGTTCTCACAAAAAGACTCTTTATTAAGTTAAATGGTGCAAGTAGCATCGTTATCCTTCTCAGTGTGCAATACTTGATACTATTTATTTTACTAGCAACTTACAGAGTTTGTGTTTTTTGTTTTGGGTTTTTTTGTTGTTTGTTTTTGGCTTCAGGCAAAGCAACTAGTACACATTGTTAGATAAAGTATCTTATCTGTCAGCAGCACCCTTGTGAATTAATCATAATTCAATAGGCTTACTAATCAAGATTTGAGATGAATGTTTTGATAGAGCAATCAGATTTGTCTAATCTATCATTAGTTGACAGTTGCTGCAGGCAGAGTGCAAACTTGGCAATAGGAGACCTGCTTCTGATCCCTTTGGCTAGGCCCTCCAGTTGGGTTGCTTCACTGATTGTAGCAGTGGACCCAAGCTTACAGCTAATTAAGTTCTCTTTCTCACTCTCCCCAGTCCTTCCTCCTCCTCCCACCAATTTTCAGAATAGGTTGGGTGGAGTTCAGCTCTTATGAACCTACTCACGTGATGAACGGATTTGGGAACAAGGTGTTCCCTTTGTTGTTTTCACTTGATAACAAAGGGGTGCCAAGCCAAGTGACAAATCTTAAGGTAATTTGTGGTGTCACTGGCAAATAGTGGTCAGAGAAAAAGATAAATTGACTATATTGTTAAGCATTACTGATTACAACCCTTTTCATGTCACATGACACTAAAGTCTGTACCCCATTTTACCAAGTTGTACATGCTTGGGAGTAATTTATACCAACCATATCTTGCACATTTATTGTTTGATCAGATATGAAAGCATCTGATTTAGATTGATATTTTATGGCATGTGTTTAAAGTTCTAATGTAAAGTTCAGAAATAATAATAAATTTTGCTGTATATATCATGTGGTAGTCACTAATAAAGATGGGATCATATTATGGGGGGGTCTTTTGCCCATTTTTCTTCTCCTCTCTACATTGTTATTAGTATAAAAACAGTCCCTTATTATAGAAAGCTTGAAAAATTCTAGAAAAATCTAAAGAAAAAAATTAACTTTCTTGTAATTCCATTAACTGAGTTATCAATATTAATATTATATCCTCCTACTAACATTAAACAAATAACAACATTAACATTAAACACATAATACCTTAATAAGTAATTGTATGACAATGTTGTTTGTAAAATATGATTCTACCTGACATTGCTATTCTGGAATCTGTAGACAATCCAAAGGAATCCAGAAAAATCCTACTGTCCCTCAAGGTTTCACTGTCTACATGAAAACCATATGGGAAAACTCACTTAGGCTGTTAGTGTATCCCACATGTTGGAAGTGACAACTTTTCAGTTTCACAAGCATGTCATAGGCCTCACTAAATCAACGCTAGCAACACTTTGAGAGTTTGTAGCTTGGATGATTTAGACAAGGGATAGTTGAGAGTACCTAATTAGACTCCAGATGTAATTATGTAAGGCATTCCAGGCAGCAGTGTGCTGTGTATTAATTAACTTTCATGCTGAACATGCAGTAGCTCCCGAACAAAGAATAGCTTACAGAGGAAGAGAAGTCCTAGCTTTAGTTATTCACCTACTAAAGTTACCTTCCATGCTCACCATTTTTTTGGCTGAGACATGAAGCATAAAGGCAAACTTTTTTGCAAAATGCTTGTCCCTATAACTCTTTTCCATAATCTTAGCACATTCTATGGATTGATCTTTTATAAATAAAATGTGTATATTTATTTATTTTTATTTTTATTTTGAGCTGGAGTCTCACTCTGTTGCCCAGACTGGAGTGCAGTGGCCGCTCCCGGCCACCGCAGCCTCGACCTGCTGGGCTCCGGCAATCCTTCTGCCTCAGCCTTCCAAGTAGCTGGAATTACAGGCATGCACTACCACACCCGGCTGATTTTTTGATTTATTGTAGAGATGAGGTCTCGCTGTCCAGGCGGGTCTCGAACCCTCAGGCTCAGGCAATCCACTCACCTCAGCCTCCCAAAGGCACGGGATTATAGGCTGAGCCACCAAGCCCTGCTTATATTTATTTATGTATGTATCTGTTACTGAATTATAAAATCCAAATGATTTCAAGTTCTGAGTTTTTGCTCTCCATTAAACTTGTTAGGTATCTTGCTGTGGTAAAGGGGAGAATGACTTTTACTGAACCACAGGATTAACTAAAATCCCATCCACGATTGTGTGCCATAGACCACCTCAGTTGATCACATTTCTGTCGCTAGATAGCAACAGTGAAAAAGGCAGTGGGTCAAGAATATTCTTTATTCTAGTAAATTAGTCTGTAACTTCATTTGTGTTGGCCTCTGCTGTTCATTGCTACCCAAGTTTCTAGCTAATGCAATAAAGTAAACTTTATAAATTCATATAAATCAACTCAGCACTTGGATGAGAAAATATTTCAGGTAATCAATGAAGCACTATGTATGGATGGTGGCTGATTAATTTCCCAACCCTCTCCCAGGTCCTCAGTGAAACAAATCCCATATTGGAGTTTTCTATTCTTCCCAATCCTGTCACCTTAGGAACTCTGTCAGGCTTCATTTTTCTACTAATAAAGTCTAGATAATGACACACTGGACCTCCTTGTCTTATGAGAGATGAGTGATACTTTTAGATTTCTCATTCCACAATAGCATGAAATTAACATAAATTAAGAATTTACCAGAAATATTAACAAAGGATAGGGCTCAACAACTTTTTTATCTTCTAGTACCTCTTACCAGTATTAGAAAGAAATGCTTCAATTATACTACCTGGTACTAATAAACAGTCTTGATTTTTATTGTCTGTTGGAAGAAAGGAAAAATGCAAACCTTGGTTGTACAAAAAGCCTCATCCGGGAGCCCTTGGGACTATATGGGAAATGCCCCTAAGGATGAAGCCTACTGAGGATGAGGGACATTTGGACAATGTGAGTGCTCCCTTTACATGACTATCTAGTGAAAACTGGATACCTAGTGAAACAATCTTTCTTGTTTGTTTGTTTTCCCTCTGACATTCAGTGTGGTTTAACTACATCAGGTCTTCGTAGTCAAAACCAGATCAACCAATTTTAACCAAGCACTGATTCCTTGCAAAATTATGTTTGGTGCATCAGAAATCCAAAGAAGTCTAAGACATAGACTCTGTCCCCACAGAGTTTACCATCTGTTTGGGAAGATAAGACATACAAACATGAAAAGTAAAACTCTAATAAAGGATTTAAAGAATAGTTCAAGACAACACTAGGAAAGATATGTCACATGACAATGCATGATTGTCAAATGTATTTACAATTTTCTTTTAGGAGAAAAAATGTTCTTGAACTCTTCCAAAATTAGGGGCTCATAGAGACCATTATGAATCCCTAAAATATCAAGAAACTGAAGTATTATCCTATAAAAATGCCTTTTAATTTAAAAATTTCAGTGCAAAAGAGAAATCTGATCTATGTAACTGGTAAGACAATTATTTTAGATTATCACTGAAATGAAAGTATAACGTTTGAAAATTCTCATCAAACCAGTAGACCTCTGAGAAAATGCCAGTGGACCCCACAGAGCCAGGGTGAGTGTTTATTTCATTAGTGAGTTCCAAGTATGATGGGTTTGTTTCAAGCTACCTAGGTAAGATCTTAGGGAAAAGATAGATCCCGAGTTGGCTAAGATATAGAGAGATGGATGGAGAGGGGTCATTTCAGTGAGGTAGAATTCAGTATGAGGGTGGGCATAAGGTGGTATACACTAAATTCAGTGTATTAGGTTACCTGACTGACTGAAAATTTGGGACACTTAGACCAATATGTGGGAGGCATTAAAAGACTGCTGAGTTCTAGGAAGCCTTCAAAGGTTTCTAAGGCTGAGTGACATGATGCTGGTGATAATTATAGGAAGATTAGACTGGTGGCAGTGTGTATAGTGGATTCGGGTTGTTCTTGCTTGAGACAAAGGGGTATATCTATAGAAAAGCTGAATTGAGGTGATATGAGCGTGCTCTAGACAGAGCAGTGATAACAGGCGAGAAGTGTGAATTTCAAAGGACTTCCAAGGTGACAGAACTTTATAATCAATTGGTTTTGGAGATGAAGAGGAAAGTGTCAAGCATGATCCTCTGATTCCAACTCAGAAATAAATGGACATTTGGGGGAGGGAATTGAATATTCTAACACTAATTTGAGTGTGGGAAAAGGTTTTAAAGATACAGCCAAGTAAATTAGCTATTGGGAAGACCTCAAAGGCAAGGAAGGAAGCACAACCTTGATATTCTTGGTTGTGAAAATTCTGAATTTATTCCCCGAAGGGCCACTTGTATCTTTAAGTGAACTCAGTAACCTGAGATTATATTGGTACCAAAGTACAAATTCAGTAATTAAAAGAAAAATTTTTAAAAATATTTTGATAATTTTGATATTTTGTTGTGGGTTAGGATCTTGACTATCTTCTTGCATTGCATGTAGTTAAGGACTTGCTCATTTTCTTATCAGTTAACTGCTGGATGCTTTCTTTATTCCTGTTTAGGTTCAAAGGTTTTCATGTCTTGGTTTTCAGAAACTGACAAATTGCCATTCTGGACCAACTTTTTTTCAACTGCTTAAAGAGTTAAGCACCAGTGATTTTCTTCAGTGATGTCACTAACTTACTTAATACTTGCACAGTTGTGTCTAACAGAGAATGAAGTTAGACTGTGGGGTTGGGAGATCTCTGGAACAATACGTTCAAGTTTGAAATATAAGGAGAAATTGAGCAAAAACCAAAAAACCACTGTACCTTTTGATAAGTCCTGTGCTTAGATTGGGGAATTAGATCTGGCCAAAAGGCTGAGTATGGTGCATACGGTTGTCCAGCATAAAGTTGTCTTCATAAAGCTCAGACTTGTCCTATTCCAGGAAATAAGAGAAGTCCCACATTGGTCAGAATTGAGTCCTTGAGCCCCAAACAATGTGGCTTGCTTTTAAAGTCCTTCTTACCACACTTTTCCAAGTATCTAACTTAAGCTATGTTCGGTGTTGTATAACCTTGTCCATACTTGCTGTACCACTTCTGAGAGGTACAGGTAAGAGGTGTGCCTCAAGGGTCCACTGTCACCTCATGAGGCTGTAGCCATACTTGCTAAATTTAAAAGCCATTGAAAAAGCTGCAAATAAAAACTAAAGGTGGTTGTTTCCCCTAATACTGAATGGCATATGTGAAATCTTACATTCACCTTTTCTGGGGGGTTTTTTGTTTTGTTTTTTAAAGCAGGATTTATTAAAAGGACAGAAAAGCTCCCACAGTGGGAGGGGACCCAAAGGGGTTGCCACATTCACCTTTTTTAAATAGACTTTAAACGTTGACTTTCCTCTCTCTAGGAAGGCAAGTGTTTGTGTAACCAGGAAATAAAGCTACTCTCAACAGCACTTTTCTATTAAAAGGCCTACTTTCTTTTCCATTTTAAAACCAGAGGTTAAGAGCTTTATGATTCTAAAGTGAAAAGAATCCCCTGGCTACCCAAGGAAAAGGAAGAGTGATGGAATATTTTTGCAAGAAAAAATGTACGTTTGCCACCTTACTGTAGCATGTTGGCATGAGTATATTGGAATGAGGAAGCTTTTATTAGGAAATAATCATTTCCAGGTCTGTTTCAGTCATTATCTCAAAAGTTTCCCAAGTTTTGTGTGCTGTGTCCTGAAACCTGTTTAGTGGGGAATGAACTGAACTTTTGAAACTAATAGGATGGTGTGAACATAAGACCAGGTAACAGAGCTGCTCTCCTAGTAGTTTTAGGATCTTAAAAAGGATCATTAGCTGGGTACAGTGACTCATGCCTGTAATCCCAGCAGTTTTGGAGACCGAGGCAGGCAGATTGTTTGAGCCCAGGAGTTTGAGACCAGCCTGGGCAAGATAGCGAAACCTCATGTCTACAAAAAAGAAATTTAAAAATTAGCTGGGTGTGGTGGCGGTGCTTTAGTCCTAGCTACTCAGGATGCTGAGGTAGGAGGAACACCTGAGCCCAGGAGGTCAAGGTTGCTGTGAGCATGATCATTATGATCCTGCCACTGCCCTCCAGCCTGGGCAACACAGTGAGACCCTGACTCAAGAAAAATGGAGGGGGTCATTAATGCTTTCAAGCCACTAAACTATCTTTAAAGTCCTGGAACTACTCTTTCCTACAATGATCGTTCACATTTGTACATAAATTATCTTGAATGAATGTTTAATAAGAGGCTGGTGTCTATAGCTATGTATTAACACATTAGGTTACCAGTTCCCATTGACAGTATGTGCTTTAGGAAGTGAAGCACATTGAGTCACCAAAATATAATTGGGCAAATGAATCCTTTCCAAAAGAATAATATATGCCCACCACTCTAAATATAGTTTGGGATTATCCATTGTGATCACATTTTTTGTGTTACTGTAACTGTTAAGTTCAGAAAAATGTAGAGTTGATTTTAAATTTTTCCTTCTTGTTTGAAAGAATGCATACAGCTCTCAGAAGTGTGTATGATGTTCAGTAGGGAAGTACATTACTGATTGAACAGGATCTGATTTTGCATTTTTGTTATTTTTGCTATAAAACTTACTCTTTAGTCAAATCCTCATTTTTAGTTAAAGGCATTTCTTAATACAAACTTGCAAGTTAAGTAACCACCTCAGTAGTTTACAGGTATAAAAATTAAAGCATTAAGAAAACAGCAAAAATGTTGTCTCCACGATCACATAGCCATTCATTTCCAGAAACGACATGAGACCCCTAAGAGGCCTCTCTTCATTTTGGTGGAGTCATTGTGGCTCTGGCCCCTAGATCTGGTTTAGGGCAACATGAGAAGCATCTCCGCTAAATGCAGAGTTTTCATTTGCTGTCCTATGACTGTGTCTAAACATGACTTCACAAGGACCATTCAGACAGACACTGGCTAGGACAACTCCTCCTCTGGGAGAAGAGAGTCTTTAAGGTATTTTGAGGGGAGAAGGGTTAAGAGGTCTGATCCATAACTCTAAATCCCCATGCTTGTGGAGCTCATTGACATGGTAGGTTTTAAGGGCTCCTTTGGAGCCATTATGGTTTGTCATGCTGAAACCCACTGGGAGAACACTTAATTATAGATCATTGCCCCAGTGTGTTGCAAGGCCTTTTCAGAGTCTTGACAAAGCAGCTTCCTGCTACTTATGGGAAACCTTGGGAAAGTTTTGATGCAGACAAACCCAAGAATATTCTTCAGGTTTGTACTTTCAAATTAACTAACTGGAATTTCAAGAGGTTTTTATGTCTTTGCCTCACTGTCTTCCTCTCTAAATGAAACCCCGATTGTTCATAGACCCCCTACTGCTAGATATATGTTGAATACATTTCTTTCCCTTTCTAATTTATTTGTTTTTAAGGTCAGGATATTTTTTGTTAGTGGTGAAGATGGTGTCATGAGCAAACATGATTATCACATCCAGGGCCTGTAGGGCTTTAATTTATGAATGTAATGGAGATCACATCATTTCATATGGAACTGATTTCTTCCTTACCTCCTTCCCCTGAGGAGTGAAGGAAATATCTCTGGTAAATGGTTAAATACTTGCTAGATTAGACCTTCAGATACGTTGGTGGATTAAGGCAAAGCACAGAAAAAGCTCATGTTTTCAGCTATCTATCCTATTTTAAGGTTCCTATTGCCCCTCAGTATTCCGAACTTACCAGATTAGTCCTAATCTAATATTTAGTTCTTTAATGTTTTAAACATTTTGGCTGGACTCAGTTCCCAGCTTCCATGTTTCCTATCTCTTTTAACATCTCCACATGCATAAGAGGGCATTCATTAGGGCTGGACTGAGGAAAAATCACCAAAAGGCCAGTCCCCATGTCTTGGGTCTGGGAATCCAAGGCCCTAGCACTGAGATCAGAATGAATTGAGAGAATCTCCCTGGGTCCAAAAGATAGCTGAGGTCAAAACTAGAGATCTTGAGCTTCTTTCTGCTTAAAACTCCAAACTCAGTCAGAAATGAGTTTATTTCTAAAAATGCTAAAGTTCCTTCCCATGGTTTTCCATACTGTGAAACAGAAATTAAACTACAGGGTCAGAAATAGTTAACAAAGAGAGTCTTTGTGCTAAGCAAGAGTCCATGGATTCAGTTTTGGCTCAGCCAGTATATTTCTATGATATTTGACTTTTTATAAGCACATTGCCTCAGTTCCTATTCTGTAAATGGGGTAATAATACTACTTTATTTCTGTTTTCTAAAATTACCAAGAGGTATAGATGTGTAGTAATCCAGGGGACACTCAAAGAAGACTGTTAACTGTGAGTTCCTTTTGCTATGTGAAATAGACCAATAAAATAAGGGACATGATTGTTTTTTATAGAATTTTGTATGGATACAAGATATCTCATTGATTCTGATATCATGAATAATAGATTGGCAGGTTGTCCATCTTTTATTTCTATATCTCCCTACCTGTCTGCTTTCTCCCCTCTTTTTGCACACTAACTGCTGCTGTATCTCTGGTCCACGTGACTGAATAGGTGGCTACCATTAGGTTTTGAGTTTTCATGTCTGAGGTCCAGCAAACTGGGAGAGACAGAATCTCTTATTATCTCAATTCCAGATCTCCAGGGAAGGAATTCTGATTATTTCAAGCCTAGTGCTCACTTCTGGAACAACTAACTGTGGCTAAGGGGTCAGGCCACACTGAACAAGCATGGCTGCCAGGAACCCGCTATGAAACCTTGTACATGTTGGGGAGGTCAACTTCCCAAAAAGGAGAATGAGGGCTATACCCAGTGTATTTCCACTGGCCCACTCCTCTAAGGAGTAAGTCAAAGTATTCTGTATTCCTCGGAAGAAAATTGATTTAAGGAATGAACATAAAATTTTAGAGCAGGAAAGGAAGAAACGAAGGCAAATGAAAGTGATTAGTTTTCTAGAAGTCCTCAAGCTAGCAAATAGTATACAATGTGCATACTTTTAGTTAAGAGCATCTAATTTATTCTTTATTCAGTATTCTTTTGCCATCTCACTGTTATATGTATTTCAGATTTTTTTTCCTATTGCCTAATTTTTGAATTATAAGTAATTTGTATTTATAGTCCCTCATTTAATAGATGGTTTAAGTTGTATAGACTCTTCTACTTTAGAAAAACATAGATTATGTTTACGAAGACCACATGCAAACATGGAGAAATGTGTATGATGTACCATTAAGTGAAAAAAGCAAATGAGTGATTATATAGTCTTTATGTTCATAAATATGTCAAAATTGTGTGTGCATATGATATCAGCTAGGCTTGTTAGAATTGTGTATTATGTGTAACTACATTTTCCTTAACACTGTCATTAAATTATCTGTCTAATTTTAGAAAGCATATTTAATACAAATACGCCCTACTCTACTTCTCATCTTAGGGCCATCTGAACTTGTGTGCCTAGTGATCCTGCTTGTGGAGGTGATCTTTCTCCAGTGCAAGGTTTATATATTTTTGGCACAAATGGAACCTTTATTTCAGTAGTGAACACACTGAAAATGAAATCCACATAGCTGTAGCTACAGCTGCATTAAATTAGGGTGTAAGTAGAGACTTGGCCCCAGACGAGATGACCCACCAGAGGCAATCAGAGGATAAGATGTTTTCAAGCACAAACAAAATCCGACTTTAGAAGCTGAGAAGAACCTCACCACAGTAACTTGACCACTGTGGGCTTCACAACTGGTCATGAAAGCACAGAACATTTCAAATATTTGGAGACAAGACTTGGTTAAAGTCTGGAGAGAGGACTCTTGGCGATGTCTTTCTGCAGCTGTAGCAGCTGCGTCATGATTGTGCCCAAACTGGAAAGTGCCTTCCCCACTTCCCTTCCTGGAAGCCTCACTGCCTACTTCTGATGGCAAAACATGAGGAGAAAAATCTATATCGTGGATAGTAGCTGATTTCTAACCTGCCCTCAAATTGACAGTCCACATGTAAAGCAGGACAGAGACAACAAGAGCAGCCGGCAGCGTTTGTTGGGGCAGGAGGGCACACCGTGGATGGGAAGCACGGGTGACACTGCTCCTCTCTTGAAAAGGGAAAACAATTTTCAAGGGGGATGAGAATTGAAGAGAAGGGATCAGAACGAAGCTGGCATTGCATGTACCATAACTGTCAGGTGTCTTTAAACCATTAACTCCCAGCCACCAGGAACTGACTCTTTCTAGCTTTTTCTACAGCATCTAGCAGAGGACTGTGTGGTAGTAGCTTAATGAAGATAACATCTCATGAATTTTGATGAGGAGGGAATTGTGCTTCTACAAAAGTAGGAGTCTTGGCCAGGCACTGTGGTTCATGCCTGTAATCCCAGCATTTTGGGAGGCTGAGGCAGGAGGGTTTCTTGAGACCAGGAATTCAAAACCAGCCTGGACAACATAGGAAGACTTCCATCTCTACAAAAAAAATTTAAAAATTAGCTAGGCATGGTGGCACATGCCTGTTGTCCCAGCTATTTGAGACACTGAGGCAAGAGGATCACTTGAGCCCAGGAGTTCAAGGCTGCAGTGAACCATGATTGTACTACCACACTTTAGCCTGGGCAATAGAATGAGACACCTGACCTCTTTAAAAAAAAAAAAAAAAAAAAAAGTAGGGGTCTTTTTTTCAGAGTGGATGCAGAAGAGGGGGGAGTGGGGTCAGGAGAGGAAGAGAAGCTACTTTACTTTCTGGAAAGACACTATAGAGATCAAGAAAGAAATACAGAGATGGAGGTAGGATTTCCAGCTCTGCTGGAGTATCAAACATGTTAGTCCTACAGGGCCAATGTGGCCCATTCAGTCATTGACCAATTTATTCATTGATTTATGTTTTTCATTCAGTGAACTTTTGCTGAGAGCCTCCCACTGTGCTGAGTATACAGTGGAGAAATAGAAAGATATGGCACTGCCTTCATGAAGCTTACAGTTTAGGCCTGTCCTCCATCTTGTTCTAACTTATTACATACAGATATCTTGAGCACTTAGTATGTGTTAGGTACTATAAGGAGCTACAAAGATGAACCAGACACAGTCTTCAAGCAGGGGTCAGGGAGGATCTATTCTGGTCTAAACTCTGCAAAGGTTTTGGTCATTCCTCTAGTCACTTGTTAGGACTCTCGCTTCCTGTAGGATTTTTTTTTTTTTTTCTATATTGGATTCAAATTTCATGTTCTAACTTAAACTTCCTTTCTTCTGGCCCTGGCCAGTCCTCCACATGCATAAATCCTGTTGGTACCCGCTGTTCAAGGCTGGAGTGTTGTGAGCCAAGAATTCATACTTGGCCTTAATTGCACTGAGCTGCTCCTGTCCAAAGCTGGATTTAGCAGGGATTTGGTTGAAGCCCTGCAAACCTCCACTCAAATAAGAGTTCAAACCTAGTGACTGGTTGAGTGAACTGTTTTAATATTAACAGTGAAAAAATTGACTTTAAAATAATCCTTTTAGGGACACAAGATGCAGTGGTTTGGCCTTTTATTAATACTCTTTTATTTCCAGTAATAATGGTTTTAAGCCAACATCTCCCTAAATTTGATTAATTCCATTAGGATCACTCCCAAAAAGGTTTATCAGTGGCTTTGAAATCCAAATGGGATGAGGAAAAATCATTTATATGGCAAAATCTCAGTTACACTAACTAGATTAAAGACTTTCTGCTGAATTAAAGAAAAAATTGACCCAGATTATTTGAAACTAATTGTAGATATGTAGCTTTTAAGCACATAGGGAACTCTACCCTGAAGTTGTAGTTTTTTCAAGTTCTCTTGGAACTTAGATTTCAATGGGAGAGACCCATATTCAACAAATATATACAGAAGATCATTTCAGATTGTGAACTACAAAATGGAGACAGACAGGTAGGTAATTTAGGTAGAGAGGTCAGGGAGGCTTCTCTGAGAGGGGACATTCGAGCTGAGATCTGAAAGACAAGAAAGAGACAGCCATGTGAAAGCATGGTGTTAGTGTTCCAGGCAGAAGGAACAATTAAGTGCAAAGTCCCTGAGGTTGGAATGGCTTGTCGTGGAACAGGAAGAGAGTAGAGCAGTGTTCCCTGGGGGAGTGTCAGAAGACAAGGACAGTTAGAGAGGAAGGCAGGGCCATAGGAAGAAGTTGAGATTTTATTTGAAACACAGAAAGTACTTTAGAAAACTAAACACTGACTTTCCTAAACTGTCAACAAATGAAATATGTACCTAATGTATTTTATTTAGGACTGAAGAAGAAACTGCTGAGGTTTCTCCCCTTTTTATACCTTTACATTGAGTTACACAGGTATTAGTAAAATGAAATATTAGTTACAAAGGTGCTTTGAAAATGTTAAAGCTCTATTTTCTATAAATTTAAGAATATTGTTGTGAAAGGGCTTAAAACAACTAAGGGTCCTGTTCCTTTATTGCTAAACTTTAAACAAACTCTCCCTAGCAGACCCACCTAGTGATTCAGAGAAAAACATTGCTATGAAGGTTCAATTGCCATTTTCCTTGTCTCATGTAGGTCTGAGGGGGAAGACTCCCACCATTTAGACCCCAAGGCCCTGAGGAGAGAATTCCTGCTGGCTGCCCTGCTGCCATATGAGTCCATAGGGGCAAAGGTGAGGCCTTCCTGAGATTGTGATTCCCAGGGCATCTCCACTTCTGGGGCCACACTAGCTAAATGGAAATTATGAAAATTTCCAGGACAGGAAGCTAATAAATAAGAAGTGACAGGCATTGCGTATTCAGGGATTATTGTGCACATTGACTCTTCTACAAGATACATGATGAAGGTGGAGGGTGTCTAATAATCCCCCTGAAATGTGCTGTCTGATGTGCAGATGACACAAAGGGAAGTCTGCTCGAAGGGAAGAGTAAAGGAGAAGATTGATGTCCTATGGATGGCTGTTCCCATTGTCATGGATCTGTGGGATGTTTTCTAAGAACTTTGCTGTGACCTTTGGTTTCTGCATGTAGAACCTGGCTCTGATCTCTGGAAAAGAGAAAGGACTATGTTCCAGGTTGTTCGATGATACCAGGAATAAAAGAGCTAAGATCTGAGTTGCTCGACTGGTATGGGTACAGGTTGGCGATTACCATTCAAGTTGGCTGCTGTCTGGGTAGGGCTCCCTCCGTGGAGGGCCCTGGCAGGAATGCTCTAATCATGTGCTTAATGAAGGTGAAAGTCATTTTGATATCTTTTTACTAAATTGCTCTATCAGCGCTGCCCAAACCATATGTGCTGCACAGATTAATTGAGCAAAAAAAAAGTGACTTGCATACAGTTGGCACTTCTATTCTTATTAGGATCAGAAGGAACAATTGGATGAAGATCACTTCAGGAAAAAGAAAAAAGCATATGTTACTTATTGTTTTGGGCGAATGTTTTTCTAAGAAAAGGGGATGCCGCGTCATTAATAACTCCGGCATGCCTTACCGATTCTGGTCGGCCTGCCAGATTAAACATGAGCCCTCTCTCATTATCCCAGCAGCCGTAGAGCACTGGCTTTCCCTCCAGCCTAATATGTATTCCATGCACAGTCAAGCCTCTGAGTTGACATCTTCTTCTAAAATTGTTTGGCTGTAATAAATATAAAACTTTCACCACTGATGTAAAGCATTGCTGGTTGGCATCATTTTCTACCCCCTTTTAATTATTCCTGACACTGTGGAGAAACATCTAATATAAATCTGTAATGTGCACTGATGACAAACTACACGGTTGAAGGACCATGTAATTTCTCCACAATTAATTAAAGTGCATGGAGATTTTTTTTTTTCCTCTTTCATTCTTTCTTTCCCCCCCCCCAGCAGCCAGATGCCACTGACTGGCTCAAATAACACTGCTGTCAACTGTAAAAAATTAAGATCCAAACCGTAAGAAAGGTACTTAGATAAAGAAACCAGATGCCAGGTTATTTGTGATACCACCGCATACATCTTGATGGAAGCCACCATTGTTCAACATCTGTAGTTCCACAGCCTTAATTACGCACTTAACTCAGCAAGTCTGTCAGCACTTTATTTCCACAGGTATTGTCACTTTTGTAAATCTCTCCTTAAAAATTGAATGGTGCCAATCAGCAAAGGGAAGAGCGACAGAGACACTAGAAAGGCCTTGTGCAAAAAAGAGGCGGCAGCCTGTTTACGCCAGTAGCACTTGTGGGTGTTTATGGGCATGTGTGTGTGGTCACCCAGAAAGGGAAAAATGCTCTGCTACCATTCCAGGCTGATCTACCACCTGGAATTGATCAAAAGCAAATTAATTTTCATTTTCAATTAGGAATACAATTAAGTTCAAAGTGGTGGTGGGGGGGATTGTAATGTGTATGTATAATTCCTGTGGTGGGAGAACTTGAGGAAATACCAGATGAAATGAAATGCTTGTCATTGTATCTTTGCATTTGATTCATTCAAGTGTTAAGATGGTGGCTGGGGCCGCTGCTACTGCAGTTTACGTTCCCCAGAGCTGCGCCTCCTACCGTCAGACAGAGTTGAGGAAAAGGGACAAGGATGGGGGCAAGTCAGGAGGTGGAAATGCTAAGATGCCTATTCCTGGGGCCTGCCCTGTTGTTCTGAGGGCTTTTCCCAGGATTCAACAGTGGATCAGAGATGTGAGTGTTTTAATGAAGAGCCTGAATTAAGAAGCTGGAATTTGGCTCTGCCTTCTGCTGGCTCTCAGTGTCAAAGCATTACCTGGCAAATGGATCCAAGTCTGGCCATCATGAGAGATATTGAGTGATTGTGTGAAAACAATCTGGCTGTTGAATGCCTCATGTCACAGGATCCCGGCTCTTTTCACTTGACTTTTCTCTACATTCAACTGCTGCCTTTTGTTGGAGTAACCGAGTGGGGGCCTGTGGGGCAGACAGGATTCCTCCTGGCTGCCTGGGGAACAGTTGGCCCAGTGTGTTCATCATCAAGGGTGGTAATTTGGGGAGGTTTGACCCTCATTTTAAGGAAAGTCAATTATTTGTCAATTATGAGTCCTAGAAATCCAGATATGAAACTCAGATGTTAAATGCCCATCTCTCTGGTTTGGGGATAGATAACAGTGTATCTGTGACTATGAAGCAGAAATTTCTCGTCCACATCTACCCTCTCGGGGTTTCCCAGAGCAGCCGCTCTGAGCCAACCATAGCTTGATGCCATACTGATGAGAATCTCTTGACTGTCCATCTCAGACTCCAGCTTCTTTGAAAAAGCAGAGTGAGTGATAAATATTTCGCCATATGAATAACAATGAAGTAGCTTCGGATAATAGCTTACATCTTTCTAAAGTCCTCTGAATGATGATTTAAGAGGAAAGGAAGGTTCTGGGTCATGGAAACAGCTGCTTTGGGTGAAAGATTATCCAAAGCAGTGTGGTGATCACAGATCCTGAGTGCTCCAGTTCATATTTTACCTCGTACCACCCCCACTTTCCTTGTCCCAATTCTAGGGTTTACATTTCCTCCCTGCATGGTATTTGTGCTTTAAAAGAAGATTTTATTACTTCTGCTACAGTGGAATTTCTCTTTTTACTAGACAGTTGGCATGACCGCAGCCTGAAACCGCAATGGAGTTGTTAACGCACTGGGATCAGTTTTTCCCCCTTTAAAGCTATTCTTTTCTCTTTTTTATTTTTTTAAAGGGGAAAAAAAGGTCCAACAAATCAGCAGAACTATTAACTTTCTGATTTATTTGCTAGAGAGAGCAAAAAAAGTCAATGTGAAGTGACAGAAACACCAGAACAGACAGTATGAAAACATTCTATGTGAAAGTTTCCAACTGAAATCACACCACAAGCAGTTGGTTATCTGGAGATAGACATCTTCAATTTCCTGATTGCATAATAGAAATGGGATTTCTTTTTCCTCTGCAAAAAGTATTATCCATAATGTTGACATAAATTTTTCTGTGCTTTGGGTTCGAAAGAGTACCCCTCTCAAAAAC
The DNA here is from genome assembly GCA_027257055.1 of Cephalopachus bancanus. Taxonomy (NCBI): domain Eukaryota; kingdom Metazoa; phylum Chordata; class Mammalia; order Primates; family Tarsiidae; genus Cephalopachus; species Cephalopachus bancanus. The sequence goes on from JAPVLO010000415.1 coordinate 882,556, forward strand.
GGGCGAGTATCTTCTCAATTGCTAGTGACTTCCACCATTTCTTCTCCTTCAAGGGAGAAGGTGAATGTTTCTAACATGATGAAGACAAGAAGAAGAAATCTTCAAGGGCCTGGGAGATTAACTCTGCCCAGCTGGCCACTAACGTGACATTTAATAAGTAAACTGATCCTCCACTATAGGACGAATGAGCCCTGAGAAAAATTAATCGGTGTATGGGTTAGCAACCTAATAGCTGCTTAGCTGGTACACATGTTGTCCCTTTGCAAATATCTCTGGGTTTGACGTGCCTAAGCATTTGAGACCGTGGTTCGGAGAAGTTCAAGATAGTTGTCCTGGCTAGGCCTGGTCCAGGCTTTGCAGTTGATCGGCCTTCCCCACAAACTGTCATAGATGATGTGTGGTCTGCAAATTTACATGTCCTCCCAATACAGTTGGTGACAACGCTTTATTTCTTCCTCACCCCCAAGTTTCTGATGACCCATTTCTGAGACAGAAAATTCTTGGTATTGGCCTATCACTTACATCACTTTTGCATTTTTAAATGCCCCTGATCTCAAAAGCAGTCCTCATTTAAAAATCACCCTGTATATCAATACTTCATTTTATTTAACACAGTGTTTTAAACTTATATTTAAAAGGCAACTTCTTTTGTCTCATGTGCCCTTGGCTGGAAAACAAAGGAAGTCTCTTTTAAGAGGTGTTTTACATTTTATGACTACTGAGAGAGAACATAGTTCTTTAATAGGTATATATGTAAGAGAGTTCCACATTATAGGTTTTCAGAAATTAGACATTCTGGAGCAAGGTTGCTTGATAACATCTCTGAAGGGCAAAGGAGCAAATGTAAACCTCGTGGTTTGGATGCCAAACAGAACACTCACTAATCCTGTGGGCAATGGGAGCTTTTCTGAGATCATATTATTCTCACCGATAATAACATCCTGGTTTGACTACGGGTGAGGGTGTGCAAGACAGATCATTCTTGTCTTATACTTCATGGTTATGGGCATGTAATATGTTCTTCATTGAGTCAGGCAATTGACAGAGACGCCAGTGCATTTAAGACTTGAGTCTACTGGAAATGAGACTTACATTCTTGCCAGAAATGGATGCTTTTCTGTGTCCACCACTGTCACACATCTTGATTTTTTTTTTTTAATCCTGACTCTTAAAACAATAATATCAAACAACTCCAGGGGAAAAAGTTAAATATTTCCATATGAAGAGCTGATTAAATTTGTATGGTTTTCTTTTCAGTAAAAATTGATATGTGATGAAATGCAGTGCAGCTGGATGGCTAGTTTGGGCTGATATTCTTACATCCTCTGATCTCACTACTGAGCTCTAAAGGGCCATGCCTAGTGATCTGCCATGCTGGGGCCCAGGTCCTGCAATGCCTATTCCCAGGCACTAAACAGCAAGTCAGTGACCACCTGGTTTAGGTCTTTCCTCTTAAGTCACGTTGTTCTTCTGTGTCCATTTCTCTTTTAGGGCACGCTGAGTCCATGTGGAGCATTATGGTTGACAGTAGGCATAAGATGCTCATCAAAAATATGGATAATAAGAGGAAAGGGCCACTGATTATTGGTGTGGTTATATGGACTTGACTTTCGATTTTCCCAGTATTTGGAGCAAGTGGGCTGCTTCTGCTGGTACCATCAGAAGCCAAAGGTAACAATGGTATATTTTTGTTTAGCAAACTTTACAGAGATAAAACCATCCTGCCACTTCTATGCTTAAAAACCATGTCCATCTTTCCTTTCTGCAAAGAGAAAGTTGCCAGAAGTTCAGAGGTCCCTCCAGCTAAGGCCCTTGCTCCTCATATATCCTTGGGGCTCCGCTTAACTCTAAGATGGGCTAGCACTTGTTTTCAACTTTTGTTCTGATCTTTGTCTCCATCCTCCATTTCTCTCTCAAAAGTCCCATTTCTCTGACATGCCTAACCGTGACCAGTTTTTCCCTCCTCCTTGCGTTTCCAACGTTCATCTCCTGCCAGGTCTTGGCCCAAAGTTAACTTGATTCTGTGGCCTCACTTACCAAAAGCCAAAATGCCCGAAACTACCCCCAGTAGTGATGACTCCTTTCCTGAGGAAGATCAAGCACTCGATAAATTGCTATGTGTCGTTCACTCCACGGGTCCTCACGTATGTCCCTTAGTCAGGAATGAAGCCCCACTCAGGGACTTAAGTTTTGTGACAGAGTAAAAGCCACATTTGAGTCTCAACATTGTTAGGCTCCAGGGAAGCCATTTGTGCAACTGAGCTGTTACAGATCTGTATTTGTCAAGCCAAGTGTTTACCGTGGGTTCCCTTACATCCTTCCCCTGCCCCACCACCCACACCTAGGAGAACAAGTCTACAAACAAAGCGTTTGCTCTCTGAGGATGTCTTCCTAATTAAAATTTTACATATACCAAATAAACAAGGGCACTTTTGAAATGTAAATTTGTCATTTTTCCTGGGCAACTTAAACCTGCTCCCCCTACCTGGAGACTGGTTTCTCCTTCGGCACAAAGCAGTGCGCTCCTAGTTCATCTTTCGTCTCGTGCAGCTCGGATTCCCTATATGCTTAGATTCTGGTGTGGATTTTTTTTCCTTGAACACTTTCTGCAGTTTAGTTATTTGTTGTAATTATCAAGTTCATTTTTCTCTAATAGATGTGATTAAGTATATTTAGCACTGTGTAATGAGTTTTCTGCCTGGTTGCATCTTAGCTAATAAGGAATTCCTTAGCGGCATCTCTGACAGCTGCTGCAAATCCCAGGTCCACGCTGCCACAAGAGACCCCTTCCATGAACCGCTAGCATTAGAGAAATTAACTCCATTACACTAACCATAAAATTGAGGCTGAAATTTGATTACTAATAGATCCTCAATTCAACTAGAAACTGTAGAAACAGGGTGGTACCAGTGGGGAGGAATGTGAATGCGTGTGAAATGCCAGTATCCACATTTTCATTGGTGCATGTGTTTGGATATTTCCAACCATACCTCCAATTTCTCTCCTGGTCAGGAAAGAAAGAGCAGTGCCAAGCTGATGGACTCAAAACTGTGATTCCGTGTGTACGAGGCTAGAAATTTTTGTTACTGCCATGACAGTAGTACCTTGTTTTCAGTACTTCCATCTTCATGGAGCTCAGAAACCCCTGGGTGTGGTTTTGGCCATTGAAACTACTTGCCATTGTCACAGGCAGTCCAGATTTGTAAAGCTAAAGTGCTGATGACAATTAGTCATTGGTGACTGGCGCTATGATGTATAGTTGCTTAGCAACGATCCCTGAATTAAGTCTCTGGAAGGGACACACCAGAAGAGACAAGACAGGAAGATGAAATAGGTACCATTTTAATGCATAGGTGAGTCAGTAATGAAAAAGGAATAAAAGATATTTGTAATCATAGAAAAAGCTGAGTGAAAATTGGGGCTAAAGGAAGGAAAAGGCAGAGCTTAGTTCCTCTTGCTAAATGAAATGAGAGTCAGTTGGCAGAGGAACAACCCCAGTGATATAAGAGCTCAGTCTCTTTCTTGGACACTGTACTATGATTCTAATGCAAGCAAAACTCAGGGAGTATTATCGACCCAAAATGCAGTGTGGAAATTCATGGAAGGAGAGATGGAGAATCAAGTTGTGCTGCCATGAAATCTTTAAAACAAACTTAATTAGGCTTCAGTTAGTTCATATCAGTGAACTAGGATAACTGGCCACAGGGCCTGGTTCTGATTCTACTAGCAATACCCAGTGGCATTGGTGCACTAGTATACTGATGTTTGGTCTTGCTCTGTTTGAAGTAGGGAAGTAGAGGCCAAGAGCAAGCATATTCATTTCATTAGACTCAGCTGAGTTTCGAGATTCTCAGCAGACTAAGATATCACCCTGAACTTACATGATTTAGTGAGCTGGTTTAGCCTCTGGAAGGCCAGATGAGCAGAAGAAAGTGGAAAAGCAGTAAAAGACCTTGATCCAGATACTGAGCCTTGTTAAGAGACTGTCTTATCTATAGCAACGAGCGATGTTAGAGGTCTGCAAAGGTCCAGGGGCTCATTACTGTTAGTGAGGGCTGTTTTGCAATTAGTGTTGAAACACCAAGATAAAGAAAGGATATATAGGAATTAAAAACAGATAATGTAAACACTAACAAAGAGTCTTAATCCCCCTGACTGAGTGTTTTGCATGTTTACTTCTGATCAGAATTCTTAATAATATTGAGTGTGTTGCAATTCAATGAAGATTTCCTTGGAAGAACAAGTCGATTCTTGGATTAAAAAATGAAACAAAACAAAACAGAAACAGAAAAACGTACACTCATGTCTTTTTATTACTTTAAAAATAAAAGTTAAACAAATTAAATTACACAGAAAGGTTTTGGTTTGGTTAGGTTTGGTTCAGATTACTTACCACAGTGCAGTCCTCCATTGTCTAGTGATTAGAAGGGTATCTTTAGAACTTAGAAAGCAGATGTTCTATCTCTACCTATGACTTCTTTTCTGTCTGAAGAATGAAGGTGTTTTGATATAAAGTTATTATTGTCTAATTGAGAAAGTTTTTGCCCCCCCGGTTGAAGTTCCTCACTGGAGAGAGAAAGCTGATAATCATCTCTGATTCTTGCCTGGTACTTATAAAAGGCTCACCCTCACTTACAATAGAGCACTGTATTTTCAGAACAATGCATAATTATTTGGGAAGAAGCCAAAATGATGGCTAATGCATAACAACAGTATGCATAATAGCACAGTCTGTCTAATGGCCCGTGGTTCCAGTTTTAGTATCTTTAGCTAAGGGTGCTCTGTGCTCCTACAGTCCCACCTCCATCACTTTCCCCTAGGTAAGTAACACTCGTACTCTAGTTGCTTAACATCCAGCTTCCTATGATTGTATATTCTGGGAGGACAGGGACCATATACCTTGCTTTCCACTGACCACTGCATTCCTAACACCCATCACAGGGTCTGTTACACAGAGGGCACCCAATAAATGTTGGTTGAATTGAATTGCTAGAATCTCACACTGGTAGCTGGCCTCCAACACGGTGCCCGATCCCCGCTTCTGGTGTTTACAGCCTTGTGTAGTTCCCTTCCTTTCAGTGAGAGCTAGACTTGGTGACTTCTGATGAACTGAATGGGGGACGGAGAAAGCTGGGTAGTAGAATGTAGTGTGGCCTCTGATGATCTCTTTCTATCTGGACCGCTGACTCTGGAGGAAACCAATCACCCACCATGTTGCAAGCAACCCTGTGGAGAAGCCCTCATGGTGAAGAACTAGGGCTTCCCCTCAACAGCCATGGCAGTGAGTTTGAAAGAGTGTCTTTTAGCCCCAGTCAAGATGACTACAGCCACAGCAGGTACAGTGACCTCCTCACAAGAGGCCCTGAACCAGCATCACCCAGCTCCAAAATTCCTGACCCACAGAATCTGTGAAATATGTTCTTTTAAGCTGTTAATTTGGGGAATATTTTGTTGCACAGCATTAGATCATGAATACACTGGCCAGTAAGTATTTGTTGAGCATCACCTCTGCCAGGGACTGTGCTAGATGTTAGGAACAACAAGACAAATAAAGCAAGGTCCCTGCCTACAGGGAACTTACAGTCTGGGAGACTGGAGACTGAGTTGGGCAGGTAAGCAGAGAATGCTAAGGTTCACTTAGGTGCAGTGGGCATGCCCAGGAGGAAGCTGGAATGGGAGGAGCCATAAAACTGACAAAGCAGTTTCTTAAATACACACCCCCCCAACACACACAAATACATCACAGATAACATTTTCTTCCTAACCATGCCTTAGCTTATTGTAGCTTTAGACAGTTCCAGCAAACCTTATTGAGCACTGTTCCTTAATGCATTGACTCCTTATGGAGCTGGTTGACCACTACAGAAGAGACAGCACTATTATATGTATTTGCCCTTGGTTACAAGCATCCCTTACCAAACAGAACTCAGTTGAGTAACTTTTGCCCGTCTCCATTTTCTTTCCACCTTCTTGGTCTATCTGTCATTAACACCCTACTATTACCTAGATGTCTCTTGATTAGAAGCAAGTGGTTTATTTTTAAAATGACAAAGTAAGATTATCTTAATACTTGATAATATATAAATGCAAGTTTCCCTGTGGCTTGAGGCTGAGCATAGTAGGTAGATATGAGTCATGCCCTGGGCCCAGCTACATCAGCCCACAGAATACTTATAAGGGATGCTAAGAAGATAAAGACATCAACCAATAAAGCTTTGATGCATCGATGGTCCATAATAAATCACCATGGTAAGAACACATGTCCATAGGGACCCTGCTTTCATGGACCTTTAATAGCTGGGTCTTTAGTAGACCATTCCCAGGACTGCCTCCTCTGGCTACATGGAGCATGTGCGGTCCATGGATGGCATTGTGTGTCTGATGTAGGGCCTGAGGGTGGGTGACAGAGGTTTTGGAGGGCAGACTTTACTCTGCAATAAAGAAGCAGCAGCCCTGCTGGGATTGAGCCCTCCATTCTCTGGGAATGGAGCTCAGGAAGAAGGAATGGGACTAGGCCCCAAATAACCCCAATAATACCATGGAGATGCACCCAGGTTTAGAGATGACTTCAAGGAGGTGGAGAGCCAACACATTTTTTCTCCATTTGCCACAGGCTACAATGGGAAAGCAATAAAATGCTGACACCATCCTCCTGCAGGGATAACTGACTTAGGTGAGGGAAAGGAGACAATCTAGGAGAGACACCAGAGATCATTTGGCTTTTCCCCCATCTCCTGTGCGTGATTGGGAGCTTGATGGAACAATTGGTTGTGTTTCGGGCTTATATTTGCTAATTTTGCCCTTCCCCTTAAAAAACAGTCTTCCTTTGTATGCTGCTGCTGTGTCTATTTTTGTCATGGTGGTGGTTGTTTTAAATAGGAGAACTTGTGAAATGAGACTGCATAAAAGATGGACTTGTTTTATATGTGGGATATTGCCTGTCCTTCAGATCTATGTGTCTCGCTTGTGGAATGAACCAAAGTAGGAGAGATAAACTAATATTTTGTATAAGCTCAGCCAGACAATACAGATGATAAAGATGTTTCATCTTCTTATGCATGCAGAAAATATGAAAAATCGTAGTTTACACATATTTGCTCAATTCAAGTGTAAAATTGGGCCCCTCGATTGCCCTGGGCCACAGTGGCTGTGTTAAGGAAGCTCGATTTACCTTGCAGCCGAGTGAAAAATGATCAGAATATTAGACTCATCTAGCCCACATTAAGGAGCCATTGCATTTCCCGACAATTTTATGCTATCTCAATATGAAAACAGAGCAATTTCAACTCATATCAGGTTATGATCGGCAATTACAGTTGCATAATTCACCTAGTCGTCTCTTTGCAGGGCCTTTATTTTCCCTCTTGGTGACATTCCTGAGAAAGTGCCTGATAAAAATGTCATATATCATCCCAGCTTTAGAACTCGTGAGGGGGTAATCTGCTATGCCTTGCTGAGCCCATATTCATCACTGGATTTTTGACTTGGAGGGGTCATGGCACTCATAATTTCCTGTTTGATATTGTCCTCACCAGCTCTGACAAGGGGCTGTAAAAGCTCGGTTGTAGGCAGTGGTTGAGCGCGGCTCCAGTGGGGCTCGTCACCAGCAATAACAGTGCATTACTGTGGCGCGTGCTGTAGTTGGCCATTTCGAAGATAATTAGATTTGATGTCAACATTTCTTTATCACCTGCATCCTTTTGTGCATCTGTGTGTCAAGTTGTTATTTCCGGATTTATTAGCACCCTCAGAGCTACTCTCTATCTGTCAGCCTGTGTGCTGTTTGTGTTGACAGTTGTAAAGTTAATTACTAGTACTAATGAGCATCGGGCTTTTGGTGGACATGGCGTTTTGGACATTTAAAACTATAATTAGTTTTTTTTTCTGTGTATAGTGCTTCATACAAAATAAAAAGTGTTTAAAAAAATACCTTCCTTCCATTCCATTTTGACATTTTGTGTGCAGTCAACTTATCTTTTATTCAAAGGCTCTAAAAACTCAGTTCTGTTTCTTTTTAAAACAGACTTCCTTTTCATTGTAACTCCATGAATAATTTCTTTTGTTCCATAGTTCTCTTCCAACTTGATAATGTGACCATTTCATATGCCTTGGAGAATTAAGGGTAGTGATGGCAGAGTGATCAAAAGGTGTGCTGGGTAAATGTCGGTCTCTGCCCAATCAGTAGACTACAAATTTTCCACTTTTAACTCTCCTCTTTTCAAATCTTACTCTGGGTACAACTTTAAGACGCAGCGAATGAAGAAGACTGGACAAAATTTAAAGTGTAATAAATAGTTCTGTGCGTGGCCTGTCCCAAAATAATAGTGATGACTTATATTTATGTAGTGTTAACTCTGCGCCAAGAATTATGGTAAGCCCTTTATAAGATCATCTCATTTAATTCTTACAGCAAACCAGAGGTCAGTACTATTATCTCCATTTTACAGGTGGAGAAACTAAGGTCTAGAAAGGTTAAGGAGCTTACCCAGGGTCTAACAACTAGGAAGTTGTATTGGGATTTGAATCCAATCAATGTAGCTCAGAGCCTGTACTCTTAACCACTCTTCTATAGACACAAAGTATGCTTTCAAGGAAAATTAGCAGACTCTTGGGGCAGGTATTCTAGAAGAACAAAAAGCCATCACTTACCAAATCAGATCGGCTCATTTGTATTTCACTCCCAGTCATAGAGGTTTCAGTGTAATGGCAATTATCTGTGGCATGTACTTTATGGAGGTATTTTGTTTGGTCTATTGCGGCAGCAAAGCACCACTCCCTTGCTGCTATTCATATTTACTTTCTATTCATCATTATCTGCCATTTTGCTAAATAACTATCCTTCCCAGACATAAATCATCTATAAAAATACTCTGGCTCAGAGAAAATTTCGCCCTGGCACTGCAGTGATGAGATAACCATTTCCATCTCTTGTTGAAGCATTGAGATTTATTGGCTTTCGATGGGCAACAGACCAGGCATCACTCTCTGCTAAACAGACTCCCACTTGCATTTATTCTTATTGCATTTAGTGATTCCAAATGGAGCTCTTGGAATCCCTCGAGAGTCCATTCCCAGCCTGGGTGGGGTGTTATTACTTTATATTAGATAAGGGAAGGACACACAAAGAAACATGTGGTGATTCGGATGATTTTTTATTTCCGTTTAGCAGTGATGACAGAATGTCATAGTGAAATGACTTCAAAAGTCATTTTTCCCCACTGCCCTGGTTCTGCAGCCTTGTCCCTTGAGGGCTCTTCCATTGTACAGTGTTATTAATTCTGCTAACTTTCAGACTTCATTGCTGACAACAGGCCTCTTGGCTTTCGCAGCCTATTACATTAAATTTCCCATCAAACCATGTCAGCCTCTGAGGTCACAGATTTCGAGAGAAGCTTTAGATATTTTGCCATCTGACTTCATGGGCAGGTGTTTTCTAAATTGCTTTTAGGTTTGTTTTTCCAGTGTCAGAAATCAGATTGAACCTATTTAAAAAAACTCAAGACAGTGAGTACTCATCAGGGTAAGAACAAAGCGGAGTTGGAGGCACACCCGAACTGGCATGTGCTTGTGTGTGTGTGTGTGTGTGTATGTGTATCCACATGCGAGTACTTGTGTTTCAGTTGACCTTTCAAAGGGAGAGCACAGCCTTCCAACTCAGCTTCCTCCCTGACCCCACCTAGGGAGTAGACTGTCTTGTTGCCTATCTGTTTTTCTAACACTTACTGAAACCCCAAAATGAGTGTGACTGCCCTGGTGAATGGAGCTATGCTCTGCTGACCTTGATTTTGGAGGAATCTGTGAATGTGTTGAGTGGCATTAGAAGGCCACCCTGGACAGGCCAGTGAAATGACCGTAGACTAGGTGTAGTACTAGCATGTCTTAATGTGGGCTCCTCGAGCAAGTTCCCAGTGGCAATAAAATTTCAGTGTTTCCCTTGATGCCTTAATTTTGGCATGCTGTTGTGGGATTAAAATAAAGGAAAAGCAGAAACCTTCCTTCCAATAATATGGCCACAGGTACCATGTTGCTGTCAAAATTACATTTTGAGGGAAGCCTGTGCAGGAAAATGGAACTGGGGCTCCACTGAAAAACAGAAAAGAAATGAGATGTTATTTTTGAAGCAGTCAACTCACAAAAATGATGCAAGTCATTTGGCAAGCCCAAAGCACCCTTGAAATTCTTATTTATTCTTAGTTCCAGTTAACATTTCTGCTCTAAAAAACACAATATTCAAATCTGTCCTTGCCATTGCATTTCACACTTGCAGGCTTCAAGTTAACAGCCTTTGGTCCCCTTAACTGTGTAGTATATGTGTGTTTGGGTGGGGAATGGGAGAGCGACAGGCCTTAGGAGTTGAAGAGGAGGGAGAACCTAAGCTCTGGCTTCTTCAGTGATAGATATCTAAACACTTGAGTGCCTCACCTAAGAGCTGGCTACATGAGCTTGGAGCCTTGCAGGAAGTTAACTCTAGCCCTACCCCACTTTCTCTTACTAATTTTTATAGATCTGGGAAGCCACTCTTATCTGAACCTATCATGAGCTAGCTCTACCTGCAGGAGGAGATGCTGAACCAGGCTAGGGCCTGAGAAAGATGAGTGAGGTGAGGGAATGTCACTGTGTTTCCCCCTGCTAGCAGCCATAAGGAGAGAGAATCATTTGTGGCACTCTGGGGACAGTTTTGTCACCCTGACAGTAATGCTGTTATGCGCTGGCTTGACACACAGGATGAATCCATAAAGACAGATAAGTAACTGTGAAAGTGGCTGGGGATCAGGCTGAGTGCCACCACTCACCTGCAGTGACAAATAGATAGTCATGAAGGATTGGAAATCCTGCCCAACACGGAGATCTGTCAGCAAAGAGATGGACTGCAACCCTGGTGACACAGGCAGCTGGAGTAGCGGGTGCATGTGCACATGCGCGCCCCTGCAGGGTGTGCAAGGAGGGTGACTTCAGAGCCTCAGTGGGAGGGGTGAGGCTTTTCTGACAGGGTGTATGTGTTGGTGCCAGTGGGAAGAGAGGACTTCGACACTCTGTATTTTTCTTTGTGAAGCACAACGGTGAATGTTATGTCTTTTTATTGGTAAGTTCAGGCATATTTGGTTACGAAGGCTGTGCTTAGTTTCCGTGTTCCCTGGAATTTTTCTCACACCAATAGGGGTCCCCATATGCAAATCAAATGAATCCAAGTTATGACAGCAAAACTGCTGATGTTGGTGGCACCAGGCAAAGGGCAGGCGGAGGCAGGGGGCCTCATATTTATCTTTTATGCTGGAAAGGTTTGTTATTTCTGGTTGGATGTCACCTTTTCTTCAGTGAAAGAAATTCTGAGGAAATTGTTTGAAAAAGCAAGCTCTGTGCTGGAACTGCTATTTCCTACTTGAGCCTGAGATCCAAACATACTGTGTTTCATAGTTTTGAAATCTGGTGTTATTATACAGAATATGCCATCTTTGTCTTGATTATTCTTGAGATCATAAATGCCTGACTATGTCCGATTACCCTTCTGGGGAATTATGAAATAGATTCGAGGTGTAAAGTAAACAGAAGTGACCAGAGTAAAACCTGGTCGGGTCCCTGTCAGCAGTTTTGGACTGAAGCCTGAAGATTGTGTACAGCCATTTGGAGATCTTTTTTGTATCTACATAGAAAGAATATTTGGACAGCAGAGATAAGCACAAGTATATCAGGAATCCAGGTTTCAGGCAGGGTGGGTCCTATGTCCTATAGGCACTTTAGTGGGAAGTAGGAACAGAAGCAAACTAATATTCACATATTCACGTTTGTTTCTGTAACAGCGGGCAGGATTGCTAGTGTTAATGATATGGGTGGATGTGGGATCCTGAGACTCATCTATCAAGTCCTTGTTCTGGCTGCTTTTAATGTAATTAAATAAAAAAAGAAATTACAGTAATAAACTTTAAAAAAATGAGTTCTCTTGTTCTCATTCTTTGTTATCATTTTTTACTACCTGCCTTTCTCTTAGGTAGAACAGTACTTGACCTTCTCAACTGTGCTCACCCTGCCTGTTCAACTTCTAGGAGCTTAATATAGAGTATTTGTGATCCTAGAATTAGTTCCCCAAAAATGGTTACATGTAGCTTAAACTACCACCAGTGCTATTACAATTTCTACTGCTGCTGCAATTATTATTACTACTTCCACTTGAGTGCTGTATATTTAAACATTTATTCTCCTATCTAGGAAAGCCCTTGAGATCAGATATTTCTTTAGAAAAACCCTGGGGTCTATTTGCTAGCTTTAAGATTCTTTATTTTAGTTTGTAATTTTCGGAGGCTAAGAATATTTTAAAGCAATTCAACTGTAATGAAAACATTTTTTTTTGACCCTAGGTTCTCAGTTTGACATGTTTTGACCCTATCATTCTAACCATGATTTAAATTCTGAATTTCCAGAAGCCTTATTAAAGATGTCAATTTGTGCACCAGAATGGTTAATGTTCCTGTGAACTTTGACTCCTAAAGGAAACTCTATTTTAAAAGAATAAAAGATTTTCTGATAAATATGTTCCTCATTTTGGGCTAATACTTTCAGTCTGAATGCTGGAACGGGGCAGGGGTGGGCCACTGCCTGACCCCACTTGCTCCCTCATTCTGTGATCCAGTGCTATTTTACAACCCACAGCATTAGATTTTTATTTTGCCAAGAACACTTCTGAAATGGGATATAAATTTCCCAGTGCACACCTGATTAAATAGGCCTGTCCAGGAATTAAAAAAGAGGGTGAGCCACTCGCCATCATGGGGTGACAGGTAAGCACGCCAGATAACCAGAGCTCAGTGGGCTGAAGGGAGCTCTGTGGCTGTTTTTATTAACTGGGGCGGGAGCTAAGGTCACACTGCTTCTTGGGCCTTAGTGATGAAACACAAGCAAAGGGCCTTTCCCTGGCTGCAAATCTCCTCACTCTGATTTGCAAGGATGCTCCTGAAAGTTGTCCAACTCCTACCCACCTGTCTCATTGGCCACAATGGCCACTGTCAGTGGGGCACCAAGGCCAGGGGCACTGAGGCCAGTAAGGTAGCATAGTTACTCTGTCTGCTGTCCTTGGCTGCCTGATGGCTGCTCTTCCCAGCTTTGTAGTCAGGACACCACTGGATGCCAGAATTTGTCAACAAAAAGTGCCAAGTGATGCTCATTTCCTCAATATAGCTGCAAACTCAACTTTTCAGTGAGAGTGTCTGGGGGGAGAAATTTCTTCTGTAGACTTTAACTTACCTTGTCCCTTTATTGGTTCTCCCTATCTTTGCCAGGTAAAACTATTAACAGAGAAAACGGAGCTGCCTTGTGTACCTTTCTAGGAATGAAAAAATTATTTCATAATAAGATAAAAATTTTAAAAATTGTTATGTCCAGCTCATTCTCAGAGGTCATGGCATCATGTATCATCAACCTCCTCAGAGTCTTCCTCTCCAACCCCTACTGGCCTGAATGACTTTGAGGGATCCATGACTCAGCAGCATATTTGGAAGCTATCAGGAGGAGACCTGGTTCAAATAAGAGGTTACTAACCATTTTTGTACACAGTATTTCTCTTGATCCTTGTAACCCAATGAGGTGAATAAGGCAGATATTCTTGGCTTTGCTTCACCATGGGGAAACTAGATGCTGGGAGTGACCACCAGTAAGTAGTTGGGCTGGGATTCCCTATAGTGTTTTTGCTATCCCAGGAGACTTCTATGGGCCTTGTTTCCCTGAGGCCTTACAATAGTCCATGTAGTTGGTGGGACAGATGATGATGTCTCAGTTTGGAAATGGGGAGGCTGAAATTCAGGGAGGCTGCCTGACTGATTGGAGGCTGATTGGCCTTCATTCATGTTATTGCTCTATCACTTTCTCTCTCCTTGAGTTTGTAAATGAAAGCTCTTAGGGATGTGGCAGCTGACAAGTGACACAGCTGGAAACATATCCCAGCTCTTCCGACTCTCAGATCAACACCCTTTCCATTACACCAGGATTAACTCCACAATCATGAAAATCTCAAGAACAAAGCTACTCTTAAGTCTCCCCATAGCTTCACCCTTAATATGATTCCAAATTCCCATGTCAATCAAGCTGTAATTCCCTGGGGAAATCGCGTGAGGGGAAAGTCTTCTTTGGCTGGCTGTTCAGACCCGGCCGGTGAAGGCTTAGCAGAGTGTCCTACATCTAGTGCATACTCACCAACCAGTTGGCATCAAAGGTGCTGACAATCTGGACCCAGATCCTGGCACTGCCTGCCTTTTGCTGACTCATGCACTGGGTATTTGCAAAGTGCATGGGCTATCACACAAAGATGGAGTGGATGTTTGGGAGAAGAGCATGCGGTGTAGCTCAGGACCTGCAGGAAAGGTGTCCGCATTAGTGGGGACAGAGAGCAAAAGCAGCCGTTCCTCACAACAAATGTTGAAGGCATGGGACTATGCTGTGGAAACCTCCCATCTCTGCAACCCTGGCTTGGATCACAGGGGAAGTGACTGCACAGCCGAGTGTGCTGCATTTGCAAAGGTCAGGCTTTAATTACATGCACAGTGAAATGGAAATACTGTAGAGAGGTCACACTCATATTTCTTTGGCCTTCATTAATGTTATTGCTCTGTCACTTTCTCTCTCCTTGGGTTTGTAAATGAAAGCTCCTTTAGTACATTTTAAAAGATTATTTATTTTTAATTGTTTTGCCTCTGGAGGGAGAGGTTACTTTTTTGGGGGGGTAGATTTTAAAAAAAACTTTGCCTATGCATTTCTGGTTAATTTATTTCAAACCTTTTGCTTTTTATAGTCTTATCTACTAATGCTTTTGATTAAAACACAAGCAAAAACCAGCCAACATGAACAGGTTGAATGCCACATCTGTGCAGAAGATAGCAGCTCACTTATTTATGGCTCAAAGAAATGGAGCCTAAATTAAGCTAGCTATTGCTGGAGAGTGGATAAGCGGCCATTATGAATTATCCTTAATTATAGCGATTTCCTAAACTAATAAACCTGCTAAATCTTTATTGCAAAGGTTAGTTTACGCAGTGCATATAAAATCTGCATGTGCTCCGCATCAGCCACCAGCTGTCTGACAGTGTGTTGCTATTTCAGTGAGTGTTCACATAAATTTTATGTTGGTTATATTAACAGTCAGTCCATATCACTACCCACAGATGCCAGTAGACATAAAAATTGCTCTCCAGTGAGCTTAAATATCCCTAGAAGCTAGTTGTGTCTAATGTTCCATGTAGTATTTGTACGTGAAAGCGCCAGATTGGAGGGTTATTTACAGATGAATATTTCAATCCAGTTAGTTCATATAGGCCTACTTAGCCTTCTTTGCTGGTTTATTTGTATGCTAAATAATTCACTAAAGGTTCTTGTTTACTTTCTATAGTAGTTTCTATGAAATGCAAACAAGGGAGCCAACTTGCGGTGTTCAAAAGGCTAAGCAGCTCTGTGTTTAAATGCAGGTCAGAGCAGCAAATGCAGTCTTGCTGACGGACTGTCACTCAGTTTTATACGTTCCTCTTTTTTTCCCCATCCTCCTCCAGATATAACAGGAGCTTACTGCTTTCATAGGAATTTTTGGCTGGCCTATCTTTATTCTAAATTTATTTTTTTAATACCTGCCTATGTGGTACCTTCAGCTTCCGCAATTAACCACCCAATGCCAGCAGCAGAGAACATATTCTTGACTTTGAGAAGCTGCTTCTCTATAGCCTTCTGGGCCAACAAGAACAGGTCAAGCCTCTGCTATTGAAATGCCCTTATTTTCTTCCCTTTTTTTTTCTTTTTCGTTTTCTTTTTATTATTTTTTTCTTTTTCTTTCATTTTTCTCCCATGATTTTGTGTTTCCAAATCTCAAGATTTGAAAGAACAGCAAATAGAACCTTTCTCTTTTCCTTGAGAGCCCTGAGCTAGCCCACCCTCTGTCACCCTGAAGGACAGAGGGGCAGAGTCTAGCTCTAAAAGATGCAGCCTTTAGTGGTCCTCAGAATCTGTGTTCACCCAGGGGTGGGAAGGATCATCGTTCTCTAGGAAAATAACGGTTACCTGGCCTTATTGTTCAGCTGTTCCCATGGCTCAGTTGATGTATGAAAAATACCAATCTGCCCCCACATTTTGCAAATGTTTATGATCCCAAACATTTGCCCCCAAAGAGATTGGAAAATAGCCTCCTTCATTTTCAGCCAGACACTGCCAAGATCATGAGAGAGTTCAATAGCAGTGCTAACTTTTTATTTAATAATATTGATTTTATCATTTTTACTACTTACAATGGGGATTGGGCTGCTGATAGTTATTTGACCTCCCTTTGTGCATGGCTGTGGAGTGCTTCGTTAAAGCTATTGACATATATCTCTCTTCCCCCACTCTTCTGCCAGCAGCCCATCTCAGCAAATAATATTGAGATGCAGTAACTGTTCCCTGATATTGATTTCAGATTGTGTTCATCACACCCTTCCTGGGGCCAGGCAAGGAGCAACAGCCCCAGTTCTGTAAGCTCTTGACTGCTACAGGCTGAAGTATCATTTCCATCTTTCAAGTAAGGATATCAACCATAATATGTTTAAAAAAAGAATTACCTAAGAAAATGAAAGCATTTTTTGATCGTGTTTATTTTTTTACACATGCACAATTAAACTGATCTCTTCAGTTTTATGTTGGGCTTTTTCTGTACTTTTCTTTTTAAGGAATGCTAGAAGATCCGTGGGTCCCTGAGCTGGTGGGAGGAACTCTGATTGCATGTTAAGCTTCTGGGATTTGGGGTTTGGCACACTCAGCCAGACCCAGGGCCTCTTTGACCTTCAGTTCTCAGCTATCTTGGGCTGTTCTCACCACCTGGGCCTTAAAAACTTCCATGTTTTGCCTATGTAGAGTCAGTTGAGATGGCAGGATATTTAAAAACCAGAGTTTTAACATCTGACTGTTAGGGTCTACCTAATAATTAGAGACCACCTAATCCAGTGATGATAACCACATCTGCAGGTAGGAAGGACATGACATGTAGTTTAGGTTTGCATGGTCATTGAGAAAAACACCAAACACCAAGAAGATAATACTGGAAATTTTAAGTTTTACAAGAAAAAAATAGCCAAGAGAGAATGTACACCAAGAGTGATTATGCCTGGGTAGTAGGATTTCAAGTTATTTATATTTTCTCTTTGGGCATTTCTGTTTTCTGAATTTCCTTTTGTACTTCGAAAAACAAAATCTACTTATAAGTGTTATTTTTTTAAATGGAAAAATTAGTAGAATTGGAACTCCAGAAGATCCCTGTCCACCAAAGTGAATGCATTAGCCAGGGGTGAAATTGACTAACTGGCTACGCTAATCTCTGTCCTGAGGGACATAGGACAGACATCACTCCTATCATTGTGCACCTGCCGGTTTTCATTTTGTGAATCCAGTGGGGATTGTTCTAGCCCTTGCCATTGAAGCAGAAGTGCAGAATGGTTCAAAAAAAGAAGGGCCTTGAAATCAGAGGAGCCTGGGTCTGATTCTTTCTCTTGCAGCTGTGACTGTGAGCAAGTATCTTAACTTTCTCTGTGCCTCAGTCTTCTCATCTGGAAAATGGGTTTTTGAGAGGATTAAATGAGATCATGTATGTAAACTCTTTAACACAGTGCCTGGTATCCCTCCTCACACGCTTATAAGCGTGTGCACGCACGTACACACACACACACACACACACACACACACACACACACACACACACACACACACACACATACACACCCCTTCTATCCAAAGCAAGCATTACTCCTGAAAAATACTGGAGACCTATCAGGAGTCCTTAAACTGTCATCTCATTTTTGTCATAGAGTCAGTATTGCTACTCTCAAGTGTTTTTCATTTGTAGGGTCAGAAACACCTTCTAATACTGTGGATGGCATGGAATTCTTCCCTGCAGGCAGCCATCTTCAGGGCTGAAAGCAGAGTATAAAAAGCAGCTAAATTAGAGACTTTACACAGTTGCTGCAACCTGCTTAATGAGAGACAGCGAACATTTTACAGGCTACTGAACTTCTGAAATGTGACAATCCAAGCAAATGAAATCATGGTACCTTTCATTGTAGTTTAATTGGACTCAAACTCGGCAAGAGGGGCTGCTGAAAGCTGTATTCAAAGAGACAGACAGGGATCGTACAACAACTAATTCAGCCCACATAACACATCTTACAACTGTCCAAGCTCCATGCTTGCTCTCAATTCTGACTCTTTTGGTCAAGAGAAAGAGAACTGCAGTGAACAAAAGCAGATATTATAAAGCAGGTCAAATACTGGTATTGGGAATGGCATAGCTGTCACCCCAAGTTATGCATTTGAAGTAGCTCAGCCTCATGGCAGCCAGTACAGGCCAATTTATTTTAAAGAGGCAAAAAGAAGTGAAACAAACTTAGGCCCTCTCTTCTGCCTGTTATGGTGTCAAGATATCAGTGTCAAGGAGTCCTGTTAACAGAAGGGTGAGGATGAGTTGAGCATAAACACTAACAAGAGAAGAGCTAAGCACGGGCCTCCTGTTGAGTGGAGCTAAGTGGGAGTCCCAGCTGAATAACCCAAAAAGCAGAAAATTACCATAGCTGTCAGGAATGGGACCAAAATCCTGTCAGGCAGCAGTAGAGGGAATGGGAACCATGCGAGGAAAAGGTGAGTTTGGAGGGAGAGTGAGGTTAAGAAGTAGACCATTTTAGGACATGCATGTCTGGAGTCAGGAGGCCCTGGGAAGGCTTAGAAGGATGTCTTGGCTTTGTTGTTTTGCTCCTGTATCATTTGAGCTCTCTTGATTGAAACTGATCGTGTAATCTCAGTCTCTTCTGGTCTAACCATCCTGCCTGACCACTTGAGTCCACGTTTACTGTCATTATGGCTTTTGGTTTAGCCAGTTAGGCTAAAAGAGTGGACAAATTGGGTGCCTGCATGTAACAGGCCATCTTGGACATTGATTTTTGAAGGTTCATTAGATAAATGCTGACATCACAGATTGATGTCTCTTTAAACCAGTACCTAGTACAGGACCGTCTAGAGAATCAAAAATATTGATGTAACATGTTTGAGCAGAGGGCCCACTGGAGAATTCCACTGCCTAAATGGGATCCATCAATTTAGGCTTTCTTTAATTATTCTAATTCTGTGCATCATATCGGAAGGGGAGTTTGTCTGCAGAAGCTGTTTTTGTGGGCGATGCCTCCCCTACTTAAAGGGCAAAGGAAGGCCAGATGGGGTGTTCACATCTATTTTTTATGGTTGTTTTGAGCTGCTGTTTAGTAATTAAAATTTTTGATCATAGACTAATTTTTCCATACAGTGCGGCCGTGCAATTGACAAGGGACTGATTAATGGGCCGACCCCGGGGCCAGGAGGCTGCTGGGCTGTTCTCTTGTGGAAGGCATGCCGGCAAAATAAAGTTGATGGTTTTGTTTGTGTTTAACCCTTCACCTTGGCACTATCAATAGATTGAAGACATCATTTGTATCTGCAAGTGTTTCTTTAATTAAGACCTTCTAAAAATCTTTCCTATTGATTCATTCCATTATCTTATTGATTAACTGCAGTGGATCATGTACTTGGTCTTCAGTGGAAGGCAACAGTCTCAGCCGTCTGTCATGACTGCAGATGCAGACCACAGGCAGCTAGCTTCCAGCGCCCAGGGCTGGCAGGAGTGTCTCGCGTTCTAATGAGGCATCAGCGGTGGCTCACTGAACACCACAGAGAAAGCCTGTTGTCTCCTGCTGGAGGGGTGGCCAAGCATAAAGCATTTCTTCCAGTTATTTACACTGCAGCCACTTCGCTAGCAGTACGGGGCTACTGTCTTGAACTGCGGAAGGAGAAGGATTCTGCTCTGCATCTGAATTTGAAAATCTTGAGCTTTGAAACAAAAGCAAACTACAAAATCCAGATGCAGGGCATGGATCAGAGGCTGTAGTTTTGTACCTACCACCCTCCTCCCCATCCTATCAGCCTCCTCCCTAGGCTGGTTCACTAGGAGGTGTGCCATAGGGGGCTTCCTATTTTGAAGGAGCTTCCCACTGACTAGTTAAGAGAAAGAACTGGTCACTTTTTTTTTTAACCTTCTGATACTAGATATGCATCTAAATCATCCCTTAGTATTAAAAATGAAGAAGCCATGGTACACGCCTATAGTACTAGTTATTCAAGAGGCTGAGAAAGGAGGATCAGTTGAGCCCAGGAGTTTGAGGTTACAGTGAGCTATGATCATGCCATTGCTTTCCAGCCTGGGCAACATAGCAAGACCCTGGTTCCAAAAATAAATAAACAAACAAACAAACAAGCAAATACCTGTGACTGAACTACTTCTTAAATTTTGTGTCTTGAAATATTCCTTCATATTGACAATTATAAAGAACTATCCTGCTTGGAATTTGAGGAGAGAAAGACTTTATAAGGTCATAGTTTGGTATTCTGGGATATGTGAAATCAAGTAAGGAAACACCCAGCACATAGTGGGTGCTCAATCAATAATTGCTGATCCACCAAAAAGCCATTTTTCTTTCACACATGCCCATACTCCCCTCTGTGCATTCTCTGCCTCCTTATCCCTCATGCAGACCAGAGGAGATGGCCTTCTCAAGGATCAGTGCAGAAAAGAGAAAATGTAGAAGCAAGGATGCAGGGCAGAAAGCAGATTAAGCTAGAATATATGATGTGTCTGTTCTGACTCTGCAGTAAGCAAATTACGAACAAACTAAGTTTTACTCTCAGAGTGAAAAGTTCTAAGACTTTGAGATGTCTCACTTAAGCAAGTTTATAATGATCTTCATCTTCTGGTCAGGCTTGGCCTGAGTTTTCAGCAATGTGTGTGGTCCCTGAGTTAAAGCCAGTGACTTTTTTGTAGTCCCTGAGAAAGGAAGTCAGAAAGTTCCCACTCCTCTCGTGTGTTTTGGGAATGAAAAGCTGGTGGTTGCTGGGAGGAGCTCTTTTTTAACATAAGTATTTAAAGTAAGAATTTCCCCATGTATAGAATTGTAAAATCAAAATCAAGGGCAAGCTCAGGGCTGATTTGACTTTCTCCTATCAGTTGTTTTTGATAACCAACTGTCTACACAGTATCCAAATGCTCAGTTTCCCTTGGCATCAGTTGTCATGTTTTGGGTGTCCTGTATTCTGTCCAGTGGCTAACATTGGTTAATTAACTATTTTCTCAAGCCTACACTGATTATCCTAATTGCCAGTTCCACCCTTGTAAACTTTTTAAAATGCTGTTTCCCCACTTTTGTGAAATCTTTCATTGTGAAAAAGAAGAAGCTTATATAGATCTTAGTGTACTTTGCCTAAGCCATGATTTAAAAACTATGGTAGAAACGCTTTTAAGGCTTAGTGTTTCTTGGGTCTGCTTTTTCAATTGATATATCTTAAATTAGCATGTAATTTGTGCTAGTTAAAGATGTTTTTGTTTTGTTTTGTTTCTCTCAATGCTTACATAACACTGGGATCATTATATTTTATTTATTTTTTTGTTTGAGTCCAGGTCTCACTCTGTCACCCAGACTAAAGTGATCACGGCTCACCACAGTCTCAACCTCGTAGGCTCAGGCAATCCTTCAGCCTCAGTTTTCTGAGTAGCTGGGACTATAGGTGCACACCACCATACCTGGCTAATTTTTTTATTTTTTTGTAGTGACGAGTTATCACTGTGTTGCCCAGGCTTGTCTCAAACTCCGGGGCTCAAGCAGTCCTCCAACCCAAACCCTGCAAAGTGCTGGGATTACAGGTATGAGCCATGATGCCTGGCCAGGATCATTCTGTTTATAACTTGCTTCTTTTCACTTACTATATTATGAGCAGTTTTTCTTATCTTTAAGCATTCCTTGGGAACATGATTGTTAGTGGAAACTAGAATTCCCTTGTATGGATATGCCATGATTTATTGAATTTTTCTCCTGTTCTTAGACATTAGGTTGTTTCCTGTTTTTTCCCTATCATATGCAATACTAGGATGAATATTCTTGTCTAGAATTGTTGTGTGACTCTTTATTGCCTAAGGGTTGATTCCTAGAATTCCTGAGCCGAAGGAGTCACACATTTTTAAGGTTTCTGGTACATATTGTCAAAACGTTCTCCAAAAGGTTGAGCCAGTTATATGGGCTCCCCTAGTAGTCGATGAACATACCTGTCTTCCTGTACCTCCACCAGAACTGGAAAGCGTGTGTGTGTGTGTGTGTGTGTGTGTGTGTGTGTGTGTGTGTGTGTGTTCTATTTCAATCTGATAGATTAGAAAACCAGTATAATAATCTCATTGACTTAATTTGTATTCGTTTGATTACTAATGAGGCAAAAGTATTTTCTTATATTTAATGGCTATTTATAGTTCTTTGTGAAATATTTGTTCATGTCCTTTGCTCATTTTTATTGGAATGTTTGTTTTTTTAATTGATTTAAATATTTTTTCTTTTTAATTAGGAAGTGTGGCCCTCTTTCACAGATAATCAGATTAGATTGTTACAGTTAATCAGATAGGAATTTTCATGTAGACATTAAATTATACTTAAAATATCTGTTGATAATGCCAATATTATTAATGTACCTTTTAGTTTAAAAAATGGCTTGTTTGACTCTGATAAAAAAGATATATGAAAAAGAATCTGACAGTGTCAATCCAGCTCTCATTAACTGTCCCAGGACACTACCAGCATTTTATTACAGTTGTTGAGAAAAAAGAAAACCAACAATTTTATTGTTTTGATTATTGAGATCCAGCCACAGATCAACTGAGCAATTAAAACCTCTAAATAACATTCTCTGAATTGTCAAACAAAGGATTAGTTCCCAGTGGAAAGGATTTTTTAAAAGCAAGATAGTTTTTTCTGTAATGTCTGTGCCAGTAAATGGTTGCACTAATTGGAATATACACAAATATTTTACCAGTTAAACAATGCATGATATCCTAATAAGACTGTGATGACAAGCTTTTCTTTTTATGAAAGGTGATGTTACTGCATGCTTTTAATATACATGGACTCATGTGTCTTTTATGGCATGTTATAAATGAAATTTTTAGAAGAAATTAATCTGTTTTACTAAATCTTTGCTATATATGAAATTATTTTTTAAAGCAGGACAGCAGAATCTTGACTTCTGTTGTTTTTATTTGCAGTTCTTAGAATAATGTATTTTCAGGAATATTGGCATTGAAAGGCACGGGATCATAATTAAATGCATATTAAAGTGCTCATCCCAAATCCCGCTAATCTGTCACTAGAATGTGTGAGACCAGATCCCCCGTCTTCCCCTAGCTCAGGTGGCTGACTGAGTGTGGGCTTGGGATGGTTAATGACAATCTTCCAAGACAAGCAGGACTTAACATCAATATTCCTCTCCCTGATAATCTATATACTCTGGAGGTGGTGAGCTCTGGTAGGGTTCTGATGATTTTATGATGGCTTGTGTATATTTACAGTGTGTTTAAAATACTCTTTTTAATTATCATTTGAGTGACAAAGCTTAATCTTTCGATCTTTATCTGCCCCTCCTGGTGATGTATGTTTGTTAGGTAAATAAAAAGAAGAAATTTAGCAAAGCTCGAGCTTTATGCCTATAATAACATGGAGGAGTCAGTAGATGATTAACTTGCCTTTCTTCTCTTCATGAGAATAAAGGAGTCACTTTTTTAGAACAGCATCCCAGAAACATATAATAGCTATGCAGAAATGGGCAACATTTGAATTCCACAAAGTATGTAGGAAAAATGATAGTAGAAAAGCATTTGAATACTCTTCTTCAAACAGTATTGATATATACCCCCAGTGAAACTGTCTCTGACAGTAAAATTGCCCTTTGCATTTTATATACATGTGTTTGTGTGTTTATGCATATGTGTATAGATTATATATATATAAATTATTATGTGGAGTTAAGCGGCAATATGATTGGATGCTGACATTTTGTTAGGTGGACCTAAATAAACATGATACAATCGTTTTCTTAGCCTGTAAAAGCCACACCTTAAAATGCTTTCCTGTATTATTTCATTTGAAAAGGAATGAAAGGCCAGAGTATTTACTCCCTACTGCAGATAACTTAAGGCACCTGTGTTAATAATAGATGCCTAAGGTTTAGAGTTAGATATTGAACCTCTGGCTTGATTTTCCCAAGTGATGAGGCAAAACCACCACTCGTTTTGAAAACTATTGTTTCTTATAGTAATGGGTCAAAATTTTAAGTAAAAGCCGAGGAAAACAACCTGAGTCAACTGGCCTATGTGGTTGTTTGACATATGTGATTAACAGACCAAGTTAATGAGCATCAGCACCATCATATATAAAGAAACTCCAGACTGTCTGAGACTGCTCTCAAAGAAATCTTAAAAATTGTGGATTGATCTGCAGATTTAGTGGGATATTAAAAGCTGATGTTGTGCCTGAATAAGATAAGCATTCTATATTAGACTGTACTGGAGAAAGCCCTCATGTGGCCATGTGATTTTATTGACAGCTCAGAACTAAGGACCATAAATTCTATTGGGCAATATACTGTCCCAAGAAATGGACATCAGAGATGCCAAAGCTGCCTTCGGAGCCCAATAAACACATTGTGGAGTCAAATGACGCATTAAACCTCAGACCAAGCCTAACACCTGCAGAGTTATCTTTTTTAGCTGATATTGGTAAGCCTTGGCTGCCATTTGTAATACATCCTTTCCCCTTGAGTGGTTTTTCTCTAATATCACCTGGGAGTCACACTTAAGGCTAAGGATTCATATGTAGCCACCTCCCCAACTAAGCTACTAATGTCAAAATGATGCTTATCATATGATTGCCACTTTGAGGCTGCGGCAGTAGTAGGACAATGTACAGCTTGTGCCAAGATTTCAACTAGAAAGTAAAGAAAGCTTATTGAGTCCCCTCAGGCAGGCAAGTGTTCCTGTTCAGAGAACTCACAGATGCAGAGAGAAAGGGATGGTGAGCTGAAAAAGCAGGTAACAAGGGAGGCAGGTAGGTGGGGGGGCGAGCTAGAAGGGAGAGGCAAGTGAGGTCGGGAGGCCAGAGTGACAGGTGGTTGGATCAGAAATTTCGATTAGTGGATCTGGGATGAGAAGATCAAAAACTCAAACCAAAGTTCTGGGCCAAAAGGGGCCAGGAACCCAGACCAGAATGTCTTAACAGTAAACAGTAAAACTCTAGTTAGGAAATGGATTCTTGAGAGATGACACACTAAGGACGGGGCAGTGAGAGCAGTACATTTCACCTTGCCCTCCCTTCCCCTCTCCAGTCCATGCAGGCAATAAGGGGGTGCACTGTTTGTAGAAAAGTGCTAAAACAACAATAAATCAGAGTCAGCCAGGTTTTTATTGTCACCATTCACTGTCAGTTCTGATCAATGTCAGCGAGAGAATACTCATTTCTAGCAAAATCTTTTGTTGGTCTTAGTGCTAAATAACTTCTAAAGGTACCCCTAAAGTTTATATGTGTGTGTGTGTGTGTGTGTGTGTGTGTGTGGTGTGTGTGTGTGTCGCGCGCACTTCAAATTAGCACATTTTAGTAACATATCCTTTAATGAACATTGTATTCTGCGTGGACTTTAATTCAGAGAATTCTCAGCCGTGTAGTCAGTGACTGACACCCACAGACTCAACTACATTATTCATTCTAAGAGTAAGTTTATTACCTTTAGAATTGTTTGAGCTCACTTCAGATGTAGTTTGTGTTTCTAATTACTATGGTGCCACAGTGTACATCTAAACAGTAGGTTCAAAATAAATAGTAATAGTGACTAAGATGAAGAAATAGCAATTGGGGTACTTCCAACTTTGTCATACCATATGACCAAATGAAGCTTTTATTTTTGTTTAAAACCTAAGACAGAGAAATAGTTTACAAACTACCTAGTGTAAAACTTTCATTTGGTAAATGAAAATTTTAGGACTCTATATAAAATATTTAGCAGAGTTTTAATAATATTTTAAGTTAAAACTTATGTTTTAAGTGGTTGTTTTAAGACTAAATAAATTTTTTAAATAACTGTTACTGTATTGTTGATCATTATGTGATTGTTGTTGGAAGTAATTCTGTTGTAGAGAAGACAGATATGTGAGAAATAATCTGCCTCGGCTGTCAGATATGCTTGGTGTATCCCTGGAGATGGGGTAGCATTTGTGAATACCTGGTGAACTCAGTACCTGCTGAGATAACCAATGGCAGTGAAGTAATATAGGCACAGCATGGCTAAACCAAGAATGAAGCTTGATTCTGAGCTGTATGCATGGGTATCTTCCTACATTCTCTGGGTCTGAACAGGTCTTGAAGTAAAGCCAGGGCTGAAACCACAGAAGGAAATACATAAGCAAATTTTATTAGAGTTAGAGAACAAAAACAAACTATGGCAAGACTTCTTACTGAGGGCAGTCATTTTGGAAAAGCATGTAGATGCCACCTAGGTGACTGCTTGTGGGACTGGGAAATGCGTGAGACTACACCAAAGCAACTCCCAGGTCCTGAACTAAAAATGCAGAAAGCAAAATGGTGGAATGGTGGACTAAGCCAGAGTTGGCTAATGGTAGCATTAAATAGGCTGTCTCTATCACAGCCCAGTGAACTGAGCAGGACCTGATAATAAATATGAATTGCCCAGGCCAAGCCAAGAGAGGTGGGCTTGTTTCAAACTGGAGCATGTGTGTCCTATAGAAAGGAGGTAGTTATTACTCAGCTCTGGCCAGTTATTGTTATGGCAGAGTATTGACCCAGATAAACATATTTTCTAATTTTTCAAGAAAAACCAAGTTTTGGATTTTTTTAGTGAAATCTCTATCTCATTTTTTCTTTTTTAAGAACTAATTCACATTTTTAAAATTCCAATATATTTGTCTTAACCAAAATAAAGCTCCATAGGCTAAATGTGCCACATGTTGCTGGCTCTCCATACCACACACAGGATGGTTTTCATGCTTCAGGCTATTAGAGAGGTCTAGCAATCATAAGAAGAGTAGACATATTTCTGAATGTTATGGACAGTGATTTATGTCCCCATTTACAGATAAGGAAATTTAGCAAGGTTTTGTCATTTTCACAAGTTCAGTCGAACAATCAGGACTTCAAGCTTCTCTTGGACTTCAAAGCTCAGGGTCTCAATCACTGAGGCTAAATTGTCAATGGTTAGGGGACTCTATTAACTATACTAAGAATCCACAAGCTGAGTTGCCTTGAGTATCGCGCTGAAGGACCCATCACCCAAGAGCCTTGGTGGCTTCCCCAGCAACACAAAGATGAACAGGTTTGTTAGGTGGTTTTGTTGCCTGATCAGTAATTGTTTCAACACCAAAGTTTGTCATTACTGTTGTCCTATTACAGAGAATTTTGTTTAACAAAACCCATGGGAAAAAGGACTGACTTATGTGCAGTTTGGCCTGAAGCATTTGCGTCAATATTCTGCTCCTGGAAGAGTATACTTTCACTATGCATTGCTTGCTTAATAGACCACAAAAGTCAACATCCCTCTGGAAGAACAGCTCATGCTTAGAGGCGTCATAAGCTCCAAGAGATCCTGTTAAGTCAGGATGTTGTGTGAAACCCTCAAGTGGAGCAAAACCCCATGTCTCCTAATTATAATGTTAATATTTAAGAAAGCTCCAGAGCCTGCTTCTATGCTTTATATTAAAAAGAACCTTGAGATTCCCTCCCACCCCCACCCCTTTTTGCTTTTCTGACCTAGAAGCTCATCAACATTTTTGTTTCCAACAAAGAATGTGCCTCTTGCCCCCTAGTATGGCAAGAGTACAAAGAAGTCAACTTGTAGAGGAGAGAGAAGAGATGACTGATGGAAGTCAGAGCGTATTAGAGAAAGATACAGGAACAGGGGCTTGTGGTACATTCCCACCCCTTCCCCAGAGAAAGCAGTTAGATATTATTTCAGATAGTTTTCTCACTGTGTCCTCATTTTATTTTCTAGTAACCCTGTGGCAGGTCCCCAATTTTTCTTGTCCTCCAGCCCCATCTGGGGGTTGGGCATATGTGAGTGGCTGAGCCAGCCATGCAGGTATCAGTGTGACAGACACAAGTGAAATTCAGTCTGACACCTAGTCAGGGCACATTCTTGAGTGGCTGTGTGGCCCCAGAATGCCTGATAGGCCCCTGCTGTCTTCCTCTTATACTCTGTGTATCTCAGTAAACACTGGCCATGTTTAGTCCATGCTAAGCCCTTGTATCAGTAGCCAAAGAAGAATCAGACTTGAAGCAAAAATAAAGCACTATAAATCATTAAATGCTCCCCAAGCACTGTGGCATTGTTTGGAGATTATGGCATTCATAGGAATAGCAGGAGGCACCTAATCAGAAACTGAGAATGAGCAGCCTCATGGAACAGATGGGCAAAGTCTGTGGACTTTCCTTCCTTCATGAGAGGAGGGGCCATTATTTAAATTTATATACAGTGGAAGCCACTGGAACCCCATTCTGATGATTAAATCTGGATGATCACAATATCCAGATGCATTAAACAGTGACCTTCTCAAATCATACCCGAACAGAGATGCCACATGGCCTGGCCAAGGACACAGTGAGTTTGTTCAATAGGCATTCTAGTCCTGGTGCTGGGATGGTGGGGACAGAGCAGACAAAGTGATTTCTACCAGCGTCTTCCTGTCCTGTCAGATTGGGGGAATTAGCTCTTCTGTCTTAGTTAAATTCCGCTCCCCACTCCTTATCTGAAACTTTACTTCAGTCACATTCTTCTACCTAAATAATCACGAGGAGGGCATGAGAACTATATGATGTCAAAATAAGGGACGTGGCTTTTGTGAAATTCAATGTGAACTGTTGAATTGAGGGTAGCATCACTTCCCCACGCTGTCCAACTTCCTTCAGTAAATCTGTAGAAATCAGACCACCAGATGTTTCAAGCAGTCTGGATCCCAATTCTACTCAAATCTTGCTCCAGGAGCTGGGAGCTTAGGAACAGTGTCACATGAAAACCAACATTCCCACCAATATCAAAGTTTTGCCTAGGATGTTTGACCTCTAAGAAATGCCATATTGAATGTCACCTGCAGCTCACAACATCCAGTCCAGACTTCTGCCTTTGGTTAAGGTATTAGAAGATACGGGGCTTCCGCAAGTTGTCTAACATTGCTTCAATATGTGTTATGGGACATTCGTGCTTCATTACTTTTGACATTTGTGTGTCCCCATAGACTTCAAGGAGAGCCCTTATCTCCTTGCTAATAATCTGTAATGGTAAAATTGCAGTTAGATTAAACAGCTGTAGGGGCCCATGTTCCTTCTCATACAATTTTAAGAATCCTTAAAAGTCGGTTTCTTAATGTAAGTAAATTTTAATTTTAAAACTTTGAGATAGGAGTGATCACTCTTCACTTCTTTCAGTCAGGTTCAAGGATCCCTGTTGGTTGCAACCGACAAAAGAAAACCTCTAAAAGCAAACTTCATGAGTAGAGAAAATTTTTACAGTTTGGGGACTTTTTGAAAATATAGGTTTGCCTTCTTAGCTTTCATCTTGAATGGAATACAGACTATGTCACATACACATATTTCCTTAATTGCAAGAAGTAAATACTTTAAAATGTATTTTTTAAATTGTGATTATGTTACAGTGGTTTCCATGTACCATAGATTAGATTTTTATTAAGGGTTTTATTAAATAACTGGTGTTTCACCAATATCTAATTAAATCTTCTATCTAAATTGAACAGAAAATTATGGGGGGAAGAAAGCATTTGTAGCAGACTTTATTACAGATAAGACTATTATTTGTTCATCTTAAGAATTTGAGATCAAATTTACAAGCAGCATCCTCATCAAATTTCTTTTCTGGGCTGCTGAGCCTGGGCCCCTTGAAAGCAGCCCATTATCCCCTCCGCCCCCCATTTTATTATAGTGTCCTGGTTGTTGGCAACACGCCCGCTGTTTAAGGTTACTTTCATTAATTAACCGAAAGTTAATTTCTTTGCAAGCAAAATCTCTGATCTCATTATGTTGTCTTTAAAGCCGAAAGCTTCAGGTTTTCTGGTCTCCTTTGATGACACAATAAAAAGCATGCTCTTTATCTTAAGGGAAACTGTCTCCGGGGTTTAATTTAATAGTCCTTGAAATAGTTACAACACAGCCAGGCAGACTACAATAATATGCCAGTTTTAGAAAACCTTAGCTTTGTCTTGGATAGAGGGCCCAATGACTGACATGGGCTGCAATGGATCCGTTTCCACGTAAGTTCTGCATTTTACCTCTTTGAGTCTCGTTTTTACATCTGTACACCCCCTACCCCCATTAAATAGCCTACTCAAGAACAAAACAAACACCAACACCAGTGTCCCTTCCAAAATGTGCCACTGCCCAGCTTCTTATTCGCTGAGATTTTGGAGGGTTTGAGGGATTGGCATTTTCTCTGTTCTCCTTTACCACATTTGGTAGACTGTGTTTTGTTCCTCAGGTGGAAGCAAGGCAACATTGGAGAGTTTGCAGTGCTGCTTTGGAGGCTGGCAGGCCTGAATTTGAATTCAAGTCTTGTATAGGCTGAGTATCCCTGATCTGAAAATCCAAAATGCTCCAAACTCCGAATCTTTTTGAGTGCCAACGTGATGCCCAAAGGAAATGTTCGTTGGGATTTTTCAGATTTCATATTAGGAATGCTCAACTCATAAGTGTAATGCATATTGAGTTGAGTCAATTGCATCCTTCATCAGGAATTGGTACAGGGGCCATATATGCAAATGGCACAGACCAAGTCTCCCAGGCTTCGGAAGCAACATGTCAGGTCATGCTATTACCCCCTCTCAGCAACCCTCCCTGCCAGATTCCAAAATCTGAGAAAATCTCAAATCTCAAACTCTTCTGCCCCAAGCATTTTAGATAGGGAACACCCATCCTATACTGCCTCTGTGTCCTTGAACATGTTATTCAACCCCTCTCAGCTCCAGTTTCCTCATCCGTCAACTTTGATTATGTGAAGAGAATTAAACGAGATAAAATGAAGCAGCAGAATTGTTAGAGCCTTTCCCCTGGCAGTCCTGTTCTAGTCTTTACCAACTGCAAGTGTCTTTCGAGACATGGAGTTCATCCTGAACTTTGGGGGCTGATCGACCTGCAGATTGCTACCCCAGAGGAACAGGGTGGGGAGCCAGCCGGATCCCACAGAGCACACTGTTGTGGATCTAACGATTTAGGTTCTGTATTGCCCCAAATGCTCTTTCATAGACTCGGGGACATATACTGTGTATTCTCTTTGTCTCTCTTAGTTAGCTTCATCTTCGGTGTTGAAATCTTGTTGTTTTCTGGAGCATTAAATTCAGTGAGTTGAGAGTGGCCAAAATGTCTTTTCAGAGCCACCAGGTGGAGGTCACACAGAGGGGACAGAACTCTTCAGGTGGCTCAAGTCTCAGGAGCAATCTAGATACACGGAGAAGCCATTTGTATCCCACTGAGTCCAGTGATGTTGCACACACACGGCTGAGATTTACAGAGTTTGCTGGGGAGGGTTGCTGAGAGGGGGTAATAGCATGACCCGACATGCTGCTTCCGAAGCCTGGGAGACTTGGTCTGTGCCATTTGCATATATGGCCCCTGTACCAATTCCTGATGAAGGATGCAATTGACTCAACTCAAGCAGGTCAGAATCACTTAGGCAGAAAATCCCAGGTCTTGAAGAAAAGTCATGTGCCTCATGGGCCCTTGGCAGAAGTCAAAGGTCCAAGGTAATGTATTGGCAAAGATCCCGCCTGCCTTGCTGCCTTACTTACTACTCCCCCAGGCTTTTAGGTGGAAATATTGTCGATGCTATTGATTAGTTGATCTGATAATCCAGCAGGCTCCTCGATGTGTTAAATTTCCTACTTTTGGATGACCATAAGTATGGGCAGAGTGTATACTTCTGTTGGAAAGAACTCTCGATGGACCTTGCTAAGACACTGCTTCTACAGTGAGATTGCTACAGGCACGACAATTCCAATTATTCTTTTGGTCATCACCCTTCCCAAGACAATTTTCTCCCAGGTACCCATTTTTTTCTAGCCTTACTTTAGTCTTGGAAAAAACACTTTGTCTTCTGCATGGGGCCTCTGAAGTCTCTTGATTTATCAGCATGTTTTACATGTATGTGTTGAGATTTTTATTTTTTAATTCATTGTGAGTACACTTTATTATCTAGATCTTTCCCTTCTTCACATGCTCTCCATGGCAGAAATCATACTTGCCTTCTCCTTGCCTTATACCAATTTGTAAACATTCCACCAGCCATGTTCCTCATTTTAAAAGTATATAGCAGCTTTATTAAAAGCATATGATTTATAATGTGTAAATATTAAAAGAAAGAATGACCTTAGGCCAAGGCAATGGACCTTTCTATGAGGCACATAGAGGTGATAAATAAACATGGTGATGACAAATTAGCATTGTAGTTTGTTTGCAAGTTGTTTGTTTAGAGCCTGGTCTGGGATAGCAAGAAACCTAAATACCCTCTGACTCCTCTTTCTTTAGTTGTTGGTTATTCATGCCACCATCTGCCTGACTTTAGTCTCCAGGCTCTTCAGCCCTGTGGGAAGGATTTAAAGATGCCCTTGCAAATCCAAACCACCACTTGGACAAATTATGCCTCAGCTGTTGGAGTCCATGGTGCCGTTTGTTCTGCATCCCAGCTCACTGTGCTTGGCGGCAGTTACACTCTTATCCTGGTACCAAGAAAGTGGGACAACTGAGTTAAGCCCCTTTGCAAAACAATAAACAACAGTGAGGACTTCAGGCAGAGCATGTTAAGCCTAACTTAGATATCTTAAAAGTAGAAAACAAATCATAAACACCTGAGAAATTAGGTCCATAATGGAAGCCCCAAGAAGCCCTTTAACCTGGGCAAAATCCTATTACACAATTATATAAAACTGCACACTTGACTGGAGCTTTTATTTGAACAAAATAACCATTTTTCTGCTTGCGCTAAATGAACCACAAGATCCATGCATCCAGCTGCAGAAAAACGTAGGATTGCCCATTCAGTCTGCATATAATCATCGTACTTGATGGCAAGGGCATTGTAGGATCAAAAGAGTTAATAATTGGATCCTGCCCGCAGCAGCCACACAATTAAGGGCAAGATTAACAGAGATGAAAAATTTTTTGTGAAAATGCAATGATAGTCCGAAAAACAAAATGATTTCACTGAGCAGTTGTGCTGTTGCCATAATCCTAATGATCAACTCTATTACACTAATAATAGGAGAAAAACTAATTGCAGTGAGGACAGGACAAATCTTTTTTAATCTGCGTTGTCATTTCAACTAAGTCCCAACCCATTTGTATTAACCTTTGCTGACAGAGTCACATGATGGACATAATTTCTGATAATTTACCAGCTATGGATCTAACCTTTCTTCATCAAATATTCATAAAGGCAAGATTCTCAATGATTTTCTGTCTCTCTTCATATTTACAGCTTGTTGTCTTCTTCCTTTTTACAGTAATTTGGACACAATTGAAGTCAAATGGAATTAAAGTTAAGTGCCTTTAGCAACTAAGGTGCCTAAAAGCAAAGACCTAGGGGAGGGGTCGTGAACTGAAGGGGGAAAGCTTGTATTCCCAAGACCCCACATCCCAAAGGAGTTCTGTGGGCTACCCCTCCCCCAGAAGGAAAAAACAAACTCAGCCCGATGATAAAATGCCATTGCCTTCTCATGGCCTGCTCAGGCCTCTCGTTCTGGGTGTTCCGAAGCTGAGTGAAGAGCCCCAGGCAGCTTCAGGGCTTGCTGAGAATTTAGGCTGCCCTGGCCAGACCCTGTTTGAGCATGTGTGCCCAGAGGGCCGCAAGAAACATGCCAGGGGCTGGAAAGGTGGACAAGAAAAGTTGGTTGGTACAGTCACTTAGAAAACAAACGCGAATATCTGAAACTATTCCTGAGAGCATTTTTGATTTCTAGAAAAACATCTGTTTCCACTTTGCATCTTCGTTGCTTTGACAGTTTTCTTAACAGGCACACAGATGGGGAAGAGTCTTATAAAGCTTAGGTGTCTGAAATATGTATAGCAACTTGCCCTTTATTTTTACTCTTTCTCTTGCAAGGCTTCGGTATTTTGGGGATGGCAGAAGTTTGGGGAAGGTGAGATAGGCAGTCAAAAAAACTTTCTTTTTCTACTCCAATCCTCAAACAACCCTACTTTAATAAGACAGCAAATAATGCTGTAGTTAAATTCTCCCTTAAGTTGCAAAAGAATCGTTTTACCTAGTTCACTTCAAAGCCCTGTATTGACCAAGCCAAGAATTTACTTCTTGCTGAGTTCCCAGAATTTTGACTGGTAGAAGGGAAATTAGATCTGGTTATAATCTTTTTTTTTTTAGTTGGAGTCTCACTCTGTTGCCCAGACTGGAGTACAATGGCACGCTCCTGGCCACCGCAGCCTCACCCTGTTGGGCTCCAGCGATCCTTCCGCCTCAACCTTCCAAGTAGCCGGAACTACAGGCGTGCACTACCATGCCTGGCTAATTTTTGATTTATTGTAGAGACGAGGTCTCACCAAGTTCCCCGGATGGGTCTCGAGTCTGTGGGCTCAGGCAGTCCACTCGCCTCGGTCTCCCAAAGTGCTGGGATTACAGGCTGAGCCACTGAGTCTTGCCTGATTATAATCTTTAACAACTGATTCACATCCCAGCTAAGGTATTTTTTTTTTCACCACCACTATGAGCATCTCTATCTAGTTTTAATTATATAAGTAATGCACAAATACATTCACTTTATAAGAAATAAAACTTCATAGAGAAGAATAAAGTTTTCTTTGACCACTGCTTACAAACTCAGATCCTTCTAAATATTCTTCTGTGCATTTATGGACATAGATGAACTCATGGACAAATACATGTTTTCTGTGTTTTACATAAATGGTTATTGTCCTATACGAATCAATGCCCAAATTGTCTTTTTACTCAATAATACATCTTAATGGAAATCTTATGTATGGAAATCTTCCATGTTAAAGTATATAAATCTATTTATTGAATTGTTGCAGAGAAGTTCATAGTATAGATATACTATGGTTTAATATCATTCCCCTAGTGATGGACATTTAGGGTTTTTTCAGTTTTTCAAATTATAAGCATTTCTGCAAAATAGTATTGTCTATTTGGAACTGAGATAGTTCATATAATTGTCTTCACAGCATGTTGGTTTTTGAGAATGTTTATATTGACCTGATAGTTCAAAATACCTTTTTAATGTTTCCTACCAAGCCACGCGTCCTTTCTGAAGGTAAGGACAAAAACAATTCTGTAATGTTTTGTATTTTAAGTGTCCCACAAATAAATAGATGGCAGTGAATTAAATGTTTTCAATAGGGGGAAAATGATCATCTGCTGTCAGAAATGCCCAAATAAAAATAGTTATGAAAGGAAAACATCATTATGGCAAGTGACACAAATTCAGCTACACAGATCAGACTGTCTCTCCAGAGCTACAACCGCATATTGGGAAAGCCCTAAAATCACGTTCTCCAATGCGATATTGAGTCTTCATTTGCCTTGTAAGCTAACAACCACCTTCTAAAGAGACAGCACTGATGATGTAAGAGTGGTTTGCCGATCAGGATTTGCATTCACGGCCTTGATAGCCATCTCTTAGTCCAGTACAGATCTCTTACTAAGCCAATGGAAGACGGTAGAACACTCCATAAAGTACCAGAACATATTGCCAGAAAGTTTGAGGGCTGAATCCTGTGAAAAGTTTCTCACTAGAGATCTCAGATACTGCCATTCCTTTGGACTGGGGGCAGACAGTTGCTGAGATATCCAACCCACCAGTTGCCTCTGGGTTAGTAGAAGAATAAGGCCAGATCATATGTGCTTGTACAGGTGAAGAATAGAAACTTTCAATCTGAGTGAGTTTAATTAAAGATTCTAGTGTGTTTGTTTTAGAGACAAGACCTGACTCTGTCACCCAGGCTAAAGTGCATGATCATCGCCCACTGCAATCTTGGACTTCTGAGCTCAAGCAATCTTTCTATCTCAGCCTCCCAAGTAGCTGGGACTACAGATGCACACAACCATGTCAGGCCAGTTTTTTTTAAAAATTGCAGGGATGGAGTCTTGCTGTGTTGCCCAGGCTGGTCTTGAGCTTCAAACAATCCTTTCGCTTAGGCCTCCCAAAGCACTGGGATTACAGATGTGAGTCACTGTGCCTGGACAGATTGTAGAACATTTTAAAAACAGTTCACACTGATTACTTTAAGGTTTAGAGAATAACTCAAAGTTTGGTTAACAGTTATTGTTGTCAGTGGAGGTTTTGCTTTAGTGAAAATCAAGTGACTTGAGAATGGCATAGATATGGAAATGGTCCTTCCAGAGTGCAAAAGGTATTGGATACCTTATAGTCCCTCAACTCAAATTCGTGCTGTTAATTGACTGTCTTTTGTTCTATGTGGAGTACTCTTATCTGCATCTTATGGAAGGGCAAGTTGAAAGATACTGTCAAAAGTTAATAGAACCTAAGGAAAAAAATAGATAAATTAGACTTCATCAAAATTATAAGCTTTTGTGCATCAAAGGACATTATTACTAAGAAAGTAAGAAGACAGCCTACACAGTGGGAAAAACTACTGCAAATCATATGTCTCATAAAGGCTTAATATCCAGAATATGTAAAGAACTCCTAAAACTCAATAACCGAAAGACAACCCAATTTTTAAAATGAGGAAAGGACTTGATTAGATGTTTCTCCAAAGAAGATATACAAATGGCAAATAAGTATGTGAAAAGATACTTAACATCATTAGTCATTAGGAAAATGCAAATTAAAACCACAATGAGAGACGACTTCACACCTATTAGGATGGCTATACTTTTAAAAAAAACAGAAAATAACAGGTGTTGATGAGAATATGGAGAAACTGAAATTCTCCTACATTACTGGTGGGGATATAAAATGGTGCAGCACCTTTGGAAAACAATTTGGTGGGTCCTCAAAAAATTAAACCTAGACTTATCACATGACACAGCAATTCCACTCCTAGATATATACACAAAAGAATTGAAAGTAAGGACTCAGAGTGTTTATTGCAGCGTTATTCACAATAGCCTAAAGGTAGAAACAGCCCAAGTGTCCATCAACAGATGAATAGATATCCAAAATGTGTTATTTGAATACAATGGAATATTATTCAGCCATGAAAAGGAATGAAATTATGATACATGCTACAGTATCAATGAGCCTTGAAAATATTTTGCTATGTGAAATAAGACAGACACAAAAGGACTTAACGTATATGAAATATATAGAATAGGCAACTTCATGGAGACAGTAGATTAGAGGTGACCGGGGCAGGAGAAACAGGGATAGGAAGTCATTGCTTAGTAAGTACAGAGTTTCTGTTTGGCGTGATGGAAACATTTTAGAAACAGATAGTATCGATGGTTGTGCAAAATTGTAAATGTAATTATGCCACTGAATTGTACTGAAAAATGATTAAAATGGCATATTTTTGTTGTATGTATTTTGTCATGATAATAGAAGTTAATAGACCCAGGTATAGAATTTAAGCATATCATCTAAAGCTACAAAAGCATCCAATGAAGGTTCTAAAAATACTGAAAACAGTACTTCAGTTATCCATTGCTACACCACACATTCCTCCAAAATTTAGTAAGTTAAAACACAGTTTATTATTTCTCATGTAAGAATTCTTGCTTTCTGTGGGCTGACTAGGGCTCGACTGGACAGGTGGTTTTTCTGCTGGCCTCACTGGGGTCTTGCTTGTGATGACAGGCAGGTAGCAGCTAGGGCAGAAAGGCGGGCCAGCTGTGACTCTGGGATTGCTGGGCCTCCCTTCATGTGGTTTCAGGGCCTTCCCTCTCCAAGTGGCCTTTCCAGCAGGGTATCCAGACTTCTTCCAGGGCGGCTCAAGGATCCTAAGAGCACCAAAGCAGACACTGCCAGCCTTCTTAAGAAACTGGCCCATGCTCACCTACCTCTCCTGCGGCCTGTTGTTGAAAGCAAGTCACAAGATAGGACTTGCCCACATCTGATGTAGGCATGAACGCTGCGTTGGAGCCCAATTGCTACCAACACCATTTGCATATGCACGGAATAAGGGAGAACCAGATGCTCATGTAGCACTGCAGGAAGCCAATAGATGGTATCTAAAATTGATAATCAAGAAATAATATGTGCATATTAGTTAGTGATACAGAAGGTAACTACTATAAGAAACAATTCTGGGGGTGGAATGGACTAGTGGGACAGACCTGCTTTTTCATTATGAACCCTCTGGATCATTAGATTTAAAACTGTGTGTAGTGTTTCTGTCATATTATAGGATAACGGTTTGGGGCAAGAGCTCTGGGGTCAGATGGCTGGGTTCAAATCTTGGCTACAGCACTCACAGTTTCTGTGCCCTTGGGCAAATTACATAACCACTCAGTGCCTCACTGTTTCCATCTATAAGGTGGGGGTAATGATCATACCAACCTGGTAGCATTTTTAGGATTACCTAAGTAAAGCACTTGCAGTGCCATCTGACACATAGTAGATTCTCAGCAAATGTTGGCAATGAACAATTACAACATTAAAAAAGAAAAAGAAAGCAAGCCCATAGTGAACTAAGGAGTCCAAGACCTGCATTCTAGTCCCCTGACTCTGCCACAAATGGGCTGAGCAAGTCTCTGCATCTCGCCTTTAAACTGAGGGGGAAAGATCAGATACGAACCTCTCAAGAACAGCGGTTTTGTCAGATGTGAAGTCGAGAGCAAGCCATGGCTGCCAAAAATTACCTTGCTGAAAAATGAGAGTTCCCTCCCACCTAGGAGAGAGATTCAGATTCTTTAGAGTTGAACCTGTTCTTTCATCCTCGTGCTGTACCCACTATGGAGAAGTAATTCACAGACTCACTACCTGCCCAAAGACCTTTCTCTTGGGAGAGAACTTTATAAATCATTCTAAGTTAGTGACCATAACTCTCAGGTGCTTACATGAGACCAACTGCAAAAGGACATTATCTTGGAACCAATTAAATTGCTTCTAGTCTTTATTTGCTGGCCTCCTGAACGAATCTCTCCCAGAAGACTATTCACGTGGTCAGTCCTAGGTGAAACTGTAAAGAAGTTTACCTCTGCCTCTCACCCCAGGGAATGCCATGCTCACATGCTTCTCCATCACACCAGGAAACTGCATGATCTATATGAGAGGTGACTTAAAATATTATCCTCCTTAAAAGTAGTTGCATTTTAAAATATCTTTCCCTCCTTTATTTCCTCATACACTTGAGCAAAATGAATAAATGGTAGACTTTCTGGCATTCATTGAAAGGCAGAGCAAGAGCTGTTTCTGGAGGGAACACTGTCCTGGCACCTCTCTTCACACCACTCAGGAAAGGCCACTTGCTAATGTCACTTACTAGTCCGACTGTGGCCTTGAAACTTACCAGTGGGCGCCTTTGGGCACTAGGACCTTTGCAAGTCCATCTCTAGCTAGAAAGAGCTATTTAAATTAGGAACAGCAAGTTCTCCCAGGTCTAGCAATCTTGCCTGAGCTAACCTATCAGCTAGTGCTGCAGAGAAAGCATAATGGATCCTCGGTAAAGTAGTCTGTGCCAACTCCCAGGTGGGCTCCACTGCAGAGCTGCCTTTCCAAAAAGTGTAAATTCAAACTTAGCAGTCTGCTGAGAAGCCCGGCTCCCTGGCAGGCCAGGCATGGGGCAGGAGGTTACAGCAGTTAATCAAGTCCTTGCTGTGCTGTCCTGACTCACCGCCGAGCCCTGGCCTGTTCCCAGCTGACCCCACTCCTGTAGTACTCAGTGAGGAGCCGAACTCCTCCATTAATCGGCCTGTTTTCCGGAGCTGGAAAGGTGACTTGTAACAGGCCTCTTGTTCCCAGACTCCTCTATAATGACATTCTGCACAAGCAGATGTCATCCTTTGATTCCTTATGACCTTCTGAATTTTGGCAAATGAGAAAGCACTTGGGATTCACAGTGAGGGCCTAAGGGTGTCTTTCCTACAAAGAGCCACTGTCGTCCTCCACGCCACCCCACTTCACCCCTGTCTCTACCAGGCATGTGGCAAAGACGTGACCTCATTCATTTTCCCTGTTGGAAAAAGCCACTTTCCCGTAGCCAAGTGGCTTTGAGATGAGGTGGCCAGAACTGTTCCATGCTGGAATATTTACCAGACATAACTCCGGGTCTCTGTGGCTGTCTCAGCTTGACAGATAAGAAAATGCTATGGCTAAGTGCCTTTCCCCAGGTCACCCCACAAGCAAACACTGGTGCTGGGAGAATGAGATTACCCCCCAGGCAGCAAAGGAACCACAGACCCAAGCTTTCAAAGCCCTGAGGTGTGAGACTTTGCACCAGCTCATTGACCAGAGAGTACAGGACTGTAAGTAATAAATAGATAATGGCCTGTCTCTCTGCTTGCTTTCTCCACAAAGACATCCAGGTGGGAAAGTTGTGGTTGTGATAATTAATTAATAAATAAACCCAGTTAACCTGGAGTTTGGAGGCCATGCTGCAACCCTTAGGCAGTCTCTTTGGCAACTCATCTTTCTTTTTTGTAGCACCAATGGGCTTTATTCGGTGGTGTCAATGCTAGCAGCACAGCAGAAACTTCAGTGGGAGAATTTCAGAATTTGGTTTGCTCTCTATTGAAGTGCAATTTTTAAAAACTCCTTTCAAACCAAGTCATTTTAGAAGCCAGCCCAGCACTGACTTCTTAGTCAGTTAGACCTGTTCAGTGTTGTGTGACTCTCAGCATATAGGATTACTCTTCCTCCTCCACCTGAGTCCATGGCACCAAAAAGAAAGGGAACAGCGTAAATTGGATGGGAGTTGAGTTCTGAAGATACACATCAGGTGGACCTGGGAATGCAGGGAGGCTTTGGCGTAATTTCTTCTTTTCTGTTTGAGCGCAAAGGGGAACAATGCATCAAAGCCACCAGGATGATTGGGTTCAGAGCCCGCTGCCCTCCCAGCCCCAGAGCGGGAGTGGCTTAGGAGACCATGGAGGAGTCTTAAGGTATTTCGCTTCTTCACACGAATACTGTGTGTAGGTAGAGCACAGACGTTTACTCTCATGAAATGACTCAATTCCTACAGGAATCTAGAGCTTTCTGCAGAGTCCTGTGACATAGATCATGTCACTGTTGTGCTTAAAACCTGCCAGGAGTTTCCCATCTCACTTAGAATAAAATCTACAGTCTTCACAGTGGCTTCCAAGACCCCAGACTTCGCTGACGCCATCCTCAACCTCCCCTCTCCTCTTACCCCTCCAGCCACAGTGGCCTCTCTGCTGTCCCTTGAGCATGCCTAACCCATTCTCACTTAGAATATTCTTGCCCCAGACAAATGGCCATCACAGCCACCCAGCCGAAGTCTCCCCCACCTCTCCACTCACTTATTCATGTCCCTGTTTGATTTGCTCCAGAACATTCATCTCTAGCAGAAATTATCTTAGTATTTATTTGCTTACGTTGTCTTACATTGCTTACGTTGGCCAAGAATACTGGCTTCCCATCCTGTTCCCACTCTTTCCTTCTCCCTTAGTATAGAATCTCAGTTTTGACAGGGGAAAGAGGACAATGTCCAGCTAAAATCTCACACTTCCCAGCCTCCTTTGCAGTCCAGCAACTCAGTTCCAATCAGGGAGACATAGGTGGAGGTGGTTAGCTATTCTTCTTATAAAGAGGAGGTAAGAACATATTTTATCCCTCTCCCCTTTCTCCTGCTCCCTGCTAGGGAGTCAGATATGGTGGCTGGAGCATCCTGGACCCATAGGTAGGTGACTTCAAGGATGGCCATCATCTGCTAAGGATGGCAGAACAAGTAGGTAGATGGAGTGACCTGAGTCCCAGATGTCTGTGGCTTGCTTTCATGTGGCCTCCTCAAACTTCTTTAATATGAAGTAAAACTAAATGACTGTCTTATTCAACCACTGTTTTTTCTAGTCCCTCCTGCTAGCAGTTGAGTGGAGTTTATAACTGACACACAT
The DNA here is from genome assembly GCA_027257055.1 of Cephalopachus bancanus. Lineage (NCBI taxonomy): Eukaryota > Metazoa > Chordata > Mammalia > Primates > Tarsiidae > Cephalopachus > Cephalopachus bancanus. The sequence goes on from JAPVLO010000415.1 coordinate 924,448, forward strand.
TTATTGCCTGTCTTTCCCCACCAGAATGTCAGCTCCACAAAACCTGGGACTTTGTCTAGCTCATTGCTGTACCACTAGATCCTGGCACCTAGGAAATATTTGTTGGATGAATGAATACTAAAATCAAAAACAAAAGTCCTTCTGTCCAGATGCTGGCTTAATCAGTAGGTACTTCATAAGCAACATGGAGTTGGCACCCTTCTTGAGCATAGATTTTTTTATGTGGGCAAAAGCAATTTCAGTGTTCAAATGTTAGCTATAGAAATGGTGTCATCTAGTTCCTAGGGGTACACAATGCAGATCTGCTTTGGCTTTAAGATTAGGACATGTGTGACATCTTTGGAGTTCAGGGGCTTGTTCACACGGTAATCTTGATGCTACAGTTGCTTAGACTTCTTTCCTTTCTATGGAAGAGCTGTACCAAAATATAATTTTGTTCCTATCATAAAACATCCATAGGCAAATGAAGGAGTTTATATCTTTAACCTTGAAATGAAACGGCAGTTTAAGAAATCCATGGGTTCTTTGGCTAGAGTGGAATAGTGCCCAGGAAGTGGTAGCACCTACAATATACCTGTTGCCTCTGAGGGGATTAGAACTTGCCTGCAAAAATAGCTTTGATCCGCTACTTCCAAGGAGTAGGGGGGCATGTAACACTAATAAAAGTACCTGATCCCAAACCAGGCAAAATAAGGACCAATGGGAGGCCCAGACTTCACTTGTATGATGACTGCTTATGTACCTAACCCTGAATTGTACCCCACATCTTTAAAATTTTTAAAAATAGCCTTTAAATCAGAGTAGCAGTGAGTGGTGGTGCTTTCTTTTACTAAGAGTGTAAGTATACTGTAATTGAAAGTGCTGGCCTAGCAAATGACCTAAGCTCCAGCCTCAGCTATGTGACTTACTGGCCATGTGATCTGTAGCAAGGCCTCCACTGCTCATTTTCAAAACTGGGATGACGCTTCTCTTTCCTGGCCTAACAGTGAGGAGTGCATGAGACCATGTATGTGGAGGTAAACTATACGGCTTATTTAGAACGCCAGTTTTTTTAGAGATAGGAAGACCTTCAGGGATTGTCTAACCCAAACCCTGATTGTACAGATCTAAGTAGTGATGGCCAGAAAGTCAAGATTTTGCCCAAGGTCACAGGGCAAGGTAGATGAAGACCTAGTGCTTGAATTCTCAGATCAATGTTCTCCCTACCACACCATCCTAATAAGGATATCACTATTATTATCCCTTCTTTTACCATGTCTCATACTTTTGCTTATTATTATTATCAAAGTGTAATGTAACAGGGAAATTGGTTTTATTTTAAGGAGTTACAATTCAGATACAAGATGCCTTCAATCCCTCATGGCATTCCACAGTGCTTATTGTGGCTATCTTGTGCCAAATTGCTCTAGGCTTAGGGGATATAGCAATGAGCAAACACAAATCTTTGTCTTCAGGGAGCTTAGCTCACACACACACATTCCAAAGGGTGTCCAGTATCAAAAAGAAAAATAGAACAGGAAAGGAGAATGGGGAGTACTGGGGTTAGGAGTGGGGAAGGGTAGAGGTTACCATCCTAGGTTGGGCAGTCAAGAAAGTCCTCCTTGATTGGATTATGCTTAAGCCATTACCTGAAGGAGCAGGGGAAGTAAGGCACATGATATTTTAGGGAAGAGTTTTCAAGGTCAAAGGAGCAACAGGAACTGATACCCTGTGATCTTGGTCTGTTTAAGGAAGAGCAAATAAACTGGTCTGACTGGAGCAGAGTGCACAGTGGGCTGAGTGGAAGGAGAGGGCAGAGAACCAGGAGTGGGAAAGGGTAGATCGTGTGGGGCCTTGTGGGCCATTAGAAGAAGTTTGACTTTTACTCAGTTCTTGAACCAGTGCAAAGCATCAATTCATAGAAGATTGATATGTCCTTGATAAACTGGCATTTTTACTGTGGCTCATGATTTTCTAATACTGAATGTGGATGCCTCACATTGTATTGGATGCCACTGACTTTTCCACCATGAGCATTCTTGACTTGTTAGTGAATATTCCCAAAGAACAGAAGAGAAAACCAGTAGGATCCGGTAGCCTCATGAGTTAAACTCATGAGATGTTTCTCAGCATCCAAAAACCAATTAAGCAGGAAATCTTTCTAAAAACAGCAGTACAGTGGAAATAGACTGACAGGTGAGCAGATGGAGGAGCCATCAACTCAAATTTATTTCACAGCTTACAACTCAAATGAGCATTCCAAAGTCAGAACAGCTGGCCTTTTATTCTGTAAGCCATTGTCCTTTGCTGGGTGCATCTCTCAGGAGCATGAGTGGATTATACTCCGCTGGCAGTCTGTCTGTCAGTCTTTGACTTTGCAGGGAAAAATCCTTTGTAGATAAACAGGCTCTTTGTGCAAATCATATTTTTTTGTAATGTTTGCTGCTTCCCACAAGTTGTAAAGTTTCTGGAAATCAATGACATTAGCCTTTTAGCTTTCATTTTCATAACTGTATTCTTTATTAATTTGACTGCTATTATCTGATTCTGGGTAAATGATATTTTACCAAATAGTCCAAAAGCACAGTCTTCAGTTTTGCAGAAGAAATGTTTTTTTAAATATGCATCTAAAAATCACTGCCGCCTTGAATTTCTAATCATAAATTATTCTGGAATCTTTCTGAAGTTTGAGACTATCCCATACAAACTTCACTTAAGTTTCGAGTAACAGGGAAGTCATGAAATTTGGAAAGGATTATCTTTTGTCAATCATGGTCCTTTGTGGAGTTTTGTGCTGACAGAGGACAGCAGAGAGACCATATCTATGGCTGAAAGGAGGGCCTGATACCACCCGGTGGGGATTTTGTTCCAGTAATTGCATCAAATTGGACCTTCTGCCATGTTGCAGGTATAGCATTAATATCACTCATTAAGTCATACGGCTGTATGCTTTCCCTCCCAATGGCCAAGTCACTGGCAGAATATATTTTCTTCCAAAGTGTTTGTTTTCATTGTTGCCCTTTAAAAATAATGAGTTCATTCTATTCCCTTGCAAGGAAAGTTACTCTAGACTGCTTTGAAATTGTATATCTTTTGTTGAGCACATTTCTGCAGTGGTTCCATAGCTTTGTGTGCCGAGGAACCCAACCCGGCCTCTCTTAAAGCTTCTAACCAAGCTGCCTCCGACTTGATACATATAATCGTTCAGCCCATTTGACCTTTATATTGTTACCCTTGGGCAGGTAGAAGTCATGCAAGTTTCAGGTGGCCCTATCATGTGACCAGAGATCAAAGGTCAGCAGCTCCTAAATGTTCAGCTGTCAAGGTAGCCCATTCATCACTATCATTATGTAACTGACAAGCCAACAAATGAACCTAGGGATAAAATTATTCTCAACCCTCTACCTCCTGGGTTTATACCCCAGTAGTGGGCCAAACAGTCTCACATTTTAAGTGGTTGCACGAGCCTGCCGAGTCCCCGAAGTAGAGGGAAGGACTTCAAGAGACTTCTATGTGCTGGACCCTGGGAAGTCACCAGTTGCCTGCTTAGGGGGCCAAGTTGCAGCTCTACAAGAGTTGACCCCGAGTCTGGTTTCCTCTGGTATTGAGATGAATCTTATTTTAGTTCTGTCTAGACCCAACGACGCCCATTCTGCCTTCAGATCATCATGATTCTTTGTGGCAGGTTAACATGGTACAGTGTTTTTGCAAACTGGCCTGATCCTAAGAGTCACTTATGAAAATCAAGATTCCCAGGACCCTCCTCTGAAAAGTCTGACTTGGGGACTAGTTACCTTTGGGAAACTCAATTTTTAACAAAGGCCCAAATAATTCTTTTGATGTCTGTATTTTAGGATAATGCAAAGAGCTTGCGATTTGGAGTCTGATAATTTTAGATTCAAATTCTGACTTTATCCTTTGTTTGGCTGTGAAATCTTGAACAGGTTAGTTAATCTCTGGACCTCAGCCATGTTGAAAACAAACATTTAAATAAAAGATGTATAGTACGCCTGGCACTCATACTTATTGTTGGCTATTTTTAAGGTTTTTATTTGTATTATCACTGTTCCACTGTTCCTTTGGAGAGGAGATAGCATTGGAGGAACATTGGTATAAGATAGAATTTCTTTACAGTATCTCCCATGTCAACAAAAGTCTCTGCAAACCTTATAAGAGCAGTTTTCAGAGAGACGAGAGTAAGGGGCTGCTATGAGGGAGACACAGTATAATCCCATGGGTTAGGAAGGACCCCTGATGGAGGCTGTAGAGGGGAAGAAAGCATAGCACTACCCTGGACCCCTAAAGAAAGAGTGGATATGACTTTGAGCCATTCCATGACCAAAAAGTATCCCTTTTTAAGACCAAAAAGTGTCCCTCTGCAACCAGCGAGAGGCTCTTGCATCCTTTGTCTCTTTTGATCTTCTGGAGGTGCTGAATGAGCACCTTTATCCATCACCCCTAGTCCTCTTTTCCTGGGTAGAGCCTTTGCCATAGGCCAGAGGAGCTCTCAGCAGTAATTTGGAGTGGGAAGAGACTCTGGTTCCGTAGCCAGAGTTCCCTTAAATGGGAAATCTTAGAGTCCCAAGTTGGAACTCTAAACGATCTGTCTCACCAAAAAGAAGAAAAGAAAAACAACTCTGATATTCATGGTTATGGAACTATGCAGTATTCTTAATATTGTTTTTCAGAGAAACTGCAGGTGTTACTTAGATACTGAGAAGAATTGGGAACTATGAAAACCATCGTTTATATAGAAAATGCCTTTTGAGTTCCAAACATACATGGAGAACATAAACCTTTACAGCAACCGGGCATTGCCTCACTGTTCCTTTCTCCCAGTGAGCAGAACAATGTACCCACAGCAGGGACTCTAGAAATATGCTGATTGTTTGACCAAGATGCAGTCAGCAGATTATCCATGCTAATGGAATAAAGATTTCTTGAAAAATGGCTGGTTATACATGTGACTCAATGGCATTATCTTGTTGTTCAGAAGCATTTTTGGTACCAGTCAGTAGTAAGACGTTTTTTAAAGCTCCAAAACAGGCTAGCTTATATTAGAGTTCTCACTTCTTCCCAGAAGTGTTAGACCCCAAAGCAGAATTGTTTACAACTTGAAGTAAGTCAGACTCAGCTTCTCAAGTGGTCATGGAAAACACTATCTGCTAAAAAGTTATATTGACCCCTCAAAAAAGAAAAAAAAAGCTGACCCCTGGGCAAAAGTGGCATTTCCTCTCTCTGATGTATGTCGACTTTACTGATCTGGAAACATTAACATGTAGTGCTGAGGGGTTAAAAGTCTTTCAAAGAGAAAGTGAGCATGCCTTTTGTTAAAACTCATTCAGGAATTGGTTTTGCTTAGTTGCTCTGCAGTAGGTAAACTGAGTTATACAAGTTTGGCAAACTGCCTTTATAAAACCACCTGTCCAAGTAGACTGTTAGGATGGATATAAACATGGCAGGGTGGCTGTTTATGTGTGAAGTTGTCTGCAGTGCCATGAGAGCAGTAACAAAAGTCCAGGATGATAAATTATAAATTCATTAACTTATTCTTCTCTTTTCAGAGGATTTAGAGTGTCGGGGATACGATTATTATAAACTAGACTGCATACTCTTCTCACCACTGACTAAAACATTATTTGGAGCAAAGTATTGCAAGATTATGAAAACCAGTACAATGGCATAGCCTCTTACTCAAGGTTAGATTTTAAATGTAGCATCTAAGGTACACATCATGGAGATTTAAAATTATACATGAAAATCCCTTCAATTGGTACATCAAGTACTGACAGGGATTTGATGCCACATTATATGAAAAATACTTGGCTTTAAATAGTGGAATCACTTTGTGTGGCAAAATGCTTTGACTCTAATGGGCCTGAAGAGGTCATAGTGGTCTCATGCTCCCTCCAAAGCATAAAGCCATCAAAGGGATTGTTGTGGCCCCTTTATTTCCTTATTTCCTGCTTTTTTCATGCTGATCCTGTCAGTTGGGTTTTTCAGGTTAATGTGAATTGGTTGTAGCACCAGTGTTTTCTACTTGAGTTTCTTAAGCCTTGGTACTGGCTTCTGTTATGTGAGAGAATGCATTATGATGGGACTGAGAACCTAAAACATTAGCTCCATGACTGCTGACTCTTTATTGTAAATTAAAGTGCCAGAAAAAAACTCTCACTAGAAGAAGAGTATGCTTTTTTAGTCGTTGGGTGTTTTCTGATGAAGTTGTTAGTTTAAATGGCTCTAGTCTCTAGAAGTGTGATTTCTTTCATTTTTATTTATGAGCATACAAGCCCTTCTGGCTGGTGTGGCATGATCAGCTATGTTTTAAAAATAGGGCTTGTGTTATATAAAAAAGGATATTGAGGCATAATTATACATTTATGTGGTACTTTACATACAACATTTTAGAGGACTTTTATATACATTATTTGATTTTATCTTCACATAACCCAGTGAAGCAGAGACATGTTAACTTCAGTATAATATTTGAGGAAACTAAGAGGCTAGATATTTTTCTCAAGGAATATGATTAAAGATAGTTTATTCCTTTAGAAACTGAACATGTATCTTTTATTTCTATAGACTGTAGATACTTATGCTGTAAGAACCTCAAAGTCATTAGAATGAAAAGAGGAAAAATAAGCTTTGTCAGTTATCTGCCATAGCAATAATCCTTCCAGAAACCAGAAAAAAATTTTTGCTTCTTTTTTTCCCCTGAAATGGTTCAGAATGTCCTGAATATCTGAATTTGACAAAACAGCTAACTAGTCAATGGGTAGGATCCATTTTCATCCAAATGGAAATCCATGAAAAAGATGGAATGTGGTAGAAAGGGCAGCCAACCAGGTGTCCAGGGCCCTGACTCACCCCGGGCTCTCCTGCTCACCATTGGATTAAAGCTTGGGTCAGGCAACCCTCACTTAAAGTAGGGACCCAAATGCCTACCTCTGCCATCTCTCCAAGGTTATTGTGGCTGTAAAGAAGAGTGCTATGTGTCAAAATTCTTTGGGACATTTGAACAGTGTACAGAATGTAATTGTTATTTTAATCAGGAGTTACTCTCCTTTTCCCATTAAAAAATTCTCTCTTAGGGGTTTATATGTCTCCTATCTCTTCAATGACTTGTGCTTGGTAATATTTCTCCATCAAGTTCTAGTTTGTGTGTGTGTGTGTGTGTGTGTGTTTTATGCTTGTTTATCCTGATGAATCTTTTAGCAGAAACCATTTCTACCGAAATCTTTATCATTTCATCAAGAGTAATGGAAATGTTACCTGTCCTTCGTTATTTGTTGCAAAATTTAGGGACAAGGAAGAAGACCATCTATGTTTTCTTAAAATCAATGACCAGCGCATTACTGTAAAACCTATTGATTAAAAACACAAAGTATAATGTTAGTCATTTAGTCTGTGAAGTGATGCAATAAGAGAAGAAATTTATCCTTTGACTTTTGCATTAACCTTTTATTGACTGCTTGCATACCCATAATTAACACACACTTTAGCTAAAGTGGTTAATTTTAGCATGGTGACCAGTGTTCACTAATGTAGCTGCAATCCCGCTCATCCAAATGTAAGTGCAGCCCTGAGGGAAATCATTGAGCAGTGAGGCCCTCTATGAGTTACACCTTGCAGGGGGGACCTCTGGACAATCTGCTAACAGCCCACCAGCATGACACCTTTCAGTTGCATCCTGTTACGTCACTAGGTCATTCAGGGAGAACCATCCCTCAGTAGCTAAGAGTTGTAGGGGTGGCTTATAGAGTCCTTTGAGTTAAAATAAAGTGACCTTAGGAGGGAGACAGATGTGACATTACACACACACACACACACACACACACACACACACAAATTTTCCTTTGTTCCCTTGAACAGCCTTCTGAAAGGAGCAGTATTTTCTGAATAGACCCAAGGTTATTTGCTAACCCAAGAAGCATTTTAAAAATAGAATTTTTCTTTAGGATAGGGTTAGAGAGGACAAGGATGACAGTGGCGACAGTAACTTTTTACAGGTTCACTGGGTTCAGTAGGATTTGGAAATGACTCTGAGTTAAGGGACTCTTAACTTTTTTTAGCAAGACCTTCCAGCTCTAGTCATGAAAACTGACTTATTTTTATGCAAAGGCCAGGGTGGGTGGGCTAGCATTCCATTGTTTGTCCCAAATGGAAATATGTAAACTGAAAACAAATGCCAGTGTTTTTAATGCTTTCATGCACAGGTAGTCTCTGCACACACTACACTGTATCTGCTGCAACATCTCAGTTTAGGGAAAGGAATATCTGCATCCACTTGGTTGTGGCAATGGGTGTAGTGAAAGGGCGGGAAGTCACTGAGAGGCAGGACACATGGCCAGCATATCAGCTAGGATTCTCGGGGTTGCACGTGACAGAAAGATCTAACGCAGACAATAAAGGCTTATGCAAATGAAAAGCTACTCCAGCAGCACCTTCCAGGACCCATACCCTTGTTCCATGGTAGCAAAATGATCACCGCAGTTCCAGGTCACACATTCTTGTTGTTCACAGACCAGGAGAGAAGAGAGTTTTTTCCTTCAGCTCCCATCTGAGACCTCTGATTTATTCTCTGGATTTTGTCCCCGATTGGGCCATGTGTCTTCCCTAAACCACTGTCAGGGGCTGGGAGAGTGGGATGTGTTGATGACTAGCTTGAATTAATCAGGGCTTTTCCCAGCTGTGGAGGTAGAGTTAGTCCCACCCAAGCCAGGTTATGAAGTTTGGGGGAGGGGCAGGTTCCCCACAGGAAAATTAGAATCCTGTTGTTGGGAATGGTGGGAATAGATACCAGGCAACAAAATATCTATCACAATCAAATGTAGTCTTCAAACATTTCTTAAGACAACTTGGGCCCCTTTATTTTGCAAGGAACTATAGCACATGTGTGCTAAGAAACAATTCAACTTCATTTCCTGTAAATGCCACATCAACCTAAAACAACCACCACTTAAAAGGTCTGATGACAGTGCCTTTATTAATCCTAGAGCTTCAGGAACAACTGCTGATTCCTTCTGAATCTGAGCATTTTAGCCTGCCACTGGAAAGTTGTAGCAGCTTGAATGCATAAGCCTCAGGGTCCTGGAATGTCACATGTGATGGGATTCTGCTGTAGGCTCAATTTGATGCAGGTCAGAAAGAGCTGCTCCTGTATCTCCAGAGCTTCCCCAAGAAAGAGTCCTTCCAGAAGCTACCCACCCAGTGAGTGTGAAGGAAGAAGTTGCCCAGGTACGATAGGCAGCAGCTGTTGGTGATTCCCATCTGTCACTGGTACTCACAGTAGAAGTAAGGATCGTGATGACAATATTTAATATTTATTGAGCACTTGTTATGTGTCAGGCAGTATTCTAAGCACTTTCCACATGTAATTCATTTAATCTTCACATCAACCCCATGAGTAAAGTATTATTATTATTATTATTATTATTACTATCACCACTTGACAGACAAGAAACTGAGGCTCAGCTTGGTAAAGAAGCCTGCCCAAGATTCATGCTCCTGGAAAGCAGCAACTCCAGGAGTCCAGAGAACACACTCTTTACCACTGTGCCACAGTCTCCCTACTTCCCCATCTTCGGAAAGTGAGATCCGCCAAGTTACCCAGGCTGGTCTTGGACCCTAGACTCAGGCAATTCTCTTACTTCAGCCTCCCGAAGGGCTGGAATTGCAGGCTTGCGCCACCGTGCCAGCCAAAAGGAAGAATTTTAAAGCAATCTTGAAGTTTCTGATTGAAGGCTCTGAAGAAACCCAACAAAGGGTTCCCCTTCTCGCCCAGATAGAGGCAGTGAATATATACCACTCCTCGCCTATCAGGGCCTGCTTGCAAAGGTGGTACTTCCCACACCAGCCCTTTGATGAGAAAAACAATGGTAGAAAACAGTGAAACAGCTTTACCCAAAAGAAAAGCCCGCAGGCTTGAGAAGCTTGTACAACACAGCATAAGCAAACCTCTGCAGCAGGTTTTAATATTTTTAATACTTTCTCAAAGTGAGGAGGCAAAACCCATTTGACAGGTGAAAAAGCATCTCTATTGACTTTTTACAAACCTTATGATATTCTAGGTGGATCGACACTTATCATAGCCCTTTAATCTGCCAGCCAGGATAATGTGCGCACAGATAATTTATCCACTGTGAGATTGAAATGCTCAATTTGGAATAACTTTCCCTACCCAGTAAATTGAGCATTACTCTAGGATTCTCAGGCAGAAAGAAAGCGTAATTTAAAAAGCTTTGCAGAGTTCCTTTGTAATTAGTCGCAGCTTCCCTTGAATATTAATTTCCCCCTCATCCCTTTCAAGTGGTTTAGAGACTGTCTCTAGAACTACAGATATGTACCCTCAGAATCACTACCACGGCATAGTCTCAAACACCTATTATTAAGTAGTCTGCAGAACGTATCCTCTGTTCTTCAGTGCAGTGTGTGGCTTATCAGTGCAAACAGTTTAATATTTATGCTAAGAGGATTGTCAAAAGCAGCTTCTGTTGCTTTAATTCTTGTTTTAAATAAATAATGAGAACATTTAAACACATTACTCTTCTTGGGGCCCCGAGGTCAGCTAATCTTATTATTTATGAAGTGATGTGCTACATAATAGTACTTAGTGCATGTTAACAGACGCTATTATCAGGGCCTGATGCGGAGAGCTGAAGATATATTGGAATGTTATGTGTAATGTACGACGGATTGAGTGCATAGGATGCCAGTGTAGCAATTAAGCACATGCGAAAATAGGTGTAAAGTTGAAGTATGTTTTCCCATGGGGGTCCCCTCACCATTAATAATTCCCCAGAGAAGAAGATGTCTTTCAGTTAGGAACCTTCCCTACCATCAGGCTTAGAAGTGGGGCTAGGACAGTCCATCCTTTTATCTTGTCGTAGGAAGCCCCACACAGTCGTAAGACAAATAGTGGGTATGACCGATTTTTAACTGATTTAGAGAAAGGCGCAGAGAAGATGGGGCGGAGGAGGCACCTGTGCAACTCTTCCGAATGTACTCATAGCATTTGTTTTTAGTATACACACTTTCACACTGCATGCTCCAGGAAAGCAGAAAAATTGCTCATTCCTTATTGCAATGTGTTTCCTTCTCTCTGATCCTCTTTTTTCAGATAAATGAAGTGAAAGCCACTGATCTTTCCCAGACTACTTTTAAACACACTGGTCTCTCCGAGAGGTAGATAGACGCCTGCCAAGGTGTGATGATGTCATGCCCATTTTTTTCCTATGAGGCTGTAATTTAGCTGCATATAATAATTAATTTCTCTACTATTGATGAATAATCTATTTAATAAAAACCGTGATTTAAGTGTTTTCCTTAGGGACTAACTCTTGCTAGCCTCTTAATTTAATTTTGTGGAAGTTTCCCCACCTCTCCATCAGTGGAAATGATTATTAACCTCTATTTGCATATATCCTTATATCCCGCTCTCTCCTTGGAGTGCCTTTTTCTGAGCACAGCAAGCTGGGACACTTGTAAATCTCCAGCATCTCCAAAGTCAATCCCGGCCTGTAATATTGTTTAATCTATTCTTGGATGTTTTAATGCAGTAAATTCAATTTAATCTTTCCCAGTAATCTAGTAATACATCGAAATCCCACAAACATTTAAATCTGATAATGGCTTAATCACACACTTTAAATAACAGTTGAGATAATGAAAAAATAATTCACCATTTTAAAGGCAGAGTAACTGAATTTCCCTGATGATTGGCTTCTATGAACTACTTGAGATAATACAAATCTAGTAGTCAAAAGAAAAGGAAGCCCCAGCTCCATAAGGAACAACTCTTCCTTCTTGTAACACCTGCTTTCTGCCTTGCAGACTCATTCTTCCCATCATCACCATGACCTTCACCACAGAGGCTTGATTTTGGAGCATTTGCCAGCGTTGCTCCAAGTTTGCCATGGGTTTGAGTCTTCCAGGAATTTCTTCCCATGAATTAATTGCTTATTCTTACTCTTCCAGGTGCCAGTCTCGAATTGCCCGAACCTTACCTATGGATCAGAAGCCAGAGTGTCGGCCATACTGGGAAAAGGATGATGCCTCGATGCCTCTGCCCTTCGACCTCACAGACATCGTTTCAGAACTCAGAGGTCAGCTTCTGGAAGCAAAGCCCTAGAAGGAGTACAAGTCTCAGGTGGAGGAGGAGAGAGATCGTTGGCTTCTCTCCTCCAATCTTGTCGTGGGCCTGGGCAAGGGCAGTATAGACTTCTCTTGGCCAGTAGGTTGTAGCACCTGGGTCCCAGTTTAAAACAGCTAGGGAATAGAGCCCATGAATTCTTAAATGTTTAAAATGTCATAGTGTTATAGTATGATTTGGTAGTAAACAAGAACTCTCTCAAAAAAACTATTCCCTGCTTGGATTTTTTACCGTGAGCCATTCAGACCCCAAGAACCAAAGGAGGCGACAGGGAAGAGCCCAGTGTGTGACAAAACCTAACCTATTTCTCCTTGCCAAGCCTTTTCAGAGACTCTGGAGCAGACCTGGTCATCTGGGGAAAGACAGAACTTAGAGACAGCCATCCCAGCTTCTAATATGGTAGCCACTGGTAGCCGTGTCTACTTAAACTTAAATTCAACTTTAATTTTAATTAAAAATATAGTTCATCAGTTGCCCTAGTTACATTTCAAGTGCATAATAGCCACATGTAGCTAGTGACTACTGTGTTGGATGGCATAGCTGGAGAACATTCTCATTGTTGTAGAAAGTCCTACAGGACAGCACTTCTATCAAAAGTTTGAAAGCAGGAATTCTCTTTCCCAGTCTCTATAGCCTCTATCTTTATTCCTCTTTCCCTTCTCTAAGACTAACCTAAGGAAAAGCCTGAGTTACAAGTCCTACACTTGGCACACAGGAATGGGGAGATTTAACAGTGAAAATAAAGTTGATACAATGTCTTTAGGGGGTTTCTCTGATCTAATGTATAAGACACAGCCCCATTTACATTGTTTCCCGAATTTAACCAGAATAGTATCAATTTTTCTGCAAGTCCCTCATTCATGTGTAGTGACAGGTGGAACTGAGACTTGAAGAAAATCCTAGTGCTCCATCCTGATGACACTAGAGCTTCCAAGAGACAATGTGGAGTAGAGGTAAAACCTGGGCTGTGGTTTCAGAGTGATTAAGACTTCCACTAGCTTTGTGACATTTGGCACATTATTGTGCCTCATTTCTGTAATCGGAATATACTCAAGTCACTCACTCCCAGGGTGAAGACTAAGTGAGGTAGTTAGCCACAGACTTAGAACACTGTCTGTCACCTAGTTAAATACCCATAAGTCCTAGTAGATTATATACAAGTAAGCTGACCTGGATGTAGGTGGTTTTCTTTCCCTTTCTCGATCCCCGTGCCAGTTTTATCTCATGATGTCATGAACCCTTCTCTCCTTTTCTGTCCTGGCTCCTGCCCTTTGGTGTCCCTGGAAATTGTGAGAATTCTTAGCCCTTCCCCCGAGCCTGTTGCTTTGTCTTGTACTCGTTCACAGTAGTTTAGAAGCTGAAGAGCTTTTGCTCACTGAGAGATGCACTGAGAGCCAACTCCCTCCTGGCATCAGAATCGTACCGGTTCGAGGCATGCATTCATTCCCATGGCATTAAGAGCCATGGAAGTGTCACTTTACACAAAGCAACCAGAGTCTCATCATGTTGGGACTCGAGTCTCAAACAGTGGATGAATTCTCTGATGTCTTTGAGCCTCAGTTTCCTTGTCAGTGAGGGAGCTGTGAAGCACGACCTCACAGAGCTATCGTGGAGATTAAATAAGATCGGTGAAGGGCGTAGCATGGAAAAGCCCCAAAATGGGCACCCTCGGGCCATCTAGCCTAGCATGTTCTTCAGCCCCCATATTTGTTCTTTGTTGTATTTCAGGAGGTGTCAATGAATAAAAATTGGGAGATTTCATGTAAACTAAAAATGTCTGTATTCTCTTTAGAATTCAGAACACCTAGCAGTCCCAGGCCCCTATCCTAACATGGCCGCAAGCTAAGTAGCATCTTCCCACTCTGCGGTTGCGTGGACCATCCTAGGTTGGCCACAGGCCCTGCTGCTCCCCGTCGTCATTTCATGTAGATCTGGCCTGCCTCACCCTTCATGTCAGCGCTCTCCAGACCTGCTTGCTTGCACCTCTGTAGTCGAGATGAAGAATGTTTAGTACTCACCCCAATATTTGTGGATTACTATTGAACTGTATTCGTGGACGGCTTGTACTAATATCATGTGCATCAGAAAATACTCATATACAATAAAAATATTAAAAGAATGAAATAAGAAACCAAGAGCGGGCCTGCTGTTTATTCCTTGCACACCAGTGGATGTGTGAACTGCACTGGTCTGGGCGGGGCCAGGTGGAGCCTGGCGAGGTACTGCTGGGTTGGAGAAACCACTACCTTAAGTGAATCCGAAAGGTGAGATCACATTTTTCTCAGAAGAAGTGGTGATGTTCAGCAAGCATGAGCACAGTGCATTAGAGGATTACATATGTACTGGGGATCAGGGTTTAGGTGGAGAGGAGGGGACAAGAGACAACAAAAAGGCGGCCAGTGGGAGCAGTGACAATTGCTTCATACCCTGCAGGTCAAGGAAAGGCCTGTTTCTCCCCTGGGACCTGGGGAAGGACTTTCTTGGGAACACAGGCCCAGAAGTCTCCCCTTCCCGTCACGTGTGTGGGTTAGGGTGCCAGGGCAGCCTGGGCCCTGGGACCACCCCATATCAGCAGCAGCCCTGGCTGCTTCCCTGCCAGGCTTCCCTGCAGTCTCGTCGAGCCCCAGCTATCTTGACAAAATAGATCTCAGAGATCCCATTGCTCTCAGGCACTGCCCTCCTTCCCTCCCTCCCACAGCCTCTCTCCATGCCTACCAAGCCAGCTGTGGGGCAAGTCTTGGAATCCAGGGACAGACCTCTACCTTCCAGAGGCTCACAGGCTAGTGGATGCCCAGGGATATGTAGTGACCAAATCAGGAACGTACCTGTGGTGGGGAAACAGCCATAAACTGGCAAACAAGTAGCAAGGTCCTTCCAGATAGATATAAGTGCTAGGAAGGGAGCCCCCGGGAGAGGGACAGAAGGGAGGAACTGGCCACCACCCAGGGGACCTAGGTCAGGCAGTGAGGGAAGGAAGGCAGCAGGGAAGAGCTTCCCAGGGACCAGCGGGTTGAAGCAAGAGCACGCCTGGCGGGGGTGTGAGAGCAGGGAAGGAAGGAAGAAGGAGTGTGCCCTTCGGAAGAAAGGGGGCACCCCTTGGAAGAAGGGGGGCACCGAAGGGCACCGAGACGGTGCAGAGAAGATGAGGAGGAGATGGGAAAGTGGAGCTGGAAGGGTAAACGCAGGAAGGGCATGGGGGTAACTTGAGAAGCCACTTTTATGCTTTAGATGGTCACGCTGGCTACTATCTGGATTCCAAAACGTCTCTGAGAGAGCAAATAGCTCAGGCCCAAGGAGTGGCCTTCCAACTGGGAATCTCCCCTTTGCAAAGGGCATGATGGCCTGCCGGCCCCTCCAGGCCTCCTGTTTGTAGAGTTGTGCTAAGCAGGACCTCTGCCCTACTCCCCCACCCCCACCCATCCATTCTTGCTGGTAGCCTCCAGCCCCAGAGAGCTTTCCAGACCTAAAAGAAAAGAGCAGGGTCACAGCATCGCTTGCGACACAATTTTAGTAATAAGCTTCAAAAGCCATCACTAACTGAATCGAGGGATGCTGGCAGTGAGATTCCGTGGGCCTGATTTAATGGGCCCCATGTTTGGTGAAGGGTTTTGTGTGTGTTTCCAGGGAGGGAAGGAAGGTATTTTCTGATGCAACTTTTTTTTTTTCCTGCTCCAGTTAAGGCTGATTTTACCACTGGGCAAATTGCATACATTTGGATTCTTGCCACGCTAAATACTGTTTATTTTGGAGATCTGTCAGAGGCAAGCACATGGAAGACAAGGGATGCTGATTTGAAAAGGCAATTCTCATCCAGACAGATTCAGATGGAGAGAAGCGGCGCGGATTAAAATGCGCTGAAGTGGTAATGCCGTTTATCCAGTTTGCCTTTGTTACTTTGTGATTAAATGGTATTTTTAATTAAGTTTCATTGGGAGCCATAGGTATCGCAGTGGTGAAATCAATTTGACAACCATAAAGGGGAGGGAAGGCACAGGCGTGTCGTGATGATAGTGGCTGCAGGGAAAGCTGGGCATTGGAGAGGATGGGGTGGAGCCAGCTGGTAATGACTTCCCGCGAGAGAGACAAGGACACCCAGGCTGCGGCTGGGGTTGGGAGACTGGTTCCGTGGATGTCAGGAAAAGACATCCACCTGGGCCTCCCGCTCACCTGAGACACCCTGTTATATTCCCGAGCCAGCTGGAAACTACAGGAAAGTATCTGCACAGTCTGTTTCTCCTTTCTCTCTTATTGAGAAGAGCCATAAGTGCCCTCTGGACCCCATCTGGAAGGCTGCCCAGGCCAGCTCCCCACCTGTGCTTCTCCCATAATTCTTCATCCCAGGGGCCCTGTTCTTCCAGGACAGTTCTAATTCCCACTCTCTCAGCACCATGTCAGGGCAAGTTCTTCCTGGTATCTGGCCCAGATCCTCCTACAGCTGAAAGCGAGTCCCCTCTGCACCTCTGTTCTCTCTATCATTCATCAGCTTTTCCGAATCTCCTCATTCCTGAGTGGCAGTAGAAGCTCGGAGCTGCAGGCTTCCTGGCTTTGCAGCCTGGCTCTGCTTGTGACCCTAAGGCGGCCCACCCCTTCAAACTTTTGTTCTCTTATCTGCAAAATGGGAATTGTAGTAATCTATCACCTATGGTAGTTGAGAAGAGTAAGTGAATAGGCATATCAAGGCCTCCCTGCAGGTACTAGTGATTATTAGTAGCCCGTGATAACAGTTGTAGCTTTGTGACTTGGGCAAATCACTTCACCTCTCTGTGCTCCTGTCTTTATATAATGGGGAGGCCCATTGGATTGCTCCATCCCTGCCATCATGCATGTTAAGTGATTTGCATTGTATTGGGTAGTCAGTCACTCCAAGCATGGAAATTATGATGATGAAAAATATTATCAGTGGTATCCTGACCAAAATATTAAAAGAGACTAAAGCTAGCTGTGGTGTGTTTAAGAAGAATATTAGGGCACCGGGCACGGCGCCTCATGCCTGGGATCCCAGCACTTTGGAAGGCCAAGGTGGGTGGACTGCTTGAGCCCAGGTGTTCAAGACCAGCCTGGGTAACATAATGAGACCTCATCTCTACCAAAAAAATGTTTTAATTGGCTAGGTGTGGTGGTGCACATCTGTGGTCCCAGCTATTCAGGAGGCCTAGGTGGAGGGATGGTTTGAGCCCAGGAGGTTGAGGCTGCGGTGAGCCACAGTTGTGCCACAGCCCTCCAGCCTGGACAACAGAGTGAGAGCCCAACTCAAAAAGAAAAGAAAAAGAGCCGGGCTCGGTGGCTCAGCCTGTAATCCCGCACCTTTGGGAGGCTGAGGTGGGTGGATTGCCTGAGCCTGCGGGTTCGAGACCCGCCTGGGCAGTGAGACCTCATCTCTACAATAAATAAAAAAATCAGCCGGGCGTGGTAGCGCATGCCTATAATTCCGGCCATTCGGAAGGCTGAGGTGGAAGGATCACCGGAGCCCAGCAGGCGAGGCTGCGGTGGCCGGGAGTGGCCACTGCACGCCAGTCTGGGCAACCGAGTGAGACTCCAACTCAAAAAAAAAAAAAAAGAATATTATGGTACCATCCCATATTGTCCGTTTCTCTCCACAGGCTCCATGTTTGCTAGCAGATAGTATGGGACTTTTTATACACGAGATACTACGAGAAACAATCCTTAGGACTCCCATTACTACAGCAGGAGGAGGTCACCCACTGCAATTTGAGATTTGCTTAAAAAATTCTCACCATCACCTTCTAACGGATGATCTGTGTACAACAATTGTTTATTGACACTGAATGTCTAAGTACCAGGGTCAGTCTATTTCAAGGGGAGGGAGGCATTAATTAACCTCCAGTATTAGATTCAGTGATTCTTTTCCAATGATGCAGTTCGTGACTTTGCTCGCATTTACTTTTCATCAATCCTGAAAGAATCAGGGTAAAATAGTTTCTCTGCACATGTGTGTCAAGCTAAATGGATAACAGCAGATATAGATCTGTTTGCCTGTCTGCACTTGCCTTTAGACAAAATTCATCAATTTTACAAAAGCCACTGACTCGACATGGCACCAATACAAATAAAGTGCTTCTAGCATGCGGGGTCTCTCTTTGTTTCTAATCTGGTAAATGCGGTAGTTTCCTGCTGAGAGATGGGAAGTGCTGACCTAGGACAGCAAGGTGCCTGCCGGTGGGGTCAAAAGGGTCCAGGCTGTTCGACAGGAAGTTTAGAGGAAGTACAATTGTTCTGAACCCTGTGTGCTTGGGGTAATTCTGACCCTCTTGGTTAGTGACAGTGGCATGAAGTTCCTCCACAGTCTTGCTTGGTTTTAAGGATCAAAGACCACAGGTGATCACTCCTTTTGTTTGACAGTTTTGAGGGCACCCTGCTGTCCCTTCCTGGCCTCCAAGAGGTGAGAGAGTCTACAATCCAGATCCACCCCCACAGGTAAAGGCATCAAGTGGTGCTCACGTAATGCTCATGTCCAAGGGAGGGGTGTGATTGTTATTTGTTTTGTGAAACTGGTTTAATCTGGGGGGGATAATGGAGAATTTCCGCATACATTTATTACTTTGGATCAGGCGAGGCCAGTCTGACACAGGTGGGGTATACTACTCACTCTCGAGGCCACAGCAAGACAGAGCCTGGAAGAACAGACACATCCCTTGCACAAGAATAGTCTCAGTAAAGAACGTCAAGGCCTCCTTTTCAACTCTTGTAGACTCCATGACCCTGTGAACGTCATACCGAGGAGAGATGTATTCAGAGCTTCCTAAGAACTTCTTGGAACCTCAGGACATAGGGGTGGAGGAACCATGCTTTCATTTGTTGCTTTGCTAACCAGCTGTTCCCAACTGAAAAACCATTATCTTTTCACATAGGGAATTCAGCTTCCAGCTTTGGAGCAAGCACAGTTACCCACAAACCCCACATAGGGTAAATCAGTCTCTCAGAGCAGCGAAAGCTACTGCTTGTAACTCAGACAACCCAGAACGCTGGACTGCTGTCCCCTTCCTTCCCCTGCCCCCCAACTCTGCAGACAGAGGTTTCCAGTTGATTACACCTTGATTAGAGTTGGGAGAGAAGCAAGCAGGTATATAGGATTCCCATTGTCCTCTCTGCCTCTGCTCCCAGCCAGGGTCAGGCTGAGTGGGATCTCGTTGGACATGTGAACAATCAAGCCGTGTTTACCATGGACGGTTCGTTTTCTTTTCTCAAAATCAAAACAGAGTTTAGTAGGCAGTGTATTTCATACATGCCCCTTGATCAATGGAATGATCTGTCAGAAGCCATTAAGGCCCCCATTAGCTTGAATGCATTCAAAGCTCCACGATTGGATCCTTTAAGGGCCGTAGTGATTGTTTTTAATATACTGTACATTGATTTCTCCCTGTGTGCAGCAACATAAGTTTGAAACTAACTGTGTATGACTAAGGCTCCATTTGCTGTCTCCAGACCTCTGTGAGAAAACATGGTTTCACTTCAACTAGAAAATGCCTGTGTGTAGTTTTCAAAGAGATGCAGATCCTGTTAGATTTCCCAAGGTTTAGACTGGGTCAGGTTGGTATAGCTTTCTCCCGTTTCTTTGTGCCCATTAAGTGAGCTGTGCGTGCAGAATGCGAGAGGCATCCCAGCCAAGGACTTCAAGTGAAAGATGGGGGGAAAATTTTTCTGAAAGCATGAAGCCCAGCAGAGGCCAAAATCGAAGTGAATTTGACAGCCTTGGGCCGGCAAAACTCTGTGCCCAGCACAAAGCAACAGAAGTGTGACTGTGTCAGGGGTGTCCTCTCTTGGTAAGCCGAAGGTACCTTGAAAGAGACAGGTGAGGCCATGGACCCTCCTTGGGTTGCCATGTTGCAACTCTTGGTCGCAATGACTTTTTTTTTTTTTTGAGTTGGAGTCTCATTCTGTCACCCAGACTGGCGTGCAGTGGCACACTCCCGGCCACCACAACCTCGACCTGCTGGGCTCCGGCAATACTTCCAACTCAAGCCTTCCAAGTAGCTAGAACTACAGGCATGCACTACCACACCTGGATAATTTTTGATTTATTGTAGAGATGAGGTCTCGTCAAGTTGCCCAGGCGGATCTTGAACCCACGGGCTCAGGTAATCCACTTACCTCAGCCTCCCAAAGCTCTGGGATTATAGGCTGAACCACCAAGCCCGGCTAGTAATCACTCTTCTTTGCAGCCTTAGCCAAAATGGATTCTTCTGACAAACACCAGAGTCTGCTAGAGAGACACAAGGTTCTTGTCCTCAAAATTCTGTTCTTAACCAACCAGTACTTCTGGTTTCTATTCTTTTTTGTTGTTTTGTTTTTAATTTACTTATTTTTTTAGAGACAGGGTCTTGCTCTGTCACCCAGGCTGGAGTATAGTGGCACAATCATAGCTCAGTGCAGCCTCAAACTCCTGGGCTTGAGTGATTCTCCCACCTCAGCTTCCTAGATAGCTGTGGATATAGGTGTGCACCTGCCTGGCTAATTTTTTATTTTTTAATTTTTTATAGAGATGGGGTCTCACTATATTGCCCAGGCTAGTCTTGAATTCCCAGCCTCAGGTGATCCTCCTGTCTTGGCTTCCCAAAATACTAGGATTATAGATATGAGCCGCTGCATCCAACCTGTCCTTTGCTCATTTTAATACAAAGCCTGAGAATAGGAGGGCAGCTTGGTCAAAGAAGCTATAGTTACCACATTTGCAAAGGCATGTATCTCAAAGAGAAGTTTTTAATAC
The DNA here is from genome assembly GCA_027257055.1 of Cephalopachus bancanus. NCBI lineage: Eukaryota > Metazoa > Chordata > Mammalia > Primates > Tarsiidae > Cephalopachus > Cephalopachus bancanus. The sequence goes on from JAPVLO010000415.1 coordinate 945,303, forward strand.
ATCACACCCGTTTTTCAGACGAGGCAGTGGAAGCGCAGAAGGGAGAAGTTATTCCACATGAATTCTAGAAGTTGGATTTCAAATTTCCAGTGGATCTTGAGACTTGGGAAGATGGTGAGCATGCTTGAACCCACCACCCAAATTCACTTTCCATATCCTGAGACATGTTGAAGAGGAAGTTAGCCCAGAAAAGAGAAATTTTGTTCATCTAGAAAACAGGTTGTGTGCCATGAATTACTTTTTGTTGCGTCACAGAAGTCCACAAGATTTTGGTGATTTCTAATCATCCATACAAGCCACTGAAATTTTTGATACAGAATATGAAAACCAAAGAGGCAAAGATTCATCATTCAAAACACTGGCAAGTCAAGCAAAAGTTACTATAGTAAAAGCTAGAACAGGAGTCAGCAGAGTACAGTCCCCAGCCAAATCTGGCCCACTACCTGTTTTTATAAAATAAAGTTTTATTGGAACGCAGCCATGCTTGTCTCTGTAGGCTTAGCTACGGCTGCTTTCACACACCAACAGCAGAGCTGAGTGGTTGCAACAGACAATTTGACTCACAGAGCCTCAAATATTCACTATCTGGCCCATTACAGGAAAGGTTGGTCAAGCTCTGAGGGTGGTGGTATCACCCATGATCGTGCATGTTAAGTGATTAGCATCGTGGCTGGGACTTAGTAGTTACTCAACACATATAAGTTATGACGAGATATTCTGGTATCCCAACCAGAATACCCAGGTCAGCACCTCTATGTGCAGAAACACGGAAAAGAACATTCAAGATCGACACTAGGAAGAGCAAAATAGACCCAGAGCAAAACCTATGGTTGTTCCTGAATTAAAGAAGCCTGAGTTAGTGAGGGGGCCAGGAGAAGCCATCCCATGAGGATGGAGGGCCACCCCATGACTTTCGGGTTCAGATATCTTGACTCGACAGAGGGCAGATCTGCAGGGAAGCAGGCAGCAACCTGATCTTCCTTCCACAGAGACCTGCTGAAAAGTCAGGCAAAGCAGGTTTCACCAGCGCTCATGGATCCTTCCTGTTCTGTGACTGCTAAGACTATCCGAGAGCCTCACTGGGAGAGGTGGTCATCGGCTCTCTGATTTCTTTTTTGTGGGGGTACTGGTCTGTGGCCAGTTAGGAACCTGGTCACATGGCAGGAGGTGAATGGCAAACGAGGAGCTCTGCTGCTTGTCAGATTGGTGATATCAGATTCTCATAGGAGTGCGAACCCTATTGTGAACTGTGCAGGCGAGGGATCTAGGTTGCGCACTGCTTATAAGAATCAAATGCCTGACGATGCCCCTCCTTGTCCGAGGAAAATTTTTCCTCCACAAAACCGGTCCCTGATGCCAAAAAGGTTGGGGACCACTGTCCTAGATCATCTGATATTTATTAGCTGCCAATCCAGCTAACTTGTATCTGACACATAATAGGTGCCTCAATAAACTTTTGTTAGCTGACTATTTGTTAAAGCAAAATTAATCTGATCAACACATCCCCTGTAGAAGCTCCATGAGTCCTCTCTTCCCCTTGGCTTTTCTGGCCATACCTACAAGGCTGTTTGAGATCTGCCCCCAACCTTTCTCCACCTTCCTCTCCCCAAATTGGAACTTTTGTTCCAGCCACACCCAATTTTGCACCATGTCCTGAATTTTTTCATGGCTCTGCTACTGTGTCAGGTGAGTTGACCATGATCATGATGGCACATTAGCAGCCATTAAGAAAGCTGAGAATGGGTGAGGCTGGGAGAATTTGGTCAGCAAAATTAGTGTCCCAAAGGGGCCCTTGACCGAGGAGGCACTGATATGATAGCCAAGGAGACTGGGCTGGTGGGTGAGGCCTGGCAGCCAGTGGGGTCTACAGAAGGTCTTAATTCTGTCTAGACTAAAGGGGGGAGAGGAAGCACTCCAGGGAAAGTGTGACAAAGCCATAGACATCAGGGCCCAGCCAAGCCACATGGCATTCAGAACAGGGAACCAGGTCCAGCCCAACCCCAGAGAGCAAAATCACAAAAGACAAACACTTTGGTTCACAGAGGTTCAGAGAAGACTGGAGGGGCGCAGTGTGTATAGACCTGGGGCACTGGACTCATGCCAGGTCCCACTGGGTTGGGGTCATGAGAATACTAGGCAGTGGGGTCATGTAATAAACACTTAACTGGAGAATTCACTTGCCTGTATTCAGCAAACATGCACAAGAGGCAAGACAGTATGAGGATTCCAAGCCTGCACTGCACTCAGGGAATGAGCAGCCTGCAGCGTGGAGAGAGAGGCTCCCTGCTCCCTCGTTTGGGAAGTCACCGTGTGGCTTCCAAACACAAGCCAGCAACTCATCAGTGCTCGGCTGAAGAACGGCAATGTATTCCAGCACTGGACAAAAACCATCCAGACATTTTACCGAAGAGGCTGAGCAGATAGCAGAGAATCACATGAAAGCATGTTCAGCAGCCTCAGCCACTGGGGAAATACAACTTAAACCACAGTGAGATGTCACTATACACCTGTGAGGATGGTCATAATTTAGCAAATAGTGGTAACACCTCATGCTGGTGAGGATGTAGAGAATCTGGGTGACTCATGTTGCTGGTTAGAATGTCCAGTGATGTAGCCCCTTGGGAAAATGGCTCGGTAATTTCTTATAAAACTGAACACGTGACTGCGTGTAGTGGCTCACGCCTATAATCCCAGCACATTGGGAGGTCTAGGAGGGAGATTTGCTTGAGCTCAAGAACTTGAGACCAGCCTAGGCAACATAGCAGGAACTTGTCTCTACAAAAAAATTTAAAAAATTAGCTGGGTATGGTGGCACACATCTGTAGTCCAGCTACTCAGGAAGCTGAGGCGGAAGAATTGCCTGAGCCCAAGAGGTCGAGCTACAGTGAGCCAGAATTGCACCACTGTACTCCAGCCTGGGTGACAAAGTGAGACTCCAACTCAAAACAAAAAAAACCAACTAGACATGCACTTACCCGCATATACACTCTTGGGCATCTGTCCCAGAGAAATGAAACCTATTTTTACACAACATTTGTACACAAATGTTCATAGCACCTATTCACGAAAGCCCCAAACTGTAAACAACCCAAATGTCCTTTAATGGGTGAATAAACAAACTGGTACCTCCATACCCTGGAATATGACTCAGCAGTCAAAAGAATAAACTAATGGGTGAATCTCAAGAGAATTATGCTGAGAAAAAAAAATCTAATCTCAAATGATTGTACACTTTATCATTCCATTATATAAACTTCTTGAAATAACAAAATGAAGGGGTTGGAGAACAGATTCATGGGTGCCAGGCTTAGGGATTGGAGGGAGGGGTAAGAGTGACCTTAAAGGGGTAGCACAGAGGACCCTTGTGATGTCGGAACCATTCTGCATCTTGATTGTAGCAGTGGTTGCATGGATCTACTCTAGGATAAGTCATGTAGAACTATAAGCATGCACACACGTGTGTGTGAAACTAGGGAGATGGGAATCAGCTCTATGGAGGCTACTGATGTCAATTTCCTGGTTTGGATATTGCCTTATAGCTGGGCAAGGTGTTACTAGTGGGAGAAACTGACAAGAAGAGTACACGAGACTTCCCTGTACACTTTTTGGCAACTTCCTGTGAATCTATAATTCTTTCAAAGTCAAAAGCCAAACAAAAGAACCAACCAGGAGACAGCATGCTGGCTTCCAACGCAGAAGCTCCATGGGATATTCTCAAGAGTAGCTTCCACTGGAGGTGATGTCATGTGTGGACTCCTCACAGGTGGGACTCTGCTTTGGAAGCGCGGATACTCACGCCTTGAACTCCATACCAGTGAACCGACTTCCCAAGATGTGGCTCCCAGGAACACCCTCCCCACTCACTGGATGAGACGCTCAGGCAATGGGGATGGCTGGTCACAGAGATCTGTGGCGATCTGACATGGCCTTTGAACCAAACGTATTTGGAACACGCTGGCCTTGGCTGTGCTCCTAAGTGCCCTTTGAAACCCATGAATAGAAACAATTGGTAGCAGGTGTCAAGAGTCCTCCATGTGCATTGCTATCTCACAGAACTTTCACAAACAACCCTATATGGTCATTACTGTTTTTATCTGTGCTTTCCTCATGAGGAAATTTAGGCACAGAGAGTCTGTATAACTAACTCACCCTAGATCACACAGCTAGTAGCTGGCAAAGGTGGGATTCAAGCCCAGGCAGTCTGGCTCCAGAGCATTTAACCTCTGTCTCTTCCAACTTGACCTTAGCCACATTTTCAGTTCTATCCAAGGTACTGGTTTCATCAAACACAAAAGATTCCCAGGCTGACAAAGGCGGGAGACAGAGTTATTTCTGGCCACTGCCACTTGTGAGCAATAGCACAGTGATTGGATCCCTAAGGTTTAGGGCAAATTGTACCCAGATTCCAGGCCCTTACTATGCACACTGACAGCAGTGTGACCACAGGCAAGTTGCTTAACCTCTCTGTGCCCCACTTTCCCTCCTATAAAATAGGGCTTCTAACAGCACCTACAACATAAGATTGCTTGAAGGTTTTTTTTTTGTTTTTTGTTTTTTTTTGAGTTGGAGTCTCACTATGTCGCCCAGACTGGAGTGCAGTGGCCGCTCCCAGCCACTGCAGCCTCAACCCGCCGGGCTCCAGCGATCCTTCCGCCTCAGCCTTCCAAGTAGCCGGAATTACAGGCATGCGCTACCACGCCCAGTTGATTTTTTGATTTATTGTAGTGATGAGGTCTCGCTGCCCAGGCGGGTCTCGAACCCGCGGGCTCAGGCAATCCACTCACCTCAGCCTCCCAAAGGCGTGGGATTACAGGTTGAGCCACCGAGCCCGGCTGAAGGTTTTTTTTTTTAAAGTGCACAAAACTCTTAGCATTGTACAAGACTGGAAGTAATTGCTCAAAATGTGCATTATTACTGGATGAGAAAGCTAGCTTTTTTCTTTTTTTTAGAGATGAAGCCTGGCTCTCGCTATGTTGCCCGGTCTGGTCTCAAACTCCTGGGCTCAAGTGAGCCTCTCATCTTGGCCTTCCAAAGTGCTGGGATTATAGGTGTGAGCCACCGTGCCCGGCCTGAGAAGTCTGGCTTTTTAAGTGAGAAACTTTGCTTTTTGGTGCTGGATGGTAACCTGGGGTGGGGACAGCTTCTGCATGACTATTATTGCTTAAAAGAGGGTGATTTCTGATCCTGATGAAAAACAAAGGTACCATCTAGTCCCGATGTCTGACAGTAGTCCATGCGCTTCCCAGCTTGGAAGTCGTCTGATGAACTTGGCACCTCTGAAACCAGGGCAGAGGAGGAGACCACTTTCAAGCATTGTATCCACATGTGATGGGATCTGAATCCTGGGGAGGACCACCTGTGAGGATGGCAGGGATGCTAGGTGAATGATTCTTAAGCTGTTCTAGATGCTTCTCAGGATTTTGGAGTCAAATTGATGGATCATGCTACTCCCCCTGGATACCGCTTTAAAGAATATTTTTAAATGTGTTGTTCAGCTTCACAGAAATCGAGGAAATGCTTATTTTTGCTGCCACCTCCAAGGTCATCTCCTTGCCGCTCCCCACTCCCTACCATCTCTCTCTGTACCAGTTCCTCGGCCTCTCTACACCAAGTACTGCCCCCCGCCCCACGCCCTTGTACTTGCTCTTTGCTCTGCCAGAACCTTCTTCTCCAGCTATCTATCCACTGGGCTCCCTGCCTCACCTCCTTGAGCTCCCTCCTCAACTGGCACCTCCAGAGTGATCCCTTTCTCAGCCCCCGTTTACAAAATTGACTGTTAGAATTTTACAGCATTAAGTCCCAAATAACATTTTGAATAACAGCTTTATTGAGATATAATTCACATACCATAACCAAGATAACAGTTTTAAGACCCCCCCATCTAGTTTTATGGACTCCATTTTGTGGATTCTAAAGTGACTTTTTTTTTTTCAGTTTAATGTCTCTGACATTAGGACACATCTCCTAATGTCATGTCATATTTTAATTGGCCATGTTTTTTTTTTTTTCTCTCTTAGTGCTACATAAAATAATGGTGGGGCTTAAAATTGAAGGACTCTGAATCAATGAAATATGGTATCTAGCTTTCCGTAATCATTTCCTCTAAAGAGCTCCAAGCATGGCTTTCAGCTGGACAGTTGGTAGCAATGTAAAGTACGTTCTTTGACTTCCAATTTGGCTTAAATAACATCATTGGTGTGTGGGGGCGGGGGCTATCGAATCTGCAGTTGCCTCTAAACCTGTGTGTATTGAAGGTTGAGAATGTTTCATTAATATGTAATTCTTACTATTCCTTTTAGAACCTTTCCCTTCCCTTCTGTCTCTGCTTCTCTGATGCTTGCTAGGGGATTTCTTTCTTTTGAGAATGTTAAAAACCATAATAATGAAAAAACTTCACAGTGATTCGGTCTTTGAAAACTGATAGCAAGGTGAATGCCTGGTGGAAACTTGGGGCTTGCTGGCTGCCACAGGCAGTTTGCATTTGTACAGGTTGTGACTTTGATTTAAGCGTTTGACTGGATGGGTCATATATCCAAAGCAGGAGATGATGTATATACTGTTTCCATCAAAAATATCAAGTTCTTTGTGCAATGTGTTTATTTCTCTGAGTGGTTATGTATTTAATAAATAATGTGTTTCAGTGGGTATTATTTTCATTTCAGTGTTTAATACCTCTACAATATGTCTCAGATTCGGGGTTGAATGGCACCTCATAAATTACGAGCTGTTATTAGCTGCTTTCTCGTTGCATCTTAATTATTAGGTTGAAAAGAGAGGGCAGACTTTTATAAGCATTCATATTTTCTGTTTACAAGACTTTTACTGACGTCTAATAAATTTAATTACCTCTAATAAGAATAGGAAATGAAGTTCTATTTAGCAAATTCATAGCTTTGAAATGCATCTTGTAGCTTTATGAGCCTGGTAAGCTCCGGGAAGGTGAAAGCTATTTAAGGAGCTGTTGCTGGGTTAAACTAACTGCAAAACTGTTAAATTATTTTTGTTTCCATTTTATTGCTTAACCTCCAGGGTAAACTTCAGGCTACCTGATAAAGCAGCCACTCAGGAACTTTAAACTTTACATGTTTTACCCCACAGGGCCGAAGCGGGCTCCTGTGCTAAAGGTACATTTTTCAAACATAATTGTAAATTAGGAAATTGATTGTGTCTTGACCTACTTATTTCCAAGAGCTGTTCATTCCCGACTCCTTTGTTTTGCTCATATTATAAATCTATTGTTCTTTCGGAGGGCTCCCGGCTGGTAAGAGGAGGAGGGGGAAACCAGGGCAGCCAAGATGAGCTTGTTCTCAGCACCACTCACATCAGAATTAGACCCGCAATTAACCAAATCGGGCTGCTGAAAAGACACCATGTGTTCTCTGAGTAACCACTTACTATGGGGCAAGAACATGAGAAGACTGTCTGCTGGCTTAGAAATAGCGTGCTTGGGGCAAGAGGGATCCTATAGTATATTTAAAGACTTATAGGGCTTACAATAGTTAATCTGGATATATTTTTTGCTCCAATACCTTTCTAGATAATACTTTAGAAACATCTAGATTCCATTGATGGTAGTATGTTGGCAGACAGACCCTTGGAGAAACCATATTACTTAGTGAAAACTCTTTTCTTGGTCTCTCTTGAACACCTGAAAACAAGCCAGATGTGAATAGAATCTTATGAATGAATAATCATCCCTTGAAGACATCCTTTCTGGAGCCCTCTCATGCCCTGACAGCTGCTCCGCTGGGAAGAGCCGCTTGGGGCTTGTTCTCGGCTCCTCATTCCTCACTGCTTGCTCCATCCCTCCAGTCAAGGGTCACATCCCCCACATCCTTTCTCTTTTGGCCAACTCCTTATTTCTGCTCTCCATTATTTCCACAGAGACAATGGCAACAGCCCTCCAGTGGGTATTTCTGGCTGCAGTTCAGGACTTCTAGTCTGCTATCCACAGCAGTGGCCAAAATTAGTTTCTTCTAAGGGAATAACCAAACCCTGGCATGGCCCCACAGGTCCCAGAGAGCCCTCTGGTCTCATCTCCTACCTCTGCACCCTATTCCACTCCACTCCCAGCCCCACCAAGCCTCTGGCTCCAAACAGCACTTCTTGTTCTCCAAATACATGTGGTCCTTCTAGGGAGCTTGGTACCTTTGCCACTGCAGTTTCAGTGGAGGATTTGGAGTCAAGACTCTATTGCAATGGATTTAAGAGAAGACAAAGTGGACACAATGAGTAGACTGTTTCAAATGCTCTGCACTAGAAAAGAAGAAAAGAGAGTTAAGTAAAAGAATTGTGAGCACATGCACATTTACATGGACATTGGCCATTTCTTCTTTTGAGAAAACCTCAGTCTTTTTATTGATTTATGAGAGCTCTTTGTACAGTATGGATATTATCCCTCTCTGTTATATGTCACAAATATTGTCTTCCAGTTTATTACTTGTCATTTAATGTTGTCTGTGGTATCTTTGATCACATATATGGTATCTTGTATCAAATTGGTTAATATTTTCTATTATGACTTCTTGTTTCTCTCTTATAAGCTCGCTCCATCAGAAGCTGCTCTTTGTTTTCTTCTGGAACTTTTTGTTATTGCTATTTTCATTTTAAAATCTTTAATTCAGCCAGGAATGGTGGATCATGCCTGTAATCTCAGCACTTTGAGAGGCCGAGGAAGGAGGGTTGCTTGAACCCAGGAGTTTGAGACCAGCCTAGACAACAAAGTGAGACCTCATCTCTACAAAAAAATAAAAATAAAGAAATAAGCTGAGCATGGTGGCACACACTTGTAGTCCCATTTACTTGGAAAGCTGAGGCAGAAGGATTGCCTGGGCCTAGGAGGTCAAAGCCGTGGTGAGCTGTGATTGTGCCACTGCACTCCATCCTGGGTGACAGAGTGAGACCCTGACACACACACACAAAATTTAATTCATCTCACATTTATTTTGGTGAATGATGTGAGAGAAGGCTCTGCCTCTCCCCCCTCCCCCCATTTATCCAGTTGCCTTAGCATCACTAGACAATCAGTGCTTCTAAAACTAATTTGGAAATGTATCTTTTTAATATTCTATCATCTTGAGCATGCTTAAAGATATAAAGGAAGTATTCAGTGTATAAGGTGGGATTCAAGAATTCAGGAGAACTCAAAGAATGCTGGAAGAAATCTTGGTTCTGAAAGATGGGAGGGGATTGGGCCAGAGAACAGAGAGTCACCTTGAATGGAGGCTGGGGGGAAGGAGGTGAGGGCAGTTGTCCACATGGGTAGCATGTCAGTGAGATGACGGGAGATGGGGGGATTTTGATCAGAAAGCCTCCATTTTCTTTATTTATTTTTTATTATGCTTAATTTTTTTATTTTAAAGATGTGGGGTACAATTCAGAGTTAGGTATACAAACATTGATTATGCAGGTACCCTTGTTGATGAGGTGTGTCCCTCCCTCCCCTGGCAGTTTCCCCCAACTGCCAATCTCACCCTCCCCTCCCCTGGCAGTTTCCCGCTACTGCCAATCCCTTTCTTATAGTATTATGATAATTGTTCAAGGTCCACTTATGTGTGAGAACATATGGTACTCTGTTCTTTGTTTCTGTGATAGATCACTGGTATGATAGACTCTAAATCCATCCAAGTTGCCGCAGAGTCCATATGTTTGTACTTCTTTATGGCTGCATAAAGAAGTCCATTGTGTATATGTACCACATTTTTTGTATCCAGTACAGCTTCAATGGGCAGCATGGTTGGTTCCATGTTTTTGCTATTGTGAATAGACCTGCAACAAACGTGCAGGTATCTTTTTGGTAGACTGACTTGAGTTCCTCCAGGTATATTCCCATTAGGGAGATCGCTGGGTCATATGGAAGGTCAATTTCTAGTTCTTTCAGAAATCACCACACTGTCTTCCAAAGAGATTACACTAGTTTGCATTCCCACCAGCAGTGTAGAGGCGTTTTTTTACTCTGCATCCTCACCAGCATTTGTTGTTCTTTGTTTTATTAATGATGGCCATTCTTACTGGGGTTAGGTGATATCTCAATGTGATTTTGATTTGCATTTCTCTGATGATTAGTGAGGTTGAGCACTTTTTCATGTGTCTTTTGCTGCCCATATATCTTTTTTTGAGAAGTATCTATTCATGTGTTTTGCTCACTTTTTAATGGGGCTGTTTGGTTTTTTCCTTTTGGCGCATTTGAGTTCCTTGTAGATCCTAGATGTTAGGCCTTTGTCAGATATACAGTTGAAAGCCTCTGTTTTCTTGGTGAAAACATAGGCAGCCATTTGCTGAGAACAGCATTAGAGCACAACACCTGTGGAAAACAATTCATTGTGGAAGTTTTGGTGAAGATGAGGTGGGGAATGTCCAAAAGAATGGTGGGTTTGTCAAGTATGTTGCTAATCTATGTACGTCTTGTCACCTCCACTGCTACACCCTAGTGCATCTTCTTATGGGAAATATTGAGGTTCCACGTAGGCAGGGATGGGTGTCTGTCTTGTTCGTGGCTTTACCTCTGGCATCTAGAATAGTGCCTGGCACATAGGAAAGATCCAATAAGCCCTTACTGAGTAAATGAGTGGATGCTGGGAGTGGTTTTTTTTTTAAATGGAATAATAAAGGTTCTAGAGGACACAGTAGTTGAGAGAAGTACAGGAAGGAGTGTGGAGATGAGAAGACAGCCTGGGAAAGATATGAGTGGGAGGGGACTGGAACCTCAGGCAGTTGCAGGGCAGAGCCAAGGTGCTGCCACAGTCCTAGAGAAGCTTCAGCTTTGTTGTCCCAAGTCAGCATTTGCTCAAGATTCCAAATAAGAAAGGTTCTTATACCTCTTCTTGTGGGACAGACAGGGGACTTGCTGTCTCTGGAAAGTTTCACCTTCCCCGGGTCAAGGGATCCTCAGAACCTGGCTGCCTCAGTCATCACATGAAATAGCTGGAGAGTACTTCGGTGGCAAGAAGTGACCAGAGCCCCCAAAGAAGTCCCTGTGGTTGAGAAGAGAGGATTGGCTACCACAGAAGACCATACCCCCCTCTGTGGATTTGGGCGTGGGTTACTTGGAGACTGAACCTTCCCTTGGTAGAACCAAAAGCCATCTGCAACGTCAAGGAGTGACCAGGCCCACAAAGAAGGCTCTGTCCATATTGTAGACATTCAAAAAAGGTTTTGTAGGTAGAACATGTGATGCGTTCTGGCTAGAGATTTGAGCAGAAGTGTCAAGTGTCATGTTCAAACCAAAACACTTGTTGGTGCAAGACTTCAGATATCCTTTTCCCCCTGTTATGTGCTGGTCTGCCAGCCAGAGTCCCTGCATGAGTACTTCTGACAATCCGTGATGGACCTACAGCATGAGTAAGAAATTTGGGGATGTTTGTTACCTAGCATAACCTAGCCTATCCCAACTGACACGACTTCTACATTTCTTTTTAGGCTGAATAATATTGTATTATTTTGTTCTATGTACCACATTTTGTTTGTCCATTCATCCTTTTATGGACATTCAGGTTGTTTCCTTCTTTTGACAACTGTGAATAATGCTGCTATGAATGCAGGTGTATAATATCTGTTTGAGTCCCTACTTTTAATTCTTCTGTATCTATATTCAGTGGAATTGCTGGGTCATATGGTGACTCTATGTTTGATTTTTCAAGGATCCGCCATACTGTTTTCCACAGCAACTGCTCCATTTTACACTCATCCCAGCAGTGCACAAGGTTTTCAGTCTGTCTACATCCTCACCAACACTTGTCATTTTCTATTTTTCTGGTAATAGCCATCCTAGTGGGTGCTCGGTGATAACTCACCATAGTCTCAATTTCTTTTTGTCCCTTTCTTTGCCAAGTGGGAAAAACGCCATAGTTGTTATAATCTCTCTAGTTGGAAAAACACATTCAGTTTGGCTCTAGGTATGAAAGCAGCCCTTGGCAAAATTATGACATGGATGACTTCAGTCTTTTGAACCTCTTCTTCCTGTGTCTTATGCCCCTTTCCAGATGCCCCTTCTTGCAATTGCTCTTACTCACTGAAGTGCTCGTTTATACTAACCAGGGAGTGAGACCTCCCAGGAATATGTGCTGTTTAAACACAGGGAGGGAGGAAAACATTGCCAATGGCCCAAGTTCAAAATTCAGTGAGGAGAATGCTTGGGGGTAGGCACCCCTGAAATTGAATCCCACAGACAATAATGCCTCATGAGAAGGATGCCCCCCACCCACAAACCACATCCTGAATCATGGCTACAACTATTCTTTGTGCTGCTGTTTGGTTTACTGTATTTGGAATTAGGCTTTCTTGGATGTGCTATTTAAATGACAGCATGATTACATGACTTTACCCAAGAGTTTCCCTGGGAACCCATAAAGCCCAACTATAAAATTCAGCATCTTTATTGGAACTAAGCCTTTAATAGGACTGAAACTGAGTCCTAACATTTTGGAATGTTCTGGAGGCTCTATCAAGAGATGGCCCCATGCAGAGTCTTTAGAGGGCTGATCTGGGTGCTGGGAAGCAAAGGCTTCATGATATGGCCCTGGGCTGAGGAGATCTGGTCTGCAAGGCCCTGTTAGGTTCTGTCTTCAAATATGACGTCCAATGGCTCTGGAAGTGCTCTGGAGAGACTACCAGAGTGCCCCGTACCTCCTTAGTGGTGTGCCTTTGGACATGGGAACTGGGGGCTCCTCCTTCCTGATCTCACCAGCAGGTCCTCACCAGGGTGAGGAGCTGTGGCCAGTGAAACTGAGTGAGGCTGCAGGAAGGTTGGCCTCCCAGCTCTGATCAGTTCTTTGGTCCTAGGAAGCCCTGAGTTCCCATTACAGGAGGTAACCGACAGATCCTGGGGTCTGTGGGGTAGAAAGCATGGAGCTGACTTCTGAGGCTTTTGTCAGCCACCAGGATAGACAGCCCCTTGCTCTCCCATTTCCTCTGGGGTACTGTGGGCAAGAGCCATGCTGAGTGTGTGCCCCCACTGTCACCTGCTTCCCATCTCTGCACTTCACCTTGGGTGCCTCTCTCTCAGCTCCTGGCCACCTCCTAAGGCACCAGGGCTAGATCTCTGGCCATGAAGAGCAACCATCATGGGGAAATTCTTTCTCTTGGGTCCCTACCAAAAAAGAAGACAAGGGCCCATCGTATAATTCTTCATAAGTCAAGACTGTGCAGCAATGACAGCCATAGGTCGAGCAAAGGTTTAGTAACAACTACAGGGACCTACAGCACCCACAAGGAGAACCTAACAGCAACACTCAGATTCTTTCCACCTGGAAGCCAGTGGTCAGTCCACTTCACAAAGGAGGCCGTGCTGGCCACCTTTTTCCTTATTCCCCTCCTTGCTGCCATCAGCTCAGGAGCAGGAGCTGGATTCTCTTCCCAGACAAGGATTTCCTCCTGATGATTTTCTCTTTCTCCACTCCCAGTCCAAAGGCCTTCTGGTTGACCCCTTGTAAGAGAAAGTTGTTTTTTTCTAAAAAAAATCAGTTAACATCATAACAGCTTCTGCAGAGATAAGTGTGGTTCTTTATAAGTTTAGCCTTTGACATGAAGTAGCAGATGTCTTAGCATCTCACCTGAAGCATGGGTCACCAGGTGACTCCACTACCCCAGGACAATAGGGGAGGGTCTTACTCTAATTTCAGACTGAATAAACACACCTGCAAAGTTGTCTTTCTCAGAGTGGGAGTTACCCCCCAAACTAGCCCAAGGGTCTGCTCTTAGAACCTCCAAGAGTACAGAAGTATTGGAGACCAGTTTCTTAACCTACAGAGTGGTCAGTTGTCTCCACAGCTGTACGGAGACAGCAGCCAGATTATTAGATTGGATCCCAAAGAACATCTGAATCCGCAGTTTAATAGGCATTCATTGATCACCTACCAAAAGCTTCTCTCCTAGTATGTCTTTGTGGGACTCTGGCTCAGATAAGAAACACAACAGAAATAATACAATGTGGTTCATAACCAAAGACTGGTTGAGACAACAAGACTTCAGTTAACAGGAAGTGTATCATAGAGCTGTATTTTAGAATACATTTGGCCAGGAATTTGTCATAGAAATCCTGGAATTCTAGAGCTGGGAGGATCTTAGAAACTAACTGTTCCAATGTCTTCACTTTTGAGGAAAGAGGCTGACATCCCAAACAGTGATCTGACTTGCCCAAGATCAAGAAGGTAGTGAAGTCAAAACTGAGCCTGCCACTTGGGTTTCCTGACTTCTAGTCCTTAATGTGTGTTATGGAAAAACTGATGCTTTCAGGAGTGTCAGCACCGGAGGCTTTAAAGGATGCAGGAGGATTCTTCTTCCTTGAACTCACTGGGGCTTAAGGCAGTTGAAAGCAGAAGAAACTGCTTTTTGCCTGGACCATTTGCCTGGTAAGCCAGCAGCGTCTGGGCTGATCTCCCACCCTTCACTCCTCCCCTTCAATCCACCAGCAATCTTCCCGTCTCATGTTCTTCCAATGTCTCCCACTACCCTCCTGGGATCAGCTAAAGCTAGTGGATGTGTTCGTCTCTGGGTTAAGCCTTACATTAATCCTTTTAATCACTCCCAAATAGTTTTCTTTCTAAAAACTGAAATATAATTCAGAGTATATAATTCTGTGATTTTTATTTATTCTGTATTGGCACATAATTGTACATATTTATGAGGTACATGTGATATTTTGATAGATGCATGCAATATGTAGCGATCAAATCATAGTATTTAGGGTGTCCATCACTTCAGACATTTATCATCTCTTTGTATTGGGAACATTTCACATCTTCTCTTCTAGTTATTTTGAAATATACAATAAATTGTAGTGCACTATAGTCATCCTACTGTGCTATCAAACACTAGAACGTCTTCCTTTTAACTATATGTTTGTACCCACTAACCAACTTCCCTTCATCCCTACCACCACCACCACCCCCGAAACCCTTCCTAGCTTTTCTATCTCCATGAGATCAACTTTTTTAGCTCTCACATGAGTGACGATGTGCCTGACTTACTTCAGCGATTTTAGTACATTCACAAAGTTGTAGCGCCATCACCACTGACTAACTTCAGGACATTTTCATCACCCCCAAAAGAAACTCCATACCCATTAAAAGTCATTCTACAAACCCCCTCCCCTACAGCCCCTGGCAACCACTTATCTGTTTTCTGCTCTATGAACTTTAATATTCTAGACCTTTCTGTACAGATGGACTCAGACAATATGTGGCCTTCTGTGATAGACTTCTTTCCCTTAGCATGATGTTTCTGAGATTCATACATTTTGTAGCATGTATCAGTACTTTAGTGCTTTTTATGATGAATAATTTTCATTGTATTGCTGGACTAAATTTTGTTTATTTATTTATTCTTCAATTGATGGATATTTTGTTTTTCAGCTTTTTGGCTATTATGAATAATGTTGATCTGAATGTTCATGTACAAGTTTTTGTGTGGACATATGTTTAAAGTTCTCTTGGATGCACAACCAAGGAGCAGAATTGCTGGGTCATATAGTAGCTCTATGTTTAACTTTTTGAAGAACTGTCACACTGTTTTCCAAAGTGGCTATACCACTTTTCATTCCCATGAGAAATCTGTGAGGGTTCCAATTTCTCCACATCTTCACCAACACTTACTATTGTCCATCTTTTATATTATGACTATCCTGATGGATTTGAAAAGGTATTCATTATGGCTTTGATTTGCATTTCCCTAATGGCTAATGGCGTTGAGTATGTGTGAGTGGAACACACTCAAAGTATTTTTCTTTTACTCTTACACCACAACAAGCAACACAGAAAACTTCTGTGACCACATGTGTGAGAATTTTTCCCCACCTACATGCAGTCAATCAATCCTGCAGTGGCTACCAGCTGGGTGTCCTCTCAATTCTGCCACCATTTATCTGGATAGAGATAGCATCAGATCCCACAGGTGGAGGGCTTAGTCCCCAAGACGGCCCCTCACTTTAGATGCCAACCACGAGCCCCAGGTTGTTTCACCTGTGCTTCTGGCCAACCGGCTATAAATCAGGTTCCCCACAGTCCCTCCTTGAGTTCGATTAATTTGCTAGGATGACTCACAGAACTCAGGGAAACACATTTACCTGCTTATTGCAAAGGATATTACAAAAGACACAGATTAAGAGATAAATAAAGCAAAATATGGGGGAAGAAACACGAGCGTTCATGTCCTCCCTAGGTTAACCACCCCCCAGAAACGTTCATGTGTTCAGTTCTCCAGAAAGTCTCCAAACCCTGTCCTTGAGTTTTTATGGGGGTTTCATTACTTAGGTATGACTGATTAAATCATTGGTCTTTGGTGATCAACTCAACCTTCAACCCCTCTTCCCTCCCAGGACATCAGATTGCTGGGGGGCTCAAAGTCCCAATTTGTAATCATGACTTGATTTTTCCAGTGACCAGCCCTCATCATGAAGTGGCCTGCAGGCTGCCAGCTACCAGTCAGCTCATTAGCATACAGAAGACTCTTATCACTTTGAAGATTCCAAGGATTTTCAAAGTTGTATGCCAGGAAGTAGGGTCAAAGATCAAATATATATTTCACAGTATCACAGCATGTTTTCAGGGACTTATTTGTCATTTGTATATTATATTTAGAAAAAATAGCTATTCAAATCCTTTGCTTATCTTTTAATTGAGTTGTTTCTGTTTTTACTGTTGAGTTATAAGTATTCTTTATATGTTCTGGATACCAGTCCCTGATTATCAGCTATAAATATTTTCTCTTATTCTTGGACTGTTGTTCCACTTTGTTGATAGGGTTCTTTGAGGCACTGAAGTTTTTAATTTTGATGAAGTTCAATTTATCTCTTTTGTTTCCTTTGGGTGTGTGTGTGTGTGTGTGTGTGTGTGTGTGTGTGTGTGTGTGTGTGTGTTTTGTCATATTTGTCCAAGGGTTTTGAAGAGCTCTTTATATTTTTCTGTCCCAGACAATACTGAGTGATATTCAGATGGTGACGGCACATCTCTGTGTAAGGAGTGATCTTTTCTTGGTTGAGCTGTCCAGAGCACCCACAATGGTCTTAAGGGAGGACATAGAGGGGTTACATTGTGGGTACACAGCTGGGCAACAGCGACCAAGGAACAAGTTGTAAGCTAGGATGATATCCAATTGCAAATCTCTTTTGCCTCCATTTGAGAGGAGCAAGTGCTTCATCTTAGCTTTAGAACATGTACAACCCAGATAGGTGGAGGCAGCTGTTGGGCTTTCCCCTGTGGACTTCCGAATTTTGGCTGATCTCTTGGCTTGCTTTTGGGTCAGGATTTGACCAAGTGACCATTTTCTCCTCCCTAGGCAGTGGGGCTTTGATTGGCAGAGGGTCCTCTCCATTAGGCCTTTGCATCTGGTCCTGCAGTAGATTCGGCTAATCTTGGTGGCCAAGGGTGTGCCCCCTGTTTTGCTCTTCGTAGGGTAGGTTGTCTGAGCCATTGTACCTCTATGGCTTTTGCCCTCATGATTCTGACAAAGACCAACTATAGGCCCAGTGTGCCATTCACTCACAGAATGACACAGAGTCCTCTCTGGGTCCTTGGGGAACCTAGTCTGTCCCAGACCAGGAAGGACCTAACAGGAGTCCGGCAGATCATAACACTCTGGAATTTGGGGCATTTCCATGGCCTTCTCAGAGAGGTCATCTTGTTTTCCCCATTTGACTAAGATTCATGAATTCTGCTGTGTGGGACTGGAAATCAGATCGCTGCTTCCTTCTGTCTCTGCTTTCAGGTCTCTCCCCTCCTGGTCCCCGTCCCTCTGCCAGCTTCCAACCGGCAGTCTGGGCACAGCTTGAGTTCCAGATTTGTAATGGAAATAAACGAAGTACGGCCTTCAAAGAGGAAAGCCCTGGTGTTTTTCAAGCGAAGCCTTTAAGTCCCCGCCTGTGGCTTGGCCAGTGGACTTGCCATTAAGTAGATCCTAGAAAGAAGGAGGCCAGGCCAGGGTTGGCTGAGAAGGCTCTTAGAATGGAGATGGGAGATATGAGGAATTCGCTGCCTAACAGCCACGTCCTCAGGATGGATCACGCAATTGAGAAGCAGGAGATGAAGGACGCTGCTTCCTTCTCATTTGTCAGGACTCAGAGAAAATGAATCTGACCTGGAGCTTTCCAGGGTCGGCATTGGGTTCTTTCCTTGTTAGCTGGGCGATGGAGGGCTTGGAAAGGTTAGCATCCTGTCCCCAAAACTGTTAACCAGCAAGCTCTGGGGCTCAGGAAGTGGGCAGGGGCGTGGGACGGGGTGTGGGAGGCGTGCATCAAAACATTAAAGAATGAAGTTTGCTGTCTGACCCCACTGGCCATGAAGGTTAAGAAACTGGTGACAACCGATGATTTCTCAAGGGCGTTTTGTTTGCAGATGGCTTTCTAGTGATTTAAGCAGGTCGTTAGTGGATCAATACTTTTCTCAGGAGCTCCTGAAATCCCTGACTGCTTGATAGGTGAACCTAAGCAGTTATTTCTAGCGATTGTGTCCAATGGTGGGGGAGCCGCCTTGCTAATTGTAGCTGCCATCTGATGGCCTACTATGTGCCAGATATTGCTCTAGATTCTTTGTGCATGTATGTCATTAGTTTGTGTCACTTTGTAGATGAGTCAACTGAAACTGAGAGGGATTAAGTACCTTGACTGCAGTCGTGTAATCAAACTACCCAAGTGAAAATTCTCCCTCTGTTTTGAGATTATGCATTGTACTCAACATTCCCAAGCCTCCATTTCCTTATCAGTTAAAGATAAAACATGCTGAGTCTTTGGCCCTGCGCCTGATATGTAGTCAGTACTCAGTAAATGACAGCTGAGGTATAGACCCAAGGCTGTTTAGCCACGGAGTCTGTGTTCTTTTCATACTATCATAGAAGGAAGGAAGAAATGAGGTTGGATTTTGCAAATGTGTATATTTCCATGGAAGAGGCACTAACTGGTGGTATTTCTGGTTGAGTGTGACTTGAAGGAGCTCCACAAAGCCGTTGACCTAGTCAGCATAACACGGCAGTGCCCAGGCTCTAGAGACAGGCCAGACTCAAATTCTAGGTCCACCCCCACCAGCAGTGTGACCTAGGGCAGTTAGAGAACCATCCTGTGGCTCTGATGCTTCATCTATCAAATGAGGATAATAACAGTTCCTACCTCCTAGGTTACTGAGAAGCTTGAATGAGTTGATACACACAAGCACTCAATGAAAGTTAGCTGTTATTATGACCATCCTTGTTCAGGCAGGAACGGAATCATGGCCATTTGCGTTGCCAGATTTCTAGTAAGTCAATGACCAAGTTCACAGGGATGGAAGTACTGCGTGAGGGCTGTATATTAGACATGGGGAAGAAGTTTCTGATATCGCTGGATGCTCAACACAGGAATATGTAAGGAAAGGAGATTAAAGACCTTTAGAATGAGGAGACGAGGTTGAGATATTGGAGGAAAACACTGGACGGGGTCAGGAGACCTGCGTTCCCCTCCAGGTTCTGCCTCTAGCAGACTGGGGGAGTCCTAGCTGGGACAATGGCCTTTGTGAAACTGACATGAAGGCTGAGGGAGAGAAGGTGGGAAGGATGACCCCCAATTTGGGGCCTGGATTCTTCTGATTGGGAATCAGTTCCTTCAGCCATAAGATGAGAGGGTTAACTAAAGTCCATTCTCTTATTTAGATATGTCCTCAACAAACGTTGACGAGTCTTAGAAGAAAAGACAATTGTCCTTTCTCTCATAGGCCTTACCTGCTAATCTGGAGTGTAGGGGGTAGACAGAAAGCAAATACGCCACCAAATGAGATAATTATAAATGGTGATAGGAGCTACCAACCACACTGAGATAGAGTCCTAGCCAGGCTCGATGGCTCAGCCTGTAATCCCGCGCTTTGGGAGGTTGAAGTGAGTGGATTGCCTGAGCCCGCGGTTTCGAGACCTACCTGGGCAACTTGGCGAGACCTCATCTCTACAATAAATAAAAAAAATTAGCCGGGTGTGGTAGCGCGCGCCTGTAGTTCTAGCTACTTGGAAGGCTGAGGTGGAAGGATTGCCGGAGCCCAGCAGGTCGAGGCTGCAGTGGCTGGGAGTGGCCACTGCACTCCAGTCTGGGTGACAGATTGAGACTCCAACTCAAAAAAAAAAAAAAAAAAAAGAGATAGAGTCCTGTGGGGATAGGGTGTTGTTAGGGAAGGCCTCCTGGAGGAGGTGACATTTGTACTGATCCTGGAGAAGTGGTCAGATCTGAGGAAGAACATTCTAGGCAGAAATCTGGAGGTGGCAAAATAGTTGGCATGTTAGAGGAAGAGAATGATAGCCTCATTGGAAGCTGTGAGCATGGCAGGGGGAGAGAAGAGGTACGCAGAACTTGGTCACATGGAGCCCAAGATGGGGTGAGAGGTTGGGCTTTTCTTATAACAGTTGTGGGCATCTCAGAAGGAGGCTTAAGCTGGGAGTAGTAGCACTGAACTTTTGCTGTCTGAAAGGGAGCCCAACTGCTGAAAGGAGAAAGGATTGGAAAGCAACAAGAACACAAGCCGAAGTGAACTCTGGAGGGCTCCAGGAACCGGAATTGAAGTGGAGGCAGCCTGGATGGAGACAGTGGCTGGCTTTAGACAGAGTTGGATGGTAGAGAGGACAGGCCTTTGTGAAACTGACATGAAGGCTGAGGGAGAGAAGGTGGGAAGGATGACCCCCAATTTGGGGCCTGGATTCTTCTGATTTGATGAGGTTATGCTGCAGTAACAAACACACCCAGAACCTCTGTAGCTTGCAACACAGAGCTTTCTTTATTTCTCACTGAGATCATATCAGCTATAGGTCACTGTGGGCTGTTTGAAGAATTAATTCCGCATGTCTTTTTCATCCCAGGTCCAGCCTGAAGGAGCAGCCTCTATGCTGGAGAGACTGAAAAACAGAAAGAGAACTGGCAGAAACATGCAGCAGTTCTGAAAGCTTCTGTCTTTGCCATGTCCACACACACTTTTGGCTACAGCAAGTCACGTGGCCAAGCCCAATGTCAGGGGCAGGGCTGCAAACTCTTCCCTCCTACAGGAGGCTACAAGTCACAGGGCAGTGAGCAAGGATGGAGGGCCCTCCCTCAGGCAGGGAGCAGTAAGAGAATTTCCCGCAGGGCCTGGGCTGCCAGGTGAACAGTCGTGCCATGTTCTGAGCTGATGAAGCCTGGGTGAGGGTGGAGGAAGGAGGTAGGGAGCAATGAGTTTAGGGGGGAGCGACATCGATAATTGTCCCTCGCTTTTTGTCATCTGAATTCCCATCAGGGGCTTGGATCAAATGTTAATTGAATATATTGGCCATGGCCAGCGAGAAAGCAGCATGCCTCAGAGAGGGCATTCCAGCATCGTTAAACTGTTTCAGAGAAGACAGACCAGGTATTCTGGAGACCGGGGGCACCCAGGTTAACTTCCCTCAAGAAAGAGGCAGGTAACCCAAGCCCTCTGCTTTGTTCATCCACTCATTTCAGCCCAACCACCGAGTTCTTGGGGGTACACAGGCCCCCCTCCTTCTTTGTTTCCTCTTTTCTACTCCAGGCTCAGGGCCTCCAGGAAGGTCAAGTGCTGGTCCCCTGCCTTCCTTTTCAGAGATCAAAAAATGGTTCTCTGGTTGAACAATGGCCTGACCATCTGCGAGATGTTAACTGCATAATGGAATGTAACACGAAGGGCTTTTAAAAACACAAAGAGAGATTTTATTGTTACTAATCGTGATGGATGGTGAGTGTGGTCACACGAGGAACATAAATCTTTGTGCCAATTTGGACTAAAAAGCCAACTACCTCCATAGTTCAGAGAGCCTTGTCCTCGGCCACGGGCATGTCACATGGGAAAGGTTCTGAGACCTTGTCTGCATTAGGGGGGTAGATGCCCTCCCTCTCTGTAGCCCCTGCCCGACCGATTCTCAGCTTGTCTACCAGTGAAGTCACTGTGGCAGCCCTGTTGTTTCCCCTCTTGGTCCGCATGTGTGAACAGGGAGGCAGGCTCACTGGGAAAGGGATGGGAGAGAACTGTGGAAGCACCGACTCCCCTCCCATTTAATTAAAAAGAAGAATGAGTCAAAGATCAGAGCGAGTTCTCAACAGAAAAGTTCATATATAATGGCTGCTCCTATTAGTGACGTTCACGCTTTCAGAACCATCTCGGCTTCTGTGAACATGGCCAAGGCGCTTCCTTCATAAAGGTTGCTGATGAATCAGGTCAAGGTTTTATGGCTATTGGTGAAGAGCAAAAACACTGAACTTGGAGTCAGAGGTTCTGGACCTCAGTTTCTGCATCTGTCATCTGTCAAATGGGTGTAACAAACATAGCTGCCTAATTAAAAGGGTTCATATGAGAAGCACGTGATATTATATTTGTCTCGAAACACTTTGTAAAGCATTAGAACATATTATTTTCACTCCATTTGAATTTGGAAAACAACTAAAAAGAAATCATTTATCCCCCCTGGAAAAACAAATTATAATAATAAAATAAAAAACAGAAAGGACATGAGAAAACCAGGTTAGCCTCTCTTTAAAGTTGGAGTTGCGGTTTGATTTCCTGTTCCCAATCTCACTTGTAATTTTTTTTTTTTTTTTAGTCTCTCCATTTCAGCATTTGGAATCTGAGAATGCTATGGTCTGAATTCCCCCTCTCCCCCATTTATATGTCAAAAACCTAATCATCAAGGCGAACTTTGAGGGTGTTTGAATCATGAGGCTCCGCCCTCCTGAAGGGATTAGTGTCCTTATAAACGAGGCCCCTCCCACCACGTGGGGACTCTCCAGATGGCTCTATCTGTGAAGAAACAAGCCCCTCACCAGACACTGACCCACCTCTGTCTTGGACTTCTCAGCCACCAGAACTGTGAGAAGTGAATGTTTGCTGTTTATAAGTCACCCAGGTTAGAGTATTTTTGTTATAGCAGCCCAAATGGGCCAAGACAGAGCTTAGACTGCATTTTTCATATGGAGACCCTGGCAAATTCATGCTTTGTAAAAATATTCTTTCTAGATAACTTTTCTGTGTGTTTTTTTTTTAACCACATAGTAGTTTAATTTGTTTGTATACTGCTGTGCTGCGACTAGGTTAGTGCTTTCTGATACCGACTAGGTTAGTGCTTTCTGATACCAGTATTGACCTGTTGTGCTGCGACTAGGTTAGTGCTTTCTGATACTGTCTTCAGGGCAAGGGGCCAGTGCCCAGGGATCACAAAAAACACCGTAGACCAAGAATAGGGACTGACCCCATCCACTGGAAGTGGCTGGCTTGTAGTCAGGAAGAGCCAGGATCAAAGCCAAAGAGAACTATGCTCAAGCACCCTGTTGACTGCCCAGGGCCTTCTACAAACTAAGCTCTGCCTTTCTGATATAGGGGGTTCTCTTGGGTTTCTTGAGTTTCCAGATTCTTCTCAGCACCACTGATCTGGCATTGAACATGCCAGACATCTTTGTCACTCCCTGGATTATTTTTCACTTCTATTTTTTCAGCTTCCAGAAGTACTGTAAAATTCTGGATCCATTCATTACAATCTTCTCAGTTTTCTAGGATACTTACAGATTCTTTTTTTTTTTTTTTTGAGTTAGAGTCTCACTCTGTCGCACAGGCTGGAACACCATGACACACTCACGGCCACCCCAGTATCGACCTGTTGGGCTCTGGCAATCTTTTTGCCTCAGCCTTCCAAGTAGCCTGAACTACAGGTGTGCACTGCCATGCCTGGCTAATTTTTGATTTATTGTAGAGATGAAGTCTCACCAAGTTGCCCAGGCTGGTCTCAAATCTGCAGGCTCAGGCAGTCCACTCATCTCAGCCTCCGAAAGTGCTGGGATAACATGCTGAACCACCGGGCCCAGCCAGATTGTTTCTTATTCTTAGGTTTCTTTAAAAAATTTCATGGAATTTGGGAAATTAGGGGGAGATCATTATTCTCAGTCTTAAAACCACCTATCTGTAGCTACGTAATTGTTTCTAAATTTGTTTATTTATTTATTTATTTATTTTTGAGTTGGAGTCTCACTGTCGCCCAGACTGGAGTGCAGTGGCCACTTCCGGCCACCGCAGCCTCGACCTGCTGGGCTCCGACCATCCTTCCGCCTCAGCCTTCCAAGTAGCTGGACCTACTGGCGCATGCTACCATGCCCGGCTAATTTTTTTGATTTATTGTAGAGATGAGGTCTTGCCTGCCCAGGTGGGTCTCGAACCCGTGGGCTCAGGCAATCCACTCACTCAGCCTCCCAAAGGCATGGGATTACAGGCTGAGCCACCGAGCCCGGCTCTAAATTTATTAAGGTTATCCTTGGAACCTAAAAGATAATTTTTTTGGTAATATTCTATGGAAATTTTCAAAGAATATAGTCTTCCTTTATATGGCATATAATTTGATATGTATTTATTATGTTATTACCTTATTATATATCATATGTTATTACATAATAACATTATGTATTGTATATTAACATATAACCTTATTATGTTATTTGAATTTTAGTCTATAATCTTTTTTTTTTTAGTTTTTATTTTTTGAGTTGGAGTCTTACTCATTCACCCAGACCGGAGTGCAGTGGCCGCTCCCGGCCACCGCAGCCTCGACCTGCTGGGCTCTGGCGGATCCTTCCGCCTCAGCCTTCCAAGTAGCTGGAACTACAGGCGCGCACTACCACACCTGGTTAAGTTTTTTTGATTTATTGTAGAGATGAGGTCTTGCCAAGTTGTCCAGGTGGGTCTCGAACCCGCAGGCTCGGGAATTCACTCACCTTGGCCTCCCAAAGTGCGGGATTACAGGCTGAGCCACCGAGCCCGGCCAATCTATATTCTTATTTAATACTCTTGAATTCTTTTTAGTATTCTCTACCTAAATAGCAACTTTTAAAACTCTGAGAATCAGCCGAGCTCGGTGGCTCAGCCTGTAATCCCACGCCTTTGGGAGGCTGAGGTGAATGGATTGCCTGAGTCCGCGGGTTCGAGACCCACCTGGGCAGCTAGACCTCATCTCTACAATAAATAAAAAAAATCAGCCGGGTGTGGTGGCGCATGCCTGTAATTCCGGCTACTTGGAAGGCTGAGGTAGAAGGATCGCCGGAATCCGGCAGGTCGAGACTGCAGTGGCCGGGAACGGCCACTGCACTCCAGTCTGGGCAACAGAGTGAGACTCCAACTCAAAAAACCAAAACAAACAAACAAAAAAACTCTGAGAATCTCTGAAAGCATAGGGTTAACTCATTTGTATGAATTTGTATTTAATAATCTATATGTTATAACAGTAATGTTTGGTTTTTTATTTTGCTTTGTTTTTTAGACTTACTTGATTTCCCTTCATTCCTTTTTAAAAATATAAATTATGTTTACCTCCTTCCTTTTATTAAAAAATTATTTGACATACCCTATTTTTGTTCTGTTAGTGACATTTTTGATCATTTTTCTCTATTACTGTAAATCAGTATCTATCAAACTTTCCCATGTGTATAATGGAAAATGTCTTGAATTTGTCTTTTACCTCATTAAATTGATTTTCTGCGGTCTCCAACCTGCTGTTCATATGAGGGTTTTTAATTAATCAATTGTGTTTTGTCTCCATTCACTCTTCCCTTATCTCAGATGGTTTCTTTCTCACCCTGCTTGCTCCAGTTTATGGCCTCAATGTCCTCTTGAATATCACTGAAAAGGCAAACCCGACATTTCCTAAGGCTGCCTATTTCTTGCAGTAAGACTACATAGCAAGAAGAATATTTTCTGCTTCCCTTTGGGTGGCCTCTTTTGTAGGCCCGTGGGAGCTCCTGAGGTGTGTGGAGCCCTTTACCCACTGAGCAGGAGACCTGGCTCTTCCTGTCAGCCCCCGTCCAGGACAGTTCTGAGGGCTTCTGTCAAGATCTTCTCCCCTAACTTCCTGGATAGGCCGCTCTGAAATAGCGTGACCTGGTCCCCTGTGCCTCTCCCCCACAGCTAAGGGACATCCTTACAATGAGCAGTGGTATTTGACTGACTGGATGACAACAACTTGTACTAGGTTGTCATTGCCTGGTGGGAGACACAAAGTAAAACCATATAATGTCACTCAATCAGTGTTGAGCTTGTCCCTAGACTATGGTTAGTCTCTGATCTCACACAAAGATATTAATAACCCATTGCTTTCAGTGAAAAGTTTGATCTTTTTTAAAAAGTACATTAATAGATGCAGCAAGTCATGTTCTTGCAATTGATTTGTCAGCAATAATGATGGCTGTGGACAGAGTCCATGATGCTGAATACACAGTTATCTTACATTAACATCACACTGGAAATAGTCTAGAGGTTCAAAAATAAAGGATTGATTGATGTTGGTGAATTGGTTAAGGCTTGGCTATGTAACCCTTAAATATAATGTAGGAATATTTAATGACATGGTAGTATTTTTATTGTTCAGCAAGTAGAGTCACAAAACTTGTTTCATTCTATTTTTGTAAAAATAATGTATATAAGTTTGTGTGTGTAAGAAAAAGAGAGAGGGGGAGAGAAATAACTAGACAATAATGTGCCAATCTGGTAATTTCTGAATGAGGTGATTGTAGATAGTTAAACATTTTTATTCATTTTGCTTCTCTAAATTTGCCTACAGTATCTTCAATGTACACGTTGTACTTTTATAATAAGGAAAAAAAGGTCTTTTTCTAAAAAAAAAAACCAATTGATTGGAGGAATTCTGAAAACTCTTATAGATATTATGTCCATATTAGATAATTTTGCTATTGTCTTACTTTTTTCCTCTAAAAGAACAAAATAAGAAAAAGCTTGACATTCTGGACATGGTGTTCGTGAGAAATCATATTGACATTCATCATTATAATCCTGTTACACTGGAAGGTTCTGAAATAGCCTCTGAATTATTTTAAAAAGTGGTGTCATTCTCTTCCTGTGTACGTGCATTTAGTTTATTTTAATGCTCTGAAAGCTGGTGAGCCATTTATAGATGTTATATTTATAAACTCATGGAATTATTTAACTGTATGGGATCTTAGGGGCAGTGGTCAACTGAAGCTGGCTTGAGGTAGCTAGGGGCGTTTCTTCCCAATTATGGATTCAGTAATGTCGAATTGGTAGCTTGAACTTGGCTATGGTGAGAGTCTTTACACCATGGCAATTGGCAAATGATACAAACCAGGACTCCTCTCACCAGAGCTGGTTGTTAAGTAGTTATTAGCACACCATTACCTTAGTGGTGGTCTAAACCATGAAGAAACTGGGGTTGGGAAGAGTGACGCAGCTGCCCAGGATCACATGACAGCTTGAAGACAGAGCTGGCTTGGCAGTCAGGCCTCCCTACTCACTGCCAGCTTCCGACTGTCCCGCAAGGACTCTGCTAAAAACAGCACAACTCAATCTTTGCTGGCGCTGAAGAGAAATGTTTATTGCATTTAGGAACAGGGAAAACCTCACTTCTAGAATCTAAAGAAAAATGAGCAGGGTGTCCATAACCATTATTTTGCTTTATGAGAATTCACAGAGAGACTTAGAGTGATAAGTAAAGACAATTAATCTACATGTGAAACTAAGTATTTCTCAGATAATTGTTTTTTTTAAAGCTTAAATCCCTGTATTAGACAACACAATATTCTTACCATTTGTGCAATGATTTGTTAATTAAATTGCTGCTAAAACAATATTTATTTTTCACCTTAAAATCAGCCAAATATCAATCTCCAATCAATACAATGTTGCCTAGAGGCCTCTCTTGCTTCAAATTTGCTTCACAAATCTGCGGCAGGTAATTTATACCCAGTCAATAAGACATGTTTCAAAAGCCACTTTTCCCTCCCAACAGGCAACCCTGGTCTAATTTACAATTGGATAAGAACTGGCAAACTATACACACCTGAGTTAAATGTAATTTGTAATAGGATTTTTTTTTTTTTTTAAAGCAGTAGTGAAAGATTTGATTTCACCTGTTCGGTATGCAAGTAATCTTTGGCTATTTCTGGAACCATAACTGGAAAACATAAATTGCTTTGTTTCCCTTTCAGGCATAATTTTTTCTTGTTGTTCTTTAGGTGAGGGAGAGAGGGGGACCTTCGGGGACAGGGAACGTAGTGATTGCTGTCTCCGGTACACGTCCACAGAGCCCACGGGTAATTGGTGGAGGAGGCATGATGATTGTTTGGGTTTGTTTTAAGGGCAGGAATTCTGTATTCCAAGACAGATCCTTCCCTCGTTCCCTGATATTTCGGAGAAGCAAGGCAGAGCAAGGGCTGTCAAGTTTTGGCTGAAAGAGAGATTTACAAATTAATCCCAGGGCTTGAAATCCCAACAAAGGTTGACATCTGTAATTAGTGTTAGAAACTGTAATTAACTTACGAGGAAGCCCCGTGCAGTGTGGGTACCTCTTCCCCCACGGGTGGGTACCATCATTAGAAACAATCTCTGGGAAGTGGGGTCCGAGCTCCCACCCCTCCACTTTATTCCACCAGCTGCCAATCTGATTGGTTAAGGAGTTTGGACTGCTCAGTCCTCTCTTTTTCTTTTGGATTGATGTGTTTATTACTTTTTGTGACAGTGGCTCCCAAGGCAGATGTTCAATAAAGAAAAAAAAAAAATCTGATGCAGACCCAAGTCAAAAGAGAAGCAGTGGAGATTGCAGAAAATTGGGAAAGTTATCATAAGCATGGAGCTGTTATTGGAGATTTTGCTCCCAGCGTTTGTAGCAGTAGTGTTATTTACTCTTCTGCAGATGGAAACCTAGCAGGAATTATTGAGAGCCGAGTTTCCTGAGTTTTAAATTGCACTTGTTTTGTGCACATCATGGCTGCTGCTCATCAAAGGGAAGGCTAAATTGAAGCTCTGGGAAATGGGAACTGTTCTGTCTCTCTGTTTGTCTGTCTCTTTCTTTTTCCAGAATGAGAAGAATGGATGTAGCTGATAGATAATGAGTTGGTGTTTGTTTGGCAGCGTCAGGGAGCCGGGTTGCACTCAGGCATAACTTTGAGTATATAACACCATCTTCAAGGTTCTTCGGGGCCCTAACGCTGCACTCCTATCCCACTTTTTTTGTTTTTCTTATTTTGTTTTGTTTTTGAGTCAGGGTCTCATGTTGTCCAGGCTGGAGTGCAGTGGCACCTATCATGGCTCACCACAGCCTCAGCCTCCTGGGCTCAGGTGATCCTTCTGCCTCAGCCTCCCGAGAAGCTTTGACTATAGTCATGTGCCTTGTGCCCAGATAATTTTTTGATTTTTTTGGGTAGAGTTAGGGTCTTGTTATGTTGCCGAGACTGGTCTCAAACTCCTGGGCTCAAGCAATCCTCCCACCTCAGCCTCCCACCCTCTTCTGTGCTCTCTCTGCTGGCTCCTCTCCTCCTTGGACCTTTGGTTGTCCCTTGTCCCCATGAAGACTGACTTGCCCTGGACATCTGCTGTTCTGCTGGGGACCTGGTGACAAATCCATGCACATCGACTTCCTCTGAAGCACCTCCTCCATCTTTTCACACCTGTGTCTTTTCTACTCCGGATGTAACCAAAACACATTGAATCAGGGACCTTCTAGAGACAAGGCCTTCAGCCCGTTTCCCTCAAATGGGCTTCAAGGCATGTAGGTCTCCACAACCTCCAGGTGTCCTGTCTAGGCAGCTGCTTCTCAAGTCACCCCCAAGACCGTTCACATCGGGTTTCTGCTCCTTCACTTTCCCCGAGTGCCCTCCAGCACAGCACATGAAGTTCTTCAATCAAACGACTCTACCATAGAACAAGATGACCTCAGCCTGGTGGTGAACTGCGTTTTGGAGTTTTAAACTCAAATAAATAAACCTGCCAAACAGTTCCCCTGCTTCACATTTCCTAAATACAACAGTTCACTGAAACGCTGAGAAGACCCAAAGAAAGAAAACTCATTTAATGTTGGCTTCTGTCCCGTGTTTCCCAAACATATCTGGCCATTTGAACAATTATTCTACATAGTTTTCTGGAATATTCTATGTGGCAGGCCTTGTGCTAGGATCTGGGAAAACAGTGTATAAAGGAAAGATGTAGTCTCTCTCTCCCCCTTAAAGAACTCTTCCCTCTAACATATGGTAGTATTACAGTATATAAACCTGGTGTTCCTCAGAGCACCCCTTGAGAACATTTCTAAGTCAAAGGAGTGTCTTTAATGATGACCTTAAAAATCACATCAATCTGAGATCAGCTTTCCTAGCTTACAAAAAGACCTAGCCCTGAGAGGAAAGCAATGTGCAACGGTAATAATTGAAAACCCTGGGTGGCATACTTTGTAGGACTATCAAAACCCATTTCCTTCCAGGCTCCTGTCCTGATCAATGCACTCCAGCCTCTTCATTGGCTCTTTCAGAAGGAGCAGGAGCTGGGCGCCGGGGCGAGCAGGCAAGACCTCTGTGCTAACATTACTGCTCACGTCTCTCCAGGTGAGCTGAGACTTGTACCGCCCAGCGGGATCAGTCTGGCTGGCTCTGGATGTTTCCACTGGCTGGAAAGTGGCTTTGGACATCCAGAGGAGAGACTAATGGCTGTTTTCCAGAGAACACGCAATGATTTCAAATTTAAGAAAGAAGACAAAACACAACAAATTGTGGGGAACTGTGGTGTTTCCACCACTCACAATTGGCAGTTTAAAATCATGGTCAATCCTGTTCTTTTTCTGTCCAAAGAGGCTTTGTAGTTAGAGAAAGGTGATCCGAGAGAAGGTAATGGATGTGGGCAGGTGCACACAAATAAAATAAGCAGTGCAGCTATGGGACAGCAAGAATGACGGTTTCTTGACAATTTGTCCCTTAAACGCAGTCGTGCATTGTTGCCTCTCAATGATGTTGATTTTTAGGGAGGCAAGTCTTTGTGGATTTTTAGGGAGGCAAGTCTTTGTGGATTCCCTTCGTCTCTTCGTGGCATTCAGACCACCATGAGGGGCATAAAAGTCATCTGAAGACAGTCTCTCCTTATTATCAGAAAGCTTAGTGGCTAACCTAGGAGCATATTATGGGCTTACTATGTCCCCCCAAATTCATATGCTGAATCCCTAGCCCCTCAGTACTTCAGAATGTAACTGTAAGTGGAGAGCAGGTCTTTAAAGAGGCGATAAAGTAGAAATGAGGTCCTTGGGGGAGACCCTAATGCGATCACATGGGTGTCTGTAAAAAAAAAAAAAAAAAAAGGAAATTTAGATGTTAGACGTGTACACAGAGAAAAAGACCATGGGAGGACATCAAAAAGGCAGCTGTCTGCAGGACAGGAGAGAGACCTCAGAAGAAACCAGAACTGTGGCACCTTGGTCTAGGACTTCTAATCTCCAGAACTGTGAGAAAAGAAATTTCTGTTGTTAAAGCCACCCACTCTGTGGTGTTTTGTTATGGCAGCCTGAGCAGACTGATACAGACTGGAGACTGGATTCAGGCACAGAAAACAATGATAATTAAAGGTCACACTGTTATGAGAGAAAGTAAATGCCTGGACAATGAGGGAGGAGAGGGAAGAGGTCGTGGGCCTGCGCGGGCATCGGGAGCGGGATGGGCTTGCCCAGATACCCCCACCGTCTTCCTCGCAAGCCCTTGCAAGCCCTACTCTCCCATCCGCGTGGACACACAGGCTGAGTGAGGCCAGCCTGGGGACGTGAGGCAGAGCCTTAGGGTAGCACACTTTGTTTCTTGAGTGATAACAATGGGTTCAGTGGTTCTACACTGCTGAGTTGTGTTTGTCTTTTTCTTCAGATGAAAAGTGAATTTTTGGACTTGCCGGGAGCACCACAGCAACCGTGTTCAGGTATTTCCAGCTGCTGTGCTTGGCTGCTGTAGGTCCTGAGACATTGATGGTGCTTCCTAGAGAGATGAAATGAGGATGAAGGATAGAAGAACCTCCAGGGACGTATTGAAAAAATTGTAAAAAATCAAGGGACTGCCAGACGGTCAGATGAGCAGCAGTGGAATGGGTGTGTGGTTGAGGCTAGGAAGAAATGCTCTAAATAGTGCAGGAAAATGACTTTTTTTTGGTAAAGAGACAAACTTCTCTCAGATGTCTGCATCATATAAATCTAATAAGACAGAGTGAAAAATATTGGATTTATTTTTACAAGTTAGCTGTGACCTTCTCAACCTTCTGAATGGATTCCCTTCACACGGTTCCTCTTAAGGGCCTTAGGGTTATGACTAACTCATAAAAATAAATCCAATATTTCCCCCTCAGCCATGTCATAGCCAATGTAGGAATTCAGATGATGGGGCAGGGGAGGTGGGTTTTCATTTCATTTGACCTCCCATTATGAGAGGCGCTGAGCCCTGAGCCCTGGAGGGGCCTCTGCTTCCCGGCCCTCTCCGGAACCTGTGTACAAAGGATCAGAAACAAGGGACTTGTGTGGGGGCCAAGCTCAGGGCAGGGCATGGTGGGGACGTGGTGGCCAGATGAGGCGACCCTGGTGCAACCGGATAGAGACACAGGCTTCCTGGCCTGAGGGATGCAGGGAGGTGGGTTGGTTCCATGGCCTGTTGCGTTTCAGTGAGAAGGAACATCTCACCTTGGAAGAAGGGTCTTCTCAGGGAGAGGGACTCGGCCTCTGTGGAGTAGTCTAGGTTGGGCCTTCATTAGGCAGGAAGCGCCACCGGGGTTGGAGCCCCCACCCTGTTACTCCCAGGGACCTTGTTTATCCGACAGAGATCTCCTGGTCGCCTACTGCATGCCAGGGACATAAGGATGCTTAGTATAAGGAATAAACAAAACCAGACACTGTTCCTGTCCCCGAGGGGTCTGTGGACTGGTGCAAGACTCAGACACTAACCAAATAAATGCAGCAATTCGCATGCGATCACAAGCCAAGATGAGTCCTTTGGAGACGAGGACAGAGGCCTGTGGAAACAAAGCATGGCAGGTCCTGACTGAGTGGGAAGAGGGGCAGGCCCCAGGGACTTCCTGGAGGAAGCAACAATGGAGCTGAGGGATGCCTCGATGCTCAAGGTGGAGGGAGGGTGGAGGATAGAGTCTGGGCACCCCTGTGGCAAGTGGGACTTCCTGGAGCGACTCTGAGACTGAAGGCTTATCAGGCAGCACAGCTGGGTTACCGCCTGTGGGAGGGAAGGAAGGAAGCAGGACTGGGCAGAGGGAGAAGTCAAGCGGCCTCAGCCAGCCCCAAGGAGCTGGGAAGCCAGGGTGACCCCTCAGACTCCTGCCGAGTTGGCATGAGGGGGCCAGGCCTTTGTACCCCACAGCAACTAGTCTCTGAGGGCGGGCCACTCCGCAGAGTGTGGGTTTAGGCACGGCAGCTCTCCTCAGTCAAGGCGATTCTTGAAAAGGTTGACAGCGGAGGGCTGTTGGCCACCAGACGGGGAGGCAGGTCTCAGCATCAGTTACCCTACAAAGGTCTTTCTAGCAACTGGAAAGAGGTCCCTGGGGCCAAGGATGAGGGGAGCCTGGACCAAGGTGGACCTGCAGCGGGCAGGTCTAGGGGTCCCACCGGGATGCCAGTTTCTGAAGAGTGGAGAGGAGCACCTTGCCCCTGGCTCTCCATGGGGCCGCCATCATGTAGAGGCTACGTGCTTGACAAGTGCTGATGGAGCTCCTATGTGCTGAGGGCCAGGGGAAAGTAAGAGAAAGATCTCACACACACACCACACCCCCCCATACCACACACACACACACACACACACACACACACACGCACACACACACACGCACACGCACACACACACGCACACACACACCACAAGCAAACACACCATACACATCACACACACACACGCGCACACACAAATGCACACACACCACTAGCAAACACACCACATACATCACACACACACACACACACACACACACACATGCACATACACCACAAGCAAACACACCACAGACATCACACACACACACCACACACCCCCCCACCACACACACACATACACACACACCACACCTCCCACGCCCAACCCCCCCCACAAATTACACACACTATACCTCCCACACACCACACCCCCATGCCACACACACACACACACCCTGCACACCCCACACACCACACACACCCTATATACCACATACCACACACGCACATCACACACCATACACCACACCCCCACGCCCACACACGAGCCTAAGGAGATCAATCAGTGGCTGGGCATGGTGGCAAGCACCTGTAATCCAAGCTACTTGGGAGGCTGAGGCAAGAGGATCGCTCAAGTTCAGGAGTTCAAGGCTGCAGTGAGCTGTGAGGGCACCACTGTACTTCAGCCTGGGTGACAGCGAGATCCTGTCTCAAAAAGGAAAAGAAAAAGAAGGTAACCAAAGAGTGTGCAAGCAAGCCTTCAGAACTGGGTACGCTGCTGTCTGCACCCTCGTTGTCTACAATTCCTCCCTCCCACCTCTCCCAAATCCATTCCAGTGGGGCCCATCCACAGCAACCACTCCCACTGAAGGCCGAGTGCCCTACCTGCTGCTCAATTCGATTCTCAGTCCGGGACGTCCTTGGCCGGTCACGTGTCACTGGACACACAGGGCCACTTCTCTCTCCCCAGCACACCTGCCCCATCAGCTCCCGGGACACTACACTCTTTGTTCCCTTCCCACCTTGGGGGCTGCTCTTTCTCTGCATCCTTCACTGGCTCTTCATCTTCTCCCAATCTTGATTTCTTCCTTTCTCTCCTCTCCTACTTCCACTTCATTGGCTAAACCTGTTGGAGGACCCCAGGGCTCAATCCTTGGGCCCCTCCTTTCTTTCCTTTCTCTTTCCCTGGATGATGGAATCCTTTTCTGTAGCTTTCACTTCCACCTGTTTGCCGATGACTCACCTGTCTCTCTCTCCAGACTTCAGAGGCATCTATCAGCAGCCCACTCAATGCCACCCTCTAGATGTCTAATAACCTTCTCATGTCCCTAACCGGACTTTGACCTCCTAGCTCTACCAAACCAGCTGCACCCCAACCTTCCCCTTCTCGGTTGATGGCGGCTCCATCCTTCAGTTTCTTAGTCTCGAAACCTCAGAGGAAGCCTCTATTTCTTCCTTCTCTCCTCTCCCACTGCCAATTCATTGGCATGATCTCAGAGTCTATTTACCAACCGATCGCATCTCACCATCTCCTGTGGCCGTCGTCTGAACCTTGGCCATCTCTCTTTGATAGCTCAGCAACCACAGTGCCTTTTGGTGGGTCTCCCCGCTTCAGCCCCTGTTCCCTCCACCCCACATGGTCTGCTCTTAACACGTCCACCTGATTGTTAAAACTCTGCAACTCCCCTTCCCCTCAGAGTGAACACCGAACTTGTACGGTGCCCTGTGGGCCCTGATGTGACCTGCCCTGCTTCCTCTTTAACCTCTTATTCCAGCCTCCTCCTCACTCATTGTGCTTCCACCGCCCGAACCTCCTCACTCTTCCTCAGAACACCCAGGCCTGCCCCACCTCAGGGCCTTTGCACCTGCCTGGTGCTTTCTCCCCCAACTTTGCCACTTAGGTGAGGCTCCTATCACTTCACCACTTCCTTCTAATCTTGCCTTCCCTAGGAGGCCTGCCCTGACCACCGTCACACTGTAGCCTGTCCCCTCGCCCGGGACTTCTGGTCCCTTTGGCTCTATTCATGTGTCCTTTTTCTTAGAACTTATCACTAGGAATTTTTCATGACCCCAAACAGAACCTCAATTTCCATTCAACACTAACTCCTCATTCCCCCTCCCCAGCCCCTGCTAACCTTTATTCATTCCACTTCTTGTCCCTATGAATTTTCTAATTCCAGGTAGACTCACTTCTAAGGAACAGAACACAGCATAAGTGGGGGGAATGTCACTTCCAACATTAGGCTGTAGAAGACTGTGGCTTCCATCTTGCCAGCTCTCTCTTGCTGCCCTCCCCGACTTGCTCTGCATGAAACCAGCAGAAGCCTCGTGGTGAGCCGCTGTACAGGGAAGCCCATGGCGCAAGAAACAGCACCAGCAGGTGAGGGCCTGCGAGCTGTCCTCAGCCACACGAGTGAGTGTGGAAGTGGATGCTCCTTGAGGCAAGCCTTGACATGGGATCACAGCCTACAGTCTGGCCGACACCCAAGTACAGAACCGGGGGATCCCGCTGAGCTGCACCAAGACTCCTGATCTGACCTGCCCTGATGTAATAGGCTGGGTCGCTGGGTTGTGGGATCACTTGTTATGTAGCGATAGATAGCAGCTAGATTCTTGTTGCTTGGATTCATATAAAGGAGAAGATTCCAAAGCTCAGGCTCCATCCTCCTTAGTGCACATGACCTCCAATGACCTTGAACGCCTTCTCACGGAGTGCCCGGGGCTCCTCTGAGCCTAACTCCACAGGTTGGACAGAGCCCAGCTTCGTGCAATGCTGTGTATGGTCCTGGTGTGTCGAATCATCACCACCTCCTCCTTATATCTCTTTATTTTTTCCCATCACACCACTCTGGACTGGGAGGCACTGGAAGTGTAAGTGCTCCCTTGTGAAGGAGGGTTTATTTTCCTTCTGGACTGATCTTTCCTTGTTGGTCAAGGCCCTTCTCAGAGGACCAAGCTTCCTGTGCTCTTCTTCTATGCGAGAGGCTTCCCCCCAGCAAGCTCGGGGGTGACTACCCAGGCTGCTGGGGTCTACCAGGGCACTCCTAACGCTGCTTTGTGGCTGCAGTGAGCATGGGACAGTGATCTTTCCCTCCCCAGGGACCACTCTGGAGCTCTCAGGACCAGGGCTCCATCGACAACCGTCCCATTTTCAAAGTAGCTTAGACACATAACAATGTCTGCCCTTGGGGAGGATGAGGCAAAACTCATTCTAGCTTATGTCGGGTAATGCTTGCTTTTATCTGTCCCCAAACAACCTCTTTCAAGCTCCAGGGAGCCCTTCCTGTGGGCCGGCAAGCCAAGGTACTTAGTATTCCTACTGCTGTGCATTTTCGGATGTGGTGGCCTTTGATCATGTCTGCCCTCAGCCACCTTCTTCCCTGACTGATGACGCCTGCTTTGGGGTCTTTCGGTTTTTTGTTTGTTTGTTTGAGTTGGAGTCTCACTCGGTCACCCAGACTGGAGTGCAGTGGCCGCTCCCAGCCACCGCAGCCTCGCCTGCTGGGCTCCGGCGATCCTTCCGCCTCAGCCTTCTGAGTAGCCAGAATTACAGGCACGCGCTACCATGCCCGGCTGATTTTTTGATTTATTGTAGAGATGAGATCTCGCTGCCCAGGCGGGTCTCGAACCCGCGGGCTCAGGCAATCCACTCACCTCAGCCTCACAAAGGCGCGGGATTACAGGCTGAGCCACCGAGCCCAGCTGTTTTGGGGGTCTTTCATCCAGCAGAAGCCCCTTAACTCCTGGGAATTTTCTGCACCTTCTCCCGTTTGGCTGGATTTTTGTTTGTTTGTTTTTTGTAAATCTACCCTTTTTAAAATTATAAAATTAAACGCTTTTTTTGTTTTTGCAAATCTTTAAATAAATCAGGACTGTATAAGCAACAAAAGCAGAAGTTGGTGTCTCTCAGCGTAGCTAAGAATAAGAATTGCATGCAGTATCCATCTGGGGGTGGGAGGACAAAGAAGGGTTTCCTCCAGGGCGAGGTTAATGAGAGGGTGGAGCATGTCCTGCTCACAATACAGCTTTTGGATCTGAGGGGTCTGATTCCAGTCCTAGCTGGGTGATCTCCCTCAGGCATGGATTCCTGAGCTCCACTTGGTTGTTTGATGAGGACTCAGTGAAAGAATGGAGGTGGACCCTGGAGACCAGCGCTGGGAACAGACCGAGCAGCTTGCAACATGCCCCAAACCAGCCCATGGTCCACCACAAACACAGTCCTCTTCAGAATGTCCGCCTCAGTGAGTGGCACCACGCTCTACCTAGAAAGCCAGACGCCCTCCCTGGCACCACTGGTCTCTTCTCCCCAGAGTCAATGCATCAGCAAGTCCTACTGACTTCACATCTGCCTTGTGTGCTCTACACTTGTCTCTGTAGACCTCTCTATCCTCCTGCCCCCCTGCAGGGTTATTGGAACCCTGGCATATTGCTGGCGACAGTGCAAAATGGTGCAGCACCTGTAGAAAACAGCCTGATAGTTCTTGACAAGTTGAACATAGAGTTATTATAAGACCCGCAACCCCCATGCCTAGGTATATACTCAAGTTTTGAAAACAGGTATTAAATTTGTGCACAGATGTCCATAGCAGGTCTATTCATGGTAGCCAAAAGGCAGAAACAAGCCAAATGTCTGTCAATGGATGAACTGATAAGCAAAATATGGTGGTATATCCATACAGTGGAATATTATGTCTAGCCACAACAAGAAATGAGTGTGTGTTATGACAGGGATGGACCTTGAAAACATGACGCTGAGGAAGAGAAGCCATGCATGGCCACATATTATATAAGTCCATTTGCATGACAAGTCCAGAAAAGCCAAGACCATAGAGACAGAAAGTATATTAGTGGTTGCCAGGGACTGGGGGAGGGGCAATGGGAAGTGACTGTCTAATGGGTTTGAGGTGACAAAAATTAGTTCTAAAACTAGTTGGTGGTGATGGTTGTACAACACGGTGAACCCACTCAGTGCCACCAAGTTTTATACTTTCAAATGGTCAATTTTGTGTTCTGTGTGTTGTACCACAATACAAAAAATTGCGTTGTTTCTCTGAAGTTCACATTTAACTGGGCATCCTACATTTCATTGGGCAGCCCTGTTGCCAGCACAGCCTGGCTCACAAGCATTTGCAGGGGCTCTGATGTCTTCTGGCAGGACCATCTGGATGGGTCCCCTGTTTCCTGGAGGGCCCTCAGTGCAGGCTCTCCTCTCCTTTGCTTTACCTTTCCCTGTACCTGCAGCCTGGATAGCAGAGGGTGCCTGAGGCTTTGCCCAGCCTGTTCTCTTGTGTGTGTACCCCTCTGTCAGCAGTGACCTTGTCATCCAGTCCCCTGGGCTTTGCCTGCAGGGAGAGCCTCAACATCACCAAGAACTTCATGGATGTCTTTTGGAGTAGCTAAGTGGTTCATCTTGGTGTGAAGATTTGGGGGACATTTTGAACTTCAATAAAGCACAGTTCCTCCCTCCATATCCTGCGTCTCCTTCCAGATGTTCAATAATGAGCTTGTCTTTCTGGAGTTCTCCGCTCCAGGCGATAGTCTCTGGCTGCACTGCTGCAGGTCAGAGCTGGTTTCTCCCTCCATCCTGTTCTTTAATATAAGCAATATCCTTCCAGCCAGAGCTCCAATGACAGCAGTTTGCTTCAAGAGCACAAATTAAAGTGATGCCACCAAGGGCATTAATGGTCTTAGCAGAGTCAACAGGGAGAGCATCGTGCATTCCCTATGTAATATTAGGAATGACTAAGCAGGGGCTCTGCCCTTCCAGCCAGGCCTGGTCTGAATACTGAGGAGTAGGGCTGGGAGAAAGGAGTGGGGAGGAGCCCTGAGCTGCCACTCAACTGCAGAGGCCCGGCTCATCTGCCGGCCCTGTGGGGCTGAGGGACAGACGGTAAAGGTCAGGAACTCTCAGCAAATATTTGGAGGGCTGTTCCCATGCCCAGTGGGTTTGGACACGAAGTAATCCTCTCCTGGAGGGGGCCCAGTAATCCCTGAGCAAATGCCCGGCCTAACTGGTAACTCTATGGCTGAGCCAGCCTGTCTCCCCTGGGATAGTCGGTAAGGAAGAAGGTGGGCCTGGCACCCAGGATGAGGCTTAATTGGGAGTAGGGGAGATTTCAGCCCCAAGAAAGAGCACACCTGCTGGCAAATGCTTTCACTGAGACCTGTTGCCTTGAGGTGCAAAATATTTGGTTATCTATAAAAACATTTATGTAGGCTGGGTGTGGTGGTTCACCCCTGTCATCCCAGCTCTTTGGGAGACTGAGTTTAGAGGATTACTTGAGGTTAGGAATTTGAGATCAACCTGGGCAACAAAGTAAGACCCCTGGCTCTACAAAAAAAAATTTAAAAAGTTAGCCAGATGTTATGGCTCATGCCTGTAGTCCCATCTACTTGGGAGGCTGAGATGGGAGGAAGCCTGAGCTCAGGGGTTCGAGGCTGCAGTGAATTATGATCATGCCACTGCACTCCAACCCTGATGATAAGAGCAAGATCTTTTCTCTAAAACAAATATATTAATTTATGGAGAATGTACTGCATATGAAGCTTCAGAAATGAAAGACATGGTTCCTGTGAGGAGCCCAGAGTCTGATTAGGGAGCCAGTCTGCACGCTCCCTGAGGGCAGGTGTCATCTCTGATTTTGCCTACCTTTGGCTGTCCAGTAGCTAACATCGTGAATAAATGAATGAATGATATGCAATCCAATGAATTCCTTCACCCTTCCAGTGGTACTCAAGGATAGGGACTTAAAGGGTCAGAGAGCTAGACAGAGGACTCATGGAAGGGTAGACCTAGGTGGAAGGAATAGCATGTGCAAAGACATGAAGGTGAAGGAGTCACGGCACAGCCAGGAGCTGCAGCGCTTCCACGTGTCTGGAGTGTAAGGCCTGTTGGGTGCACAACCTGGGGCTGGAGCCATCAGAAGGATCCGGGTCCATCAGAAGGATCCGGATCTGGAAGAACCTGACAGACTGCAGTGAGGGGCTTGCATTCCTTCTTGAAACTACCAAAGAATTTTTTTTGGAGGGGGTGTCAGGAACTCTGTTGCCCAGGCTGGAGTGCAGTGGCATGACTACGGCTCATTGCGGGTCAACCTCCTGGGCTCAGGTGATCCTCTTGCCTCAGCCTCCTGAGTGACTAGGACAACAGATGTGCACCACCATGCCCAGCTTTTTTTGTTGTTGTTGTTAGAGACAAGGTTTCTATATTGCCAAGGCTAGTCTCAGACTCCTGGGTTCAAGCAATCCTCCTGCTTCAGCCTTCCAAAGTGCTGGGATTACAGGCATGAGTCATCGTGGCTAACCCCAGAGGATTTTAAGTAGCAAAGCAACAAGATCTGATTTGCATGTTGGATCATCTATATGGAGGATGACTTTGTTCATTCTATTCATGAATGCATCCTGAAAACATAGTGCTAGCCACCACTGTTGCGCTGGGTTAAACTGGTGCTGTCCAGTAGAAACCTACTTAGGGTCACATGTATAATTTTAAATTTCCTATAGCCATATTTGAAAATGTAAAAAGAAACAGGTGATATACTTTAATATATCTTATTTAACCCAGCAGTTCTGAAATAATATGATGCATTTTACATTATTATTTTCATTCAAAGTCTTTGAAGCCCAGGGTGTATTTTACTCTTAGAGCACGTCTCAATTCGCACTTGTCTCATTTCGAGTGCTCATGGCTAGTGGCTGCCACATTGGACAGTTCGTGCGAGTGTAGATAGCGGTGCATGAGGCGATCAGGATCTCTGTCCTAACAGGGCTTGGAGCCTGGCAGAGAAGATTCATAATTAAATAAGCAAACAAAATAGTGCAACGAAAGTTATAGTGGTGATGAGGGACAGAAGGGAGGATTGTGACACCCAGGGAACACAGCAG
Source organism: Cephalopachus bancanus (assembly GCA_027257055.1). Lineage (NCBI taxonomy): Eukaryota > Metazoa > Chordata > Mammalia > Primates > Tarsiidae > Cephalopachus > Cephalopachus bancanus. Next base: position 986,601 of record JAPVLO010000415.1, read on the forward strand.
AAGAGTCCGATTTGGGGTATTTGAATGATGCATGAGGGTCAGTGGAGTGAGGGGGAAGGTGTTCCTGGCAGCAGAACTGAATGCATGAAGGGCTGCAGCCACATTTGGGGAGCTGCCCTGAGTCTAGGGAGACTTGGTCTGAGGAGTCCAGCAAGGATGGCAGGGAGAGACCATGCAGGCCTATAGGCGTGGTGGACATTTGGACTTTGAGAGCAATGAGAAATACTCAGAGGCTCATGAGTAGGGAGTGGTCATGGCCAGGTCATCTGAGTCTATCACTGTGGATGGCTGTTGCGCCCAGATGGACAGGATGGGCAAGGCTGACTGGGGCAGCCAGCTGTCTAGGGCAGGGGTTCTGGCATGAGGTGCTAGTGGTTTGGTCGAGGTGGTGGCTGTGGAAGTGGGAGGAAGTGGATGGATGCAGAGGAAAGTTCGAAGTTAAAACCAACAGGACTGGATTGGAGCGGTGTGCTTGCATGGATGTGTAGAGGCATGAGTGCTGTGTGCAAGAAAGGGAGTAAAAAAGAATGACCTCCAGGCTTCTGGTGCTGTTTCTGGGATGGAGAACATTGAAGAGGAGCATTAGCTTTGAGAGAGGGGGGACGTTGGGTTCGATTTTGAAAGTGTTGAATGTGAGGTGCGTGTGAGGTCTCCGAGGTCTGAGTTAAGATGAAAGTAAATGCAAACTTGGGAGAGAGATCTGGGCTGGACAAGCAGGTTTGAGAGATGGTCAGTATCCAGATGTGTGGTTGGTAATTACATATGTGGAAATGGATCAGGTCATCTAGAGCAGCGGCTTTCAATTCAGGGGGAGGAGTTTTACTCTTCACCTCTAGGGGACCTTTGGCGATGTCTGGAGACACTTTTGGTTGTCACAATTTGGGGGGACGCTACCAGCATCAAGTGGGTAGAGGCCAGGGTGCTGTGTCCTGCGATGCACAGGACAGCCCAACAACCAAGATGAGTCCAGCCCAAAATTCCAACAGTGCCGAGGTTGAGAAACCCAGGTCAAGAGAGATGAGGCAGAAAGGCTTGGCTGGAGCCCTGAGAAGCTCTGGCATTGAAGGTAGATCAGAGAGGTAGAAGGAAATGCAGATGAACAAAGACGAAGATGAGCACTAGCAGGGGACAGCAGTCCCAGTTGGGAGGCTATGAATTCAGTGACCGGAAACGATCACCTTGTTGTACTTTTCTCGTGGAGATTTTTCCCACTTGCGTTCTTCTTCTCCAAGTGAGACATATGGACACCCCAAATTGCAAGCACCTAGAATACAGAACTGCATGCGAGGCAAGCGTGTGGCAGAGTGAGAAGATCACAGGCTCCGTACTTGCTAGCTGTGTTTACTTGGATGAGCAGCTCAGTTCCCGGAGCCTTGATTTCTTCATCTGGAAAATGGGTTTGTGATAGTGATCAAAGGAGAAAGTAATATATTGGGCATATATTAACTGCTTAGTCAGTATTTTTCCTCCTTTCATTGATCATCTTTTAGCAAGGGTTGCCCATAGATCATTCTAGAATTTTTATTCTACTATCTGCCAAAATCCTGCTGAAAACAGGACTGGTTTGTGGATGAAGTCTTTGTCTGCCCCGTATTTTACAGACAGGGCTTCACTGGTTGGTTTCTAGGCTGCTGTGTGGACTCTTGATGAAGAACCCTTCCTTCTACTGTTTTTTCTCCCTGGTCCCCCACTGTGGCTTTTTCCTCCCCCTCATTTAGGTCCTCCACAGTTGGCAGGGCCAGGTCCTCTGTGACATGGTTCAGCCCATTATTTATCAGAGTAGGAAGCAGAAAAAGAAGCACCGGACTGGAAACTCTTTGAGGGCCATAGGACAGTAGACCTTTTCAAACATTCTCACTGATATTAGCCAGCAAAGGACAGTAAACTTGAGGGTCCCTGCCCCCAGCCTCCCCAGGTTTGGGGTGTGATGGGGTTGAGGATTTGGCAATGTACTCCAAGGATATATTTGCTTTGATGTCTCCTGGTTTATAAAAAAAAGAATTAATGAATGTAGGTTGTAGTCCATAATATATCACTTTTAATTTTAATATAATAATAATAACACTTTATTCTCTAGTTCCAGTTGAGGTATACATTCTGCCCCGCCCCATCAGTCTTCCCAAGGCTCTGAGTCACGATTCCATATAATCCCAGGAGACAGGAGAGTCTCTGCTTGAGAGCAAATCTGCTTGAACCCCATATAAACAGCAAGAGCTCTCCTTACACACCATGTACCCCTTGAACGTCTGACAAACTCCCAGTGATGCAGAGGATGGTGAAGGATGAGGGCACACAACCATGGAAAACATAATTCTGGAATGAAGAGCTCTCCTGGGAAATGAGAAGATTCTGGAACTGTTCACAGTTTCGAAGAGAATTAGATTATTTTTCCAGTGTACAGGAATTTTCTAAATAGAGTTTTGATAGCTAACAGAAAATGTTTCCAACTTATTTTGGGGATCTGTGAAGGTGCTTGATGTTATTTGTGTGTGGTAATGGCTTGGTCCTCCTAGGGGCTGAAGTTGGAGGTGTTTGTTTACTTACTGCACTGCGAAGACATTCATTACAGACACCCTCTCTGTTAGCAGATATGGCCAAGCAAAGTGGCTGTCAGAGCCTCCCAAGAATGATGCCGGGAGAAACGGGATGTCAAAGACAACGTCCTATTCTTTGTCTCTGGAGAAAGAAGTCATCCCCAAGACGCTCAGGGATGGATGTAGTTGACTCTTCTCTGACACATCACACGTACTGCAGTTAAGTTTACAGAGATCCCTAACGGGGATTAATGTTCCCTCTAAGAAAAACATTGTCTGCTTATTTTTGCTCCTATGAACAAAATGGCTCTGAATTTACATAATTAAAATTCTGGTGTCTTTTCAAATCATAACAATGGGTAATTAACATTGTTACTTGTCAGCTGGGAAATATCTCGGGAAGAGGCTATCACAGCCCAACCGTTTTATTTTGGGCCACATCTCATGGACAATCAAGGCTAATTGAATCACCCCATCTCATCGAAAATGAATGAAAGAACATTCAATGTTGCTGGCCCAGCTCACAATCAACCCAGAAAGGCTGCTCACTCCAACAAGCCTGCCTGAGATCAGAAGCTCAACTTTGCGTTGAGGATGGTGGCCTGACAGTATAATTTAGAAGCGTTGCTTAAAATCTTAATCAGTGCGTTTAAATTAACAGAGGCGAGCTTCGACACCATGTTTGTTGTTTATGGTTATCATTTTTAATAAACGTTAAAATGTTCTTACAGGTGTGGAAAACGCCACATTCCTGGGACATTGCTCTCTTAGTTCTGTATTCTCGACCAAGAAAAAAAAAATGTCATCATTGAGAATGAAGATGTAACATATTCATCAGAGCTTGCCTGCCTTTTATTTTGTGGTTTCCTGAAAGCTATCTGCACTCCTAAGCCCGAGTCCATCTTCCCTGCACAAGTGATATCTTGATTGACACATCTCCAAATAAGCTTCTGAATAGCTTTCCGTATTAGCCTCAGAATAATTCAGATGTCAAATTACAGCTCGCAGACTCCCTGACTCCTCTCAAGTCCTAGAATGGATTTAAAAAAAATATTTGGGAGAAAATATTAAATTTTGTTCAGGTTGGGTCAAAGTTCATATCATTTGGTAATAAAGAGCCACAGAGCCACAGAGGGTATCTGCCCAGGGTGGGCCGAGCTGATTTTGTTTTGTGTAGTAGCTGACCCTTGGTAGGCAGTTTGGAGTTGGCCCGCGTGCCTGCAGCTCTCGGCATCTTTGCAGTTTGCCGTGGGTTTCCTCTGGACGAAAAAGGGAATGAGAAAACAAAGAAGTGGGGGGAAACTCAACGAATTTTCTACTCTGTGCAGGACTCCTGGCTGATGTCATCTCTAAATATGCAGCTTTAATCGTTCCTCTCTGCAGCAACAAGGGAAGAAATCTCAGCTACTTGTTTCATCGCTGTTGAAACTGCACTGCCGATGCAGCCTGGATTCCTGCCTTGCAAGCCAGGCAGACACGTTCCTTGCAAGCAGGACAGCAACACGGTGCTTGCCGGGCGGATCAGGACCACTTTTCACAATATTTGTTGGATGCTCTGTAACGTGTGGCCGAGAAAGCTCTCATTATTACCGGCTGTTTGTGCAGCTGTAAATATTTAACCAAGAATGCTACCTGCTTTGCGGAAAGACTTGCTAATTGCACCTGCTTCTCTCTATAATTACATATTGTTGTAAAATTCTATGATAATGACACAACCTCGTCTTCCTCGTGCAAGGGGTAAATTTATATCAAGTGCGGCACCTGAATTTCCATAAGCAATTAGCCTACATGTTTATATCCCTGTGTTTTCCTGTGATTTTATTGAAATGAAAGATAATGAATTAAATCCAATTACAGCAGGAAGACATCTACTGACTTGATTTTTATTTTTGAACTGCAGCTCTACTTCCTAAGCAAAGTGAGGAGGAGAAGGACGCTGCTGTTTCACGCAGTCGAGGTATCCTGATAAATGAGGAACATCAGCTTGATAGCAGGGACCCTGATGAGCAGCCCTTCCTGGAGACCGGGGTTCTCTTGACAAAATGCTTCTGTAAAAGCCGCATATTTCTAGTCTGATGAATGTGAAGTACTACTCTTGGCTTGTAGCCTGATTATTGGGGAAACAGCTCTATAAAAAATAAGTTTCCCTAGATGCCGTAATAAAACCCAGGACACTCATCCGTAGTTCAGTGTCTGTCGAGAGGGTGGGAGGCAGAGTTTGGGACCACTGGAAACAGGAGACAGATAATGTCCTTATTTTGTTCTTTTAAAACATGGGCATTCCTGTTCTTTTGGAAACCTTGGCTCTCTAGGAGATGTAGAGAGATGTAGCCCCTATGTAGGTTACGATGTTCATCTGCTGAATCGGGAGACGGTTCCAAAAAAATGCAAAATTTTTGAAAAACAAAAACAAGTAGTGTGACTGTGCAGACTTCCAAATGAATATGCCTCTACATCTTCATTACTTCTTTTTCTTTTTGCTCTCACATTTTTTTTTTCTCTTTGGCTCTCTTTTCCCCTCTGTAGATGCAAACATCTCAAAATGTCAGATGCAAAGAAGTGACCCATATTTTCACAGCACAGGAGACAATTATGCCTGATCTCTGCGTCATTTCAAACACAAACGCGACTCCTAGGTTACGGACTCTCCAGAACAGTTTTAAACCTGCTGATGAATTTACGTATTTGTTTAGTGGTCATGATTCTTTCCACTACCATTTTAGTAAATAGGCGGGTGACGGTGCAATCATGCCACGTGGGGAGAAGAGCCGTGACCTGGGCTGGGATGATCAGTGACAGTGACTGGAAGCTGATAGGTTGTCCTGCCCAGCCCAGCTGGGGAACTGTTCTCTTCGATTTCCTCTCAGTGGCTGGGCTGGAGTGTGGCTGCCTAATGGTTTGCTGTCGATACAGTAAAAATGCTAACCTGTCTTTACATCTAATCCATTCTGAGAGGGTTCTTTACATAAACGGTCTATTCTATTCATTTTCAGAAAAGACAGTCAAATAAGATTGAACTGAACAGGCTGTTGGTACAGTATTTGTGTGTGTGTTTTAAAAAGCACAGTGATTAGCTTTGAGATACAGCATTCTGGGTTGTCTTTGACTGTTTTCTTCTTCACTGTTTTTTTTAAGGGATCTGAAAATCAATGCCGAGCTTCACCACCATCCATCTTTATATAGTAATAAATTAAGTGGGAGGTATTGATATTTTTGACTGAGCTTTTAAAATTTACATACTAATGACAATTATACCCTTGTGGCTGTGATTCTGCTGCTGTGTACTGTTTGTGACTTGGGAAGAGTCTCGCCTGTTTGGTCTGATGTTCCTGAGTGTCTCAGATCCTAGGGTGGCTGGAACCCCAGTCCTAAGGAAGGGCAAGCTTGTCCATCTGCCCTTGTTCTCGCTCCCAGGAAGAACTCCTGCAGAAGTTCACAGCATGTGAACTCAACCAAGGACAGGCCCGGAGACCTCAGGCAGGGGCACCCATGAGATATGAACTGGGGTGTCAACATATTCCACAGTGGTGGGCAATGACTCCCACCCAATCAGTACTTGGGGTGAGGAGTGTCTCGGAGGTCCCTCTGCTTCATCAGATGCTAACCCTTTGGGTGCTGACTTAAAAGAAGGGGAGGAAGTTCTGGGGAAGGACCAGAGGGCTTGGTGGGGTGGGGTCGAGGGGATGGCTGTTTTCCCACTGGTACCAAGCAGCCCAGTATTTAATACGGGTGCAGTCTGTATGAATTTTAGCTCTAGATATGAGCCCCTTCCTCCAACCCCTCCCACGCATATTTAGGAATCTTGGGAAAGTCACAGAAGTGTTGTGTGGCCTTCCTGTCTGTTTCTTAAGAAAAACTAAAGTAGAATTTTGAAATCTTGACATTGAGTGCTTTGCTTACCCCAAGCATCCAGACAATTTCTGATAACCTCTGAGTCTGGCAGGAATGGAGATGACCACTGCCCACTCCTCTCTTGTATCCCACCTCCCTCAGGAGAGGTTTAGCGCATCTTCTCAGCATTTGGCAAGAGTGTTTGTTCTGAAGCAGGACAAAGCCCTAGTCGCAAGGCAATTCACAGAGCACGGTCAGGGCCACTATATGATTTTATTTTGGAAACTGAATCCCTCTGGACCACCTGAGTGCTACCCACAGGTAGATGGCCAGGAAAAATATCCACAAGCTGGGGAAAAGGCTTCAACTTCATTTAAACAATTATTCTGGGGACTGGGACAGCCTTGAAGCTACCAACAGTTTATTCGCAGAGATTAATTTGTCAGTAATATTGATTGTTGGGGGCCTGTTTCATTCTATTTAAGATTCCACAAGGCACAGGCAGCAGCAACTCGTGCGTGATTTTTCCCTCTAGAATTTCCAGGATGTCGAGGAGACGCCGAGCTGCGAGTTCTGTCAAACTAGATATTGCCAGGCCAATCCCCAGGGCAAGATGTGTGGGTTCTGCTTACATTTTGCCAAGGCAGCAGTAAATTGTTTACATACGGGTGTCTTCTTTTTTCCTTTTTTCCCCCCGAAGCGGGTCACCTGGCGATCCAGGTACCCAGCGTACAGAGGAGGCGGTGGCACCTTCTGTGACTCAAGCCTGAAATCATCCTGCAGGATTATCCAAATATGAAGCTGCTGAAAGTCGGGCTTCTCCAGTTTCCCCGCACGGAGGGGATCGCTCAGTGACATCCCACTGTCCAGGAAGTTCCTTAGCAAGAGTGTCTGCAAAGAAAGGGGGAACATGGGAGAGGTGTGGAGGAGAACTCACTTTCATCAGAGGATCAACTTTCAGGATGGCCGGGCCCGAGCATTATTGTATTACACACTGCACTGAAATGCGCCTTGTTCTGCTCCCCATCGCGCCCTTCTCCTTTCTTTTCTTTGAGTGTTTTCGAAATGAAAGGTTTTTTCTTCCAAATTGCGCTGGGAGGCGAATTCTTGAACGGTGTAATAGAAAATGTTAGACAATATTCCTTACCGGAGCTATTGACATTTTGGATAGTTGTGACACTTTGATTTTTCTCAAAACATATGGATCAAGCCTGGCTGCATTATTGGACAGGAAGTCCTGATGAAAGGCCTTCCTTTCTCTTTCTTTGTATTTCCCCCGCTCTGTTTGCTCATGGCTTTCTCTCTGAATATAATCGTGGTTTTCTTAAGCTGTCCGGGGAGTCGTTATTGCCTTACTAAATATTTCATGGTGCACCGCACACCGTACCTGCCAAATGCCTCTTATTTGTTGTCAAAAATAAAGGGCTCGTCCTTCGGAGGGGGAAGAAAAAAGATAGCAGGTTGATTCCATTGTTTTTATTTTAAAGTTTCTCATATGCACCCAATGCATGGAAACCCTGGAAACCTAGGAGGGGGCCTTTTATTTGCCAGGAACAAGGCCGGCCACTTATTTCTTTGTGGCTTATTTATTTATTGGCCGCGCGCTCCTTCTATGATTCCTGGCACTTGTTTCCTTGCAGTTTCCCTTCCTATTTGTTCAGAAGGGAAAAGTTCAAAGCAGCCCTGTCAGCTGAGGGAAAAGCTGGCTGAATACTAACCCTCCAGCGCCTGCCTGCACTGACCTTGAGACAGGGGTGGTAAACGGTCCCATCGCAGCCGGCATGTGTGTTTGGTTAGACCAGGTCGGCAGGGGTCAGAGCTCACCTGAGGCCCGCGTGGCTGGCCGGCCTGCAGGAGCAGCGGGGTAATGCATTTTTAAAAGGGACATTCTCGCCTTTGAATGGGCCTAATATGGTCTCTGTTTAAAAACCTGTCAGAATCCCAAGCACACACTCCATAAAATATAAATAAGTACTTACTGTTTGCAGATGTTGCTTGTTTTTCATAATGTTTGTATTTGAAGTCTGGAATCCTCACTTCCTGTCAGGCTCCCTCATGCCTCCCCCCTCCTGTTTCTAAAGGAACAAGGGGGAACTTCAGATGGCAATTTCTCAATGAAGACACTTTCTGTCAAGTCTGTCAGCATCCCTGGCACAATTAGCATTCTCCTTTTCTTCTTTTTTCTTCTCTCTCTCTCTCTCTCTAACTCAGAGGTTTATTTCTCACCACGGCTTTACCTGCGCTGGGGAGAGCCACCTCCCTTATTAGTAGCATTTGAAAGAGGCTTAGGTCTCAGGGAAATGTGATTTTCGAGGCCCCGAAAAGCTATGCTATAACTCAATAGGCCTGTGATCTGCACGTTTAGATTAATTGGAAAGAGTTAGGAAGGGGACCATGGGGAACCTCCGTCATCGTTCCTGAGGAAATTCGTAGATGGAGCCTCATATGTCTTTGCCACCTCCACCCCAGGAGCCCTGCTGATAAATTCGTGGTGCAGGTGTCTGGTTAATTTCTACGTGCCCTTGGCTGCATCCGGGCCTTCCGCTCCTGTCTCTGACCCACGATTCCCATGCGGCGTCTTCCTCGTCTGCACTGCGCGGCATGTGGCTCCTCCCCAGTTCCAAAGAGGCTCTCCTGGGAGCCTGGTGGGGACCCCCGTCTCTTTCTCTGGGTCTGCTTTAGCCTCCTCTCCCGCTCTCTGTCTCCCTTGTAGGTTACCGTCTGCTCCCTGGGCGGGCGTGGTGGGGGATGGCGGGGTGGGGACACATCTTTTTGCATGACAAAGCTGGTAGGTCATTTATTCCAGAGTTCCCCAATGGACAATGCGTGAAGAGGACTGTGGAAGTTGGCATTTGTTCCACAGCCCTCCCACGATCTGCCTGAACATTTTAACAACGCACTCTCAGGGGCGCCTGCCACACGGCAGGGGAGCTCAGCCCGTGTACATGCTGAAATCGGCAGTTCATGCTTGTGTGTGTGTGTGTGTGTGTGTGTGTGTGTGTGTGTGTGTGTGTGTGTGTGTGTGTTTAATGGGCTTATTTCTTACTGTCGATGTGGACTGCCAGTTACAAAGGCCAGCATGGCCCTTGTTTCTCAGCCCTTTCCAGTCTTTACTTAGAAAGTGGTGAATTAGAAGGGCCCCAGGTGAGGTCCCTGCTCTGCCAGTGCACCTCTTATTTCTCTGCTCCCCACTTTTGAAGCCAACAGTCATCAAGAGCCTCAAGAACCTGAGTGAGGACTGAGAATCAAAGACTCCCCTTCACCCACATTTGCCAGGAGATTCATGACAAATGCTATTATTCATTTGCAATTTGCCTTAATATCTGTTATTTTAAAAAAGAAAATAAAAGAAAAAAGAGACACCGGGCCCTCCCTAGTTTCTAGGCAGTTTCTGGAGGATCTGATTATAAACACATGCCCAGGACGGCTTGCCTCCATGCTTGAATCAGGTCAGTGGAGTTTGCTTCATCTTTAAAGCACAGAAACCATAAATCAAGATGAAAATCCTTCAGCCCAAAAGCCTTACCAATTGATACAATTTGAAAATGGGCAGCTGGAGAGGCTGGGGAGAAAGCTGACATGATGACTTTTATAATAGCAGAACGTTTAAGGTTATAGAAATAAAAGGAAGAGGATGAAATCAGGCTGGTTGATCTCTGCCTGCAGGCTCTCTCAGCTCACTGGAAGCTCCAGCAATTATTTCTGCTCTGGCTTTCCCCTCCTTTTTTTCCAGCAGTCTGTTTGAAATGAAGCAGAACCGGGCATGGCAGGCTTATCAGTGTCGTTAGCTGACAGGGCGCCCAGCACACCTGCTTTTACTTGCTGCCGTTTCAGGCACTAATGCCACAGAGAATGTGGCTTGGGCCCTTATAATGTGTAAAGATTCATTTATTTCACCTTTTGAACCTGCCTGACCCCCTGGGCTTATGTTGGGGAGGGGTGAAGGGCTGCAGAGGGCTTTTTTCCTGGCACTTAGAAGAAGATGGCAATTAGGGGTCTGGCCCTGGGGCTGTTGCTATGATAGAGGCTTAAAAGGGAGGCAGGGGCTTAGCCAGGGAGGCTCTGGGAGCTGGGACTGGGGGGTGGTGTGGGACTGAACGCCCCTGACGGTAGTCTCCCTGGCTCCACGGTGTCCCACGTGCTGAGCTGTTTAAAAGACCCAGGCACCCTTACTTTGGGAGAGCCCACCACCTCACAACATCACATCTCACATGTATTAAGATGCACCCACCTCTCACTTTCACTGTGATTGATGAAAGGATTTTTTAAAACCATTTTGCCTTTGAAGTGATTTGGCTATGAGTACCTTATTGCACTGACGATGGCTGAGTTTTCATGGCAGTCACTGTGAGAGAGCCTAGGAATTCCTGCAAGGTGAGCAATATTCACTGTTCAAATTGTTTTTCAATAGAATGAGAGTTTTATGAATATTAAATCCAGCCATTAATGAAGTTGATATGAAATTAAGTTTTACAGACATTTAGACATTTAATTAAACACCTATTAATTTCAAGTTTATGGTTTTCTTTTCATAGTTTGAGCCAAAAATATACACTTTTAGGGTCAAGCATTTTTCATAGGCCCCTGAAAATGAAAAGCCCAGAGCCCAATTACTGATATCTCAGGTGCTTAATGGTAGCCTGTTTTTCCTTGTCTTATTTTGGTATGAGTTTGACTCATACATTTTCCCTTCTAGAAGTCTTCGTTTAAGGTCTTAGTTTCTCAGGAATAAAAAAGTAATTCTTATTGGTCGACATTAAACTCTTTCAGGACTTTGATTCTAGTTCCTTCAATTTCATATGCCATGACTAGTACTAGAAAGGGTGGGTCATTCTCTTCAACCCCTGCCTAGAAATCTGGGACTTGCTTCATTACTTAATTTTCCTTCTTGTAGAGAGGTTGCCTATATTTGGCTTCTGTTGTTAATGGCTTCTGTTAGCATGCCCCGCCCCTCACCACACCCTGCTTCTGTGAATGGAATTCTGATTTCTCTCAGGAAAATGATACCTTCCCACCTATTTAGTCCATTTGTCTCCAGGAGTGGGCAGATGGCTCAGGCATGGTCACTTGGAGCATCCTATCATCCTGACCATGACTTTAGGTTCAGGGACTTCTATACCTATTTGCGAAAAGGAGCCCAGCCTTCTGTCTATGCATAGAATACTAGTTTGAAGAACTCCGGGAGAATTTCTATGTAGAAAGACCCTGCCTGACAAGAAAATCAATGCAGAGAAAAACAGAGCAAAGAGGTTGAGAGGGAGAAGCTAAGTATTAATAATATTATAAGAGCCCCTAGATCCAGACATACCTAAAGCTATAACACCTATAAAATATTCAGTTATATGAACTGATCAATTCCTACTTTAAGCCAGTTTGACTTGGGTCGCTGTCACTTGCAACCAAGAGAATCCTGACAAATACATACTCAGAATTATTAAGGGGCAAGACCTACTAAAGATATTTCATCTACTGTTAGAAGACAATTTGAATTAGAAGGTGGGACTGCTGGATGTAAGAGTGACGGGCAGGAGAATGATGTGACTAATAAGGAGAGGAGCATTATGGAGCGTTTCCTATGGGCCAGGCACTGGTCCATGTGTTCATGCTTTCCAACAGCTCTCAGAGGCTTATTATCTCTATTTTACAGATAGGAAACTGAGGTTCAAAGCCTAGTTGGTTTCAGATTTATCTCATTCTGAAGTGGAGCCAACTAACATCTAAAACAAAAGTTTGGAGCTCATGTCCTCATCCTTAGGGTACAAGGACCTGGAAGCTCAGGGCCTAATGTTGATTCCTATGGTTTTGCATTAGATATTCCAGAAAGCATTTGTGTTTATTTTATTTTTTTTGTTCTCTCTGCAGCCTGTATGGAGTTTCGACCATTAAATTTTACTTCTCTGGGTTCTGAAATGCAAATCCCAGTTAATATTTAGATAATCAGACTACTTGAAATGTATATTTGAGAGAAGTTTGGGGAGGATGGGGGATGGGTGTAGGTATCAAAGAAAGAAAAACTTACCTGTATCACAATTATTTCAAGATTTGGGCCCATCTGCCTATGACCATAACACCACGAACACGCCTGGTCGTGTGCGCTCTCTGAAGACTTGGGTCCATCCAAAACAAACAAACAAGCAAGCAAGCAAACAAACAAAAAACAGGCCCATATGTGATTTTTTTAAAAAGAGGCAAGGGTCTATAATAAGTGGGTTCTAGATTATTTTGCCAGTTTTATGTCTCAGTGTAAGTTCTCTTTCCCATAGAGCTCTCCCCTGTCTCTCCCCGATCCTCGCATCTGTGCTTCTGAGGTTCTCACATATTATTAAAATAAAGAATCTCAACAGCTGTCTCAAGAGGTACGTTATTAAAACAGTTTGACTTAGTTTCTGGGTTCCTCTCCTGTCAAACTCAAGCAGAACCCAAGCAAGTTTTGATCTTGTAGTGAAGGCAGCCGTATGTCCAACCAATTTGCCTGTTTCCCAGCTACTAGGGCAGGTACTAAAAAGAGGTTCACGATAAGAATAACAATCCCCTTGCTCTAAGTCTGCTTCTGTTAGTTCTGTGGACCCTCCACCCTCTTAAACTCGTTCCAACTCATTCTGGGAGCAGCTAGAAGTTATCTCACCTGTGCTCACACGCCAGTCTTCTCAGCTCCCACCAGGCGATCAGGAGATCACCCTTTTCCTTGTTTCCTACTCTCAATTGTTTTGTTGCCACTCTTGCTGCTGAAGCCATCCCAGGATGTCCTCTCCTACTTCTCTCCCTTGTCTGTAGGCTATTCTGTCTTCTGAGTCATTCGTTCGTCTGTTACCTGCCCCCTCCCCCACACTGACTTAAGCTCTCCATGTTTTACAGAAATGCTGGTGAACCAACTCTTCTCATTTTAACAACTCCTTCTCTTGGCTTCTTTTTCTTAGAACCCAGGCATCAGTTTCTGGGCTGGGATGGCAGGCCGTCAGAATAATGAAGAATCTTCCTCTCTCACACTGACCCATTGTCCTAGCATCATAGGTCTGCAGCTTAGCTGTCACTTCCTGTAGGATGAGCTCTTTCCCAAGAAGTCCTGGGACCCTGCAAGACGCCCTCCCTGCTTTGCTGGACTTACATTGAGTTTTCGTTCTTTCTTTTCTTGGATTCTAATTTATTTATTTATTTTTAATTTAAAAGATGTGGGTACAATTCAGGGTGAGGCATACAAATGTTCATTATGCAGGTGCCCTTGCTGATGAGGTGTACCCCCCGCCCAGCAATTTCCCACTACTGCAAATCCTGCCTCCCCACCGCCCCCAGCATTGGGTTTTCTAACAGAGAGCATCACGACTCTAGAGGTTAGAGCCCTCTTGAAACGCAGAAGTCGGTACCAGAAAAGAACATATTCCTCCAACATAAAATGAACTCCTTTTTCATTCCCCAAGTTAATGATTTCAGGCGTCTAACATCTTTTGCGAGGGCATGACTTTCCAATCGTTGTTTTATTCCTGTTGTTGGCAAGGTATTCCTGGATTCATAATAAGATCCATTTTATTTTTTTTTAATGTAGTAAGTGCCAAGTGGAACTGTGCATCAATTGTCTTCTTTCTGAATCCCTTCCCTAGTATCATTCTTCAGACACTGTACGGTTCAAAGTTCATAGACTTGAATTCCAAAGGTTTGTCAGGATTGAAGTGTGTTAGCCTGTGGTTCTGGGAAGTGAGTAGAGCTTCATAGAGTCTACACATGTATGGGGCTGAATTGAATTAATATGGGCCAGGCCTGGTGGCTCAAGTCTGTAATCCCAGCACTTGGGAGGCCGAGGCAAAAGGATTGCCTGAGGGGTTTGAGACCAGCCTGGGCAATTTGGCAAGACTTTATCTCTACAATTAAAAAAAAAAACTAGCTGAGCGTGGTGGTGTGGCACCTGTAGTTCCAGCTATTTGGAAGGCTGAAGTGGAAGGATCGCCTGAGCCCAGCAGATTGAGGCTGCGGTGGCTGTCAGTGTACCACTACACTCCAGCCTGGGTGACAGAGTGAGACTTCAACTCAAAAAGAAAAAAAAGAGAATTAATATGTGTCAGACCCTGTTATTATGAAATCACTGTGGAGGGTAATGATCATCATTCATTTTGTTTTATTACTCTTTTTTTTTTTTTTTGAGTTGGAGTCTCACTCTGTCGCCTAGGATGGAGTACAGTGGCACACTCACCGTCACCCCAGCATCACCCTGCTGGGCGCAGGCAATCCTTCTGCCTCAGCCTTCCAAGTAGTCGGAACTATAGGTGTGCACTACCACATCCAGCTAATTTTAAAAAATTTATTGTAGAGACAGGGTCTTGCCAAATTGTCCAGGCTGGTTTTGATCCCACGGGCTCAGGCAATTCACTTGCCTCACCTCCCAAAGTGTTGGGATTACAGGCTGAATCACCGAGCCCGGCCATGCTTTATTACTTTAAAAATTTGATTTCATTTTGGCGTTGGCAAAGGTAAAGGAACTGACGCTATTTCCTCTTTATGCTTGATATTCAAAAGCCCCTTGGGGGGAAATGATGCTAACTGAAATCATGGAAATTAAAGAGGAAATTTGCTAAGACACCTTGACCAACTCAGAAGTGACAATATCTAATTTTAACTGTTTGGCTGTCCTGATTCTTGGTTCTTGTTAAGGAGGTATGGAGAGGGCATGAAGCAGTTGTATTGCTTGCAGTGTGTGACTTTTTAAATTTATAAGTATAATGATGGTTAAGGTTTAATATCCATAAGCAAAGTCTGGCTTAACAGATACTATAGAATAGGGAGTCAACTGAATGAAGAAACTTCAAATCAACCTAGAAATCCTCCCTGGATTTTATTTATAGTACCTGATATTATGAACTGGGACATACAGTAAGGACTTGTGGTTGGGGGGGCATCCCCATGGAAAGAGCCCATTCTAAGTAAAGAGAGACTCGAGAATAGATATTTGTTACTGAGACAGGAGACAGCATGGTTTAATGAAAGTCATGATAGAGTCAAATCGCATCTCTGACACTTACTAGGTATGTGACTACTTTTAAAATAAGTTGCTTTGTTTCCTATTACAAAAGTTACAGTGGTTTTTTTTTTTTGTAGAAGCAAAAAGAAGGGAAAAAGAAACACCTTCAATCGCACTCATTCAGAGAAAAATTTAT
This sequence comes from Cephalopachus bancanus, assembly GCA_027257055.1. NCBI lineage: Eukaryota > Metazoa > Chordata > Mammalia > Primates > Tarsiidae > Cephalopachus > Cephalopachus bancanus. The sequence continues at coordinate 1,002,109 of JAPVLO010000415.1, forward strand.
TCTTAGTTTTTTCATGACTTTCTTAATCCTTTTTCATGTACAAACATATGTACCTACCCATGTTACAAAAATAAAGAGTACATGGCATTTTGCACTCTCTTCTTTATCTTATGTGATCTGGACATTGTTTAAATCATTTTAATGACTGCACAATATCTTATAGATATATTTTAATTTATATGTCAAATCTTCTATTGTTGGACATATAGGTTGTTCCAACCATTTAAAATTACAAAATGGCTCTGATAAATACTTGCAGGCAATTGTTCATCCAAGTTCAATGTTATAGTATTTTCTTAAGAAAAAAATCCTTAGTAGTTATATATTTAGATGAATGGGCATGTTATATCTTTTCTATTTGAGGTTTGTTGAAACAGGTTTTTGGATGTATACAGCCATGCTTTTCCTCAAATTTAGGACATTTTGGCCATTGTTTTCCACATAATTTTTCTACTCCATTCTGTCTCTTGTTTCTTTCCAGGACTCCCATAATACATATACTGTCCTGCTTGATGGTATACTATAAGTCCCTTAGGCTCTCTTCACTTTTATTCTTTATTTTCTTCTCAAACTTGATATTTTTAAATGACTTACCTTCAAGTTTGCTGATTCTTTCTTCTGCCTATTTGAGTCTGCTGTTTAAGCTCTCTAGTGAATTTTTCAATTGTTACTATATTTTTCAACTTAATAATTTGTTATATGTATATTTAATATATTTTTGATGATATCTAATTTTGTTCATATATTGTTTTTCTGATTTTCCTTAGTTGTTCATCTTTTCTTCTAACTTTTTGAGTATATTTAAGACAGTTGTTTTAAAGTCTTTGTCTAGTAAATCCAACACCTGTGTTTCTTTAGGGACCATTTCTGAAGAATTATTTTGTTCCCTTGAATGAAGCATGTTTTCCGGTTTCTTTGTATGCTTTGTGATGTTTTACTGAACATTGAAAAATTAACCACAATTCTCAGTCTTTGCAGACTGGTGAATAAGAGCTGCACTAATTAGCAGGATATGTTCTGAGTCTTGGATTCAGCCTGGCATAAAGGTGCAAAGTCTCATCAGGTTTTTTCTAAATATGTGTCTTACCTGGGCATGAAAGTGTGATTTTCCCCCTAATTCTCCCTCACATATGGCTGCTTTTAGATGTCTTAATTTTCCTGAGAGTCTCACCCTGTTTTTTCTCTGGGCCTTAGCAGCTTTATTGTATTCCTCAGTCAGTAATCTCTATCTTAGGTGTCTGCAGGTCTGTGGTTCCCTTTTAGTTTTCATAAGCAATGCTTGCTGCTTCCTGCAGCCTCCTCTAGACTGAGATCTAGGTTGTGCCACTTTTGGCTGTTTGAGCTCTGAATTAGGTGACACAGAGACCGATCACTCAGGCAGCCTCCAAACAGGTTAATCTATTGCAAACGAAATCCACTCTGCTCTCTCTGGTTCAAGGAAGGGAACTGAAGATTGCAACATTACTTCCTTCAAACCATAACATGCAACACCGGGGAGGAGTTAAGACAAGAAGGAGTCAAAGCACCATGACACTACCGCCCATTTGAATTTGCACAAATCAGATTACGTGGGTCAGTTTCACAGATTCATCATCTTCAACATCTGCCCACCAAGATCTGTTGGTCATTTCTACTTTGTTCTGTCATGATACCAGGCATATTGTATGAATTTTTCTTTCTGAACTTTGATGAAAGCCAACAATATTTTCTCTAATTGTTTGATGTCTCTGCATCTTATCTCCTTAACTAAGGGAACAGAATTCTCACAGACTACTTAGCCAGGAAAACAGAAGTCACTCTATGCACTCAAGCCATGGAGAGTGTAACATTGGGATTAGAGACTCATACAATCATTGGAAGAGCTGAGAGAGTGAAGGAGAGGGAAGCCCCCTGAAGTTGTTCACCTGAAACTCTTAAGCGAGTGATTTTCCATCATTTGCTGGGAAGGCCTGTCTTAAGAAATCTGGGACGCTCCTACCAACTCCTTCAGTCTACAGCACCAAAGTGAGTCATTCTTGAAGCGCTCCAGAAAGCTGCTATAAACTATTTTATGCACTGGATATAACCGCCTTCAGAGAAAAATGGCTCCTCCTTGTCTGCCTTCTAAAGATCAAACCTGTGCTTATTATAAGCAAACTCTGGTCAGAGCTTCCGGGAAATGTAGTTCCTAGCCTCTCTGTGCTGCAAAGAAATCTTTGAAAGGAGACTGTGATGATGCTGAGTTACAATGGACAGCAATAGCACAACTGGGAAATACTGCTTGGCACAAATTATCTGAGATGATGTGTGGAAGTCAAATTATAGGTGTATCTGGCTAGCTAGACCACTCTGTACAAATATCACTGTCTTGACTGACATCCTGACTTACGACATATTTTGAATACTGTGTTAGTATTTATTTTATATTTTTCATATATATATAATTACTCTTTGATTTTAATAATTATTTCAGAAGCTTTATATCAGTTCCACAAATGAAAAAGTGGCATCATTTGTAGTACATAAAAGATATCTGTTTTAAAAACAAAAGCCAAACCATGCGGTGACTGCTGTTACACTCACCCAATTCCACTCCCTCCCATTTCAACTGCAGCAGGTCCATTTTTTGTGGTTATATCCTGGTGGGGGAGGGGGAGGGTTCTTCTCAGCTAAAATTGATCCTGCTGTTCACCAATAACTAAAAATATTGAGTCCCAATTGCATTGATGCATTTGAAGGTAATATAATGAAGTTGAAGCCTTCTGGCTGGAGCTTAGTTTGTAAGGCAACCATTTTCACTTGAACTGATGAAGAAAGTGGCTCCATGCTGTTCTTAAAAAGGAATCCACCCTGTGTAGCACCTTCTATACCCAGGTCTTGGGATCTTTGGGGTGGGAGGGGGAATTAATGGAAAACAAACCAAAAAAACCCTTCAATTCATCAGGAAGGAAATGAAGTCACAGCTTCAGAGTGGCTGATATGGCAAGTCCTTTATTTTCATCACGGCTGTGGGGGGAGGGAAGAGAGGATGTGATGCCCCATACTTGGACTGGGGAATTTCCTTACACCCCATTTTTACAGACTCAGAAAGGTGAAGCAATTCATCCAGTTTGCACAGCTGACCGGAAGCAGAGCTGGAATGGGAACCTAGGCTGATCTAACCACTGCACTACATGGCCTCTTGTTGAGGGCTTCCAGGAGGCACTGGGCATGCCTTGAGGGGTCAGCTCACCTGGAGTGAAGAACACAAAAGGAGAGAAGTTCCGGAACTCTCTGACACACTGCAGGGCATTGAGCAAAGCGAAATGACTGTGACCTGGCTTGTCATCCTCAGAGACTGTGCTCTCTAATCTGGTCTGAGGAGAGACTCCTTGCTCCCTGTGGAACTTCAACTCTGAGCTCTCTTTGGCAACCCTTCTTCCCTTCTCAAAGAGTTCTAGCCCAGGAATCCTAGATCATTCAATCACTTGCATCTCTACGTTTGGTGTGACCACTCACTTTTCCTCAAGGCCTTCTCAGGAAAGAAAAGGCCATAGACAGGGACAAATGTGTCGTATGCCAGTCACCTGGCATGGAGAGGAAAGGACAGTTGACTGAGCTGGCGCTGGTTGACATGTTGGAATATACCTTTGGGTACAAAGAGTATTCTTTGCTTCTAGAGCCCATGACTAGCCTTTGGTGTCCTTTTACCTGAGTAATGTTGTTGTCTGAGCTGGAGCTTTAAGTAATGAAAGCTAGCAACATAAATGGAATGGCTACTGTGTTCTGGGCATCAGAATAGGCATGTCAACAAATATTTCCTTGGCCAGTAATGATAAGAGCCATAAGAGGACAAAAGTTATCCACGTTACACCCATGAAGATGGTTATTATCCTAACAAAACAAAACACAACCAAACAGAAAACAAGTGGTGAGTATGTAAAGAAATGTGAACCCTTGTCCATTGCTGGTGGAAATGCAAAACGGGTAGTCACTGGGGAAACCAATATGGCAGTTCCTAAAAAAATTACACATGGAATTACCATAGCATCTGGCAATACCACTTCTGGGTGTACACCCAAAAGAGCTGAAAGCAGGGACTCTGATATATATTTGTTTTGTTTTGCTTTGTTTTTTGAGTCAGGGTCTTACTCTGTCACCCAGGCTAAAGTGCAGTAGCACGATCACGGCTCACTGCGACCTTGACCTCCTGGACTCAGGCAATACTTCTGCCTCAGCCTCCCCAAGTGCTGGGATTACAGATATGAGCCACGGTGCCTGGTTCTAACATATATTTGTATACCAATGTTTACAACAAAGTTATTCACTGTAGCCAATAGGTAGAAGTGACCCATATGTCCGACAATGGATGAATAGATGAACAACATGTGACATATACATACAATGAAATATTACTCAGCCTTGAAAGTAGATGAAATTCTGGTACATGCTTAACAGGGGTGAATCTTGAAAACATTATACTAAGTGAAATAAACCAGAGGTAAAAGGGCAAACATTATATGATTCCACTTATATGAGGTACATAGACAAGTCAAATTTATAGAAAAAGAAAGCAGAATGCTGTTTACCATAGACTGGGGGTGGAGGAATTGGGGGGTGGTTATTGTTTGATGGGTACAGATTTCGAGATGGGAAAATAAAGTTCTGGAGGTTGGTCACAGTGATGGTTGCACAACAATGTGAAGGTACTTAATGCTACTGAATTATATACTCAAAAAGAGTAAAAATGGTAAGTTTATGTTATGTATATTTTACCATAATTTTAAAAAAGAGTTATTTATCATTTTTATAATAGAGGAAACAGGCTCTGGGGAAAGGAAACAGCATAAACATTTAACCTTGTGGAGATTCTGGCACTTCTCTCTCTGCTTATTCATTTCTCTAATAACTTCTTCAATATTTACCAATCATCTAGTGGATGTAAAACACCCCACCCTCACCATGAGCTGGGGACTTGGGAGAGTCTTGAGGACTCACGTGGCAGGGGGTGAAGGGGGGAGTGGGGGAGAGTGGGGAATGAAGACATAGGTATGACCTTGCAAGGAAGAATGTCATCAGGGCTGAGGAAGGAGAAAGTGGAGGACTTGGGAAATGCAAAGAAGTAGAGAGTCACTTCGAGGTGGGGAGGCAAGGAGATCTAGGGGTCTTACAGAAAGGATGGGTGGGATGACTTCAGTGGAGATAGAGAGACGGAGAAGATTCCCAGAGGTGGCTACAGTGTTACTATGGCAACACAAGAATATTAGTAGTGCTTACTACTAATGCAAAGTGGTGTTCTAAGTACTTGACACATGTTATCTCATTTTATCCTCATAACACCTCAGAGAGGCAGGTATTTTTATTATTCCCATTCTACAGATGAGGACAGAGAAACTCAGAGAGGTTAAGAAACTTGTCAAAGGTCAGACAGCTAGATTTAAGAAACATGCAGCTAGAAGAGTGACCGCCTTCTTTAGGTCATTGAGTTTAGTAGGAACATTGAGTAGAAACAAGGTAGGGAGGTATTGGGGCTAGATCCTCTTGGACCCTCAGTATAGGTGGGCACTGTTTTTTAATAACTGGATTAACCAATGCATACTCTCTTCTGTTCCAAAAGGAACCTGAGAAGAAGTAGCAAGTGGGAATCTTTGTGGGCCAGGTGAGAAGATGAGAGGTCAGTGGTGGGGGAGGGTAGAGCCAGGGATGATGGTGTTCAGTGTGGCTGATTATAAATATTCATCTCTGGTGGCTGGCCTTCGAGATGGCTCCAACGATCCCCATCATCTGGTATTCATGCCCTTGTGGAGTCCCCTCTCGCACTGTGTCACCAACTTCCAAGGTCAGGCATCCAAGGCACGGTGTCTTCCTTCTTACTATCCCTTGGATTCCTTTCTCTGGGGACGGCCAGCTGCCATGTTGTAAGGATGCTCAAGCAGCACTATGGAGAATTCCATGGTGAGGAAATTGAGGCCTCCTGAGCCATGGGAGTGAGCCACCTCAGAAGTGGATTCTCTAACTCCAGTCAAGCCTTCAGATGACTGCAGCCCCAGCTGGCATCATGACTGCAGCCTCATGAGAAACCCTGGACTAATACCACTCCAAATGCCTGCTCTCAAATTCCTGGCCTAGTGAAATGGTATGGGATAATACATGTTAATTGTTTTGTTTAAGCCACTACATTGTGGGCCTTAAAATTACCCCAAAATAATTTTTATATAATGTATATGCAATAGATAGCAAGTGCAATAGCCAAAATGACTCGCTCTCTGGCCTCTGTCTAGACAGTAATGTTTCTTTCAGAATGAAAAAAATGCATGGGTCACTGGTAGCTGAACCTTGAGCTTAAGGGATATTTCATTTCAGCAAGGAGTAGAGGAGCTCACAGAATAATTAATACTTGCTGAGACTGAACTCCTTCTCTGGAGACCCTGGAGGCCTTACCACATGGTTCACCTTGGGCTGCCACTCATGTCATGCCATCTCGCATGGGTGTGGTTGGCCAGAGGAAGGCATCCACAGGGAAAGGGTAGAGTCAGAGATGGCGGTGTTCAGTGTGGGGTTCAGTGTGGCTGATTATGAATATTCATCTTTGGTGGCCAGCCTTCAAGACGGCCCTAACGATCCCCATCAGCTGGTATTCATGCCCCTGTGGATTCCACCCTCACACTGTGTCACCAACTTCCAAGGTCAGGCATCCAAGGCATGGTGACTTCCTTGCCGGAGAGAGACGAGGCGGCAAAGAAATTCTCTTCCTTTCCAGAACTGCAGGTGTCTTCCTCCTGGGCTCCCTCAGCTTACCTGTCTGGTCACCCGCGTCGCCAGCCTGTGAGTTCCTTCGGGGTACAGACTGAGCCTCACTGTCTCTCTGGCTCTAGCCTCTGTTGAGTTGCTTACACCTTGCATGCACAACCGTGAACTCAACCAGACTCTGGTGATGGACAGTGTGGTCATTTCCGGTCATTTTGCAATTATGAATAATGCTCCCAGGAATGTATACTGAAAAATGCTGTCTGGTGTATCCAGGGGGTAATTCCTGGCAACAGACATTGTCACGGAGGCTTGAATTCTTAACTTTCTGAAGTTGGGAGATGACCCTCATGGCAGGGAGTCGTAAAGGGCGGGCCAGCAGGTATGTTATACCTCCATTAGAGGAGGACGGTAGAGCCGGAGGCGGGGACATGCTGGAGAAGCTTTTGGTCTCTGCCCCATGGCTAGCCCAAACTCTGGGCCACACTTTAGAAACGAAAGGCTGATGGAGGAGCGGGTGTAGCCAGATGGAGGGGTCCACGCTCCTTCGGCCAGCTTGCCAGCCACACGGGTGTGTGTGTGTGTGTGTGTGTGTGTGTGTGTGTGTGTGTGTGTGTGTGTGTGTCCACGTGTCCCAGTTTTGAACCTCCTCTCAGTCGGTTCCTGCCTTTCCCTCTGCAGTGCCCCAAGCTGTCTTGTGGTGTCGCCAGAGCGCACCTCTTCCCGGAAAAGGCCCGGGCTGCTCCTAGGGCCCGAGGACCGCTTCGTAGGGAACTGCGGGTCTTTCCAGAGATAGAGATGCGGCCGCTGAAGGCCTGGCTGCCCGGGATACCCCGTCACCTGGAAAGGAATGGGAGGCGCAGACTCGGGAGGAGAGCTCTGAGCCCCGGAACACAGGAAGAAATTCCCACCCAGGGTCATGGGATGTTGCCTTTTCTCTTGGGTTGAGTTTTGGGAAACGATGAGCCACAAACGCAACATCTCAGACCCTGAGACTGAGCTGTGGAACACTTGGGGGACATTGAGCTTATCGTCTCCCTCTCTCCCGCCTCTTCCCCATCTGTCTGCGTTCACCACCACCACCTCCCCCTGCAGAATGTTCCCTCAGCCCGGCACTCTGGCCTTCCCAGCCGTGTTCTGGTGGGCGCAAAGCTTGAGGAACAGCAAACAGACTTAAGCAACCACCGTGTCCGATGCAGCTCGTGTGAACGTGAGCGTCTAATGCACACAGCTTGTCCTCCAGACGCACCCAGACGGGTGTGGTTAGCCCCACCAGCCACACGGGTCATGTCGGGGAACTGCTGCCCCTCCCTAACCAGCAATTAAGCTATGGCTGTGACAGCGACGTGGGACGGTTGCTTTCTGGGGTTTTCTTCCTGGGCGGTTGGTGTGCCCCGGGCTCCAGGGATGCTGCCGTGGGAACGGGCCGAGGGCCGCAGCCTGGGCGGTTTCCCGAGACCACGTGCTTTAACCCGAGTGTTTGATCCTAGGCAGGGTGCCCCGCCCCTCCCCCAACTCCGTCTCCGCTCCCCAGGGGACCCACTGTCTCCAGCGGACCTGGAGGTGAGCCCAGCCTGCGGCCACAGAATGGGAAGAGAAAGGCCTTCCGGGCTGGGGAGGAGCTGAAACCAGGCAGGGCCCCAACCGACGCCTCTGCACAGTCGCTGGCCTCCTTCCGATGCCTTTTGAGTGACTCCTCTGGGGGGAGGAGGTGTCCCTGGGGAGCTGTGAGTGTGTTTTTAGAAGGAGTGAAGAGGAGGAGGAGGAAGAAGGGGAGAAGGAGGACGGAGAAGAAGAGGGATGGCAAACAAAAAGGAGGGAGGGGCAGCTTGGGCAGTGTGGGTGCAGGCGAGAAAGTGCAGCTCCGTACAGACCACCTCCCGTAAAAAATAATATAGGCCGGCACGGTGGCTCAAGCCTGTAATCCCAGCACTTTGGGAGGCCGAGGTGAGAGGATTGCCTGAGCCCAGGGGTTCGAGACCAGCCTGGGCAACTCGGCGATACCTCATCTCTACAATAAAAAGAAAAGAAATCAGTTCCGCCTATTTGGAAGGCTGAGGCAGAAGGATCACCTGAGCCCCGCAGGTCGACGCTGGGGTGGTCGTGAGCGTGCCACTGCACTCCAGCCTGGGCGACGGAGTGAGATTCCAACTCAAAAAATAAAAAATAAAAAAAAACCCAAAATAATATAACATGGAACACCCCGCACACCACCAGTTGTATGGGCCCCAGAAGTGCTCCTTCCATGGTCTAAGATCCATCTGCCTGTCCTTGACTGACAGATGCTCCTTGGCCCAGTGGCTGTGGGTGAGAAGGAGCAACCCAGGGGACAGGTCATTGGGAGGCCTGCTGGGGCCTCAATGGCCGAGCTCAGTGAGGGGGCCCTGCCAGCAAAGTCTGGCCTGTGTCTGGAAATGGGAAGAAGAAAAGTCTCTGCGATTATTGTGAGGGCCCAGACATTTGCAGCACATGCAATCCAGGTGCAAAGTGACTTCTGAGGGTCTCCCAGCCCACATTTGCCTGTCCTGTCTACACCAGCCTTTCTACCGTGCAGCCCGCCGAGAGGTGTTAGAGAGGACGCTATGGCAGCCAGTGTGAATGATCCTTCTGTGTTCTTCAGCTGGAAAGGTCTCTCGTGCTGCTTGGAGCACAATCGGAGAAGGAGATTTGTTCCCTTAATTGATAATGAATATCAGAAAGGTCATATTTACATTCTGAGCTGGGTGGGAATTGTGTGTATGCAAAGGGTGGGGGAAAAAATCACAAAAATAAATGACATCCCGCTCTCTGTGTTTGCATCCGCAGAGGAGCTGGGAAGGTGAGGAATCCAGGGGACTCAGAAGTGACAGGCGGCCAAAATGAGGCAGGGGAGATGGAGTGAGAGGCAGAGCAAGAGGAGGAAGGGCGGCCAGAGGGTGGGAGGAAAGACAGCCCCAGGGGAAGTGGGCCAGAAAGAAAGAGAGATGAGGATGGGCGGCGGGCATAAGGACAGGACCAGGGGAACAGAGCAGCCTGCAGCCAAGTGGAGCCCCGCATGCAGCTGAGGATTTAGTGTCAGTAATCGGAGGGAGGTGAGCCCTTCTGCAGGAGTCCAGCCTTCATCCTTTGGGGGTCATCTCTCAAATATCCACATGCGAAGTGCAAATAGGGTCCTTCCCTCACTCAAAGCTGTTCAGTGGCTTCCCATTGACCTCAGGAAACCAACATGGCTCCTCGACTTGCTTCATGGGACCCTGGATGATCCGGCCCCTGCCTGCCTTCACCTGGATGCCCTGTGTTTCCTGATTAAGCTCCCCTCCTCCACCTGCCTCACCAGATTCCTAGCAACTTCTCTATGACACCCCTGCCTTCCCCTGTCTGAGATGTATCTGCTGTTGAGTTTTCTGTCTCCCCAGTGGGAAGTCTGTTCCCTGAGGGTGGGGACCTGTCTCAGTCACCATGGCTTGCATGCACATAGTCACCTCTGTGTGTATCTCAGTCTGGCACTCCAGACATATTTGCTGAATTGTGTGGAACCACTTACTCTCTTCGAGTAGAGCCCCCACAAAAGGGCCTTGATCCTTATGCTATATTTGGGGAGAAGACCGCAAGAAACAGCGTGGCTAGCTCCTGTTGGAGGCTCAGTGGGGGAAGGGAATAAGCCTGCTGAGCCTCAGTTTCCCTCGGGCTGCATTTTGGATGGAAAAGTAAAGAGCATCCTCAGGTGAGGTTCCCTGAGCCCCAGGGCGTGTGAGCAGTGGGAGAGTCAAGCCTCCCTCTTTTCTCACCCTGACATCACTCCTGACACTGGGAAGGATGGAAGGACAGGAAGTGGCACATGGCGGGGGGACAAGGCTGTCTATGAGACCATCACAGAAATGGTCCCACTGCCCAGGCTGACCCAGTCTCAGCTCCTGGGCTTGGCAGATTTCACCTCAAGCAATTTGATGCTTCTTTATGTCACTGATGACAAAAGGCGAGAGTCAGCAATTGGGGACATTGCTTGTAGCTGGGAAGCCTGGCATGGCATTGGTAGGTAGAGACTGATGAATAGCAGGGGAAACCCAGTTTCCCACCATATGGGAAGGTGGGGAATTATCATTGCAGGAAGAGAGCTGTGTGTGGGCATATGAGTCTGTATGTGTGTATGTATGTGAGCATGGGTGTGTATATGTACATGCATGTGTGAATGAGCATGTGCATATGCATGTATGTGTGTATGTATATGAGTATGTGTGTGTATGAGTGCATGTAGGTATGCGTGTGTAGTTTGCATGCACATTCGTGTGTAATACATGCATGTGTGTACATGTGTGTATGTGTATGAGTGTGAGTGTACATGCGTGTATTTGTGTGTATGAATGTGTAGTATACAAGCACTATATGTGTGTATAATGCATGCATGCATATATGTGTACATATGTATGTGTGTATGAGTTATGTGCGTGTATTGTGTGTGTAGTGCATATGCACGTGTGTGTGATGCATACATGCATGTGTGTATATGTATATAAGAGCATATGTATGTATATATGTGTGCAAGAGTGTGTATACACATGTTTGCAATACATGCATATATGTGTGTATGAATGTGTGTATATGGGTATGAGTGTGTGTATGTACATGTATGTGTGAATGAGTATGTGTATATGCTATGTATATGTGTATGTGTATATGCGTGTGTATGATTGCATGCGTGTATGTGGGTATGCATGTGTAGTTCACATGCACACACATGTGCAGTGCATGCACGTGCATGCATGTGTGTATGTGTGAGTGTACATGCGTGTATATGTGTGTATGAATGTGTAGTATACATGCACTATATGTGTGTATAATGCATGCATGCATATATGTGTACATATGTATGTGTGTATGAGTTATGTGTGTATTGTGTGTGTAGTGCATATGCACATGTGTGTGTAATGCATGCATGCATGTGTGTATATGTATATAAGTGTATATGTATGTGTATATGTGTGCAAGAGTGTGTATACACATGTTTGCAATACATGCATATATGTGTGCATGAATGTGTGTATATGGGTATGAGTGTGTGTATGTACATGTATGTGTGAATGAGTATGTGTATATGCATGTATATGTGTATGTGTATATGCATGTGTATGATTGCATGTGTGTATGTGGTTATATGCATGTGTAGTTCACATGCACACACATGTGTAATGCATGCGTGTGCATGCATGTGTGCATGTATGAGTGTATATGTGTATATACGTGTGTGTGAATCTGTAGTGTGCAAGCACTTATGTGTATAATGCATGTGTATGTATATGTATATACGTGTAAATATATATGTATGTGTGTATGTGTGTGTATTGTGTGTGATTGTGTAGTGTGTACACACGTGTGTATAATGCATGTACGTCTGTATGCGTGTGTGTGTATATGGGTATGAGTGTGTGTGTATGTGTGAAAAATGCAGACCAGGGATGCTGGAACAGGAATGTGGAGATTTTGGACTTCATTGTTCTCCAGATAGAAGAGCTATTTTTCTTTCTATAAATAATTTAATCACTTTTCTTAGAAAAGATATAATCTAAAAATGGTTTTCGTGTGTATTATCTTCCCTAAAGTGTATCATAGGACAGTCACTTGTTCCTGTGAAAATGAACTTGTCAGTGGGTGAAGGAGAAATCGTCCCCACGCTGCTTGTGCCCATGAGGCAGAGCCATTGGGAATGTGGCGGTACCCAGCCTTCTTCTGCAGGCAGCTTAGGGGTTAGAAGCCTGGTAAAGTTGGCCAGTGGCAGAGAGGTGGGCAGGGAAGATTTGAACTCCTGTATAAGTGACCATGTATCTTTTATTTTTTCACTGCAGAGTCAGGGGGAAGAAACAGCATTCAGCATGTGGCTGCCCACCGTCCACTGTGCCATCCTCACACTTCCTCCTCCATGTCTATGGACCACCTCCTATGGGCTGCATAGTCCTCAGCACCCAGGATGCAACAACGTATGAAGGGGACACAGTCTGCTTGTTGTATTTTATAATAATATTTTAAAACTATAAACGCATGCACCAAGTAGTATGTTTTATAATAAAAAACACTATCATAAACATCTGCTTGCTAAACTTCATGGTAATAATAATAATGGCTTATATGAATGAACCTCTCACTAGGGGCTAGGCTTTCCCTGTGTCATGTGACTTAATTCCCACAGCAGTCTTTTTTGTGGATATTTGATATCCCCATTTTACACACAGAAAAATTGAGGCTCCTAGAAATTGAGTGGACAGAGCTGAGACTGGAGTGTAGGCCTTTCCATCTGAAGTCTAACCATTGTGCTTATCATGAGTCAGAGGATCTCAGAGTGTAAATGCCGGGTCCCCTCATACTGTGCTGGCTGTTCTGGAATGCCTGGGACCCCAAAGGGATGGAGCACATACTGGGGAGGGCCAGTACCACGCAAGACGCCTTGCAATTAGTCAGTTCCTGCTTTTTGATTTAATTCTTCCCCTAATGTGTGTTCATCATGTAACTCAGGAAAGATTGGTATTCAGGGAAGCAGTGTCAAAGACGGTAATTAAACTGTCTCTGCAGACACGCTTAGTCTCTGGGAACAGACCTGTTTGATTCCGCAAAGGAAATCATTGGTATTTTAACAGGAGGCAGGAAACTTTTGATTAGCAAGTGATAGATAAACAGATCGATGCCTTTTCTGGAGACATTTTCAGCTTCATTATTGTCACCAGGGAAAAGACAGGGGTGGAGGGAAGATGAGACGAGGTCCTGGTGGACCCTACAGGGTCTGAAGGCAGGGAGTGGCCGGGGAGGGGTTAGCGGGCCCAGGGCTAGGGGGCCTGGGGCCCTAGAAGATGGAGGCTGGGCGCCTGTCCCCTAGCAGGGGTGGAGGGAAGGGAACACTCCAAAGCCCACCTCTGCATGGCTTTAAAGCCCCTCAGACAGGGGCCTGATGGGGCGCTCCTGCAGTGGAGCTCCTTGGCGATCGTCTGGACTGTGCTCCCGCCGCTGCAGTCCCTTCACTTCATACTGCTCTCTCAAGGTCAGGGGGAGTTAAGACCAGAGATTATACTGTGTCAGTCATGCCTTTTTGAAATATGACTCAGTGTAATCTCTTTCCACACCAGAGGAGAGATGCCAAAATCGCACTTCAATCTCTAGCTAGCAGCAGGCTTATTGGGATTTGAGCAGGGCTCTGGCTGGATAAGACTGTTTCTTCTCCCAGGATGCCCTTTTACAAACTTTGGTTAAGCAAGGCCATAACTTAGTGAGGGCAGGTTTCCAGGTGTCGGGGACCCTGTGCCCAGCAGACAAAGCAGGGCCACCCAGTGCCGTCAGCGCATGAGGGAAATGTGTGCTCTGAAGTATGTGTCTATCCCCTGGAAGCCACATGCACACTCGCACACCACACACCACACACACACACAAATTCCCAGCTCGTCTTTCTGAGCCTCAGTGTCCTCGAGTATAAAATGGAGATCAGCTGGCACGCCTCTCAAGGCTCTATGGAGGCTTACAGATAATGTAAGAAAAGCACCTGGCCCTTAGCAGGTGCTCAGTAACTGGGCAGTCCACTGTTTTCCCTGATTCTGACCCTTGTGTTTTAAGGTTTCTGGTGCAGGGTGGGGGAAGAGTAAAGGGCAACTAGACCATTTCATGATATTGTCTGGGGCACAGATAGCTGGGAATTTGCCGAGCCCTGCTTTCTCCAAGCACATTCAGGATGTATGTACTGGTCCCCAGTAATACTGGGTCTCTGTGACTCAGTCACTATATGATAGTGTTCATGTTGACTGATAGCAATAGGAAATGGAGGTTAGAGGGAACCCAGTGGTGAGGGGAGGAGGTGCTGGCAGCAAGGGGCAAGGCTTGCTCAGGTGCCAAGATTTCAAGCTGTGTGTTCCCGTTTTGCCTTGTTGGCTCTTTGAGTTTCCCTCCAAGCTCTCTCTTTCTCTTACTCTTCTTTCCCCTCCTTAACTTCTTTCCTTAACTTCTCCCTGTGCATGCTCTCACTCTTCTGTCTGAGAACTGGGTTATGTTGCATTTTACTACACAGTTTACGGAGTCTTACAGTTCTACATTCTGATCCTGGCTCTAGGAGCCACGTGCTCTGGGTAAGTCTCTCAACTGAGCCTGGTTGCCTCATCTACAAAGTCTATCATCCTTGTGACTGAAATGACATCATGGGTGCAAAAATGCTTAGCTCACCACCCAGCACAAGCTGAGGCTCCATAAATGTAACTACAGCAGCAGCTGTTCCTACAGACCCTTTGCCCTCCTTAGAACTTGGAGAGGTACGTTCTAATCACTTGATAGGACAAAAGTAGAGAGAGTAAATTGGGATTCCTAGGAAAATCAGTTCTTCTGAGCTAGAACAGTGATGATTCTTGTTGAGGCTGGTTTTTATTTGTTGTCTAACATCCATCCTTCCAGCCTCCCCACTCCATATCAGGTAGGATCAATGAATGACCTTTCCAGCCACCTCTTAACCCCCAGTAGGACTGTCAATCAAATGTTCTGTCAGTGGGTGGGGCAATGAGTCAAGCTTAGCCTATTGTTTACACACTCTCTTGGCCAATGCGTGGGGCAGTTAGCCAAGTTGAAACAATGAGATTCTCCTGTTGTTTGAATGCTCTCTCTTTCTCTCTCTCCTGGCCAATGGGTGGGGGCAGAGTCAAGCTTAGCCAATGAGATTCTCCTACTGTTTATACACTCTCTCCTGGTCAAGGGGTGAGGCAGCAAGTCAGGTTGAACCAATGAGATTCTCCTGTTGTTTGAATGCTTTCTCTTGCCTAAGAGTGGGTACGTGACCAGAGCTCAGCCACTAAGTTTCACTATCTCAAGGCAAAAAATGGTTGGCACTTGGGTGCAATCTAAGGAGACTTTGTACAGGCCCTCGCTCCCCAGGTCTCTTCCATGCCCTTGTGAGCCTAGCACTTGGGCTCTTCCTTGGGTTCTGAGAGCTGCTCCACACTTTTCTAGATAGTTCCCCTCTGTGCTCATGCCAACCAGGCTTGGTTTTTGTTGCTTGTCTCCAAAGAGTCCTGACAGATCCAACCTGTCTCCCTCAGAAGTTACAGGAAAAAAGCTCTTGGTGCTCCATGATGAAAGAAGGAAAGACAGACCCCTGCCTACTTCTTCCTGCCTCTTAGGCCCGTCTTCTCCCTCCTCCTACAGTGATGGGCTGATCTTCACAAAGTCATCATGAGAAGAGGGCCGGGAAACATCACGTGAGGAATGTCAACCCAACTTCCCTCTTCCAAGATGATCCCTCTTAATAAGTTCCACAGTCTTGGAGGCCCAACCTGAGTCTGGTGCTGAGATTCATCTTGACTTTCCGCCTGTCTTTGCTTGCATTTTATCATTTGTGCTCTGGCTTCTCTTCCACTCTCTACATCCCAAGACACGGAATTTAGCCTCCTTGAGAGGCTGCCCCGATTTCTGGTAGGGGGAAAGGACTGCCACGGCCGAGGGATCTTGCTGTGATTCTCCTTTTCTCCCTAAGTTCCCCCAAACCTCAGGGGTGGAGTGTGTGGGGGTGGAGGAAGCAACCCTTCCCTCTCAGGCTCCACAGGAGACTCAGCCTCTTTGTCTTACGCCCTTTTCCCTTTGGTCTGTGACAGCGTCCAGATCTTCATGGCTCCCAGGCCCACCCTGGGGCAGCTGCTGTAGTCTGGACCCTGGCTCACAGAGAGGCATGGGGGAAGAGGGGACTAGTTTCCATTCTGATTGCCTATTGACCCCTGATTCATTAGCAGCTTGGAATCAAACGTTCCTGACCAGCCGCTCTGGCAGGCACACGGCCATGAGATCAGTCGGACCTGCCTGATGTATCTGTGGCCCAGTTCACTCAAAATCAATGCCGTGTTCCTCTCAAATGGAGGCTTCTTGGGAGGAGGCATTGATTTCTGAGCCATAAAGAACCAAGTGCCTCTAAACTACAATGCTGAAATTCCCACTGTCTTTCCAGCCCCTGCTGGGGGCCAGATGCGACATCCCTTCCCACTTCTTTGGGTGCATGCTCCACTCTTTCTAGAATACAGCTCTATCTAATGAGGGAGAGGGAGAAGGCCACAATTCTCTCAGTCCTGCCACATGGAGCCGGCTGGGCTCCTAAACATTCTCCAACCCTGTTTCAGAATCACTGATTTTTTTTCCTCATTCCCTCTGTTTTAAAAACCTTTCGCAAGTCACTGAATCCAAATCAAACTAGAAAGAAAGGGGATATTTTGGCTTAAGTCACTGTAATGTCTTGGAATTCTGGCTTCAGGTACAGCTACATTCAGGAGCTAAAACAGTATCGCTGGGACTCAGCTGTCTGTCAGCCTCTCTCAGTCTGCCTCAGCCCCACTCTGCTTTACTTGGCTCCATTCTCTTAGCAGCAAGATGGCGGCCGGTTGCTCAGGCTGAGCTCCTGCACCCTCAGGTTAAAGTTCAGTGAAGAGAATGCCTCTTCCCTGATCATGCTAACGATAATCCTAGAATTAACTCTTCTTTTGCCCTGATTTGCCTAGCCTCATCCTTAAATCAACAATGACATCTAGAAAGATGTGATGCTCAGATCAGTAAGATTGAGGTCACATGACCACTAAGAGCTAGCCCCACTCAAGTCTTCTAGATAGAGCATGTGAGGGGTGATTTCTTAAATACCAGCCTCTGTTTCCGGAAGAATGGGACGGGTGCCGGGCAGGCACATGTTTGTGGCATGCCTCACCACCAAAGCCTAGTTGTAGGGCAGAGGAAGTCCTTGGCTCCATCCCATACAATTAGGGCAAGGCGAACCTCATTTGGCTCTCGAAGGGAGGTAGAGGCCCACTGACAAGGAGTGGTGGCTGTCACAGTCCAGTCTGGCCATGCCCATTCCCTTTTCCTTACCTGATCAAGTACTGACCTTACCTTGAAGCAGTTAATATAGGGGTTGGAAAGCAACTGGGCTATAGATATGGGTCCTGGGGAGGGATAAAGAAGAGGGAGACTGTCTCCAGCTCCCTGATGCAAGGGATTCCTGCACTGGGCTCCTAGCCCCTGCCCACCACCTGACAATCTCAGTGTCCTGGTCAAGGGGTGTGACAATTCCCCTAGTGCCCCTTGGTCAAAGAGCACTCGGGGGTACCTGGTAGGTGGTGGAGGGCACCTTGGATCTGGTGGGAAGAGTTAAGCATTTAGCATAAATTACAGCCAAGGACTTTGAAGTCAGATGAGTCCTGTGTTCAGATCTCACCTCTGCCACATCCACAGGCAAGTTTTGTAGCTTCTCTGTTCCTCAGCATTCTCATGTGCAAAGGGTACTGATGGTAATAGTGATGGTGACATTTATGGGCATGCTGTGTGTCTGGCTTTGCTTTAACTACCCTTTATGTGTGTATGACCTTACTGAATCTTCACAACACTCCTACAATATAAGATTCTGTTATTTGCATTTTATAGATAAGTTACAGGAATTTGAGACCCAGAGAGGTTACATCACTTGCCCAAAGCCACACAGCAGAGCTAAGAAAGCAGCAGAGCTAAGATCTGAAACCAGGCAGCTTGGCTCTAGAATCCACATTTGAACCACTGAATTCTACCTGCTTGATGGGCCTAGTGTGCAGAATTCATGAGATGCTGAAGGCAAATGGCTGGTCACGGGGCCTGGCCTATGGGAAGTGATCAGGAAACCATGGGAATCCCCCCTTTGCGCTGCTGACCTGTGACCTCACAGGTAGGGTTGGCCATCATGCCTCAAGCCTGTGTGGGCTGCGTTAGCTGCATTGTAGGGTCGCCATGGCGGACTGGGCAGAGTGGCAGCAGATCCGCCAAAGACCTATCACTGGAGACTTGTGTGCCCATCGTCCCCATCACCAAGCAAAGAGGGTGCTGTGGGAGGCTGAGGAAGCACTTGGGCAAGGAACATGGCTTTGGAAACAAAGAGCCGACATGGGGGAGGCGTGTATCTATGGGTCCTTGTGAGTGTAGGGGCCTGGCAGGGTGGGAACAGTTGGCTTTTCCCAACTATAGTGGGGGCTGACATCAGGCTGGACATGGGGGCCTCAGGAGGCAGTTTCAGGGGTTGTGGCTGGAGACTGTCCCCCTCCAGCTTCCTGCAGCTTCAACCCCAAAGCATCTCTGTTTCTGTGGAACTTGGTCAGTGATAACAAGAAAGAGCAGGTGGGAGGGGAAGGATGAGATTGGCAATGTGAGAGCTGGAGGCCACTGGGAGCAAAGTCAAAGAGCTGGACAGGGGGCTGACCGCGGGGCACAGATGGAGTGGGAGGCACCCCTCAGGGTCCTGATGGATGATTCTAGCTCAGTCCACGAAGCCGACCTTTAAACACACTCAGCTCATGAGTGCCCAGAAGGGACAGTCCTATTTCAAGACTGTCTTCATGACCTGGGGAGTCTCTGGACTGGAGAAAGATCCCTTGAAGTCTCCCGCCTTTCTTTCCCAAGGTGACCCTGGCCTTGAATGGATGCTCTGTCTCATTCTACCCGTGATGGAAGGTGGTTATTAACAAAAGTGGGACTCATCGCTGATTACCTTCCCCACCCCATTAATTTTCATTTTCCCTGAATCCTTCAAGGCAGGCCGCGGGCTGAGCCAGTGGGGACTGGAGAGTGCATGTTACGCTGGGACGCACCACTGTGACTTCCTTCTGACTCCTAAATTGGCGCATCCTACCCCCTGGTCAGCTTGGTGTTTGGGCCACATATCTGCCTTCATTATCGTCAATTTTCCTGTTTCCCCAAGTAGCCCAGAGTCCAAAGCTCCCGGCCCTCTGCCAAGAGCGTCGAGAAACCACAGGTAGGTTAGAAGCGCTATCTCAACCCTGACAGAGGGTGCTCAGCCATGGGACAAAGCAGCAAGTTCCCAGTCTGAACAGCAGCTGCATCTCTGCTGGGCAATTTGCTATGTGCAACTCATCAACAAAGTGTCTCCTGGAATGCTTCAGCAGGTCAAGGTGTGTCCAGGAAGACGTTCTCAGCATTCACGTTGCATCAGGACCACTTAGAGAGCTTTCACTAACCGCAAACGCCTGGGAACAGTCTCCAAAGATATATTTTCATTATTCTAGAGTATGGTTCAGGTATTGGGTCTTTTAAAAAAAAAGTCTCAGGTGATTTTATTATGCAGTCAGGTTGAGAACTGTTGGTCTACAGCCCCCTCTCCTTCATGTGGGTGAATGCATAACTTACCAGCTTCCTCCACGTACGCTGTATCTTAATACTGCACCTGGACAACACAAGGGAATGAGTCTCTAGTGGTGAAATATAAGGAAAGTGGCATTTTGAATAAAGTGGTGATGGTTTGCTTATCTCTCAAGTGGCCCAAGTTCCCCTGCAACTCACCAGCACGCCTTCATTGTCATAATTTTCATTCCTGCTGTCTTTAGAGGGAGTGCCCTGCTAGGAATTAAATGTGTATTTTTCCTTTTCTTCACTGGGAGGGTTGCCCAGGGATGGACTCAGCGAGAGTAGTCTCCTTGGAAAGGTGAGGAAGGGTAAATAGCCCAACTGCCCCAAGAAAAGAAGGAGCCTCAGCCAGAGCTGGGTGGTGAGAGTGGGGGTGCGAGGAGGCGAGCATGTCTGTGTGAGTGGATAAGGGACCTGGCCCAGCAGGGGATCAAGGGACACATTCCAGTTCTGGAAAAGTCAGTGACTCAGGTGGTGAGTGGGATGCGGGATGCGTGGAGTGTGAGCATCTCCTGAGGGCCAATGACCTGCTGCTTCTCCTGCTTTG
Organism: Cephalopachus bancanus; assembly: GCA_027257055.1. Taxonomy (NCBI): domain Eukaryota; kingdom Metazoa; phylum Chordata; class Mammalia; order Primates; family Tarsiidae; genus Cephalopachus; species Cephalopachus bancanus. The sequence continues at coordinate 1,022,492 of JAPVLO010000415.1, forward strand.
CTTTTTCTGAACAGAGTGCGTGCTCTCTCTCTCCTCACACATGACTCCCTCCATGGGAACACGTCGTCCTTCTCTTGGCTGAGATGCCTTCCCTTTCTCTCTTTCTTCTCACTCTTTCTCTCCCTTTTCTCTTCTTCTTCTCTCTCTCCCCCTCTGTCTCTCCCTGCCTCTCTCCACCTTTTCTCTCTCTGCCTTTCTGTTTCTCCCCTCTTCTCTCTCTCTCCCCTTCTCTCTCTTCCCTCTCTCCCTCTCCCTCTCTCTCTGATTGGCAACCAGGACCACATTATACTGTCACCTCCTGGGGCCTGCAAAGGGTCTGTTGTGAGTTGCAAGGAAACTTTGGAAACCTGGGCATGCCTGGATGTCGGGGACAGAGCCTGCAGATGGTCCCAGAAGACAATCGTGTTTCCTTATCCTTTTTTTTTTTTTTTTTTGAGCTGGAGTCTCACTCTGTTGCCCAGACTGGAGTACAGTGGCTGCTCCCGGCCACCGCAGCCTCGACCTGCTGGGCTCCGGAGATCCTTCCGCCTCAGCCTTCTGAGTAGCCGGAATTACAGGCGCGTGCTACCACGCCCGGCTGATTTTTTGATTTATTGTAGAGAGGAGGTCTTGCTGCCCAGGCGGGTCTTGAACCCGCGGGTTCAGGCAATCCACTCACCTCAGCCTCTCAAAGGCGCGGGATTGCAGGCTGAGCCTCCGAGCCCGGCTCCTTATCCTTTCTGCTGGCTGGGTGCTAGAGACTATCTAGGAGTGAGGAGACAAGGTCCCCACTCTTAGGACCCCATGGTCCAGTTTCCCTGCCCCATGAGGGCTCTTCTCAGCTTCTTGGGCACCTTGAGCTCTGTTCCCCTCGGGGCATACTCACATGTGATTCCCTCCATGGGAACAACTTGTCCCTCTCTTGACCAAGATGCCTTCCCTGTCTCTTGCCTTGGCTCTCATGTCACCCGCAATAGGGACTCTTCCCGATGACTCTGGCTGAGCGCACCCCACCTGGCCCGACCCTCACTTCCCTTTGTTCCTTCATGACACACATCCCATTTGTGATCTAGATTTGCTTGTTTGCTCCGTTCTCTTGCCTCCGTGTCCCTGCTGGACTGTAGGATCCAGACAGGCAGTGCCCAGATCTGTCCCACCCCTGTTGTGTCCCTTGTGTCCAGCTCAGGCCCTCAGGAGACAGATGTTGAATAGGTGGATGAGTAGTTGAGACCACTAAAGAAAAATTTGAAATTTTCTATAATAAAATGCTATAATACTGAAAAATTGAGAATTTATAGTTATTTATAAAAGGCATCAGACAACAAACTAATACTAGCAGGAGAGCATAACAGAAATCTTTTACACATGGTGTGTGTGATTTTCTTTTTACTGGACAGTATATGAGGTCATCATTATACAAACATTATTAAAATGAACTTCATTACATGTTTATTACTTTCTTTGTAGAGATGGGGAAATTTAAGCTCAGATTGGCTGAGCAATTTGACCCAGGGCGCACAGCTAGTAAGTGGAAGGACTGTGATTTGAATTCTGCTTATTCTCTGAGTCTTGAGTTTGTGCTCTTATTTATAACACGATTTGGAAATCACACCCAGAATGAGTGATGCTGGAGAATAAATGATGCAGAGTAAGTCCTGCTTTGGGGTCATCACTTGGGGCTGTTTTTGGTGGTTTCGTTATCAGGAGTGGGGACCAGAAATGCTGCATGTGCAGGACAGTCCCCCTTGAGAGACCCTGAAGGATGCCAGGGAAGCTCCCAAGCACAGGCTGGGGCAATGGCCAGAAGGGGGTGGAAGGAGCTGGAAGGGGGTGAAGATAGTGTAGGGGTCTCTAACTCCTGGACCACAGAGTTAGAGACACCTGTGGTCTCTACCGGCCTGTGGGTTGTTAGGAACTGGGCTGTACAGGAGGAGGAGAGTGGTGGGTGAGTGAACGAAGCTTCATCTGTATTGACAGCCACGCCCCATTACTTGCATCACCGCCTAAGCTCCATCTTCTTTCATATCAGCTGTGGCATTAGATTCTCATAGGAGTGCAAACCCTATTGTGAACTGTTCAAGTGAGGGATCTAGGTCATGCACTTCTTATGAGGATCTAATGCCTGATGATCTGAGGTGGAGCTGAGGCGGTGATGCTAGCACTGGGGAGCAGAACCAAATACAGATTTACATGAGCAGTGAGGTTTGGCTGCACCCCCACACCCCCACCGGTGTGTGGAAAATTGTCTCCCATGAAACCAGCTCCTGATGCCAAAAATGTTGTGAACTGCTGGAGTGAGGGACCATGGACTACTCCTTGTAAGGATCTGGAAGCTTTGGGGTCAGGCCTTCTTAAAGAACCAGATGCCTGGTGGTGCAAGGGCTAGAGGAAGCTTCATGGGTCTAAAGTTTGGCCTCCAAAGAGCATAGGATTAATGGCAGCAGAACAGAGGCAAAGAGGCAGGACAGGACTCAGTGGAACAAAGGCATGGAAGTGGGCTGTTCAACACAGCCAAGTCTTTGCTCGTGGTAGTCCAGTGGGTGGAACCAGGCCTTCGAGCAGGTGGGCGCCTGGCCACTGAGCATCCTTCTTGGAGCTCGGTCACTCACTCATTCGCCAGATAGTTCCTGAGCACACACTGTGTCCGGCCCTGCTGTAGATGGCATGGCTAGAGCAGTGAGCAAGGGAGCTACATCCCTGCCCTTGTGGAGCCAGTGTTCTGTTGGGAAGACAACAGTGTGCACACAAATGAGATCATGCTAGGAAGAAAAGAAGGCCTGGTGATGTGATAGAGAGGGAGTGGGTGGGGTGGAGACAGGCTGGCAAGCAGTGTTAGGTGGGAAGTATTCTCTGAAGAGGTGATATCTGAGCTAAGATAGGTATAAGATCTTTAGATATGGATAAAAATATAGATATATAGAATTATATTATATTATACCATATTATATTATACTTATTTTAAGAGGCAGACTCTGACTCTGCTTCTCCAGTTGGAGTATAGTGGTGCAATCATAGCTCAATACAGCCTTGACCTCTGGGGCTCAAACAATCCTCTCACTTCAGCCTCCCCTGTAGCTGGGACTACAGGCATGCACCATTATGCCCGGCTAATTTTTAAAAAAATATTTAGAGATGAGGTCTTGCTATATTGCCCAGGCTGGTCTCAAACTCCCAGCCTCAAATGATCTTCCCGCCTCAGCCTCCCAAAATGCTGTGAGCCACCATGCCTGGCCTATATTATATTATACTAATCAGCAATGTGATGACTAAAGCGCAAAGAGCTGTCCAGACAGCGGGAATGGCCTTGGCAAAGGCCCTGAGGTTGGAATAAGCTTGGTGTATGAGGAAGACAAAGAAGACCACTCTGTCTATAGCCCACCTGGTTAGGGGAGATAACAGCCGCCTCCTGCAAATCCTTGAGATACCAAGAGTGATGGGAGCGTTTCAACACAGGTGTAAGAAGACCTGTTTATTATTTCTAAAGATCACCTGGTTGTCCTGTGAAGAATGATGGACTGGGGTGGGCAAGAGTAGTAGCAGGGACACCCATCAGGAGGCTCTTGGGAGATCTCCTGGGCATCTGGGCTAGGGCGTCGCAGGCTGGGTGGTGGCAGTGGAGGGCAGACAGCAAAGTCAGGACACATATCAGCAGTAGAGCTGCCGCCAGTTTTGGGATCTGCCTCCACTAGGGAGGCTGTCAGGAACAGGGGCATCTCCAAGACGGTCCCTAAAGGTCCCTGCCTCCCCTCCTCACCAACCTCTCCAGGGGGCTGGCAGCACCGGGGATGGCAGCTCTGCCTTTGTCTTTGGTCTGCTCTGGTGTTTGTGATTAAATTGATCTGCACGTAATTGACGTTGCTTCTCACCAACTTGCAAGCTGGACCCACATCACTGAGGCTGGGTTGTTACCCACAGCACAACTACTCGAGAAAATTCTCCCCCTTCTCCCCCCTCAGACCAAGCGAGGGGAAAACAACAACACCACCAGCCCTTGTAATTTGTATGATTCCGAAAGAGTGTCAGCCAGGATTTCAAGACAACACAGGAACCCAGCCCACCGCAGCCCTGGCTTTGAGACGGCACAGGCATGATCCTATTCAAATCACAAACAAATACATCATTGCTCCTCACCACCTCCAGTTAGTCATGTCGGAAATTAGAAGAGCTCGCCTCTTCCCTGTAGTCGGATTCTGTCAAATTGGAAATGCTTATGATAATCGAAATGTGGCAGAAATGCAAAGTTGCAGGGTGTGTAAATAACCAATTATGAGGTTTTTAAAGGAGAAGCTTGTTTGGTTCTGAGAGACAGATTCTTCCCAGTGGAACTCGCTTTTGCCTTTGCATGATATGGATGTAATTTAAAGTATCCCTGGGTGTTCTCCTTGTGCTATTTATTTAGGGTCTTTATACAAGAATAAACTCTTTCGAGATGAAGCAGCGTAGTTTGAGGAGGGCTCTGCTGAAGCCAGAGTGATATTGATTACAATTGCAGAAGATTGTGGTGTCAGGTCACCTTCCCGTCATTGATTGTTGATTGCTCTATAACACCCCCGCCCCTCTGCCAGTCACAGACACATTAATTGTGGGGACAAATTTAATCATTGTTCACCTGCAGTACTGTTGCGATTCCAAGCCATTTTTCACACACAGTCGACTTGTGGTCAGGGTGTAGAGAGAGAATTGTGAGAGACGCATGCAACTGCAGAAACACCTCACACATCTCCATCCGTTAATGAGGAGAGCCAGAAGGATAGTTAATTCTGTCTGATTAAGCTACAGCTGTGTCTGGGTGTTGGGCTAGGTGGAAGAATGCAGGATTGACTCTTTCAACTGCTAGGGAAATTCTCTGTCTTTGTCAAAACCAGCCGCTTTCTGCCCTCTGGGGTTGTGACAGAAGAAGTAACACAGCCTTGCAGATTAGCTACTAGCCTCTTAACCATGACTAATGCTTGTGATAATTGATCATAAGGGGCCAGGCCAGCGATCGCCACTGCAGTTTGTGTTAATTTTTAGGAAAAATACAGACTAACTAAACAGTTTTGCATTGTGAAGACGTTGATCTTGCCAATATAGATAGTTCATTGAATTCTTAACTAACTCTGCAAAGTAGGATCTACATACCTACCAGTTCAAGTTTTTCTTACCATTATGGAAATAGCATCAGCATTGTGTTGTAGGTAGTGATTCGTTCATTTTAATGAATATTTTGGTGCTAGGAATCTAGGAGTGAACAAGACATATGGGGTCCCTGCCTTCATCTAGAAAGAGCACTGGTTTTCAAGCTTTAGTATGTTGCTGCTGGCCCAGGGGAACCCCACTCTGAGAGCCACCATGCCAGTTTAGAGCAGCGCTCTCAAGTCTGGTTGCACCTGAGAATCACCTTTGGAAAGCTTTAGGAAAATACTCGTGCGTGGGGGTATGAGCTGGGAGTATGGTATGAGCTGGGATCTGGGCATCGATGTTTTTCAAAAAGGCACCCCAAGTAATTCTACAGAGCTGCCTGGTTCTAGGGACACTTTTCTTAGTCTCAAGATGGAGAATAGAGGACAGAAACATTTTGCATATGAGCTAAGAGTCTGACATTGGTCATTTGGCACTCTGGTTCCATTCCTAGCACTGGCTGATCGTTCCTCTTCCTGCACATCCATGTCCTCGTCTATAACGATAAGAATATCTAATTCATAGAGCTGTTGCAAGGATCAAGTGAGGCAATATATATGCCTGGCATCGAGCAAGCCCTCAGTACGTACGAGCTTTTAGCATTGTTTTGAGAGCGGTGCACGCAGCAGGGTTTTGCCAATTTTAATTTTAATTGCTTGGTATATTTCCAGCTAAATTCCTTGCCTGTTAAGATACTGGCAGAGGTTTTTTTCTATTTGTCTTTCTTAGACCTGCCATTCGCCCTGATGCTGTCTGGAAGAATCCCTGCCGCCTTCCTTCTCTTTTTTTACTCAAACACCAATAATAAGGTCGTCAGCTTCCTCCTACAGCCCCAAGTTCTGAGCAAAAGTGCCTTGTTTGCAGCAGTGGAAACATTCGTCATCCAGTGGAACTAAGCAAAACACCCCGCCCTGGGACGTGTCTGATGCACACGCTGGCAGGGTGGTGCCAGGAGTGCAAATGGTACCCGAGCATAATTCCCCAAACAAGCCACAGGCACGTAGTGAAAGCCATTGGTGCCAGAGGACCTTTTTCAAAACTGTGATTGGCAGTCAAGTTGACTACTCTTTCCACAGCTTTCTCATGACCCGCTGTGGTTTGTGCTATGTGAGTTTAAAAAAAAAAGGTCATTCCCTTTTGTGGGGTGATGGGATCGGTAGGAAGATGGGGAAGGAGACTGTGTGTGCGTGTGGGGGTAGGAAAGACAAGGCAGATGACCCTGGGCTGGTCTAGGGGGTTGGCTTGGAGAGTTGCGGGTTCAAGACAGAGCAGCAGGGAAGAGAATGTACTTTCTTGAATTAGCCTCGCTGGACCTCACATAAGCTAAATTTATTCATGGCCACCACCCAGACGAGGAATCCTGGTGAGTCTCAGGGTGGGAAGGCAGAGGAGTCGTTAAAGGACCCATTGCCCAGAGCTCTTATAAAACAGACCGATTTGCCTTTGACTTCGGTTATCTGGGAGACAGGACCCCCCTCCTTGTGGGTGTTCCACTAGCCGAGGTCATTTGGCCTAGTGATTAAGAAGGCCGGCTTTGGGGTCGGAAAGAGCTGTCTCCTCGCAGCCCTCTCAGAGGTTGTTTGCCCTTGGGTAAGTGCTTCATCAAGTTGAGTTTGTTTCCTCATCTGTAAAATGGGTATCCTGTAGTAATAGAACAGTCAGAGGACAGGGTTGACAAAAGAATTCAATGAGATCTTGTTGTAACGTACTACATATCTTGCCTGGTGCTGTGTTTCACCCATTCAGCAACTATTTGTTGGGTTCTGCTATGTGCTTCTCCCTGCTCTAGGAGATGGGCACACAGGGGAATGGCAGACAAGACCCCTGCCCTCAAAAAACTCAGATCCTCATACAGATAGGCGGCATAAACAACAACATGCACACACAGGGGAAAAAGCACTAAATACTGTGCTGATCATGAAAACAGGATGCTGTCGAAGGGAATGACGGGAGTCACATTCCACTGAGTGGCAAGACAAAGTCTCTGTGAGGAGGGGACATGGAAGCCGAACTCTGCATAATGAGGAGGCAACCATGACACATATCTGGAACACAACGTTACAGGCAGGGCGGCCAGTTTGTGCAAAGGCCTGGAGTCGAGGGTGGAGAGTGGAGAGACAGAAGGAGGCCAGGGAGGTGCAACAGAGAGAATCAGGGGGATGTGAACTGGGGGGAATGGGCAGGAGCCAGATGGTGAAGGGTCCTGAGGGCTCTAGGCAGGACTTGGGGTGTAATCTTTCAAGTGCACTGGGAAGCCATAGGAGGGTTTGAAGAGGAAACGGGAGAAAGTAGCTTGGTTTGATTTTTATTTATGATGATCCCTGCGACTGCTGTGGGACAGTGAACTGCAGGGCTGAGAGCAGAGCAGGGACACCAGGGAGTAGGATCCTGCTGTCTCCAGAGGGGCACATGTTAGCAGCTCGGGCTGTCCTTGTTGACGCCTCCTTCCAGCCTGGCCTCGCTTAAGGTGAGAAGCAGAGAGCACAGCATCCTGTCCAGTCTCCCGAACGCAGCTGGAGGTTGGAGTTGGTGCTCTTCGCTGTTCATCCTCCTGCCTCAGCAAAGCATGCTGAAGTGCAACTGGAGGGAAGACTCTCCTATTCACAGGTCACCCAAACCCCGATGTTCCTGCAGGAAAGCAGGACACTGGCCTCCAGCTGCCCGGACTAGGAAGCAGCTCCCCAAACAGGCAGGTTTTCCTGGCAATGGTGCTGGGTGGTTTCCAGGGTTTTTTCTGGATCACTTCTGCTCTTGGAAGCAAGCACATCACCAGCATGTATAGGAAACACACACACTCTGCTGATGTGCAGACGGATGGTCAACCTTCAGGAAGTTGCATGGAATTTTTATCCCCATCGTACTGGGTCCATCTGCTTTGGATACCAGAGGCATCCAAGCTCAAATGTCTGATCGGCTCTGTCCCCAGCCCTCTGACCCTCTCACAGGCTCTGATCTATTTGAAGGCCATGGGCCTTTGGGGTAGAAAGAATGTAGGGAGATGAGGAGGAAGTGTGGCCACTCAAAACATGTACCTCTTGTCCAAGTCGGGTGGCATAAAATTCCCTTGGCAGGCTGTCAGGCTTGAGTTTATGAAACTAGGCATCTGGGAGCCCCTGCTCCCCAGCCTGTCTCACAGAACCAGAAAGCTAGATCTTCTATTGAAGTAAATTTCTCCTCCTCGTCTGGTCTCCTATCTAAGCCCCCAACTTGGAAAAGAAAAAAAAATCAGTCCCGACTCTGCTTTTTTAAAGCCAATCTTCGTATTTCTTCAATTTTTATAGCCAACCATTTTGTACGTGAACTAAGTACTAAACAAGCATTATTACCGCTTTGTGCACAGTGCACCACAGAGGCATAAATCCCACATTAACCTCATCCTAAAGAGCGGCTGAGTGCATTTTAATAAATGTCCCAAATGGTTTCAGTGTCTAGTAGCCAAACGGAATAAAAAATGCACACACATTACAGGATGTTATGAACCTTTCTATCAAAAGTAATAATAAACAGACTGCTTGTTGGGTTTGGCGATTGGGTTACATTTTTAAACAGTATATTGAAAGACAAATCAAAGTAGAGCTGAGATGATTATGTGATATGATCCAATGGGGCCCAGCAATTTCCAGAGGTTTGCTGTGAGCAGGTAGACATCTCTCTTGCCTCTTGATGCGATTTCATTCTGAGCTCTCACTCTACACACTACCAAGAGAAACGAGCAAATTAAGAAATCTTTGCTGCACTCAGATATTTAATATAAGCAGCCGGGTAAAGGCAGGGATGCACATCATTTGTCAGCTGAATAAAAATTTAGATGAGGTATTTTCCTGACGCGGTGCCAGGCACTATTAGAAAAGCATTTTATTTTCATGTGTCAGTGACGGCATGCTATTGGGGCCAACCTTCATCAGTCTACAAGGTGTTGCATGAAGTCGGGCACAGTGTGGCCTCCTATCTCCAGCAGCGCATCCGAGATGCCCCTACTCTGTCACCAGCGTGCCTTTTCATCCCCGGTGTGGGATTTCCACTCTGAAAGTGTCAGAAGCTAATTAGACATTCTGATGATCAACCCAGAGCAGATAAAAATACCATGCCGGCGGCCATTGTGAATGTGCAGATGTTTTGGTTTGGGCACATCTGTAGGCAATCACTCTGTGTTCTGGGCAGGAACGGTGTTTTATTATGGGATTATATGTGTAATCTTGGATAAATAGTAGAAATTGGAGTACTTCAGTTGGAAGACTTGTTTTCTCTCCCAGTGAGCAGTGTAAATAGCAAACCAGAAACCATTCGCTCATTATTGAAGCAATCATCCCACTCGCCAGTCTTTTCCCTCATGGCTGGACCTCCAAGGTCAGTGTAAAACTCTTGGCAAGCAGGAGGCTTGGGGTGTCAAGCCAGGCACAGGGGCCAATGGTTGAGCCCTCTGCTGAGTTCTAGCAGCACCATTGATCCAGTTGCACCTCCCCTTCCCCACACCCCTCGCAGTTGAAGAGGTTGCTGGTATTTGGTACCCAGCTCCCAGGGACTCTGGACTGTGTCTCAGCGCCTCTTTGCCTTTTTGGAGGACAGCTGTCTTGCCATCCCCAGGCAAATGTCTTCCCCACCAAGAGCGAGGAATGCCAAAGTGTGGGGTAGCGTGGAGTCAGCCCGGGCTGATACTGATACTTTACTCCAATCCTCGTAATACATATAATGATGTTACTCAGTTTTGTTTTACATTTCCAAAACAGATGTACCAAATCCCTGTAAACTGATCTATGGTAATGCACTTAATTTTAATCTTCAACGTTAAAAGTAAAAACCGATCACTTAAAGCAGAAACATGTGTCACTTTGGCCTAAGTTGGCACAGGACGTGGCCTACCCCTGCACGACTGAGCTTCTTTGCCTCTGCTGTTGGCCTTCTCCTGAGTTTATCCTCTCTGTGACTTCTCCTCCTTCTCCCCCACCACAGGCTTCTTCTCCAGGAGCCCCCCAGCTACTAAGCATCCTCTGTAACTGATGCCCATTTGCTGCCTTGGTTTCCCAGTAGTGCTTAGCTCATTGCTTTGCCAACTGCAATGAATGGACTCGGCAAAGCGCACATCTAATGTGGTTTGGAACATTGGAAAAAGACCATGTAGTAGATTATTGAGAGTCGTGGTTCAAAGTCAATGAAACATGAGTGCTCCTTGACAAAGACACTGGCTATGTTAGACCAAGCAGTGTGATAATGACCAAACATCTTTATTCATGAGTAGAAACTAGGGTAAAGCCTCTGAATTTTTATTTCTGGAAAATGGATTGTAGCTCCTTGGTAGTGGGGTCAATGCTACCCAGAGGCTCCATATTGATGATAATAAGAAAAGTCAACCTAGAAATGATGAGTGCTTCTTTGAAATATAAAAAGAGAAGCAAACCCTGGCTATGTATCAGAGGAGCCTGGAATGCTGAGAGGAAGGGGAATCATTTTTCTTCTGGTACAGGCCTCAGACTCCCAAACTTTGCTCATTACCTGCTTAGTGTACCACATAGTGCCAGGTCCTTTTCTGAATAGCTCTTGATGGCAGTCACTGAATGGCATGGAATTATTGAAACTGTCATTCTTTGATCTTCAGGCTTAGGGACATCTTTTGTACCAGAGTTGGTTGGAGAGTGCAGATGGCCATTGGCTTCTGAGGTCATCTCTTGGGGAGACAAACCTGTAGATTAATAAGCACAAGCAGAAGGACAGGTTTATTAGCAAGGACAAGACCAGAGAGATCAGGTGCAGTGGGGGACCTGGAAGTGGTTTGTGGTCTTGGGGCATCTAGCATGGAGGGGTTTGGGGAGGGAGCAGGGGACAGAAGGACCTTGCTAGAAAGGTTTAGACTTTAGCCTGGGGTTGATGAGGAGCCTCTAAGAGACGTGGTGTAGTTGATCTGTGACTTTGACAGCCCTGTGGGCAGAACTAAAGGAGCAGACACTGAGGAAGGGACTTTGGTCCCTTTCCATTCTGTCATTCTGTCCTTTGCTTACCTGTGTGGAGTGATGGCACTGCACTCGATAGCTCCTTTTTCTCCTTGTTCCTCCCACCCCATCCCTACTTTTCTCTCTGTCTTTGCAGCCTAGATTCAGATAACTCTCTTCTCCTTCTTGGGCCCCAAATCCCTCATCTTGGCCAAAATTTGAGAGAGCTGTTTTCTTCAGAAAGTGAAGAAAGGAAACAGCAAAGGCCATGGGTGGACGAGGTCAGCGGCATCAGAACCCCCTGGAGAGCTCGATTTCTAGGCCCCATTCCCAGAGTTTTTCATTCAGTGGTCTAGGGATGGGGCCTGAGATGATAAGTTTCTAACAATCTTCTGATGCTGCTGGCCCAGGGACCACAGACTGAGTAGCAGTGACAAGACTCTTGGTGTCTTCAGCCCCTCTTTGTCCTTGCTGGGGGGCTCTGGAGGCTGCAGAAGGATGGCCAGGTGGCCCTGGATGGCCCAAGTGGGGATGCTTCCCAAGGGGCCTTCAGAAGATATATCTAGAGGACGTGTCCTGCGAATCAGGCTCCGGCGTGCTGCTCTTGGGGGAAGACTTATCTCCATTCTTTCCTTACACAGAAGGCTCTGGGCTCTGTTCTCCATTCCAAAACAACACTATGAACAAGAAATTCAATTTGGCAGGCCACTTTCTGTTTAAGCATACTTTTAAAATTTAATCACCCGTGCAAGGGCCTTCCAGACATGCAAATGTAAGTTTTTAGAAATTCAGCTGATTTTCTCAGATATTTTCATTCTTGACCATCTGGTGGGGGATGGAGGCAAAAGGTGGAGAGAAATCCAGTCAGACAGAGATTATCCAACTAGGGACTAGAATGCAGATGGAAGGGTTTTTGAAAGACACAAAGACAGAGTTGTGGGGAAAATGCCCGTTCTGGAGTCAGGCCCACCTGTTTGGAGTTCCAGGTCTGCCACTCATCGGTAAGTGACCCTGAGCAGGTCATCTGTTGCCTCTGACCCTCAGTTTTCTCATCTGGGAAGTTGTGCTCTCTTGTTCTTACACGCATGTGTTCTTTCATGCCCTTAGCGTTCTGGCTGGGTCTTCTCTGGACCAGGCTCTGTGCTCCAGGCAGCAGGGACAGAGCATGAGTGAGACCAAAGGAATCCCGTGCCAGCCTGGTGGAGGTGACGATGATCAAGAAGCCATATGCTACTGACAACTGCTGTGAGCCAGCAGCCGGTGCCATAGGAGGGGACGGACACCGAGTCTGACCCAAGTTTGGGGAGTTGTAGGATAGGCCACTGTGAGAGAGTGATGCCCCAGTTTATCTCTGAACAGAGCTCATTCTTTTTCCTTTTTTAAATTTTTATATTTTAAAGATGTGGGGTACAATTCAGGGTTAGGTATACAAATGTTCATTATGCAGGTACTCTTGTTGATGATGTATGACCCTCCCTCCCCTTCTTCCCTCAACTACCAATCCCATCCCCCTCCCCTGGCAGTTTCCCACTACTGCCAGTCGCTTTCTTATAGTATTATGACAATTGTTCAAGGTCTGCTTATGAGTGAGAACATGTGGTACTCTGTTCTTTGTTTCTGTGATAGATCACTGAGTATGATAGACTCTAAATCCATCCAAGTTGCTGCACGGTCCATATGTTTGTCCTTCTTTAGGGCTGCATAATATTCCATTGTGTATATGTACCACATTTTTTTTTTAATCCAGTCCACCTTCAATGGGAAGCATGGTTGGTTCCATGTTTTTGCTATTGTGAATAGAGCTCCCGCAAACATGCGTGTGCGGGTATCTTTTTTGTAGAATGATTTGAGTTCCTCTGGGCATATTCCCAATAGGGAGATTGCTGGGTCATAAGGAAACTATTGCAACCTCTTTGGAAGACAGTGTGGTGATTTCTGAAAGAACTGGAAATTGACCTTCCATATGACCCATAACTCATTCTTAGGGACAGCAAGATAGAAAGAAAAACATCATCTATCCTGGGAAGAAATGGTCTCTCTCTCTCTCTCCTGCCTTGCCAACAATGATCCAGCCCATATCCCCTGCAACTGTGGTTCTGTCTGTGCTGAGGAAAATGGATTAGCAGGATTTTTCTGCAATCAGGCAGATGTGTATTTAACCGCAGGGTGACCTCGGATATACTGCATGACCTCTCTCAGCCTCAGTTTCCTTTCCAGACAAGGGGAAAGATAAGATCCACTTGGTAATGATAACCACAACTCTCTTGCACTGAACACTTGCCTGTGACTGCCACCGACTCATGTGTCTCCTCCTTTAATCTTCCAAATAACCCTGTGAGATGGATGCTACCATCCAGGGCTGAGACTAGGACCAGGGGAAGAAGGCTTTGCCTTAGGCACAGCATTTAAAGGGGCACCCCAAATCTCCATGATCAAGGTTATATTTTACTGCAATTAAAACATTGGAGTTCATGCAAAAAAATCCATGTTGAAGAAATGATCAGAATTGTAAATAAAGTCACTAGCCTTCCCTGAACTCGCAGGACTCAGCCTCACTCACCTCACCCTAATCCTGGTCCTGTGTCACCCCCAATTTGCAGATGAAGTGGCTGTAGCAACAGGGAGCCTACCTTCCTCCTGCTCTGAATGTTCCTCTGTGGGCCTCTGCTCATCCGCCCCTTGCAGGAGGGACAGGAAAAGGGACCCTCGATGGCAAGGAGCAGGGACAGCTGGCAGTTTCTGCTGTGGTTGTTGTTACTGTTTAACATGCATGAAGAACCCGCAGTGTACTTTGAAATCTAAATGTACCAGGAAGCCTCCTGGTAAACTTAGCTCTTCACTGTTTTGGGGTCACCTGGCTGTACTTCAGAGAGAAGTCAGATAAAGCAAAGACAAGACCATTGTCCATGACCCCAGGTGGGAAGCAAGAGGAGAATTGGACATCAGAAAAGGACATGTGGGTACTTGAAAGAGATACCCCGGCAGAAGGAAGAAACACATCGCGTTTTTCTTTTATTTAAAGATACTTCCACAAACAGGAGTTCTTCGTCTGTTTACAAGACAGAGGTCATGATTTGACTATTGAGAAAACTGAAGCAGAGAGAAGGTGTGGAATTAACTCGTGGTGACATGACAAGTTTTTCTTTGGGGACTGGAGAAGACCAGAACTCAGGTCCTCTGACTTCATTCTTGCCCCCTTTTCTAATAATTCCATTTCATCTGCTGCACAGACCGTGAAACTCATTCATAGAGCATTCTTGTTTGTATTAACTTGTAAACACAGTGCTCGACTCAGGGAATCTTTGGCTTGGAAGGAAGCAGTGCTTCTCTCACCCCAAATCTGTGGGCCACAAACACGCTCACTGTCCCCTTCCTGTGCAAGTTATTCTTTGAACCAGCACTCTGGACTTTGCACGCATAACCAGTTAGTTGTTATTGTGCGTCTGTCGAGATCTTTTTGGATGTCAGTGTTATCACCTGGTTCCGTAGTAGAACTGTATTACAAGTGGCCTCCAATAAATCAGGTCTTCCTGTGAACCTGGCCCTTAAAATGTGACGTTGCTGCTCCTCCAATCAATAGGTAGAGCCTACCCACCCTCTTGAGTCTGGCATCACCCTCTTGAGTCTGGACTGATCTTGGAGCTTGTTTTAATTTATAGAATGTAGCAGTAGTAAGGCTGGATTAAACAACTCAAGTGTCTGTCAACAGATGAATGGATAAACACAATGTAGAATAGCCATACCATGGAATGTTATTCAGTCTTAAAAAAGAAAGTACATTCTGACACATGCTACAACATGGATGAAACTTGTGCTAAGTGAAACAAGCCAGACAAAAAGGATAAATACTATGTGATTCCACTTGTATGAGGTACTGAGAGTTGATAAATTCACACAGAGAAATTAAGATGGGGATGCCAGGGTCTGGAGGAAGGGGCCATGAGGAATCAGGAAGAGAGCTTCAGTTGGAAAAGATGAAAATGCTCTGGAGACAGATGGTGGTGACGGCTGTGTAACAATGGGAGTGGACTTAATGCCACTGTGCTGTACTCTTAAAAAAATGGTTAAGATGGCAAATTGTATGTTCTCTATATTTTGCCACCATAAGCATACATTTAAAGAAATGAATGTGAATGAGTTTGGACCCTCAATCTGAACAGGTCTGGCAGCTTCTGCCTGGGCCCTTGGGGAAGGCTACTCAAGACGCCAGGTAGAGAAGCCCGTCTGGGCTTCCAGAGGCTGAGAGGTCATGTGGAGGAGCCCCAGCCGTCAGCGGATGCACATAAGTGAGGCCATCGGAGACTCTCCAGTCCTACTGACCCTCCAGCTGACTTCAAGGGCAGGGCTGAGTCTAGGCAGAACCCACAGAAGACCTGCCCAGTCAAGCCCTGGAGCCATGAGAAACAATGAATTACTGATCAGTCCACGTGTCTTTCCTTGTAGTTACCAAAATCTCTTCTCCATGTCTCTGAGGTTCTGTTCATGGATTTTGGGGGGGATATATTTTACTTTATTCTGACACTTTTTATTTGGTTTTTTTTTCCCCCTTTAAACACAATATGATATTTTCCCTTCCATCATCACATCTTATCTGGGAATTTCCAACCTGCTAAGTTTTAGTGATTCCTAGAGGATCAGAAAATTAAGCCTAGAGACACTAGCCTAGGCCTAATATCACCCAAAAGGCTTATAGGTATCATGGGAGCACCTGCTTACAAGCCATGGAATTCCTCCCTCACTAACTCTCTCCACCTCTATTAACTAAAGGTGACTTTTTTCTTATTTCCCCAGAAGGGGGCCAATCTACCAGCAAATTCATCATCTGCATTTCTGCTTGGTTGAGCAATAACTTATCAGGGGCTTTTTCTTCACCAACTAATTTGGGATTGTGGACAATGTAACATGGGATCACATGCGTTGCTCATGGGAGAGTAAGTGGTAAATCTTTCTAGAGACAATTTGGCAATTTAGCCAAAAGTATTAAAAATATCCATATCCTATAACTCCCACATTTTACTTTTAGGGATTTATCCTAAGTAAATAATTACAGATGTAAGCAGTTACACAGATGTACATTGTGGCATTAATCATATTAGTAAAGTATTCAGAATAACCTGAATGTCCAACACGTGGGGATTGGTTAACTAAGGTACAGCTATAGAGAAGAATGCTATGCAGTTGTTATAATTATGTTGTGGAAGACTATTCAGTAGCATAAAAAGATGCTTGTAATTTGTTATGAGTCAATATATCAATAAAATAATTAAGTATTATTTTACTTTTATGGAACCTGTATTTATGTAAATAAATGTTATACCTAATATAGACATATGTATAAAATATACAGAAAGTTTTATACTAAAATGTTAAGAATGATTAACTCTGTGGGATAGAATTAAGGTTGATTTTTTTTGAGTTGGAGTCTCACTCTATTGCCCAGACTGGAGTGCAGTGGCCGCTCCTGGCCACCGCAGCCTTGACCTGCTGGGCTCCAGCGATCCTTCCTCCTCAGCCTTCCAAGTAGCTGGAATTACAGGCATGCGCTACCACGCCCGGCTGATTTTTTGATTTATTGTAGAGATGAGGTCTCGCTGCCCAGGCGGGTCTCGAACCCGCGGGCTCAGGCAATCCACTCACCTCAGCCTCCCAAAGGCGTGGGATTACAGGCTGAGCCACCGAGCCCGGCTAAGATTGATTTAATTCTCTCTCTCTTTTTCAGCTTGTTCATAGTTTTCAAATAGTGGACACTCAATAGTTATTCCTTTTGTATTGGGGGAAACACAATAAAAGAGGTGTAACATATTCAGTTAAAAATACCCATCCAAGAAAACATTTAAAAAATCATAGTAGAGAAGTTGGGGAAGTGTTTTTCCCCTTCCTTGCCCAAACTTTTTAATGTATAACTTGGAAGCAGTGGGGTCAGACATCCAAGGTTCTGCTGTGGAGCAGAGGAGTAAAATGCTAGGGCCTGGCTGGAATAACTGAGGGACATTTGTTCACTCAGATGCCTACACATCCTTGTTTTGGGAGCATGGCTCAAGAAATTCAAATGCGGTCTTCACCCAGAAAATCCAAGGCAGGTGGATTAGCACCGTGGCTCGTGGAAGCAAACCTGCTGGGTTGGAATTCTGGTTTTGCCTGTCACCCACTTTGGACCCTGGACAAGAAGGGAGACTCCAAGCTCTTTGTTTACAAGGAACCAGGGTCAGCCATCTTGTTTGTACTGGTCTGTCAGTCAATGAAGCTTCCTGGATGCTTATGATTGATGACTTTGTCTAGCAGAAAGCACTGGAGATAATTTCTAGGACTGAGAATTGTGTTCTGGAGAATTAATGGCTCACTCCTTCCCATTCCCTGTCCTCACTAGAGCCAGCTCAAGTTGCCTGTCTCGGCAGTGC
The DNA here is from genome assembly GCA_027257055.1 of Cephalopachus bancanus. NCBI lineage: Eukaryota > Metazoa > Chordata > Mammalia > Primates > Tarsiidae > Cephalopachus > Cephalopachus bancanus. Next base: position 1,039,953 of record JAPVLO010000415.1, read on the forward strand.
CAGGATGAGGAAGGGGAGTGCCCTTGCAGCACGTCCGTTGCACCTGAACTCTGCTCCCGAGTCTGTGTCAGGTGTTGAAACCTCAAATGGCTTCCTGAGGGGCAGAGGCACTGAGGAATAGCCTATCTGTGCCCCACATGGAGAGGCCAGAAGGAAAGACAAATGTTTCCTTCTCAGCCACCCAGCCTCCTGTTCTTGATATTTCCCTAACATATGCTAACATATGCTTCCCTCAAGAACTTCAAAAACATGCTTTTAGCAGCAATGAAAATAGGACCATGCGTCCAATTCAACTCTAAGCTTCATCGTTTCCCTCTAATACCATTACCTCATGTACAGAAGAAAATGGAAATCTAAAATATGCTGGTGATTATAACCTTTCTTCCTGACAGACATTGTAATATAAATGCACATAAATTGAATTTCTTCTTTAAAGAAATTTGAATACCTTTGGAGCATTTTAGCAAATCATCTGCAGCCCTCGTGGCACCACATCAATGATCTGTGGAAAAGTGATCTGTCTGTAGCATGACTTCTGCAATAGAAGGACGGAGCAGAGCTGGGACATGCCAAGAAAAATAGAACGTGCTTTATTGATATTCAAAATTTATTTTATTAACCTTGCACAAAAGACAGAGACATGGGGAACTGGTGCTATCAGGGAAGGAGCTTCGCTATGAACTCCCTGTGTCCTGCTCATGTCATCCTCCTGCCAAAATTAGGGGGAGACAAAGAAAGAAGGGTGATTGCAGATTTGCAGTTTTGCTTCATTTGGACGCAGCTCACTGGGGCCACATACGGAGGCCTTGTGTTAACTATTAAATCAGAAGTGCTAATGGTGGTGAGTGAATGGTAGTGCCAGGTTGCAATGCGTTAGATAGGGTTCTTGGGCCCAGATGTCCCTTGGGGCCAGGGGAAGAATGCTTGAATGATCTTGCACTTGGGGGAGGGGGTGTATGGATATGTGGTAGCTAAGATCTTGTATTGGGTTCTTCAGAGAAATAGAACCAAATAGTAAATATTTATTTATGTGTATAAATACACACACACACACACACACACACACACACACACACACACACCAAACACATATGCTCTTTATAATCTCTTCATATGCATATGTGCAATACATTCACAAACACACAGGGTGCCAAAAAAGTATACACGTTTTAGTATGATGGTCTCTCAAAAGATGGCATTAATCAAATGAATGCTAGCATCACCATGCAGCAGGCAGGATAATCAAAGAAAATGGCGGAAACACAGTTGAGTGAACATCATACTACACATTGCTACCATAATTCGACTCAACTTCAAAAAGTAATAGATAGATAACATCTCTTAAGATGTGTATTTTTGGAGTGTGCATATATATATAGTGGGACTTCTTGGCCTCCATATTGAGGAGGCCAATACCTTATGGTAGATAATTGATCCACCAATTTAAATACTAATGTCTTCCAGAAACATCCTCACAGACAAATTCAGACATACTGTTTAACCAGCTATCTGGGTATCCTGTGGCTCAGTCAAGTTGACCATGCAATTAACCATCACAGATCTCTTCTGCCTCTCAGAGGCTGAATACAGAGTTTCTTGGGAATTGATTGCTGATTGCCACTGCTAAGCTGATAAAGTTAAAAATAATAACAATTAAAAGAGCACCCAGACCTCAATGCTCTGCAGCCATGGATGGCTCAAGCCCTGGTCCCGTGCCTGGGTTCATTGCTCAACTCTGAGAGGTATCTTTGCCAGTGATTAGTGAGCTCAATAGTCCCGATGTCTCTGGTTCTGTGACCAGTGGATGCCCAAGAACTGCATGGCTGTGACTTGGTGGCTTGGCTTGCTCAGCCTGGATTTGCCCACTGCTTGGCACTCTCTGGGATGTTAGGAGAGGATGTGTCATATTGCAGCCAGCTGTGAAAGTTTAAGTTAGAAACATTGCTTTGGTGTTCCTCACTCATAAATGCTGGGAGAAGCAGAGGACTGTAGAGCGGGTCACCACAAATAACGGATCATAGATGTACTTACTTTCACCATCTCCTCCCGACAGTAGGGGCCTGTAATTCCACTGAATGCATTTCTTCAGTCAAGTAGCCAGGGGAAGCCACAAATCCCACCGGCTGCCTGGAGGAGGCATCAGGGAGCTCCTTTCTAGGTTGTTGGCCCTAAGCTGAGTCAGGCTCCTGGCAGTTCTTCTTTGGCCCATCAGACCCAGACCATCCATCCCCCTTACACAACAAAGCCCACCAGAGTCTGACCAGTGGCAGGACTGCTTTAACAGCAAAAGAGTCTGTAGAGGGACAGGGAAAGAAGCGATTCAGAGCAGGGCCTTCTACTGCAAAATGGCTAAGCTGAAACCTTGACCTCGTAATCTGGGACTTTGGGCAAGTGACTTCACTCCTCTGAGCCTCCGTGTGCTCATCAGTGAAATGGAGATAACGCTGAGGCTAGACCACATGAAATTGCCACCAGTGTAGATCCGAAACAACCAACTCATGGCAATTTTGTATGGTTCGTGCTCATGGGGTCACGGGGAGACTCACGTATAAAACCACATGAAGCCCTTAGAACAGTGCAGAGCTCACATAGGAGCTCAGAGGGTGTCCATAATGTTCTGGTGTGTGCTCTTACCTGTCACTCTCCTGCCCACTGAGGAGGTATCTCTGGAGGGGCTCATTTTCTTGGGGGTTGTCTGAACTCCTGGGGTTTAGGGAGGAAAGAAGACACACAGGACCCACCTAGCCCTTGGCCACACGCTTTTTCCTCACCTGCTCTGAACTCTGGCACTTAACACGGCAGCTCTGCGCTTGTCAAGATTTGTGGATCTTGTGACCAGTGCATGTATTCAGTCAGCCAGAGATGGGATCAGGGTGAGAGGGGTAAGGCCAGATTTGAGTCACCAAAAAACTGTCATCAGGCTAAATACCATTTTAATGAAATATTTTTAAAAATCAAAATTAATACAAAAAAATTCATGCTAAACAAAGTACCAACATTTTAGAAAAGATAGCACCCAATGGGGGTGGGGTATGGGCAAGTGCGGGGTGCAGACAGCTCTATGATAGGGGGAGCTAATGTGGAAGGCGGACTCCCTCATTTTCTCTGGAGACAGTCATTGTTGTTACTCCTTTTCCATCTGTTACTTCCAGTTGGAGCTTTATGTTAAGTTTATTTTTCATGAATTTTGATGATTTATTTTTGTTTGAAAAACAACAACAACAAATATAAACCATCTGATGTGCCATGGAAACGAAGCCACTGCAGGCCGGGGGCTGTCCCCTCTGACAGTGCTTGTTGCAAACACATAATTACTTGTTAGACTGAACTGCTGATTTATGGGGGATCAATCTTTCTGCTGGTCTCTGTTCCACGGGGTCCCATGCCAGGTGCTTGTCAAAGAAGCTCATTTGACTAGAATGGAGAAAACAAGCAGGCAGTGCACACTTGCAGATGTGGAGGCCAAAGGACATCTTCCTTTCCTCCACCTCTTCTACCTTGAATTACTTAAAAGCCACACAGCCACAAACAGGGAGAGGAGACTCTTTCCCAGGTCACCTGACGTCCCATCAAACCCTCCTTTCCTTTGGAACACAGAAAAAAGATGTTAAAGTAAGTTGCTGCTTCCCTGAGCTGTTCATCCCTGGGGAGAGCTCACCAAGGCGGGTTTGCACATTTCTTAACTTTAGAGGGGCAGGAAGGCTCCTGGGGGATGAGTGAAGACAGCTGATCCCAAGGAGCCATGGCTAGTTGGAGGCCGAGAATGTCGGCTCTGAAGTCAGACAGCTTCTGTGGGAATCCAGGCTCTAGAGACTTACTGGCCATGTGTCCCTGGACTAGTCAGTTAACCTGGCCAAGCATCAGCTTTCTCATCTGTAAGGTGGAACTTCTTTCACTGGGCTGGTTTTTGATGAAAAGAATTGATTTATGTGAAGCAGGAGACGTAGTGCCTCACATACAGCAAGTGCTTAAGAAATGCTCGTTGATATAGGAAGATCCCAGTGCTGCACAATAAGAATCATGTGCTTCTCTTTCCCCATATCTACCGTTCTCAAGGGTAAACTTTGGGAAACAGGGGTACGTTTATTCTCTTCTGCATCTAGCACAGAGGGACGTATCTGTCGGGCATCCAAAAACAAGGTTAATAATGAAAAATCAGAAATAAGAGCTGGGAAGTTTGGCCTGTAGTCCCAACTCTGTGACCCTGGGCAAGTCCTTTCCCTCTCTGGGACTCAGGTATCTCACCTGTGAAATGAAGGCTGGGTTGGAACCAGCATGTCTCAAAGCTTGCCCTGAGTCCCTAGACATGTTACCACGTTTTGTATTTCAGGGCGAAAGAAGAGGGAAGAAAGGATCTGTGGTCAAATACACGTATTAAAAGTTGGGATAAGCAGTCAAACCAAGCTACCTCGCAGGACTTCTCAGTCTTTACATCCTTAGCATTTCTGAGATACTTGGACTTGGGGCCTGTCTTTGCAGAGCATTTTATGGAATCCACTTGGGGAAGTGCTAGCCTCGAGGAGATCTTCTCCAAGGTCTTTCTGCATCTGGATGCTATGTATGAGGGTGACCCAGGAGAGAACAACTCTGTTCCATTTGGCTCATTGCTCAGGGCCCAGAGAGGGCAAGGAAAGCAGGAAACAGCGGGGAGTTCTCCAGACCAGAGCATCCCGGTGGAAACAATGGGTCTTTGCAATATCCTCCCAGACAGGGGTGGACCTGGGACATCTTTGAAACTCTCAGCTTAAGGTCTGAGCAACAGGGGATTGTGTTAAGGGTAGTGAGAATGACTTTGAGTGCCCAGGAAGTCACGCTATGGAAGGTGCTAGGCCCAGCAGAGAGGCAGGCCTCCCCTTGGCCCAGATGGGAACCCTCTCTGGGACGCTATTGTCCCCGATTTCCCTCAGACTCCAATGGTGAGGGGCTGGCTAGAGCACTGCAGAGGCTGGCTGACTAAGGAGGGGAGGAGGGAGAGGGGAAGAGGAGTTTGTTTTCTCAGAAGGGACAAGGAGATTTGAATGAACTGAGGGAGCCATGTGAGGTAGAGACTGGAGGAATTCTGGGGACAGGGAACAGTGAGTGCAAAGGCCCTGGGGCACAAGTGCACTTGGTATGTTCAAGGAATGGAGGGGGGCAGGGAGGCCCTAGTGACTAGGGTGGGGTGAGCAAAGGGGAAAAAAAATCAGAGAAGCAACTCTATGGCAGTGTGTAGGGTCTTGCAGGCTGTGTGAGAACTTGGAGTGGATAAAATTAAAGCTTTGTTGAGGCATATTTTACATGTCATAGAATTCACCCTTTTCAAGTGTATAACCTAATGATTTTTTTAGTACATTTCCCAAGTTGTACAACCATTGCTCTAAATCCGTTTGAGAGCATTTCATCACCTCAATATTATCCCTTACGCACATTTGCCATTAATCTTCTTTCTCTTCCGCCCCCACCCCAGGCAACCACTAATCTACTTTCTGCCGTCTTTACAGTGTCGCCTTCTCTGGATATTCCATAAACGTGAGGTCATACAGTACATAGTCTCTTCCATCTAGCTCCCTTCACTGAGCATACTGTTTTCGAGACTCGTCCATGCCACAGCACATGCCCTTCGCGTGATCCTTCTTATTGCTACACAGTGTTCTGAAGCATTGACAGGAATCCAGGGGTGGATCTGGAGCCCAGGAGAGACTTCTCATGATGGCACCTGCACTATGTCGCAGGGAAGCATTATTCCTAGTAAGGTGAGTCCAGGGCACAGGCAGACACGGGGTCTGGCTCTGCCACTCGGGGGCTGTGGTCCCTGAATGAGTCATTTTGCCATTCTAGGCCTTAGTTTGCTCAATTAAAAAAATATTTATTTCTTATTTTGGTGAAATATGCAGTACATAAAATGAACATTTTAACCACTGTAAGTGTACAGTTTTGCGGTGTTCACACACTGTTGTGCAGCCACTCTCCAGAACTCTTTTCACTTTGCTAAAACTGAAACTCTCTACCCGTTGAACACTAGCCCCCATTCCCTCTTCCCCCAGACCCTGGAATACCCATTTCACTTTCTATCTCTTGGACATGACAGTGCCAGGAACCTCATATAAGTGGATCTGTTCTGTATCTGTCTTTTGTGGTTGGCTTGTTTCACTTAGCATGAATCCTCAAGGTTCATCCATGGTGTAGCATGTGTCAGAATGTCCTTCCTTTTCAAGGATGAATACTATTCCGCTGTATGGATATACCACAATCTGTTTATCCGTTCACTTGTAGATGGCCCCTTGGGTGGTTTCTACCTTTTGACTACTGTGAATACTGTTGCAACATGGACATATGCTCATTTTAAAATAAGAATGAGAGAAGTTACTTACCAGAAACAACTGTGGTGAGGATTGTAAGAAACGATTCTCACAAAGTGCTTAACTCAGGGCCTGGCACCTAGCATGTGCTGGACAAACACCATTCCTTAATGATGCAACAATACAGCCGTTATTATGAACGAGGACCTGCGACCCAGTGTCTGATAGAGAAATTTCACAGGACCGCAAGCTCAAAGAGAGGGCAAAGGGACTTCTCTTTTAAAAATATAAACAGTAAGGTGACTCTAATTTTTAAAATTTAGAAAATAGAGAAGAAAAAAAAAAGCCACCCATAATCCAGCCACTTGAACTGAGTTTCAATTTCCTTCTGCTTCAGAGGGATTAACCAGCCACACTGCAGTAGAACAGAGGGAAACTGGAAGGATCTGGGTTTGGGGACTGGTGGGGGTGACAAGGGAAGGCCGTGGAAGCCTCTCCTTCCAGAAGAAGCATGTGGGTGTTTTGCTTTGGAAAACCTGGGACCCGACTGGTTCAGCCAAGGGGACATGCATTTTTGGCCTCGGCACTGAGAGAGAGAAAAATCAAAAAAAGGAAATATCATTTCCTTAACGACTAGGTATTAATATCCTGTTTAATTTAATTTCGGCTTTCTGCGCCGGTGAGCTCTTTTCCCTCTAACATACAGTGTCAGCTTGGCAGGGAGTTTCTGACAGTATCAAAAGAGGATTTAGCTCTGAACCCTTGCCATGAAAGTGTCTCTATCTGCGCACAGAAGAGAGCATTGTGTCCTGCGAAGACAGTAATTGAGTGAATGAGGCCTGGCACCTGGGCCTGCCGTGGAGCACTGATAAGGACATAAAGACGGGCTTAAAGGGCCTGCTTGCCAGAGGCAGAGAGACTCGCATGTTCCTGGGAGGAGGGAAGGCCAGCCAGCCCTCCCTTCCCAGCCGAGAGCTGAGCGCGAGGGCCCAGCCCTGCAGCCCTGCAGGAAGAGGGTTCCAGGCAGACAGAGGCCGGGGGCATTCCACACTTCAACACAGTGACCTGGCACTCCTGAGGGGAGATAAGCAGGTGGTGGGTAGGCGGGGCTGGCCCCAGGTGGCTGCTGTGTCGTCTATTTCTTGATATATATGCTGGATAATCTTCTTTGGCTGACCCCCATCAAGCAAGCTGCAGAAGGGGCAACGTCCAGCCTCAGTTGTCTGGATGTGTCTGTCTCCAGTCTTGTCTTGAGCTGTGTGGCCACTGGAAAACGGAGTTGGGATTCCTGTGAATCTGCATGGTTAATTTCCCTAGTGATTCCAAGGCACTCTGGTGCTTTGGGAAGCCCTTGATCAGGCCTCAAGCTCTAAACAGGATGGCTCATTTTCCTGAGAGCTCTGGTCTGATCAGAGTGCTTCTTTCCACCTTTTGAGAGAAACAAATCCATTTCTGGTCCTTCTTCTGTAAACTGATGTCAATTTAACAGATAAATGACCACAGGGTCATTGCTCACCCACCCATCTACCCATTCACATATCTATTTGCCCATTCATTCATCAATCTATCTATCTATCTATCTATCTATCTATCTATCTATCTATCTATCTATCTATCTATCTATCTATCCATCCATCTGTTCATCCATTCATCCATCCGTCCATTCACCCACCCATCCATCCATTACTCCATCCATCCAACTTTGGAGAGTCTATTATGCTTCATGTCCTGGTGGATAGCATCTTTAATGGGCTTTTAATGGTGAGGGTTGTGGACAAGAAGTTGAAGTCTGAATTCCTAACTAGCTGTGTAATCTTGGCTAAGTTACAGAGTTTGCCACAGTTGGGGCCTGCGTTAGTCAAAGGCAGGTTAACTTTTTAAACAATAGTTCCCATTTTCAGTGGCTTAACATAATATGCATTTATTTCTTATTCATAATCCAATTCAGGTCTTCTTGATTAATGGACCACTTTCTTCCATGCAGTGACTCAGGGATCCAAGTTCCTTCCACCTCAAAACTCAGCCCTCTTCTAGTCTAAGGTGTCCTTTCCATTCTACTGGTACTTGGGGCAAGAGAGAAATGAGGATTAGCTGTGGAAGTTCTGAAGTAGTGCCCATTACTTCTGTTCATCTTCCATTGGCCAGAATTCAGTAATGTGGCCACAACTGACAGTATAGTTGGCTGTGTGACCAAGGAAGAGAGAGCAACATGGACATTGGTGAGTGCTAGCAGTCTCTGCCACTGGGCGTGCAGATGCCTTTTGATCATAAAGAAACAGCAAGTGCCAGATAAGTGAAAGAGATGGGTCAAAGGCTTTCCAATATCCTTTATTCCCTTAGCAGAAAGTTAGACTTTCTCGACATTGCCTCTGACTGCTGCCTATAGTTCCCCCTATTGGATGACTCTTCAATTGTCGAAAAAGCTTGAGGCACCAGGGCTGGTGGAGTCAGGAGTAGCTAGCAGAGGAGTTTTTCTGATACCTGAACCCAGAAGCTTCCAAATATGACTACAATACGGTTCCAAAATGGAGATGGGGTGGTCATGTTCTTACCTCTTGAAATATTTGATATTGGGAAGAAATGAAAGACCCATAATATCATCACTGCATAATCTCCTTTTATCCTATGTGGAATTGTGATGGACAAGCTTACACCTAGTTTTGTCCAGAAACATATATAAGTACATATTTCAAAATCATCCTCCTTACCACCATCAATATCATCATTATCATCATCATCACTAACATTTATTGAGTGCTTACTATCTGCCAGGAACTGTTCTAAGAATTATATACAATTATCCAATTTATTCCTTACTGCAACCTTATCAGGCAGTTATGATTATTATCCCCATTTTGTGGAAGTCTGCAGCAGAGAGATGGTTCACTAAGGTCATGCAGCAACTAAGTGACAGAGCAAGCAAGAACAATCTTGGTGACCTTGTTTGAGCTAAGTAGTCACAGGGACCTCAGGTCCAGTGCAGATTTTCTTTAGGGTCTTTTTATGGTCACTTCAACTTCATCTGTCAACTTCCTCATCTATAAAATGGGGATGTCAGTCACCTCCTTGGCAACTTTGTTGATGGGATCATATGAGAATTGGTTTGGAAGCACTTGTCTAAGTAGTTGATGTCCCAAGTGTGCAGAATCATTGCTTTGAGTGTACTATCATTTGTTTGTATGCTTTTTTCTGCCCCTGGTCTCAAAATTGCTAAAATGCATCCAGTGAATTATTCGGCAAAGAGCTTGTGACAGAACATGGTGTTCAAATGAAGTCCTTGCCTTTGGAATTCTAACCTCGGGAGGCTAGGGTGAGCAGGGAGTTTCAGAGCCTCCCCCTCAGCCTCTGGCAGCCTGCTCAGCTGCGTGTGTTTTTCCAGCTCGAGGAGAGACAAGCCTCATCTCCACACTCTAGACGTCCCCAGCCCTGCAGATCTGTCATCTCTAAAGCGACCTGTCGGGCACTGGCTCTTTGGGTTACCTTGTCCCGTGGGTTCTCTTTAACCTGCTTGGCTTCACTGCAGGGGACTGCTGAAGACACACAAGTGTTTTTGTTTTATCTCTTAAAAAATACAGAAACTGTCATCTGTTTTACATCTGGGTCCGAGTGCAGACAAGCAAGTGGGGGCAGAGGAGGGGGTAGCAAGTCAGCCGCAGGCAGAGGCACATGCCCCTTCTGTGACCACACACCTGTGCAGGTGTAACAGGCGCCTCCCTTTGTAAGAAGTCATGGAAGATGCTAGGCCCCTCCATTTGGGGTGAGAGAGGGGAAGGGGGTTGTTTTTGTCTTTTAGTGATACTAGAACCCTCTCTCTTGGAGCATGTCTGGTTCTCTCTGGGTTCTCTGGAAGCAGTTAGAAGAAACAGCTGGATGTTTGAGGGAAAATGTCTAATGTGTTTAACATCTTTATAAAGCTGATTCACATTTAGGGAAATGATTTATCAGAATTGATTGTCCCTAAACCGGCTCTATTCTCTGCAAAGGGGCTTTCTCGAAACTTCCAAATGTTTATAGGGTGGATGAAATAATCCTGAGGTCACACAGTGCAGCTGGTATTTAAATACAAGCGTCTGGGATCCAGGAATCTGATTATTGATGGGTGTTGAGTGCCACTCTGCAAAGTGCGCAGCCGGCCTGCCTTAAATAACTCTAACTAGGCCCAAACAGTCCCGAGGAGGTTTCTAGGGTTAGATCACAGCCTGGCAAAAGCAGAGAAAGTCTGGAAAAATCCTAGGAGAATTTTTAATTTTTGTTTCAATCTATCAGATCAAGCCACTGATGCAAGTTTTGGACCAAACTGAACATTTCAAGAAGTCATATTTTTAAATCACTATAGCTGGAGGAATTCTGGTCTGTATCTGGCCCAGAAGAACATTCTTGAGGATCTTTTGACAGTATCACCAGGAGCAAGGCTGGTGAAGTGAATTACTGCCATTGTCCCCAAGGAAAGAAGGATTCATTTTGTTTCTAAGTGCAAGGCGTTCAGTGGGTTGACTAGCAATGGGAAAGAATCTAACTGAGGTACCTCTTGGGGCCATGAAAACATTGAATAAACCAAGACACAAATACCTCCCCAAAATTACGCCTGCAAGAAACGTTTCTACACTAAGAAGCACAAAGGAGATAAGTGCTCTATTCATCAGCACAGGCAACACCATCACCTAGGATGTGCCACCCCAGGGACCTTACTCCACACATGGCCTCTGATGCACAGACAGGCCTGGAACAAAATCAAATGCCAAGGACCAGCCTCGTCTGTGGGATTCTTCTTCAGTGTCTATTCCATGAAAGATGGTTTTGTCCTCTGGAAATAAACTTGGCTGCACAGGTAAACTCTTAAGAGGCTGGTGAATGCCAGGTGATTCGCTCAGCCTGTGGAACCTCAGCCTTTTACTTGGTCATATTTTCAAAAGAGAAGACAGCTAATGGTAGTAAGTTCCTTACATTAAAAACATACTTACAGCTAACAGCACCAAATCACTTAAGTTGGCAGCAGACCAATTATTAATTAGATGAATGGCCTTTTATAAATCCCTCTGCAGCCTCAGGACAACTGATGGGTTTATGGTCCATGCATTAGGGAACATGGTTCCTCTGTGGTTATAATTATCTATAGTTGCTGGCAACTGGGGGGTTATCGCACCAAAAACAGATGTCCCATGAACATGTTGTTCTGTGCTACCATAGGGGTGATGGAGAGAATGCTAAACTCAAGGGGATGGTGCATTCTGTTGCCTTTCTTAACTGTTTCATCTTGAGACCATCCTAGAATTTTCCCCTTAGTTTCCTTGTCTGAATGTGGGTATAATTGATATCCCTAGCTTTCCCCTGCCCAGCATCCATTACTCCTTTCTTCTGATAACAAAATCTCGGTTTCCCTTGAGGAACCATCCCCATCCCATTCTTAACCCATTTGGTTTAGGGGAACAAGCTCTACTCCTGGCTCTAGGGATGGGCGTGTGGCCCAGACCTGGCCAATCAGAACATTGCATCCTTCTCGCCCCAGCGATTGGTTCAGATCTCATTGGAAGCAAAAAACCTCAATCTCCTGGCAGCATATAAACAACCATTGTTCATGGGGAGTAGATCTGACATGTTTTCCCTCGTGCTCAGTTTCATTCATGACTGTGAATGTTTGTAAGTTGGAAGTTTCAGAAGTCCATAGATTTCTGTAACTCTTTTGAAAATATTTGGAAGACTGAAAAAGAAACCTGTCCTTTTAATAAGACAAACTACAAAAAATAGAGCCCCACAAGACCTAGAGGGGTGGGGCTGAGAAACACCGATTTAATGGAGAATCTCCCAGACATATAGACATTTGTAAAGGGTAGATACTGCTATATGATACAGTTCACATGCCTCATGACTTCTCTCTCTCTCTCTCTCTCTCTCTCTCTCTGACACACACACACACACATACACACACACACACACACACACACACACACACACACACACACAGAGTTTAGTTTTCATTCATGTCACTGTCCTGCTGATGATGGGTAGGCGAGACTCTGCTCCCACCAGACATTCAGTGTCCAGGTTTTTTCCATCTGGTGGCACCACCATCCCCATGACCTCCCACTGGATCTTTGCATTCTGACAGCAGGTGGAGGGAGGAGGAAGTGTGGAGCGTGGTGCTGAGGTTGGTGGCCATTTCAGTTCTGCCTACATGCCATTGACCAGGACTCAGTCACATGGCCCCCAACTGCAAGGTTTACTGGGAAGTATAGTCTCCCCGGGTGCCCAGGAGGAAAAGGGGGTACGTAGGTGCACAACAACCAGCTGGCCTCTGCCATCCCACCACTGTAACACAACTGCAATTTGGTGGGTAAGTTGAAAGCATGGTTTATTTCTGAGCATGTGGATATCACAGGCATGCTTTCTTTTGGGGACTGAGGGTACAAAAGGAAATAGCAAAAATTCAAAGCCGGGCACCTCTTGGGCATTCTGGCTCCATGGGATTGAAACTAGACTTCAAAGGCTTCTTGGTTACCATCAAATGTCACCTTTGTCTGAAATGATTTATTTGACATTAGGTAACAGAATTGAAGGGTCCAGTGTTGCTCTAGTCAGAACTGGGTTTTCCTTTAGCTGAGCATAAATCTAGTAGTGTCCTATCTGTTCATTTGTTTATGACTGTCTCGAAATCTAGTCCCCAGGAAAGCTGGGGTTTTATCTATGTCAACTCATCTTCAGACTCAGCGCTAGTTCTATGGGTGACATTATGTGTGTTCATGGGAAAATCATTTCAAGGGCTACAAATGAGTCCTTTAGTAATACCCAGGAGTCATAATGTCTGTGACATAATGAACCTTCCTAAATTACAACCTACAATAATTAGATCACTTATTGCTACATTCCAAGCCCTGAAACAATTTGCTTAAAGTGATAGTTACCTCTAATGAAAAGATACATAACGGAAAATGTCAGCAACCTTTTAAATCCCCCCACGACTTATCATGAGGGCTGTCTCGTGCAAAGTGCCTGTGGAGCAACATCTGTGTCACCATCTCCTCCTAAATTAGGTGAGTATTTTATGACCGTTTGGAAATGGAGTGAACTCCCCAGGGTAGGAGGAAGCCTATGTAAGACTACTGTGTCCTTAGCCCTTTTCCTAACCTGTCCCACCTCTGCCTCTCTCTCCATCTTCCCATACTCACTGTGGCTGAAACTCTTCCAGAATCTTGACTGGAAAAATGGATGGTTATCAGTGCCTCACGGAGTGGGCTTTCCTTGAATGCCTGGGGTCCCTGGTCACCTGGCAGAGGGAAGATGCCTTGTCTCCATCCAGGCCCTTCCCAATGGAGCGTACTTCACAGTCACCTCTCTGATGAGGCCGTAAGGGGTGCTCCAATTCCGGGGACTGATGGAGAATAGGGTCTTGAATGTCGGTCATGGTTAGCAGTCAGGATCATAGGAGGAGGAGACAGGATTACTGGAAGAGGCCTTCAGAAGGCACTGTTTACAAAAATGAGGGCAGGAGACAAGGAAACTGAGGGATGATATGGAGCTGTCCACCTGTCCTTCCCCGCCCTAGGCTGAAAGGGACAAGAGAAGGGAGCCCGATCAGAATCCAGAAGAGAAAGGCAAGTAGAGAGGACCAACTTGAGCCTTCTGCTGAGGATTATGGCCTGTCCTAGGTGTCCCAGAGGGAGGGAGAGCCCAAGAATAAACACCCGTTCCCATTCCTCCTCCTTCCCTCTCTGCCTCTCTCTGTTCTTTTGTCAGGGCTTGCTGTTGGCCCGACTGTCCTGTATGCTATGATGTGTTGGCGGGAGAGTGGGGGTGGAAGAGGGCATGGAAGGCTTTGATTCTGATCATTCAGATCAGCCTCCTGTGTCACAGAGCCATGGAAAGTGGAGAGATCTGGGGGAGGGAACACAAGAGTCCCCAATCAGGCTCTGCCTTGAGTCTTTTTGTTTGTGAACCATCTTTCCTGCCTGCCATAGCTCTGCATCCTTCTTTGTCCCCAAGGCTTCTGAGCTGCCACTGCCCTCCAAGGGCTCCAACAAGGCTGGCAGCTCAGCAACTCAAGGACCCAGCACCTGAGCTCTGTGCTTTCACCCTCAGCCTTGGCTCTTTCTGAGGCTTTATCTTTATCTATAGGGCTGCCTATTGAACATCTAATGACAACTGTCCAGAAAGCAGTCAGAATCTGAGGCTTCCTTGATTCTAAGATTATGCCCTAAAGCCCCAAGGGTGCTTTCCCATGAGAATGAGGAAGTTCCATCAGGGAGATATGTGGAAACTACATTCATTTAGAAAAGGAGGTCTCTGCCACACTCCTTGTCCTTGGGAAAAAAAGAATCTGAAAGGAAATTATTATTGCTTGGGCCTTCCGGCTTTCAGAAAACTTACTTGAAAGCCCCAGGGTGGTGTCTGGCACACAGCAGTGCTGAGAAGTTGTCAGGGGGCTCTGAGTTACAGGGCCTCAAAGCTAGTTCTCTAAGTTTCAGGTTCTTGTTAAAAATTTCCTTGATACCCACCATACCCTGGAAAAAATCCAGAATCCATTTTGTAACTAAAAATAATTTGTTTGCCTTCAGGCTTCAGTGTCAACAATGATTGTGCTAATAGTAATAACCCCTTTTAATGCAATAGGTAGTTTTTTATGTTTTCTTATTTTTATCCTCAGAACAGCTCTACGAAGTAGTTAGAGATGAGAAAACAAGCTCTGAGAATATAAGGCACTTGCTCAGCAGCTGGTTCCAGGGAGTATAAGCCGATTCTTCTTGAACTGAAGTTGGAGCTCCATCTCCTACATTCCTGTTTGCAAGCCCAGACAGAGAAAAGAAAAATCCAGAAGAATTATTAAATGTTATCCCAGCTCTCAAGGAGCTAATGGCCTAGTTGAGGAAATAAGGGAAACCCTTAGGAAGAAGTTGCTGGTGCTGTAGGATTCAGATACCTGTGTGTGTGTGTGTGTGTGTGTGTGTGTGTGTGTGTGTGTGTGCGTGTGTGTATGTGCACGCATGTGCATGCATACATGCACAGGATACCTTACTGAGAAGAAGAGCTTCCCATTCTCTTTTTTTCCCAGCCTCATGTGCATCCATTCAAGATTCAAAGTCCCAGGGAAGAGTCTGATTGGTTGATCTGGGGTCATGTGCACACCTATTGCGTAGGGAAAGGGGTGTGGCAACTTGATTGATGTCTCACTAAGACTGCACACAGTAGGGGAGAGGTAATTCCCCCAAAGGACATCCCATTGCTGCTATTAAAAGTAATTGGAATTTACTAGGAGAGGTTGAAAAGTCAATAAGCATCTATTATGCAAGATGCTGCCATGTTTCCAGATTCTTACCCCACCCTCCACATCTCCACAAGGAAAGGAGAACAAGTGGCATCATCCTCAGGGCAGCGGAAGGGAAGTGGAAGCCCAGAGACGACAGTGTCTTGCCCAGGCAACACAGAGCTTTTAAATGACTCCCTCGCCACCACCTGCCCTGCCCTTGCTATCTCTCAAGTCACACAGCCTGTGTGTGCCTGCTTAGGACACCCAAAATCTTCCTGGCAAGGGAAGGGCTGGGGTGAGCCCAAGACAGCCAGAGACATACCTTTCCCACTGCAGGCTGGAGCAGAGTGAACCATGGGGCAGAGTGGGGAGAAGGTGACTTCTGTCACAGCTTCCTAGCAGGGATGGGCAGACGACTCTGTCTCCATGGGCAGACCTCGGCCCAGCTATGGTGCCTGCTGTGACTCTTGCTTGCTGGGAGCAGAGTCGAGCATGTGGGCAGGGGAATCAGTGGGCTGAGGCTCCGCTTGAGTAGTGCAGGTGGGGAAGTTCTGGTTCCAGAATCTGGGAGAAAAGAAAGTTAACCTTCTTCCATCCTGCAAAA
The DNA here is from genome assembly GCA_027257055.1 of Cephalopachus bancanus. Taxonomy (NCBI): domain Eukaryota; kingdom Metazoa; phylum Chordata; class Mammalia; order Primates; family Tarsiidae; genus Cephalopachus; species Cephalopachus bancanus. The sequence goes on from JAPVLO010000415.1 coordinate 1,056,073, forward strand.
CTGTCAGCAGCCCTGAATGGTGGCTTCCTAGGGCCTGGGGGACAAAGCTTCCGAGGTCCCCGCCCATCTGAAGCAAATAGCACTGAGTAGGAACTTCTCTTTTTGAGTTGGGGTCTCACTCTGTTGCCCAGGCTGGAGTGCAGTGGCCCAATCATGGCTCACCACAGCCTCGACCTCTGGGCTCAGGTGATCCTCCCACCTCAGCCTCCCAAGTAGCTGGAATATAGGCATGCACCACCACACCAGGCTAATATTTTGATTTTTTATAGAGATTGGGGTCTCACTATGTTGACCAGGCTAGGAACTTCTTATTCTTTCTTCTGGATCCCAGGATGGGTTGGAGACCGAGAGAGTTCTGTTCCAATTCTAGTTCTGCCACTTGCCAGTTGTAACCTTGCACTCATCTCCCTGGGACTCATTTGTGCCACTGGAAAGTTAGATTAGAAAACATGACAGTTAAAATAATATTCATGACTAACACCATGCTAAGTGCTTGTTGCAAATGACAGCTACCTGTCCACCAAATATGTGAGCTGTCTCTGTCACAGCATGGACTTCTCCCTGGGAGGTGGGGCCACATTTCCCACCCCCTTGTGTACAGGTGGGTCTGTGTTCCAATGCAATTTTATTTGTAGAAACAGGTGGTGGGCTGAGCTTGGCCTCTGGGCCGTAGTTAGCCTGTGGTACAGGGGTCACCTGTATATCTTTCCAGATTTGCCAAATAGTCACATTTACTAATCACCTGGTTAGTAACATTTACTAATCTGCACCTTCCACGTGCAGGAACATGGCAGGGTCTGGATTTTGCTGTCAAATTCTTCCAGCCAATATTTACTGAATGTTTCTTGTGTGCCACGTGCTGAGTTCTGGATTGCGGCTGTGAACGACAGAGGTCCAGGCTCTGCCCCCTACATCACATTCCAGTGGATGCGACTGATCCAGACAAGATCAGTGCCACAACAATCACACCTATGTAGGCAGGGTGGCTAACTTAGAATGCAAGGTGAAGGAAGGCTTCTCCGAGGTGGTCCATGTGGAGCAAGGGACACTGCTCTGTTTACCGATCTCCCGAGATGGGGCAACCTGCGAAATCTTAATCATCTCTGAATCCTGAGGCCTGGGCACACTTCCCCCTTCTCCTCCCTGAGGCTAGAAGCAGAGAACTCTGAAACCCTAGGAGATGACAGTGTCACAGGACAGAGGAACCCCAAGCCCCCCAAATTATCACAGGGAAAAAAGCTGCCCACTGAATAGGAATACCCACCTTGAACTTTTAGGTGAGGGAGAAGGCTTATTGTGTTCGGCCACTGAGATGGTTGGAGTACTTGTTACAGCAGCCAGCATTATTATTTAAACGAATAAGGTGCTTTATGCACACCCATCTTATTGCAGTTTCCCCAAGGTCTTATGAAATGGGGACTCATGAGTCATACTAATTTTACTGATGAGGAAGCTGAGTCTCAGAGAGGTTAAGTGGCTTGTCTGAGGTCACACAGCTAGTAAATTCAGTAGCCTGAACTCAAACCCAGAGAAGTCTTTCCCCAAAGTGCACGCTTGGGACCATTCTCTCTGTTAACTAAGGATTCCGTTGGTTCTGAATCTGATCAATACATCACCCTGCCCTCCTGTCTAGTCTATACAGTAGAGTCCAGGATGAAGGAGTCCAGGATGAAGCAGCCCCGTCTTGGGACTTGCATTAATGAGATGAGGCAGGATTTCCCCAGGGCAGGGACCTGAAGGCCAGAGGCCAGGCAGAAAAGGGCAGTCTTCCCTCCTTGCAGAGAGCCAGCTTTTCCAGGGGTTTGGAGACAGCCGTCTGCAGAACTGGGCAGAGCCACACAGCCTAGACCCTGAAACTTTCTTGGGTCGTGGGAGGCACATTCTGGGCAGGAGGACTCCCAAGACACCTTCTCAGTTCCTGCTCCCTTGAAAATGTTTTTCTTGTGGGCCAGTGAGGTACCTCTCTCTTTGTAGCCAACATGTCCAAGGCTGACAGGCTAAAACTGCTCGCCTGCTTTTAAGTGTCAGGAGATGTAAATAGTTCTAGTCTTCAGTGGTTTCTGATTGAATATCCTTTTGAAGTAATGATAGCTATAATTTAAAGCAACAGTTACCATATTTTCCTTGCTGCCTGGTCTTCTTTGAAGCAGTAAGTATAAATCTGCTTAAAATCTTAAAATAGCTGTAGCTCTGTCTCAATATTCTACCAGGAGCCAGGGAGATTCGGCCACTAATTGCCATCATCTGTAACTAATATCAGCAGCACAGCGGGCCCGTGACAAGGTGGCTGGGAGAATTGCTCTGACATGGACAGGAAGGTGGAGGCAGAGACATGGTCTCCCTTTGGGGATCTTGGCTTCGGTGGGAGTTTGGAAGAAACCCATTCTGAAATTAGGAACAAATGGTCTCTGGCTGGTGGAGATTTTCAGGATGGTCTTTTGCCAGGTCCTTCCAGAAGCCTGGGATGGAAATGAGGGGGCATCCTTGCACAAGAAAACTCAGGGAGCTCAAGGGGGCCAATGGACTTCCCAGGGACTGCAGCCATGCTGGGATGGGGCATTCTGAGGAGGAAGAAAGCTGTGAAGATTCCAACGTGGATGTGCACCAACAGGGAGGAGTGTACAGCCATTATCTGCTGTACACCGGCAAGTGCATTTAAAATTCAGCTTAAATTTTTAAGTTGGCTGCATTTTCATTCACTCACAAATATTCATGCATTGACAGATACTTATCGCATCTCTGCCGTGTGCTGGGCATTGCAATCCCAGCATGCCCATGGCTTTTGATTCACACAATGGAGATGAGATGGACGATGACAGATGTCAGGGCGTCTCACAGGAAAGGAGGGAAGGAGTGCCGAGGCTCTGCTCTATATTAGGTTTGTCCTTGAGAAGGTGGCATTAAAGCAGGGCATTAAATGGCATTTCCACAATCCCATTTTTGTATAAACTTTTACATGAAAAGTGTCCTAATTTGTAGATATTTAGGTATTCTAAAAAATCCTGGTGGGAAACATTCAGAAAAGTTGACAATGTTTATCTTTGAGTGCCAGGACTATGGGGGATTTTAACTTCTTCTTTTATGTGCATGCATTTTCTAAATGGTTTATGACAAAGAGGTATGCATTTTGAGGAATGGCAGTAACTGGAACTGGCAGCTTCGTAATAAGTTAAGCATGGAATTGCCATGGATCCGCAATTCCACTCCTGGAAATATACCCAAAAGAACTGGAAATAGGAGTGCAAAGAAACACTTGTACAATGTTTCTAGCAGCACTGTTTACAATACCCAAAGGGAAAAACAACCCAAATGTCCACCAATGGATGAACAAATAACATGTGGTATAGTCGTACAATGAGATATTATATGGCCATAAAAATGAATGAAGTGGTGAATACACACCACAGCATGAATGGACCTCAAAACATGCTAAGGGAAAAAATCCATTTGGTATTATATGATTCCATGTATATGCAATGTCCAGAATGGACAAATCCACAGGGACAGAAAGCAGATTAGCAGTTGCCTAGAGCCGGAGCTGGAGGTTGGGGGAGAGAGGTTCAGGGAGTGTCTGCTTGGTGGGTATGAGGTTTCCTTCTGGGGAAGATAGCAATTTTCTGAAACCTGAGTCATGGTGATGTTTGTACACTTGAATGTAGGACGTTATTGAATGATACACATTAGAATGGCTACAGTGGACAATTTTACGGGATATGTATTTTACTAAAATAAAGAAGTGGTCATGAAAGAGGTACTGGGAGAACCTGGTAGCTGTATGTGGCCTGCTGAAGGTTGCCTGGAAGGCATTTGCCAGGTGACCAAGGTGTCAGGTGCAGGGAGACGTGGCAGAGGCCCCATTAGAAAAATTCCTTCCTCCGTTGAGCTGTATTTACCAAGCACCTCCTAGATGCCAGGCAGGGAGGCCACAGCTATGGGCATCCACAGGTCTGTTCTTCTGGGATGCCAGTGGAGCTGCCCAGGGAAACTAGGGAGGCCCTGAGTAGGCAGAGGTGTGGAGTAAGGGTGAAACTGGCCTCATGGGGCTGAGCGGTCCACTCTGTGGCTTCCACCCTGGCCTTGACATGCTTCTCCAAGCTGAGGACACAGATTTCAGAAGAGACATCAGACATCCCTCTGGGAAGACACACCAAATGTAAGCTGGGAGTAGCTGGGGAGTGGGCTGGGTGGCTCTGGAGCCCATGAAGGGGTTAGTGGTTTCCCACAGAAGATGCACAGAGAGGACAATCTGGACACAAATAATTGAGGAGGAACCTGTTCCCTAAAACTGGGCTTCCTATCTTCCTCGGAAGTCCCTGTGCTATTCAGGAGGGTGGAGATTGAGGTGTGGTCTTCAGAGAAGGGACAAGAGAGGCCATTTGCCGACCTGGGGCAGGTGGACAGGCCTCTTCTCACGCCCACTTTCTGGCCTTCACTTCCTGGTAAGGCACTACTGCAGCGCCACGAGCCCACGGCGCCCCTGGGACCTTGCCCGTGCTCCAGACTCACTGAAACTTTCTGCACCATGCTTCCATGCTGACTCAGGGCAAAATGCAGCAGGGCCAGGCCCAAGCAGCCAGCGAGGCCTGCTCCACTCCACTGTGGCTTCTTCAATGAGAAAAGGTGAGGGTTTGCCCCAGTTGGCAGCCCACAGAGGTGGGCAGCTGCCCGCATGGCAGGGGCTCGGTGCCCACTCTGGCCCCAAAGAAGTCTCCCTGCCCAGGACACAGCTGCGTGGGGCCTCCCAACCTTCCCAGGGCTGCCTTTGCACGCTCTTCTGTGGATGTGACCCAGCCCCAGCCAAACCCACTGCAGGCTGTCCTGGGACAGCCCCTGCCCTCTCCCTCCTCCAGGCCCTTGTGCTACCCATGCCCTCTTCCTGGCATGCCCTCTCGCAAAGCACCACCTGTTGAAATCCTGGCCATCCTCCACGCCCATCTCCAATGCCAACTCCTCCGTGAGCTCTGGGCAGCCAACAAACCAGGGCTTTCTTTTATTTTTATTTTCCTGGTTTTTAGAGACAGGGTCTCACTCTGTCGCCTAAGCTGAAGTGCAGTGGCGCTATCATAGCTGACTGCAGCCCCAACTCCTGGGCTCAAGGGATCCCATACCGCAGTCTCCAAAGTAGCTGAGACTACAGGCCTGTCACCAGTGGCCTCCTCCCCTGCACAGCGCCTGGTGCTCCTCGCACAGATGCCGGATACTTTGCCAGGCACGGGCTTGTCCTCTGCAGCAGACGAACGCGATGGAGCCCTGTGTACAGAGGAAGCTTTGGTGTGGGCTGTCGGGGTTGAAGTCCAGACTTCAACTTGGGCAAATTGCTTTATGTCTCTGCACTTCAGTTTTCCCACCTGTAAAATGGGCATGAGAATAATGGTACCCACCTATGATACAGACTTCTGCTGGGGATTAAGCAGGAAGTCGGGGCAGGCAGAGTAGGGTGGGGACAAGGGTGAGGTGAGCTAGGGGCCTCTGGGGCAAGATCGGGGAGCTTCCCTGGGTGTGAGAGCAAGTGCCTTCTGAAGCGGTCCTGCCAGTGCCTTGTGGGATGCCCCTGAGCACACTCCCTGCAGGGGTCCCGGCACTGCTGGGGCAGCAGGCAGGAGCAGGACCTCCGAAGGTCACGGGATCCCTGTGGTTCTGATGCTGGTTGCCCATCTTCAGACCCTCCTGCCATCCTCACTAAATGTGTGTGTGACCCAGGCAAGTCCCAGAGCCTCTCTGGGCTTCCATGTCTACCTACAAAATGGGAAGAATTGGCCGGGCTCTGTGGCTCAGCCCATAATCCCAGCACTTTGGGAGGCCGAGGCGAGTGGATTGCCTGAGCCTGAGGGTTAGAGACCAGCTCGGGCAACTTGGCGAGATCTCATCTCTACAATAAATAAAAAATTAACTGGGCGTGGTAGCGCGCGCCGTAGTTCCTGCTACTTGGAAGGCCGAGGCAGAAGAATCGTCGAAGCCCAGCAGGTCGATGCTGGGGTGGCCGTGAATGTGCTACTGCATTCCAGCCTGGGCAACGGAATAAGACTCCAACTCAAAAAAAAAAGAAGGGAAGAATCTGTTAGAAAGAGCAAGCAAAGCAAGTGGCTGGATTTGAGCCAGAGAATGACAAGCAGTTCTGTGTGTTGAGAAATCCCTCTAGTTCCGGGGGTGGGATGAATTGTGGGGAAATCAAGACAGGGTAGTGCCCGAGGGGCATGAGGCCAGGTGAGTCACGGGGCAGGTTAGTCATAGACATAACAGAGATAAGATCTAATGAACTTGGCAATGGGTTAGGTGGAGGGGCCAAGGCAGTGGGGGCGGGGTGAGAAGGGGATTAATGAGTGGGGGAGGGAAGGAAATGTCCCGGAGCCTGGGAGAACAGTGGTGTCGTCACAGGAGAGCTGGGTTGGGCATGTTGAGTTTGAGGGACCGTGGGAATCAAGGTTGGAATCCTGGAGACAAAAGGTGTGGTTCTAGTTAAAGGTAATTGATGTATTCTGGCCTGTCACCTTTAACACAGGTTTCTCATTTGTACATCCTGAGGTCTTGGGGGTGGTTCTTAAAAGTTAGTGTCATGGGCACTGCAGCTGCCTTTTCCTAAAGATAACTTAAGGGGTTGTGGTTTCCTTCTTTACAAGTAAGGATGGTGTTTCCCAAAATATATTCTACAATTGGGTTTTCTAGGAAAAGAATATTTTGTTACCAAATAAGTTTGAGAGGCAGTCAATTAAACACAAGTCAATATGTTGCTTTAGTGTGGTTCTTATCAGGGCCTTTAATGTGTTACTGCGTTTTGTGTACTCTGAGGAGGAATATGGCCTGCAATACTCCTCAAGCTTATTTTCCTGCAGATCTAGTTATCTGTTCACGTGTCGAGGTGCTCAGTCCTGAAATAAGCTATCTGGACCTGAGGTGGGGGCGGGGGAGACCTCCAGGTCTTTGATACCATGGAGCAGAGTTTCACAGACTTTAATGTGTCAATGTGGAGCCCAGGACCCTGGGTTGCTGGCAGTTTCCAGGTGATCGTGATGATGTTGGCACATGGATCGCACTCTGGCAAGGGCAGTCTTAGAAGACAGCCTTCCAAATTGGCTAATCGCCCTCTGGGACGCCTTGAGGACTCAGGCCAGTGTCACAGTTACCACCAGATGTCCGTGGCCTCCAGTCCCTCTTACTCCACCCCCATGGCCTTCATCACTGTTGCTCACAGGCTGCGATTGTCCCTGGTGGAGTGTGGAGTGGCCAGGGTGCAGTGGACATCCAGAAAGCCTCTCTGCAGAGGGGAGAAGTCTGGGCAGCCAACAAACCAGGGCTTTCTTTTCTTTTCTTTTTCTTTTTTCAGAGACAGGGTCTCACTCGGTTGCCTAAGCTGGAGTACAGTGGTGCTATCGTAGCTTACTGCAGCCCCAAACTCCTGGGCTCAAGGGATCCTCATGCCTCAGCCTCCAAAGTAGCTGAGACTACAGTTCTGTCACCATGCCTGGCTAATTGTTTTTTTATTTTTGTAGAGACAAGCATCTTGCTATGTTTCCCAGGCTGGTCTTGAACTCCTAGCCTGAAGCAATCCTCCTGCTTTGGCCTCCCTAAAGTACTGAGGTTACAGGCATGAGCCACCACACCAGCCTAAACTGAATCTGTGTGAGCAGCTCCTGAAGAGATGCACTGACCATCCACCTACCTTGAAGTGGAGCCAAGGACGTGGGCAGATGGTGACGTGGCACAGGGTGGCATCAGAGCCCAGGGCTGGAAATGGCGTGCTGGGTCTGCCTGGGGGAAGGGGCATGTGTGTGGGTGTACACGGAATACTTCCTTCAAAACTGCAAGCATCATCTTAATTAGATTGAACAATCCTCCAGTCCCTGATTGGGGATGGAATGTGTGGCCCAGGCTCTGCCTCCTCTTGCCATAGGGAAGGGGAAAAATGAAAATAAACATTGGTGTGACTGTGGCTGAGAAGCAGATGGAGTAATCTGTGTCTCCAGCAGTGGGTGCGTGTGGCACTATCCTGAGACACAAGTGGGCTAGACCTGAGGATTCTGGAGGTGGGTGGGAGTTGCCCACCAGTGATCCCCACCTCATCCCCTTCCATCCAGCCCTGGCTTCGGACCTCCTAACGTTTTAAGACTGCAGGTTGGGGTCACATGGCTCTAGGTTTGGGTCCTAGCTCTGCTTACTGGCTCTGTGACCTTGGACAAGTTCCTTAATCTATCTGAATCTCAGTTTCATCTTCAGTAAAATGGGGGATACTGATGGCAGATTCCTGTATGCATGGGATGGTTCGAGGGTGAGATGAGAGAGTGCCTACAAAGGATGGGAACATAGGAGGTGTTCAGCAAATGGCAGCTTTTTTTGGGGGAGGGAGCCTTATTTGAGTCTAATGAGTAAGAACCAGTGTCCTCAACTCAGGCAGTTTTTCAGTGTTTGTGCTTTCTGATACACCATCCACTTAGAACAGAGCTTGTCTGGGCTTCTCAAAGCACCCTGAGGGGAAAGGCAGGGCAGTTTCCAAAGGCTGAGATGTGTCCGGGGCTGAGCAGCCAGTGGGCATTGGGATGATACCAAATTATAGGTTGACATCCTGGAGTCTTGAGTGCAGGGAAAGTGAGTCCTTAATGAACAGCCCCTTTGGGACAAGACTCCCTTAGACCCAGCATGCTGAGACATGAGAAGGGGAGCGTCCCACCTTTGGACATGAAGTGGCCTCTGTCAGCCCCGGGCCATCATGCTGTCTGACCCTGCCAAGCAGAAGGGACCAAGTCTTGGCCACAGGAAGAAAGGACAACCTTCAGCTGTGCTTTCCTCCCCTCATCTCCTTGGCGATTGCCTCCTGGCTTTGCTGACCCACCATCCACGTGGGAGAGAGTCTGGTGACCAGACACAGGCACGCAAGGGTGACCTGGCCGAGAACCTTCATATAGATGACAGGATAGAAACTGTCCGTGATCATGAGCACTGTGTGGACCTTTCATCCATCGTTGAATCCTCCCCACAGTTCTGCACTAGGGAGCAGTTTGTGGATGAGAAACTGAGGTCCCAGGAGAGCGAAGTGACTTCATGGTTGTCACACATACAGTTGGGGAGTGAACTGGAGAGTCATCTCTCCAAACTTGAGAGGCAGATTCCAGAGCCCCAGTGCTGTTCACCATGCCACCATGGGCATCCCTTTTTCCAGAGCCCATGCCCAGCAGCTGGGCCCCCATTCCTCCCACCCAGCCCAGCCTCAGCCCTCTGCAATCTCTGCTCCCACACCCACACATACACCCTTGGCCTTCCCTGACACCTTGACATCATTCAGTTTGTCCTTAGTGCTGTTTTGGACAACAGTACTTCATGATCTAAAATGGTTGCTCTCACCCTCGCATCAGTGTTCCAGGAAGAAGGATGAAGTTTAAAAAAAAAAGCCTTCCTCGGCTGTTACTCTTTTATGGAGACATCCTGAAAGGGTCTCCCAGCAACTTCCACTTACTTCCATCACATTGTAAATGGAAGATGAACCCCGGGTACTTTTTAATGTCCCTTCAAACACTTGCTTCTCTTGGTAACATTGAGTACCTTGTTACTTTCACACCTGGTGAAAGGCCGTAGCATCTGGCTTCTGGGCATATCTCTCTTCTCCTGAAAACATGTGTCTCTGTGAGTGGCTCATGGGACAGGGAGGCCCCCGTGGAACTGGGTGCCACCACTCCAAGAGGGGAAGGTCCTATGTGAGTTCAGTGCTATGAGAATGCTCCTCAAGTTGTCCCAATGTACTCTGGAGAGAGAAGTAACTTTTTACTTCACACTCACAACAAAAGGTGCACTGACTGTGTAGTAGTGATGGGAGGAGTGAACACTCAGTTGTAGTAACATGAGGTGGGATTGCCATTTGCTCAATCAACACCCCTCCCCGCAACAAAAGGACCCTCATCCCTAAAGGCAGTAGTATGGTCAGCTCGAAGACGGTTTCTCCCAACCTCCCTGCTAGCTATGTGGCCAAATTCTGACCCATGAGATGTAAGTGGAAGGTTCTGGAAGACACTGTCAGGATGTCTCCATAAAAGAGTGACAGCTGAGGAAGGCCTTTTTTTTTGACCTTACATCCTTCTCCTTCCTGGAACACCAATGTGATGGTGGGAGTATCAGCAGCCATTTTAGATCCTGACATAACCGAGGATGAAACTAATATAATAAGAATGGAAGAACAGAATGACAGGAGGAACCACAGTCCCTGAGACCATGGAACCACAGTGACAACCTGCGCTCTTTATTTCTGGGTCTTGTTTATGTGGATAGCAATAACCCATTACACATTTCTGTTATTTTGAGTTTTCTAACACTGGAAGTAATCTAAACACCCTCACATGTGAGAGTGGTGAAGTGATTATGGTATATTCGTCCAACGGAGTTTTATGCAGTTGTGAAAAAGAGTAAGGAGGATGTCTGTGGATTTACATGGGGTGACTTCCAGTACATACTGTTAAGGTAGAGTGCTACCTTTTATGCAGGAAAGGAGGGGACATAAGAAAATATTCATATATTTTCTTATTTGTAAGAAAACAAAATACTAGAAGGATACAACAGACTGATGAGATTATTTAGTTACAGGGGTGGGTGACAATGAGACTAAAAGCAGACAAGGAAGTCCTGGTGATGTCCTGCCTTTTGGAAATGTGCTAAAATTTCATGTGCTCCAAAGAAGGAAGGACCAAAGGATGGAAGGCAGGGAGGGAGGAAGGGAAGAGGGAGGGAGGGAAGAAGAATGGAAGAAAAGGAAGGAAAGAAAGGAAAGGAAGAAGGAAGGGAGGGAGGAAATAAGAAAAGAAGAATAGAAGAAAAGGAAGGAAAGGAAGGAAGGAAGAATGGAATGAAGGAAGGAAGGAGGGAGAGAAGAAAGGGAAAGGAAGGGGGAGGAGAGGAAGGAATGAAGGCAGAGATGAGAGAAAAAAAAGTCTTAAAATTAAATCCAAGAAGAAACAAATAGAGCGACTTGTATTTCAAATGAAACACACAACCACACTGAAAGGAAGGGGTAGGGGAAGAGCTGACCCCAGTGACTATAACACAGCATTTGGATTAATGACAAAAGTACTCTAATGTGTCTGAAATGCTGAATAGCAGGGGGTTTTGTTTTGTTTTGTTTTGTTTTGTTTTTTGGCATGAATAGATGATCAGTTCTGAAAATACTGTGCATTCTGGAAGTGAGCAAATAAGTAAGTCTGCTGTGCATAGTGGGAGGTAGGTTTCTCACTGAGGAGAAGGGAGTTACAAATCTGGACTTCGCAAACTTGGCCTTGGTGAACTGGAATTGGAGGTCCCAGTGGTTTGTAGCTTATACATATGTTTACATACATACAGTGTGCAATACATAGAATTGTGTATACATAGATTTGTATAAGTGTGTATACACTTATCTGTATAATTGTTTATGTCTATGTGCTTGAATATGTTTATATCTGTCTGTCATGAAGGAAAGGTGATAAGATGTTTACATTTAGGTGAAGGGTTTACGGGAATTCTTTGTACAATTCTTAAGACTTTTCTGTAAATCTGAAATTATGTCAAAATACAAAAAGTTGAAAGAAAGAAGCCAAAGTGGTGGCTCATTAGAGTTGATGCTGAGACTTGAACCAGACCTTCTGCCTAGTCACTGATCTCCTTCTGGTCCCATAATCTCCTCCTAACTCAGAGTGGAGCTACTGAGGAGCCCTGGGCTCAGGTCTACACTGAGGAGCCCTGGGCTCAGGCCTACACTACCCCAGTCACTGTTCTCTTTCTGGTCTCATAGACTCCTCCCAGCTCAGTGTGGAGTTACTGAGGAAACTCCGGCTCAAGCCTATACCTAGGAGCTCCAGACTCAGGTTTACACTGAAGAGTTTCGGGCTCAGGTCTACACGGAGGAGCTTCAAGGTTCAGGTCTATGTGGATAGCAATAACCCATTACACATTTCTGTTATTTTGAGTTTTCAGTCACTGTTCTCTGTCTGGCCCCATAGACTCCTCCTGCTCAGTGTGGAGCTACTGAGGTGCTTCAGGCTCAGATCCAGGCTGGGCACATGTCCTAAACACCTTCTCATTCATCTACAGGCAGGGGCCCAGAATTGGGTGCAGGGAGAAGGAATGGAGGAGGTGCCCTCTGTGGGAGGATTTTTCGGATGCTGCTGGAGCACGAGGCAAGGGGTTTCTCTCTGGGCCCTGGTGTGTGAACAGAGGTAAAGGGACCTGGCCTGGCCTTTGAGGGCATCTCTGTACTCTTATCTTCCTCACTCACCCCTGCTCCTGCTATCTCCACAAATGTGCACAGAGAGAGACTTTTTTGTTGCAATGTATCCCTCCCCCCATTTATTCTTTCCTCATATCTTGGGCAAGGATGTTCTCTCCTATGCTCAAAAATGTTGCTTTCCAAGCATTTCAACACCATGGCCAAAGAAAATAAGAAACAAGCTTCCCCCCTCTTCTGAGACCCTCCCCTTGGCTTGTGTGTTCAGAGTGCCCGCTATTGACGCACATGTGATTAAGAGTCGACAATGGGGTTAGGTAGAACTGGGTTCAAAACTTCATCTGCCTTCTTGGGCCTCAGTTCCTACCCGCTCCGCAGCGTGGCTCCCCACAGAGTGGCTCTGAGCATGAAATAAGGATGTAGGAGCTCAAGAAGTCTTAGACATGAGTGGTGGGAGCGGTAGAGGCAAGTGGAGCAATATCCTGCATGAGCACAAGGACAAGCCATCGAGCCGGTCATATTGCTTTCCTGAACCTAAAGTCTTCTCCCCTTGGATTGCATTGACCCATTACGTGCACTGGATAGATTTGGAGGCCCTCTTGAGGAAGACATGAATTTAACCTGCTTGGAAATAGCCTTCCCCAGTCTCCCCACACAGCACGTAACTCAGGGCTCCTGGCCCTGTCTGGGGTGAGCCACAAAGCCTCCGTCTTTCCTAGACACAGAACTGCATCATGGCCCTGCCATTTTCCAGAAGGGATCTTCTTCTACTGCCTCTCCTTGATTGGTGTTGGGCAGAGGCAATTTGCTGGTATGGAGGGAGGGCAGCTGCCTTTGGAGGGAGAAAGAACTCTAGGCTTTTATAAGCTCCCGGGAGGTCTCCCTTCAAATATTGCCATCGGGAATCCTATGACTGTAATAATGAAGATATGGGTACAACTCCTAAGAGTTTCCCAAATAAGAAAGTTCCAGAACAGAATTATTCACAGGTATAAGAGCTTCTTATTCTTTTTTATAAGGTAAAATTATGTGTAAGTGTTTTCAACTGGACCGCCTATGCCAAAACAATGCACCAAAAATTCACTTTCCATGACTTGTGTTGCTATTAGAGTTGATCTCTTTCTCTCAATTCCTTCCTCTCATTGTGTTTTTGTCTGCTTGGGGTGTGTGTGTGTGTTTGTGTGTGTGTGTGTGTGTGTGCGTGTATGTGTGTGTGTGCGTGTGTGTATGCATGCATACCTGCACACCTGAGACTTTAAGCAGTGTGTTTGTATGTTGCCCAGTGTTAGTGCATACAATAGCTTGTTTGAGGTATAATTCACATATCAAATAATCCACCTATTTAAGGTGTACACTTCTGTGGCATTTAGCATATTCACAGAGCTACGCAACCATAGAACAATCGATTTTAGAATGTTTTCGTCACTCCAAAAAGAAATCAGGTACCCAATGGCAATCATTCCCCATTTCTTCCTGGTTCTTATAACTCTAGGCAACCATTAATCTACTTTCTGTTTCTATGGATTTGCCTATTCTGGAAATTTCACATAAATGGAATCATATAATATGTGATCTCTTGCAACTGGCTTCTTTTACTTAGCACATTTCCAGGGCCCATTTATTTTGACAGATATTAGTACTTATTCCTTTTTTATGGTTGAATTATATTCCACTGTATGTCTATACCACATATTGTCTGTCCATTCATCAGGTGATGAACATTTGAGTTGTTTACACTTTTTGGCTATGAATAATTATGCTATCCATATTTATGTATGAGCTTTCATATGGATATGTGATTTCATTTTCTATGAGTTTATACCTAGGAGAGGAATTTCCAGGTCCTACAGAAACTATGTTTAACTTATTGACTAACAATCAAACTGTTTTTCAAAGGGGTCGCATCATTTTGCATTCCCACCACCACTGTATGAGTTCCTTCTGCTCTGGCTCTTCCCTGGTACTTCCTGGACATTCCCATGACTCATAAACAGACCCTTCAATGCAGGAGACCTCAGGACCCTGCCAATTCTGATGCAGTGATGCAGTGCGGTTGCAGATGTTGAAAATTTCAGATGTCCCACCTATGCATTGGTGTGTATTATGGCACATTCTTAGAGTTGGGGATACTGATGTCTATTCAGAGATGTCCTTTAACTTGTCATTTATAAACACACATTGCACCTTGATGGGGCATTGCTGGAGCAAAGAGAAATACAGCTTTTCTGTAACTGTCATGCCAGTGAGGACTGAAGCAGGAGTGGCTTGTGACCCAGAAGAAGCTTAGTAGTTGCACAAAAGCCTCCGAGTCGAAGATCTCACAGGCTGCAAGAAGAGAATATTCCATGGTGGTTTTTCCACAGGCAAACTTGTGGCCCATCTTTTGCTCCAATCATAAATGACCCCTCTGGGGACCAGGAAGATTAGGTTTGACGCAGGAGACTTGGGTGGATGTCTCCCCTGCTCCCTTTAGGGCAGATGCCCTGATTATCCCTTTGCAGAATGATCATTCACAGCTCTGCAGGATGGAAAGGAACTCTTTCTTTCTGGGAAGTCAAGGCAGCTTCCTGAGAAGACTCTAGCTTTCAGATCAGTCTGCCCTGGTGCCTGGTACCTATCATTCCCTAGTTGCAGCTCACTGGGCCACCTAGAGGGACTCTGCCCATCCACCAGAATAAGCTTTCCTTCTGTCAGCCCTGCTGTCCCCTTCCCTCCCCCACCCTCTCTGCCCAGCCCACCTTTGCTCCCAGTGTCTTGGTTCCACATTTCTGGATAATTCTATTTCTGGCAGTATCCTCTTCTGCATGCTGTAGAGCAAGTGGTGAGTTGGTCGTATTTTCCAAGTACTATTTCCCGCTCGGTCGTGCCATCCTGTTCTTTTGCTGTATTCCAGGATGGAAAAGGTCAGGGGCTCTGCCAGGAAAACAGACCCTGGAGTGGAGACCTCTTGGCCTGACCGTTATGTGGACAAAAAAGGAGCATCTTAGAAAGGTCACTGAGAGCAAATGACAGGTCACCCCAGCCAGGCCTCACTGGCTGACCTCGCAAATGGTCCTGACTGTGCCTTAGGATTTGGGTGGGTACTCAGGTGTGACAGGGAAAAGATATGGGACAACTAAAAACAAAGTGGCTGCTCCCTCAAGTCATACTCTCATGCTGACCTCATATATGAAAACACCATGACAAGTCCCTGTCAAGTAACAGATCTGAACAAAGGGCAACTCTTGCTATCTTTTATAATGACTACATTTTATCATTGTATTTAAACAGTTATATTTTGTAATGATTAAAGTCTTTTTACAAAGTTATTTTTTTAAATGATAATCGTTAATAATTCTTGTTTTAAGAAATACTTGCAAGTACTTTTCCTAAAGACCTAAAAGACATTTTTTAGGGAATGTCTAACTTTATTACTGAATTCCAAAGAAGCAAAGCATTCAGGGACTGTTTATTGAGTGTTTATTAATACTAGGTCCTGGGATGCATCCAGCACTAGGATCATCCCTCAGCGCCAAGATGCATTCTCTAGTCAGATTCAAGTGTGCATAGGGAAGGCAAATGGAGGGATAATGAAGAGAAGGGGATGTGCCAAGCTCTGAAGTTCTGCTGGCTTTGGGCACAGCTTGGGACCTCAGGAGTCTCCCACACTGGTGCCATCCTTCTATCCTTTGCCACCACCCATGCCATCGGGGTCCAGGTTTGCTCATCCCATGTGCCCAAGCTTCTTGAATCAGTACACCATGAACTTCAGGGTACCCAGTACATCCCAGCAGGTATCAGGGCCATGGGGTAAATATGGGCCCTGAATGATCCATTTTATTTGAAGATCTTTATAGGAAAACCTACCTTTATGACAAGACACATAAGAAAATATTATGGAGTAAGAGGCAAAGTCTTATATATTTAAGATGAAAAATGAGACAAGAAGGAATGTTCACTCCCGTGAAGTGCCGCTTTGACTCTGATCTCAGATACTTTGGGCCATAAGTTCACCCACCTCATTTCCTAGGGATCCTCGGGTGGGAAGCTTGAGAAGTTGTGGCCTGTCTCATGCCCATTCCAACATGTGATCAGATGGAGACTGCAGGGCTTGGCAGACTTGGGAAGGGCCGAGAGGTGGTCTGCCCTTGGGTTCTGCCTGTGCACAGTCCCAGTCCAGCAAGACTGGCCTTTGGGCTCTCCTCACTTGCCTTGAATCTCTTCACAGACATTCTTTCCTTACCTCCCCTTTCACACCACATCTGCTGCCTCCAGTGGTTTTGTTTGCCTGATATACTGTCCTCCACCTTCTGATGATAGCAGCACTCTTACTTTCTCCAGGAACAGCCTCTTCTTGTCTCTCCCTCTGGCCACTGTGATTGGCCCAGCAATGGGCACATGACCCACACTGAGCCAATCAGAGTCTTCCTTGGGATTTTACAAATGAAATGAGGCAGGAGAACCCATTTCTTTCCCTTTGGAGGCCAGCTCTCAGGTCATGGCCACAGGGTTAATGACGACTGTGTGTCTGCCACCTGGAGGGGTCTGAGAGAAGATCAGCACTGAGGCAGAAGCTGAAATGAAAAAAAAAAAAGTCCAGATGTTCTCAAATCTCTGGATTGCTTTCTGCTTTACATTCAATGCCCCATAAGGTCTTTGTGAGGATTAAATGAGTTAAAACACATGCTTAACACATAATATGTGCTTAATAAATGTTAGATGCTATTATTACCCATTCCATCCTTGTCTTGCTCAGTTACATGAACCAATAACCTCCCCCATTTTTTTTTTTTAGAAAAGACAGTTTGAACTGAGTTTCTGTTCTTTGTACCCAGGTACTCAGTCTCTCGGATTCCAGGAGTGTTTTCTTAGAAAGGAAAGTCAAAGCTAAATTAAGCACACAGAGGCATCTGTGACTATAGCAGCCAGCCTCCATGGTGGCCCCAGTGATCCTTGTCTCTTGGTATTAGTGCCCTCATCTAGCCCCCTCCCATATTTAATAGGGCTAACTTGGATAACCACAATAGGACATTGCCAAAATGATAGTATGCAACCTCCAATGCTAGGTCTTAAAAGACACTGTGGCTTCTATCTTGCCCTCTCTGGGATCCCTCGCTCAGGGGGCAGCCGGCTGCCATGCTGTGAGGATACTCAAGCAGCTCTATAGAGAGGTCTGTGTGGTGATAAACTGAGACCTCCTGCCCATGACTGTGTGAGTGAGCCATCTTGGAAGTGGATGCTCTAGTCCTCGTCAAGCCTTCAGATGACTACAACCCTATCTGACATCATGATTGCCACCTCAGGAGAAACTCTAAGCCAGAACCACACAGCTAAGCTGTTCTTGAATTTCTGATGCAAAGAAGCTATGAGATAATAGATGTTTGTTTTTATGCTACTGGGCTTTAGGATAATCTGTTATGCGGCAATAGATAACTAGTACAATGTCAAAGCAGGTCAGTGCTTTGCATAGCATCATCATCTGATGATGATTTTTTGGTAAGGAATTTTTTGTTAAACAGTCTCAGCTATCATTGAGCTTACTTACTTGGTGTCAGGTGCTATACTAAGGGCTTTGCATACTTTCTTGCCTTGGTGAAAGTCTCCACAGCAGTCCTGTACAGTGGGTACTCTTGCTATGTTCATGGTGGCAGAGTGGTTGTGAAATGAAGGCCCCAAGGCTAGACTGCCTGGGTTAAATCATGTCTCCCCGCAATAGCTGGGTTTGGTGGCTTTGGGTGAGTTATATCTCTCCGAGCCTCAGTTTTCTCATCTGCAAAATGGAGAGAACAGTAGCACTTACATCATAGGACCTTATGAAGATTGAATAAATTGATCTATGTGTTTAGCACTAAAATATTCTCAATATATGCTAGATATCCATCATCTACAGAAGAAGACACTGAGGCTCAGAGCAGTTAAACTAATTTGCTCAAGGTGCCTTTACTCAAGGCATCTCAGTCTCCTGGGGACAGCACTGCCCACTAGAAACGCGACACATGCCATAGATGCCATTTAAACATTTCTAATAACTACACTTAAAAAGAATAAAGAAACAGTTGAAATTAATTTTTTTTTTTAGTTAGAGTCTCACTCCTCTGCCTAGGCTAGGCTGGAGTGCAGTGGCACATTCACGGTCACCCTAGCGTCGACCTGATGGGCTACAGTGATCCTTCTGCCTCAGCCTTCCAAGTAGCTGGAACTACAGGTGTGCACTATCATGCCCAGCTAATGTTTGATTTTTTGTAGAGATGAGGTCTCTCCAAGTTGCCCAGGCTGGTCTCAATGAAATTAATTTTATAATATAGACAGTTCCCAACTTTTTCAACTTTACAATGGTGAAAACCCATTGCAATTTGATCTTTGCCTGGGCTAGCAATATGCAGTGTGTGTGGTCATCAATACTTTATTATCACGCATGTTTTGTGTCGGATGGCTTTGCCCAGTTGTAGGTGAAGGTATGTGTTCAAGCATGCTGAAGATGGCTAGGCCAAGCTGTGCTGCCCAGTAGGTTAGGGGGATTAAACACATTTTTGATTTACAATATTTTCAACTTATGATGAGTTTATTGAGATGCAAATTTCAAGTTGGGGAGCACCTGCATATCTTATCTAACCCAATATATTCAAAATATTATCATGTTAATATGTAAAAACATTAAATTACTCAACGTTTTACATTCTTTTTCATTTTAATACATGTGATCTTTGAATTGAATGTATTTGGGTGGCACATCTCAGTTAGGGCCAACCCCATTTGAAGTGCTTAGGAGCCATGTGTGGTCAGTGGCCACCGATTGGATGGCACAGGTCTAGAGCCTGCCTCTCATCCACCATGCTGCTGGCCTTCTTGGGGTCCCCAGACACACGAAGGCATAACCCTTCTTCCACCCCAAACCAGGGTGGGTCCCTCTTCATTATGCTTATAGCACCTTGTCCCCATCCTTCATGTCCCAGCAAATGCAACACATTGTTACTGCTATTATTATTAAGCCATTTGTCTCCAGTAGACTCAAAGCTCCAGAAGAATAGAGAAAATAGAGACATTGTTCACATGATGTCTCCTTGAGTGGTATTGTTGAGTGAATAAATGAATGAATAAAAAGAAGTGAATGAAGCCGGGCTCGGTGGCTCAGCCTGTAATCCCGCGCCTTTGGGAGGCTTAGGTGAGTGGATTGCCTGAGCCCGCAGGTTCGAGACCTGCCTGGGCAGCGAGACCTCATCTCTACAATAAATCAAAAATAAGCCGGGCGTGGTAGTGCGTGCCTGTAATTCCGGCTACTCGGAAGGCTGAGGCGGAAGGATCGCTGGAGCCCAGCAGGTCGAGGCTGCGATGGCCGGGAGCGGCCACTGCACTCCAGTCTGGGCGACAGAGTGAGACTCGAACTCAAAAAAAAAAAAAAAAAGAAGTGAATGGGACAGTTCTTGCCCTCAAGGGCTCCTACCTATTTTGCACCCATCTAGAAAGGCCTGCTTTCCCTTTTTCCCTCCCTTCCTTTCCTCTCCCTCCTTCCCTCCCTCTCTCTCATCCTCCTTTTTTCTCTCTCTTCATGAGATATACCCAAGTTTAGTGGGGAACAGCTGTGATCCTTGATGCAGTAAGAAATAAATTGCTATTAATAAAGTCCTAGATGTGTCTAATTATGCATCTTCCCTGTCACTATGCTGTGAAGTATCTGGAAGGACATGTGGGAAGAGGCTGTGGCCACGAGGAACCACGTGTTACTCCCAGCCAACCACGAACATGTTCAAAGGTGGAGAAAGAGGAAAAACGCATCTCTGGTCTTGACACAATCAGTCTCAGGTTAGTCTGGGCTCCTTTCTCCTTGGCTCCCCATTCCTTCCTATCCTAGCCTCTCCTTTGTCTCCCCCACAGTATCCCAGCCCATCTTGCATTACCCATCGAGGTCCAAGTCGCAGAGGTTGTCCTGGCTCCATCCTGGTGAGGCCTTAGGGGTCTGTAGACCAGTGTGCCTCACCCTTTAACCTGCACATGCATTGTCCAGACCCTCCTAGGAGGTTCTGATTCAGTAGATCAGGGAGGGTCCTGGGCATCTGCATTTCTCACCACCTCCCGGGTTGATGCCGATGCTGCTGGCCCAGGGATCACACGTTGAAGAGCAAAGGTCTAGAGGTAGGACAAGCCTATTCTTTGCTAACGTGGATGACCTCTCACAGGAAAACTTTGATGTGTGAATACACCAAGAGGCCCCTTCCACCAGAACTGAAGATGAGAGGGAATTCAATGAGGGGATAGAGATCCTTGTCCTGTCCCATATGTACTTTAAACATAAATGAGAGGACACAGATTGAAGGCTGTCCCTCTGACACAGCCCCTTGGATGCCCTTGCCTTCTGTCTTCCACAGTGGGAGTGCGTGGATGCCATGTGCTGGGGTGGCACATGCTCTTGCCCCATCCAAGACAATGTCAAGCCCACGAGCATCAGGCAGGCCAGGTAGAGGGGTGGCACGGGAACAAAAAAAGTCTTAGTTGCTGAGCACTCTGCTGCATATCCAGAGCAGGTACCGATTGTTGACTCCAGTGCAGGTGAGAACATGCACATGCCTTCTGGAGTCAGAAAGGCCTGGGTCAGAGGGCTGACTCTACCCTAAACTGGCCAGGCAGAGCAAGTGACTTAACTTGGATTTACCTGTCTATACAATGGGGGCAATTATGCCTTTGGCCTAGGGTGGCTGTTATAATTAATGAATATAATATTTGCAATTTCTTAGGTCATTATTTTGCACAAGACAAATCATCATGCATGGCACATTGTTCTCAGCATGAAGTAACTTAGCTTTCTCAGCAGCCTATGAGGGAAGTAATATTATTATTCTTTCTGTTCAGGAGGGAGCAAAGTCCTGAGAGGTGCAGATAATACCCCAAGTTTCCTCTTCATTATTCATGCTTATAGCGTGCACATGGAGCGATGGAGCTGGGCCTTGAAACAAGGCAGTCTGATTCCAGAGCCTGGGCCCTGGACAGCCACATTGAGGGGCATGGCTGGCACATACAGGTGCCTCATGAGTATCTGTGGTGTCCAGTGACTGAACCATTTCAGCTTTGCTGTGAGATCCAGAGAGGTTGCTATTATCTGTCTCTTATTTCTCTCTCTCTGTCATTCCCCACATGCATTTCAGTTATGTAAAAACAAACAAAAAAGTCTTTGAAGAGCTAACACACATGGTTCAAAGGAGCAAAGGAAGATACACTGGAAAACATTCCTCTATCCTGTGACCCCTAGCCGCCCAGGTCCCTTCCCTGAGGTAACCACTCTTACCAGCTTCTCGTGCAAATGTGTGTTCCCCCTTTGAATTCAGATGGCAGTATACCATATGGAATGTCCAGCCCTATGGAAATTGTTCCATGTTTCCAGAAGTTTCCTAACACCCCCATCTCCCTCCAGTCACCCCAAGCCTTAGTTTCCTTATCTGTGAAGGGGAGATGATAGTGCCATCCCTGAGGGGCCTGCAAATATTACATAAAATGCCTGGAAAGTGCTTAGCGTGGGCCCATCACCTCAGAAGTACATACTTGAACTCCATTTTTTTTAACAAGGCAAGGAATTGAGAGCTAAGATGGCCTCTACTCTGCCCAGGACTCCGGGGCCAACACCATCTCATGGAGGTGACAAGGCTTCCTGTTGGTGTTTGTCCACAGATAATGAGCCATTCACTCCAAAGACAGGAAGGGAGGAAGGAAGGAGCAAACAAAAATATGGACAAAGAAAACTTCAAAGCCACTGTAAGAAACAGAAACAGAGGCCCCCAAATGCTATGCAATCCTGGCTGATTCCCCCCCTCCACAGACCTCACCAGCACCGAGGTTGACACCATCTGGCTGCAGACATTCTCTCTCAACATCCCAGCGTCAAGCAAAGTGGGGTGAGGGAGAGAAAGGAGAGAGGAATAAAGGGGGTTGGTTCTCACAGAGTCTCCAGATTCCATGCCACCATGATAGATAATATACAAAGCCCAGAACACACAGCTCTGTTTAGGACGGGCCTCCCAAGGTGTGAGAAAGGTAGCCAAGCACTTCTGCTCAACTTCTGGAGCTAGGACTCCAGGGACATTGCAGGAGCCTTGGTGGCCCGGCTTGTCTGCTACTAACCTGTGAGCCTCACCCACTGTGGACCTCAGGCTTGGCTAGAATGTCATAGATCATCCAGGTAGAGGTGTCTGTCTCTTGCTACTTTGAATCCATTTCTCTCTTCCTAGTCATCAAAGTCTTACTTGAAAAAAAAATTCAAATAATCACAACATTATTTTAATCTATACACATTACGATCATCATTTAAAAGATTTTTTTCACATCAACCCTAGAAACTCCTGAGATCTATTTATTATCAGGAAGAAAAAGTGGAAAGGGAAAAGGGAAGGGAGAGAGAGAGAGAGAGAGAGAGAGAGAGAGCGCAAGTGCGCAGGCCTGCAAGAGGCAGGGAAGCTCTGCTTTGTCAGGGAGAAGAAAATAAAGAGAAATCAGCCCAGCTTCAAAGGGCGCATTTCCATAATTGCCCTGTAACTTTGGCAAAATAAATCTGAGCGGCTGAGAAAAGCACAATCTCTCAGATGAGTGCACTCCAAAGGCCCCGGAGGGCTGCGGGCCCACTTGTTAGCGGCCTAGTGCAGTGAGAGAATGCAGGGCTCACCACCCTGCACAAAAGCCATGAAATCACAGCCTGCCCGGCCTGGCCGGCCCCAGAGTCCAAACTGACTCTGCCTTTGTCTCCTTCCTGCTCCTTGACATGGGGTGTGCGCGCGCGCGCGCGCACACACACGTAAAATAAGAAAGTAAATAAATAGACACGTTTGTGTGCATCAACGGGCTGGCAGCAACGGAAGAGTAGTGCCCAAAGCTCACATCTGTGAGAAGTTTCGCGTCGCCTACTCCTGGCATTAAGATCCAAGGGAGAAAGGCCCCAGTTTTTCAGACACACGTCCTCGTTGGGGTGACTCCCTTTTGCTTGGAATGTTCCACCTCCGGCAGCTCCGGCCCTGGACACCAGGCTGAGGTGAAACCCACTCCTTTTCCCAGGCTTGTATAGTTTCCTGTTTGCTCTCTCTTGCCCCGACTTCCCCCTTCTAGGGCCAAAAGTTTTTAAAGAACAAAAACACTCCATTTAGCACCTTGTTTTAGTGTTTCTTCAACAAAGCGTGGTTTCTGGGAGAAGACACTGGCTGTGGTTTCTTCCTCAGACATGTCTTCTGCCTCAACTCCATGGTTTCTCAACCTCAGCAGGTGACATTTTGGACTGGATAACTCTTTGTGGTGGAGGATTGTTCTGTGCCTTGTAGAACCTTTTGCAGCATCCCTCACCTCTACGCAGAGATGCCAGTAGCACCTTTACCCTTACTGTGACAATCAAAAATGTCTCCAGACACTGTCAAATGTCCCTGGGGCAGGGGCTGAGCATGCAGACAAAATTGGCTGGTTGAGGATGACTGCTCTACTGTTTTTCTTTCTTTCCTTTCTTTCTCTCTTTCTCTCTCTCTTTTTTTGAGTTGAGTGGTGTCACTCTGTCACCCAGGCTGGAGTACAGTGGCATGATCATAGCTCACCAGAGCCTCGACCTGGCTCAGGTGATCCTTCTGCCTCAGTCTCCCAAGTAGCTGGGGCTACAGGCATTCGCTACCACACCCAGTTAATTTTTTGTTTTTGTAGAGATGAGCTCTTGCTATGTTGCCTAGGCTGGTCTCGAATTCCTGGCTCAAAAAATCCTCCTGCCTTGGCCTCCCAATGGGCTGGGATTACAGGCCTGAGCAACCACACCAGGTTTGCTCTACTTGAAGACTTCTTCCAGCCATGCCCCTACCTCAGGAAGAGATGCCTTTATGGTGGTTTTCCATTCAGGCAATTGGGCCTGCCTTTGGAAAGACTGGGGTCTATTCAGAAGGGTGTCACATTAAAGCTAGGTTGGTCACACAAGAGATGGGCATTTGTAATGTGTCAAGGTAGCTATGGCCTCCTTCACCCCCTTAATTATCTTTGGACCCACAATTCTTTCCTTTATGCCTAATCCTAGACAACATTGGATTTGTAAGCTTGGATAATTCTACTTAATCCCACCCCTTCCATTTCACAAATGTCAAAAGGGGGCCTGGAGAAGTGTGAGACTTGCCCCCACTCCAGCTGGTGTTAGCCAGCCACAGACACAACTACTACATACCTGCAATACTCCATGGGGGTGGAGGGTACATGCAACCAGAAACTTTAGGATGAAGAGGACATTTCTAGAAGGATACAAATAACAAGGCCCAAATCAAGACCCCAGCAGAAACTCCTAATAAGACAAAAACAGAAGATGTCTGATATCCAATTTCTACCCAAGCATTCAATCCCTCCAGCTGACCTTCCAAAACTCAGGCAGGCCCAAGACAGTGGAGCCCCTGGGCCCAGCTGCCCACCAGGTGCCCAGAGAACTCCAGCCCAGTAGGTGGGGCCCTGCCCTTTCCTCAGGCCTCACCTGGGACTGGCACACTAGCCCTCTGTTCCTTCCATGTTGCTTTCTGGCTAGACTCCACTCCCTCCTCCCTGCATTCCCCCGAAGAGAAATTCAATTGGAAACCATTAATGTGTGGGTCCCAGAGGTGGACAATCACTTAGGGAGATAATTTTATTCTCCTCCAGCTCCCTGGCCCCAGGATCCTCCCCCTCTCCAGCTCCATGCAGATAATGAGAGAAGCAGTGCCACACTTTCCTTCCCCTGACCTAATTGATTATCCCCACACACCTTGGAGTGCTTTGCATAACCAGCCCCGACAGCAGGAACCCCTTCCAGGCGGAGTGATTGACATATTTTATTTCTAATTGAAGCTTAATCAGGACCAGGGATGAGACTCCCCTACTCTCCCTCCCTCCTTCCCTCCCTCCCTCCTCGTTTCCCTTTCAGATTTTAGGGAGTGACAATAAGGGGTGGAGGCAGTTTCTGGGATCCCTGGGAGGGAAGTGATCAGGGAGGGGGCCCTGGGAGGAGAAAGGAGAACTTGCTCCCTGAAGGAGGTGCCAAGGGGGACTGTGCTCTCTTCACCTCTTAGCTGGAAGGCTGAGATTCTTTTTTGTTTGGGTTAGATGATGGTCACTGTGGGGGTCAACCTGGGGCCAGTTCAAAGGCCCGAGTGTTCTAAGGAATAAGAGAAGATCTAAACACAGGGCAGCCCCTGCCAGGTCTATGCCAACTCCCCTCTGGTACCTAAACAGACTGCTCTTTCCGCAGGGGCAGAATACGTCTCATCCGAGGACCGTGGTCCCTGGAATGTAGGGCTGGGACGCTGACGGAGCGCCAAGGTCTCCGTTGGAGAAAACCCAGGGACCTGTGCGCAGGCTCTCCAAGCGGTCTGGCTCTGTGCAGGTCTGTTTCCTGCTCCTCCGGAGAGGCCGCAGGCCTCCTACTGTCACGTTGGCGGTGGCAGCGTCGGCGCCCTTGCTGCCCCTTTCTCCCTGGGCTGAGCTACGTTGCCGAGAGGCCTGATCTAGGGCTAATGGGAGGGGGCGGCGGAGCCTGAGATTCTGGATATAACTTTAAGCGTAGGGTTGTCTGTGCCCGGCTAACTCGTGTTAGCCCTGGCCACGTTTTGTCTGGTCCTCACCACTACCCTGCTGGGGCCCATTACTCCCATTTTGCAGATGAGGAGGTAAGGGCACGGAGGAGTTAACTGTGTGCCCAGGGCTTCACAGGAGGCCAGTGAGAGCCGGGTCTGTGCCACGCGAGCTGGGGAGGCTGCCCTGGCAGAGATGTTAACCTTGCTCGCCAGCCTCGGCCCTGGTTCTGGGTTCTGGTCTCAGGTTCAAGACCCAGGCAGCTGGAGTCCTCCCGCCGCGGGGCTGAGCCGGCTCCGCGTCTGAGGACGCGCTGGAAGCAAGGCCGGAGGGAAACCGCATCTGGGCTCACAACCCGGGCAGAGGCCCGAACCCCAGAAGTCCCGTTAACAAGAAGGGATCCCAGGATCCGTCTCTCCGGCCCCGGCTGCGGAGCGTCTGTGCCGCGTGTCCATCTCCCCTTGACAAGCCTGCGCGTCCGCAGGGTGACACAAAGGCCCCCACACCTCCCCCACGCGCGCCTCCCGGGGCGCCGCCGCACCCTGACCACCCAGCCTCGAGGAGGAAATCCCAGCGGAGCGGCGCCCGTAGCTATGCCCGCGTAGACCAGTCCTTGCCGGACTCCCCTCCGCTCCCGACGCGTCTCGAAGGTGCCCAAGCGCCGCATCTTCTCCCGTGGCCTCCCCCGGAATCCGCGAGACTGTCACACGCTGCACTCTGAGGGTCAGGCGCCCGGCATCTGGCCACCCGTACATTTACTCACTTGGGGAGAGGTGCAAAAACCATGTTCCCCTCCCCTTCATATCCCGAGGTGTCACTCTCCGAAGCATGCCCTGCCTTCTTCAAGTCAAAGTGGGCAAGATTGGCTGGTGGACTGGAAGAAGAGGGCGGAGGGGGCGCGGCGCCCGGCCTGGCTGGAGAGGCCACCGAGGCGAGGCGCCGAGCGTCCCTTTCCTCCTGCAGAGGGAGCTCCAGCCCCAAGTTTCCCGGCGCCCGCCCCCGACCCGCCCACTCCAGGCCCGCCAGGAGCCGGAATCCTGGCTTGAAATGTGCGAGGGGCCGACCCCCCACCTCCGCGCCGGGACCTCGGCGGGCTGCCTCTTCCAGGGCGCTTGGGAAAGCCCACTAGGGTGCCAAGACGCACAGGTGCTGCCAGGACCCGAGATCCCCTACTCTCAACTCGGGCTGCACAGTCACACAGTCATGTAGAGTGAAAGACACCCCGGCTCCTTTCTTATCCACACCCCCCACCGTCACCCAACACCCTGGCGTCAGTTAAGAGGGAAGGGGGGGTGGTCCAGCGTAGTTGGCCGGAGACCTGCAGCCGGGCTTGCACAGCCCCTCATATGTGAGACTGAGAAAGTCTCATTTGTGCCTGTCGAAGAATGGGGCGAAGGGAGTGAGGGGAACCTCCAAACCGCCCCCCACCCACGTCCAGACCCTTCTCCAAGTCTTTGATGTGTCGCCGGAGAGGGTTCCAGGGCTCCCGGATGCTCGCGTGGGTCGGCGGCTAGGACCCAGATCCTCGCCCCGGGTAGGGGGCCTGCGGGGCCGCCCACCTGTCTCCTCCAGCCTGTCCTCGGCGCCCGGGTTCTGCTCTGGCCGCCTCCGGTTCCGCGGCGCCCCGGCCCCGCCACTCCTGCGCCTCAACCACTACGGGTCGTCGTCTCACTATGCGGTCCGACTCCCCTCTCGGCTTTTCCCGCTGATTCAGGAGATTCTTCAAACCACCGGGGGAGAACACACATACACCCCCCACACACACAAACACACACAAAACCACCAAACAGATCCGTCGGGGCCGGGGCCAGACAGGCGGGTTATATAGTCAAAGTGGCAACAGCTCATTTATTTAGCCAAAAATAGATACTTTCTTGTACAATTTGGTTCACACATATGTACATTTCTCTGTATATACAAAAAAGGCCAGACACACTTATTCTCACTGAAACTCCACCCCCAAAATCAACCGAACACACAAACCTCACAGACGTAACGCGCGGTGGCACAGAAGCAACTTGGGGAGGGCTGAGGACTGGTTTTATTTCTTTTTCTCTTTTGTTGTTTAGTTTTGTTTTAGGTATTTATACACGGACATGCTTACAAGTCGTAACTATACAGAGTGATTTTTTTGTACAATTATTACAACGGTTAAAAAATTGTTTTAAGAACTAGGATGAGGAGAGAGCCGATAGGACCAGAGCGGCGTCCAGGTGGTTCTGGGGCCTGGAAGAGAGAGACAGTGGCGGCAAAGGAGGTGAGATTCGGGGTGCGAAGGCTGCCTGGGGCGGGGAGATCGTTCCTGCAGCGGGGAGGGAGGGACCCGGGGCAGGGAAGTGTCGCTGTGCAAAATTAGGGCCCACTGACGGCGTGTCCTGGGGTCTGAGCGAGCTGGGCCCGAGGTGTCAGGACCCGGGGCCTGGGCTGGAACGAGGTGGGCGTTCCAGTGCTGCGGCCTGCTTCCGGGCCGGTGGGCCCACCGGCTCGGGCTCCCCTAGCCCGGGACGCCTGGCTGGGCTGGCAAGCCGCCTCTGGGCCCACAGGGGCGACGGAGGGGTGAGTGTCGTTCCCTTTTTAAAAACGCGTCCCAGCCGCGTTTTCCCTGGGGCAGAGAGCCGAGCAGGGGGCTCCGCGTCTTTCCTTCCCCGCCTGTCAATCCCCTATGCCCCCAACCTCTGGGTCTCTTACCGCCTGGGAACGGGCTGGAAAGCTGTCTTGAGTAACTTTTTCTCCACTTCCAAGGCACTACAGCGATCTAAGGAAGCGAGGAAGACAAGGAGGCCTTTAGAGCGCTCGTTCCGGCGCCCAGGCCGCGGGAGGCAGGAGCCGAGAGGCGAACGTCCTGCGCCCCAGGCCCTGCCCTTTCCCGCCGGCCCGGACGCGACCCCCAGAGTGCGCCCCGCTCGCGCCCCGCGCCCCGCGCTCAGCAGTCACCTGTTCCGCCCTCCGGCTCCGCGGGCCGAACGAAGGCGGCGGTGGCAGCCGGGTGGCCCGCGGCCCCGGGAAGTCCCAGCAGGTGCGGAGGGGCCGAGCCCAGCAGGGACAGCGGGTGCGGGCGCGGGCCGGGCGGCGGGCCTGGAAACGGCCTGTTGGTCCAAGCGGGGAACTTGCCCAGCGGCGCCGAGACCAGTCTGTGAGCCGCGGCGGCGGCGGCCGGAGACAGCTGCAGGGCGGGGGGCGCCACGGCTGCACCAGGGGGAGAGCCCCCTGTACTGGGAGGCGAGCGGCGCGGGTTGTCCGGGCTTGTGGCCGTCTCGGCCAGGGACCAGATCTTGGGCTTCTGCAGGGCAGAGGCGGGCGCCGGCGCGGGAGCGCAGGGGTCCAGGCCCGAGGGGGGCGAGGGAGGAGACGGCGGAGCCGCGGTCACCGTCGGTGGCGCTGGGGCCAGACTCAGGACCGGCAGCGGCCGGTCCTCCAAGCCCTCGGAGCTGTCTTCCGAGTCGCTGTTTTTGGAGTCCGAAATGGGTCCCAGGCCGAGGTCGCCATCCCCGCGCGCCGCCGCCAGGGACAGCTCAGGCCCCGCGGCCGCGCCGTCTAAGTTCTCAAGATCGATCTCTTCGTCCTCGTCGTCGTCGGCCAGGCCCTCGCCCCCCGTGTCCTCCTCCTCCCCCGCGAGCTCCTCCTCCTCCAGCTCCAGCTCGCGCTTGCTGTCCTCCTCGTCCTCCTCTTCGTCCTCCTCCTCGCGCTCGCTGCCGTACGCGTTGCCCTCCTCGTCCGTGCGGCTGCGAGGCGCCCACGTCATCTTGTTCTCCTTCTTGAGGCGCCGGCGCGCGTTGGCGAACCAGGTGGACACCTGGGTGAGGGTCATCTTGGTGATGATGGCCAGCATGATCTTCTCGCCCTTGGTGGGGTAGGGGTTCTTGCGGTGCTCGTTCAGCCAGGCCTTGAGCGTGCTGGTGCTCTCCCGGGTGGCGTTCTTGGGACGGGACGGGTCCCCGAACTGGTACTGGCCATACGGGTAGAAGGCGGGGTGCGGATGTGGGAACGCGGCGGCCGCGGCCGGGTGCTGCACCCCGGGGCTGTCTTTCAGCTCGTACTGCGCGCCCTGTACGCACACGGAGAAGGAAGGGACACGCGCGGAGAGAGCGCGGTGAGCCCCGGCCGTCGCCGCCTCCGCCCTCCCGGCCTGGACCCCGCTAGCCTCCTCCCGCGCGCTCAGCTGGCCAGGCACCCCAGCTCCAACCCACTTCCCCCACTCCAGGGGCTCTTACCAGCTGCGGGAAGATGGGCAGCTCCGCGGCGTAGGGCAGGAAGGCGCCGTAGCTCTGGGCGGCGGCGGCGGCGGCGGCAGCCGCGGCGTAGGGCGCCCCGTACACGGACGAGAGCACGTTGGACAGGGATCCCGAGGCGGCCAGCTCCGAGGCTCCAGCGCCCGGGCCACCCCGGGCCCCCGCGCTGCCCCCGCCGCCGGCGGTCCCCGGGCGCTCGGGTGGGTAGAGCGGGCGGATGTACTGGTATCCGAGCTGGGGGAAGGACATGGTGGCCCGCGGGGCGCGGACGGAGAGGGGCCCGGCCCCCGGGCCGCCCAGCTCAGCGCCGCCCGCGGGCTCCGGCGCGCATCGGGGGCTGGGCCGGGCTGGGGCCGCGCTGCCTCCCGCGCTGCGCTGCGCTCCGCGTTCGCCTATTGATCTGCTCCGCGGCGGCGGCGGCGGCGGCGGCGGCGGCGAGGAGCCAGGTCAGGTCCGAACAGATTGGCGGAGATTCCCGGGGCTCCGGGCTCTGATTGACATTTCTACGGAGCCGCAAGCCCCTCCTCCCTGCGCCGCGCTCCCTCCTCTCGGCCGCCGGGGCCGCCTCTGCCCGCGCCGCGCGCCGCACAGCCGCCTCTCCCGGAGCAGTGTCGCGCCTCGCTTCCTTCGCCCTCCTCTAGTTTTCACCCCCCTCTCGCCCTTCCTCTCCCTCCCCTTCCCTCTCCCCCCAGGATTGCTTCCGCTCCTCGGGGCTCGCACTCTCCTGGACGCCGAGAAACTCCGGGTTCCCTGTCTCCTTCGTTTCCCTTTCTCACGATGGCTTTTCCCCGTCCGCTTCCTTCACTTTTCCTTCTCTCACTACTTCTATCCTTTAAGTCCCTCTCTACTCACAACCCACCCAGCCCGCCCTTTCCAGCCCCTGCGCCCTGGCTCGGACCGCCGAAAGTTGCGCACACTTAGGGCGCTGCGCGGGGGGCGTGTGTCCGAGTCCGTGTCTGTGTGTCCGTCCCCGCCCTTCCACCCCCTCCCTCGCCCTTCCTCAAATCTCGGGTCTGACGTCGCGCCCTCTTATTCGACTTTCCCCGGCGTCTCCTCCCCGAGTCGCCAATCGCCGGGGCGCTTGCCGGGCGAGGCCGCCCACCCCCGCGGACACCGCGCGCGGGGCGGGGCAGGGGCGGGATCCCGGCGCCGCGCGTCCCTTCCCGCCCCTCCTGCCTGCGCCGGGAGGGGGAGCGAGAGGCGCGGGGACGCGGGTTAGAGCTGGGTCAGCGCGCCCCTCCCCGCTTCCCGCCCCTCGGAGCCTCGCCCCACGCCGCGGCGCGGGGCCCGGGTCGGAGCGGACCCCGGGCCAAGGCGGGCTCCGGGGCTGTCCTCCGCCCGGGCCCCTTTCCCAGATCGCCCCTCTCGACTCCGTCCACTTTCAGCCGCGAAGGGAGGGAGCGGGTCGAGTGCGCGGTGGGGGGGGGCAGGGGGAGAGCTCAGGGAGTGCGCCCTAATCGCGTCTTCAAAGGCCACTTCACTGCCCTGAGGGCGAGGCAGCCCCCCCTCCCCGGACCAAACCCCCAAATTAGCCATGTTAATTCCGGCCCGGTGTTCACGTGCGAATCCCGAACTAAAAATGGCGGACCGGGTCCGGGGGCCCAAGGGGTCTTGGGGGAGCGGCCGAAAGTAAGCCTGCCCGCACCCAAAGCAGGAGCGGAATGGGGGCGGAGCTGGGAGTCGGACCGCGGAGGCCCCAATAACTTTCTGAAAGCGCTTAGAGAAGTTTCTATATTGGCGTTTTCAGTCGGCAGAAATCCTTTCACGACCCCTTTCCCTGCTCCCCTGTCCTCGCGCAAACCCCCTTTCTTTCTGCAAGGGTTCCCCCGCCGCCTAGGGTGGGGATGGGAGGCAAGACTTTTGGTTTTTGTGGTGGGATATTTTCCAAGTCAGATCTTAAATCCCAGCGTCGGGCGCCCACCCTCCCTAATTGGGGCAGGCAGCCGAAAGTGGATCCGAGATTCCCGGGTCTCGGCGACCGGGGACTGAGCGCTTCAGGCCGCGGCGGCGACCCACACTCTGGCCAGGCTTGCGGCAGGAGCGCCCCGAAGACCAAACCCGAGTGGCGACTCTGTCGTGGTGTGACTGGCCCCAGCTTGAGGCGGAAAGCGGCCGCCTGGCACTGAGTAATCGAGGAACCGGATCCGAATTCCACCAGAGTGGAGGGATCTGAGGGTCTGGGCCCGGCTGTCTCTGATCACAGCGGCTCTAGGGAGCCTGGTTCTGGAGTGAAAGATTCTGCTACCTCCGCCACGCACACCCCGCTCTGACCCCTCACTCTTTCCTCCCTTCTGTGGGTCTTGGCACAGGTCCCCAGCTCCAGTAGGCGTGAACGCAGAAGAAGGTGGTGGTGGTGGTGGTAGGGGGGAGACAAGGAAGAGACAAGGAAAACTTGGGGTTCGACCAGATTTGGGGGCAACGGAGGAAAGTGGGGTGTTTCCGAATTGGTTCTGAGCCGCTTCCCTGTCGCCTCCTACCCCCTCTGCCCGGTTCTGGACTGTCCGGTGCCTTTCCAGGAGTCTAGCCAAAGAGGGAGACATCAGGGTCTGCCCTGGCCTTGAAACGTCTCCCCGGCGCCTTATTTCGTTTCCCGTAAAACCTCTAGGAGAGCATCACAGAAAATCTTGGACTACAAAACCGATAATGTTTCCTGGGATGTTTCCTGGATGTCAGACCTCGAGCCTCGATGGCCCTGAAGTCCTGGTGTTGGCACAAAGTGGCGGCACCAGACCAACGGGGAGCCGAGGGTAAGATTCCCAGGTTGGGCACTGGGTTTGAGCTGCAAATGCCGGAGTGAAACGCACGATATCTAATCCAGCGCTTTCAGAAGGGGAAAAAAAGACCCTACAAAAAACCATCCAACAGTAACGAGCCCTGGAGATGCTCCTTCCGCATTGACCAGCTATCGACCTGGCTGCCGCGGACTGCGGGCAGCGGACAGGGCAAGGCTGTTCTCAGGGAACCAGTCACGCCGGCCGGGGGCACCCAAAGCCCAGAGGGTGGACCTCCAGACCCAGACGCGGAGCAAAGCGCCTCCTATAATTAGGTCCCCCCGGGCACCCCAGACCCTAGCAGGAGCGGCCTCCCGGCTCCTAATCCAGCTGGGAACAACCCTGGCCTGGCTGGCGATCAGCGCCTCACGTCGGGACTCAGCGTCCCAAGCGGCCAAGTCCCGACGTGGCGCTGGTCCCCCACCTTGGCCGGGCCAGTGGACCCTGGCTCCAGACTGAACTCGAGGGTCCGCGGACAGCTGAAGCTTTTCCAGGAACTTTGAATCCAAGAGATGAGGTCAGAGTGACACGCTCGCACAGGGAAGCAAAGCAGGTGCACGAAGTTGATTTGGGAAAGGCGTGAGCGCACAAACGCGCGGCACGCATCAGCTTCTCCATCTCTTCACCTTGCTCCAACGTTCTTAGTACACAAGGCGCTTTGGAGACCCGCAGCAGACGCTCTCAGCGAGGCCCAGGACGCAGGGAGCATTCGGAGAGGGTGTCCATGGCACACGGTTGGCGCGCGTGCGCCAGACGCACCCGGAGCCACTGCCCGACGTGTGCCCGGGGCCTGTGGCCCGCCAGGCTCGGGGGCTGCGTCGCGCACTGCACACCAGCCCCGCGCCGCCAGGCGCCCTTCCCGCCCATTCCTCGCCCTACGGTTCGCCCGCGTCCCCTTTGGGGAGAGCCACTGCAGCCCCGGGTCTCCCAGCCCAGGCCCGTCTTCCATCCTCGCCTTCCAGGCCCGGAGTCTCCGGGCAGCGGCGACGGCGGCAGCGGCGGCCGGCGATCCCCGCGCTTCCAGCAGACGCCGCCGCGGCGCGCGCTCCCACCGTTCCCTCCCCCCGCGCTCGGGTTACAGGTTAATGAAATGCTCGTTTTCCTCAGTCATTTGTTTTGTTTTCCTGCAAAGTTCTGATAAGTAGCTAACCAACGAAGCTTGTAATTACAATCTTACAGAAACCGGGCCGATCTGTATATAAATC
Organism: Cephalopachus bancanus; assembly: GCA_027257055.1. NCBI lineage: Eukaryota > Metazoa > Chordata > Mammalia > Primates > Tarsiidae > Cephalopachus > Cephalopachus bancanus. Next base: position 1,089,965 of record JAPVLO010000415.1, read on the forward strand.
TCACCATCCAATTACAAGATGTAATAATTTTGCACTCAAGCTGGTAATGAGGTCTAATACTCGTGCATGCGATAATCCCCTCTGGATGCTGGCTTGATCAGATGTTGGCTTTGTAATTAGACGGGCAGAAAATCATTATTTCATGTTCAAATAGAAAATGAGGTTGGTGGGAAGTTAATTTCTCTCCGCTCTGTGAAGCGTAGACAAGAATTTAATGATTTAATTACAGTTGTAAGCCCTTTCCATGAGACTTAAATTGAGCTGAGAATATTTTTTTTCCTTCTCTCCCTCTCTCCCTCTCTCTCTCTCTTCCGAGTTCCTTCCCTCCGCTATTAGCGGCCGCGCGGACTCCCGGGTGCATGGCCTGACGGGCGCCCCGGGAGGGATTCGCATTCGCCAGGAATCCGGACTCCGAGCCTCCCGGGAGGTGCGGGCCGGGGTCTCCAGAGTCGCTCGGGAGCGCGCCGCCGCCCCCGCCAGCCACCGAGGCCTGGGAGGCCCTGCCTGCGTCCGGAGAAGCGACGGGGAAACTTTGGGGGAAACTTTGCCGACTTCGCTCTGGTCGCGAGAGGGGCCGTCGGTGCGGGAGAGGCCGACGGCCCGGATGGCCGCAGCAGCGACGGCCGCGGGCCGCAGCGTGCGGGGTGGGCCGCGGCCAGGCCTAGGCCCCCGGGCCCCGACCGGGACGCCCGAGGTGGGACGTGAGGCCGGCCCTCTGCGTCCCCGCCGGCCGCCGTGCCTCCCGGCCCAGCCCGCTCCCCCGGGTCTCCCAGCGGCCGGGGACTCGCAGCGCCCAGGACGGCCTGGATCGAAAACTCTGGCCCTCTGCGCGAATGGCCGTGCTTTTCTTTACCTCTCCAGGATCATCCTTCTCCACCCGACCTGAGCAGACCCCTTGTCTCTCTCTGTCCCTCTGCCCCTCGCATTCCCCGCACGACTGACTTTTTCTTCGCTCTCCTCGGCTCCCTCTTTGGTGGCGCGTCAGCTGTGCCCGACCACCTCTCAGTTCCCTTTGCTCGGCTCTGCACCCTCCCCTGTCCCCTTTGCTCGCCTTCCTCCCCCCCCCGCCCCCGGGTCTGTGGCCGTGGCCCGCTTTCCCGTCCGCATTTCTGGTCTCTTCTTCCTTTCCTCCCTCTCTTCCACCCTCTCCGCGCTCCTTCCTCGTCGGTGTCCTCCCCTGTCTCCCGCGTTCTCGCCTTCGCGTGCGCCCCCCCTCCCTCTCTCCCCGCCCCCGTGGATCGGCCTCCCCGGCGGCGCCCCTCCTCGTCCATCTCGGCAGATGAGTGTGTCGCCTTATTGGATGCCGGGCCGGAGCCGGGTGACGGGCCAGGCCAGCGCGGCGCGTTTCCTTCATGCATATTGAGAAGATGGTAATGAGCGCGTTTGCATTGTTGCCTGGAAATGCCGTGTGCTTCCCGCTGCCACTTGGAGTGGGCGCGGGGGGCGTGGGCCCAGGAGAGCCCCGGCGTGGGCCCCCGGCCTGGCGGCCTCCTCTGACCCTCCGGGGACACGCGGGTGCTCCGGGCCGCGGCGAGACGGTGGCTTCTCCGAGCGCCCGGCCCGGCCGCCGCCTCCCTCGGACCTCCGCACAAAGGCCGGCCCGCTCCCCTCCGTAAAGCCTCGTGACGGGAGCCCCCGCCCGGCCCGCGGCGGCTGCCCCGAGCCCCTCCCCCGATGTTTGGAGGCCCGCGAAGGAGCGCCAGAGGACCAGTGCCTCGCAGCGCCGTCGAATGACAAGAAACTGAGATTCCAAGGGACACGTCGCGGGATCCAGCACAGCCGCCCTGAAGACCCCGCTCGGCTCCCTCCTCGTTGATCTCGGAGGGCGCGCTGGCGTCGCTTGGCCGGGGCGGGTTACCTCGCCCTTGGCTGTCGCCGGGAGTGCCAGGAGCCCGCCCTTGCCCGTGCCGGCCAGGACTGAGCCCACCCCACTCGCTCGAGGAGGGGCGGGCCTGTCCCTCCGTGGAAAGGCCGGCGGAGACCCCGGCGCGCCCCTCCAGGAGTTGAGAGCTTCTGAGAGTCATGAGCGTCGAGGGCGCAAACTCTGAGCACAGCTTGGAGGGAACGGACGTGAGCCTCGCGGGGAAGTCAGCACGTCCAAGTCTGGCCTTGTCTGGAATTGTCTAGTGTCAAGTTTCCCAAGCTTTCTGCTACCACCTCTGTTATTTTCTTAACATTTGTCCTGAAATTGACTCATTTTAAACACTCAAATACATATTTTTGGAAAGAAAACTTGATACTACTACTGTAAATTGAAAAGTAGCTGTTACTCACCAGAATAGGAAATTGTAAAAGATAAACACAGCCCAAACCCAGCAATGTCAGTTCATTTTAGCAGTGTTACTTGCTTGGGAAGGACTTCTAGAGGGTCAGTGTGTGTGTGTGTGTGTGTGTGTGTGTGTGTGTGTGTGTGTGTGTATTCACTGTGTTAAACACTGAATCTTTCTCCAAAAAAATGAGAAAATTGAAAAGAGAATAGTCTCACTGTTCAATGTTAATTTAATTATCTGCCCCCACAGTGCACACTACCTAAAATCAGAGGTGATGATAGAGCTACCCACGAGCTGCACTGATTTAGGATTGTTGAAGAGGACATAAAAAATTAAGATAAAAGCAAAGAAGTTGATTTATTATTATTTGTCAATAACAATGCTAATTGTGCTAAACATTTTCAAACGGTACCGCACTTAATTCTTACAATAAGCCTTTTAGGAAGAAACAATCCAGGGTGACCATGTATGGCTGTGTAGGTTGTTCAGGAACTAGGGCACCCATCCGAGGAGCCAAGAGGCTCTGCAGTCCAGCCCTTCTGTGCTCACCAAACTCCGTGCCTTGGCTTAGGGCTGCTCTGGAGGAATGCTACTTTTCTCTAATTTGCACAATTTTGCACACAGTTGGGTTATGACCTTGCCCTTATCTCACAGATGGAAAACTGAGGCTTAGAGAGCTTAGCCAAACCCAGGATAGAGTCCTGCCTGCTATTCTTAACTAGGATCCCTCTGGGAGAAAGATCCAGTTTTCTGGGGCTTGGGGAGGTCTTGCTGGGAGTTGGGGAAGAGGAGCCTGGAAGATTAGTTGCTGGCTTGCCTGAAGGAAAAGCAAAACCAAAGCCCAGCCTTACCTTCCTCTAAGTCCTCATACTTCCTGCAAATATTTGAAGAGGACATGAGGTGAGAGGAGGATAGTGTTCTGGTTTGCTTAGGCCTACCTCTGGGAGTTGGGGCCTGTTCCTTACCCACTTGCCTGCCCCTCCCCTTCTCTTTTTGTTCAGTCAACCTGCATGAGTTTACTGACCGGAGTTCTGTCTTGTTCTGATATACACCACTTGAAAATTTCAGATTCGGAAGGACAAACTGAGGAACTGCATTACACCAGAGGTTGCAAATCAGGTGTTACCTCTGACCACAGGCTCTTTCTGTGTGTGCACGTGTGTGTGTGTGTGTGTGTGTGTGTGTGTGTGTGTGTAGGTCTGGCCTCCATAGTGGCTTTCCCCTCCTTTTGATTAAATTGCTTGCCAACACTTGCTTGCTTGGTTATCTTATTTTAAAAATGGGATCTCAGAGTTTGTTTTTAATTTTTTATTTTTTGAAAGTGGGATTCATTGAGAAGACAAAAAAGCTCCCACAATGGGAGGGGACCTGAGGAGGTTGCCTAGAGTTTGTTTTTAACAAACTGGAAGGCTAAGAAGTACGAGACTCCTTTCTGAGAACAGCCACCTAGAGTTCATGGCCATGGCGCCCTTGCCTGGATACGCTCCAGTTAGCTGCAGTCCCCACCTGGCCCACTTCTCTCAGTGACCTCAGGCAGCTGAGTTTGTTAGCACCGCATGCCCCCCCCCAGGGCTGAGAATGAGAACCCCCTGCTGCTTCTCCAGTGTGAAGAGAATGGCACAGTGCATGTCCAGGTCAGCACTGCAAGTGTACCTCTTTCCTTCTCTTTCTGCCATGCTGCTCGTTGGCTGGGTAGCTGCTTTTCCATGGGGAGTGAGGGCAAGGGTGAGGGCAGTTGTCCTGGGAATGAACAGCTCTGTTCCCTCTGGGAGACTGTTCAGGTGCCACAGCTGGGCCTATTCTTGAGCTCTAGACAGAGAATAGAAAGACTGTCCCCCATCAGGAATTAGTAGGAAGGCCCAACTCTTCCCAATATATCCTCCACGGCCTGGCCCTCTGAGTTCCATGCACCAGCTCAAACATGTCAGTCCAGAAAGTCTGCAACTCCCCTTCCTTTCTCCAATCTCCTCCTTTCTCTTGGCAACATGAATTTATCAAGTGCTCTCCATGGGCCAGGAGCGGTGCTGTGCTGGGGACCGAGTGGTGATCCCCATGGTGCCTTGTTGTGATAGAGTTGCGTTTTCATGGGGAAACCTGACGCTAAGCAGGAACACAAGCAGGATGGCTGGACATGGTGTCACATTCTACTGAACAGAACAAACGAAGGAGAGGCCACTTGCTCAGATGACATCCTCCCCAAATTCAGGTCCCTCCCAGAACCTCAGATGCGGTCTTCTTTGGAAATAGGGCTGTTGCCTACGCAATTAGTTAAGATAAAACTCATGGCTGGGAGGTTACATCTTATAGTTGAGTAGGGTAGACTCTTAATCCAATATGACTAGTGTCCTCATGAGAAGAGAAAAAAATGCAGAGATGGTGACACAAGGGAGAAGATAGTCACATGAAGACAGAAGCTGGGATAGGTGTGAGGCGGCTACGAGCCAAGGATTGCCAGGGTGCCAGTGACCACTAGGCACTGGGAACAGCAAGAATGGGCTCTCCCCTGGGACCTTCAGGGACTGCACGGCCCTGTCAATGCCTTGGCCTCTCAGTCTAGCCTCCAGAATCATCCAAGAACACATTTCTGTTCTTTTAAGCCACCCAGCTTGTTGTGGTTTGTTACAGCAGCTCTTGAAAACTAGTACACAGGGCAATATGACAGGACATGGTCAAGGCAGGTGTTTGTGAGGAGGCGGTGTTCTAGCTGGGATGGAAGCAGTCCTGGAAAGTCTGGGGGAGTGTATCTCAGAGTTACGCTGTCCAAGACGGTAGCCACTGGCCACATGTGACTGTGGAACCCTGGAAATGTGGCTGGCCCAAGCAGAGATATGCAGCAAGTATCAAATACACACCAGATTTCGAAGGCTTCATATGGAAAGAAAGACTGTAAAATAGCTCCTTAATTTGTAAACTATTGGCATGGCTGCATGAGGCATCTATTGAATGTTTGCCCCTCTTTGGGGTAGACAGGGGAAGAGGGTGCAGAGAAGGGCAAGAAGTAGATCCCAGTCTCAGGGAGGGGGCAATCTGGCTATATTGGGTTGAATAGAGAATGGTATTAAAACTCATTTTACCTTTTTTCTCTTTATTTTTTGAAATGTGGATACTAGAAAATTTTTTAATCAAATGTGTGGCTCTTTTTGTATTTCGATTGCATGGTGTTGTTTTAAATGGAAGAAGCAGCAAGGGCAAAGACCCTGGGGTCGAGGCTGGGCTTCGTGTGTGGTAGTTCTTTTTTCAGTCTGCGTGTTGATAGTTGGTGATGTTGCTACATCTGGAGAGCTGATGTGGGAAGCCCTGTTGAACTTACAAGGAGTAAAAGTATATGCATCTTTGTCCCTTCTCAAGAAGAGAAGGATGTCATGAAATTTACTTAATGCTTTCTTCCTACTCTCCAACCTCATTAGCCCCCTTAGACCTCAGCAGGAGAAAGAAGGCAGACCCAAATTTTCCCCTTGGAATGCCCATCTCACCCTCTCTCTGAGCTCATCAGCACAAAGTTCCTGGAGTGAGGCCTTGCTGATGGCGACACTCACACATGTGAAGTTAAGGTACAGAGCAAAAAACTCCCAAACCCACAGCTTGCAAAGGGAACTTCAATGACTGTCAGTTCACTTATTAAGCTAGAATTGTGTTCTTCTAAGACAGAGCGTACAAAAGGGAAGCTTGGGGCTAACTCCCACTTGTTTTGATCTTGCATGGTTTCAAAATTATTTTTTGTCATGGTTGTTGTATCAGTCAGGTTAGGCTGGGCTTTGCTGCAGTAACAACCCTCCACTCTTCATGGATGATAATCACCCACTCTACAGGTTGCTGGCTTTCCTCCATGGCTTCTTCAATCCAGCATCCAGATGGACAGAGTAGCTTCCATCTGGTGTGTTGCTGAATGCCATGGCCGAGGTCAAGAGAACATGGTGAACCACAGACTGGCTGTTGAAACTTCTGCTCGGAAGTGACCCATGTGACTTCTCATGTTTCATTGGCCAAAGGGATCATGTAACCAAGCATAAGGCACAGAAGACAGGGGTGCATATGCCTCCTTTAGGGAGGGGCATTCTATGGGACATCTCTTGTGCACCACTTCAGATCCTTCCAGCCCTTCTTCCCATTATGGCCACTGTCCTGCCAGGCCTACAGCATGCCTTTTGCTTCTCTGATGCAATGGCCTGGACACCAGCAAGAGCCTGTTGATACTCACACATGTGCCACCTGCAGGTGCAGGGAAATTAACACCTGTGAAGCCACACTTGGCTAAAGACGAGGGAATTGATGAATGAATGTCCCCCACCATTCTCAGGGCAGGCACCTCAGAAAGACCTGGCAGGGCCTAACAGCTTATGCAGTGGCCAAGCTGATAACACAACCTCATGTGACTTCCCCCCATCCTGTCTCACTCCTTGGTCCTGCACGCACGCCCTGGGACCATTTCTTCAATAAACCATCTGCACATCAGTCTTTGCCTCAGGACCTGTGACCTGGAGAAAACTAAGCAGAGACAGACGGGGAGTTGGGGCACTGTAGCACAATCGCTCACCATCACCCATGGTTCAAAGTTAGGAGGTTTAATATAAAAATCCCAATTTCAAGCTTTTCTTGAAAAATCAGATCTGGCAGCCCTTTACCGATGTTCTGGCAAGCATACAGGAGGCCGGACTTGAATAGGGGCAGTAACTCCCTGGAGATGGGACCTAAGCTGTCTGTTGACAGCATGTGCTCTCTGAGAGGGACAGTCTTCACTTTTTCATGCTGCCTGCCTGGGTCCAGCATTGTGTGTGTGTGTGTGTGTGTGTGTGTGTGTGCTTTAAATTTCTGTTATAGGGACTGTTGGTTGAGCTAGACACCTATGAATCCTTGGAAATCTTTTTTATTCTGTGAATATCCTTCTCACTTTTTGGGGAGCTTTTCTTACTTATTTTATTTCTCTGTCTCTGTTTTATAACAGAAGGGTCAATTTTAAAAAAATATAGACTGCCAGTGCCAGGTGGGCAAAGACAGTATGTCTCATCACCACTGTATTCTCAGTGGTATACAGTAGGCACATATAGAATGTTTGCTGAGTGGGCAGCAAGATGAGTGAAGGTGGCAGCAGCCCCCAAGATGGCCCCAGCGGGCCCCGGCCTCCTGTTCACGTCCTTGAGGAATCTCCTTCGAGTGTGGGCTGAATTCCTTGTTTGCTTCTCATGAAACAACGGACCCATCTGAGGTTAGATTTTGAAAAGACTGTGGCTTCTGTCTCAGCAGTCTCTGGCTCTGTCTCTCAGATTAGCAGAATGTCATGAGGACACCCAGACAGCACATGGATAGGACCTGAGACTGGCCAGCACCCATGTCGGTTAGCTTGGAGCAGAAATTCCTGTCTTCACTGAGTCTCCAGGTGGTGGTAGCCCCAGCTGACCATGTGACTGAACCTCAGGAGAAACAGTGGGCCAGAGACACACAGCTAAGCTGCATCTGGATTCCTGACCTATGGGAGAACAGTGAAAGAATAAGTGGTTGCTGTTTGAAGCCAGGGGTTGGCAAATGACAGGCCACCTGTTTTTGTAAATAAAGTTTTATTGGAACACAGTAAATGCACCTGTATACGCACTGTCTATGGTGACTTTTGTACTAAAACAACAGTAGTTCCTGGGGCGTTGCAGCAAAAGATTATATGGCCCACCGACCCAAGAAATTTAATGTCTGGTCCTTTAAGGAAAAAATTTCCTGTCCTGTCTTAAGCTGCTAAGTTTTGGAATAATTGTGACAACCTAGCAGTAGCTCAATACGACTTTCAAATCTAGAGCAATGGGCTCAGTTGGGCTCCAAATTTCAGTTTAACTCAATTTAACTGGTATTAACTGAGCACCTACAGTATGCCAGGCATGGTCTCAATCGTGTCCAAAATGCCACATTCGTTCCATTATCTACTGCCCTCTCCTGCATTTTCTTGGTCTGTGGCACACTGCAGGTATGGCAGTTTGTGGATCTAAGCTGGCTTTTAAAGACTAGAGTTAGCAAGACACTCTTTGCTTTATTTTATTTTATTTTATTTGAGTTGTGGGATACATATGAGGATTTACTACATAAGTCAATTGCATGCAGGTGAAGCCTGGGGTTCTAGCGGACCCTCTCTGCCCTGAAGGAGGACCTGGTGTCCCATGTGTGGCTGTGTGTCCCATATCCCTCTTCCCCCTCTCCCTGCTTCAGCAGTGTCCAGTGTCTGTTGTTCCCACCATTGTGCTCATGTGACCAGTGATCAGGGCCTGCATATGAGTAAGAACATATGGTGTTCAGTTTTTTGTTTCTGTGATAGTTCACTTAGTATGATGGTCTCCAGCTGCATTCATGTTGCTGTAAAGGATATGATTTTGTTCATCTTTATGGCTGTGTAATAGTCCCTTTTCGATGGGCATCTGGGTTGGTTCCACATTGTTGCTATGGTGAGCAGTGCTGCACAGAACATATATGTGCAGGTGAGCAAGACACTCTTTGGAAGGCAGTGGAGAACTCTGTGATCATAGAGAAGGGACCAGTACCACATTTAGCTGGTATGTCCATGCAGCATACTATGGGTTGTTAAATATGGAAACATTCCCATCCCAACAACCCTTCCAGGACCCTCCTGTCTAACCTTACTGTCCCAGGGTCCCAAATGTCCTACCATCCTTCCTGGCCCAATGATCCAGCAACCAGAGGGGTTAGGTGTGGCACAACAGGGACCACCCAAACTTCTGGGATACAATCTGATCTGTAAGTTCCCATGCCATGCCAGGGATTAAAGATTTGCCTATAACTCCAGAGCAAATCCATCACACCTATTCCTGCTAGCCAATTTTCTATCTTAGTCATGGAACGCAGCCAAAATGGCAAATCATTGATTGCTAGGACCTGACCTAAAGCCTGGTTGGCAGAGCTGCTCAGTAATGTTGTCCATGTGATGGAATTCATAGGCAGTCATTGGATGTTTTCTCCTCTCTGGGGCAGACAAGGAAGATGATGCAAAGAGGGACAAGATGGGGGTCCCCTTCAGGAGAGGGACCACCTGATAGTCAGAGTCCGTTTCACCCTAACTCTGCCGTTGAACTAGTGGTTGAAATCCAACCCCACTTCTTACCTGTGTGGTCTTGAGCAAGTGTCTCAGGTCTCTTAGCTGCAGTTTCCTCCTCTGTGATAATAGGAGTTCCTACTTATAGCACTGTAGTAGGGATGAGCTGACACACATGGAAATTGCTAGGAGTGATGCCTTGAACCCTGTGAGTACTCAGCAAATGTTAGAAAACATGATCACAGCCCAGGGCCCAAAAGAATTTGCTCCCAGGGGTCACGATAATGGCAAAGTGGACATTCAGGAAGAGCTGAGCATGGACTATGTTCCAGGCTCTGGTCTGGGCCCTATGCAGGCAGACAGGTGCATAGGGCCCCACCCTTGGCTTAATGCTCTGCCACTGCCATCTTGAAATTCATAAATCATTTTTTAACTCAACATTTTAAAAACGGTTGTTTTGTCCCGGGCCCCGCAGGCTATGTAACTGATCCTGCACATAGAGGTGGATGTGGTAGGGCCCTGGCCTTTAGGAGTCTTGCAAGCCGAGGAGGTGGGAGGGGCAGATGGGCCCACCTTAATCACAGCATAGAACTACAGGCATGGGAGTGGAGCATGGGGTCCAAGCATGGCTCCTGTGCTCCTTGGTTGGGTTGAAGCAGCCAAGTAGATGCCCTGGAAGCTGCTAAGGAAACCATCACAGCAAGGGCCAAGCCTGTCTTATGCCACCATCGAAACCCAGAGAGGAAGGCCAGTAGAGAAACCAGGTCCTATGATGCATCCGGTGAAGGGGATACTGCTTGGATTTATTTGCTGTACGAAGAATAAGGTCTTGGATTCTGAAATATTTTTGAAACCTTTGGAAAATCCCACTTTAATCACTGATGACAGTTTGACATTTTCCCAGCTGTTTAGAAGCAGTAGACAAGTCAAGTGGCTCGGCAGGGCACAGGCTGGCATGCTGGGATATGCGTGGGTTCAACCTCCTTCCCTTTCCCTGGCTCCTTGCAGCTTTGAGGAAAGAGGAAGAGAGAGAATAACCAAGACCCAGGCTCTTACAGTGTTCCTGCCAGCCCACACCATCTGCATTGGGGGCTTTTCTCCTGAAAGTGAGATCTTAATTGGGCCAATCTTCCCTCAGCGGGCTCCTCTGTGTCACTTCTGTGTCTCTCTGCCATTGAGTCCGCCTCTGGGTTGGGAGGGTTGTTTTACTGGCTCATCCGGTGCCAGCGAGAATCCTGTATTTCCTCTCACCCCTGATTCCATGTGCCGTTGAGATCCAGGTGTGGGTTATAGTCTATGTTCTGCTGGGAGCTGGCCTACTGGTCAAGAGTGTGTGCTCCAATCCCAGTTCTGTTTCTGAGTCTCTGGGGGTCTTGGGGAAGTCATCTGGCCCTTCTGTGCCTCAGTGTCCCCACCTGTGACATATTATTAGGAGAATGACATGACTTTACACATGTAGATTGCTTAGAACACACCGTTCAGTAGTGTGTTCATGCAATCATAGGTCCATGATTGCATATTTCACATGTTTTAAGGGCATTATCTCCATTTATCATTAGGGATGGACGTAGTCCTATCTGCATCATCCCAGTACCTGCTCATAAGAGCTCATAGGTATATAACACACACCATTTGCCAGGGGCAATTTTAAACCCTTTACAGATATTTTCTCAAACCTCAAAAGAATCTTATGAAGTAGATAATGTTATTCCTTACATTTTAGTGATGAAGAAAAAGGAGGCACAGAGAGGTTAAATAACTTGTTGAGGCCACACAGCTAGTAAATGACATAACCAACATTTATACTGAGAAATCTGGCCCTAGAGTCACCCTACTCTTTTTCTTTTTAAAAATTTTATGACTGGGCTCAGTGGCTCAGCCTGTAATTACCAGCACTTTGGGACACCGAGGCGAGTGGATTGCCTGAGTCCGTGGGTTCGAGACCAGCCCAGGCAACTTGGCAAGATCTCAACTCTACTATAAATAAAACATTAGCCAGGCGTGGTAGCGTGCGCCTGTAGTTCTGGCTACTTGGAAGGCTGAGGCAGAAGGATTGCTGGAGCCCAGCAGGTCGATGCTGGGGTAGCCGTGAGTGTGCCACTGCACTCCAGCTTGGGTGACAGAGTGGGACTCCAACTCAAAAAAAATTTTTTTTTTATATAGAGATGGTATCCTGTCATGTTGCCCAGGTTGGTCTCAAACTCCTGACCTCAAGTGATCCTCCCACCTTGGACTCCAAAAGTGCTGGGATCACAGGCGTGCACCACTATGCCCAGCCTCATCCCTCTTAACTATTGTGCTCTGTTAATATATATAACTCCTTTTCCAATAAAACTTTTAAACTTCCCATTGAAGAATACAACCCACATAGAAAATGCAGGTATCCTAAATGTAGGACACCTTCATTTTCACAAAGTGAGCCTGCCCAGGAAGCCATCATACAGACCCAGAAACAGAAGATCATGGCTCCTCCAAAGTCTCCAGTGTCGTTCCCGTCTTTTCCTCACCCCCGGGGGAGCTGCTAGTCTGACATCCAGCAGCAGAGATTTGTGCTTCCTGTCTCTGCACTTTCTGGACATGGAAGCAGGCAGGGTGGATTCTTTTCTTTCCGGCATCCTTTGCTCACCTTGCTTTTGCAAGATCATCGGGTTGCTCCATGTGGTTGTAGACTGTCTGTTCTCATGCTTGTGTGGTGCTCCACTCACAACCGATCTCTCTGTTCTCTTGTTGATGGGCACTTGGGTGGTTTCCTTGAATCGTGCCACTAGGAGCATTCAGACAAGCCTTCTAGGGGATGGACATGTGCAAGTCTGTCAGACACGACCTTGGGTGTGGAACTGCTGGGTGGAGGGGATGCTTTGGCTCTGCTCCCACAGGTTCTACTGAGGGGTTTGCTAGAAAGTTTTCAGGACATCCAGCTGTGGCACTGGGGAATGGAGTAGGGGGTTGGGCATTTTGTAAATGGTTTCTCTTTCTGGCTATCGACTGGAGACAAAACTTGACATCTGGATCTGGAGGAAGGCAGAACCATCAAGGCACGCCAGGACCTTTTTATGGGGTTTTGTTAATGAACATCCTACCCTCTTCTAATTTCTGCATGATATCCTCTTCCTGTGAAGTGAGCTGAAAGGGCAAACATGAGGGTCCATGGTGTCACTGGCAGAGCTAGAAGGCAAAGGCATCAACAAAAGTCAATGTGGCTGATGCAGAAACTCATCTAGGAAGGTGCGAGTGTGGTAGTCACCACGCGTGGCCAAGTGGGTCATCTGCTCATTCATGCACCAAACATTGATGGAGCACTTCGTGTGGGGCCAGCCAGGTGCTGGGTGCTGGGGACACCATGGCGTACAGGCTGCCAAGGTCCCTGCTTTCCCTGGGCTTACATTCTCCTGCAGGACACAGATATAGATACAGACACAAACACATGTTAAAAATTATTTTCAGGGCATGGTAAAGAAGTGAAAAGAATAAAACAGGGAGGCAGGAGCGTGAGTACTTAGGGATGGAGATAGTGCATGTGACAGTCCTGGAAACACCAGCTTGACGACATCATTCATTAACTTAGAGATAACTGCTGAGCATGACTGGTTGTGCACCTGCTAAAGCTGTATTCTTGCTGACTTAATCACTTTTCAACAAGGGGTCCTGCGTTTTCATTTTGCACTGGGCTCTGCCAATCACATAGCTGGTCCTCTCAGGGTGTTGAGTTCCCAGAGGAGATGGAAAAACCCAACATCTCTCCTGGAATGGGCAGCAAAGCGACCCAGTGGCTAAACACGGAAAGTCTCAGTTTTTCTTCCGCCCTTCCCCTGCCCCCTCATTTCTTTGCAATAGGAACTCTCAGCCAGGACCTGGAACTTCAGTGAGAGCAAAACAGGGTCCAAATGGAGCAGTTGCTTTTGATGTGGGCTTTGCATGACTTGGAAATCCTTCTGGGTTCATCCCTGGAGGCCCCCCAGGTGATTAATGACGATGGGGCTTTCTCCATCGTGCTGACCAGAAGAAAGGAAGAGCACTTTAAAAGGAGAGGGTGTCCAAGAGCTGGGCCCTTGTAATTCAGGGTCCCTGGGGATGGAGGTTTAACCCTTTGGCACAGGGCCTACCCCAGGGAGTGTTGGGGAGCTGGATGAGCTGGTGACCCGGGTCAGGTCAGTGGGCTGTGACCCCAGGTCATCTCTGTTGTGCTTCGATGATCAGTTTCTGCGTCTAGTCCAGCTGAAACCTAGAGAGCTGCTGTGGAAGGTATGAGTCTCCTGTAAAATCCAAACCTGGGCATGTCTTCCAGGATGTCCCCAGTGTCCCAAATGCAGGGCGTCTGCACACAGGGGCCCAGAGTGCCTACTCCTGAAGCTAGGCTCATAAACAGCCACATCTTCAGTTTTTAAATGTGCTGCAATACATGGGTAAAGAATGAAGGTGTGTGATGTGTCGAAGCTGGGATGGCTGTCACTTGCTTGGCGCAGGACCCTTCCTACCTTCTTGAAGAGCTTCATGTTCCTCACCTCAAGCATTGTTTCATGATGACATGCTACCTGCCTGGCCCCAGAGATGAGGGTGTGGCCTAGACCTTGCTAAAAAGTGCATTTATTGCCACAAGACCCAGCAATGGGTTGGAGACTGAACACAAGACTCAATCAGTTCCATGGTACTCACTTCTGTTGCTGTTGTGTTTGATCCTGAAACTATTGAGAAAAAGAGACACCCTTACCACTAGGGGCAACTGGTGGGATATAGGCATGGAGCTGAGGTGGCCATCACCACCACAAGGAGAAAGTTAGATAAGGAAGGGAACACAGGGAAAGGCAGAACTGGGAGAGGTTAGGGGAAGGAAGAAACGAGCCTGATGATATTATCACATGGTGTGAGAGGTCTTGAATCTAGCTGTGCCTGAAATCCATACAGTTTTCTTACTTGCTTAAGCCAGTTTGAGTTGAGTTTCTGTTTCTTGTAACCAAAGGCCCAACAAATATACCTACTCAAATGTTAGGTGCTTCATATTTGACCGAATATTTTATTTTATTTTTATAGAGAGAGAGTCTCGCTGTGTTGTCCAGGCTGGTCTCGAACTCATGGCCTCAAGCACTCCTCCTGCTTCAGTCTTCCAAAGGGCTGGCATTTCAGGTATGAGCTACTGTGCCCAGCCTGATTGAATACTTTGAATTCTGTCTTCCCAGCTAGATCACTGTAACTTCCCCAAAGGCAGTAATCAGGCTAGGCAGGCTATGGTCAGTAGGTTTTGTGGCAGGTATTGACTATAATGAGGCAGAGACAGAAGGACTGGGGGGCTGGGAGGAAAAGAGAGTGCATGGAGACAAGGCAGATCGACTGTTCGTTTGTGCCACGTTACTCTGTGCAGCCTCCATGCTAGAGGCTGAGGCCGCAGCAAGGGGCAATCCACACACTGTTTCTGTCCTCATGCAGCTCACAGTCGAGTGTGGAGAATAGGCATTAAAGTCATCACAGAAATAACCTGTAATAGACATAGACATGGGTCATTCATGCTATATGTGAGTGTGGGTGTAAATGCAGATTCGCTTTCTCTGTCTCTCTCCCTCTCTCCTCTCTCCGTGACTCTGTCTCTGACTCTCTGTTTTTTTCTGTCTCTCTTTGCCTCCCATCCCCTCTCTACATACATACACTGGGGATGTCAAAAAAAATGTACACACATTTTAAGAGATGTTAGCTATGTTGGCTGTAGTTTAGTTTGCCGTAATCGGAAGTGTCTGGGTGCTGATGGTAACCACTTTGAGCACCTCTTGTAACTGCAGAAGTTAAATGTGACTTGGATTCATCTTTTGTTATTGGTATATACTGAGTAATCACAATTTTAATACAGTTTTTCCTTTCTTAACCTGTGCGTACATTTTTTGGCACCCTCTGTGTAGATACCCACCCACATACATGTCCCCCTAAGAGCCTCATAATGAGCTCCTTGTTGAGGGAAGGATGGAATCACTCTGGGTGCCCCAGGGGGTATCTGTCTCCAAAAGAAATGTGGAGAGCGGGCTGGGGCATCTGGCAGTATTCAGAACATCCTGGACATGACACCCCAGCCATTAGGGTGCTTCCATGGAAGGACGTGTTGCTGGTGCCATCAAAGTCATTTGGTTATGACCTGACACAGCCAGGATGACCCTGCTGCTCTGTGCTCCATAGGGGCAGCTTTAAAAATTCCTACAGGGAAAAAGCAGATTCTTGTCATGACCCAACTTTGAGGGTTTCCAATGTCTTTCTCCCAGATTTGTTCTCTCCCTCCAAGGAGCCAAGGCTGGTAGAAGACAAGTGTGCAGTCACATTGGGCATTGGACTGTGACTTTTCTTTATGTTGCTCCAGGCCCAGGGAGGAGTAGCTTGGTGGGGTGAGGATGAGGGATAGTGCTCATACCTCTTTGGTGAATGGTCGCTGGAGTAGGGGTAAGCTCCTATGAGCCGAGGGCATGTGCCCAGTTGCCATCCTCATGGACATCCCTTCCAGATGGAGGCTCCAACCTGACCTCCTGTACCTGCTCCACCTGGGACAGACAAGAAACCTGGCCCCAGTGACTGGAGGCCTGGAGGGAAAGGGAAGGGGTGAGGGGTGGAGCGGTGCAGAACAAGGACTTTGGAGTCAGATAGCCCTGGATCCTGACTCTGGCCCTTCGGATCCAGGAAGTTACCTAACCTGTGACTTGGTTTCCACATCTGCAGGACAGGGACCTCTTGCAGGGTTATGTCACCATGATGGTAGATGACGATATGATCCCTGGACAGAGGGAACGAGTGATGTTAATATTCTTGTCCTTCTCTGTACTTTACAATTTTTATCTAATGCATATATACATCTTTTAAATTTAGGGAAAGACAATATGTGCTATTAGACAATTAGAGGGCATTCTCTAGAAGATTGTAGAGTGCTGGGTAAGAGGAGTGAGGAGGACGGGGAGAGTTGGACCTGGAGGTAGCCAGCAGTCATTTCGTTGCATTGCGACCAAGGACTGGTCAGAAACATCAATCTCCCCAGGAAGCAATGTGGGAGACTCAGGGACTCCTAGGGGCCCTGGAAGCCTGCGCTGAGGTGGGAGACTCCTTTTCTGCACCCTGGATGAAGGAGAAGGGCTGACACTGCACTGTCTATAAGGACTGGAGCAGCACAGTGTGAGGACAGGAGAGTATGAGGGGGGAGGGCAAGGAGTAGGAGAGGACCAGCCAAGTGGAATTGAGGAGGGAGAGGAGAGGCCTGGAGGACAGACGCCCAACCACAGGAGGCTTGGACCTCCATGGGTCTCCTCTCACATGGCTTGTAAAAAGAAATAGGAAGAAACAGTAAGACTCTCAGAACTCCAAGTATGTCTTACCAGCCCCATTTCCCGATTTAAGCCAGTCCCTCAGAGGAGCTTCTTGGTCTGTGAAGAGGGAGCCCTGAGGGAGGGACACCTCTGTCTCAGTTAGTGCCAAGAACCTTGTGCCTGGCCCATGGAGAGTATGCAACACATCTTATTATTCAACGGGTATAACCCAAATATAAGTCAGGGCCCACGTGGTCCATTCTTACCTCAACATTGTATTTAGAGAAATACAGTCCAAAGTTTAAAATACGCATAATTTTAAAAAGGATTCCAATCTTTCCCTGTGACTCACAAAAACTTGAATGTGATCCAATTCATGCTCTAGGGAGACACCCCCCAAATCTTCCCCTCCCCAAATCTTCCCCTCCCTTTTTTCCTTCTCCCACACATAGCTGCTGGGGAGATCCTCCTTCTCTGGCATGCCCAGATTTGCTTCCCACCTCCATCCTGTATGTTGTTTCCTCATCCTCTTTTCCACGTGCCATGCTTGGTTGCCTCCCTGCCAGATATCCCTGGAATTTTGCTCTGGACAAATAACATGTGAAAGCTGTTTCCTCCAAGTACTTCCTTATTCTTTACAGCAGGATTCATGAGAGATTGGTGATCAAATGAACAGACAAAGAGGATCTTGGTTAACAAAAGGATCTGTCTGGGTTTGGATCCTGGATCCTCTTCTTGGTCTTCATAGGACTTTAAACATGTTATGGAGTCATTTGGAAATTCAATTTCCTTGGGAGCAAAACAGGAAATATACTTACCTCAGAGAGTATCAGAGTCAAATGTGTTAATTCATTTAGATGTTATAACAGTGCTTGGTTTGGATTAAATGCTCATGAGCGTTGGCTTCTTCCTCCTCCTCCCTATTTATTTTTATTGTAATTATTATTAATATTATCATTAGATGGGCATTGGAACCAGACTGTTTTCAAACCTGGCTCTTATTTAAATTCAAGCAAACTGCTTAACTTTTATGTACCTTCTTCTTCTGTAAAATAGGGTTAATAAAAGTACCCAACTTACAGAATTGTGATGATTAAATACAATACATGAGGTGGGAGGGAACAAAAAAACCCTAGAATTATTTCTTGGAGGGCAGGCCCCTGTAGTACAAGCTTCTTTCCCTAGGTAAGTGTTCTAGGAACCCATTGACATCAGTGTACCAGCTAGCGTTGTTGTGAGAGGCCAAGTTCAGCTTCAGGGAATGTTTTTTAGAGATTCTTTCAATGTGTTTGCTCATTTCATGATGGGCGATTTATAAGCACCCCATACTGCGCTGAGTGTTCAGCAGTTTTTGACCAAAAATGGCATGGCTCCCTGCCCCACCCTCTCTATTCATTTGATCTTGCCCCAACTGACTTTTTTTTGTTTTCTCAGATGAAAGACATCCTTAAAGGGAAATGTTTTGCCTATGTGGAAGAGGTGAAACAAAAACAAAAACAGCAGAAGCACTAAAGGGCATCAAAATGGATGAGTTCAAAAACTGTTTTGAGCAGTGGAAGAGCATCCTGAGAGGTGTGTTGCATCAAATGGAGAGTACTTTGAAGGTGACTGAAGTTTAAACAGGTAGGAAAAAATACATAATTTTTAATAAACAAATTCCAGATCCGCCCCCATATGTAGAAAGGATTAGAAGGGCATTTGGCCTATGGAAAATACCCAAAATGTTAATTGTTTTGTTCTAGGTGGAGTAAGAGTAGAATCAGGATCTGAAACCAGTCCAGTCTGACTGCAAAATCTATGCCCATGACCAATGTTGCCTTCCCTCGGGTTTATTGTGGGGTTATTTGAAGCTACAGAAGTGTTCCTTGTTATATACCTCAAAGAATTGGAAGTGAGGTCTCAAAGAGATATTTGCACACCCATGTTCTTAGCAGCATTATTCACAGTAGCCAGAAGTTGGAAGCAACCCAGGTGTCCATCAACAGATGAACGGATAAATAGAATGTGATATTCCATACAATGGAATATTGTTTAGCCTAAAAAAGAAGAAAATTCTGGCACATGGTGCAACATGGGTGAATGCTAAGTGGAGTAAACCAGACACAAAGAACACATACCATGTGACTCCACCTATATGAGGTACCTAGGATAGTCAAGCCCATAGAGACAGACAGTAGGACGATGGTTATCAGGGGCTGGGGGTGGTGGCGGTGGGGGGGGAGGGGAATGAAGAGTTAGTATTCAGTGGGCACAGAGATCCAGTGGGGAGATGAAAACCTTCTAGAGATGATGGTGGTGATGGCTCCACAGTCATGTGAATGTACTTAATATCACAGAGCTACACGCTTAACAATGACAAGATGGTACATTTTATGTTACGTGCATTTTACCACAATAAAAATATTGAAAAAAAGAGCTCCCCCATCTTCTGCCCCAGGAAAGAAAGGTGACTGGACTCAGTTTCCCCTGAGTTCTTATTGCTGCTCTGGGAACTGTGGTGCCCCAGTCGGCAACTCCATCTCTCGCTTATGCCCTGGCCTTGTGGTGTGATGACGATACCAGTGACGGACAGCAGTGGGCCACGGCCCTCCTTCCAGGCAGGGGGTGCACAGCCAAGGCCTGTCCTCTCTCCCTCCATGAGAAGAAAGCAAGTGTGAGAGAGCTGGTGGGAGCTGGTGGCTTGGGCAGCCAGGTGGTCTTTTTTTTTTTAAAATGTGGGGGAAACCGCTTACCATATTATTGCCTGTGTGATGTGCAGAATGAGCAAGTGGCATGTGTTTTTGGATTGTGTGTGGTGTGTTGCGGTGGAGACCTGACTCTTCCCTCCCCTGTCTGGGAGCTCCCAGCACAGAACCTGGCCGTATTCCCCTCAGGAGCTGGTGCTGAGGACTGCAGGATGACTTGTGGATACGATTTCTTTTTCCTTTTCTGATTTGCTAATGTCTGCTGGGGTTCTTTTAGCTAAAGTTTTGAGATATTCTCCTGGGCCAGCACGTGGGAGATCATGTGCTGGACGAAATAGCTTCCTCGGAGGAGCCTTGATTGGAATTCTGAGAAAGTGAAGGCAATATGGAACTTAGAAAGGGAGGGAAGCAGTGGTCTTGCCGGCAAATTGCGTTTTTGTTTTTTTCCTCCTCTCTCCCTCTCTCTCTTTTGGCTTAATTTTCCTCCCTGTCTTTCCAGGGTTCCTTATCCCATTTCTCTCTGCCAAGCTATTTCTATTTCTTACTTAAAAACCCAGCTCAAACCTCTAGCCCTTCAGGAGCTCTGATTATTTCTGATTAAAACCTTGTCTTAGTCTGGACTCCCCCCAAAGCAGATCCTAAGGCAAAGACTGATGTGCAGGTGGTTTATTTGGGAAAATCCCAGGTGCAGGAACTCAGGATGGGGCAGGAATGTGGGAGGACAGGCAGGGGCTTCGATACAAAACACATCTCAGGATTGCCCACTGGAGGGGCGCAAGGGGTTTCCACCCCTGTTGGTCAAGGGTGGTCCAACCAGCATAACTGTGCTCCTGGGGTGCATATGTCTGGTGAATACTAGAGAAGTCCCAGGACAGGAAGCTCGAAGAATACAGCAAGGTCAAGACAAGGGTGTGTCTGCCTGTGTCTGTACAAGCCTGGTGGAAGCCCTTACGGAGTTGATCCCACAGCATAGTCAGAGTAAAGTGGAGGGACGTCAGGTGCCCCACTTAGATTCTTAAAGGCCCAGAGCTCTTAACAATGAGGATACCTCAGAGCACACAAGAATGTAATTCAACATGCAACTCATATGGAAAGTGTATGGTGATATAAGAAGGCCCTGAATTTCCCCCCAAATGCCTACTTCAGTGATTTTTGAAATAGCGTCCATCAAGTGCTTTAACTTTGTTCTCTAATTCTGGGTGACACTGGATCCCACTCTGTTCCCACCCTACACACGTGCTTAGCCTGCATGTCAGGTACAATCAGCAGGCAAGATCACAACCACTATTGACAACACGTACCTCCCAGACAGGTTGGGACTAGACTCAACATGTATGCAAAGTATCTGGCACATAACAGCCCCCAAATATGGTCACTGGTTTTTAAAATTATATTGTCTTTGTTTTGGGGTCCTGGATATTATTGCAAATAGAAAGAAAAAGATTTTAAAAGTCCCCTCTTATTTGAGGGGGAGAAAGGGCATTCCTAGTCTGGTTGAAGTGTCTCTATATCACATATATATGTTTGATATATAGTTAGTTGGACTCGCCATGTGTTTCCTAGGTCCTGAGCATGGGTCCAGCTCTCTGTGGGACACAGTAGAATACAGGAGGGCATGCCGCATCAGAGGCAACTGGTGTCCCACACGTGTTCCCACTGTCTCCCCTAGAGGAGCCCAACAGCCTCTGTGGACAATTCCATAGACAATGACTTCTTACCTCGAGCGCCCACATCTCTGACTTGAGGGTTTTTTCTGGCTGAAGGAGCATCTTGCCTCCAGGTGGACAGGCCAGCGTGTGGCTAACATCTTCCAGGGAATAAAGTGGTGGAGGGACAGCCTGTCCTTCTCGTCCCTTGGTGGCACGGCTCTGAGTGTCCTCTACATTCTCTCCGGTGGGCCAGGTGGTGGTGGGGGGATCATTATCCATCTTTTTCAGGTTTTCTTCCCTCTCTCTCACTCCTCCACTCCTTCGCTATGCTTCCTGAGTCATGGTGTCTACCCAGGGAACTTAAAAAATAATTTAAAAATATCATTCTGATTATAGAAGTAATTCTTGCTTGTTATAAACAATTCTGACAAAATAATTTTAAAATTTCAGTCTAATTATGGAAGAAATTCTTTTCTTGCTTGTTATAAACAATTCTGACTGCACAAAAATACATAGCACAGAAAATGATAGCACTTTTAGATATCAGACCCCTAAATCCTCAGCCATAACCATGCTTACCAGTTTGGTGAGCATTTTTCAGCTTTAGCAAAGAGAACAATTTCTTATTATAAAAATGGAATCATGTCTAATAATATCCTATAACTTTTCCCATTTAGTATGTATATATATTTCCCAAAATAGCCCATCCACCACTACCCTATCTTTTTTTAGTGATGCCTTTTGTATCAGTAAGAGAACATGCAATGCTTGATATAACTCAGACCCCATTGATAAACTACTGGTTTATAATCTAGTAATTTGCTGCTATAGACAATGGGCAGTAAATCTGTTTACAAACATTCTTTGTAGTCCGATGCTGGCATTTCTATGGGATGTTTTTAGACATGGAATTTCTGGATCAAAGAAAACCTATATTAATTTTTATTTTATTCTGAGACAGTATCTCACTCTAATAGCCAGTCTTAAGTACAGGGGTGCTATATAGCTCCCTGCAGCCTCAAACTTTGGGCTCTAGTGATCTTCCCACCTCAGCCTCCTGAGTAGCTGGGACTACAAGTGTGTGCTACCATGCCTGGCTAATTTTTAAAATTTTTGTTTAGATTAGGGAGTTTTGCTGTGTTGCCCAGGCTTATCTTGAACTCATAGTCTTAACTGACCCTCCCTCCTCAGGCTCCCAAAATACTGGGACTTCAGATGCGAGCCACCGTTGTCCCCTGCTGAGAACCTACATTAAAAATACTAATCGACCTTGTCCAGTTGTGCTCCAAAATAATTGTACCAATTACTCATGAGGTATTAGGTCACTGGCTATGGCCTAGGAGATTGGTGTGATTGTGGGGTTGTCACAAACTAGAGAGGGGGAGCGAGTGGGGATAGGCTTTGGCCCCCTAATATGTGTCCTCTGCCTATTCCTTACCGTCAAGATCCCAGACTCTGACCCTCTCTCTTTCCTGGAGAGAGGGGGATGGAACGTTGCAAAGTCTGGAAGGCACGGGGGTGTTCAAAACTTTTTTGTGTTGGTTTATGTGTGTTTGGCTGATCAGGAGGGAAAACAGTGTCTGGAGTCAGATAGTTCTTCACTCGAATCCCATTCGTGCCACATCCAGAGCGTATGTTTTTGGGTCAGTCACTGACCTGCGTGGATTCACTTTTCTCATCTGAAAAACGGAGACCAGATTACTTGCTTTATGTGACAGGGGTGTTAGGTTAATGCTTGGCCGCTATAACAGAAAGGTCCTCAGTCTCAATGGCTTAACACAACAGAAGTTTATTCCTCAATCCAGTGATGTCCTGCAGGGGTGTTTCTGATGGGTGGGTAGCTCTTCTCAAGTGAGAGGTCAAATCTCTTCCATCTCTGGCTTTTTAACACACTTCCAAGCTTGTCTGCATCCAGCTGATAAAGGGACCTGAGCATGGTGGCCACCATGGGAGGTTGCATGGCCAGGCCTTGAAGGGCACACATGAATCTTGAGCACATTCCACTGGCTGGACTCAGCCATGAAAGTGTGCTTCTCAGATCTTCTTTTGTGGGGACAGAACTGACTGGCAGCCCCAGTCCCTCTGGATTTACCAACAACCCAGGTGAAGCAGAAGAAGTTCTGCAGATGACTGACCTTACTGCCTGGTGGCAGTACTAAGCCAGGTCCCTTCTGACAAGAACGGGGTCACCTTTGAGCAACTCTGGCTCAAAGATTTCCCACAGGCCTGGTAGAAACTTTCTTGGACCTGTGATGCTGAGACTTTTCCTACTCAGTCCTCTTTTCTCCCTGCTTTGCCTCTACAGGAGGCAGAACTCAGGTGGTTTAAAGCCTCTCCCTGTTTTCTCCTGCTCTCTGCCCCAATTAAACACTTGCACGTCTAAGCCCGTCTTGGTGTCTACTTCCCAGCCAGCCTGAACGTATGCACATGACTATGCTTAACTGCAAGGGAGTCTGGGAAATGTAGTTTAGCTACATGTCTGGGAGGAAAAGGAAGTGGGTCTGGTGAACAGTGAGCCTGTCTCTGGCACAGACAGTTATGAGGATTAAGGTAACATGTGAAGAAGTGCTCAGCTCTGGGCCTGACACACAGCCATAGAGTAAGTGGCTTTTCGCCATTGCTGTTTGTAACAAGGTATCAAGCCCTTGTAAGCACATGGTGCATCTTCTCATTGTCACACATGTCTGGGTCCAGCAGGTGAGCTGGCCACTCAAACCAGAGAGCAGGGGCAGTCGCAGGCACATGCCCCCATGTTCCAAGGAGGGGTGTTCACCTGAGAAAAGCTGCCTCCAGAGCCTCTCCCCGCCTGGGCTACTCCACTCGCTCACTCCTCAGGTGACAGTGGGGCACCATGGTGTGATGTGACCAGCTTAGCTAACGCTGGTCCTTGGGAAAGCCCACACACCCCACAAGGAGCATTCTCCCTGTCTCTGGCTCCTCCCTCCACGCCTGCGTCCAAGGCCGTCACCGCTTTAAGAGTTCCATAAATGCTGATAATTGCTGCATTAAACTTCAGTTTATTATTTTCTCTGGGTGCAGGTATATGGATGATATGAGGCCTCGCTGCATTTACATACAAATTGAAGATTTTTATTAATCAGTCCAGTACCGGGAATCCAACGTTAACAGTCTATCAGGCCCTTAAATACATTTGGTGACATTTTTACCATGCATTAGCATGATAGGGCAAGGCGAATATAATGTACCAATGATTGCTTTTCCATTGAAAGCACAAACGGTTTCATTTTTCCTGTCATCTCAAATAAGTGTTAAAGAGGGTTTGGAGGCTGTGGTGTCCGCGCCGTATGCTCGGGACTTACAAACACTGATGAGCGCATTAAATAACCATTAGCGTCTGGGCCTGGACCACAGCACCGTCCCTCCTCTTCAGAATTTATTCTTTGATTTAAAGTGAAGGCAATCTGTGGTTGCTTTCATAAAGTCCTGCGGCCCCTCCATTCTCCCTCTAACAAAATGCATTACAACAGTAATTTTATGACTGTTAAAATAACTGTCGTTAACAAGCACTTAATTAAAATGTACAATAAATAGCCGACTACAGCCTTATCTGCTCTCCGGAGCAGCCTCAGCCCGAGACTGCAATGCCCAGGCCTGCTGTTGCCCAGCTTGTTTGCAGATTAATTGCTTTTCGAGCTGGCAGGAGCTGCCTCTTCAGCAGCCAGATCGTAAATGACCAGATACGGACTTTATCAATCAGGCGAGTGCGTCTGTGACCGCTGGTGGATGGGGAGGAGGACTGGGGAGCCTTGGAGGGCAAGCCTTGGACGGGTGGCCAGTCTGACCAGGAAGGTGACCAGACAGGGCATCGGCGGGGGGGCAGGGTAATGAAGAAAACCTGGATGAAGTATCCCCAGTGGGCTGGTTTTCTCTGGCCACATTTTGGACATCTCTGGCCTAATCACAGTTTCTTAAATTGCAAAATCTCTTCATTTTGTTCTGCTTGAATACTATTTTTTTGGAATAATATTACTTCTTACAAGTTTGTGATTACTTTTGAAATCAAATATTGGCTCTTTTTTCAGTAAAGTTTTATTGGAAACACTGCCACACCCATTTACATGTTACCTATTTGTGGCTTTTATGCTGTGATGACAGAGTTGAATAGCTGTGACAAAGACCATATGACCTTTGTGAAACCAAAAAGAGCTACTATGTGGCATATTTGAGAAAAAATTTGCCAGCCCTGACCTGGAGAATCAGCCTACTAGCCTTCCTTTGAAGCCTTCCCTGTTCTTCATTAATATTACTGCTGTAACACCAGATGCCAAAACCTGTTTTACATATTTTACAAATAGAAAGTCATTGAAACCTTGTAATAACTCCATGAGGTGGGTTTTAAAAAAAACTTTCAATGGCTTTAGGGCGTACACGTGGTTTTGGGTTAAGTGGCTGTATTGTATAGGGTTGAAGATCTGGGCTTGACGTGGACCCACCACCCTGCCTGTGCACATTGTACCCAACAGGTGATTTTTTCATCACCCACTCCCTTCCCATCCTCCTCTTTCTGAGTCTCCAATGTCTATTATATCAGCAGTCCTCAACCTTTTTTTGGTATCAGGGACCAGTTTTGTGGAAGGCAATTTTTCCACAGACTGGTGAGGGGGATGTGCCATCAAACCTCACTGCTAATGTCAATCTGTATTTGCAGCTGCTCCCCAGTGCTGGCATCACCGCCTCAGCTTAGGCCATCAGGCATTAGATTCTCAGAAGGAGCACATAACCTAGATGCCTTGCATGCGCAACTCACAGCAGGGTTCACGCTCCTATGAGAATCTAATGTTGCCACTGATCTGACAGAAGGTGGAGCTCAGGTGGTAATGCCAGTGATGGGGAGTGGCTGTCAATACAGATGAAGCTTCACTTGCTCACCCACACCTCCTGCTGTGTGGCCCAAGGTTTGGGGACCCCTACATGATACCATCCTATATCCTAGCCTAATTATAATTTTGATAATAATCATTATAATATCTAACTCTCAGTATGTACAGGGTACTTTCTTTTTCATCAACTTTTTAAACTCTCACAACAACTATATCAGGTTGTTATTATTTGGGTTCTCATTTATAGACAAGAAAACTGAGGCTTAGAGAGGTCAAGTGATCTGTCAGGGACCACACAATCAATAGTGGCTCAGTTGGCATTCAAGCCCAGGCAAGATGGCTCCATGGGAGGGACACTTAACCTCTCACTGCACTGTGCTGTCTCTTGTAGTTGTGAATTCATCATGTGTTGGTCAAGTACTGGGAGCTGTGCTAAACTGTGTGTTTATCCCTTTATTTTTTTAATTTTAATTTTTAGAGACAAAGTCTCATTCTGTCATCTAGGCTGGAGTGTAGCTGGATCATAGCTCACTGCAGTCTCAAACTCCTGGGCCCAAATTACCCTCCTTCCTCTACCTCCTGTCATTCCTTTAATAAATACATATTTATTTGCCACCTACCCCATATAAGGCTGTGCTAGAGGTATAAGAGGAAGCCTGAGGGATCTGGTCTCTGTTCCTCCACAGCTCTCAGACCAGTGGGAAGGCAACTGTTGCTCAGATGAGAGGACTTCAGAGCAGAGCACCTTACAAAGTGTGTGTGTGTGTGTGTGTGTGTGTGTGTGTGTGTGTGTGTATGTGTGTGTGTGTTTACATGCTTGTGTGAGTGTGGTTTAGAAAAGCTTTCAAGAGGGAGTGACTTTTCAGCTGAGGCTGAAACGGAGCAGGAACTAGCTATGGAAAAGGCAGGGTAAAAAGTGCTCCACATAGGGGGACAGTATCTGTGAAGGCATAGAGGACAGAGAGAGCTTACAAATTCAGTAGGAATTTTCTATAGTGGCATGTTGAGAGACACGAGGTGGGGCTTAGGAAGTCAGCAGGAGCTGGATGGTGGAGGGCCTTCTGGATGAATCCAAGCAAGTAAGCAGGGGACCTGAGTTGTGTTTGAGACAAGGTCTTGTCTGGAGGTTTTCATCAACTTTATTAAACAGGTATCATGAGTCCCATTTTACAGCTAAAGAAACAGAGACATATAGAGTGGTTACATGGCTTACCCAGGTCACTGATCAGAGGCATCTGGGGAAGACAGTGGTGAGCGGGAGACCATGTTCCCACAGAGATGCCCAGAGCTTGCCCACTTGCCCAGGTACCCCCATGTGATTCTTATCACCACCCAGGCTGGAGATTGCTATGCGTTTTGGAGCTGGCATTTTATAGCCATTGGAACCACTGAGTCATAAAGATAAATATCTTAAAGCTGTAGATTGCCTTCCTTTTGGAAGTCCATTTTGCTGTGGCTCTTCCTGGAGCCCCAGGCAGGGAGGAAAGTATGGGTAGGTCTGGGAACAACAGCAAGGGATGCTTTTAGCAGAATAGAAGATAAGACTTAGTCAACAGGCTGAAGCAGGGCAGCCATTCTATCATATCCATAATGACTAGTCTGGAGAAGAGCAGTTCCTGCTTTAGCAAAGAGTTCCATCTTGTCACCATGACCCGGCCTTTTCTCTATTCAGTTCTGTCTTCAGTATGTCGGCCTTTCCTTCTCAGACTTCTACAGAATGGTCACAGAATGGCTGCTGATTAAAGTAGGAAAAGAAGAAGTTGAGTGAGAAGGAGTTTCCCTGCCAGCAGTCAGCACACTTCCACTTTGGTGTCGTGGGTTGAACCTAAGTCACATGGTCCTCTTTAGCCACAGGGCTGGCTGGGAAAGCAACTCTCTGGCAGCCAACCTGCAGATGGGCTGAGTGCTGGTCATGCAGCACCTAGGACAAAATCAGAGGGCTCTTGTCAAGCAAGACAGGGCTAGAGGGATGGGAAGGCATCCCACAGTAGCTGCTGTGGTATCTACCCAGCAATGACTATGTGTCAGGGCCCGTGCTAATGGCTGTGCAGGCATACTCTCTTAATCCTCATACCTCTACGAGGTAGCCAGGGAAGCTGAGCCTCAGAGGGGCCCCAGAAGTGGGTATCTGACTTGAACTCGGCTCTGTCCGACCCTGGGATCCCTGCTCCTAACCTCCAGGATGTGGTGATGTGGAGCAGCCCCCATGAATGCATGTGAAGGAGATTGTTCCCAATCCCCAGACACCTGCAGGCAGATAGCCTCATGCCCATCTGTGCCAGGCACCCTGAGCCATCAGACTTGAGCCTGATTTCTGACTGTCTCTCCCGAGGGCCACATCAATCTACCCATGACCTCCTGTCAGATTGACAGATAGCATGTCTTTCCTCAGCACCTGGTGGTGAACTCATTTTGAGTGAATCCTGGATCTTAGACTCATTTTTAAAGTCAGTTTCATTATAACAAGGAATGCTCTCCCCCAAAAGAAGGTAGAAGGTAGTGGTAGATTTTTAAAGTAGGAAAATGGTGCAACTCTTTGAAGGTGTTTATGTGTGTGCCATCTAAGAGGCCGGTGCACGCACGAGGGGAGGGCATCAGTATTAAAGCAAATGTCGGCAGCCGAGGGGTCAGGCCAGGTGCTTGGCTGCATCCCTGAGCCTGGAAATGCATGAGGCTCCTACTAATGTGCAAGTTTTATTCAGATGGACCCATCCAGCCTCACAAATAAATGGAGACCAGCCAAAGGACGGGTCTGGAAGCCACTGCAAACAGAATCGAATGTTGGGGGTGGGGTAGGTGAAGGAAAATGCTTCCAACCTTGGCATCTCATGAGGCATTGAACTAAGGGCTCTACCTGGCTGCTATTTAAACAAACACATGAGATGAAGGGAAACAGTCCAGGAAGGAGGCTTTAAGCTCATCAGGAAACAGGGGAGTCCAGCCAGGATGAGGAGGCTCAGTGTCTGAGTCAAGTTCATTTGCATCAGAGTCCTGCAAGGCCAGGAAGACCCAAATGCAGAGAGAGTATGCACAGCCATTTGCTGTGAAGGCCTGGGAGGGGGCTGGGTGGCCCCCAGGGACAGGAAGATGGGCTCATCTTGAGACAGCTAGCATCTTGTGTGTGCATTCATTAAAGGACCAGCTTGGTGGCCCCAGGGCCAGAGAGTGACAGCACCATTTAAGCACTAGGAAGAGTGTTACCCAGGCATGCTCCTTTCTGATTTATTTTGATTAACTTGTTAGGAGTCTGCTTCCTGAGCGCGAACTGTGTTCGCTCTCAAAGTCATCCCTTTGCCAAGGGTGCCTGGCTTTCTTCACATTATCTGGTGTTCCTTCTCCTGCAACTTGCCCTCAGAGGGGTAAAAAGGGCAGAGGGTGTTGGTTGGATCCCAAACCCTGGTAGGGGCTAATTGCATCATTTTGGGTAAGTTATTGTCTCCCTGAGCTACAGTTTCCTCTTTGATCAAATGGTAATAACTCCTATCTCAGCGTTTTTGGGAGTTTTAAATGAAGTTATGGGTACAGAGAGGGTTCCCTTCTCTGCCTTGCTCTCTCATGTGATAGATTTGGATTATATCATGTGCTTCCTGCAGGACCCCAGATCTGAAAGAGAAACCTGGGAATCACTCATGCAGAGTACACATTTTGTGAGATGAATACCAAGGATTTAGGCCATACACAGAGAGAGAGAGGCACCAGAGGACATTGTGAAATTAGTTCCCGAGAATGAACTGTGTTGCTTTTTCCACCGTCTTTCAATCAGAATCAAGTCAAAATTAGAGTCTCGGTTTGGTGCTAATATGCCTATAACATCTCTCTAACTCTTTAAATCCCTCTAAAATAAGGATCACAGGGACAGAGAGAGGAATGGAGAGTGCCAGGTGTTGGGAGAAGGAGGACTGGGGAGTTATTATTTAGTGGGTGTGGAGTTTCACTTGGAGAAGATAAAGAAAGTTCTAGAGATGAATGGGGGTGATGCTTGCAAAACAATGTGAATGCACCTATTGCCACTGAACTGCCCACTTAAAGTGATTAAAATGGTAAACTTTTGTGTTATACATATTTTACCACAATAAAAACAAAACAACAACAACAAAAACAGAATAGGCTTCAGACACAGAGACTTTGGTAGGCAATTGCATCTAACCAGACTTTAACATTATTTTAAAAATCAAATTTACTTTTAAGGTGCCTTCTATTTAGGACAAAGGACACTGGCTTTTCATTTCCAAATACCCACCTGATACAAAGATTCCTCTGGAAAGACATGTAATTAAGCAAGGAGAAGCAGCAAGGAAGTCAGAGGGCATGGATGGTGCAATCACGAAGCTGGAACTTGAGTGTCTGAGACTGGGGAGTTGGTGCCTAAGCCCCATTTTCAGGTGGGGCAGCTGACCCCTGGAGGGCTGGTGCTGGGCCCTCTGCTTATCAGTGGTCCCTCGGCCTCCTCTCCTGCTCCCCTAGTCCCTTGCCTTGAACTATCTTCACTGTCCACTGGCCCGGCCAGCAACTCTGAGTCATGGTAAGCTTGCCCAGCCTGAGCCTCTGGGGCAGTTATCTTGCCTGAGGTCCCCATTGGTTGCACTGAGCTTTGGGTTGGAAGAACAGCTCCCAAGCATTCTGATAGGAAAATGACAAGGCCTATAAGGTGACAGATGGGTAAGCCCAACTTCCAAGGTTCTGATTGCAATTTAGGATGAATTGGAGCAGTGGTTCTCAAACCCGGCTGCACTTTGGAATCTCCTCAGCTCCACCCACCCCCAGGACCATTAAATCAGAATCTCTGGAGGGTGATGACTGGATATCCCAAAGCTTCAAAGCTTCCTGTGGGATCCTAATCCCTGACAGGTTGAGAACCCAGATCAGAGCCAAAGTGCTGTTTCCTATGAATACCTTGTACTTTCTGCCAAAAATGGCCTTTTTTTCCTCTTAACAAATTCCAGAGTGTGTTTTAAGAGTCAGTTGAAGTGTTTCCACTTCTAGGAAGGCTTCCATGATCTTCCAGGTTTTTTATCTTATGGTAACATTTACTATACTTTACAGTAATTACCTGAATTTTGGACAGTGTCCACTTCTAGGTGACACTTGAAGGCAGAGGTTATTCAAAAGTCACTTCTGTATTCTCATGGCCTGGCATGGAGTCAGTGTTCAAGACATGTCTTGAGAGGAGTAAATGGACATAAACTCTAAGAAACATATATGCTTGGGCAGTCGAACAGGCTTTCTCTGAAGTCAATACAGGGCTCTAGGGCCTGCCCTGCTTTGGGCCATGATGGCTAAAGTCCAGACTTGTGAATTCTGCCTGATTGAGTCCCCCAGACTTCCCTGGTCTTACTTACATCCCTTCCTTCCCTCCCAACTAACCAAGTTGTTTGGACACAGTGGTCTTCCCTCTCTGACTCTAAAGTCTCAGGTGTTTTCTACTTTCAGAACCTCCATGCAGTCTAGTCCCTCAGTCTAAAACAGTCTTCCCTCCTACTGGCCTGTATTATTTCCTCAATGTCGTTTTCTCAGAGTGACCTCCATCCTTGATGTTTTTCTCTCTTCACTCCTAAAGCTGTGTCTCATTTTTGATTTTCAATTGCAGCACACTCTTTGTTTATTCATAGCACTAACCTTGGTTTTTAATTATATATTTATCTCACACATGTGACTCTTTGATTAACATCAGCCACCCCAAATAGCAGGGGACCGATAGCCAGTGTTCAGGGAACATGAAGATTTAGGTATTGTATTATCCTTGAAAACAGTTGTGCCTCAGGAAGGCAGGACAGTTCAGGAGCCAGGCTGACCTTCTTGAAGAGCCTGCGTCTCTGCTACCTGGCGATTTTCGGTTGTGTCCTAGGCTCCCTGTGTTGCCTCTCATTCAGCCTCATTTCACTCATAGGATGGAAGGAGCTGAGGCCTCATTTTCCTGCCCAGGTAATGTGTGGGGTCTGGGGAAACAGTGGTGAGGCAAGACTCACCTGTCATTAACCAAAGTTGAAATCAAATGGGGGGAGGGAAGCTAAGCCTGCTGTCTCATACCCTCTGGTGGGCAGACACCAACCTGCACTGTGTGTGACCAGTGGTGCAAAATTCTCCAAGGTATCCTGAGCCCACTGTGCATCGGGCTCTGCTGGGGACCCACAGCCCATCACACGGCTGCCTCTTTTTTTTTGCTTAGACTTCCCTTAGTCAGATGCTTACCTGGCCACAAAAACAGAGAAAGCGCAACTCAGGTGCCTCTGGCATAAGGGTCTAAAATTCAAGTGGAAACCACGGGGGCTTCCGAGGCCACCAGCCTTCCTCCCTTACCTCTGTTGGAGGCAGAGCTGGGCTCTTCATCTGGTTGGACCCAGATTCCTGCTCCCTGGCCCCTGAAGCAGAGAAGGACCTGGAACAGAGAGGAAAGTAAATGACAAGGTGTCCATGTCTTTGTCTGGGCACTGATTTTCCCTAGGTGGCACCTTTTAGGAGGCCCCACCTCTCTGTATCCTGCAAACTTCATAACTAATTGGTTATATCATGACTCAGCTACTTGGGACCAAGTTAAAAATGGTTGAGGGCCTAACACTGGCCAGAATCCCATATCAAACCCAAATTATACCAAAATATGTCTTCCTTTCTGCTCCCACAGTGTCTGGGTTTTGTTTTTCATGTATGTGCAGTTCTGCAACGGGGAACAGTTTCTTATGGCAGCTCCTCTGTCTGGCACCAGCTGCCAGAGCCTCTGACCATGGTGGGGAAGCAGGGGCTGGTGGGTCTAAAGGCTGACAGGGGGAGGCAAGGGAAATCTTTGGGGAGAGAAGAAGGCTGAAACCTGCATTGAAACTGTGTCTCCAGCCTGTCTGGCGTTGGATCTCAGAATTTGTTAGTTTCTAAAGGCACAACTCAATATGTTTTGGTAGAGCAGACTGGGTGGATGAAGAAGCCAGACTTTGTTGAGGCAGTGGTTCTGCCTGGAGGGGGCTGATGGTAGAGTCGGAGGTAGGAGATTCTCCTGGCCCCAGCCCGAGCAGCTCTGCCCTGGAACAGAATGTTGCTGCCAGCCCCCTGTCAGGTGTCAGTCACCATGGAAGAAACAGGGAGTTTCTACTTCATTCTGGTTTGATGCAGGGTCACATGTTGATGTTTCCCTCTGCAGCTAACTTTTGCCTCTAATTTTAATCTTAACAATTGGATCATGTTCTGGCGAGATTGGAAGGATCGCTCTGCTTATTTTGCAGAAAGAACATGCTATTTCCACTGAAATCTAAGGAACAACACTCTGAGGCTTCTGAGAATCCTCCCCCTTCTCCTCACTCCCTACCACATGTCTCCTTGAAAGACCACCGGAGTGTCCAAGATTTGCGATTGCCTCCTTCCCCATGAGACTGAGCCACTTGTACTAGGCAGGAATGGCTAGGTTATAATGTGGTAGCAAAGAACCCTGAAAGTCATATGTCATTGACTTCAAGTGACGGTTTCTTACCCATGAGTCCTTCATACCCCAACACAGGGTAGGAAGGTGGACCCTGCCCCGTCACATGTCTCTCGGGTCCTCAGGTGAGGGAGGCTCCTTTTTCTTATGCCACAGCATCTCCACATGAGACTTCTGAGCTCTTAACATATGGGCAAAGATGGCTGGAAAGTCGAGGCTGCTCCTCTGTCATCAACCATGACTAGCCACAGAGATGAGGAGTAACAACCCTCCACATGTCCGCAAGCGGACTCTGATGACCTGTGGTTGCCTGTGCAGACTGAGCCTTTGCCTTTTGATCCTTTTGTGTGACTCCTTTCCAAGTCATACTTTTGTTCTGCTTAGAAGTGCCCTAGTGGGCTTCTGAGGGAGCTCTTTTTGGAGAACGTCCCCCAAGAGGTAGTGTGATGCAGGGATTAAGAGCACAGAATCTAGAGTCGGACTTCAGGGGTTTGAATCTGGCTCCCAGCAAAGCTGTAACATTTCTGATCCTCAGTTTCTCATCTGTGGAATAAGGACAATATAATACCTACCTTCCAAATATCACATTGTCAATATATGCATCATACTGTCAATATACATAACAGTCTCACAGAAGTTTCCAGGCACATAGTAAGCTCTATCCAAGCATTGTTGTAATGAACTGTGTTACCTATAGCACTGAACACTGATTACATACCAGGTTGCAAGGTGTACAGAAAAAATAAGTCACAGGAAGGCCTGAGGCTTGGGTGCGGGTGTTGGGTCAGCAAGGTGTTCAGTAGGTGGCTGCTGCTATGTGTGATTGTTTGAAATGTGCCCACTTCCGTGCACGTGATAGAATGAAAGTCCATAACCATGACAAGGATGTTTCTTTACCCTCCTAGGCCTTTGGAGTGAAGCCGGAGACAGAACAGAAATGAGGCGTGCCTCAAGAATTTCTAACATCAGCTCAGCTCATGATAGAGACAGAACAGCAAGAGTGAGCTTTAATCCTTTCTCTGATGCTGATCAGTTGGGGAACCCTAGGCAAGTCACACCTCGGTTTCCTAATCTGTAAAATGGGAGTTACTATAAAGAAAGATATAATGCAAGCAATGTGCTTGACATTGGCCTGGCATAGAGTGAGCACTCTATGTGGTGGCTACGTTGTTTTTTTTTTTTTTTTGAGTTGGAGACTCACTCTGTCGCCCAGACTGGAGTGCAGTGGCCACTCCCGACCACCGCAGCCTCGACCTTCTGGGCTCCGGCGATCCTTCCTCCTCAGCCTTCCGAGTAGCTGGAACTACAGGCGCGCGCTACCACGCCCGGCTAATTTTTTGATTTATTGTAGAGATGAGATCTCGCCAAGTTGCCGAGGCGGGTCTTGAACCCGCGGGCTCAGGCAATCCACTCACCTCAGCCTCCCAAAGGTGCGAGATTACAGGCTGAGCCACCAAGCCCGGCTACGTTGACTCTTATTATGACTGATGATAATAAATGAGTGGGCACTGGGGGAAGAGGAGGCTGGAGAATTAAGTGGGGTCAGGGCCTTCTAATCACTGGGGAGTTTAAACTATCCTGAGGATAATGGGGCATGTGGAAGGGTTTAATCAGAATGTAACTCCTTGGGGTCTGTGCTTTGGAAAGATTCCCTGGCTTCATTATAGAGAGTGGATTAATGGGTATAAGATAGGAGCAGAAAACCACCCAGAAAAGGTCATGGATTAAAGTGATATCTGTGGGGGATAGAGAAAAGTGGATTCATAATATATTATTTAGCAAATATATTATGGCAAATATTTATGCAGCATTAACTATGTACCAGGTGCTGCTCAGGTGGTGCTGTAAATAGTATAAGCACCTTATACTATTTACTCATTTAATCATTGCAACAACTCTTCTTGTAGATTCTTCTACCATCAATCCTCAGTTTTAGATGAGGAAACTGAAGCACCAAGAGGTTTAAATAACTGGCCGAAGGATAGCGATGGAGATGGATATGAAACCAAGAGGTTTCAAATAATAAATGTCAGCCTTTTATCAACTATGCTTCAATCTGGTGATTGGTTGTATATGTGGGGGTGTACAATTGTCTATGACCACAAAGATGCCACATACCAACCATGGAAACTTCAGTGGCATTTAATAAGGAACCATTATTTGTGACCATGGGTCTATGGATTGACCAGGGCATCCTGCTTCTCTGAGCCCATAGGTGGTTCACTCAGTGATCTTTGGCAGGTAGCTTTGCTCATCCTGGAAAGCTCGCTCAGGTCTGAGGTGTCAGGTGGACTTAGCATTCCATGTCTCATCCTCCAGGAGGCTAGCCCGGTTGTGTTGTCATGAAGATACAGAGCGCAAGGGAATGAGATGGGGCATGGAAAGGGTGGAACATCGGCACTTAGCCACATGCTAGTAGCCAAAGCCAGTCCCATGGCCAGCCCAGATTCAAGTGTGGGTAAAGGGACTCCACCTCTTGGTGGACTGAGGACATGGACACAGGGAAGGTGAGAGATTGGGGCCACTTTGGCCAACAGTCTTCCATAGGAAGTGAATCTTTGATAACTCCTAGAATATTTGCGTGGGTGACTTGGTAAATGGTATTCTGAGTCACTGAGAGGGTCAAGCAACTTCTAGGGGAAGTTGAGGCTGAGACTCAGTGAGGACAGCTGTCTAGCCTAAGGCTGCTTAGCTAGGATAATTGGGGTCCACACTCCAGCTGCTCAGAACTGAAAATGACCCCATGAGCAGACAAGTGTGATCGTGTGGCTGCAAATGGCCTTGCTATGTGTAGATAGTTACTTGGGAGTGCTGACTATGGACAGTCCTGCATGGAAAATTAAGGTTTCCTGGCAGTTCCGAGAAGCATGATTTTCCTTGTATTCTGAGTTCTTTCCAATATTAAGCCCAAGGGGGTGTCATTCACGCTGTAGGAATTGGACTGTGGGTTTTTCCTTCCAGGGGATAGTCTGATGTTGTTTCTCTAGGTGCTGGCTTCTGGGGCCTGGAGCAAAGTATTTCTCTAGGACTCAGGGCTGCCATCATGCACAGTGCGCTTGGGTTAGGGGCTGGGCTGGGCCATGTGGACGCTGGGGATGACCGTCTTCCAGCTTAACCACTGAATGGGAAGTGAATCTTTTTTAAAAAATTATTTATTTATTATTTATTTTTATTTTTTTGAGTTGGAGTCTCACTCTGTTGCCCAGACTGGAGTGCAGTGGCCGCTCCCGGCCACCGCAGCCTAGACCTGCTGGGCTTTGGCGATCCTTCCGCCTCAGCCTTCCGAGTAGCCGGAATTACAAGCGTGCGCTACCACACCCGGCTGATTTTTTGATTTATTGTAGAGATGAGGTCTTGCTGCCCAGGCGGGTCTCAAACCCGCGGGCTCAGGCAATCCACTCACCTCAGCCTCCCGAAGGCGTGGGATTACAGGCTGAGCTACCGAGCCTGGCTAAATTTTATTTTTAATATGTGGGCTACAATTCAGGGTTAGGTATACAAATGCTTATTATGCAGGTACCCTTATTGATGAGGTGTGCCCACCCCGGCAGTTTCCCACTACTGTCAGTCCCGCCCCCCTCCCCTCCCCTGGCAGTTTCCAACTACTGCCAATCTCTTTCTTATAATACTGTGATAATTGCCCAGGGTCTGCTTATGAGTGAGAACACGTGGTACTCAGTTCTTTGTTTCTGTGATAGAGCACTCAGTATTATAAACTCTAAGTCCATCCAAGTTGCTGCAAAGTTCATAATTTTGTCCTTCTTTATGGCTGCGTAATATTCCATCATGTAAGTGAATCTTCGATGACTCCCAGAATGTTACTGAAGGGAGTTTGTCTGGGTGTGTATGAATGGAGTCTGTCTCTGATCCTGGCTTTTATTTCATTGCCAGCACCTGAGTCCTCAGGGCCCTTTTCTGACTCAGAAGCCTTCCAGATGGTGGCATGAGCCTCCCAGTCATAAGAAATGTTGCCCCTGCTCCAGCTGAACTGCCCCATGAAGAACTCCTGTCCTCACACATTGAGGAACTCTCACCTACTGTAGCACAGCTGGTTGAAAACCCCAGGTCCCACTTGATGCTACTTTGGCGATGGCTGCCTGGGGCTGCAACTCCTCCCTCACCATGTCACTCAGGGAAGGCTGAGTGCAGCACTTGCTTCTCCTGGAAATGCTGTTGGTGCCAGCTCTGTGTTGTGTGTCCTGAGACAGGCTCCCCTCTGTGATGCGAGTCCCAGTAACTGTATCACTTCTGTGATGGCTGTCACAGTGACTGACCCTCTTCTGTGATGGGCGCCTCAATGACTGTCTCTTCTCTGTGTTTTGTGCCTCATTTACTGGCACTCCTCTGTAAATGATGCTCAACTGAGGGTCCAGCCATTGTGTCAAGACACTTGCTTCTCTCACCTCTTCTTTCCTTTCTCCCTTCCGCTTCTGTCTAGGGAGAGCTGTGGGCTTAATGACGAGGGACTTTGGAATCAGCCAAAATAGATTGAGTGACTACTTAATCTATTTTGTGCCTCAGTTTCCCCTTCTGTGTAAAATGAGGCTGATCTCTGTCTCTGGCAGGGTCATTTAAAGATTAGAAGCGGTGTGTGTAAAGGGCCTGGTTCATAGTATTCTTGGCGTCTGACCTTATGATTTTTGCTGTTGTCCACGAGCTCAGGAGCCTTGTGACTGCCCTGGGGCCCTGTTTCCTTCTCCTCTCAACCTGATTTCTTCCCTCCAAGGCCCTGGGGGATACTACCTACTCTGTTGAGATGGGAAAGGGGCTTGTGCTCTGTGGCTCACGTTGGCATCTGCTGGATGGATCTGAGGGTCAGGGATACGCATCCAAGGGTTTTTACCTCCCTTGGTGGAAATCACACATCAGCAGGTCAATCGTGACCTGAGATGGGGTCCCTGTGGCTGAGGGACATCAGTGCCTAGGGCAGGCTTACTGGTGGCCCTGGCCAGGCTTCTGCCAGCAGCAGGCTGGTTGTGGGTCAGACTTCTTCCCTCCCTGCTCGTCCACTCCAGGGCCCTTCTTCCTTGCCTGGAGGGGCTAGCTGGAGCTGGTCTTGTTCACTTAGTCTGCCATTTCTTCATAAATCTCTGAAGTTTATCTCCACCAAGCGGTATTTCCCATTAAAATGTGGTCCTGAGGTGATACCCAATTCTGTAAAAAACATGTAGCCACAAGCCTTTTGCTGCTGGTTTATTATCAGTGCCTGGGTCCCTGGGGCCTGGGATGGCTCAGCCTGGCTCTGTGCACAGGAACACAATGGGAATCCTCCTGTCACCCCTCCTTTCTCCCCTGCCTTGGGGAGACCTGCCTGCTAATTTATCTTGGAATGTTTAAGCTTGATGCTTAATGGCTCTGTTTTCTAACTTTCTAAGCAGATGGGTGAGTGTGAAAAACAAGTCAACAAATAAACACAACCTTCTATCAGAGACCCTGAAACAAAGTAAACAGCTACCCACATTACTGAAACAGAGCACCCCTGGAGACAAATTCCACACACCATCTTGGATCCAAAAAACCCAGCCCTGGGCTTGTGTCATACAGAAAAGAGAAGGGCATGGTTCCTCTACGTATTGGCCGTGTGACCCAGAGGAAGCAACTTGTGCTGCCGTTCCCTCACCTGCAAAAGGGAGATAGTAATGGTGCCTGCCTCATAGAATCATTTTGCAGATGACATGAGATAACACGGAAAGGCCCTTGGAATGATGCCTGGCGCATTGTGCCTGATCAATGTCAGCTCTGACAGTTTCAGTTCTAATCATTATTAGTACAGTCTGAATGGTTATGTGACCTGAGACAAGTTACCCAAAATTTCATGCTTGTTTCCTCACCTGTAAACAAAGGAACAATCATACCTACATCATGGGAGTAGTCACAAACATTAAGTGGAATCATATTTATGAAAATGCTTAGCCCAGTGGTTAGCGCTTAGCAGGATCTCAAAAAAAATCAGTTTCATTCCTTTTAGTTAGGCAGAACCCAAGCAACCAGAAAGGTAAAACGCCAAAGTTGCTTCTTTAAGAAAAAAAAATTCCTTTTTTGCACGGATGCTTTTAAAAAAAATTTTAAAAAATCTTTTTAATGGACAAATAAATGTAGTATATATAGTATTCAACACATTTTGATATATGTATCCATTGTGGAATGACTAAATCAACGTAAAACATACCCATCACCTCACATAACATTGTGTGTGTGTGTGTGTGTGTGTGTGTGTGTGTGTGTGTGTGTTGTATGGTGGGAATATCTAAGATATACTCTCTTGACAATTTTCAAGTATATAATATGTTGTTATTAACTATCATCATCTTGTTGTACAAGGATTCTCTTAAAACTGAGTCTTCTGGTCTAAACGAAATTTTGTATCATTTGACCACCCCCCCCCACAACTTTTAATTAAAACACAGTGAATATAAAACATACAGCTCTTAAGGGTAAAACTCAGTGAATATTTGCAAATACATACATGACCCAGATCAAGATAGAGAATGTTTCCAATACCCTAGAAAGCTCCATTGTGCTCTTCTCTTGAAATACTCACCTTGACTAGAGGTGATCTTTACTGTAATTTCCAATACTAAGGGTGAGTTTTGCCTGTTCCTGGGCTTCATACAGATGGGCGAATAGAGAATGCACTGTTTTGTGCCTGGCTTCTTCAGTTTAACACCATGCTTCAGATCCATCCATGCTACCATACATATTCATTGGTGCACAGTTTTAAGTTACTTACTGAAAAAGCTATTGTAAACATTCTCATATATCTCTTTTCACAGACATATAAGCTTATTTTTATTGGATGCATACCCAGGAATGGAATTGCTGGGTCATAGGTAGGTGCATGCTTAGCTTTAACAGATATTACCAAACCTATTTCCAAAGTGTTTATTCTCAGGTTACTTTTTGAATCATTAAAAAAGAGAAGGAATGAAGTCTAGAAGAGTCTTAATGTTAGGTTTATTTTACTGCATTTATATTGCATTTTATTCTTTTCTTTGTTATTTGTCACTACTTATATTTCATTGAGAATTACTCATCTTCTATAAAAACAGTTGTGATTGCAACTAAATATATTGCTTACAAAATATTCACTATTTATAAAGGAAAAATTAGGATCATCTAAATGTCAATAAAGGAATGGTTAATACATCACAGGATACATATATTGTATATTGCAAGACAAGTGAGAAAGTGCTAGTCTGGTAAGATGTACAAGAGTAAGAGCAAAAGAACGCATGTTGGAAAATATTATATAGAATGTGAACTACATATGTTTGCTATATGGGCTTAAAGACAAGGGGCTTTGGAGTCAGACAGGCCAAGATTGGGGATGAGTGACTATTTAATCTGTTTTGTGCCTCAGTTTCCCCTTCTGTGTAAAATGAGGCTAACATCCGTCCCTGGCAGGGTCATTTAAGGATTAGGAGTGGTGTGTGTAAAGGGCCTGGCTCATAGTACTCTTGGTGTCTGACTTTATGATTTTTGCTGTTGTCCACGAGCTCAGGAGCCCTGTGGCTGCCCTGGGGGCCTGCTTTCTTCTCCTCTCAACCTGATTGAGAAAGGCTCAGGCAGAAAGTGTTTTTTGGTAGACTATTTTATAACTTGTTTTAAGAATGATTTACATCTAACTATCATTCTATCTATCTATCGTCTATCTATCAATCAAAATTGGGTAAAGAGTATGAATAGGCAATTCACAGAAGAGGAAACTGAAAAGATTTAGTAAACATGTGAAAGATGCTCAATCTCATTAGTAATCAAAACAGCCATGAATTATCAGTTCACACCCAATAGATTGGCAAAAATTTTAATGTTTGACAATGTGGGATTGGTGAGCATGTGGACCAACAAGAACTTTCATGCTCTGAAGAATATTGCCTAATTTTCTCTAAAATGGTTGTATTAGTTTATATTTGATATGGGAATACAAATGAGTACAGCCATTTTGGAGAGCAACTTGGCCATGTCTAGTAATGTTGAAGATACTCATATCCGGACATAAACATTCCACCTCTAGCTCTATACTTTTGAGAAACTCTTGAGTATGTACGGAGGGAGATGGGTACAAGAATGTTCATTGGAGCACCTTTCATAGAGTAAAAAATTTGAAACAACCTCAGTATTTCTCAATAGGGAATGGATATATAAACTGGTATAATGACACAATGAGGTAAGATATAGTATTGGAATGAATAAAATTGTGCAACAATGTAACAACATGGGCATCTGGAAACAGCCTTGATGGGGAAAAAGCAAGTTGTGGGTTACATTCACTAGGATACTACTTCTACAGAGGGCAACGTTATGTACAGCAATGTCACATATTTGTTTATGGATACACAATGCAGTAGGAGCATAAAAGGCGTATAGAAATGATAACTTCTGGACATGGATTATTTTTGGGGAGGGAAGGAGAAAATGACACAAACAGGAAACTTAGGGACTTTCAGTTTCCTCTATAATGTTTTATTTTTTAAGCTGGGTGGTGTGTAGTGTATACTTGGATATTCATTGCATTAACCC
This sequence comes from Cephalopachus bancanus, assembly GCA_027257055.1. NCBI lineage: Eukaryota > Metazoa > Chordata > Mammalia > Primates > Tarsiidae > Cephalopachus > Cephalopachus bancanus. Next base: position 1,131,620 of record JAPVLO010000415.1, read on the forward strand.
CTGAAATACTCAATATAAAAAGTAAGGTTAGGCCATCTATCTGGAAGGCTATATATCAAAATGTTAATAGTAGTTATTTCTGAGGAATAAGATTGTGAGGGAGAGCTTATTTCATTTTCTACTTTATACATTTCTGTTTTGTGTGAATTTTAATGAGTAGCCATTGCTCTAAACAACCATAAGAGGAAAAAAAGCGGAAGAAAAGAGAAAATTAGTGATCTATGCATGCTAGATGTGGTAATTCTCAATTAAAGAGAACACCCCATTCTCTGACCATTTTGGGTAAAGCCCACCTAGAAATGAGGGTGACTTTGAGTGGGAATAATTCCTCCTACAAGGATCATGGACACGGATAATAAGAGCCTGAGATACCACAGGCAGGTGAGGTCATCTTTGGCCTTGGAGTGCTCCAGAGCTCAGCAAGAGGAAGATTGGGAGGGATGGACTGCCCGTGTTTGAATCCTGTAATCCTCAGATATTCCCCCATTGTCACAAAGCCTTGTTCCCAGTGGACCATTTTAGGACCAAGACACTCCTTTAATGAAAACTCTTAAAAAGCAGAGACAGACCGATAAAATCCTTCTGGGTTATGGTCCGTTCATTGGAGCCAAATGGTTTGCTCGTTAATACCTTTCCCCCATCCGCCTTATGACCAATTAGCAGCTATTAAGACCCGACTCATCCTGGCATGAAGCGTTTCCCCAGCAGCAGCTGCCTGGCTGCAAGGGCTTTGGGGATGTGGAAGTTCTCTGACCTAGAGTGAGTTTCCTCCCCGTCCTTGGATCCCAAAGCTCACTCCCAGATTAAGTCTGGGGGAGGTGATGTTTTCTAGGCACCAGCACTGCCTGAGCCAATTAGGGCATCCAATGAAATTGAGAAAGGCTCGGGCAGATGTCTACCCAGACCTTCCTGCATTTTCCTTCCCCTGGGCAGGAGCCACCATGTTCTGAGTGACTTGTATGTAAGATGCTGCCACAGAGCACAGATGTATTTATCTTCTTCCCTCAGTCCATCCTTCTGTCTGTCTGTCTGTCCACCCTTCCCCTTTTACATTCCCTTTCCCTCCCTTCCTTCCTTCCTTCCTTCCTTCCTTCCTTCCTTCCTTCCTTCCTTCCTTCCTTCCTTCCTTCATCCTTCCTTCCTTCCTTCATCCTCCCTCCCTCCCTCCCTCCCTCCCTCTGTCTCTGACTCTGTCTCTCTCTCTCTTTCTTTTTTCACAGGTTCTTACTCTGTTGCCCAGGCTGGAGTACAGTGGTACAGTAGTGCAATCATAGCTCAGTGCAGCCTCAACCTCCTGGGCTCAAGTGATCCTCCCACTTCGGCCACCCAAATAGATAAGACTACAGGTGCATGTTACCACTTCTGGCTAATTTTTTATTTTTATTTTTGTAGAGATAAGGTCTATGTTACTCAGGCTGATCTTGAATTCCTGGCCACAGGAGATCCTCCTGCCTTGACCTCTCAAAGTGCTGAGATTACAGGCACTAGCCTCTGTGCTTGCCCATCCCCATTACATTCTGACAGAGCATATGGACAAGGGCAACTTCTTTATATGGAGACTTGCTGTGTGCCAGACACTATGCTGAATGCCAGCGTATTTTCTCACTCATTCCCCCTCATCTGCCAAGTAGGGAGCTGAGGTATGAACTGAAAGTGTATGTTTCTCTGTGAATCTGGAGAAAGCACTTTCTATTAAACAACAGAAGTCTTGAAGTGGGAAGGTGAGAGCAGATCTAACAACCATTCCCCTCATGGGGCAGTACTTCTAGGTCGACAGCTAAGATAGCAAGACCTCATCCGGAGGTGGCTTTATCCCTTCCACGGTGCTTACTGGGCACCTGCCATGTGCCAGGCACTGTTCTGGATACTGGGATCTGGCAGTGAGTCCAACTGGCTTGTCCCTGCCCCAAGGAGTGGACATTCTAGAGGGAGTGAGGAAATAAAGAAACAGTTAAACATACAAGACACATATGACATATACAGAGAAATAAAGGGTGACTTGATAGACACTGGGACAGGATGGGCCCAAGGAAGGCCTCTCCGAGGCACACCTGAGTATTGAGAAGAGGGCAATTGTGGCGAAACCTTATGAGAAGCGCGATGCTCTCTCTCAAGGTTCAGCAGTGACAGGCTCTCTAGGTTTGAGGAACTGGGATGCCAGTGAGCCTCAATGGAGGAGTGAGGAGGAACCTGGTCCAGAGTACGTGGGGAGAAAGAACAAGCCCAGGCATATACCACTGGCTGGGTTGTGGTTGTGAGTCTGGGTTTATTCCAACTTCCCAGGGAAGAAGTGAGAGGGTTTTGGGTAGGGGAGGTATGTGACTTTGATCTGATGCTTAGAAGATCCCTCTGGCTGTGGTGTGGATAGTAGCAATAGGTTATTTTGAAATTGTTAATGTGTGGGTGGGAAGGTGAGCAGGCTATGGAGGAGGGGGTAGAGGGAGCAGTGGGCAGATTCTGGAAAGTTGCCTGGCACAGGAAGGCTGGGGTCGGGATGTGGAACCCTGGCTTTTGAGGGACAGAATTGACAGGAATATGGAAACATTCTAGATTCTGAGCCATTGGGAATAGATAGACATGGATTCAGAAATGGACAACTTGGAGGAAGAGGTTTCATGCTAGTTCTGCATGCTGTCTGTGCTCAGCTCCATGCTGGACCCTCTGTGCCTGTGGCTCCATTCATTCCTTTTCACGGAATACATGATTCATCCCCACTTGTGCAAGGCTCACATACACCAGCTGTGGATCTGAGGCAGTTACTCACCCTCTCTCTTTACTTCAGATTTCACATTTGTAGTATGCATCTGTGTCAGTTAGGATGCTTTTGGCTGCAAGTAGCAGCAAATATCACGTTCAACAATCAGGAAATTTATTCTCTCCTGAACTGGAAGGCACCAGCTCAGTGCTGCCGATGGCTCAGTGTCCTCCTTGCTCTCTGCTCTGCCAGCTCCAGGTTGGTTTTATTTTCAGACTGGAGGCAGGATGGTTGCTGCAGCCTCCAGCATCACACCCAGATGTGACAACAACCTGAGGAAGATGTGGGACCATTTCTTCCCCTTGCTTCAGCACATGGAAGTCCTTTTCAGAAGACTCTAGAAGGCATGAAGTCTTCCCTTTATGTCTTATTGGCTGGAATCGGGAGTCCTATGATCATTTGTGACCTTATAGATAGCAAGGGGGATGGACTGTCAAGCCTGACTTAGGTAAAACATGGGATGTGGGGGAAGGGGAAGGTTAAATGATGGCAAATCATCTACTGTGAACCACCATCCCACAGCAAAGGCTCTTGCCTAGATACTTGTTAAAGTGCTTGGGGCAGTGCATGACACATAGTGGGTACTCAATAAATCGTAGCTATAAAGAAGAAGAAGAGAAGCAAGGAGAAGGAGATAGACTTGGAGAAGGAGAAGGAGAAAGAGAAGGAGACTTATCTTTTAAAAACCCAGAGGACTCGGTGGCTGCAATACCAAAGCCAGTGCTTTTTGTTTCCTTGTGTGGCCTTGACTCTGAGCCCTGTTTCCATGACAAGAACTGAAGGGAGTGAAGACAGAGCTCTTTGGAAGAATCAAGGACAGTTTGCCACCCAAGATGCTTGGTTCCCTGTGGGCAGAGCCTCCTCCAGCCCCCTCCCCAGCCCCGGCCCCCTGCAATCCTCCGAGGGCCAAGTTCAACATTGGACATTCCTCCCTGAATGGGTGCCTGGTCGCTGCAGTCATTCTCAGAATCCCAGCAATCCAAAGCTGCACGGTATCCCTGACACCCCTTGATTCCTCATCTCCCAGGCCAGGATGCCCATCCTCAGCACGCTGCCGGGCCATCTTAGCCAATTCTGAGGAATTTCTGGAAAATTCTGAGACAGCCTCTGAGTTTTCTGCTCTGCCATAAGAAAAGCTCAAGCTATGAAGCCTTGGGCAAATTATGTTTCCTCTCTGAGCCTCAGTTTTCTTATCATTAAATAGGATAATCAATCCCTACTTCATAACCCTGTTCTGAGGATAAAGCGAGATCACATGGGCCTGGCATGAAGCAGCTTCTTGGCTATGATCCATTTCTTTTTATGGAGGTGAAACTCACATAAAATTAACCTTTTTATACTTAAATTTCAGTGTCATTTAGTAGATTGACAAAGTTGTGTCTGGTTTCAAAATATTTTTATCCCCTCCTAAAAGAAACCCTTTACCCACGGAGTGGTCATTCCTCAGCCCCTCCCTCTGCCCACCTCAGCCGTGTCCGTCTCAGCCCTGTCTATCTCTGCAGGTTTTCTTATTTTAGATCTTTCATAGAAGTGGAATTATACAATCGGTGACCTTTTGCGTCAGGCTTCTTTCATTCAGCATAATGTTTTGGAGGTTCATTCCTGTTGTAACATGCACTAGAACTTCATTCCATTTTATGGTGAAGAATATCTTAGTCCACGGCTGTATCTCATTTTTAAAATCTATTCATCCACTGATGGACACGTGGATTGTTCACACCCTTTGGCTATTGTGAATGGTTCTGCTGTGAACATGGGTGCACATGTACTTGCTTGAGTGCCTGTTGTCAACTCTGTAGGTCTATCCTCAGGAGTGGAACTGCTGGGTCATGTGGTAATTCTATGTTTAACGTGTTGCGAACCCTCCAAACTGACTGCCAAAGCGGCTGCACCATGTTGCATTCCCACGAGCAGCCTCTGAGCGTTCCATCTCCATAGACTTGCCCACGTTATCTTTCATTTTTTAAAAAAATTATAGTCATTTAACAGTATCAAGCAGTAGCTTATGACTCATTTTTAAGTCATGCCATGAAGGGAGGTAATTTTGGGGGCCTGAGTGGTTCTCATTCTGATAAATGGTCTTGCAATGCTGATCAGCTACAGCCAGAGCTGCCTGTCCCCAGATGTGTTCTACATGTGATCATGTGTCCTACCATGCCACCCCAAACTCTGGAAGGCAGGGCTGCCTCTTCCCATGCCCACTCTTCCCTCTTCCCAATGCCCCTGGGAACTATGGGGGCAGTGGGGGCCCTCCCTCCTAAACGGGGGAAAAGGCAGACTTTCATGGGGGAAGGCCAGGCCATCTCCTCTGGTCTTCCTCTCTTCTGCCATGCTGCTGTCCCTGAGATGAGGGGTGGCTGGTTTGGATGGAAAGCTCTTTGGTCTCCTGTCAGCTGCCGATGGGCTCCTGCTTTGGGGGAGTGAAGAGACCCGGGACAGGCTTGGGATGATGGCCTTCCCATGCTCCCCCAGCAAGGGACCTGGCCTCCTCTCAGGCCAGGCCCACCTCCCTCAGCCTTCCTTCAGAGCACCTGTCTTCTGAATCAAGCCCGGTCCCCACCCCAATGCAGGTCTGGGTTTGAGTCTGGCTTTTGGTTCCTGGACTGTGTTCCTGTCTGTGAGAAGGAGGAATCCCTTGTCCTATCACTGGATTCCAGCCTACTCTGGGTGGAGACTTGCTGTGGATTTAGTACTCCCCCACCTGCTGCTGCCACACCCTGTGTGACCTAGAAGACCGGGTCTAATTAAAGAGGCTCAGAAGTTCCCTGGCCCTGGGAAAGGGTGGTCCATGGGAGGAGGCTTTGTGCACTATTAGCAAATGGGTCAGGCCATTGAATCTGGATTTTCTGAAACTCTCTGACCTCCACTAGCTCCAGGGCGTTCCTTCTCTCTGGGACATGCCCCAGCATCCCTCCTCCTAAGCCGTGGGACCATGATTCAGCACCCTCCCCTCATTCAGCTCCTCTCTCACTTCCTCTATTAATAACTCGTCCCTATCCCGGTGCCCCACCCCAGGGTTTTGACTCCAGATTCCTGTGGGAGGTGAGATGGGAATTCGGTGTGGGGAGGACCCAGGAGTATATACCCTGTTTTCAAACGTCATCTTGCTTTCTCCTCACTCCCTGTTTCCGCTGTGGATCGTAGAGAGGCCTGGCTCCAAAAGGCCTGGCTCTTCCCTTCCAGGGGTAAGGATGATTCGGAATGCCATCCTCGGCACCACCTGCCATGTTGCATGCCTGCCTCCTTTGAACCATCCCAGTTTCCCTCTTTAAGAGCAGCAACTCCTTCCCCTCCTCCAGCAACTTTGTTCACTTTAACAAGTTTTTTGGTTGTTGCAAGAGTAGTGCCTTCCAGGAAATGGACAAGCACAACAACCAAATATACAAAAAGAAAAATACCTGCACTCCTCCCACCCAAAGTTAGTCATTGCCACATAGCAATAGCAAAAACGACTGTTCATTGAACATTTATTTTATTTTTTCATGTTTTTATAGTCTTAGCTTCTTTTTTAAATTTAATTTTATTTTAAAGATGCAGGGTACATTTCAGGATTAGGTAGATAAGTGGCCATCATACAGGTAAAGTTTGGGCTGCCCCTTGGTCCCCACTTCGCCTGGTTTGAGATCAGATACTCAGTTCTTTGTTTCTGTGATTGATCACTGAATATTATAGGCTCTAAATCCATCCAAGTTGCTGCAAAGTCCATAATTTTGTCCTTCTTTATGACTGCATAATATTCCATTGTGTACATATATCACATGTTTTAAATCCTGTCTACTTTCAATGGGCAGCACAGTTGGTTCCATATTTTTGCTATTGTGAATAGTGCTGCAATAAATATGCATGTGCAGGTATCTTTTTCGTAGAATGATTTGAGTTCCTCCAGGTATATTCCCAGAAGGGGGATTGCTGGGTCATATGGAAGGTTGATTTTTAGATCTTTTAGGAATCACAACACTGTTTTCCACAGAGGTTGTACTTGTTTACACTCCCAACAGCAATATTGAAGCATTCCCCTTCCCCGTATCCTCTCTAGCATCTGTTGTCTTTTGAGTTATTGATGATGGCCATCTTGATTGAAGTTAGATGATGTCTCAGTGTGGTTTTTTGCATTTCTTTGATGACTAGCAAGGCTGAGCGTTTTTTCATGTATCTGTTGGCTGCTCCTATGTCTTCTTTTGTGAAGTGTCTATTCATATCTTTTGCCCACTTTGTAAAGGGCTGTTTGTTCCTGTCCTTTCGGCACATTTGAGTTCCTTGTAGATCATGGATGTTAGGCCTTTTTCAGATATGCAAATATTTTTTTCCCATTCTGTGGGCTGTCTGCCTGCTCTCTTGATCGTTTATTTGGCTTTGCAGAAGCTTGTCAGTTTGATGAGCTCCCACTTGTCTATCTTATCTCTTATGGCATGGGTATATGGTGTTTTGATCAAGAATTGGTTGCCTATTCCAATTTTCATGAGGGGTTCTCCTGCATTTTCTAAGATTCTTATAGGTTGAGGCTTTATGTTTATGTCTTTGATCCATTTAGAGTTGATTTTTGTGTATGGAGATAGGTAGGGATCCTGTTTCAATTTTTTGCATGAGGTTAGTCAGTTTTCCCAGCACCGTTTGCTGAATAAGTTCTCTTCTCTCTAGTGGTTGTTGGTAGAGGCTTTGTCAAAGATAAATTGGTTGAGAAATTGAAGTTTTGTTTCTGGAATCTCTATCCTGTTCCATTGGTCTATATGCCTGTTCTTGTACCAATACCAGGCTGTTTTGATTATTGTAGCCTTATGGTAAAGTTTAAGGTCTGGAAGTGTTTTATTTCTTTTGCTGAGGGTTGTTTTGGCTATTCGTGGTTGTTTATGTTTCCATATGAGTTTCTGTACTGTTGTTTCCAGGACTGAGAAGAATGATGTTGGTAATTTAATGGGCATTGCATTGAATTTGTAGATCATCTTTGGTAGGATGAACATTTTAACAATGCTGATTTCTTCCAGTCCATGAACATGGAATATTTTTTCCATTTGTTTGTGTCTTCTTTGGTTTCTTTGAGCAGTGTTTTACAGTTTTCGTTGTAAATGTCTTTCACTTCTCTGGTTAGGAGGATGCTGAGGTATTTTTCTTTTTTGTGGCAACTGTGAATGGGATTGTGCTTTTTATTTGGTTCTCTGCCAATTTGTTGTTGGTATATAAGAATGTGACTGTTTTTTGCATATTTATTTTATACCCTGAGACTTTGCCAAAGTCCTTTATCAATGCAAAGGGGTTTTTGACAAACTCTCTTCAATTGTCAAGATATAGGATCATATCATCAGCAAAGAGGGATAACTTAACTTCCTCTTTTCCTATTTGGATACCCCTGATTTCCTTCTCTTGTATGATTGCTCTAGCTAGGACTTCCAACACTATGTTGAACAGGAGGGGTAAGAGTGGGCAGCCTTGTCTTGCTCCGGTTTTTAGGGTAAGTGCTTCCAATTTTTGTCCATTTATCAATATGTTGACAGTGGGTTTGTTGTAGATGGCTTTTACTATTTTGAGATATGTTCCTTCTATGCCTAGGTGTTCAAGGTTCAAGTGTTTTTATTAAGAAGGGATGTTGGATTTTATTGAAAGTTTTTTCTGTGTCTAGTGATATAATCATGTGGTTCTTGTTTTTACATCTGTTGATGTATTTAATTGCATTTATTGTCTTGTGGATGTTGAGCCAGCCCTGCCTCTCACGGATGAAGCCTACTTGGTAATGTTGGATGATTTTTTGAGATGTGTTGTTGGATCCAATTTGCTAGAATCTTGTTAATAACCTTTACATCTATGTTCATCAGAGAAATTGGTCTGTAGTTCTCTTTCTTTGTTGAATCTTTACCTGGTTTGGGTATCGATGTGTTATTAGTTTCATAAAATGATTTAGGGTGAGTTCCATCTTTCTTGATGGCCTGGAATACTTTCAATAGGACAGGTATCATCTCCTTTTTGGTATGTTTTGTTGAATTCTGTTGGGAAGCCATTTGGTCCAGGGCTTTTTTCTTTCTTTTTTTTTTTTGTAGGTGGTTTTCTTATGCTAGAGTAAAATTTCTGGGTCGTTACTGGTCTATTTAAGGTCTTAATTTCTTCTTATTTCAACCTTGGGAGGTTGTGTTACATCAGAAAGTCCTCCATTTCATTTAGGTTTTTTAGTTTGTTTCCATACATGTATGCATAGTAATCTCTAATAATCTTTTGTATTTATGTGGAGTCATTTGTGAATTGATCTTTTGCATTTCAAAATGTGCTTATTTGGGCTTTTTTCTTGGTCAATCTGGCTAGGCATCCTCCTAGTTTCTTTTTTATTTCAATAGCTTTAGGAGATTACAAATGGTTTTTGGTTACGTAGATGCGTCATACAGTGGAAAAGAAATTTAGGCTTTAAGTGTACCCTGAACATTTGTTTTAAGTCCAGGGCAATATTAAACACTTTACACAGATAATTTTATTTAATCATTGCAACAGTCTCATGAACTAGGTCCTCTCTGCTTTTACTGTAAAGAATTTGAGCCAGAGAGAGAATCTGTACAACTCACCCAAGGCCACATGGCTCGAAAATTCAAACCCTCAGACCGTCTCCTGCAGAGCACACACGCTACCTCCCAAGCACTATTCAAGTAAATATATTTATATAAAACATTTGAATGGAGTTAATTGCTTTGCAACCTACTTTTTCTCCGCCATTTAGCAATAGGTGATTAACATTTCCCCCATGTTAATATGTAGTCTCCTGCAGTATTATTCTAGATGGCTGCTTGGTAGCGCCCTGTCTGCATGTTCCAAGCTTGTTTGACTAATTCCCTATTGTTGCGCAGGGAGGTTGTTTCCAAAGTTTTTGTTATTAGAAACAACACTGATGAACAGACCAGTGCTAATTTTTTTCCCACAGTTCACAGTAATTTCCTTGGGGGTAAATTCTCAGAAGGAGGGGGTGGGAGGGAGGAGACCTGCCCTTTGTTTTCAAATGTCTGTAACATCTTTGGATCAATTACATATCGTTTGTGAGTACAAGTTATGCCATTCACAGAGGGAAGGTTGACACCTTACCTAACTTGTTGGGTTTGCACAACCTGGAATTATAGTTGTAAACACGTCCTCTAATAGCTCCAGATTATTTGTGGCTATTGTCAGGTCATGTAGAGGTGGTAATTTGTTAATCAGAGTTAAAACTGTGTTTAAGTACTCCTGGATGGAATGGAGAGTGGGAGGGGTTTCTGAGGAAAGAGGTGGGATGTGGCATTTTGGGGGCTGGTGGGCATCTGTCCCTTAGCTTTCACATCTAACTAGGAGCTGGCTCAGAGCCTCCCCATCCCACTGCCCCTCAGTCTGGCATCAAGCTGAAGGAACTAACTGCCCAGAAGTGAGTCGCCCTGGGGTGCTTTGGGAAGAAATATGGGACAGTGGAGGTGGAGGCTGTGCAGGCATGAGGAGGTGACAAGTCATGCCCTGTTCTTACAAGGCTGTGGGTGCTGTTTCAACTGCCAAGAAATACCAGCTGGTGATGGCGAAATACCCCAGAAGGATTTCTTCAGGGAAGCTATTCACCAGTGAAATAGCCTCTCATTCCATGAACATGGAGAGGAAGGGGAATTTTCTGTGGTGTGAAAATGCCCTGCTGTCTGCCACCTCCCAGGCATCCCTCACCCGTTTGGTTACATTGTTCACTTGTCATTTGCGGGGCCATGTGATGTGGCTTCCAGGCCACCTGAGACCTCCGGTCACACCCTCCAGCTGAGTCGGGGCAGAACCAGTTTGGACTTAAAGCCAGTGATTGAATTGTTCCATGAGACGAGTAGCCCTGTCTCCTTTGCAGGCAGGGCGCCTGGAATCAAGAAGACAGTCTCTGCTTGCGAGGGACTTGCCTTCAAGTGGGGCGACAATTTCAGAGGCCTGGAGGAGGCTTCCTTAGGCAGAAGCCAGCGTGGTGGGAGCCATCTGTGTGTGAGGACTGGACAAACGGAAGCCTGAAGGGGCCTGGGAAGGAAGTCCCCTTCAACAACTCACCATTCTCCAGGGGCACCAGGCTTCTGTGTTTTTCTTACCTGCATTCGCTCTTCCCTAACCCCGTGGTGAATGCTTAATCATTGCTCAAGAGTAAACATGGCACCACTTCTCAGGTGCCATTCATTGAGCACCTACTCTGTATCAGGCACTGTCTTGGGCATGCCGCATCATTATTCATTTACCTCCCAATGGCTACTTAGTTGCTTGCTGTCTACCTGTTCCAAGGTTTGTTTAGCATATTCCCTGTTGTTGGCAGGTAGGTAGTTTCTAAAATTCCCAGAAGAAAAGAGGACAAGAGAGCAAGCTCCTTTGGGTCCACAACAGAGACAAGCGTGGTTATCTCCTCTATTATAGATGGGTAAGTCCAGGCCAGGAGAGTTCAAGTCCCTTGCCCCAGATCACCCAACCAGATGAATTGCTGTTCAGCCCTAGGTCCCAGTGACCCCAGAGTTCAGCCTCTTGACAGCCACAGGGAAGACTTCTCTGGGAAGACTTTCCTCATGTCTCCCAGTATGCCGTTGTACCCTCCCTAAGCCCTGAACATCCTTCCAGAGCCCACCACTGTCGTCTACTTGTTCTTTTTAAAAATGTCTATCACTTTATCCTGTTGGGTGCGGAACTTCCTGGGTCAGGGATTGTGCGGGGCTCATAGTCATAGCCCAGTATTTGGCTCAGGGTTGGCGTACAGTCAGTGCTTAATAAATGTTTGAGGAAAGAATGAATCTTAAAATTGTAATAACTCAGCTGGATATCTGTGTGTCTATAGGCTTTATCTTCCAGATACTTATTCTGGAACATTTAGGAAATTGAGTAAAGTGAAAGGATATACAAACTCTCAGAAGAAACTGAGTCAACACCAAGGTTTTCTTATATCTTTGAAAAACTCTTTGACACACATTTTTCTTGTTGACACTCTTCCTTTTGATTTTTGTGGCACTCTGGAACATTGACATGTTTCTCATTTGTGACATTTCTTGATCTTCATACCTACCCTGAGAGGAGAATAAATCAGAGCCTGTTTATAGATAAGTCCCCTTGATCCTGGGAGATTCATTTCCAAGGCCAAAGTCACACAGGAACTCGTGTGGAGTCAGTGAGGATCCTGGGCTGCCTGACTCTCCTACCGGGACCCTTTCCTTTGGATGGTGAGGTGCCAGCAGGTGCCAGTGAGGTCTCTCTGTGGATGCCCTGTGGTGGCCTGAGGAGCATGGAAGAGTCCAAGGGTCACTCCACATCTCTACATGGATCTGGACCCCTGCCTTGTATGGGGCATCCTTTCTCCTAATTTGACTGAGTGTCACTTGAAAACAGCAGTCTTGGGCTTGGGGCCTCCATGGGTCCCCATGGGTCTTTTTGGACACTAACACTTCCCAGGTTCAGAAAAAAACCTATGCCAATATGCCACCCCTTGTCTTAAGCCTGGCCCCTATTAGACACTGGGACTCTTGTACCCAGGAAATCTGAGCAGTCATTAGAATTTCCCTCCCTCCCAGAGCCCTCCCACAACATCAGATTTTCACAACCTTGGAAGGGTAGGGAGATTCTCACACAAGCCTGAGGGTTGGGCAGTGAGGGGCAGCAGTGTCTCTGAGAAGGACTGATTGGTGGAACTATAACGGGGTAGAGTCCTTAACCTTGGGAATGTGGGAACTGGGCTTTTTTCCCCTAATGCCCATGAGAGTTAGAGAATAAAAAATGAAGATGATGCATCTAACAGGAAGGGCCAACATGTTACTTAAAAGCGTTAGTCGCTTCCAAGGAGGATGAGTTTTATTAACTGGCGTCCTGAGGACTCCCTGGTGTTTCTATCCGTTTTTCTGCATGAAAGAAAATTCCACCTGGCCACTTCTCTGACTACAGCATGATTCACTAGAATAATTTTTAAAAGAAAAAGAAAAGGAATGGATGCTAAACCCCTCGGTGACTCTTCCATACAGGTGTGATGGCTCTGATGGGGGCAAGGGTCATGACAAGTCACCTCCACTGGCACTGGTGACCGCTGTGGGCTCCTTTTCTCTCTCCCCTGGGACCACACAGTCAAGCAAAGCTGGCCAGTGACAGGATGCTGCGAAGGCCTCCATTCCAGCGTCCTTCCCAAGGACATGCCCAGTGTCCAACATGGCTCCCTTGCCAGGCAGTGAACTCAGGGCAGAGGGATGTGGAGGGGAGGTGTCAGCTGCCAGCAGCAGGTCCTCGGCGGGGTGGCACCTCCCTTGCTCTGGCTGTCAGGGCAGGAGGCAGCAGGGCTTTAGCATGCAGCACCAGTCTCCCAAAGAGTTCTAATCTGAACTGATGCCAGGGGACACAGGAAGAAAAGGGGGCAGCCATTACTTCTCTGGTTATAAATGCTCATTTTCTTAAGTCAGTCAGGGCTGGGGAGGGTTCTTTTTAAATTTTTAACTTTTTTTGAGATATAGGTCACATGCCATAAAATGTACTCCTTTAAAGTATACATGATTTTTAGAATGTTTACAAGGTTGTGCAATCATCACCACTGTGTAATTCTGTTACTCCAAAAAGAATTTTTGTCACCCCAAAAAGAAACCCCATGTCCATGAGAGTCACTCTCTATTCCCCCAGCCCTCAGCCTCTGACAACCACGAGCCTGCTATCTGTCTATGGATTTTTCTCTTCCGGCTATTATGTATAAGTGGACTCATACAATATGTGATCTTTTGTGACTGACCCCTTTGTCTTAGCATGCTGTTTTCAAGGCTCGTCTGTATCATAGCTTGCCTCAGTACTGCATTCCTTTCTAGGGCTAATAGTCCACGTGTGGATGTAATTCATTTTCTTTCACTATTCATCAGTCCATAGACCTTTGGACTGTTTCCACTTTTTGACTATTATGAACAATATTGCAATTAGCATGTGTTAACATATGTTTTCAATTATCTAGGTAGCTAGGAGTGGAATTGATGGGTCATATGATAACTCTATGTTGAACCTTTTGAGTAACTTCCAGACTGTTTTCAAAGCAGATGTACCATCTTACATTCTTACCAGCAGTGCACAAAGGTTCCGGTTCCTCCACCTCCTCACCAGCATTTGATACTCTGTCGTTTTGATGAGTCAACTTAGTGAGAGTCAAATGGAGGACTGGGAGCACGTACAAGCTAATGTGTGCAATTAGGATGGCATGACTGTGGATTGAGGGAAAGAAAAGGGGATGTTGGGAACAGGCCAGGTAACATCCCTTCGAGGTGTGGGGACATGTCTCATGCAAAGGTGAGGAAAGTAGTTTGACAACCTCATCTGTGGTCACAGCTGGCTCATAACCCCAGCACCTAGTAAGAAGCCAACACCAGCAGGAATTACCAACTCTATGCTGAATGAATGACTGGCTGAATTAATGAATGAAAGTCCCAGTCACTGGGACCTAGTGGGCAGGGAGGGACTAGGAGACAGACGAGGCTGCTGTGTCATATCCTCAGTCTTTTTATAGGTGGGGACAGATGCAGCTCTCCTCTTTCTTGTAAACGAGGGAGAGTCTGGTGAGAAGTGAGGGGTGGGAAAGGCCAGGCTTGCATTGTAGAAGCAGCAGGCTATATGCTGTAGCTCAAAATGACCTGGAGGATGACAGCCTCACAAAGGCCTTGACACCCACTAAGCTGTCCTGCTGTTGCACTGCCTGCCCAAATCTGCTTTTGGGGAGATGTGGGTTTCAGATCTCTTCTCTGCTGTCTTCTTCAGCTCTCTCTCTGAAGACTTCTGGAACAAGTGGCTTTCTGTGGTGGGGGTGAGGGCGGCCAGTTGGCTGCTGGATATCCACCTGGCATGAACTGGCTCCTCCTGGCCCGGCCATGTGAGTTCAGGAGTGACACTGAGCTGGGATTCTGGGGACTCCATGTCTCCTTGAAGCTCAATTCTGAAGAAGGAAAGTGTATGGGAAAAGCCACCCTCTGTAGGGATGACAGAGCATTTGCCTTAATAATAAAACTTCTGGTTCCTGAGTGTGTTATACATACCAGATTCTGCCCAGAGGGCTCTATATGATCTAGCAACAGCTGTTGGCTGTCTTCTTGGAGGTCATCTTCCTCCTGATTCCAGTTACTAGAGGACCAAAGCACAAAGCATGAGTGGCTTACCTTCCCAGCATTCCTTGCAACTAGAGGTGGTCATGTGTCCCATTTCTGGCCAATGAGATCTAGGGGGAGGTGCTGGATGCCCTTCATAAAACAGAGTCGTGGGGGAATGACATCTTGTTCTTTAAGAAAAGTATATTCGTCTTTGTTGAAGCTGCTTCAACAAAGGATTTTCTGTTCCTTACAACCCCAAATCATAATTGACACATGTATTTTCTGATTAATCCCTATTGTTGCCATAGGTGGAGGAATACTTATTTCCACATTAGATGAGAGAATTGATGTTAAGAGAGGGTAAGGTATTTTGCCCTGAGTCTCTCAGGCTGCAGGTTGTTTTCTTCCCTTGTGGAATCAGTCTCTGGGCCCTTCCCTGTGGCAGGCTCAGGGACATTGTATGGGAAAACCCCTTGGACTTGGAATAAAAAGGCTGGGGCTTGAATCCCAGCTTAGCCCTGTGTCATATTTGGCTCTATGACCTTGGGTTTGTGACCTGACCTCTGTGAACCTTTAGTCTTCATTTATAAAATGTAAGAGAACTCATTTGGACAGATAATCCATATTTTGAACCAAGAAAGGGAATTTTTTGGCTTTTGTTTACTGAAAAAGTCCAATGGGTGGACCTGGCTTCAGTCTTAGAGGTAGAAGTGCTGAAAGAGGAAACATCCTTCTGCCCTTCCAGGCTCCACTGTCCAGCTCACCTCCATCTCCCAAGGTGTATGATCTTTCGCCTTCCCCTACCACATTGCATTCTGGCCCTGTCACTAGCCCGGTAGAAAGGACATGTTTGTCTCCTGGTGGCACTGGCAGCAGTTTTATAATGAATGTCAGTGACTCTGATGGGCCTGGCTTGGTCCTATAACCTCTCTGGAAGCTGGAGGTGGAGTTAGTCTCACCAGAATCCTCTTTGAAAGTAGGTAATGGTTGGTTCCCTTTGGGAAAAAAGGGGGGTGTCCTGTGTCCAGAAGTGGGGGATAGGTGCTGGGCAGGTCCCCTCCTGCACCTCAAGGAGCATTCAGTGAGATAGAGACCTCTGTGCAGGTGCCTATTGCAGTCCCAGACCATGGCAGACCCTCAGTCAATGCGAGCGGGTCTCTTCCCCGGACTAGGCCCTCTATGTCAGTGGTCCATTGTGGGGAACAGGCCTGTCTCCAGTATGCAGCCCTGATCCATCACCCCAGCCTTTGTCCCTGCACCCAATGTGACAGTTACAGTGTGGCTTGAGATGAGACTCTAATCCTATTACTCATTCATCAACCAGCAGCTGAGAATAGGCGCTGGATCGAACACTGCCAAGGAAGCCGGGAGAAGCCTTCTCCACTGCTGTGAAACTAGGCTTAACTCAGGCACAATAGGTGTGTAATTTAAGGTTTTGTTGAGCCGAAATCCAATCACATACTTGACTGGTGGATCACAGAGACTCACAGCCTAAAAGAATGAGATAATTCCACCTCACACAAACAGTGGGATTCAGCTTTGACTTAATGACAAATGTGTGACCAACCTTACACTGCTCCATTCTCTCTCTCTTTTTGTTTTAATGTATTTCCACCTCCTTCCTCTCTCTCTCCTCTCCTGTATCCTCCTTGGTCCTGAGACAGGATGGGATTTGGCAAAGTCCTAGAGCCAGAAAACAAAGGTAGAGAAGCAGGAAGAAGAAGTTTTTTAAATGGCGATCGTCAGATGGGATTCACTTAGTTCCCACTGCTTGTTTATAGCCCACGTTGCTGTTCTTTTGTCACAGCTCGTTTCATGTCTGTCTCCACTGGGATGACAGTGACTGCATCTTCCACAGTCCCTAGAGCTGAGCACAAGCACCTAGCACATTGTAGATGTCCAACAAATTTGTGTTGCCTGGATGTTGAATGACTGCCTAAGGTGAGACATGGCTTCTAGGGAGGGACTTACTCTAATTCACAGTGACCTTCATTCTTCTGTTCCAGGAGTGGCTTAGAATGGGAACAGGCAGCAGGCAGGAGAGATGCATGGCCATGCTCATTAACCTTATTCATTGCATGCTTTTTTTGTCTAGTGAGCATTGTTCAGTGTGGAATGGGGAAGGTTTGTAAGAAGAAATAGAGTATTTAGTTTTTGATCCTTATTAAGTGATGCTATAACGGCTTGCATAATTAGAGAAAACACTATTACTGAGTTCATTCAACTTTGTGAGTCCACTCAACTTAACATTTATTCATTCAACATGCATTTATTGAATGGTTACCACATGCCAAGTACTCTGCCAGGAATTGGATGACACACTGATGAATAAAGGCATGAAATGAACAGGCAACAAATAGTATGTAATTAGGAACAGTGGAGAGTGCTATTTTAGAAGGGTGCAGTGGTGTAGAGAATTAATTTGGATGGCAGCTGTTAAGGAAGACTTCTCTGAGAAGGGGACATTTGAGCTGCCACTTGAAAGATGAAAAAGAGCTGTTTATTTCAAGATTTAAAAAGAAAAACTCGGGAGTACACCAGAAGTCCAAGGGTAGGCCCCAGAGGAGAGACAGGAGGGTGGACAGAAGGCCTAGATTCAAGCTGTCCTGTCATATCTCAGGGCAAGACATTCATCTTTCTAGTCTCTGATTCTTAACCTGTTCTGCTACCTCCACAAGGTCTCTGTGAGGTCCCACTGTGATCACAGTGTGCCACTTTGTAAACTAATAACAGAATACTGGGTGTGAGTGTTAGGGGGTGCTGTCCTCAGAAATGGATGTGATCTGGGACCAAGTCTGTGGAACCAGTTTCTATTAAATTTTCTTTTTTGGGGCACTTCTTTGTATGTCTGGCTGGCATTTTCCATATAAACGTTTTCTACCAGTAAAAAGCTGAATGGAGCTTCAAAATGAGAATCCTGAGGTAGTAGCCTCTAGGAGTAACTAGAGATGAACTTGACTCTCATCATTCGTGCTCTGGCCCAAGAGGTGATGGATGTTGTAGCCCACATTGATTGAATGCAAACTAAGTGCCAGGTACTGGGGCAAATACTTTACTTATTTATTTTTATTTTTTACCAAAACCCTATTTTTAAAGAGAAGGAAACCCAGACTTTTAAAGGTTAAATTCAATAAGGTTGAAGAGAAGGAAACCCAGGCTTTTAAAGGTTAAATTCCAGGTTATTCAATAAGACAGTGACAGAGCTGAGATCTGATTACTTCTACTACTATTATTACTGTTATGAGTACTTATACAGATAGTCTCTATTTATTAAATGTTCACAAAGTGCCATTACTGTGTTGTTATTGGTATGTCAGTTATTATTCTAGTTGCTGTTCCTTAGTAGGTAATATTTCTTTTATTTCAAGACACTTTTAAGAATTTCTCTTTGTCTTTGATGTTCTTTCACTGAGGTATGTCTAGGCATGGATATTTATTTATTCAGCTTTGGATTTCTGAAGCTGATGATTGGTGACTTCCATCAATTCTGGAAAATTCTCAACTATCTGTATTGAATATTGGTTCCCTTCCCCTCTCTTTCTGAAACTCAGATTCAATGTACATTACAACTTTTTCCTCTATCCTCCCTGTTTTTTAACCTCTTTTCCAGTGTTTTCACTTCCATTGTGCACTGTGCTGCAGTCTGAGTGCAGTGGTCCCTCTTTTTGGGGAATACTAATGGTGGATACATCCTAAGGTCCATTGGGTACCTGAAGCCATACATAGTACCAAACCCCATATACACTATGTTTTACATTGTCTATACTGAAACCATGGAAGGCAAAACCGCTGATAAGGGGAAACTACAATACTTCCTTTAGACCTGTCATCCAGGGCACGAATTTCCCTTTAGCTGTGTCTACTTTATTGAACATATTCATTCTCTTTTAAGTGGAAGTATAGCTTGCATAAAGAAAAGTACAAAAATGATAGGTTTATAGTATGATACGTTTTCACAAAGTGAGTGGGTGACCCCAACCCAGGTGAACTAACAAAACATGGCCAGCATCCCAGAAGCTCACTCACCCCTTCTTATCACCACTCACCTTCTCCACAGACCACTCTCTTGACTTCTAATTCCATAGATGGATCTGCCTATTTTCAACTTATATGGAATAACACACCTTGCACTCTTTGGTGTCTGATTTCTTTTACTCAAAAGCATATTTTTTATATTCATCAATGTTGCATTATTGACTTCTAAAAGTTTCATTTAGTTATTAAAAGCATACTGAACATGCTTGGTGTTGTACCTTGTTTCTGTTTGTTCCAATATCTGCAGACTTCACAGGTCTTATTCTCATGGTGGTTTGTTTCCTTGTGATTTTGTGATTTTTGGCTTGTGAAGCCATGTTCTCTGGCCCTATATAGGCAGACTTTTTTTGAGGTCTGCTTTTTTGGACATGACTCTAGGGGAAATTTGCATTTGTTCCTGCCAGGCTCCTGGATTAGTTGCTACCAAGGGACCACTTGAAACTAAACAGTTGGTTTAGGGCTTTTTGTGCCACATACATAGGTATCATGGGTAGATTCTGACACCAAATCCAAGTTAGGAGTGTGAGTAGGAGTTCAAAGGCGGGGATGTGGGGACTGGCAACAATCCCATCTTCTCTCCTCCGTGGGATGGTGGTTTTTTGTTGCTGTTGTTTTTATTCCTTTTCTTTTTTCTGGTAACAGCGTTATTGAAATATGGAATGGTGTGTTTTTTTAAAGCAGGATTTATTGAGAGGACAAAAAAGTTCCCACACTGGGAGGGAAACCAAGGGGGTTGCCCTGATACTTACTTTTTTTTTGAGTTGGAGTTTCACTCTGTTACCCAGGCTGGAGTGCAGTGGTACACTCATGGTACCCTAGTGTTGACCTGCTGGGCTCTGGCAATCCTTCTACCTCAACCTTCCAAGTAGCCGGAACTACACGTGTGAATTACCACATCCAGCTAATTTTTGATTTATTGTAGAGACGAGGGCTCACCATGTTGCCCAGGCTGCTTTCGAACCTGCGGACTCAGGCAATCCTTTCACCTTGGCTTCCCACAGAATGGTGTTTTTTTAAAAAAAAAAATCCTAGTTCACTCAACTGGGGGTGGTTACCTTTCTGGATTTAAGCTGGGTGTCCCAATCTAAACAGCCATCTTGCTACTGGGGGTGGTTACCTTTCTGGATTCAAGCAGGGGTTCCCAATCTAAACAGCCATCTTGCTTAGATCCTAAGCCTTGTCTTCACCCCTTTCACGAATAACACTCTTAACAACCAAGGCTTAAGTTCACCAGGTGTTAACAGCTGCTACCCAAGCAAAAACTAGTTCGTGGTTACTTATTCTCCCGTTTTTGAACTTTCTCATTGTTTCTGGCCCACAAGGATTTCACTTGCTTTTTCTGCCAGCTCACCCATGCACTTTTTAAAAAAAATTTTTTTAAAAAATATTGATCCAACGTTCTTGTGTATGTAGGCATGTTGTGTAGCAGAAAGATTTGTCCTAAGCATCTGTTTTGCTATTGTGCTGGGCCAGGGAAGTCCTTTATATGTAGTATCTCAGCTAATCCTGGAAACAAATCCTTAAGACCAGTAGCTAGGAGTATCCCCATTTTACAGAGGAGGAAACTGAGACTCAGAGAGGACAAGGAAGGCATCCAGTATTGCCCAACAGGTACATGACAGAGGCATATTTAGAGCCAGATCTGTGTGACTCTAGCACCTATGTCTGTAACTGTGGCACTTGCTAAAGTCAGTGTCCAGGATGGCTGATATTTCACTCCAGGTCTCCGGGCCAATAGAGTAATCAATCACATTATTGAGAGGAGCTGGTCAGTTGCCGGGGGTGATGCCTGCAGTACAGATTGACTGCCAACCTTGGGCTCTAACATCCTGGCTGGACCCAGAACAGGATGTCTTGCTGGCTTCTTTGGGAGGTAGAGATGGCAATGCAGAAAAGTGGCATTTGCTGAATTAAGCATCTTCAGACATTGCAAATGTGCCAGTTCCAACTTAAGAAGTGTTCCAGGGGAAGGGCACTTGGCAGATGGAACATTTCAGGCCATCAGACTATTACAAAGGGAGGCTCTCTGAGTGCAGCACCATAACTGGGCTTCCACAACAGCCCAGGGAATGTGTCCACACTGTGCCTCCTCCTCTGACTGTCCTGCGTCCATCCTCCCTTTCCCAGCTCCCTCCCCAATGTAGTCTGGTCTCACTGGCCCTAGGGTACAGTACCTTCCAGTCTTTTCCTAGCCTAGGGCCTAGAATCCTGGGTTTCAATCCTGGGTGAACAGAATTGAACTGAGCTTCAGTATCTGGGACACCTTCATCTCTTCTGCATCTGTCCTGGTTATTGTGGAAGAGAATGCCAGGCTCTTAGTTCTCTGAGCTGCTGCCTTTTCCTCCAAGGGGTGGCTGTTTGCATATTAGTTAGAAAGGAGGTTCAAAGAGTTGAAAGCATAGGAACTAACCCCTGTTGAGTACTTGCTATGTGCCAGGCACTTGTTTCACAGTAATGAGACAGGAGTTACTTTATTCTGATATACTTTCTCATGTTTTGAATGCCATTAGAGTTTATTTCATCTTACATCATTTTCCATTGCATTGTGTTTGGACACCATGACATGGGACAGGCCGTATAGCCTGCTGGCTTCATGCATGGGCTCTGAGGGCAGTTGTGACTAGGCTCAGTTCCCAGCTTTGCTGCTTTCTACCTATGTGACCGTGTCTCTCTCAGTCTCAGTTTCTCTACCTGCAAAAGGGGAATATCAATAGTAGCTACTTTGGGTAGCTTCCTGGAGTGCAGCTGACACTGCTGGGGCTCTAAACCCATTCCTTTGGCCTACCTGGGAGTCCCCTGCAATAAGTTCCCTTACTGGCCAGTGGCTTTGCATCTCAGGCTGAGCCTGACAATGTTCTTGAGAGCTGTAAGAGGAATGGTTCAGAAAGTTTAAAGTCCCAACAAAGACCCTCAGGCAGTGAGAAATAGTAAATGGCAGTGAATACACCAGCTTCCTTGCCTCAAGGAATCATTCTGTGCTGCCTCTTGCAACCTCTCAGAGGGTTCCCAGCAAGGTCCATCCCCATGCTGGTCACCTGCTCATGAATGCACCCTACATGGACTTTCCTTCCTCCTTGTCCCTCTTTCCCGTATCTTCACTTCCCGAGGTTCCTTTTCAAGTAAACATGTGGCCACAGCTTCGAGTCTCAGGTCTGCATTGTTGGGGACTGGGCCCAATCTGAGCCAGGTTGTGAACTGAGATCACGAGATCACGCTGAGCACTGTGCCCAGCATGCACCTGCCCTCCATAGCTGCTCTGATTTGTGCACTTCCCTTTGCAGTCGCCTTGGGGAGGCTCCAAGCTGTGTTCTGAGATGTCATTTTCTTGCCCGGGGATAACGGGACCCTGGGCTTATTGGGGTAGAGGATGTGGTATTGGAATCACACTGCTCATTGTGTTTAAATAGCAGAATTCTTTGTCTGGTGACATCATCCCATGAAGCTGCTGGCTGGGTGGCACTGCCTTCTTGACCTACGGATTTTGCTCTGTGAAACGGCAAAGGCTTTTAACATTTCTTCCACTAAAGAATTAAAAGTGGTGTGCTGGTGTCCCAGATGACAGGTTTGGCTGGCGTGAGTGGGCCGGAGCCCTTTGTTTGCACCCACACAGACATCTAATCTGGATAGTGGTTCTGTGGCCTGCCCCTGAAATGGGCGGAGGAGGGCCTAGCACAGTGAACCGTGGTTGGGGCTTTTGGCCATTGGTCTTTGGCTGGGCAGTAGGAGACGGTTAAGCACAGCTGTGGCCTTGTAATCTGTTCTTCTCTGTGCTCTGCCCCTAGTTACTATCTATCACACTCTCACACCAGGCTGCTGCTCTGCAATCCACAACTTGACAAGTGAATATTCTTACAACTCCCATTTTACAGATGACAAAACAGAGGCTCAAGGGGGTGGGTAGTGACTTGACCCAGCATACCTGGTAGTAAGTGGAGAAGGCCAATTTGGAGGCAGGTTGGATCTGAGGCAAGGGAGGGGAGGAGTCTTAGGGGTGGAGCTTCTGAGGACAAAGGTGCTGCACAGGCCCGTCCTGGTGGATGGAAGTCCTTCTTTCTCCAGTTCCCTTGGAAGGAGACAGCTGGGATCTCAGGAGCTTGACTTTCAGGGCAGTGGCTGGGTGGGCTTCTCCAGGAACAGTGAGTCCGGGAAGCCGACACAGGGGGGCGTCATGCCCCCTTCCTGTTCCAGTATTTCCTTCGAAGCTGGGCGAAGGGAAAGAAAAGGTAGCCCCGGAAAAGGCCTCCAGGCATGCAGGAATCTGTTCCCAGCTGTGCAAGGCTGTGCCTAGAGCCTGGGATTTACTGTGCTCTAGCCGGCCGAGGAGAGTGTGAGGGAGAGGGCATTTCACATCTAAAAGGCATCGGCCCACCCCTGCCTCCCCTGCTGCTGGGGTCATGAGGCCAGTCTGTGGAACCAGAGAAAGTCACCTGGGACTGGATCACACCAGAATCTGCCTCTCATGGGACAGGTCTTGATAATGGAGTCTTCAAAGCGAGGGGGAAATGCTGAAGTTCTTCCTCTGGAGTGGGAGATATGTCAGCGGTGTGACATTTCATTGTTGACACATCATTACCATCACCATCTTAACATTTTCTGAGCACTTACTATAGGGCAGATGCAACTCCGGGGCTTAGCTTATGCCACCCTGTTTTAAAGCTCACAGCCTCCCTGTGGGGCTGGATCACACAGCACCTGAGTGTGAATGACAGCAAGGTGCTTTCTCCTGGGAGGATGGGGCCAGATGGGCAGCGACTGGATCTCAGTGCCTGCTGGCCTCCTTGGTTAAGCACATTTCGGCAACCCACAGACTGTAGAACTGGAATGCAGCTATCATGATACCCATTGGATAGATGAAGAAACAAAGACTAAGAAGGGGCTTGATGGCCAGTAGGTGGCTGAGTCAGGATTCCAACCAAGACCCGCCTGCGTCCAAGGCTGCTGAAATTCACAACAACACCACATTTTGTAACCACGCTGTTGTATAAGCACGCTTGGGAATGCTGGGAGTTGGGGGAAGGGGAAGAAGGGTCCATCTTTAAAGATGCCTTTCATTGAAAGCTTGTAATTACCAGACTTGTGTAAAAAGAAGATAATTTGCTATAGTTTTAAAATCATCAGTGGCGGGGGAAAAACCCACAACAACTTGTAAATACTATTAGCTGCTCTCCAACTTTGTTGAATTTAGCTGATGTTTTTGGTGTTGACTTTCTCAGCTATCAGCTTAACTATATAAATCCAGTTGACGTGTCTTTATTCAGATAAAACTCTAATACTGCAAGTGTAGCAAATTAGATGCAAATGCCCCTTTTTTATTTTAAGTATACTTAAAGCTGCCTTTCCAATGCAAATTTTATAGGAAATCTCAACCAGCTAGGACAGACGTCTTAGCTGTCAGCAGGCAAATGCTTTCATTTCGGTCTCAGGCAAGGGAGCCGCCTGCTTTTTTTTTCTTTTTGCCCCTGCAGACTGAGATAATTAAAACTACAGAGAAATAGTTTTAAATATACATGATACACACAGTTCCTTAAATTATGGGATAATGCATAAATTCACCCATTACCATATTTGATAGCGGTCTCGCTGACCAAAGCCGGGAGGTGGGGGCTGCGGGCTGCGGGATTTTTTTCCAACAACTTGCTTTTCTTGTCAACAACCTCCCCGCTCCGTCACTTCACCTGGTGTCCTAAGGAGCGCTACTAGAGGTTCAAAGAGAGGTTGTGAACATGCTCATTAAAAAGGGACTGCTATGTTGTTGTTTTTTTTTAAAGAAATAAAAATGTTAATGGTAACTTTTTTTCTTTTCCCCCAGCAGTTCTCAGTCTCCTTGGAATACATATCCATTTCGGCTTTGATTAGTTGAGCTCCCTGAATGAGTTTATCCAAACAATGTGAATTTACTCAGATCTCTCTCAAATCCCACATCTCTTGTGGTTGATAAAGCTGACTTTAGCTAAGAAGGGCTGGATCAGTGTGATTTGAAATTCACATTGAAAATGATAAGGGCTTTGCTGGAAATAATAAGCACAGTCAAATGCTGTCAGGAGGAAACAGTAGAGCATGTAGGAGAAATTTGGCGAGGCCGTACCCCCCCCCACTTTCTCTTTCTAGAATCAAGGTAGGAAAACGAGGGGAAAGGTGAATGGGGCTTTGCTTAGACAGACACTTAAGCTTTGTAGATAATGAGGATGATAATGCTATCACTATTTGTGCATGAACTCCATTCTTTATGATTAGAAAATGGTAGTCATCCTTTGATGGATGTTGGACGGGTCCCCTCCCCTATGGGGTTTGAGGTGGCAGCCATGTTTGCCCATCATGGTGCCTGACACCAGTTGGAATCCCTCTCTCTCTCCAGTTCCTTTTTGAGCACTTGACATATGTCTGGTATTGGGCTAAACATTTTCTCACTTCCTCCTCCCATCTCTAGGAGGCAACAAAATTATTGTATCCATTTTACAGAGTTGGACACTGAGGCTAATTTTGGTTTCAGAAACTTGCACAAAGTTCCACCAGGATTTGCCCTCAAGTCCTTGGGTAATGCAGGAAGAATGCTGGCATCCTGAGATGGAGGGCAATTGGGTCCCAAAAGTCACTGACAAATGCTCATCCTCTTTCTCTCCAGTTGCCAGACTGAGACTGACTAACGCCTTCAAGAAGAAATTTGTTTGAATGTTGTTGTTGGGACATTCTAAGGGAAGATGTTTTCCTGGATCATGTTAACCAGTGGAACTGAAGGGGATGAGGGGGGTGAGGTGTGAAGGCAGGAACCGACATTCTGGGGATAGAAGGAACCACAGAGTCAGGTTCAGTGAGTGAGATATAGGTAGACCAAGGCTTCTTGACCCAGGCACTGGTGACATCTGGGGCTGGATAGTTCACTATTGTGTGTTTGGGGTGGGGCAGGGTGGCAGAGCTGTCCTGTGCTGCAGGGGGTCAGCATCATCTTGCCCTCTACCCACTAGATGCCAGCAGCACCTTACCCCAGTGTGACAACCAAAAATGTCACCGAAATTGCCAAATATCTCACGGGAGAGCAAAATCGCCCTGGTGGAGAACTACTGGTTTAGACACGGGTCATTCAGAGCATGCATTCCTCATTTTCCTTAAAAGGCAGGCTACATGTGGGTTCTGTCTCCTCCTCCTCATTTTCTTTTGTCTCAGAAGACCCCACTTTCACACGCCCTCCTAAGCAGCTCAGCAACCTTCCTTGGAAATAGGTGGATCAGAGGAGCTTTGCCACTGAAACCTCATTTCCAATTACAGTAATTACTCCCCCTTGTCTTCACCATCAGGGCCGTTGGATAAGGCGGGCAGCTTCTCCTGGCTGCTTAATCTATATGATTCCAGTTCTGCCTTGATGAATGACTTTCCTGTGCTTCTGCCTTGCGTGTGTGTGTGTGTGTGTGTGTGTGTGTGTGTGTGTGTGTGTGTGGGTGTGTGTGTGTCTGTGTGTGGCGGGGATGGTGTTGGGGAGCACAACGGCTGGGCTGGGGCTGCGGGCACTCATTCTTCCCAATCCTTGTCCCTGGGACGCCTGGCAGGCCAGGACAGCCCCCGCTGCAGCAGTCGTCACCGAGCTGAGCTCAGACCTGACCTCTCTCTTCCCCTCAGCTCTGGGCCTCTGCTCGCCCTCCCTTCCATCCTCCACCTGGGCCGCCTCTCCTGACCCCGTGACTCGGTGTTTCCTAACCAACACTGCTAATAGCCGCTGATCACCGAAGGGCAGTTTAAAATGCTATTGAGTCTTTAAAAAAATAAAAAGGGAGCAAAACTTCAAAAGCTGTTTCCTGCAAGCAGAACGGAAGCAAAGTCCGGCCGTTCTCGGCAGAAGCCGGATCGATTTTTTCAGCACCATCCCTTGGCTGGGTTTTCGAGGAACTTTTATTATGATTGCGGTTAAGCTGTTCTAAAGTGGAGCATCATTTATAAAACAAACGGATCCTTTCCAAATAGGTTATTTTCCTGGTTAATGACCGATCGTCTGCCCTGGGGTCTGTCTGAGTTGCGATTCCAGATGGGAACAGGCACTACCAGCCCAATTATCTTTATTAAGTGTTTCCCCCCCTTTCTGAAAAACGAAATGGCAGCCGGCTCCGATGTCCCCTCCTTCCCCTCGTTCTCACCCTTCACCATTTCCTGCTTTCGCCTCATTATGGACACGTATGTCCTTTAAGACACAGAGACTAATGAGGCGGTTTTATGAGACTAATACATTTTAAATTTTAACACTGGAGCTAGCATCTTTAATTGTACAATTATACATTCATTTGGCACAGACTCTCTCTTGCTTCTTTTTTTTGGACTTTAAAAGATGACAAACCACAGGTGACTAAAAGCGTGTGAAAAGGCAGAATTTATGCCATTCTTTAGGGTACTAAATCATGCAAGAATAGAAATTGTTTTTCCCCTGACAGATTTCTTAAGCAAAATTAGTTACGGTTTCCAATGAATGATTTTTAAAAAAATTGCGTGGGGAAGGACAGGAGATGGTTAAATTATACCTCATTGCAAACTTCTGTCTTCACAGTCCTGTTTTTATTTATAGAGCAAGTAGCTAGAAAATGTTTTGAGAATTAAAAGAAGGCTAGTGGCCCAGCAGCTGAAGAGAGAGAGAGAGACAGAGAAAGAGACAGAGACAGAGACAGAGAGAGAGAGAGAGAGAGAGAGAGAGAAATATGAGAGAGAGAGAGAGAGAGAGAGAGAGAGAGAGAGAGAGAGAGAGACAGAGAGAGAGACAGAGAGAGAAGCCACATACCCTGTCTCTAACAAAAGCCCTCTCCATTCCCTACCTGACAGGACTTTATCGAGGAGTCATAAATAAGGCTGAATTATTGATGATGAGAACTGCTAATATTATTATGACCTCAATTAAGTGCTTTTTTCAGACACATTAGTAACAAAGGGTCTTCCCTCTCCTGGTTGCTGTTTCCCCCCCAGGCCCCACTTTACATTAAAATCTAATTGATCAAACCTATTTGCCATTCGCACAAGAGTGAGCACCATAATGGGTCATCTATCAGCATGGGCTCTGCATCAGGCTATTAACACCTTTTGTTGCCGGCCCCAGCTCTGTACCAGCTGAGAAGATCAGAAAGGCAGGGCTCCAATCTGGTGGGGCTGAGCGTGTGAGGTCTGACTTGTGGTACTCCTTAATTACCTTCTTAACACCCTTGCAAAACACATAGCTTTCCTGGCTCTTGAGGAAGGCTTGCCAGGCAGCCTGAGAGTGACAAGATGGCAGCCTTCTTATCTCGAACAAAGGTGTCCTGGTGGGGCCCTGGCTGCCTCCACCCCTTCCACTCACTGGCATCCCCATCATCTCCTGCTCCTAGTTGGCCTCATATGGGCTGCTCCAGGGAGTCTCAGTATCCTGAAGGAGTTTGGAACTTGGTGGTGGGCAAGGGGTGTGCGAAGGATGGAGGAAAGCCCTTTTCGAGAATGGAGGCTGGTGCTGGGCTGGAAATGGAAACCAGCCTCTGTGGAGTAGGGTCTCCTCGTGACTTCCTGGTCCATGGCTATTCACAGCAAGTCCACGGATGGCCTGCAATCCCCCTGAGATATGTGCACAATTATGTTTACATGTATTTTTCTGGGAGAGGGTTAGAGATTCCATCAGACTTTCCAGTTTGTCCAGAGCCCCAAAGTGGGTTAGAAATGTCTTCCCAGGAGCTTGTTAAATAGGGAGGTCTTCTATGGATCTGACCCTCAGGTGGCATCTTGGGTCTATGGCTTTTGGGATATGGTGAGGCCATTGGCCAGGCCTGGTTTTTGGGTATCCATCTGATGTTGGGTCAAACTTTCTTCACTCCATTTTCCAAAGTCTTTGTCTTCTCTGTTCATTTTGTCAAAAGACAAAAACTCTCATCAGCCCCCTGCTTCCCAAAGTGGCGGTGAGAGTGGGCTTTCTAAATGAGTCTAACTCCTACAGTGCCTCCCATTGGGTGTTGGAAGCCATGAGAACCCAGTCCATGCCTTGTATGGACTGTGTTGCTACTGACAGAGAGGAGACAGCTCCAAATATGACACAGCAGGAGCACACTTGGAGTGACCTTGGACAGTTCGGAGCATGACTCAAGGTCATTCTTTTGGCTCACGGAATTCCACCTACCAACCATAAACATAGCATTGTCATTTTTTCCTAATTATAAATTAATACATTTAGAAATCAATCACAATGGAGTTAAAACTGTCCCAAATCCTCACGTTTTGGCCTATCTCAATTTTCTTTTTTCTGTGCAAATAACAACAGGAAGATTTCTAGGACTTTTTTTTTTCGTTTTTCAAGAATGAAACTATACCAGCTGTTTCTTAATTTTCTTATTAGCAAGATACATTGTAAACATCTTCCCCTGTGAATATGATTTAGCACCATCATTTAAAGTGACTGTGTAGTCTTTAATTGCATAGATCTGCCATAGTTATTTGCCATTCCTTCTTGCTAGGTATTTAAGTTCTCCCCACTTCCATCCATTATAAACAGTGCTGCAATACACGTTCTTATATAAACATGATGCACTCACCTGATTATGTTCTTAGGATGGATTTGTAAAAGTAGGATTTCTGGGTTAAAGGGTTTGTGTTACATTTTTAAAAAATGTACAGTACAGATTAAGGGATCGGACGCATCATTCATGCAACTTTTAAGGTGTCATGAAAGAACATTTTCTGTCAAATGTTCGTCCAAGGTGAGAAGCTTTGGGAAAGAGTTGCCTTACTGAAGCGCTGGTGGGGTGAGTTTTCTTTCTGCGAGTGAGTGGGTCTGAAGGAATGAGAGCACATAGGCTTAGCTTTCTGCCAAGCGGAGGCTGAGGTGGGGTGAATCTTTTGCCTCTTCTGAAAGTGCTGTTTCAATACATGCACCCCTGTGGTACACAACTTGCTTCCAGGTCTTTGCCCCTATCTCAGCGCTCTGTCTTGACTCAACTGGCCCCCATGCCAGGCAGCCAGGCCGTCTGTCTGTCCATCCACAGCTCCTCGAGAGAGGGGGCAGGCAGAAGGCTGCACGGTCATGAGGCTTTCTGCCATGAAGCACAGCGTGTCCACTTAGCACTGCCTAGTGGTTTCTCAGCCTGTGTTGTCTTAATTCAAGTTGTCATTCATAGACCAGGAGAAAACTAAAATCAATAAATGGTGAAAATGGACTTTAAAGGCAAACTAAAGTCACAGAGGAGGGAGGGAAGCAGCATCCGTTGCCTCAATGGGATACGTTTTTTCTTTCTGTTTAGAATGGCTGGATCTGGGGCCTGTGTTTAAAAGAAAGAGGAGGGAGGAGAAGACAAGTGAATTTCTCTTTTAAAGATGGTGAAACCTCAGGCCCGGACCATCATCAGATTGGGGGCTATAGAGAATGATGAGGATGATGGTATTTGGGATGGGGCTCTATTTTCTCCCAGGGCCATGACAGGTATGTCTTGAGATGTCGGCCTGCTGATTGCTGTGTTACTTCCTACAAGTCTATGCACTTCTCTGGGTCACAGTCTCCTCAACTGGAAAATGGAGTCAGACAAGGTGTAGTGACTTTTCAGACGATTTTCTGGTGAGAAACTGCAGCAGATGTGCCTCAGGGAGCATCAAGATGGAAGGTTAGGTGGCAAGGATCCTGGTCCTGCAGCCGTGCCTGGACAGAGCAGCGCTGGGCTCCTGCCAACAATTTCATTTGAAGTTAGAATTTCATGGCAGAGACAAACATTTAAACACACACACACACACACACACACACACACACACACACACACACACACAGAAGGAGAGGGTTTCCAAGTTTCCTTCCGCTTCTGAGGGGCCATAAACATCTGTTGCATGTCTACATGTTATTTCTGAAAACCCCACTTGGACTAATTCCACTTTCTTCCTGTGATTAACGTGGAACTGACAAGAGTAGAGAGGGTGCCAGGCCCAGGTGGGTGAGGGAGTGCTGGTTCCAGCTATTCTTGGAAATACTGAAGGGCTCCTTTGTGATTAATGGGACATCTCAGCCTGGTTATTCTTCTTCTTGTGGGCTCAGAGACGGAACAAGGCACAAATCAGACCAGGAATAATTTCAAGCCAAGCAACAACAACAACAACAACAAAAATGGCAGCACCATTTGGGTGGCAATGAAACTCTGTAACCCAGTCTCTGTGGCAAATCTTGGAGATAAGTTCTTGTGCCTTTTTTGATGAAACCAGACCATCCGGACATTAGCACTATAACGGTGGCCTAGACGAGGGAAGGAGGAAGGAGAAAGAGGCTTCACGGCAGCTCCAATCCTAGCCATCTTCTCTCCCAAAGCCACTTCCTCCCAATCAAAATAAAATTTGGGCTTGTCACACAGATCCAGGCAGGTCCCCCAGCACCCGTTTTCTATGTGTCTGTAACCACCAGGCCCTCCCTATGTAGAAATTCTGGGATATCTAAGAGGCAGACTGACTTGCCCAGTCCAACTATAGAAAATCATGCAGGGTTATTAAGATGCTCCTTGGCAAGAGGGTTGCCAGCAAGAGAAATGCAAGCTTACCGGTATTTAGAACAGGCAAAACTTTGGGGAACCTTTCTAAGCAGTTTAGCTCTGCAAAATTGACCGGGAGCTAGAGAGCTCCAGGATCTGGACTCAGAGCTGGCTTTGCAAAGCAAGAATTGACTCAGTCTGCTGGTGGGAACTGAGCCTTGCAACCTTGAATAGTGTAGATGATCTCCCTACATCTGGCAGGGATGGTCTGATTCGACCTTCATGTCTAGCAGCTGATATCTAGGGGTCTAAGGCTACCGTATTTTCTTGGTGTCTGAGAAAGGTGGATCCAGTGGTGCAAAGGGAAAGCTTCCACTTCTGCCCTGGCCAGCTCAGCAACTTGGTGCCTTGGGGGTGACCCAGATGTAAGGGTGACCCCACTTTTCCTTGAGCTGTTTCTACAAGTCAGTTTGATTAGGTCTTATCCAAAGGGGCACCCATCACATACCCATTGTAAGAGCTTCTGTTTTTCATTTTTTAATTAAAAAATTTTTTTTTTTTTGCCATTTCACTATGTTGCCAAGGCTGGTGTCTAACTCCTGGCCTCAGATGACTCTCCTGCCTCAGCCTCCCAAAGTGCTGGGATTACAGGTGTGAGCCACTGCATTAGGCCTTGTGATAGCTTCTGAAATTTAATGAAGTCATTTCATTAAAATAAAAGTCTGACGTTTAATGAAGTGTGTCAAACATTCTTTGAAGCCCTTGACATGTACTGATGGATTTCATCTTTTAAAAAACCCAGTTTCACAGATGAACACATTGAGGCTCAAAGAGGTGGAAGTATTAGAGCCAGGATTTAACTCTGACTCTGGAGTCTGGGTATGTAACCCTGAGATCATTTGTCTTTGAAACCACATTGGGTTACATTTAACAGGAGACAGAGGGAGAAGCCAGGAACCTTGGATACTTGACTTTGACCATGATCAGTTCCCCTTTTCATGGAGTCCTTGAGAACCACACACTGAAGTCAGGCACAGGGCTGCTCTATTCAGTCCCAGCAGACCCCTGTTCAGCATTCTGTGGGGACAGGCTGGGCTGCATGCGTTGGATGATGTAGGGAGGGTAAGTGAGAGGGATGATCTTGGTGGCTGAGAAACCTGCAACAGGCCCTCCCAGGTGGAAACTGCTCAAGGAGGGAGACTTCAGCCCTTCCTAGGAGAGCATGGTGTGCTCCTGTGACCTACCAGAAAGTTTTCCTTCGATGACCTGATTCGCTGAGATGTCCTATGCTACCACCAGTGATGGAGAAGACCGGTGCCTGCCTCCCTGGGGAGAATCCGGTCCTCTCTTTTACCCCACCATGCCTCGAACATCGACCAAGCCCGGTTTCCAAGGTGGCGGTGAGGAGAACACTCAGGAACGCGCAGAGCCCTGGTTGTGTAATTCTTAATTTTTTGAGTTGTGGAACCCTATTTATTTTATGTGACAGTCTCTTCCTTCCCCCTACCGTGACAGAGTGTTCTGTGGTGTATATTATGATCTTTAATTAAAGGGAACTTAATTTGGTTTTGAGGCATCCTTTGTTCGTTGGTGACACCCTGGGGTGTTTTAAAACCAGGTTTTGGAATCATTGCTGCTGAAGCCTGGAGCCTAAGGCAGGCTCACTCCTATGGCCCGACTCCGGTTGCCTGGATATGGGGGGATGTCTGCCCCCTCCAGCCCCGCTCCATGCCTTGGTGCAGAAGCTGGAATTCTTCCAGGCTCTTCCCCCTCGCCTTGGGACTTTCTGCTCATCTTCCCAGGAACACAGACCCTGCAGGCCCCATGAATGGACCATGGGCCAAAATGATGTTTGAGAAGGGGACGGACCATTTAGATGACAAATGGGCTTCAAGACACTGTCAGAAAGTCCAGGCGGCGAAGACTATTAATGGTCACATGGAGGCGGCCGCATCTGTGATGGCAGAGTGGGTCGGTGGGTCCTCACTGCTGTGTTTACTGCCCCTAGTGCGGTATTGTTTACTCACAATTAAACCCTTTACCATTAATTTAACTTTCAGATGCTGAAATTGGTCACACAGCCTCGAGTCCCAAGGCCCGGACAGATGTGTTCTATACACTTGTTTAAACACGGCGCTCATTAGGAGGTAATGCATGTATAGCAAGTTGATTACACCACAAAGCAGGATGCTTTATCATGGGGGCCTCTCAGGAGGCGGCGGGAGGGGCGGTCAGCTGCCGCTGTCACTCTTCCCCCCTCGGATCCTGAGTGACGGCCTGGCTGCCACCCCTCCGCTGCCTGCTCGGAAGTGCACAGCTTCCCGTCTGAGCGCCACCGAGCTGCCTGGGAGGAGGTATTAATTGTTGTCAGCCTCCATTTCACACCCCAGATAACAAACGAGAGCCACCCTGGCAGTGTTTAAGGAAGATAAACAAGTTGCCTGAGCCCCTGCAATTAAACACGGTTGCATATTTAACTGAGATGTTGCCTGTAGGAGAGCACGGCCACCCAGAGCACACAGAGTGGCCCTTCCCCAAGTGGCAGCAGCAGAACCCAGAGGCTGCTCACCTCTCGTGGCTCAGAACTCGGCCCCAAAAGATTGCAAAATCGCCCCATAAGCCACGTTTCTCCATCTCAGTCCGGATGTCAGAGTTCAGTATGATGTGGACAGGGGAGAACCTCTCTGACTTTCTCTCTGGTAGGAAAAGGGAGAAATTGCAGCGGTGAAAAGAAGGAATTCTTGGAATCAGGTACTTGGGATTCCCAAGATCTGCTTTTGCGACTTTGGACAAGTAACCTCTTTGAGCCTCAGTTTCCTCATGTATGAAATAGGTATAATAATAGTACTTCCTGTTGTGAGGATTAAGTGAGAGTTATGTTGTGGCAATGTGCCTGACCTGTGGTAAACCGTGACAAAGCATTAGTAACCAGTAACAGTCATATTAGTGGATTTTATTTTTATGTTTCTCTTTTTTTGAGATAGGGTCTCACTCTGCCCAGGCCGGAGTACAGTGGCATGATCAGGGGTCATCACAGCTTTGATTTCCAGGGCTCAGGCAATCCTCCTGCCTCAGCCTTCCCAATAGCTGGGACTACAGGCCCGTGCCACCACAACCGGTTATTTTTTTTTGTAGATACAAGGTCTTGCTTTGTTGCTCTAGCTGGCCTCATACTCCTGGGATCAAGCAATCCTCCTACCTCAGCCTCTCAAAATGCTGAGATTGTAGGCATGAACCACTGTGCCTGGCCTAAAACTTTTTTAAAAAAATAGAGACAGAATCTTGCCATTTTGCTCAGGATAGACTTGAACTCCTGGCCTCAAGTATTCCTCCCACCTTGGTCTCCCAAAGTGCAGGGATTATAGGCATGAGCCATCACACTTGGCCTATTTTCTCTTTCAGTAAATAAAATTGCTTAGGAACAGATGGTTGGAGGGACAGTTACAGGTTATCCCTAAAAGAAGTAATGTGACTGTGAAGTTTGATTGTCATGCTCCCCTCCTCTGCAGAACTGAGGAGGTGGCATCTGAAGAGCTCATGGCACAGGCTGTTCTCGTGTGTTTTGCCTTAAGGCAGATTCAGCAGGTCTAGGAATTGGGCAGATATCCACCTTCCAGATATCTCGGCCCCAGGTCCTGGCAGGATTGAATCTCCCAAACAACCTAATTTGCATCCCAGGCTTTTGTTCTTTTAACTTGTCTCTGCAGCAAAGTCCTGAATCCACCAGCCCAGAGTAGCCAGTCCCTCCATTATCTGCCCTGGGTGCCTCCCCAACCCCATCCAGACCCCTTATGTTGGAACTATGCAAAGAAACTGAGGCAGCTGGAATGGAAGTTCCCTGGTACTGTATCCTAGTCATTTTTGTCCTCATTGGGCAAGTCTGAGCCTCATCCCTCTGGTCACAGGGCCATGGCACACGCTAATCCGACTGCCTGAACCACCTCTCCTCAGACCTGTACCCTCACCCTATATCCCAGACCAGGCTACCCCAACTCGGCCTTACCCGATCTACCAGACTAGGGTAGATCTCTCCCTTTTTTCCTTTGTGGCATCTCTCAAAATATTCATTATCTGAGCAATTATCTATTTAATTCCCATCTTCCCAATGACGATGGGTCTGTGTCTGTCTTGTTTTCCACATATCGCCAGCACCTAGGACGTTGCTTCTAGGTGCTTGAAAGATGTCTGTGACACGACAGTGAATCACTGCGATGAGTCAGACCACTTTTCTTGGGGATCTGGAGAGAGGGAAAGTCCTTATGGTCCCTCGTGGCCTCTTTAGTCTTTCCTTTGTGTGACTCGGTTATGACATCATGGCTCCACCGTCTGGATTTCCTGGCTGGAGAAGGAGGGACGGAAGGGTTAAAGTAGACCTCCATCAGCCTTGGGCTAGTGGCGCCCTTCTGGGGGTCTGTCAGTCATCACTTTTCCTTCAGCTGTGCTGACACCACGGACTGCTCCAGAACCCACAATGATTTGTCCTCGGACAAATGCAAAGGATATGGCTCTGCCTTGTGGGTACGTTTTTGGGAGGTGGGACCTCCATTCATTTGTCTCCACAGCTGCTCCCTCTGGGCTTTGTGGTTGAGCACTGGCCGCCTTCTCATCCGATCGCGTTACCCTTAATAAGCATTGCCCTGGCGGGAGAGGGGCCCAAATTCCGAGGCTTGCGCCCATGTGTGTGCAATGCGCTGAGCAAGTGATCTTAATGATGCGTTCAGCGTGCCGCTCCCCCAAGACCTGGCTTTCAGCTTATCCAAAATCTACTTCTCTTCCCGCTCAGACCTTTGGGATCAAAATTCCTGACCCTTTTGTGAAAAGGAAAAACACCTTTTGAAAAAAACAGAAGAGGGAGGTGAAATTCTCCAAGCTTTCATTTCCCTTCATGGTTGAACTTTGATGACTCAAGTCATTTGCAGTCAATCTATTTAGCTGACTTGTCCTGCCGACTGCCAGGAGGTCAACATTGCTGTATTTGCCCCTCCAGGGGCAGCATGTGGCCCCAGCTGGTTGTGCTGTGGTGGGAATGGGGGCTGAGGGGGAGCTGGGTTGTCTGGAAGCCGCATTGGGGGCTCTTCTTCTGCACAGAGCCTCCTGTTCTGCAAAGATGATGCTTCCAGGGCAGTGCTTTTGTTTGCTGTTTGTTTGTATTGGGTGGGATTAGCTCTGATTACATATTAATAACCTAGAGCACTATCTACTAATTAGATGCTATCTTCCAGATGTTTAAAAGAAACCTTTAATATTTTAAGCTGCTTGGAGGTCTCTTGGCACTTTATTAAAGTGAATGGAATTTAAAATGGGAGTCGGTGGCAAAGCTTTCTCTGGATTCTCTTGCTGGTCCTAGGCCCCAGAGCCCGGGGTACCTATGAAAGGACCCAAAGCATTTATTGTGGTGGCCCCTGTCTGGGAACAATTGGGGTAGCCACCCATTGAATGGGTGGCAGAGGGATGGCCACAGCACTTCTGGCCCCTGTCAATCGACCAGGGCAGCCCATTGATGTCTTTGAACCACTTGAGTGAACCTCTCAGAAGTTTCCCTCCTCTGAATCCCACACAATCGCCTGTTCTCTCTTTATTAGGCGCTTTGAGGGACAGCCTGGTCTACACCTGCCTTTGAAGGGGCCCCCACCATGGTTTTAATGACCTCCATCCGTCAAAGGAAAAGTTCAGAGTTCATTCTTTTGTCCAAGCCCCAGCAACTGAGGAGTCGAGGGTGATGGCTGGTCCGGGCTCTTTAAGTCACCCGCCCGAAAACTTTCTCTGTGACCCTGCTCATGTCAAAACAGCTAGCTGGCCGCTCTGGCCATTGTCATCGGAATAAGGGCTAAGTGATGCTGCTTGGTCATTACGTGTGCCCTGATTGGCAATCAGGGTACAATAGGGGGTCATTAAAGGCCATAAAACTGCCACAACTCTGAAAAGGGGATTTTGAATGGAGCCAGAGGGCTCTGGGAGCCTGCCTTTGCTGCGAGCCTTCAAGAAGAGGGGGTTTGAGCTGATCCGAGGGGAAAAGTCAGTTCGGTCTGGATTAAGAAGTTTCTCTCCTGTGACACCAGACAGAACTGATCTTCCGATATTATCTTCCTAATGTTCAACCCTCTGTTCTTAAACTTGGTGCAAATCACGCTTCATGAAATAAAGTCAGAGGGATAAGACTTTATGTAAGGAGGGAAAAGTGATCTGCAAGTATGTAAGCGTTTGCTGGATTAAGGAGGCATGGTGCATACATGTGTGTAAAACCTCCCTGTCGTGAAAGAGGTAGCTCTTAGCGCTCATTTTCTGCTAGGCCCTGTTCAAGGCTCTTTGGAGGTGTTAACGGAGCTAAACCTCACTGACCCACAGAATAAAGGCATTCTCGTAAAGCGTCCCCAGCGTGGTCTGCCTTGGAAAGGAACTGTGGAGAAGAAGGAGGAGTCCTTTTTCTAAAGTGAAAATGATGGTAACATTAAAAGTTATGTTTTACTGAGTCTTTACTATATGCTAGGCACATGCAGTGTCTCACTTAATCTTCATGTCCATAGAACTGATACTATTATTATTCCTGTTTCATAAGAATGAACAATATGAAAACTGAAGTGCAAAGAAGAGGAATTGGCGGGCACACAGATGCTGCCCAGCGCCAGAGGTGTCAAACACCTCGATTACCTTGTGGTTGACGCCCCCTGGAGTTGTGTAGATCTATGACCCTGCTGGAACTCGTGACAGTTTGACTGTCTGTGCTTTCAACCATGGCGACACAGGGGTCCTGAGTTAGGCTTCAGCAGATGTGGATCCTAGTTCCTACCCTGCTGTGCAGCTCTGGGCAAATCCCTTCACTTCTCTGTGCCTCAGTCTTCTCGGCTGAAAAATGGTAAGAGTGGGTGGGACCTGAACTAGTTCTGAGTGTCTCACACAGGACTCTTCTCTGCTTTGGAATAAAGCCAGGGACACACATGGGTCATCTTTGAGATCAGTTTCATTCCAAGACTTAAACCATCTTTTTTCTATTTTCCTAGAAACATAAATTCTGCAGTAGGATGAAAACCCCCACAAGTTTTTCAGATTAGAACTGGGCCTTTATGGAAGTTTGAAGCTTGCTTGGCATGCCTTTGGGCTGTGTCCACTACTCACAAGACCTCCCAGGGCTCTCTCCTCCACCTATAGGGGAGCTTTACAATAAAAGTGTAGGGTCCGCTAGATCAATTGGCACGGGGCAGCTTTGAAACTCTGTTGAGCTAACCCATGAGTAGGTAAGAGGGTCCTCTTGATCTACAAAATGAAGCCCTTGAGCCCTGTAGGGAAAATTAATGAGAAAATGTGCCTTAAGCTATAACCATAGGTGCCCGTGGGAAGGTGGACCTAGGCTGGGATGGCTGGGGATTCCTAGGACTGTAGTACAAAGTGCCATCTAGGGCAGAAAGAGGGAGCCTGGGGACTGGGAGAGGGACATCTGGTGAGATTCAGGCTCCACACAGGGCTAGGTCTGGGACCCTGGACAGATGGTGGCTTCCCTGAACCTCTGTGTCCTCACCTGCAAAAGGGCCATCATCAGAAAGCACAGGGTTTTGAGGATTAAATAAGAAAATCCATGCAAGGCCCTTGTGTTGTAAACTCTCAGTAAATTCAGGCATCATCACTATTATCATCTTAATGCTTTATTTCTGCAGCTACAGCCATTCTTTTTTTTTTTTTGACAGCGGGATTTATTGAACAGGACAGAAAAGCTCCCACAGTGGGAGGGGACCCAAAGGAGTTGCCCAAAACCATTCCTTTAAAGGACTCAACAGCTCTCCTCATCTGTGGTCCTTATGAACTCTGGTCTCTGACTTAGAAAAAAGAAAATAGAAGAAAGAAAAAGAGGAAGAAGTCACATGCATTCTTTGTTGTCTTTTCCTTGTTCAAGTTTCTCTTGGAAGGAATTTTCCTCCTTATCTGTGTGTTTAAAGCCTTTGGGATTCTGTCTCCCGTCCTATTGCACTGTATTGGGATATTTAGAGTCTTTGTCCATCTGTCTCTAAGACTCTGTCTTTCCCTCTCAGAGTCTCTGGAGCTCTCCCTCCTCTCCTCCCTCTCTCTTGGTTGGGGAGTGTGTGATTTCCTTTGGGTCTCTGGAAGCAGTCATTCCTCCTCTTCTCTGGAGAAGTTGTGGCCTTGAGGGTGGAGAAGGGGAGGTATTTTGGGGAGAAGCCGTTCTCTGGTGGGCGAGAGCTTCTGGCTTCTATACCATTTGGAATGTCTAGTTCACCCCACAATAACTTGTACCCAAACAACTTCTAGAATGTACAGGAACCACGATGGACCCCCCTTCTCCTGTCTGGTTTAGGCCAGGCTTGCCTATGTAGATGGAGATTCCCCACGATGCCCTCCTTCCCTCCGGGAATTTTCCAAAGCACATTTGTCTCCTTTCGTGAGACAAACAGGATATCCTACACTCCAGCCCAAGTTATGAATGCCCAGAATATGACACCGTTTAAAATCTCACCAATCTTGTATCCTCTTCCTCGAATAAGTGGGACCTGGCATGGACACTGGCTTTCGTTTGCCTTATTCCAGTGACGCCTTTGGGGAAAAGACCTATAGACTTTCTACTTAGGATGATCTCAAAATTGACTGAGCTTGCCAGTTTGCTCGTGAAATGATAAAGATCTATAGATTCTGGCCTGGTCTGGTTATGCCCTTGCGGTGTGACCTTGGGCCATTGTCTTTCCTTGGCTGAGCCCTAGTTTTTTTCTCCGTAAAGCAAGGACATTGAGCTTTCTTTTTTTTCCATTTTTTTTATTATAAAGATGTGGGGTACAATTCAGGGTTAGACATTGAACTTTCAAAAGCCTCTTCTAGCTTTAACATTATATTTCCAATATTGTTTCATTTGTTTATTTGATAAACATTTACTTGGTACCTACTGTGTGTCAGGCAGTGCAAGCACCGAGTTCAGCAGTGAATAGGAGTAAAGTTGTCTAAATGTAAATGCCATACTTAATGATCTATCATAGAAATAAAGAACTGAAGACCACATGTCCTCACTCATAAGCAGACCCTGAACATTTATCATAATACTACAAAAAAGGGATTGGCAGTAGCAGAACACTGCCAGGGGAGGGGAGGTGGGCACCTAACATCACTAAGGATACCTGATTCTAAACTAGGTGAAGTGGGAACCAGTGGGAGACCCAAACTCCACCTGTACATAGACTACTTATGTACCTAATCCTGACTTGTAGCCCACATCTTTAAAATTAAAAAAAAGTTGTCTCAGCTCCCATAGAGCTAAGGAAATCTAGAAGACTGGAAAGAGAGTTGAGAGACAAGGAGAAGGAGGGAGGAAGACCCGTGAGGAAAATTTATACGAAGGCAGATTTCAGATCAGTCCCGAGATGGACTTGCCTACAGAAAGAGCTATACCAGTGAGATGAGATTCCACATGAGGAGCTGAGTTCAAGGACATAAGACAAGCTCAAGAACGTCAATGACAACCCGCCAGACTTAGGCAACTAACTCCCTCCCTGAGAGGCAGCCCTGTGTGGGCTGCATGGAACAGCAGCAAGGAACAGCATGTGACAAGTGGTGCCACACCACCAGAAGCAGGACGTTTCAGAACCAAAAATCAATTGGGGTGCGAGGTGGTGATGCTGGTAGTGGCCTTTAAAATGCTGGTTAAATATTTGCTTTAAAGAGTATTAGGACTCAGTGCATAATCCACAGTTGCCTTTTAAGAGAGTAACTAAAGGGCATAGCTACATGAAACATCAAAGTCTTTCTTACTAACCAGAGAGGAAGGCTCTCTCTCTCTCTCTGTCTCTCTCTCTCTCTCTCTGTCTCTCTCTCTCTCTCTCTCTCTCAATCTTCTCTCTCTCTCTCTTTCTCATAAGCCCAACCTTATCTGGAGGGACCTCTGTCCCCAGAGCTGTAAAACAAGCTCTTTTTCTAAGCTAACGGTGCACAATAGTGTCAAATTATGTATAATGATTTTGTAATGTGAACTAATGCCACCAGGGACCTTGTGGAAAGTACCACTTTCATTAAACTTATCCGGAAACAGGGTCTGAATATGAATTTAGAGGTAGCGGTAAATCGCAAGGCACATTTATTTTAAGCATCTGCCGGTTGCTCTTAGATGTGACGGCCAGTTGGACAGACACAAGCAGCCCCGGTGTGTATGACTTTCCTGGCGCAGCAGGACGAGATGGGACTGATTTATTCCCTCCCTGCTTGTCACCCTGGGACCTGGAGCCTTGTGCGAGTCCTTGCCAACAAATGCTGGGTCTGCATGGTCCTCTTTGTGTGAGACATGCTCACCTCTCCAGGAGAGTCCTTCCGCCCTCCTGATGGATCAGAGGGCACATGGGCACGGCCTCAGAATTAATGAGACCTCCAATTACATTTATTTGCTTTAAGAAATTATACTCAGCACTGACCCCACAGATCAGGCTTTCCCTCCTTCCTTAGTATTTCTTCAGAAGAAGTAGCTAATTATCAGAAAATCACACCTGGGAAGAACACATGGAAGAGACCTCAGAAAAAATAACGGAAATACCACCTCTCCAGCCTGTAGCCTGGGCCACAAATCCCACTCTGGAAACTGGCCTCGCCTTCCTTGTGACCCGGGAGAGCTAAACTCCACCTGTGTTCTGGCCACTACCACCAAGAGATGAGAGAGAAGACAATACTAATCAAAACGAACCCATGCCATTTTTCCGACTCTGCTAATCTTAATTGAATCAATCTCCCAGCCTCTCTTGACAGTGAAAGATTGCTCAAATCTGGGAGGCCAGGCTGGACACGACTCCTAGAAGAAAAAAAATCTTCTTTAATCATTAATTTGTCCAGTCCCTCCCATTTGGCTCCATTCTTCACTGTCGTGCTGGCGCACCCCTCACAGCCCTCTCTCTTAGTAATCACTCCTAAGTGTTCTTCCCAATACGCTCACGTGGCCAGAAACCAATTTGCTGGAAAAGGCTATGGACGAGCAGCATCCAGCCTCTCTCCTTCTCTCTGGTGCTCTCTTTCCCCTTCTTTCTATGAAGTCTAGTTTGGCTTTAATTAAGTCCAATGAGGTCTCTGGTACTATTTGCTTGACACATCGGTAAATAGGCTTA
Source organism: Cephalopachus bancanus (assembly GCA_027257055.1). Taxonomy (NCBI): domain Eukaryota; kingdom Metazoa; phylum Chordata; class Mammalia; order Primates; family Tarsiidae; genus Cephalopachus; species Cephalopachus bancanus. The sequence continues at coordinate 1,173,945 of JAPVLO010000415.1, forward strand.
GAGTAGGCTTTTCCCCAGGAGCTGGAACTACCGGGCAGTAAATTGGTGTTAGGGAAATCACTGGAAAGAATGCTATAATCATAGAATACACCCTGAGCCTAGCGGGTAGATCATATGATGACTAGAACTGCGGCATTCTTGATGTGTCTCAAAAGGAAAAGGACTTGTTTATGTTCTCTGGACTTAGGACTATCCAGAAACTGCCCTTTTCCCACATTATCCAGAGCTCACAAGCTCTGCTATGTTTTTATTTTCTTAAAATAGGTCCAATGGGGTGCACAGAGTGAGGTGAGATTAAAGTAGAATGAGAGAATTTGTTGCCCGTTGCCATCAGCTCTGGCACAGTATGCTGACTGGTCTCCTGACTTCTTTCCTTGCCTCCCAACACTCTATTCTCCATAAAGTGAGTGACGGCTTCAAAGCATAGGCCACATAGGGAGAGTCCTCTGCTCAAACCTTCTTATGCTTCCCAATTCTCCCCCACCTCCCAGGGCTTACTAGGCTCTACAGAATCTCACCCCCACTTGCTTCTCTGAGCTCATCTCAGATTACTCTCTCTTACTCAATCCAGTTGAGTCACCCTGGGCTTCCTGGTGTTCCTTAAAGACATCAACCTTGTTCCCACCTGCTGTTGATATTCCTAATCTCTTGTCTGCACGACTCTTTCCTTCACTTGATTTAGGCCTCTAGTTAAATGACACCTTATTGAGGAGACATCTCCTGACCGCTTTGTCTAACGAAGCACCCTATCACTCTACTTAATTTTCCTCTGTAGCGCTTACTGTTTTCTGATCTATATTTGTCTGTTTTCTGTCCCCCTCCACTCTATGAGAGGATGTACCTGCCACAGAGGAGATACTTCTTAAATATTTGTTTAGTAAATGTTATCCCAGTGACACAATTCACTGAGAGGTCTTTAGTGACTTGGACTCTCGAAGACAAATTTCAAAGTTCATAGGGTGTCCCTTAAAACATTTCAAACTGATCTCACATCTCCAAATACCAGCACAAAGATGGGGAAATTCCACAAGTACTCTCTACATTAGTAACAATCATCAGCAGTGTTGAGAGCTAAGCAAGACAGCAGTTGTCACGTGGACTTCCAATTCAACATCCTCCCTGATCAGGATTAAGAATCTTCCACCAGACAGCATGTCTTTGTGGTTATTTGAGACCAAGTTCTTAACCCAAGGTAGGCTGCCATTCACAGGTGGATTTATTGTAGCCTTGTGGATTGTTCCTTGGCTCTACAGGCCAGCTCCCCCAGGCACCTCTGTGTGTAAATGCCAGGTGGTAAAACAAATAAAACACACCGTTTTTCTCTCATGCCTCACCATAAATCGGTCCGGCCCTCCTCGTGGGGCTGGAGTCAAGCCTGATTTATGCAGTTTGGGAGATTTATAGTGTAGTTATTTAACATAAAAAATAAAACCTTTCAAACATGAGTTCTTACACATAAATTCCAGAGCTAGCAAATGTTTGGAAACTTTTGTTTTCTTTAGATGACGCAGAACCTGCCTGCCTTATCGTAGGGATCATTCAAGGCTGGAAGCTTCCCTTCTGAACTCTTAGTGGAGAAGGGTGGAGGATGCTGAGGGTCACCAGGAGCATACTATGTACACATAAGGTACTCAGTCATGGTCAGGTGAGTTATTGTCCAAACCAGGGTCTGAGCTGAGGGTGGTGAAGGGGAACTTCAGCGTGACCCCCAAGGTGCCTCAGCCCTACCTCAAAGGAGGATGTGCAGAATTTATGTGGAAATAGCTGACATCATCAAAGGACACGGCTCTTCTTTGGCTGTCCTGGCAAAGTTGGTGGACAGGGGTGGAAGAGACTAGAAAGTTCCCTGCTTTAAAAGTAAGGACATATAGCTTGGAATGAGTTTGCCATTTTGGCCAAACCTTGGGTTCCTTATCTCTGAAGTGAAGTAAGATGTTACAATTGCTGAGATCTTCTGCCACATTCTATTTTATGATTCTATGCTCTAGACAGGAAGGGACACTCACCAGTGTTTCTTTGTATTTTCACCGTGTTTGGTACAAGGAACAATGCCCATATGTTGGCTGAATAAAATTTGATATTTTACTCCAGAATTTGGGGTGGAGGTGTAGGTAGGGAAGGGGTTTCCTTTACATTTTGAAAGTTCCTCAGTGGCTCATGAAAATAAGAACAGTTCTTTATTTGATTTCGTTTGTATATGCCATTTGAGAAATACCAGAGGACTTCAGCTTCAGGAACGCGTCAACTGAAAGATAAGCCTGCTAGCCCTTCCTTTGCCTAAAGTGTGGTAGCATTTTTGTGTTATTGGACTATCAACATTTAAAAATTTACTTCTTCAGGGCCAATCATTGTCATTTTGAAAGCAGTTGGGTGTTTTTTGTCTTTCAAAGAATGATAAATCTCACCATTTGCACACTTACATGGGATGTATATATTTTTCCCTGTTTAGGTGACAGTTTTAGGATCCTTCTAAGTAGTGATAAAAAACTCTCAGTTATAACGTGTGATCATTTTGCCTTTCATTATAATGCAGAATTTCTCCATGCAAAATCAGGCCAAGATATAAGCGTAAACCCAGGGGCAAAATTCATTCATTATGCATGTACATTATTTCCCCCAAATATTGATAATACTTTTCATAATAATTATTTTACATATATTAGCTCTTGCTGCTATATTAGTATTAAAGATACCTTTATTAATCTTGAATATTTTGCTGAATAATAAATAGAATCTCAGAGGCTTGAGCTAAATGCTGCTCTTAGCTAGAATGCTGTAAATCAGTTGTTTTATGAATAAAATTGGCTTCCATATTTTTTTCCCGAGGATTGCTTATTTAAATAATTTTCCCGTTTATTGAATGTGTATTTTTTTTAAAACTACAGACAAATCCTCCTGCTACTGCCTTCCCTCTTGGCTCTCATTTCCTGTTGGGAAAAAATGCAAAATCACACAAACCTTCTAAACCTCTGTCTGGAAGGGCAAGGGCCCTGCATTATTTAGCAGGCAATAGGCATTTCATCCCAGTGGTGGTGCTGGCTGAACTCTCTTGCCACGGGTAGACTCCTCATTTTACAGAGGATGAAACTAAGGCTTAGAGAAGTCAGGATCATGCAGAGCAAGGATGTAAACTCAGGTTGATCTAACTCCAAAGCCCATGCAATGCTGCCTATGAGACAAAAGCTCGGAGAGGGATGTTTGTGTGGTCCTGAGGAAGGGAGCAGACCGTAGTATCTGACCTTGCAGGTCCCTGAGTGTTCCACAGGGAGTCCTGTACTGCCATTGGTGGGCACGAATTTCCATGGTACAGGGATGTGGCTGTTGGAAGGACAAGCTTGGATGTGACACATGCCACTTATAGCAGCCCTCCTTTGTGCAGTTCAATCGCTGCATCTTCTGACTGTGCCCATGAGAATGGAAAGCTACTATCTTAGATTTTCATGATCTCATTGTGTATAAAGGCCAAGGACTGGTCTACTAGTACTCACTCTGCTTGATTAATATGGTCTGTCTGGAGTTAGACTGAGTCTAAGGCAACAACCCCATAGACTAGTGATGTCTGTCATGGGCTCAGGTTGGGGGACATGGCAGCAAGCATGTTGGGTGTTTGTTAAACCTGGGTTAGATTGTGTAACTCTTGGACCCTGCCTCTCAAAGAATTCCATGTTGGGGACTTGGAATTATTGGTCTCACATTCCAGAGAAGAAAGATCCAGTAAAGGTGTGATTTTTCCAAGTTGTACAGGATAGAAAAGAGAAGGGTGGAATACAGGCTCCTCAAATCCTCTGAGCTACTTTCTGAAAAGCATCTGCTCATTGCTCTGGGAAGGAGAAACAAGGCAGGTGCCATTTTCTTCTCAGGGCTTATGCCTGGTCTAAATGACCTTGGTTATTGTTTGCTTGTCCTGTCTGTTCTCTCTGCTGGGATGTAAACCACACAAGAGCAGGAACTTGGTCTGACCTGTTTACTGCATTATCCCAACACCTAGAACCGCACCTGGCATTGAGTAAATGTGTGTTGAATGAATGAATGAATGAATGGATATATAAATGAATGGTTCTAGTGATTTTTTTTTTCCGGGACTTGACCCCTTTGAGAGATTCCCATTACTCACATCTCTGGCTCATCTTTCCTAAACTCCATCTTTTGGATTTGATCACTGTATGGGGTTCTGGATTTTACTTCTCACTTCATATAGTATTTTCCAGCTTTGCCATTTAATCATGACCCCAATGTCTACCTTGGGAGCTGTCCAGGGCACGGAAGCAGATTCCAGAAGTAATTTGTATTCCTAAATATGGCCTCCTCAACTCCCACAGCTAGAGGCAGCCGGGCATTGTCGAGTTTTAGATATGCATATTATTATGTAAATGTATTGGACTTGAATATAATTTCCTTAAAAATATTTTCCAATGGAAACTAGGTCTCCTAGCAGGAGGAACTTAGCCAGGCAGTACCTGAAGAAAGTCTCATTGTTTGCACTAACTAAGCACGCATGAGACATTTCAACAGCTATTTTTAAATTAATAGTGATAATAACAATAGGTAAAATGTACTGAGTACTTGCTGAGTGCCAAACACTGAACTAATCACATTAAAAATATTTTCTCATTTAAGCTACCTGAACAACCCTAGAGTACTTACAGTGATCACACCCAGGTTACAGATGAGTAAACTGAGGCACAGAGAAGGATTGAAACATGTGCCAAGGTTACCCAGCTTGGGGCAGAGCGGGCACCTAATACATTTCAGGGGGGCCCCCAGGTCCCTGTTTAACTTCTCTGCTGTCCTGGTGTCAGGCACCCAACTTTAAGTCATTGTCAAAGGCATCTCAGAGGAAATGTTTAAGCAAATCTGGAGGATTAAGAAGACAATGCACAATACCCAACTCTTCTTCGTACCTTTTGTTTCATTATTCCAGCAGGTTCCAGTGCCTCTCTCAGGGGTAACTTGAGGAAGCCAGTTATTTCTGGTTAACAGATTGTGTGAAATAAATCAGAATATTTCCCAACCCCAATACAGCGCACAGAATTAGACCCATTTGGTTTTCTAAATGGAAATCATATTTGCATTAAAAGACCGTGTGTGCTGTTCTCCCCACAGAGTCTTCGGCAGAGAGATTCCAGGGGGGATTCGCTTCTTTCTGTAAAAGGACGTTTGAAATCCCATGCACACATGCATCCCATAGACTTTTTCTCCACATGACTAATCCAGTCTCCTGTGACCTCTCTTTAGTGTGATGGAGACGCAGGAACGGGATTTGCAGCTTCTGCCGACCCCAAACATTTAGTTACATTAATCACAGAGCATTTTTGGACTTTGAGCATCCAGAATGAAAGACACTTTCTTGCGGAGACATTGATCAAACAGTCTACAGGTATCTGTACATCGAGGGACATTAATCATTTCTGCATTATCTCACCCACCAGTGGAATATGTAAATGTGATTCCTGTCAATGATAAGGGGAAGTGAAATTATTCTTAGAGATTGGTCCATCTGGAGCTGTTGATACAATCTTACCTGAGACAATAGGTTGTAAAGATAAATTTTTTAGCATTACTAATCCAGTGTTGCCAATACCCATGGAGAATGGAGAAATTTAAAACCAAACTAAGAAGGTAGTCAGTGGAAGAAAGAAAAACAAGTCCCAGTGTTGCTTTAGTTCCTGTAATATTATTTGCCAACCTAGCAAGAAGGATGCTTTCTGCATAATTAGAGAGGGCATTTTAAGAAGGGTCTTGTACGGCATTTGGAGAGTATGTTCTGGAAGGCGTCACATCTGGTGAAAGGTTTAATTCTTAACACAAACAAAACAGAGACCTTAAAAGCCAGAAAGGAATAATCATTATTTCTATGGACTCAAAGTCCAGGGGTTTCATCTTCACTAGAGGAAACTCCTTAGACTCTTCTGACCTATCAACTGACCTCTATAGAGTTGACAAAGTGCTCAGTACAGAAAGGAACGGGGGAATGAGTAAAGCTCTCTGTTGAAGGAGACCCAAGGCTCTCATCTCAGTCATATGACCAATAACCTTGCCACTTTGGGCAAACTCCTCTCTATCACTGGCTCATTTCTTGTGTACATGAAATGAAATGGGTTGGACCAGATGTTCTCTTCTCCATGATAGAATGATAGGCCTTCTTATCTGCTCCATCTTCTCTGTCAAGGTGGAGAAAGTCAACAAGGTCAGCAGAGGACCTTGGGATGCTGATCTTCAGAGAGGTCTCCTGTGTTTCCCATTGTGTGGTCACGGTGCCCAGAAACTTAGGGCTGTTTGGTACTGGTGATCTTGTGGGATGCCCTGTTAGGAAAAGGGCTTCTGGAGAGAGGACATATATGCTTGAATGCCTACTCTTTTAATAGAATGTCTAATATTCAGAAATCATTGAAAGCAGAAGGGTATCTTGGAGAGCTGTGAGAGTTTTGCTAAAAGTTTCAAAATTCAATGCTACCCTGGAAGATTGTTGAAAATCAATGACAAGAGTGAGTTTTCAGGATCGTCTCCATATGTCAGTTGCCCTCCCTCCTTTTGTGTTGATAAATAAAAGAAACAAAGAATTTTAAATTGTTATTTTTCAGTTCCAGGTGGAAAGTGGGAAAAAGGGGGCTTCAGCGGGCATGAGACTCTTTCCTAGCAATTAATGATGGACTAGCATGAGGTGAGTTAGTAAGGGAAAAGAGAAATGCTCTCTTTGGAGACCTTAAGAAAAGGGCTCAGTGATGACTTGCTTAGAAAGATTGAACAAGGTAATTTCTTTCTGTGATGTCAGCTTCCAAAAGGTCAGAGATGTTTTCTTGCCCCACAATCCTTAGCTTTCTTCAAATAACCCATTATGAATCTGACATCCACAAATGAGCCTGAATGTTCCTTGAACTTTATGGGGTAATGAGTTCCTCAACTTTGTTGTACCCTGGTGAATGTTAAACCATGTCCCCCAGGCTCTGTGGGCTGCCTGCTTCATATTTCATGATATGGTAATCACCTTCCCATGCCATTGTGTCCCCTTCCTCCTCCCACTCTCCAGAATTATTAGTCTTCATTTTTAAAGCTTATTCTCATTCAAAGTTAATTCCTTTATTGCTGTTTGTTATGTTTAGTAGCAGGATTATTGAGTGGAAACACTCCAGTGTACAACAATAAAATGACCACTCTCTTTGGCCACTCATTAGAATGACTTCTCCAAACTGTTCTGAAGATCTAGTTGGTTGAAACTTTTAAGGATTTTGTTTGGAAAATTCTAGGTTAAAGACCTAAATGGTTCTAAATTGAATGCAGGCCTTTTTTAACGCTTTTAACATGCTAGTGAGCACTGGGACTCTCAAAGAAGAGGTTGACAGCACTTAGCATCTCCTACATTTATTTATTTGACCACAGAATCCTCTTTCCTCAGCAAATTTCCTGTGATGAATGTCCATAAAGTCCATTTTAAGGAAAAGGCTAAGTCAAAGGCCACATGCTTGGAACGTGTTAGGGAGAGTTTACTTGATGCAATGTTGATGAAGGAGAACAGATGACACTAGTCCTGGATATTACTTATGAGTGTAAGAATTCGTGATAACTTGTGAAATTGACTTAGTGCATAGATCCTTTGTAGAAAAGGCATATTCTCTTATTCTGCTGGTAGGATTAAATAGTCTTTCTGGAAGTGGTTTTCACAGTGCTTGTGAAAAGTGTAAAACATGCTAAAACTTAGTTTTATATCTATGTAACCAAATATTTCGCAGCTATTAAAAGAAATCTTATTGAAGACTATCCAATAGCATAAATATTCTTGCTATATTAAGTGGGGCAAACAGGTAAGACCGTATATGAATAATGATTCTGTTTTGAGAATAAAATATATATGTATGGAGAAAAGATTGGAAAGACACACACTCAAATCTTAACATATATGTACGAGTTCTGGCAATTAAGCTCATGAACTCATCCTGGAAAAAGTGCTACATACTTCACTGCTGAACTCCTCCAAAGTGTTCCCCTTGGGAAGCAGTGCACTGACACTATTGCCTAATCAAACTGTTAAAGCAATTTTGGAACTCTTTTTCTAGAACGGCCATCAGAGCTGTTGTCATATTACCCTCAATATCCTGAATATCATCAAAACGTCTTCCCTTCAATATTTCCTTTATCTTCATGTAAAAGTCACTGGGGGCCAGGCTTATTCATTTATGAATTGTCTATGAGTGCTTTTATACTATACCAACAAAACTGAGTAGGTGCAATGGAGACCATAAGCCCCAACCTCAATTCTAAAATATTTGCTAGCTGGCTTTTTACAAAAAAGAGCTGACCACTGGTCTAGATTTTATACAATGAACATCTTTTACTTGTATAACAGAAAAGTTTAACACTAAAACATAAAACAATGAACTATGGGGTTTAATTATCAAAACTCTCTCCCTTTAAAGATGAAAATATAAACAAATAATCCTCATTTAATAATATTTATTTCCAATATTTATCTCTGAAAAGCTTCAAAGGGAGAATGCAACAGAAATCTAACAACCTACGAAGTGCCATCTGCGATGGAATGACAGCACAGAATGTATAGATAAAAGTGCTGGAGTTTCAGACAAGAATAAGTTTTAACCAAGGCATCAGAAAGATGCATTTCCCCTGCCTATCCATTTTTTTCTTCTCTCTGTTTCCGGTGACCTCCCAGAAAATCACAACAACTCTGCTATGGAATGTGTCACCCCCAAATTTATTTGTTGAAATCTTAACCCTCAATGTGATGGACTTTTGAGGTAATTAGATTATGAGGGCAGAGTCTTCATGAATGGGATTAGCATCCTTATAAAAGAGGCCCCGGAGAGCTCCCTCTCTCCTTCCATGTGAAGACACAGCAAAAAGACAGCCATCTATGAATCAGAAAATGGCCCTCACCAGACACTGAATCTGCTAGTGCCTTGATCTTGGACTTCCCAGCCTTCAGAACTGTGAGAAATAAACATATATTGCTTAGGGCACCCAGGCTATGGTATTTTGTTACAGCAGCCTCAACTGACCAAGACATCTTACTCAGTGTTGAATTATTGATCTTCTTTCTCACTCCTTAAATTCCAGCTACTTGCCTTCTGACCATTCCTTCATTTCCCCCCATACTCACCCTTCAAGGGTTAAGAAAATTCTTCTCTGGAGAATAAAATATATCTCCCAAGGAAATATTAATAGAGATTGATTATGGGATTTTCTCAAAGCAAAATATGGCTTCTGACCTATCATCAAAACAAAAAACTTTCCAGTTGCTTTTTGGGAGCCTCTCTATTAAATATAAATGAGTAGTTAAGAGTCTTCAGACATTTGAGAAGTCTTCAACATGAAAAAAAAGACACCCTTCACTAGAAAAATTAAGGTAGGAAATAAAGACAATTCAGGAACCAGAAAATTAAAAGAAAAACAACTATGATATCTTCAGAGTGATAAAATTATATACTATATTTATGAAAAAAGACTATAAAATTAACAAATGTAAAACAAGATAGAGTTCTTGGAAACTGAAAATATGATAGCAAAAAGTAAAAATAAATTAATAGAAGAGTTGAAAGATAAAGTTGAGAAATCTTTCAAAACATCAAGCAAAAAAAATTTAAAAGGATGGCTATTAGGAGGAAAATAGGGGCTAAATAAAAATGGAGGAAAATAAAAATGGAGGCTAAATTCATGTGCTCTTTTATCCTACTACCAAGAAGCATAGCAATAATGCTCACAAAAATAGAGATAAATTATCAAAGAAAAAATATAAGAAAATTGCCCAGAAGTCTTTAAATGACCCATTTTTTTTTTTTAGTGTGATGAATGAAAAATGACACTAGGCTCATGATGGTGATATGTTAGTAGGCAGAGATAAAGAGGTGATCGTAAAAGTTTCAGAGAGAAAAAAATGTCATAATTGCAAATTGGGGACAAGGATTACATAAGACTTCTCAACTGCAACAGTGGAAGTTAGAAGACATTGGAGAACCCTGAGAAAACCCCGAGAAAAAAATGTTTCTAATCCCAGAATTCTATAACCAGCAAATTTTTAATTCAAGTTTTTTTTCAAAAAAGAGAAAAATTAAAAGAGAAAATTAACTCTCAGGCAGCTACTGAAATATTTATTTCAGCAAAATGAGGGTTGTATTAGCTCAGGCTTCTATAGCAAAATATCATAGACTGGATAGACTAAACAGCAAAAATTTATTTCCTCACGATTCGGAGGATAGAAGTCCCAGATCAAGGTCTGAAAGAGTTGGTTTCTGGTGAGGGCTTTCTTTCTGACTTGCAGACGACTGCCTTCCTGCTGTGTCTTCACATAGTGGAGGGAAAGTGTGCTGCTGTGGTGTCTCTTCCTTTTCTTATAAAGGCACCAGCCCTATGTGGTCAGGGCCCTACCCCATGACCTAATTTAAACTTTGCCACCTCCTTACAGGCTTTATCTCCAATGACAGTCATGTTGGGGGTTAGGGCTTCAATATAAGAATTTTGAGGCGGGGGGGGGAGAACAAACATTGCTGGTATTGTTACATCATTCTATGACAACAGTGTAAATCAAAACAAACGAAAATAAGGAATTCAGGAAACAGGAGAGAGGCAAAGGGAAGGATCAGGACCACGCCTTTGTAGCAGGGTTGGAGGGTACCCATCGCCCAGCTTAGTCCCCAAGGATGGAGGCCTCAGGAGGCAGATGTTCAAGAAAAATACGTGTTTGAGAATGAAAGCCTATGTTGAGAGTCTGTTGGGAATGGGAAGAGGTACAGTGTAAGAAAGAAGGGATATTTAGCATTGGGTAAAGAAGACTAGCTACCTAAAAAAAATATGACAATGATTTACTCCAGGAGAAAAAATAACACATTCAAGAAAGGAAGCTAAATCACAGCATGTGACTTAGTTACTCATTGGAAAATATTTGCATAATTCAAAATAATGTGAATATTGACTGAACTAAAGATTGCACCCTATCTCACATCATACCACCTTTTTTTTTTTTTGAGTTGGAGTCTTACTCTGTTGCCCAGACTGGAGTGCAGTGGCCGCTCCTGGCCACCGCAGCCTCGACCTGCTGGGCTCCAGCAATCCTTCTGCCTTAGCCTTCTGAGTAGCTGGAAATACAGGCATGCGCCACTACGCCCAGCTGATTTTTTGATTTATTGTAGAGATGAGGTCTCGTCAAGTTGCCCAGGCGGGTCTTGAACCCGCGGGCTCAGGCAATCCACTCACCTCAGCCTCCCAAAGCGCGGGATTACAGGCTGAGCCACCAAGCCCAGCTCATACCACTTTCTTGTGACTAATCTCTCTACATCTTTTAGCATAGAAGCTCTATTATGCTTAGAATAAAATTCAAACTCCTTCCATAACTCCCAATGCCTTGGGAGACTTGGGCTTCTTCTCTTCCTCATTCAGCCATCTCTGGCCTCACAGGGCTCTGTCACTCCCTCACAAAACACTGAGCTCTGGTGATTCTAGGGGACTCTGCTGGTGCTGTTTGCTCTTCCTAGAATATGCATCCTCACCTTCCGACAGCTAATTCTCTTTGCCTTTAGGAGTCACTTACAATGCTACCTCCTCAGACAGGTCTTCCTTAAAGGATGCTCCTGACTGCCATATTTTTCTCTAGCTCTGTCTATTGTTTATTTTTTTCATAGCACTCATCATTTTTATATAGAAAAATCTTTTTCCTCACCCTTCCCACTTTCTCCATGTAAATGGACACCCTGGAAAACTGCATCTTTTATATACTATATCTTTGCTGGGATCATATTCTATCTTAGCTGGGCCACAGCTCCATTCTTTTCTACTCCCACCAGCACTGCAGTAGAGAACACAGCCTCCACCTCCTGGTCTGATTTTCATAGTCAGCCTAGGACCTTAAGAACAGGAACCTTGGTTTTTCTCCACAAGGCCCCAGCCTGCCACCCTCCAGGAGATGAGAAGAGTTCAACTCCTCTGACTTCTCTAGAGGCCCCAGTATGGAATTGATGGGATTTGGAATCAAATAACTGAGATCTAATTTTGCTCCAGCACTTCCTGGTTGAGTAGCATTTCTGAGCCTTCATTGTTTCTTCTGTAAAAGGGGCAAAATAATAGAACTTGCCTCATAGGGTTGCTCTTAGGATTAAATGAAACAGCTATAAAACCTCTTAATACACATTCTGGCTGGTAGTTTTTATGAAAAATGCTCTTTATGATTATTAGAACTGTTATTGGGACCTAGGTGCAGTGGTTCATGCCTGTAATCCTAGCACTTTGGGAGGCTGAGTAGGAGGATTGCTTGAGCCTAGGAGTTTGAGACCAGCCTAGGCAACATGGCGAGTCCCCATCTCTACAAAAATGAAAATTAAAAAAATTAACCTGGCATGGTAGTGCATACCTGTATTCCCAACTACTTGGGAGGCTGAGGCGGGAGGATCCTCTGAGCCCAGGAGGCCAAGGCTGCAGTGAGCCTAGATTGTGCCACTGCACTCCAGCCTCCAACCTGGACGACAGAGTGAGATCTCAACTTCAAAAACGAAACAAAAACAAAAACAAAAAACAGAACAGAACTATTATAACTATTATTGGGAAAGAGCATTCTGGAGTCAGCAACTGCCTAGTCAGGCTCTTTAGTGTTGGTTAGTCTAGGAAGGAAAGGAAAAGAAGGGCAGAAAAGAAATGAACAATTTGGTATTCACTGAGCCACACCTTGTGCACTCTGTGTACTTTCTCATGACACTATTGGTGCCTGCATTTTATAGATGAGGAAACTGAGCCTCAGGAAGGTGAAGCCACTGGCACAGCCAGGAGCTGGAAGAGGCAGGTAGGGAAAGCAGGTTTCTGGACTCCAGGGCCCCTGTTCTGGGTTCTGAGAGGTGAGGGTCCCGAGGGCTTCCATGTCTGCCCTTCCTCACCCCTCCAGTGCCCAGTTCTCCATTTGGCCCTCTGGAACCAACTTGGGGGACTCTCAGGCCAGCCAAGGGCGGGAAGTTAGATCATCAGCCATCTTTTAAGGGGGTAATTAGCTGACTATGAAAACAACTTCTCTAACCACAGCAATTCACCCCGCCAGGGAAGAAGGGAAGTCAATGTTTTTATTATAATCGGAATCACAGAGGGGTTTAGGGCTCAGTAGTGTTTGGTTTTGTTTTGTTTTTTAAAGGTCTGAGGTGGAATTTGGAATCTACTGTCCTAGCCCAGACGAAAGGAAGTTTCTTTTCTGGGTCAGATTAAAAGACTTCGGCTTTCTTGATTTTTATTTTTTGTGGAAGAGGAATGACTTGCTGCTGAATCTCCCAGATTCCATCTCCCCTTCTTATCCAGGCCTTCTGCTGATTTTCTAGCCGAATGATGGGGAGGTAGGTCTGAGGTTAAGGGCAACAGGTAGGAGAGAGAAAGAAAGAGACCTGGATTGTGGCAGTAGGGCTGGAATCCAACGGGAGTAGGGTGGAGTCTAAGGGGAGTGCTTCAGAGGCCACTTACTGCTTATACAACCTTGTCCAAGTTACTTAACCTCTTTGAGCCTAGTTTTCACATTGTACAGTGAGAGGATACCTATGGCTTGTCCAGGGAGTAAGTCTATCCAGCATGATATCATGGTTTAAGGAATGGACAACCCGACTTTGAACCCTAGCCCAAGCCCTTACTTACTATATGGGCAAGGGCTTCGAGCCCTTATTTCCTCATCTATAACACGGGGATGGTATTTTTAGAGTTGTGAAGTTCAAGTGGAAAAAGTACTTAAAGGAATACCTGGCACATATTAAGTGCTTAAGAAACACTAGTAATTTATAATAATTAATTATTATTACTGTAGGCATTGTTAAGATGGTCTGTCTGGTTTCTGTAGGGGAGCAATGGATAACAAAGCTGAGGCTAGGGTCATATTATGGAAGGATAATGTCGAGCTAAGACATTTGGATTCAAGGAGTCAACTTCAAAGTTCAAGTGACTGTAGAGGCCATTTAGTTCAACCACTTAAGTATCAGATGGAAAACCAGGGGTTCAGGCAGATAATGGAACTTGCTCAAGGTCCCCTGTGGTTGAACTATAATCGAGAAGGGGGCACCTTGACAAGGAAAATTCAGTTGTCCATCAGTGAGTAGACGTCCCTCCAAGAATCTCCCAGACCACAGCTCCATTGGTGGGTGTCTAGAATTCTCCCAAAGGACATAGATTAAGGCACCTTTGACATTCACATGTAAACACATTAAGCCCATGTAGAACCATTCACACTTTAGTATAAATTAGTTTATCAGAAGTTTATCAGAAGATTTGCTAGCTAGCAAAGAGCAGGATCCTGCTGGATAAGTCAAAGGGCACGCGTATTGTGAACCCTGGTGGAGGCAGAGTCCATGTAAATCAGCTCCAGTGGGTGGGGGTGGAGGGATGGAGCAGCTGAGAGGCCAGAACACAGGCTGAGGACGGCCCTCTCCAACTTACCAGGGACACTGAAGACAGGCCTCATACCTCTTTGTGGTTCAGCCAAGACTTTTACAGTTTGGAACGTACTGAGTTTTGGGCAGAGATTTCTCATCCTTCCTGATCACTCAGAACCAAAACACTGCTCCAAAAATTTTGTCAGTGGTCTCTTAACCTCAGAGACTCATTTGCAAATAAGCTCACTGCATTGGGTTAAGCCATTTCCTCAGCCCACAGCATCTCAGGGTTACATTATTATTGCATTCATTTGTTCAGATCTGCCTCCAACCGGAAAGGACTTTGGGCAATTTATGAGAATAAGCTAAATAAAACAAGATGGTCTCCCTACCCCTCCTCTCTGCCTTTCTCACCTTAATGAGCAAAGGAAGGGGGAGAAAATGAGGGTGGGTAGAATGCTCAGTTGGGACTGAGGTTAAAAAGTACAGTTCATGGCCGGGCTCGGTGGCTCAGCCTGTAATCTCATGCCTTGGGAGGCTGAGGTGAGTGGATTGCCTGAGCCCACGGGTTCGAGACCTGCCTGGGCAACTTGGTGAGACCTCATCTCTACAATAAATCAAAAATGAGCTGGGCGTGGTAGCGTGCGACTGTAGTTCCAGCTACTTGGAAGGCTGAGGCGGAAGGATCGCCAGAGCCCTGCAGGTCGAGGCTGCGGTGGCCGGGAGCGGCCACTGCACTCCAGTCTGGGCGACAGAGTGAGACTCCAACTCAAAAAAAAAGTACAGTTCATTAATTCATGCAGTTTGTCTAACCGGGGACTACATCTAACTTGATCCTAGGGGTGATTTCAGCCTTTCTGGAAGCTTGAATGAAATCTGCTTCTTCAAGCAATCATCTAAATACCATTGGTGTACTACTGAAGACATTTATTTATTTATCATGTTATTACATGAAGAAACAATGGAGGTTGAGGGATGCAATTGTTCCCTCAGTCATCTCCACATGATATGAAACCTCCTCACTTGAAGAGAAGGCTGTCTCCCAGTGGGCTTTCATGATCATTAGTTTATTCATTTCATGTATTTTTATAGGCTGCCTATTTCATGTCTACACATCTGGGCTTTGGGAATGCAAGACTTAACAAAACAATTCTTGCCATATAGAGCTTATCATCTAGAGTGTGTGTACGTACAATATCTATTAAAAGTTAAATGCTGGCCCAGCATGGTGGCTCATGCCTGTAATCCTAACACTTGGGGAGGCCGAAGTGGGAGGATCGCTTGAGGCTAAGCATTCAAGATCAGATGGGCAACATCGCAAGACCCTATCTTTAAAAAAAAAAAATTAAAGAAAAAAAATCAGTTTGGTGTGGTGGCATGCACCTGTAGTCCCAGCTAATTGGGAGGTGAAGGTGGGAGAATCACTTGAGCCCAGAAGTTCAAGGCTGCAGTGAGCTATGGTTGTGCCACTGCACTCCAGCCTAAGCAACAGAGTGAGATCCTGTCTCTAAAAGAAACAAACAGAAATTTAAATATTGAGATGTTCTCCAGAACCTCGCCCTCTATGAATGCAACAAAAGAGTTTTGGAAAAGTGTGTCAGTCAGGGCCCAGGCAGGAACACACAGAGGCTTTCAAGTATTTTCAACAGAAGGACATTGACACAGGGGACTGCATACAGGTAGGGAAAGAGCTGACATACTAGGCAGGAGACAGGGAAGTCATACTAAGCAGGAGACAGGTCAGTGACAGCTAGATGCAGCAACGACACCTATTCCTCAAGACTAGAGGGATAAAGGGGCGAGGCTGGGTCTCCAGAGCCCAGGGACCCCCCAGGACCTGAGTCACCCAGTGGGAGCTGCAGCCAGGAAGGCTGTCTGGAGGGAGCTGAGCCACAGAGAAGACGTGGTTTTTCCTAAAAACCACCCAGGGCAGAGAGAACACTCGAAGAAACACCCTGGCTTTTTCCTTCCTTCACCCTCTAGACACCCATCAAGGCCTCTGATCAGCTGATTCCACTTAGAAGCCATCTTTTATGGGAGTCCGTGGGGCCAGTCCCTCTCCCCTCCCCATGGGGTAAAGCAGAAGAACGAATGACAGATCTGTTTGCAAAGTAGCTGCTGGCTATGGAAGGAAGCTCTGGGCAAAATAAGAGAAGGCAGAATATAATCTCACCCTGACTGTCAAGGGGAATGGCAAAGTTCAATGTCAGGTTCTCCTGGACAAACAACAACAATGACGACAACCACCACTGCAGAATGCCTTCTCTGTTGACTCCTCCCCCAACTATGAACGTGTGTGTGTGTGTGCATACTTCCTCAAAGGGATAGACTCTGTCACTGGGCATTTTACAGTTGAGGAATCCGAGACTGAAAAAAGGCAACTTACCTGTCCAAAGTGATAGAGTAAGCAAGAAGCAAGACCAGAATTTGAGCTGCAATCTGTCTGACAGCAATTCCTGTGTCCTCAACCACAGAGTCCTGAACTCCTAAGGCTCCTGGGACAATGAGCTC
This sequence comes from Cephalopachus bancanus, assembly GCA_027257055.1. Classification (NCBI taxonomy): domain Eukaryota; kingdom Metazoa; phylum Chordata; class Mammalia; order Primates; family Tarsiidae; genus Cephalopachus; species Cephalopachus bancanus. Next base: position 1,190,789 of record JAPVLO010000415.1, read on the forward strand.
TTGAGCTAAACCAGTCCCTGGATATGGGAGGTCCTTGGGAAGGAAAGGCGCCTCTTGCAGGACTCAGAGATCAGACCCAGGCCTCGAGAAAGAGTCTCTTCTGAACCCACCTCTCCTACACCAAGTAGCGTCTGAACATCTAGGGCTGACCAAAGGCCAGGGGAACAGGACAAACAGGCTGTTGGTGAGAACACTTACGTGGTGTCCAGAAGGCTTGAGCCAGTGACTCAAAGCACAGTGTATGTTCATTTTAGATGGATAGTGGGTGTCCCCGGTGCTGGGACGTTCTCACTCCACCTTCTTGCTCTGCCCAGGTGGGTCAGATGGGGCTGTCTCTGTCCTGGGACCTTCCTGGCTTGTCTCTTCTTTGGGGTTTCCAGCTGTTGTTCTGAGGCTGCCTGGTTTCTACAGGGTGCCTGGTGTGGGTGACCTAATGGCTGTTCTTCCTGATTCTGGAACTCTAGGGGACCCCTTAGGTCTGGAATCATCCTAACAGGGAAGGGGCTGGGAGGTGACAGGAAGCATCCACTCATAGAGATCAGGCACTTCTTTGAGGACATGCCCCTTGACCCTACCTGGCAGTCTCTAAAAATTCCTAGATGCCGGGTGTAAGCTGTGTCTTCCTGAGAATGCCAGACTGTCAAAAGAAGAGAAGTTAAATAACTGTGGACAGCTGGGGGGGGGAGGTGCTGGGGGACAGTTGGCAGGCTTCTTTTGCCACCAAGTTTCTGATGTGGCTTCGCACTTTGTAACAGTCAGGCCTCCGTATGTTGCAGTGTTCGTAGCCTGGGACCCTGGCTTTATCACTCCCTAATCTCAGTTTAATTGCTGTGGTCAATTTACCCTGCACTTAATAACCCACAGCTTGGTATATTGTTTAATATGGTTGACACACACTTTGCTTTAAATGTCAGCACTGGCTGGGCCTGGGGACCTGGCAGGCTCTCTGGGAGAGATGGCAGAGGAGCAGAGTCATCTGCTCAGCGTCTGGGATGCTGGTATGTTGGCTGCAGCTTCTCTTGGCTTGAGGGATCAGCCTTTGCCCAGCACTGAGCCCTGGGCTAGGAATCGCCGTCTCCTGCCTGTGTCTGAGGCCCACTCAGCCCTGACCTGCTCTCCTTGGGCTTCCTCCCACCGAGGGTCCCATGGAGAAGGCAGCATCCTCGACTCAGAAAGCATGTTGAGTCCAGGCACAAATGAGGGTTCTGTAGTCCCAGAACGATGTATAGGCCAGTCCTGGTTGTGCATTTGTGACCAAGACCCTAGGGGCAACTGTTGGGTAAATATCACACTCTGGTTGAAGGATTATAAGTGGCATCAAAGATGGCAGTGTGCCACAACGGTCTGATCACCATCCTCCCACGGTGGGACTCAGTCAACACACTGGATGCATTTTTGCCACTCATTCAACTTCCCTTCCTTCTGTTTCTGATGGACTAAATGACCAAGTAGATGCCTGTCAAGGTGGCCTCCCAGCCCACTGTAACTGCCCACTGCAACTTTCTACGGAAACTATTCCCCAGCCCATAGGGTGAAGGCACCGAAGTATGATTGCTTTGGGTGGTCCTGTCCTCTGGCAGGAGCACTAGCTCAGACTGGGCCAATCAACTCCTCTCTCCTGGAGATTAGGAATTCAGGAGGAGGAGATAGCATGGTGGTGCGTGGGGGTGCTCAAGACAGTAACTTAATTAGGAGCCATATTGCCATGTGGGCAGATTGTGAAGAAGCTGGCTTGCAGAGGATGTGAGAAGAATGGGTGGTACAGAGACACATGGTAAGAGGAAGAGACAGCTACTCTCAAATTCTCTCTAGTCCCTGGGTCCAGGCCCTCTCAAAGGTGCGGTGTTTTCCTATCTTTGGCTTCTCTGAGACACTGAAGCCTTATGATACAGTCCTTCTTTTCATGTAAGCAGTTTAGGTTGGATTTGTCACTTTCAACCAACAACTCTGCCTCAAACAATGAGGCAGTGCTCTGTACAGAGCTAGCTAGGGGCGGGGGGAAGGCTGGTCCTGTTATTATTAAGTTGTATTTGGTGTATTTTGGTGGGGGGAATGTCAACTTCTTGGGCAGGAGTCTGTTGGGGGTCACACTGGCTTTGGGTGGGAGGTCATTTGTTCCTAGGGCTGAGCTCCTCATCTTGCTAGAGTGTCTTTTTCCACCCTTGACATTCAGCTATAGCAGGAATCTGGTGTGTTTTCCAAATCATGGCCCAGGGAGCTGGCATCAGTCTCTGTTCTGGCTCTGCTGTCCAGGCGATGAAAGTCCCTTCCAGGCTGTTTTGGAAACTGAAGCTTATCTTGGATTACCTGAGAGTCAGTCTGGAAGCCTCTTCTCCATGGACATTTTCCATGGGCTCTGCTCTGGGTGCTGCCAGCCTGATGCTCTATACCCTGAGACAATGCATACTTCAGGGATAGTAGGTACGATGTCTAGGCCCATGGGACAACAAGATGCTCAGGAAAATGTCTTCATGGTAATTTCTTTTAAAATCAGAAAAAAATGATCATAATAGTAATAAATATATAATAATGAGTCTAGCCTGGTGCTACTTGTCTTTATACCAACACGGTTGTAAATGTGTTTTAATTTTTTTTTCCTATAGAGAAAGGGGTTCACAGAGCAAAACTTCTTAAGGCCCAGATGCAACTTTATAACATAGGCCTGGCTCCAGCCCCCACTCCTAAATATATGAGGGCATCAGCTTCCTGAGATTCCCTAGATAGAGCCCTGGGTTGCTGGGTTCTATGGGTGGAGCAGGGCCTTATGCTGCTCTGGTTGGGGCCGTGTAGGGTGGGGCCAACCTGGGGGTCTAGAGTCATACTTGGCTTGCTCGGACTGAGCTCCAAGTTCAGCCAAGCAGAGGCTTGAGCCCAAGGCTGGAAGACTGTGATCTTAACCTGGAGAGACAATCAGCTCAGAGGTGTGACCATCAGCCCTTGCAGACCATCAGGCATTTGAACACTGCCTTGACCTCTTGCAGGCAGGAGCCAGGCAGTCCCTGCCTCCTCTCCTCTTCTGTGGCCACAGGACGCCCTGAGAGCTGCCCAGAGCTGAGCCCACCTAGTGCATCTTAGCGTTTAGCTCCCCAGCAGCTCTACCAGGAGGGTGTTCCGGTTAGCACTATTTTATAGACACAGAGCAGGAGCTCACAGAGACTGAGAGGTTTGGCCAAGTTCAGAAAGTCTGTAAGTGACAAGGCTAGTATTTGAATTCAGGTCTGGCTGGCACCAGAGTTTTTACTTCCCTTACAGCCCTGCCCCCCACCAGAGGGCAGGTCAGAGATGCAGAGAAAGCTGTTCAAGGAAGCAGGCTGGTGTCAGGTGGCATTTCCAAGGTGGGGTACAAATGTGATCATACACCAAAAGGGTGACTTTTAGGTGGTACACAAAATAAACTTTTGCTTTTTATTTCATGTGTAGGCATACAAGCAAATGTATATACTTTACATACCAAATTTCTTGAGCATTCCTGCTAGAGTAAGGTACATATGTTTTTTTTTCAAGTCAGTTGATTTAAGAAACATATCAAGTAATGACACAGCTGACATATAAATAAAGCAAGAAACAAAAAACCCAACTTTTCACTACTGGCAGAGAGAGCTGCAGATCTTAAATTGGGATCTTTAGGTGTGAGTTATTTTATGAGCTGTGTGCCTTGAGTAAAAAACTTAGCTCTTGGTCTCAGTTTCCCCATCTCTAGAATGAGGATGATTGTTGTAAAGATTCAGAGGAGATATCCAAGCCACTGTGGATGCTGTGCCAAGCTCTGTACAGATACATCTGGAAGAGGGGCAGGGAGCCCCCAGTTCAGTGTTTCTTGCTGCAAGTTCTCAGGCAGGGAGTGGGGAAAGCATCTGTGACTGGGAAAGACTGCGGAAGGGCTGGGTTTGGAACTCGGAGTTCTCTGTGCTTAGTTCCTCTTGGGACCCACCCAGAGTGCGGGGCCTCCCAAGTAACATGATACAAATTCATTTAATTGAACAGGAGTCTTAATTGCCAAAATGACCTGTAACATTAGCTTCTTTCACAGCTGTGCCCTCTTTTGGGGCTGGTGCCAGTTCTCCAGGGTTCACTGGGTCCCAGGAAGCCCAGCCTGGTAGGGCAGGTTGTCGAGGCCAGCACAAGGCCTTGAAGAGATCACGAGGGGCTGTGGTTGGGAAACCACATTTTGGTGCCAAGACCTGTCAACTTGCCCTCCCAAGGATAGCCCTAGCCTCTTGTCCCAGACAGTCCAGTATCTCCCCTAAGTAGCTTTCTCTGATTAAAAGCGTTGGTGAAAGCTTAATTTTCCCAGAATCACCTCAGATCCTGGAAGGCAGGGCCTGTGCCCCATGTTCCTACTATAATCTCCAACCACAGAGTGGGTGAAACCTAACCCAAGGGACCACTCAGCATCACTGAGGGTTTATGGTGACCAGAGGGGACAGGAGGCATGAGATGAATCCTGAGGAAGTGGTGATTGCCACAGACCATGCTTTTTTTTTTTTCTTTTTGCCTCCAATGACCTTATCTTCATTGAGTAACATCAGAAAATTTAAAACGATCAAAAGAAAGAACATATAAATCAGATTCACCAGTTATCAGGGAAATACAAATTAAAATAAAAATGATATGCATTTGTTCACCCAAAGTTTAATAATTTCAATATCGTTTAATGTGGGGAAATGGATTTTTAAAAATTCCAGCAGAAGTATAGATTGGCTGAGAAAACTTGGCAGGACTTACAAAAATTAAAAGTGTGCATTGAGGTGCCCCTTGACCCAGAAATTCCCTCTAGGTAGCCACTCCAGGCAAATACTTGCACACGAACCAAGGACATTTTGCACAAAGATGTCTATGGCATCATTGTTTATCAGCAGTTGAAAACAACCTAAAGAGAAAGAGTTCAAGAACACATAGTCCTGTGATAGCCATCACTTCCCCAGCATTGATTTGATGTCCCCAGTCCCCACTGACCAGCATGAATTCTCAGTGATGACTAAGGTTCGAACTCAATGTGCTGACTAGAAAAACTCTCTAGGGCTTACTGTTGGTGAAAAAAAGCAATGTGCAGAAAGATTCAGTATGAAATAAACTACATAAAAGAGTAACAAGAAGCAAAACCACAGAAAAAACTTAGTGCAATGCAATGTATTTCTATAGGTATACAGATGTATGAAAATCTATTTAAAAAGGTCAGAAAGGGAAGTCACCAAATGAATTCTAGTAGTCACCTCCAGCAAAACATGTGACAAATGGGGGAGGTGGTTAAGAGGCCTTCAAGATTTATGTCACCTGTTTGAAAATAATTGTTGCAAATGAATGTATTCATGTTTATGTAATTAAGTGAATTTGTGGATGGAATTGGGTACAGGATATGTGGAAATGTCTTTATTCTGCCAGCTTGTGTATTTGTCCAAATTCTCCATAATAAAAATTTAAGAATTAAAACGAAACCCAACATTATAAGAGTGATTACCTCACAGAGATCCACTCCTTCTAGGAGCTTCATTGGACACGGTGAAATTGGCCAACGTTAGTAGCTTATATCATGAGTAGTGATGACTGGTGATCTGATTCACTGAACGAATAAGTGAATGAATGATGGACTGTCCCACTCCAAGGGAGTGAGATCTTGTCCCTTGAAGAGCCATTTCTGTTATTTCTGGAGGCTCCAGGGGTGATATGACCTATTTGGGCTCAGTAGAAAAATGTGGCTCACTTTCTTCCTTGGCACTGGTGAGGTTGGATTGGAATCTTGGGGTGGTGGGTATTTCTGATAGAGAAGGAAACTTTGGGAGCCCTGTTCCCACCCCATCTGCAATGTGAGATTTCTGTACAGCAGCCCAAGTTGTCCCTTCATCAGGGCTCTGGGCTAAGCCCTGGTATGTAGAAGAGGCTCTGTGAATGATTTCTAGGTGACTGAACAGGCTAAGAAGAGGGACTTGACGTGAGGAGCTCGAGGAGAGGACCACGAGTCTCCAATCCACCCTGAAGCAGGTTTGGGATCACAGTACACCTTCTCTGCCACTTCCTTGGGCTCAGGGCAGGTGTGAATCATCACAATGTTGGTCTTTCCCACGGAGGCCTGACTTGGTCTCAGACTCTTGTCCCAGTGCTCTGAGGCAGCTGCATTAACTGATAAGGTTTAGTGTGATCATTAAAATACATTTGCCATTCCTGCCTGGTATCAGTGATGGTAACAGTGAGGATCAGCTCTCTCAACATCCAGTGTCTAAAGATGGAAATGGGAAAAAGAAAGGAAGGGACTGTAGTTGTCTGTGGGTCATGGTGGTGGGAGGGTGAGCTTGGAGGGAAGAAGGGAGGAGTAGGGGGACAGACGAAGAAGGGAATACAGGGCACTGAAGACACATTTTGGGTGCATCTCCAGGGTACAAATGTCCAATTACAATGTAGTAGGTGGTAGAGTCCATAAGAAAGACAGGCGCCCTTGCTATCCGAATAATCACTCTTAGAGTCCTTGAAGTCTTGGGTTGTGGAGGAAAGCAAATGTCCTCAGAACACCCTGCCAGGGTCTGCGTTTTGTGGTTTGTCACGAGTCCTAAATATCCCAACACACCCGGGTAATAAAACTCACAACTATACACTGAAATCGCCAGTTTGAAAAAGACGCAGGGTTTCATGTGGAAATGGAAGTAGTGTTGGAGAACTCCTCAGAATAGTTCTTAAAGCCGGTGTTCACACAGGACCTGGCCAATGTAGAGGGGTGGGCAGATGAAAAGAGGAAAATGAACAGGGATGGTGACACAGTTACCACGTCACAGAAGGATGGGCTGAATCACCAAGGTGTTGAGAGTTTTTGAGAAAACAAATGAGACTCTGACATGTTCACAAAAAGGTCTTTCTAAATAATCTTGCTGTCAAAGTTGAATATGAGGTGAAAACTGTTGTATTGATTTGTCAAGCAGTTTTATAAAAACTATAAACTAAGAACAGGAGGTGTTCTTTGTTAGTTCTCAAAATTAGCGCGTAGTTGTCACGGTAGCTTAAGTGTTGTCGAACATCAGATAAATGCTATTTTGAAATATTTTCCTTTCATTTTTCAAGATAAAATCTAAATCAAACACTTTTGCTCTATTAACATGAGATTTTGCTCATGATTTAAAAAAACTTGAATTTAAAATTGCTTTAGCTTTGTTTGTGATTTTAAATGGAGCCATATTTAGAAACTTCTGTGGTTTCAGAGAGCCTAACCCTAACCATGGAGGAAGTACCAAGGAAGGTCTCTTGGGGAACTGACGTTTGAACAAGCCAGGAAATATGAGGAGAAGTTTGTTCCATTAATGGACAAAGAGAGAGGTGCACCTGGCAGAAGACACAGCACGGGCATATGTGTAATGGCGTGAATGACCAAGGTGAATTGGGGCTCAGTAATGAGGCTGGCATTGTAGCATCATAAAGTACAGATGACACATTGTCGAAAAAGATGTTGCAGAGATCAACAGAAGATAGGTTACCAAAGCCCTTGGGGGCCGTGGTGAGAAGCTCAGACTTTGTCCTGTAGGCATCAGGAAAGTTCTCAGCTGGGAAATGACAAGACCAGATTCAGCTTTTAGAAACATCCCTCCAAGAGGCACAGAAGAACCTGGATCCATAGTCTGGAGTTCCCCAATGGGAGTGCAGCAACACTGTATGGAACTCAACTTGCATTGTCCAAGAAGTTATTCACTATATTCTCACTGTGGACAGAGAAGTTAGGGAACTTGCCCAAGGTCATACAGCTAGCAAACTGCAATACTTGTTTTCAGACTCAGGCATGTGTTATCAACCAGCACACCATGCGGAGGTCTCTGACTTTTCCTTTCTGCATACCACTGACTATTTTATTTACCTTTACACAATGTAGGTGAACAACAGCATTACATCATTATTATTAACAAAACAGTGACTTATGTTCTATTACCCATTAAAATGAAAATCTAACTATTAAAATAAAACATTTGCCTATGCCAGAGTCTGAGGAGAGAGACGAGGATGTGGGCAAAGGCATTTGGCGTTTGCCACACAAGGAAAGGAAAGGCTGGAGACTCATTTAGGAGGTTTTGTCCATAGGACAGTGTAGTGGTTGGCTGGAATTTGGTGAGGTCCCCATGGGACCCGTGATTAGGGACACGGTCCACACACCTGGGGCCAGGCAGTGGGCGTCACGAGAGGTTCTACTGCGAGCATTCAAGTTGAAATCCTAAATAAAGTGCTTTGAGGGTTAGGTTACATCTGAGACCGTGGGGCAGTCAGGGCCGAGGGAGAGGACTTGGTCACTGACTTCCTAGACGTGTTGGGCATGGTTATACCTCAGGACCCTGGGCCCTGGGCGAGGAAGCATGTGATTAACATCATGGGGATGTGGACATTCCCGGCGAGTGCAGCAGGGGGGCAGAGGGAAGGCCAGGAGGGTGGCTGTCCACCGGGTCCATGTGCACGATCCCGGCACAGCCTGTAACCGGAGCCCTAGAAGATCATTAAGAACGTGACATAACGACTGTACTTGCAGCCTGGTCCGACAGGTGGGAGGAGCATTTATGACTTGACTGCAGTTCAGTGGGGGCAGGAGGGGTCAGCCAAGGAAACAGGAGTCTGGGCATGAGCTCCCCGGCTCCACTCCAGGGCACCAGCCTTTTTGTCTTTCCTTCTTGGCCTATCCCAGCTCCATGTTAAGCAGACACCCCCGTGTCTTTTGTTTCTTTGGCAGAAAATGCGAAAGGTCGGCTTATTGCATTTCTTTTCAGCACTCTGATAAGGCAGAGGAACCATCTGCGACTTGAGGCAAAACGTGTGAAGGACTGGGGGTCGGGTGGGGATAGTTTTCTGTCTTACAAAGTGTTTTATCTCCTTGTCGGACACCTCCTTTATTAAAATGAAATTTATAGGTTGCAATGTTAACATGGACTTAGAGGAGACAGAAGGTTTAGATCCAAGAGGAGGGAATTAAAAATAAATAAAAGGGAAACCTTGGTCACACACACTTCCAGAACGAAATGCAGACACATTCGTCTTGGCTTACTACACTTTTCTCAGCCATCCTGCTCGAAGAACCTCACCACCTGTGATACGCACCTGAGATTTATCCTCAGTTTCCAGGGGCCATCCAGGCAGCCTCATCACTCGCCTCTCCATAAATCTGGTGCTGAACGCGGGTCAGAGGAGAAGGTGACAGAGAAGGCCTATGCTCCAGAGGAAGCAAGCTCCCAGGCCCCGAGTTCAGCCATTTGCCTTCTGCATAACCCCAAAGAGAGAGAAGACCCTGGAGAGGGCATGATTTGATGCTCTCTGGAGTCAGATGGGGTGTCTGAGACAGCTGCATTTGGTCACATCCTTCTTCCTCCTGCCCTCCCTACGTGCCGTCACTCAGGCTCTGGGTTCTGGAGGCAAATCCAAGTGATCACCAAATTGGGCCAGACTGCTGGGTGGGCAGGAGCTGCCAGCTTCAGGAGAGGCATGAAGCCCTGCTTCAAAATAGCCACAGCACACTCTGTAAATAGGCCATTTATTGTTTGATGTGTTAGAAGTTTCATCAAACCTCTGGGCATATTTATACAATTAGAGCAGTTGGTGAAAGAAAACAGCACAGTGACAAATTGGACTTGTGCACTCTGATTAACTTGTTAAACGGAATAAATTGTGTAGGAAACGTGCCCCCTTTGAATTTATGAAATTGCTTCTCGTCAAGAGAGATGGCAGTCAGGCCAGTCTGGGGAGGCAGCTGGTACTCTTTGCCCAGAATTAGGTGCAAGTCCAAAGGAAAGAGAAGACCATTCCCCTACTCCAAACAAAATGACAAAGCCCCTTCATAGGGCAAGGTAAAGCTCCTATTTTGCGCAAAGCCTGTAGAACCGACTCCAAATATCCTCAACTCCTGTGAACGCAGAATGCAGGTCACCCAGCGTTTTCTGGTTCTTGGTTTTCAAGAGCACTTGACTGGCAGAAAAACAAGATGGCACCAGGGTTTGAGTTAAAAACCCTGTAGGACCCAGCCTGCATCTTGTACCTCTTCAGCCACTGGGGATCTACTGAGGGTAGCCCCCAGGCCTCGCAGTGTTGAATGCTCTTCAACCCTGACAAATAGAAGCATACCTTGATCAAATACTTACTCTGGACTGAGACACAGGCTGAAAGTTTTTAAGCCAATTATCTCATTAAATCTTCATAGTGACCCTGTGACAAAAGAGCTGATATTATTCCCATTTCCCAGATGAGGACAGAGAAGGGAGTAGGGAAGTGTGCAGCGACGCCAACAAACAGTAGCACCAGGGTGTGAACCCAGGTGAGCCTGGTTTCAGGGCCTGCCATCTTAACCTCACATGGTGCTGCCTACATCAGGGACTCCCAGGCCATCACAGTGGATGCCTGAGCCCTACTGGGTCTGAAACATCCTTCTGACATACTAAGGAGGCTGGTGTTCCATTCCATTCAACTTGTGTGTTATTTTAGAATAGTGCATTCTTTGAAAATTGGAAGACACAGGGCTAGAATCCCACCCACGAAAACTGGATTAATCAATTCATCGTATGCCTTGACCATTCTGATGCTTGAGGGTAGATTGTATTTAGAGCATGTCAACTCCACCAGAAACAGGAACAGCTAACCTCCTAGCACCTGTAGTAGCCATACAATGCGTGTGGCCCTTTTTTGAGCACTTTGCTGGTGTCAGTTCCTTTAATTGTCCCATCAACCCTATGAGAAAAGTACTTTTTCAAAAAAGCCCATTTTCTTGATTAAGAAACCGAAGCACTGGAGGTTAAATAAATGCTGTAGTTTACTGTTGCACTGGGACCCACTATTCATGGCTTAGGGTCTGCACTGTGACAACTGTTGATGTGGGAAAAGCCGTGGGAGTCCTGTGCTCTCCAGCAGGGACTGTCCTGTGCACACGGTCAGGCTGTTCCCTTTCACTTTGAGAGATGGTCCTGTGGGCCTGCACCAGGCTGTGCCCAGGACTCTTGGAAGGCGGTTGGTCCTACCTGACACTGGAAGGAGCCTGCTTCCTGGGAGCCAGAGATGAGCTGGAGAGTCAGTTTTTCCTTGTGTGTGGTTCCTCCGCTCTGCTGGAGGACGCTGTGACTGTCAGCTCTTGTCCCTTCAAAGGCATGGCTAGAGGACCTGTTTTTGTCAGGGAGTGTGTGGCACTAGAAGCTCCCCTAGGAGACAAAGCAGGAGAGCAATGGAAACACACAGAGTTGTGCTTCCTCACTGGGGCTGGCAACACAGTTCCAGGGAACCGGGGCGTCCCAGAGATGTGGTGGGGCTCTTTGGTCACAAGCTGTGACTCTGTCTTTGTAGCTGCCATAGGATGGAAAAGTCGGATAATTTTCTTGTAGAACGAAGGCCTAGGCCTGTCCAGGCTGGGGCAGATGTATGAATTGAAGACTGATTTGGAGTGGAGGTGGGCTCAACATTTCCTGGAAACAGAGAGACTTCTGAAAGAAGTGACTCATCTCACAGTTGAGAAAGGCTATCCTCTGGGAGGTCATCGTTTTCTTCGGCAATCCAGGACTTTGGCAGGTCATTTGTTCATTCACTCATTCAGCAGATATACTGCAGGATTCTGTGATGCACAGGAGAGACAGCAAGGAATAGGACAGATGTGATTCTTAGGAGGGAGTGAGGGTGGGGGAGACAGACAGTCACTGTACTGCGAGAACAAATGCAAACCTGCTCATCTGTGATGAGAGCTACAGAGGAAAGCAACTCAGGGCTTGGGGAGCCTGTAGGGAAGATACCTGGTCAGCAAAACCAGGGACGGCTTCCCCAAGGAAGAGACATGGGGCGTTGAGACCTAAAGCACGAGGAGAGCTCACCACACAAGGGAATGGCGGGAAGAGAACTCCTGGCAGAGGGAACAGCAGGAGTTCCTTTCGGCCTCGTGGCAGAAGGGAGCACAGCAGCTGTGAGGGATTGAGGCAGCATGAAGATGTGAAGGTGGCTGAGGACAGGGTATGGGGGTGTCTGGAGAGCTCAGCAGGGGCCATGCCAGGCTGGGACGTGCTGGTCATGCCAGGTGGGCCGTTTTGGCCATGCCAAGGCCACGTACGAGGTTTGTATTCATCACAAAAGCAATGAGAAACCATTACATAATTTTAAGCCTGCAGAGGTGGGGTGGGAGTAGAAATGCGAGGAGGGCAAGGGCTGGACGTTTCTAACATGGAGGCTTAAGAGAAGTAAGACTCTGGGTGCTGTGATCCAGCACGGAGTCCAGGAGAAAACCCAAGCGGAAAAATGACTAATGAACTAAATGGGTTTGGGAGGCCTCAACTTTCAGGCCCTAAACCTAGAGGATTGGGGGTGCTTAGTGTGGGGATCCCCAGAACTGCATTCATTCACCTTTGGGTCAGGTTTTGCTGTCCCACACTAACACTTTATCCTCATGACCCCAGGGCCAGTCAGAAAACATAAAAGTGTGGTAAATGTTATTCATTTTAGAAAATATAATACTGGCTGGGTGCAGTGGCTCACACCTGTAATCCCAGCACTTTGGGAGGCCAAGATGGAGGATTTCGCTTGAGGCCAAAAATTCAAGACCAGCTTGGGCAACATAGCAAGACCACGTTTACCAAAAAAAAAGATTAAAAAAATTTTTAAAAAGAGAAAAAAATTCTTAAAAAATTTGAAAATTCTTAGAAAATAAAACCCCAAACAACATAATACATTGCAAGTGCAAGTGTATTGCCAAGAAAAATGGCTAAAATAAATAAGAAATCAGAGCAAACAAGGGGCATATCACATGACTTCTAATGACACTGCCCCTGAGTATGCCGGAGAACCCAGTCTGACTGCAAACATTTGGATTAACTGGGGAGATTTTCAGCTGTCCACTGGAAGTAAATGCTCCTGTAACAAAGACCTCAGCATGTGGAAATATCTTTGGAGTTGAGAAATGGGTACAACTGGAGGAATTGCTTTTTTTTTTTTTTTTGAGTTGGAATCTCACTCTGTCACCCAGGCTGGAGTGCAGTGGCATGCTCACAGTCACCGCAGCATTCGTCTGCTGGGCTCAGGTGATCCTTCCGCCTCAGCCTGCCAAACAGCTAGAATTACAGGCACGTGCCACCACGCCTGGCTAATTTTTTGATTTATTGTAGAGATGAGGTCTCGCCAAGTTGCCCAGACTGGTCTCGAACCCGTGGGCTCAGGCAATCCTCTCACCTCGACCTCCCAAAGCGCTGGGATTATAGGCATGAGCTGCCGCACCTGGCTGAACGAGACGAATTTCAACGTCCATGAGAGAAAAACCTAGATCATCTTGAGCACAAGAATCACAGACATTCGAGGTGCTTCGGGTGAGGGCTGAGAAGAGGGGACACACACAGAGGACAGTGGCATGAAGACAGAGGCAGAGACTGGACTGATGCTGTCGGCAGCCAAGGAATGTTGGTAGCCATCAAGACCAGAGGAGGCAAGGAAGGGATTCTCCCTAGTGCCTTCTGGGGCAGCATGGCCTGCTGACACCTTCATTCACTTTAGTGATACTAATTACAGACTTCTGGCATGCAAAATTATGAGAGAATACATTTCTGTTGTCTTTAAGCTGTTAGGCTTGTGGTAGTTTCCAGTAGCTGCAGAAACAGATCCATTCTAAGCAACATTTACCTCATATTCCACAAACATCCATAATCTCATGCGGCTGGTGCATTCCCACATTTCAGAGAGTTCAGGTTAAATGACACCTTCTCAGGGTGGCCTCTCAGATCTCCTTACCAGAGTAGGTCAACTCCTGTTAACCTCGACTGTAGCGCTTAGTTAAACCCCAGTTCTTTTTTCAGTTTGTGTACCTGTGCTGTGTCTACCTTTGCCCCATTAGAATATGAGCAGTATATAGCTCCCCAGTACCTAGCGGGGAGCCAGGAACAGAGTGGACACTCCATGAACGTTTGCTGAATGAACAAATGCCCTTTCACAACATCCTGAAGGTCCACTGAGTTTGACTAGTATTCATAAGACTAAATTCTCTGACGTGCCTTGATCAACAGGTTTTGATGACTATTTAAACTCTTATTTTGGATCCTTACTCTTCCCCAGTCTGTGAGGCTGTTTAATATTCAGTCACTCATTCACTCATTCAATAAATATTTATTTATTTGGGGCTTATTATGTGTGAGGCAGTCCACTGATGATTCCTAATTGGGCTATTTTTTCCCTTGTTGAATTTCAATTGAGAAAGAAAAAAGCAATTGCAGCATTTTTCAAGGCAAAACAAGCCATATAACAACCACAGACCACAAACAACAAAACAATCTTTCATGAGGCTAATTAGTCCTAAGCCTTAAAAAAAATAATAATTGCCGATTCTGGAGCAGTCTTTGAAGGCTTTTTGAACTGAATAGTAATCAGGAAACTCCAGCCTTCACGAAGCAAGCTCGCAGAGAAAAACAAGCCACTCTAGAGTTGTGTACTTTTCGTGCCTCTGATTTGGCTGAATTTCCTTCTGATAAGGAAATTTTAAGGACATTGATGGGCAAGGTAAGCACATTTATTGCACACACAGATTCTTTCAACAGACTTCGTGATCCACAGTCAGTCTCATAATCAGAAGTATTTCTTTCTGCTTAAAACCCAGAAGGGTAGCTGACATCTTTTATCAAAAAGACAGACAATTCTTATCCCCTGACAATTCCAGATTATGGATCCCAGGGGGCTCTCCTTACACTGGTATTTTATCACTGGAATCAGAGAGACTGCTGTTTATTTTCTGAACCTCCGCATAGTTTTCAAGGTGTTGCCAGCAGGGCCTGGGCTGACAGTGACACGTGTTATTGTCACATTGCTAGATCTGAAAGAAAACACAAGATAAATAAATATCAGTGTTTTCTTGGATCTCTTTTTGCTATCGTGGGCACCGGAGGCACTGGCATTTGTTAATTCACATATCTGCTCTGTTCGGAGAGAACCTTCCCCCTTTCATCTAATGGGGCGGCGGGAGAAGGTGGGGGTGCTGGCTGGCATGTACTGGAGTGGCCACTTAATTCGACTCCTAGTCCGGGCGAGGGACAGAGGCTGGAGGGGCCTCTGGGCAAAGTTCCATCCACGAGGACGGCAATGTCTGGCTGCAGGACCGTCTTCTCATTCCTCCGTCACGTGGGGAGACCATCTTTCAGTGCAGA
This sequence comes from Cephalopachus bancanus, assembly GCA_027257055.1. Classification (NCBI taxonomy): domain Eukaryota; kingdom Metazoa; phylum Chordata; class Mammalia; order Primates; family Tarsiidae; genus Cephalopachus; species Cephalopachus bancanus. The sequence goes on from JAPVLO010000415.1 coordinate 1,205,884, forward strand.
GGAGACAGTGCTGGGCTCAGAAGCAGGTGACGTGGCTGGGGTCCCAGTTGGGTGAATTGCTTCACCTCTGAGTCTCTGCTTCTCTATCTGTAAAACGGGGTACTGGGAGCTTCCTCCCTCCATCCTAAGTTTTGAGGTGACCCATACATGAGGGATGTGGCCACTGCCAGAAGACAGGCTCACGCTTCCTAGATGCTCACTGCTGGTTCCCCTGTCCTGTCCTCTTCTCTCAGTCACATCTCTCTCTGCCTTCTGCCTTCTTCAGATCTCCTAATCCTAGATCAGAAGACAACATCAACAAACTATGGCTTTTTGCAGATACAGTCTTACTGGAATTCACCACAGCCGTTCATTTATAAATTGTCTGTGGCTACTACAGTGGCAGAATTGAATAACTGCAACAGAGACGTTATGACCCACAAAGCTAAAATTCTCACTATCTGGCCCTCTACAGAGAAGTTAGCTGACCCCTGTTCTAGATGCTTTTCTAGACATATGTCACACTCATTACACTCATTCTTGAAGACCTCACTTGCTTGGTGTTCTGTGGCATGTTCATGGGTTTTATATATAAAAAGGTTTCCATGATCAACTAAATTTGGGAAATTCTAAGTGAAACAAAACTTAAGCAGGTTTCTTTATTGACTGCAGGACTTATCAGGAGCATTTAATGTGTTGTCATGCTTTTGGAATCTCCAACAGGGGAATGTGGTATGCTGCTTTTCTCAAACGTGTTTCTCTACTGGGCCACTAAGTGTTGAAGAGCTGGATCCCTCTTCTCTAACTATTCCTTCTGAGTGATGTCATCTGAGTGATGACATCTGCTGCTGTAGCTTACAAATACATTAATTCCTGGAAATTTTGATTTCCAGCCTGGATCTCTCCCAAGGGCTCCAATATACTCTCCCTTTACTCTTCGACTGTCTATCAGACACATCAAATGGAACGTGCTCCAGGTGTGCCTGTTCCTCTCGTATCCTCATCCATCTTAGGAAATGGCAACACTGCTCTCCAGTTGCTAGAGTCAAAAACCTAGAATGTATCCTGCCTCCCTCATTCCCTCACACCCGGTATCTGACCCATCAGCATGTCTGTCGTCTCTGCCTCTAAGATGCGTCTTGTATGGGCCATCTCACCATCTGCACTGTGTCTAGTCAAGTCCAGGCCACAAATATCTCTTGCCTGGATTCCTGCAACTGCCTCCAAATTGGGTTCATCTCCAAATATGGTTTTTCTTCTGCACAACAGAGTAATTTTTCTGAAACTCAAATCCAATCCCATCCTTCCCTGGCTTTAAAAAATATTTCTGTCCCAACCGGAATAAAATACAAGCTTCTGGGAGAGCTTTCCAGGCCTTGAATAATCAGACCTTCACTTCTCTCTCACCTCTGGCTTCTCCTGCCCCTCAAACCCAGTAGCCCAGGGCCTTTGCTTGTGCTAATCCTTCAGTTTGGAAAGTTCACCATCATTCCACCCTCCTCCCCTCACCCTCTCCCCCACCCAATCTTTTCAAGGCCTTTTCTGATTATTTGTTATCATTTAGATCTCAACTTCATTGATCCTCAGGAGAGGTCCTTGCTGGCCAACCTGGTATACCCAATTTATTTTGGCTTATCTTCTTTACAGTTTTTATTGGAAATTGAAAGCGTCTTGTCTATTGTGCCCATGCTTATTTTCTGTCTTCCACTGAGTACAGGCTTCATGAAGGGAAGAAGCAGGCCTGTCCTTCCTTTTCCACCACTGGGGATCCAGAACCTAGGACAGTGCCAGGCACATGGTGGCTATTTGGCAATGACCATTTGTTGACAGACTGACTCATAACTTCCTTTGTCCACAGAGCAACCACTGTATTAGCACTTTATTAACTATTTAGCACTGTATCAACTATTATTATGATAAAAATAACACTTGACATTCTTCCATGCCTAGGTCTTTACCAAAGACAGGTAAAAGCACATGTCTGCACAAAGACAGATGTTCACAGCTGAATTAATTATCATAACCCCAAACTGGAAACCCTTTACATGTTCATCAGCAGGTGGATAGCTAAGGAGTGGGGGCATATCCATACAATGGAGAACTACTCCGTAATAAAAAAGAACAAGCCGGGCTCGGTGGCTCAGCCTGTAATTCCGCGCCTTTGGGAGGCTGAGGTGAGTGGATTGCCTGAGCCCACGGGTTCGAGACCCGCCTGGGCAGCGAGACCTCATCTCTACGATAAATCAAAAAATCAGCTGGGCTTGGTAGCTCATGCCTGTAATTCCGGCTACTTGGAAGGCTGAGGCGGAAGGATCACCGGAGCCCAGCAGGTCGAGGCTGCAGTGGCCGGGAGCGGCCACTGCACTCCAGTCTGGGCGACAGAGTGAGACTCCAGCTCAAAAAAAAAACCAAAAAAAACCAAAAACACACAAAATATTAAAGTCCACCACAACATGGATGGATTTCAAGAGCATATGTTGAGAGAAATTGGAAATGAGAGACCATAGACTTTATGATTCCTCTTAGGTAGCCTTCTTGGAAAAGGCACATTCTAGCAAATATAGTTTGCTGGAACTTTGAGACGAGGAGGACTGATCCTGTAAAGGCATCTGAAAGCACTTTCTGGAAATGATGGAAAAGATCTGTATCTTGATTGAGAGATGGCTGCATGGGTGTATAAGTTTATCAGAACTCATGGAACCGTACACTGAAAATGAGTGTGTGTAAAGCATACCTCAAGTTGACTAAAATAGGAGTTTAAAAGACAAATATGTAAATAATAAACAGGCATTGAATGAAGAGGCAAAGTCTGTAAAGGTGGTAAAGGGATGGCCAAGGCGTTGGAAGCCCTGGACTGGAGTTCTGGTGCCCCGGGCAGTGGACCTATCTTTATTATTTTGTTCTTCTTCTGTCATTAAAAAATTCCTTAGTCATCTTTGTCAATCTTAACGCAAGTATGACATTAACTCTGTCAACCTTTCCTTCTATGTTTAAGACAATGAAAAACCCTTTCCCACATTAAAATTATGAACACTATTATCTTATATTATTCTCTAATATGCATGTAATCTTAAAAATATGACATTTATAAACTATTACTATTTTTAGTTGTGGTAAAATGCATATTACATGAAATTTACCATCTTAGACATTTTGAAGAGTACAGTTGGGGCATTAAGTACATTCTCATTGTTATGCAACCATCACCACTATCTGTCTTCCAAACTGTCTAAAAATTTTTTTGTTGTAATTGACACATTATAATTGTATGTATTTATGGGGTACAGTGTGATATTTTGACACATGTAATAATCAAATCCAGAACTCTTTTCTTCTTGAAAAATTGAGACTCTGCACTCATTAAAAAATAATTCCCTGCTCTCCCCTCCCCAAATGCCTGGCAACCACCATCCCACTTTCTACCTTTATGAATTTGACTATGCTAGGTACCCCATATAAATGGAATTGCACAGTATTTATCCTTTAGTGATTGGCTCATTTCATTTAACACAATGTTCATATAATTTTTTAAATCACTAGATATTTAATTGGTCTGGAATTATGTGTGTGTGGTGCAGGTAATGACTTAATTTTGTTCTTCCCAACACATGAGTGGACAATTTTCCTAAATTGTCCAAATTGTCCTAAATTGCTAATGGAAGAGACCATTCCCCCCCACCCTATGGTCTAGCCACTAGTGTCACATGCAGTACTTCATGCATAAATGCATCTATTTGGGGCCCTCTTTTTGTTCCATTGATCTGTTTGTTTATTTCAAAGTCAGCTCCACACTTTGCTGACCATTCTGGCTAAGACCTCACCCATCTTAAGTCGTGGGCCCTGCTCAGGCTTAGTTTCTTGTCAGTTTGTCAGCTGTTCCCAAGGATATGGGAGGCTTCCTGGGAACTCTACGACACTCCTACCTGTCACGTTCTCAAGGGAGCTCAGTCTGGTAGGAGAGGAAGGCCCCAACCGTGCTCATCAATTGTAAGGATCCCAGCAGTGCTGAGTACTCGGCCCCCACCCGCCTCAGGACTGGGGTTACTTACTAGGAGCAGTCAGTAGGCTGCTCTTGCCTCAGAAGGATGTGGCTGGGAGCTAGGGTGCTCTGGGATGGTTTGGATTTCTCTGCCTGCAGTGGAACTCTGCCATAACCCAGTCAGTTGTGCGGTAGAACTCAAGATAAGGCAAGTTAATCTTGGTTCCCCTCCAAGGACATTTGGTACTGACATGCAAAACAGGATCCCTTCGAAGTTCATTTCAGCCAGAGACCCTGGAGGGAGTAATACAGTGTCCCTCTGTGTTTCTCCAAAGAGTATGGAGAGTGCTGCTGGGCCACCCATGGAAAGTTGTGACCTGGCACTGCAGAGGACAGCTCAGGTCCGACAGGTCCAGACTCGTGTGCAGGTCTGTGGGCCCACAGATTTTTCATGATAATCCACCTCTCTCATGGGATCTGGGCACTTTGTACTGTTTTCTCAGGGCCAGAGGTGTGGGCAGAGAGTGGGAAGGGGCCGCAGTTTCCACGAATTTCTTGTCACTCCACATCCAATGAGTCAGGTCACACTCATCAACTGGCTCCCTCTAGGTTTCTGGTAGGAGGCAGGAGAGATAAGATGGGCCAGGATGGAGCCTGATAATGGGGGGAGCTCGCTGGAGGACAATAGGTGTTCTCTTCCCCCACCCTACAAACCTCCAAACAGCAGGGAGGCCACCTGGAGAGTCTGGCTGCATTTGGTGAGGACCCTTCGGCACAATGTGTCACACGGGGACATGGAGCTCAAGGAGAAGCAAACTGGGATTGTGGACACAGCAGGCAGGGAGGCAGACTGACAAAACCAGTTAACCAGTGGCTCCATGTTTCCAAAATTACAATCACCTGTCCACTACCTGCCTGAGTTTACCACACCCTATGTGTTGGCCTTTTCATGGTACATGCAGATGGTGCCAAAAAAATGTACATACATTTTAAGAAAGGAAAAACTCTATTAAAATTGTAATATGCAATAAGATGAATACAAGTAATGTTTCATTTCAGCAATTACAAGGGGCGCTCAAAGTGGTTACTATCAACATCCAGACACTTCTGATTATGGCGAACTACTGCTTAAGCAATGTTGACCAAAGTGTCCTCCTGTATCGCTGCACATGCCGTTTCAATTTCTTCCTAAAATACTGCCAGTATAGCCAGTTTTCTACAGTACACCACATTCTTTAATGTTCCCCCATAGGTAGGAGTCAAGAGGTGTTAAATAACACTTCAAAATGGTCTTTCATTCCTGGAACGACAACTGTGCTTCCTCCATTTTCTTTGACTGTCCTGCCTGTCACATGGTGACGCTAGCCTGAGTTTACCACATAATTCATTTGATTAACACCATCTTTTGAATGAAAATCATACTACACATTCTTACTGTAATTCGATTGAACTTCGAAAAGTAATACATAGATAACATCTCTTAAGATGTACATGCTTTTTTTGTGTATACATCTTTTGACACCCCATAATATACAGATATATGCACACACACTCACGCAACACAAATATATGTGTATACGCAAACCACTTTTCAAAAGAAATTTAGCATTTTTATTACCAATGATATTTACAACATGGTAATAATATCACTCAGGGAACATTTAAGATATGCCAGACACTGTTGTAGGTAATTAAATATACTAACCTGGTCAAGATCAGCTCCTTGAGGGTGATCCTACACTGTGTGATTTCCTTTCATTTAACATAAAAGGAAACTGAGGCACAGAGAGGTAAAAATCACCTACTCAAAGTCACACTGATTTAAACTCAGGCTGTCTGTCTCTAGACGCCAAAGACAAGTTGCCTCTCAGATCATGATCAAACATGGGTTAGGTTGAAATTATTCCCAAGCCATATTAATAAATCTCAACACACACACACACACACACACACACACACACACACACACACACACCCCAAAGAAAAAAATGCTCATCTGCATGCCACGTGCCATCTGATTCTTTCTGAATACCTCCAATTTGTTGGCACACACGTGGGCATTGCTCTACCCAGGGGATATAATGTATGACCCCAGGAGACCCTGGAGCTATGACAGCCTCCTTCCCTGGGTGGTGGGACCAGCAAGACCAGCACTCTCTTGACACACACGACTTAGCCCTGTCAGCTCGATATATAACATGCACTCAGTCGTCACCTCCAAGTCACTGTGGGGACTTGACGTGTGCATGTTGGGCAGAAGAGTGGGAGCAGAGAAAATCCACACAGATTCCCAAGAATTGCTCCCCACGTTTAAGATGCAAAATTGCCAAATTCTGTCATTGTCCCCTTCCTGTTGTCTGACTATAAATCAACTGCCTTGCCTTACTTGTGCCTTAATGGCTGAGGAACAGTTAGACCAGGTGGGTCCTGTTTGCTGGCTTGTTTCTTATTTAGGGAGCACCTTCTCTGGGCCAGGCTCTGTGTTACCCGGAATTCAGTGGCAACTGACATAGATGCAGATCTAGCCCTCATGGACCCAAATGCCTATTTTTCCTGGTTCTGTATCTCTGACTTTTACATCTCTCAAAAACGAGCCTTTTCTAAGCCTTACCGGGAAGGCCACAAACTCCTGCCAACATCAGGCATGTGCACATACGTACAAGGTACACACAATTTGCAAATAAGTAGGTAGTTCTTGTCTTTGCAGACAAGTTGGGGGCCCGTCCACTCTCTCCAGTCTTCACTTGCTGCCAGGCTAAGAAATCCTGAAGATGGAACAGAGAAGGCAAGGTGCCCTCAGCTTCCCCCTTCTCAGCTCCCACGGTGCCCAGGAAACAGTATAAAGTGCCATCTTTAAAAGTCGAGCTGTTTACACTGACTGTCTTTACTCTTCACCTCCAGTTGTTGAGTCAATACCATTTTTCCTTCTCTCCTTCTGCCCCTTGGCTCAAAAAGCAAGCAACTTTATGAAACATACCTGGCCGTATCTCTTTATTCACATGGTAGCCTTTCAAATTTCACCTGCACTGGGCGTTAAATTACAAGGCCACGAGGGTCTGGGAGCGAGCCATTGTCTAGGCCAAGGTGTCTGTTTCTGCTTATCAGTCCTGAGTTGTAAGCAAGTTACCACCACACCACTCTCACATTTTTATATTGTTTTCAAGGTTTTCCTCCCTAGCTATGACCTGATGCATTGCCCCAACTGACGTGGGCGGGTGAGAACTCTCCCAACATCTGTGACCACCAGGGAGTTTCTGAACAGACTGTGACTACAGGAACCAACCCTCTTATCAGCCCTTCCATCACCACCCGGGTGAGGCTTTTGGGCTCCGCCTTGCCACTGGGCACCCTGTACCCAGAAGTGAGTTTCCAGGCACTGGGCTGTGTTCAGTCCTATCTATGATCAGATGCCATGGGCAGATGAGGTGATAATCCCTTCTTCGTTTTGCAATTGTGGACACGATCAAGATGGGAGATAAGGTAAGGAGAGGTGTGGAGCAACTTGAACCAGCTCCCCGGACACCGGGGAGGACATACAACCCATTTTTCTTGTTGAACAACATGTTGTATCTCCATGAGTAGTCCTGCCAACCTCTGTAATTAACCATGCTAATAGCATTCTCGGCAGTGTTCGTGCTCTGTGCTCTTCCTGGGCCCCTCAGGAACAGTGCTGTGCAATTAGCAGCCAATGGGTGACACAGATCTCCTAGCTGGATGGTGACAGTCCTCAGATACCATCCCAGGGCTGCCTGATTCTGCAGAACTTTACCTGGGGCTCTTGCCCATCCAGGAAGGAGGGAACCTGCTGTTCCCCTTCAAGCAATTTCTCCTCCTGCCAAGAAATGTAGGCTCAGCAAACTGGTTTGCATTTGCACACCTCTCTCTCTCTCTCTCTCTCTCTCTCTCCCCCCTCCCTCCCTCCCTCCCTTTTTCTGGCTAGGTCATCTCTGAATCCCTAGACCCTGACGTTCTTGGCCTGTGATAAATGTTAAACAAATGAATTCTGGGGAATGAACGCACCCCAGCACCCTCAGGGGCTGACAGTTAGTTTCGTAAGTCTACTTTCTACCCTCCCCACTCTCTCCTCCTTCCCAGGCCTGAGGACAAGTTGCAATCTATGAGCTGGAGGGAAACTGACCAGTTTGGTCCTGAGGTGTGAGTACAGCTGTTGCTGTGGGTGGGGGACACAAGGTAATAGAGCTGGTGGCTGTTGACGCCTCCGGAATGCTCTGTAGGGCACTGTGTGTAGGTGTTCTGAATGAACTGATGTCAGCCAGCAACTCTGCAGACTCATGGGGCTGTGGTGTTGGTGGAGGGAGAAGGGGGGCAGGGCAGAAAAGGTGGGCCGTGGGTGAGGAGGGTGTCACAAGTTCAGCCCATGTGGTGTTTACAAATACTGGGGGGGGTAATATAATATGTTCACATGTTGGTATACATCCAAATGTACCACATAACTTATTTCTTTGATATACATGACCATTTTCTGAACTATTACTTGATGTGATTGGTTCACTCATCCGAGTTCCTGCAGGAAATAGATTCCAACTTAGATGGTTTGAAAGCGTTTAAGGAAGGGCCCGCTTTCAGATACACTAAAGGCATGATCGTGGGTGACAAGAACCCTAGAAACTAATAGGGCGTTGTGATCTCTAGGCCTGAAAGGGCAGGGAGGAAGGGGGAGCTCAGGGTTCTGCAGAAGGGGAGACCACAGTGCAGCGCTGGCCACCAGGAGCTGGATGTGGGATAGACATGGCCACTGACTGAAAACACAACCTGAAGCAAGAAGAGAGAATGCAACAGCTCTTCTGTCCTCTTCTCTTCTCGATCTTCTGTTGGGGTCTGCCCTTGGCCAATCGGGAGCCAGAAAGCACAGAAGCCTGGTGTGCTGCCCATGGGGTTAGCCTTGTGGAATGCAGGGCAGGGCAAAGACAGAAAGAGAATGGATGTGGGATACAGAGAAAGTTGGGATGAGCACCATAGGCAGGGAAATGATGCCACCTGGCCCTGGGCCTGAAGTCTACCTTGGCCGTGTGAGTAATGCTGCTGGGCACCCTCTCACTTGGATCACCCATTAAGAGATACTAGCAGTCCAGATTTGGTGGCTCAGCCTGTAATCCCAGCAGTTTGGGAGGCCAAGGTGAATGGATTGCCTGAGTCCGTGGGTTCAAGACCAGTCCGGGCAACTTGGTGAGACCTCGTCTCTATAATAAATAAATAAAGTTACCTGGACGTGGTAGCACGTACCTGTAGTTCTGGCTATTTCGAGGGCTAAGGTAGAAGGATAGCCAGAGTCCAGCAGTTTGACGTTGGGGTAGCCGTAAGCATGCCACTGGACTCCAGCCTGAGTGACAGAGTGAGACCTCAACTCAAAAAAAAAAAAAAAGAGATACTAGCAGTACACAGTAGGTGTCACATTTGTTCCTTTAATCGGTCATCTATTAAATCAAACACACTGACAATCAGCTGCTTTGATGCACCCTCTCATTTAATTTCAGCACAGTGCCTGGCATATAGAAGATGCTCAATATATATTTCTTAAATAATGAGCAAATGAAATACATGAATACATAAGTGAATTGTTGAATGGATGTGAATCACCTTTAGAGTGGGTACTATGAATCTGTTGGACACAATGAGAAATTTGAGAAGATAATTGACCAGCCCAAATTAACTTGGTCACTCCATTTATTCCACAAATAACAGCCGTCCATCAGTATCTGTCGGGGATTGGTTTCTGGACCTCTGTGAATGCCAAAATCATTGGATTCTCAAGTCCTTGATATCAAATGGCACATATGCATATAACTTGTGCACAGCTTCCTGCATACTCTAAATCATCTCTAGATTACTTGTAATACTTCACATAATGTAAATGCTATGTAAATAGTTGTTATACTGTATTATTTAGAGAATAATGGCAAGAAAAAGTCTATACTGGTTTAGTATGGCTGCAGTTTTTTTCCAAACATTTTTTTTATCTCCAATTTGTTGAATCCATCAATGCAGAACCCACAGATGCAGAGGACCAACTGTGTCAACTGAGTACTCGCTGTGTACCAGTGGTGTGTATGTTTGACTGGAGGAGACAGACACATAAACATATGCATGCTGTGTAATACCTAAATGCTCAGAGACGAAGTAGACTTGGGGACAAGGAGCTATGTCTCCTATTTTTCAAACAGTTTGTCAGCAATGACCTCTTATAAAATGGAACATTTGAGGCAAGACTTGAAGAAGGGGAGGACACATCATGTGACTTTCTGGGACAAGAGCATTTCTGGTTAAGAAAAGCGAGCAAGAGCATGGCTAGGGTATTTGGGGGAAAGTGAGGAGAGCAGCGGGGCTGGGCAGAGTGTGACCAGCAGCCAGAGGGATGGAAACGGCAGTTGGATCCCATTCTTCCCCAGCGAGAGCCCGCTAATGGCTTATTACTGTACTTGGAATACAGGACAAACTCCTATCTGACCAGGTTTACTCAGCAAGGCACAATCTGTTCTACCTGCCTCTCTGAAGTCACCTGGCCTCCTGCCCCCTACTGATTCCTTCCCTCACCGCATTGCAGTCACACTTGCAACCTGGTTCTTCCCACCTTCAGGCCTTGCCTTTGCTGTTCCCTCTTCCTGGAATACTTGCCCTGGCTTTTTGTCACTCTCCAAATGGCCTCTTCTGAGTCCCACTCCAGAGAAGGCTGTTCCCAGATACTCTCAGGCTGTCATAACACTCCTCCCTCCTTTTGTTGAGTCAGGATCTCACTCTGCCACTCAGGTTGGGATGCAGTGGCATTATCACGGCTTATTGTAGCCTCAACCTACTGGGTTTAGGTGATCCTTCTGCCTCAGCCTCCTGAGTAACTAGGACTACAAGTGCATGCCACTTTGCCTGGCTAGTTTTAAAAATTTTTTTGTAGAGACAAGGTCTCATTACATTGCCAAAGCTAGTCTTGAACTCCTGGGCTTAAGCAATCTTCTCGTCATGGCACCCTTTTTAGTTTCTTCACATTTGACATGATTACCTCCTATTACCTGGCTTATGTTTGTCTGCTGTGTTATGGTATGTTACCCTGTCCTGCTGTGAAATCTTCAAGAAGGCAGAAACTACATCAGTTTTGTTCCTCATTGGTGCCCAGAATGGTGCCTGGCACATAGTGACTCTTCAGGAATTATTGAATAATTAATGCATGAGTAAATTGGCTAGTGACTTTTGTTTGAGACCCCAGAGTGGGACTCAGAAGAACATATTTTTTCTTATCTTAATCTTTTGACCTTTTAGGTTTTCTTGAGGGACTTCAGGAGAAGGGTTTTTTTTAAAACTTAAAAATCTTTAAAAAAAAATTTTTTTAGAGGCAGATCTTGCTCTTTTGACAGGCAATGGCATGAGCATAGCTCACTGTAGCCTTGAACTCCTGGGCTCAAGCAATTCATTCTCCAGGGAAAATTTAGGCCAAATGCTCACACTAGCATCAGTGAACAGAAGAATAAAGCTGCGGAGATCCCAGGAAGTACTCCTCAGTGCCAGGGCTTTCCAGAATCCCGGGGAAGCCCTTGAGGGCCAGTATTGTCAGTCATGCTGTAGAATCTGCTGCCAGCACCCTATTCCTTGTGGAGTCATTTTTCCCTTTCACAGATGAATTAGAGAACAATAAATAACCTGCTTACAGAGCTCAAAGATGGCATCAAGGTGGTGCTTTCCACCTGGAGAGCTTTGAGAAATGCAGATCCTCTCATCTCTGGAGTGGGAGGTCCAAGACTGCAAAATTTAAACTGAAAATTTGGTTCTAAGTTGCAGAAGCATCTGGCAAACTGTCTTTAGAACAAGGTTCTCAGTGACTTAAATGCCTTGAACTGAAGACCATACTCTGAAGACATGGTGCTAGGCCCCAGGCTTGGTATTAGGTATGGAGAGAAGCATGTAAGTGTGTATTCCATATCCTGGCATATTTTTAATCTCAGTTATCAACTCCTTCATTCTTTCCTCTTGTCTCTTCTCAATTCTATTTATTCTCTCTATTAATGTCTTGATATCTGGGTTCGTGGTTTGAGACCAGTCATTCTGGGGACTCTTCATTGTTTGTGCTCCAAAGTCTGTATTCTCAGTGTCTGACCTCCCAGGGGTCTGTGTGAGATCCATATTCTTCTTTTGGTTTTTCTTCATTTGTGTAGATTCCCCCACCCCCCACTTTTTTTTTTTTTTTACCTGTTTTGTAATTCTGTTGTTCAGGGGTGAGGAGGTAGATTTTACTTCTGTTTGCTCAATCTCCTATTCTTCCTTATGTTGATTCTCTTTATTCAATGCTGAAGTTGGACTGTGGGGGAGGGAGCTGTACTTTTTGCAGTTTGGAGATTTAATTGATGGGGGAGCTGTGATTCAGAAATTATCTGCAGATCCCAGTATCCGCTGACAGGTGTGTGGGCACCCTGGATCCTACTTCCCACTGCCTTACAATCTTTCCATGCAGTGGGGGTGTAGGTTTGCTTCCTGAAAGAAAAATGAGGCAAGAAAAAGGAAAATAATGAAAAAAGGAAGGAGGGGGTGAAAGGAAGGTGGAGAGAGAAAATAATAAAAAGAAAAACAGACACGCATACCAATTAACAAATGAAAAGAGACACAAAGACAGAAAAATATTTTAAAAATCTAAAACATACAACCATACAAACACAAACCAACAAACCCCCCCATTGATTGATGTACTCTCCCTCCAAAAATACCCATACACAAACAGGATGTCTAAAAAAAGAATAAAATAATAGAAACAAAGCAAGTATGAAAATGTAATCAAAACAGAGAGAGAGAAAAAAGAAAACTAAAACAAACAAACAAACAAAAACCAATCAAAACAAACAAACAAACAAAAACAAAACTCACTTGTTTATAGGTCATTCCTTACAGGTTGTTCCTGTAAGTCCAACTTCCTTTTAGCTCTTGTGTCCAGCCCCTCCTCTCTGCTTTCAGTGTAGACTGGTAGGATTGCTCTCAGCATGGTTCAGATGCCCCATGGACTACTGTGGGAGGAGGGTGGATCAGATCTGGACTCACCTGGTTTGCTGCCCGTTAAGTCCCTCACTCAGATCTGATGCATCTGTGTCTGATCCAGTGTGGGGGAGGGGCTTCTGCCTCTCCAAGTCTGATGAGATTACCTCCCAAGTTTGATGAAATTAGCCTCCAAATTTGAGGCTGGGTGGAGCTGGATGGGGCAATGCAGGTCTCTCCCTGGTCCCGGGACAGAGAAAATGACTGCGGTTGGCGTTTCCTCACTGGTGGTGGGGCTCCTCTCCAGCTCTCCCTGATCTTCTCTTTCTGTGATGGAATCCCAGGCTACAGCTGCTTTGCTGTCACAGGTGATGGTATGGGCCGGGCGTCAGGCGATGAGAATCAGCCGTTTTCGGCAGGCTTTTCTCAGGAGAGTTCCGAGAACAGCAGATGATCCTGGGTACCGGTGGCACCAATCTCAGGGCAGTGTGGGGTGGCAGTCACCTCCAAAGGAGAGCCCCAGGTGCATTAACCTGAGTCTCCCCTTGGATGGACTTTCACTCACCCACCAGCACACACCCACTCATGCAGAGAGCCTTTATGGATACTCGCTTTTGTGGAGACTCTCACAGTCCCACCTTTCCTCTCACCATCTTGCCGGAAATTCCCTGGCATATTTTTAATGTCTGAAAAAAACGTGGCCCTATCAGAACACTGGCATAGAACTCTATCGTCATCACCCTTACCCTATTGCTTTTGATTATGATGGTCTTCTTATTCTTTAAATCTTCCAATAGGGCTGTGTGGTTGAAGGGGAACATGTATTTCTTGTCTCCATTCTACAGAGGAGGACACTGAGCTCTGAAGTTAAGTGGCTTTCTTGGGATCATTTTACCAGGGACACCACAGCTCATTGATTTCCCCCAGACTCATGGTGGACTAGCAGAAAGAGGAAGCAGCAGGAAGGGAGTGACCCAGAAAATGTGTCTCAGAAAATGTGTCTTACAATGGAAGTGTGGTGGGGGTGCGGGGGGGGATGAGAATTTGAGAGGATGAGAGAGAGAAAGAGAGAAGGAGAGAAGGGAGATGTCACATCTGGGACTTTTGACCACCTAGAGTCCAGCTTGTGTATTCCAGGGAAAGGAAAACACCAAGAAATCACACGTGCTGAGAAGAAAGTCCTGGGGTTGAGACACATCTTGGTCACTTCTCAGTACGTGTCCCCGACTCTGCCTGTGGCAGAACATCTCAGCCCAGGGCCAAGTAAATACCTCTGAGGAGGCTGGGCTCCAATGAAACCGGTATTTACCCACAATCTCTGTTTTGGAAGTAATTAATCTTTGAATGTATGAGCCCCTTTGTGGTGGAAAGCGCACACTGACACTTTTGTGTAAACACCCAGCTTAGCATATTGACAAACTAGTGGCTGTTACTTTGATCCCAGGCTGCCGGCTCTGAAAACGCAAGCCAGCTTCGGGTTGCCCCACCAGGCACAAAGGTGGCTCTAATCCCTCCTACACTCGTCTCCAATCCATATTTAGAATTCGGAGTCTTTATTTTCTATATCCACTTAAGCTCTGCTTGGAGTTTGTTTAGTAACCTTTTTCCTTCTTCATGCTCGCTGGTGACTCATAAGTGAGCAAGGCATGCAGCAAAATTCCAAAGTAGCAAATGACCCGAATGAAAACCCTTAAACTCACATAGATTTAATCACTGCAGCAAATTGGAACCATTTGTGGTCAGGTTTTGATGGCGATCTATAAAGATTTCCCCCATCCTCTCCGCCACTTTCTTTTTAAGTGGCTTAGTTAAGGTTAGTGAGAAAAAGAGGCAGCAGTGCCAAGGTCCTTGGGGTGGGGGAAGGGACTTAAATGATTCCTATCAGCTCTCAGGGACATCTGTCCTCACCTGAGTTTCTTCTAACAGCCAGGAGCAAATTTTGGTGGTCGCCAGCAACCCTCCCACACGACACAGCGGCCAGGTCTGTGCGACCGAGAACAGAGGGAAGCTTCGTTGCTGTGAGTCTCCAAGAAGGCCTAGGGCCCTCTTAGGAAAATATTGTGTTTTGTGACTTTTGTCGCCTCCAGTTACCCTAATAAGGCAAGGGAAAGGTCAGTACATTTTTTTCGTGAACAGAGAAGAAATCGAACCCGATCTGTTATGATTTCTCCTTAAGCAAACCAAACAGAGAGAGCTTTAATGAAGACGCCGACCTGGGACTGAGGCTGACCTAGGCAGTGCCATGAGAGTGTCAGATCTGTTTCTGATAAAATTGACATTGAGGTTTTGAAGAATGAATCAGAAAGGAAGTTCAGTTCTATTTCATGACTGGGCTGAATGACACAGAAGAGGAAAGCTCGCCTGTAATTAAGGGGAAGATTTTTTTTAAAGTTTTTTTTTCCTGCAACTTTTTTAGAAATTTCTAGAATTAGGATTGCTCACAATAATCTGTTAATGGGGTTCCATTTGATTTCTTGAGAGCAGATGGGAAAGCGAATTTGCAAACATTGTGGCAACACATTTTACTGCACAAATTATGGAAAAAGTTACCCAATAGGGTTCTCTCCCCCCTGCCTCTCCCTCCCATCTCTAGTTTCTATGATTATAGTTGGAGAGAAAATTCAGGCTGAAGGAAATTTGATATTTATTTTCTGTGAACTTTAATAAAGAAAGTGGTGGGCTTGGGCCTTTTTTTTTTGAGGCCCTTCGGACAAGTCAATTTTTAATTTTTTTTAATAGCACCTTTTGGAATTATGTTGCTGGTGTGTGATTTATGGAGTTGTGAGGGGCTGTGCTGAGAGGTGTTCCTGGCAGGTTGGCGAGAGACTTTGAAGAGGCTTTTGACTCTGAGAGCTCACTCTTCATGGGACCTGTGTTCACCCAGGCAGGGCTTTAAAAATGTTTAGTGCCCGAGCCTTCGCTTGAAGTCCGTGTTTGTTTGGGTTTGTGGAATCCCTTTCCTTTCTTCAACATTCTCAGATGTCCTTGGTTTAGGCCCAGTGATCAGTTATAATCCACTCCAGCCCTGCTGAGGAATAGTCCACTTTGTTCATAAGCACATAACATAACTTCAGCCCCCAGGGCCTCTGTGGTGAAATGGAATCCCAGACGCTCTGAGATGTCTTGGGAGATAAGCGCAGCCCTAATCCCAGGGTCACCCCGGCCCTGGAGGAGCAGGAGTTCACCTATACATCACGACATCGTTATCAGCCGGGAAGCCCCAGCAGCCACAACCCGCCACATTTTCCACAGGGTTTGGCGGTGTTAAGAAAATACCCTCTAGCGCGGTGTTATTTTAGGCTGAAACAAAAGTCGACATGAATGGCTGGGGGGAAACAGAGGGGGCATTGTTCTCTCTGTGGCCGGGTGCTCAGAACTGGCCTGAAACTGGAATCCAACAAGCGGAGAAGTAAATGCCATCACGTACAAATGGGCTATCGAGTGTCCACCAGGATCAATGGAGCACAGAGGGCGGCCAGGCTGAGGATTCCGACAGTCCCTGGCTCATGGGAAGTTTGGTTTCCAGAGGAGAGGCAGAAAGTGCCACCTGATTTGTGGTGGCATGACAACAGACTCTGGGAGGAAGCCACCTGCTCATGACAGACACAGAAGAAAACCCTGATACCAGGGATTGGCTTTGGGGAGCACTGGCTGGGACAGGCCTTATTCTGAGGCCCTCAAATGAATTGCTTCCTTTAATCTTCTCCATCACCCTCAGAGGCAGATAGTATCATTTGTCACTTTAACAGAGGAGGAAACTGAGGCAGAAAGCAGTAGACTTGCCCAAGGTCACATTGTAGCAGTAGGAGGAGCTGGGTTTCAAAGCCGGGCATTCTGGTTCCAGAACCCACATCCCTTTCACCTGTGCCTGATCACCTTCTTTTCATTTTTCTTGACCCCATGTTTCTTATTCTTGGCACCTGGATGATGTAGCAGGTGCTGTCAGTACCCTGTGCAAAAGCCCTCAGCCCTTACTGGTGAGTGTAAACTGGCGGCCCAACTTTCAACTGCCAATATCTGCATCTTTTTGCTTGAGGGCTTTCTTTTGCCGTGGGAGTCTGTTCTGCCCATTTTTGCAACAGCCCGGAGTGCCAGGAAATTAACACTCCCCACCCCAAGATATTTGCCAGTAGGTATATAAATATCACCGCTCCCTTGTCCATCTGGTGGGAAAACGCTAAGGTGGGTGTTCTGTGCAGGTCTCTGGAGTTCCTCAGGGTAATGGAGCAGTTGCCCAATGTGGTAACTTGCTTAAAATGAATGTTTTAGAGGCTTCCTTCCCTTGCTTACCTCACTTCCTCATACCCTGCTGGTGTTTCCTGGGATTGGCTTCCTAATATTACCTTTCTTTAGATACTTGTCTCTAGAGCAGCTTCTGGAGGAATCCCAACCAAGCTAAGGAATCTGTGTGATTATTTGACAAATACCTGTCTCTTCACAAAATTGGAAGTTCCCTGATTGTATTCCTGGGAACCAGCTCCGCTCAGA
The DNA here is from genome assembly GCA_027257055.1 of Cephalopachus bancanus. NCBI lineage: Eukaryota > Metazoa > Chordata > Mammalia > Primates > Tarsiidae > Cephalopachus > Cephalopachus bancanus. Next base: position 1,223,297 of record JAPVLO010000415.1, read on the forward strand.
GTAGGTACCAAGTAAACAGTCATTTAACGAAAGAATGTTGAAGTGAACTGTCCTTTTCTTCTGACATAAGATTATATTTTGATAGTTCTCTTATATCAATATATTTCACTTAAAGGAGTTTTCTTTGAAGCAGTTTCATTCCTTATTGAAGAGCTACTTTTTCCAGGTACTTTTGGGGGAGATTGGAGACCATCCCTTCTATTCCTCTGCCGCCATCTTGCCTAGAGTTGGGATGGACCAGTTTCTCCATTAGGGTCAGATTAAGACCTTTGGAGGTTGTTGAAGAACCTGGTCAACTGTTTACCAAAACTTTGTCTTCTTCCTAGACTGTTTTTCCCAGTCTCCTTTGCAATCAGGCATACCATGTGACTGAGTTTTAGCCAATGGAATTTGAGCAGATACATACCACTTCCAACCCAGTCCACAAACACCTCCCACTTGTAGTCCTCCATGCTTTCCCCTTCTGTGGCTTAATGCCAAAGAACATCTGCATATTAGATACAGCAGAGCACACCCCATAAGAAGTCTAGATCTTGGAATCACTCCTTGGAACAGAGCTGCACACTTACTAGGACCACCCATTTTAGACTTCACTAGTAAAAACTAATTTTTTATTGTATTTGAACCCTCATACATTATGGGGTTTGTTTGTTACAGCAGCTGATATGATTCTACCAAGGCCACAAGCACTGACAAGAGTTAGTGTCTTCTGTTTCTCCCTTGCCATATATAAAATAAGTACTAAACAAGATTCCAATTTTCCCTGACAGCTACTCTGGAAAAAAAAAATCAACTAGTAAAGGCTTCCCTACTTTGGTGTGGGGGAAGGGTAGCGGTATCTTGCTTTACAAGGGGTCTTGAGTATAAGCTTACTCTGCCTCCTGGATGATTCCACAGATGATTTTTCTGGAAAGAATTGGTCTAAAGGCAGGTGCACGAACACTTGCTCCATCCAAGAACCTTGAGAAGACTGAGTGAATGGCTTTATGAAGTTCAAGGGCACTATTGTGTTCTTTAGAGGTTCAGGCAGCTACCTTTGCCCTCCTATGGGCTCTAGGAGCAATGAAGACAGTTTCGAGGGTTAAGGGCAGAGATTGCAGCGATCCCTTGAATCTGCCTTTCAGCTTCAAAGCTTTGGCAATGTTCTCCTAAGCTTTCATAAAACCCAAGGGGAAACAGTCATGCAATCATCAGAAGTCTCCTTGGCTGCTCTCCTTACTAGACACTGCTTTTCTTGAGAGGAACTGGGAGTATCGGAAAGCTTGCGGTTCTAGAACGAGGAGGAGATGAGGGTTTGACTTTTGGGCCTGCCTTCTTTGTCATTATTCCCATTTTACAGATGATAGTTGGGGACTGATTCCCAAACCTGCACCTTGACCCCCAAATCCAGCTGTCTTCACATGGTGAGGTGTGGGTCCTCCTGAAGCAATGGCCCGGGGAAGAGTATGGGCCTAGTCAGGTTCACTGCATGGGCCTAGTCAGGTTCCAAGTGTGGCTCTGCCTCTGTGAGTAAGTTACTTAGCCTCTCTGTGCCCATTCGGTATGTGTGAAATGGAACTGGAGATAGTGTCTGTGTCACAGGCCTGTTGTGGGGCTGATATGAGATAATATCTGTGAAATACTCAGGATACTCCTGTACAGTATCATTCCTCCTATCCTTATTGCTGGAAGTCTGTGGGCATCAGCGGACCTCAGCCCTGGGTCAGCAGCACTATGGTTTCTCCACAGAAGGGGCATGTGACAGTGGTCTGAAAATGTGTTTGGGATCTGCCTGTGAAGAGAATGGTCACAGGGTTCGGGGGTCGGGGTGTATCTGGAGACTTTGCAGTCTCAAGGGACCACACATTAGCCTATTGGACAGACCCCTGATGCTATGTCTTCGAGATGAGCCTCCCTCAGAGGAAGACATGGACCTTTCATTAAGGCAGAGTCATCACTGAGCAAGGGAGAGGAGGCCTTTGCTGATCATCAGGCTCCGAGAGGCTGTTTCTAGGTGGGGGGGTTGGGACAAAACCCAGGAGATTCTGGACTCAGTGGATCACCCATGCTTTCTCTCGCATTTCATGAGGAAATGTGGCTTTCTTCATGGTCAAGGACTTGGCTTTTAGCACACACACCTGCTTGTTCATCCCTCACAGTCACTTAAGCAAGTCCTTGTCTTCTCCTCAGTTTCTGCATCTGTAAAATGGGACTATTGGTGGTATTTACCTCATAGGACTACTGTGAGGACCAAGTGGGATGAGGATGTACATGTGAACACAATGCATGTATTCTGGAGTACATGTTTACGTAGATGCAAAATTGGCATAAGACTTAAAAGATTCTAGTAGTATAAAAGGTTATACACTGACAAGAAACTCTCTCCTACCCTTGACCCCTAGTCACAGAAGGTGTCTCCAGAGGAAACCATGGGTATCAGTGTCATGCGTCAACTGCCAAAGATACACTTACATGGAAATTACATATACATCCATATATATGTAGATAGCCATTTGGAGTTTACAATTATGGGAATTTCTTATGGTTTAACCAAATGGCACATAAGTGTCTCTGTGTGTAAACAACAGGAGTCTACTACACACACTGTTCTACAGCTTGTTTACTTTTTAACCTAACAATATCTTCTGGAGAACATTCTGTGCCAATACTTATACACATATTCTAGTCAACAGGCAAGAAATATCCTGGAATGAAAGTATACCTTTATTTATTTAACTCTTGATGAAAAGTACCTGTTTTTTTTTTTAAGAAGAAAGAAGAGCTGTGTGTTCTCCTCTCCTGGACCCCAGGCCGGTCCCCCAGCCTCCAGCACCTGTTATTTCTTCTCTGCTCAATAATTCCCCAGAGTGCACATTTTTCTCCCTGCAACTGCACTAGACTGAGTTTTGGGTTCCTGCGCTTGGCCTAAACACGCCTTAGATCTCTTCATAACTCAGCTTGTAAGTCGAGGCCTCTTAATTTGGCCCACAGGACTCTTTAACGCCCTCTAAACCCTGTTAAACCCATGTAATGAGTTTCCCCTTGCTGTGCTCCTGGCCATGAAAGCTGAGAGCCAGGCTCAGGCCTCCCACCTGTTTCAGAGATTAGGCTGAGCTGGAGAGGCTATAAGGCCAGGGGGAGGGGACAGGAGTCAGTCGGGGAGCAGTACTGCTGGCTGGAGTGGGTGTGGAGGTGCCCCTAGTGTGGGGAGGCATTCACCAGGGGTGTCAGGGAACTCACCTGGGGTGGCTCGAGGCACCCAGGACTCCCATGGTGTGTAGGGTGTGATGGCCACTTTGCTTGGACCAGGCAGTTGGCTGGAGCTGGCAGTGGCCTGCTGAGGTGGGACACAAAGGCTGGAGGTGGAGCAGAAGGGGGCTTCCTCTCCTTAGAGAAACCTGGAGTTACAGGGATGGCTGTCCAATTAGTCTTCCCCAAATGCTGGCTTCAGCATGTCTGCTGCTCCAGAATCTTCTTTCCATGGCTGCCCACTGTGCACGAGATGTCTGCTGGCTTACCATGGTGTCTTGGCCCCTCCTTCTGGAGAGATCCCTTCCCCTCTCACACACTCAGTCCATGGTAGGTTAGAAGGACTGACTCTACAGTTCCCACTTCTGATCTGGGCATGTGATCCAGGACTAGCCAATCAGTGTTTGGCTAAGGGGTGGGCTTATGACCCAGGTCTGGTAAATCACGATAGTCACTGCTCTAGAGATAGACTCATAGTTTAATGGTGGTCCAAAGAAATTCAATCTCAGAATTCTCTGTGGGAATATTAGGAAAGAGATACACTCTTTCCATGGAGGTTACTGAAAGAGAGGATGCCAGCTTGAAGTTTAGGGGCCAACTTGTCACCCTGAGGGAAAGCCTGCTTGAGTTCGCTAAGACAGAGGAAAACAGGGGTGAGAAGGAGAAAGTGCAAGATTGAGGCCTGATGGCATCATGCAGCATCTAGATCAAGCCATACCTGAAGACTTTATATTTACACAAACACACAAATTCTCTTCTTTTACTTAAGTCAGTTTGGGTTGAGTTTGTGGGTTTGTATCAACCTTGAGTCCTAACTAAAACCCATCACCCATTGCCTATACCATATCGTCAGTGTGACCCTCTGGGTGGCCTCAGCCTACCTCTCCTCCCTTTGTTCTCTGGCCAAGCTTCTTTTACCCAGCCCTAGAATTTGCCTTTGACATATCCTACGTCCACTCCATGGCTCAGTCCTTTCTCTTTATGTGGCAAAACATTTCCCACTCCCTCCCAACATGACTTGTCAGCTCGCATTGGACTCATAAAGCTCTCAGTATGGGAAGGCACCATGCTCTTGTTAACACTCAGCTTTCCTCTTCCAGGGTGCTTGTAATCCAGTTCTGGGTTGTTTTGTACCCCATGCTCAATAAAGAACAAATTAATGAGTTGGATGAATGAATGAGCGAGTGAAAGAAGAGGAGGCAGGGCTCATATTAAGAATGTAGATGCAAACCGGGCTAGGTGGCTCAGCCTGTGATCCCGCGCCTTTGGGAGGCTGAGGTGAGTGGATTGCCTGAGCCCGCGGGTTCGAGACCCGCCTGGGCAGCGAGACCTCATCTCTACAATAAATCAAAAAATCAGCCGGGCGTCGTAGCACGCGCCTGTAATTCCGGCTACTCGGAAGGTTGAGGCGGAAGGATCGCCGGAGCCCAGCAGATTGAGGCTGCGGTGGCCGGGAGTGACTGCTGCACTCCAGTCTGTGCAACTGAGTGAGACTCCATCTCAAAAAATAAAAAAAAAAAGAATGTAGATGCCAAATGAGAGGGATGAGCAATCCAGGGTTCTTGGAAGGGTCAGGATGACAAACAGCAGGTACTGGGAAAGTTTGAGAGGAAGCTGCAGGCAGAATGCTTCTAGATGCTTCTTACAAGTGACAGAGATCCACAGAAAGTTTTGAAATGTGCATGGGACCTGCAAGACTGTGTTTCAGAGATGCTAAACAGGCAATGAGGTGAAGGCTGGATTGGCTAGGAAAAGACCAGCACTTGGCACTTGAACTCATGAGGAGAGCATTTGAAATACATCCTCTGTGGGTTGATGTGAGCCTAGCATCTGGGGTGGTGGGGGTAGCTTAAGGGAGAGTCCCGGTTTCCACTCTTGAAAAGTCTTTTTCAGTAGGCCAGAGGTGGGCTATGATGATCTCCCATTCTAAAACAGCTCCAACATGATTCTGATGTATAATGTGTCATAGAGTTTGGGTTCATGTATACTGGGAGCATGATGGGAGAAACAGGGATATGCATGGGGAGAGTCATTGGCTTGGAGAGAAAATGGCAGACCTCCTTATTTTTAATTTTTTTTTTTTTTTTTAGAAACTGGAGCATTTTGGGAATCAGCAGGAAGTTCATGTGTAGGTCCCTAGCACGTTCAGGAAGGGACACAAGTAGCTAGAAGTCAACAGTACTGAAAAATAGATTGGGAAGTGGTCCTTGTAGAGCTGATGAACTAATCAGAATTAGTCGCTATTAAAATAGGAAAGCATCATATGAAATGCTGGATCTCTAAATTTTTATAAAGAGTGAGAAGATCTGCCACGTTAGAACCAACTTCTCATGTGGTAACCTCAGGCTGGAGCTGAGATGTGCTACTGTTGTTGTCAAGAGGCTGGGTTCTCAGCTTGTCATAGTCTCCACCATTCCCTAATGTCTCACATCCAACTCGTGTGGTTCATTTACATTCATTCCCTGCCTGGTATCTGTTGGCATTTATATTAGTGATCCTCTATGTCCCCACATGTAAGGATAAGCATGTGAATGAAAAGGCAGCAAAGAAGATAAAATGGGGCTCTCAGGAGTAGGATGAGACAGAGATATGAACGCCTTTGGAAAAATCATATAACAACTTAAGAAAACAATGTGGATGGAGCAGTTCTGACCATAGATAAGCGGGTGTGCTTTACTGGTCCAAATTTCTTATTTCTAGAGGAGTTAATAATATGCTTCAAATGTCATCATGCACGAGGCTAACTTACGGTGTGGAAACGGCAAGTTATGCTGTGAGAGGAAGGGTGAGATACCCAAGAGGATAATCTTGCACCCCACTTCTGCTATGGGCTGTGTGACATTGAATTAGACAGTTGATCTCAACTGTAAGCTGGGACAGTGATGCCCACATACCAGGCTTTGGGGAAGATAAAATGAGACACAGTGAAATTTCCTGTTCTATGGGTTCTGAAACCCATAAGTTCTGAGATGCAGCACATAATCCAGAAATTGTGTACATTTAAAATTACCATTGCAAATCATTCTAAATAACCCTGAGCGGCCAGCTATGAGTATAGATCTACAATATGTAGTGATACACAATACAGAAAGAGTGTGTATGCCAAATAAAATTGTTCAGAATACCAAGTATTTTAAAATAAAATTATTTTAGCTAAAATTCACATTGAATAATTTATATATGTACACCAGTGGTTCCCCTATATGGGTGAGCAACACTTGCAAATCCCCTGCAGGACTTTTGGGCCCCTGACTGAACACTTTGTATACTGTCCCAGGTGATGGTTTTAAGAGTCCATTAGATGCCGGGTGCGGTGGCTTAAACCTGTAATTCCAGCACTTTGGGGGGCCAAGCTGAGAGGATTGCCTGGTTTGTGGGTCCGAGACCAGCTTCAGCAACTTGGCGAGACCTCATCTCTACAATAAATCAAAAACTTAGCTGGGTATAGTAGCGTGTGCCTGTAGTTCCAGCTACTTGGAAGGTGAGGTGGAAGGATTGCCAGAGTCCAGCAGGTCGACCCTGGGGTGGTCATGAGCATGCCTCTGCACTCTAACCTGGGCAACGGGGTGAGACTCCAACTCAAAAAAAAAAAAGAGGTCATTAGTGGGCTTTATAGTTGCAAACAAAATCTTTGAAAGCAACTGCTTGGATTATGGAATGCATATTCAAGAAATGTTGCTTTAATGGATGATGTTTTATTATGAAGAAAATCATTTTAAATGTGTGAAGTATAGTTGAATGGAGTGCCTTACGTATATCAGGCACTTTTCTAAAAGTTTTACTTGTATTACCTTATGCAGTCTTCACAATGACTATGATATAGAGGCTTTAATGATCTCCATGAAGGCATTGAGGCATGACATATGAAAGGAAAGTCACCCAGCTAGTAGGGAGCAGAGCCACACCTGAGCTGTCACTACCTGACTTCCAACTCTTGATTTTAGTCACATACTGAATGGGGGTTGCAGCTTGGATCGTGTGTGGGAAATGTGTGTGAAGGGTTTGGAGTGTATTTGATGGAAAAGTGTGTATTTAAAGGAGTTAAAAGTACTGCCCTGCTGTAGATCCTCGTTATGCAATCTGTCACCAAGGGATAGATAAATCTTTGGTTTACACATCCAAGCTTCTGTGTATAAAAGTGATTCCTTGGCATGGTCAGGAATTTGGTTATTATCTCAATTAAAGCAAGTTATAGGGGCCCAGAGGAAAATCCCAGGGGCTAGAGGTCTCGAGCATACAGATGCTCCAGAAAACAGTATGTCTAACAGGACAGTGACCCTGGGTGACAGCTTCCCATTGGCGGTTGCCAATTCTTGGGCAATGAGCATCACTCCCTCCAGGGTGTCACCGGGGTGGTGGGGCTTGGGAGAGGTACCTGTAGGTGCTTAAGGGAGACCCACAGAACTACCCAGTGTCTATGTGGGAGGGTGAAGTGAGCCCACAGAGACTTCCAGAGAGCCAGGCTACAGAGGGCCCCTACCAACAGGCTCACGACTGGGAAATATGCACCTTTTTATAAATGGTGAATGACTCTCAGCTCCTCCTATCATCTCCTGAAGGCCAGTGTTTCTGCTGGAAACTTGTTTGTCATCGCTGAGGTTGGTGAACCTCAAGTGAACCAACCTCTCTTTCATGAAGTCAGAGGTCACATTGCCTTTCTTTGCGGACTACTTCAGAGGTGGATTGTGCACGCCTCATCCTCAATAACTCCTAACACATCCCCTAATTCCGTCCCATCCTGGACTCCCTTATCTGAAAGTGTAAGGGGGCTGGGCTGCTGGGATGGCCTAGGAAGAGGGAGCCTGGTTGGGACTTGTGGCAGTTTTTTTTTTTTTTTTTTGAGTTGGAGTCTCACTCTGTCACCCAGACTGGAGAGCAGTGGCCGCTCCCGGCCACCACAGCCTCGACCTGCTGGGCTCCGGCGATCCTTCTGCCTCAGCCTTCCAAGTAGCTGGAATTACAGGCATGTGCTACCACGCCTGGCTGATTTTTTGATTTATTGTAGAGATGAGGTCTTGCCGCCCAGGCGGGTCTCAAACCCGCGGGCTCAGGCAATCCACTCACCTCAGCCTCCCAAAGGCGCAGGATTACAGGCTGAGCCACCGAGCCCGGCTTTTGTGGCAGTTTTAAATCATGGACCCCAGATTCTTTGACTCTCTTTCCATCAAGAGATGGGGTCCCTTGATTCTGCCTAGGCTTGAAAATACTTGGTCCAGCAGATCGGGGTAGACTATATACCATGTGACTTCTGGGGCTTGGTCAGAAAAAGACCATGCAGCTTCCTCCTGGCTCTTGGGACTTTTGCTCTGGGAAAAGCCAGGCCCATGTTAGGAGTTCTACTGCCCTGAGAGCACCATACTGGAGTGGCCATGTGAAGACGCTGGGATTGTTCCCATCAGCAGCCCAGACTGTGGATGAGCCTTTCTGAACATGCAGCCCTCTCAAGCCCTCTGATGTAGTAGTCCCAGCAGACAGTTTACTGCAACCTCACGGAAGACCTTCCAGCAAGAAGAACATCCCAGCTGAGCCCTTTCCAAGTTCTTGACCCACAGAATTGCAAGCAAAATAAAATTGTTGTTTTAAGCTGCTGGGTTTTGAAGCAATATGCTGTATAGCAGCAGTGACTGGAACAGGACCAAAGCTTCCTGAGTACCTTCTGGAAAGCTTGGGATGGAGTGTAGATTAGAGGAAAGGGCTTCAAGAACAGGCAATACCTACATCTCCAGATGTGTTGAGGAGGCTGAAGTATTCTCATGCATTCTGAGCTGGTAGCCTTCTAGTCTTCCTGGTTCATACTCAGGGCATCTTCCAGAGGGGGCCTGAGGCTTCACCAATCTCCTGTCTCACTGGCCTGCTCAGCACAGAGGGCATATCAGAGGAGGCAAGGAGAAGACTGGCTGTCCACCTGCCAGGTCTCCTCAGATAGTACTTCCTTGGTGAAGCAATGTTGACCAGTGGCTAGATTACTGACTTTGTCCTTGGCCAGACGAGTTTCAAATTCCAGCTCTGCTCATGTACCTATAAGTAATTTACTCTCTCTGTGCTTTACTTTTCTTATCTATAAAATGGGACTCATAGATGTGCCTACCAAGTTGGATAATTAAATTTATATTTAGATTATAAATATAAAGAGCTCAGAATATATAACGAATAACTACTTATTATTCAATTCATCAAGTTGAATTTAGGATCTGGTCCTCAGTCTTTTAGATTTAAAAGCTCAATTATATGGACCAAGTGAGAATGAAACAGACTCACATTAACTAGCATGGAGTCTAATATAGAATTCTACCAGCTAAATAACAATCAGAATTACAGCTATCCAGGAATGAGGCATGGTCACATAAGCAAAGCAGTGCATTCCTCTTACTTGTGGGAGACCAAATTCTAATGGGCAGATTACTTTGGAGGAAGAATGGAGTTTAGAATTAGATGCCAGCTAATCTCAGTCTCTCACCTCTCCAGAGAGAACCTTCTGGAGGCAAATACAGTGTTCAAGCCTGCCAGGCCATGATGTCCTTCCTCGTGGACCCCTCACCTGTGACCCCAACCCAGTATGGCACAGATTCAGTCATTCCTATTGGGAGATGACCCTACATGAGTCTCCCACACTTCTGCAGTTCTTGCAAGGGAGGTACTAACTGGCCTTTGTTACATTTGTGAAGTTTTTTGGGTAGTAAACCGCTTTGAAAGATGGAGATAGTGTGTTCTTCCAGAACAAAGGGAAGCATGCTTATTGACCAACATAAAAGATTCCAGTTCCCTAAATCTGGGGCTTACCTCCTATAATGCAACCCCCTGCCCATATGCATCACTCATGCAGGTTTAGGGACAGCAGGAATTTATGCAAATATGCTATTGCTCATGCTGCTTGCTGACCCATGAGTAATTAAGTCCTTTGTGTCTGACCCAGGAGTCTTGTGTCTTCTGCCAGCATCCACAAAACTTAACTTGCAAATAGGACAAGATTTCAGATCCTTCAAGTTCTTGACAGTTCCCATCCAATCTTTCAGATTTTTGCCATCTCTGCAGAATACCTGTGCAATTATTGCTCAATAACTATCTGCAAATTAGATCCCTCTTTTAAACTGATTTATTTAAAATGAAATAAATACTGCAAATAACTCCCGCTTATTTGCAGTTTTGTATTCCAAGGTTTCAGTTGCCTACAACCATGGTCCAAAAGTAAGTCAGTACAGTACAATAAGATGTTTTGAGAAAGAGAGAGAGAGAGACCATACTGACATAACTTTTATTATGGCATTTTGCTATAATTATTCTCTTCTATTGATTATTAGTCTTAATATCTTATTGTGCCTAGTTTATAAATTAAATTTTATCTTATGTAGGTATGTATAGGAAAAAATACAGAGTATGTTTTGGTACTATCCACAGAGTCAGGCATCCTTTGGGAGTCTTGGAACATATGTATCTCCCATGTATAAGGGAAGACTACTGTACCTTAAATGTGAATCCAGTTGCTACCTCATACATCTAAGCTCAAGGTAAGTACAGGATAACTACCAAATTGGGTGCTTATTACTTCATTTCTATGGTGTCCTGGAAAAAAAGACAAAACTAGGGACAGAAACCAGATCAGCATTGCCAGGGACCAGGGTGGGAGGAGCTTTGACCTCAAGGAGCATGTGGGAGCTTTTTCAGTGGTAGAAATCTATATCTTGATTGTGATTGTGGTTGTTCAACTACACTATGATATTTGTCAAAATTCATAGAACTGTACATTATAAAGGGTGAATCTCGTTGTATGTAAATTGTATCTTGATAAACTTGACTTAAAAAGGAAAAATAAAAACCAAGATAATTAAGCTCTGGCCAGATAGTCTTGCTTGCCCAAAGTTTGAGGCCGAAGTCTGCTTTTTCTTTGCCTAAAAGGGAGATGATGACCACTTGTTGAAGTGGTGTTAAAGCTCTCCAGCACCAAACCAAGACTTTCTCCTTGCCCTCATCAGATCAACAAAAAGAGACTGGAAAGGAACACTTCTCTCTCCCATGGGATTCAGTGCTAAAAAAGACATGTCTCCTCAACCACCTCCCACCATCTCTAAACAGCCTAGGACAACTGTTTTGGGAAAATGTGCTTCTGAACTGGCATGCCCCTTCTCAGCTCTCTATTTGCTCATACGTTCAGTCACTTCCCAGGTCTGTCTGCTTAAAATTTCTCCAACAGGTAAATCCTCCTGCCCCTTCTCACACCGACAGTCCTTGGTTGCTCCAGAGAGAGCCCTGCATGCCCGCTGCCTATAGATTTACTCACTGAGCTCTCTGGGGGACCTTGCCCTGGTCAGTGCCCAGTTCCCAGGATCATTTTGCTGTTGCTGGAAAGAAGCCTTAATGCAGTGATACCTGTGCTCCATCTCTCCTTCTGTCTCAGGTTACCTGCCCCTCCCCACCCACCTGCCCCCACCACAAATCCATCTAGGAGTCTCAGCAATGCCCCACTGAGCCCACCCGTCAGTCTGAAAGACCACAGTGGGGGAAAATGGCGGCTGCTTTTCACTGGAGGGTGTGATAAATGCTACTGTGTTTTTCTTGACTGCTTCTCTATTTTTCCTGGCATAGGCCCGGAGCAGGGAGTGCTTTGTGGCTGTGTCAGTGCCAATTATTAACGTGAACATCATCATCCGAGGCTGTGGCTGCTGCCTGGTGTTGCAAGCTAAGCTCGGCCGGGCTTTGCAGGGCTCCGCGGTGATCTCTATAATTAACTTAGATGATTCACTGCTGTACACCCATTGTGCTCGTTTCAAGGCCGGCGACATCCATTTACATGAGGAGCTAAAAACAAGGATTGCCTTCCCTCGGAGGAGTTTCCAAGCACTCGCCCACCCGTGCTCTCCCTAATGAAACAGCTTGACCCCGCCCTGCCCTGGCTGCCTGTTGGAAAACCGCACACTTGAAACGGGGCCACTGAACATCAACTAAGCGTTTGGTCGCATCTTCCTTTAAAAGAGCGGCTGGGGACCAAGTGCACCCCTTACTTTTCTCCGCGTCCAATGCCTAGCACAGGGCCTTACACAGAGCAGACCCTCAAGAAGTGTCTTCCCGCACTTTTCTCTCCCAAATGGATAGAAGCTTAGAGAGTAGTCCTCAACCCGGGGTGATTTTGCCTCCCAGGGCACATATGACAATGTTTGGGGCAAGGGGTGCTGCTGGCACCTAGCGGGAGGAGGTCGGGGTGATGCTGAACATCCTAGTGTCCCCAGGATACACCTCCCCACCCACACCAGAGAATTATACAGCACCAAATGACGAGCATGCCAAGCTAGAGAAACCCTAGCTTAGACAATGCCGCCCCAAGCTCATCTCGCCTGGATTTATTCGTGTTGGCGTTTGGTTGGGCTCGAGGAAGCCCGGAGAACTTTTTGAAGTTCTGGAATGATTGACGTTTTACTGCCTGGGTTTTATGTGAACTGCTACTAATGAACACGGCCTGCCTTGATGACTCTGCAGAGGGCACCATTCAAACGAACCAATTATGAAGGATTTTTTAATGTAAACTTTTAACCAGGTAGCCTGAGGGCTTGCTGAGCATAAAAGTACAATTTAGAAAACATGAGGTTTCCTGAGGTTCTGGGAGGCCCCAGCAAGATCCATGCAGACGCAGAAGTGTCGGACTGAGGACACAGTTCTCTGAAGTCGGCGGGAGGCTCCAATCACCGTGTTGCTCCCAAACCTCACCCAGCAAAGGGGGTCAGGAGCCTTTTCTTCAGTGGAAGCGGGGTGCTGGGGCAAGCAGGTCTAGGGGAGGGCATGTGGAAGTTGGGGTCCGTGACACTCTACTCCGCTGCCCCAGCCTGTGCACTTAATATCGCTGATTCCCAGTGACTTGCTGACTCACTGTTTCCTGCCTTCAGCTGGATCGCTGGGGTTTTAAGTAATTTAATGATTCATTCCCTCCCTCCCTTGGCAGTTGTCTGCTCTGACACCTTGTATATCAACCATCAGAAGCTGGAACACGGAGCAGGACAACATGAAGGCTGGAAGACTTGTTTTTCCTTGTTCTCTTCTCTCTTCAGCTCTGACTCTCCCTTAAACAGGGATGCTGCAACTAGGAAAGGTGTCTGGTCTGGGGAGTCTGCTAAGGACTCCCTTGCCTGCCTCTGTTTCCTGTACTGTTGTTTCCTCTGCTGGTCTATACTTCTGGGTGTTTCCAATGCAGCCTCCCACTCTTGTCTTCGTCCTCCTCTCTCTGCCAGTTGGTGCCATGCTGTGCTATCACAGGACCTTTGCTTAGCAAACTGATGTCAACACAAACCACACAGGGGTGCCAGTTATAACCCAACTATGATTTTAGATAAGCACTAGACTGTCAGATTTGGATACTTTCTTTTCTAGATCCATGGCCTTTAAATGTCTTTTGGTTTATTTGTTTTCTTTCTTTAGCAATAGAACCACTCATTCATTCAACAAATATTGAATGAGCATCCGCAATGTGCCAAGTGCTATTCTAGCCACAGGGGACAGAGCTGTGAACAAGATGGGTGAGATTCCTGCTCTCTAGAGCTTACCTTCTAATGGATAAAGCCAATAACAAGCAAACACAAAGGTGTATACCATGTCAGGTGGTGAGCAATGCATTGACGAGAAAGAAGCAGGAAGAAGGGTTAGAGAGTGACAGGGTGAGGGCATCACTGCCGATGGGGTGCACCAGGTCTCTGAGCAGAGATCCTGTTCGAGTTAAATCTTCCTTGAAATTCCAATATTTAGAGTAGCTAAGAGTGGAACTGCTCTACTGGAAGAAAGAAAAAATCGGGAGAGTGACGCTGAGTGTGACCCAGGAAGGCCTTAAGAAAGAAGGAGACTTCCATCTGAGTGCTCAGAGGTGTGAGAAGGAGACGGTATATGAAACTATTTTAAAATTAAAAAATTTTAAAGAGAGAGGAGGGCGAAGAACTGAACCTAGAGGCACCCCAATGTCTAGAAGTCAGGGTGAGGGGAGACTGAGAAGCAGCAGCCTCGGGGAGGAAAGGTTAGGAATGCAGAAGAGGTGCCTCAGGAAGTGCATATGGCAAAAAAAAAAAAAAAAATTCAAATGCTACCAAAGAAGTGTACAGGGAAGTATCTGAATCCCCTGTGGGATGTTGGCCTCCTACTTTCTTGGCCTACCCATTGCGTTTGTATGTCTCACGTCCAGAAACGTTTTGCACTTATGTATTTGTAGGCGAGTGTCTCTGTCTCTATTACCCATTTTTTTTTTTTTTTTGAGTTGTAGTCTCACTCTGTCGCCCAGACTGAAGTGCAGTGGCCGCTCCCGGCCACCGCAGCCTCGCCTGCTGGGCTCTGGCGATCCTCCCGCCTCAGCCTTCCGAGTAGCCAAAATTACGGGCATGCACTACCACGCCCGGCTGATTTTTTGATTTATTGTAGAGATGAGGTCTCGCTGCCAGGCAGGTCTCGAACCCGCGGGCTCAAGCAATCCACTCACCTCAGCCTCCCAAAGGCGCGGGATTACAGGCTGAGCCACCCAGCCCAGCTTCTATTACCCTTTTAACACCAGTAGCAGCATATTGTATACAACCTTCTATACTTCCTTTTTTGTTCATTTAACGTTATACCTTGGAAATTTTTTCTGTATTTGCTTGTAAAGACTTTTTCTTTTAACAGTTAAATGGTATTCCTCTGTATTTTCACTTGAAGTCTCTTATTACCGGTATTAGGAGTTTCCTGAATGCTTTCAACATCCATTTGCAGATGTGTAACTATATCTGTCAGACAAATATTTATGGAAATAAATCCATTTATTACATATATTAATTGAATATATCTATTGGATAAATTCCTAGAAGTAGAATTGCTAGGTCAGAGAGGATGTATGTTTTTCATTTTGAGAGATATTGACAATTTGCCTTACAAAGGGATTAAACAGATTTATATTTCCTGCTAATTTACAAAGGCACCTTTTTTCTCTAATACTTACTGACAGTGTGTTTTTAAATGTTTTGAGCGCTCTTGGCCTAACCAATTGGTGAAAAAGATCTCACTTTTGTTTTAATTTACATTTTATTAACTCTCAATGGGGTTGAACATCTTTGACATGTCTAAGAAGTCTGTTGTATTTCTTGTTCGGTAAACAGCCGAGTCATGGAAACGTCAGCTTGAGAGACCTATTTGAGGTCCAAGTGGAGATGTCAAGAAGGCATCCAGATATACAAATTGGAACTCTGGGGAACTTTCTGGGCTGGGGCTATAATTTGAAAGGTGGCAGTACATAGGTGGTATTTAAAGCTGTGGGAATGAAGAAGCTCACCTGAAGAGAGAATAAACAAAGCAAGAGAGAAAAGGTTGAAGGACTGAACCCAGGGGCACCCCGATGTCTAGAAGTCAGGGTGAGGGAGACTGAGGAGCGGCAGCCTGGAAGAGGAAAGGGCTGGAATGCAGAAGAGGTGCCTCAGGAAGGAACACAGAGTCAACTGAGAACATAAAGAAGAAGAGAGATGCCCTTGCATTTGATGACATGGAGCTCATTGATGTGCTTGACAAGAACAGTCTCCACAGAGTGTAATGAAATCAAGTTGGACTTGGATGAAGAAATAGAAACAGGGCTTGAAGATGACACTCACAAGATATTTTGCCTAGATAGGAGTTAAAAAAAAACCAGGACATAGTTGGGAAAAGATAAGTGATCAAGGGAGATTTTGTTGCTGATGTTTTGTTTTGGTCTGGTTTGGTTTCTTGTAATGGTAGATACTGAAATGTGTGTGACTGCTAGTGAGAAAGACCCAGGAGAGAGGGACTTGTTGACATATGTCAGTGTATAGCTGGAAGGGGAGAGGCTTGTAAACTGGGAGAGTGTTCTGGACACAAGTGGAGGGTGGCCCTAGTGGGACATATCCTCCACTACATCCAGAAGGGTGAGGACAGTGGGGTACAAATGTTGGTGAGTTTGAGGGTTGGAGGGTGGGGAATGAAAATGTAAATCTGATTGCTTCCATTCCCTCCATCAAGAATGAGGCAGAGTTGTCAGCCCAGGGTGAGCAGAGAAGTGACATAAAATCTGTGGAGTAAGGAGAAGGCATGAAACAGGCGCCTCTCTGAGCAGGACAGGGTGTTCACCAGGGCTCTATGATAGAAGTGCTGGGTGAGTCTTAATGCCCATTGGAGCCCTGCCCCCCGGCAGTTCTGCCTCTGAGAAATAAACCCGACCCAGTGGAAGGCTTCGTGTCGCAGGGAGTGGTTAATTTTGAGGTGTCTGATCTTGACACCGTTCCTGGAATTATTTATGTCTGAAATGATGAAAATTCCCTCCCCACATAAAAAAGTGTCAGAGAAGTGGTCAAAATGCCAACATGCCTTGCTGGGTCATGTGGATTACTGCTGTCACAGGCATGTTTCATGCCCCCATCCATCTTCGGTCCAGTCTCCCCAGCCCATGCCTGTCAGGATGGGGCATTGACCCCTGCCGTGGCCAAGGTTCCTGGCTTTGGGCACCATGTGGGCCTGAACACAGCTTGTGAGCAAGTGCTTTTAATAATCGTCAAGTTCCAGTGCCTCTTTTTCTTTCTGGCCTCCTTCTCAGCGTCTCAAGACAGCCGACCTCCGGCTCCCACTGAGAGTAGGGTATGGTTTCCAACCTAAGCACACACTTGCCGGAGAATGGGGTATGTCCTGAGGCTGTGTGGGTCATGCACACGTGGGTTTTGTGTTACTGTATTCTCCATTGTCTAGATTCAGGATCCTCATTTCTGGGAAATCTTACTCAATGAAAAGTGTGGGTAGAGGCTTGCCTCAGCTCTGACATTGAACAAAATCCCCTGGTCTTACTGGATCTGTCTGCTCCTCTGTAAAGTGGGAGTAATTATGTCTGCCATAAATATCTACCGTGTTTTGTTTTGGAGGCGGGGAGATGAAATTCAAATGAAAGAATACATGCAAAATTGCACTTTTATCAAGGATTATTTTTATTAGGCATCTCTTTATCCTCTGCTGTCTCCCCATTCGCAATTACAGAGCCAGACACATCGTAGGTGTTCCATAACCATTTGGGGAAGTAATGAATGAATGGCGGGGGGGGGGTGGTAAATGTGCTTGTAGGTAAACCTACATATGTAATAATAGCTATAATTTATCAGCACTTACTGTGTGCTAGGTACCCTGCTAAGGATTTTACAAGATGGCATCCTGTCTTCCTCACTGTTAGTAAATGGTCCATTTTACAGATAGCAAAAGAGCAGCTCAATGAGGTTGAATTACTAACCCAATGTCTCCTACCGCCTTGCAAGTGCTGGGGCTGAGATTTGAACCCGGCTTTTCATGGATCCAGCAGCTAAGTTCTTGACCACTGTAGTATATATTGTGCCTGATGGTAGAGGAGCCAACTTAGAAAGTGATATCAGTGCCCTGTGCTAATCGCATGTGCACCACCTCCTAGGGTGTTGGAGGGAGTGTTACTTCCCATGAATCAAAGGTTGGTTCACGAGAACGTTAATAAGCAGGGGCTGAATGAATAACTGACCGGTTTTCTGTTGAGAGGAAGAGGAAATGGGGTGATGTGTGGACATACCTGGGGCCATCCTACTGGTTTGGACGCATGCCAGCCTGGGAGGCTCAGCCACCCCATGGCCAGAGCTGTTGCTGTTCACCCAGGACACTGAACCGGTTGGATGAGAGACCGAAGCAGGACATGCCACAAGAATTAATTCCTTGCTGCCTCTCCAAATCAAGTAGATCTGGGTTGAATAGAGCTTGTTGACTTTGGTATGGGTTTCTTCTACATCTTGGTTGGGAGTGGAATCCAGTGTGGCAAGGGTGGTGTTTGTGTCTCCTGTCATTCTGCCTCTTGGCGCACTGGGGCTGTTTGCTACCCAAGGCCAGGCAATAGGACGGGAATGTCCCACTGAGATCCCTCACCAAGTTTTAGAGCTATGGTTCCTATAGACTGAGTGCTCTCCACTCCCACCCAGTGGTCCTCTTTCCAGAGGATTGGGCAGTGGGAGCTGGCAGGGAACAGTGATGGTCACTTGAGAGCCACCTCCACAGCTCCCTTCTGGCCTTAGAAAATAAAGAGCTTTACCTCTTGAAGCTTTATCTCATGTTTGCTCCAGAGACAGCCTGGGGACCTATGACCTGATCTTGGGTGTTGCTGCGGTACAGTGGGGCTGGAGTCAAAAGGAGGTGGAACAAGCTTTATCCGCCCAGGAACGACAGCTCCATCCGCCGGCGGGCATGCACTCTTGTGTACGCCACTGCCTGGCTGCTGTCTCATTCTAATAAATTAAATCTGTTATATCATCACTGTTATATTCCTGAGACAAGCACTTCCAAGGCAGATTAGAAAGGAACTTAAGGGGATTAAAAGCTTCTCTTAGTGAAAAACAATGTTTCAGATGGGAAATCCATTTACCAATATGAATTTCAGCAGAAATGCATGTTTTCTTTAATGCATTGCTACTGCTCAAAGAAACCGGGCTTTCCCCCACGCCTCCTGCCCTCTGCTTTGCATAAGTTATAATGTAGATTCTGTTGAGCGTGGCAAGCCTCTCAGGGAGATTGATGGCTTCCATAAAGTTGCACGAAAACATTTCTCCTTTGTTCACAAGGGAAAAGAAAAGTGTCTAATGGATTTGGAGTATTAAAAGAGTGTTGGTTTGTACCGTAAGCCAGGGGAAGTCTAGGAGTAAATACCAGACACCAGAGGAAATAGATTAATTGGAAATGGAAACAGTCAATTCTCAGTTATCTGCATGTTGCTTATCTGCAATAAGTTTAGGGAAAAAAAAGAAAGAATCCCAGTTTTGCAGTTCCCCAGCCTGGCTGTCTATTGCTGTGTATTCAGGGAATTGAAAGCCATTTTAATAACCTGGACCCAATATAATTTGGAAGGTAATTCTGCTGCTGCAGCTATTTAAAAAAATCACAGAAGGCAGTCCAAAGGATATGTAATTAATTCTTTTTCTATTATTCACAGGCTGGGATTGTTTATATTATTAGAAAGTTAACTTAAAATCATGAGCTAGTTCTCAAAAGCCAATATGGAGCCCCTTCCTGAGGCGGGGTGTGGCAGTCCGGGAAACTGTTGAGTCAGCCCGCAGTGCTGCTGGAGTCAGTCTGGCAGCGATGATCACGCCCGGAGGTCAATGCTGCCCAGGGAGCCTCTGTCTAGATCCATTATAAGTCAGAACCTGGGCAGAGAGAGAGGCCACGTGCTGCCTATTGGGTTTGGCCAGTTGGTGTGGTGATTTGTTCTAGGTGATTCTCAGGTACCCTGGGGGTGCCATGTGCAAACCCTGCTTCCTACTGTGCTCTGTGGAGCTGGGTATCTGTTAACATGGGCTCTTTGCCTTGGTCATGCTGCAGAACATCCTTCCCTGATATTTAATATCACTGCTTAGAGCGGTGGAGAGAGTTTTTTTGGTGGTCAAGGAACAGAAACCCACTCATGCTAACTCAAGTCCGAGAAAAGTTAGTCTCAGAGATACAACTCTCATAGGATCAAAGGCAAGGGGCTGGGGCCAGAGTGCCACGAAGGACCATAGGTGGCTCCTTCCTTCCTTCCTTCCTTCCTTCCTTCCTTCCTTCCTTCCTTCCTTCCTTCCTTCCTTCCTTCTTCTCTTCCTTCCTTCCTTCCTTCCTTCTTTCCTCTCCCTCTTCCCCTTCTCCTCCCCCTCTCTCCCCTCCCTCCTTTTCTTCCTCCTTCCAGTTCCCATCTCCTTTTTCTCTTGCCACCTTTCTCTCTTGACTAAGGGAGGCTTGGCCAGAGTTTCTCCAAGTTCCCAGGTCTCTGCGGCACATCTGCCTACCCCAACCTCTTTAAGAGGCGAGCATCAGCTCTCATTTCTGAAGTCAAGATGTTTCTTGCACAAAACTCCCCGGCCTTGGCTGAGGGTCCCCACATTTCACCATGTAAGGACTACCATTCTGCTCCCACATCTGGTAGAAGGCTTTGCCTCTTAAAAGGAGAGGCTGAACTTCTGGAATTAACCTTCTTAATTTTCAGCCCTAATAAATAGCAACAATTGACCACAGTTATTGGACAGTAACTAGGTCCCAGGCCACCATGTTAAACGCTTTGCACAAAATGTCTTGTTGAAGACAACTCGAAGAGCTGCGTGTTATCACCATCCCTTTTTGCAGTTGGGAAAGTGAAACTAAAGAGGTCAAGTAACTTGCCCAAGGTCGCACAGCTAGTACATGGAAAACCAAGAGTGGAACACAAGTATTCTGGATCTAGAGTTCATACTTTCAACTGTGGCCTTAATGGGCTTCTAACTGGAGTTCTTGTACATGGCTTTACAAAAAGCTGTTTTTTAAAAGAAACTTTCAGGTTAAAATGCCAATATCCAGGCCAAGAAACCAGTTTCTGCATTCAGATGGAATGCAGAAGTGAAGTGAAAATAGTAGATTAAAAAAATACATGTGGCCAGCTGGTGCCTAGGGGCTCTGAGAAGCAAAAGTGGGATTTCTCACCTGTGTTGCCTAGAATCCCCGCCCCTCCTCACAGACCCCATCACCCACATTGCCCTCCTCCCCTGGACCAGCGCACATTCTCAGGATCCCGCTAGAAAACCTGGTGCTAAAATGTTGCTCAATTTTAATTACGCTTCCAAGTGCCTCACTGTCAGCTGCCCTTCTGAAATTGTTTTAATTGAAGTTCCATGAATCCTGGCGAGTTCAGACGGAGTTCATCTCTGAGCCCATCCTGATTTCATTAAAGATTTGATCTTTCTTTTTTCACCAATAAAACATTTATTATCGTTATCTGTTTTGTAACCATTTTCTTTCTCCAAGGGGGGGAATCAAGCTCATCTTCATGCCAATAAAATGAAGAAATCATCTGTTTCTCCATGCGATGAGTAATTTTTTAAAAGTAATTAATTGATTAATCAACTTCCTTTTATATGAAGGCAATCCTCATTTAAGAGAATTGTTTAGGCCTGCAGGTGAATATTTATGAATTAGCTGCACACACAGGGCTTGAGAAAGAATCATCTTCCTAAATAGAGGTGGCTTTGTTTTTCCCTGGATGAAGAGATGTCAGGGTTTTTTTTAACAGCTGAAGCAGAGATGCTTCTCAAACCCCGCCCCCCCTACCCCCCGTGACCCCCACCAGGAGGTAAATTATGGGAAACAAAGTTATGGCTGAACCAAATAATGCAAAAACAAACCCTTACTGAAAAGTAACTCGTTGACCCCCGAGTGTTAATAATTAACAGTTAGTGACTATTAGTTCATTGTTGCCCATTCTTGGCTGGGATCATAGTTGACGCTCACGAGTCACTCCACAACTTGTGTTTGTGATGATCTCCTCTGCAACATTCTCCACGAACCCGATGCCTGCCTCCAGCTTGGCAGATTTGAGTCACAATGTTTTTGTTAAGACTTCAGCTGCAGCTCCTTCTAGATCTTTGTTTCATGTATGTAATATACTTAAAATGCACTAAATGACAGTTTATAATATCATTATCTACAGTTAAAGATATTATAACTTCAAAAATGAAAAGAAAGTGTAGCCATATGTGGAAATGGTCTATTTTGTGCCCTTTTAACCTCCTTCCCTCATAGTTTCAACCGGACCAGACAGGCAACAGCACAAAAATCATAGGTCTGCAGAATCATTTTGCTATTTTAGCCCACGGTTGTCATGAAAGGAAACTAGGTTATTTAGACAGTAAATAACAGCTGAGGACTAATTTATTTTGCTTTTTCTTTTTTTCCCTGTTATTTTGGTACCGGGTTTCAATATGTTCTTTATTACATGGTTTGATAATTCAAGGATGGCTCGGCAGCCCCTCCTGCCCTGCCACCGCCCCTCAAACCCCCTCCCACCCCCAATAACATGGGAGTTGATTTAAAACTTCACTCTGAGCAGCCCTGGGGTTATTAGGAACAGTGTGGACCGAGTATGGATTAGGTTTAAAAGTAATAAAAAAGGAGACCTGTTGGTTAGGTGAAAAATTCACTATCAGATTCCTGAGTGCAGCGTTCCTTTTCATGTGCAAACGGCACTAAATGAGGCATTTAATTCAACAAATCCAAAGTTCTGATCCGCCAGAAATAGAGACTGGGTTAGTTCAATTTGTAACAAACGATCTCCGTATGATCAAAGTCCTGAGCGCTGATTTCAACATGCTGCTTAAATTAGTCTAACACCAAAGTCTTTGGCTCGGAGACAGTATTTGGAATGTCTTACCAGAGGAGAAATTCCTTCTCACACATGGTTCTAATATCATGCCATGCCAGCTTTGCTTTTTAATGGGCTGACAAGGAGGCGCAGTGCTAACTTTCTGACTCCAGAAAGTTCTTGTGCTGTCACCCGCAAACCAGCTAGGATAATTTTTCCTTGGCTTCCTTATTAAAGACTGAATGAAGGGATTGTGCGGCTTTCTTAATGTCACTTGGTCTGTTTGCCATAAATTCAAGCGCTCATGATGAAAGCTGCACTTATATTTCACTGGGAAATGGAATCAAGGAGAATGCACCCAGGTTCACAATAAATAACTACGCGTGAGTTATTAAGTGAATTTCATATACCAGGGCCTTATTACATCAGCAGTTTAGATAATGGCTTCTGAAAAACTACATCTCCGTATTTCGCGGCCAGAAGATGGGAGGGGGCAGGGGGAATATCTAGAGGTGGACAGAACCTGCTGGGGTGAGAATGGAATAGGCGGTATTTGAAAAATAATATAATATTTACATTTTTGAATGCTGTTTGTCTTTTTAGCTCAGCGGGGAGACTAGCAGGCCCGTTGACCAACATGACATGCGCCACTGCAGGCTTCCTGCCTGCAATTGTTTGTTTTTTTTGCAGAAGGAAGACTTGAGGTTGTTTAGACTATGAGCCTAATTTTAGAGGATGATAATTATGTTGCTTCTAAACCACATATTTTCCAGAATTTGCTGCCCCATGAAAATAACTCGCATGTGTGTCCAGCCTGGCTGGCAGCCAGCCTGATGCCCAGAGCCTACGTACGATCTCCAAATCATCATGGGGTACTCCAGTGATCAGGACAGGGTAGCATGGTGTGATGGAAAGGGTTTAGAGACAGAAGAGCTGGATTTGGGCTTCTGCTGCACTATCCTTTTGCATCTTGGGTAGGTCACTTAACTTGCAGGGCAATACTTTTTAAAGGGGTTGTTCTGCAGAACATCAGTCCTATGAGATGCTCTGCAGGATGCCAGGGTCAACAAAGTTCGTAAATCTTTACAGTGGCATTCTCTTCCTCATGGTCCACCACGAATTCACCTTCCATGTTGTCTTTAGCCTAGTCCAGTCCTACCTACTCATCCTCTAGGTCTCTGATTCTCAAATACACTCTTTCTATATGGTACAAACCGCAAATGCAGTCAATGAGCCAGTTACTTGTGAAGTAATTTGATGATGTCAGTGTCTATTCAAGACCAACTCCATGAGGACAGGTGCTATCTGTCTTGTGATGAATCCCTGATGCTTAGCACAATGCCTGCCCTGTGGTAGCTGCTCAGTAATGATTTAAGGAACTATTGAATTAAGACAGTGTTCTCAAACTTTAATAAACATTCAAATCTGTGCGCGTGGTGGTAGTGGGGGGATGCTCATTAAAACGCAAGTTCCAATTCAGTAGGTATGAAGTGGGGCCTGAGATTTTGCATTTCTAATATACTCCCATGTGATGCTGATGTTGCTGCCAGTTTGAATAGCAAGGAATTAAGGAGTTTAATTGAGTCTAATCCTAAATATATCAAACTCTGTTTGCCTTTTCCTGGTATAGCAACTAGTAGCATCAACGAACTGAGCCTCAGTTTATTCATGCATAAAATGAACTAACTGCTCTTTAAGGAAACTAGTGGATTAAAATATTATAGCGTTTGGATGCATTGCTCTGGAATTGTTGCTGAGTCAGCTCTGGGATATGGGTGACGAGAGTCCCTCCACCAGACACATGATCTCATGAAATGCGTGGGCAATTTCTAAAGTTGACTGGGAGCCCCAGGGATATCAAGAAGAGGGTGACTGAACCTTTCTAGACTCAATCAAGGATCTTAGGGGGGCAACTAAGTGACTGGTGATCACAGCCGGGCAGCTGTCCCTTTCTAATTCTCTTATCCTGTGTGCAAAGTGGGATGATGGAATATTTTGTTTTCTGAACTCAGGATGATACACATGCAGAGAGGCAAGGGTGGTATGGATGGAACTTGCCCAAAAAGTATGGCAAAAATAAGAAAAAATAATTTATAAAAACATACAAAGAAGTCTTAAAATTCAACAATAAGAGACTATAAACCACCCAATTTAAAAATGGACAAGCCAGGCTCGGTGGCTCAGCCTGTAATCCCGCGCCTTTGAGAGGCTGAGGTGAGTGGATTGCCTGAGCCCGCTGGGTTCGAGACCCGCCTGGGCAGCGAGACCTCATCTCTACAATAAATCAAAAAATCAGACGGGTGTGGTAGCGCGCGCCTGTAATTCCAGCTACTCGGAAGGCTGAGGCGGAAGGATCGCGGAGCCCAGTAGGTTGAGGCTGTGGTGGCCGGGAGCAGCCACTGCACTCCAGTCTGGGTGACAGAGTGAGACTCCAACTCAAAAAAAAAAAAAAAATGGACAAAAGGTTTGAACAGATACATCAAAAAATAAGAGACGCAGGTGGCAAATACACATATGAAGAGATGATCAGCATCATTTGTCATTAATTAAAGCATAATACAAATTCAAGTAACAATGAGATATCACTACATGCCTAATAGATGACTAAAATCTCTGAAACTGACAATACCAACTACATGGTGAGCAGCAATAGGAACTTTTGTTGATTACTAGAGGGAATGCAAAGTGGTTCAGTCACTTTAGAAGACAGTTTGCCAGTTTCTAATGAAACTAAACATAATCTTACCATACGATCCGGCAGTCGAACCCCTAGGTATTTACCCAACTGATCTGAAGACACGTCTGCACAAAAACCTGCACATGAATGTTTATAGTAGTAGCTTTATTCATAATCACCAAAACCTGGAAGCAACCAACATATCCTTCAATAGGATATGAAGGATATAAACTGATGGTAGATTCATACAATGGAATACTATTCACTATTAAAAAAGAAATGAGCAATCCAGCTCTAAGAAGACAATACTGAATAAAAGAAGCCAATCTAAAAAAAGCTGTATACTATATTAGTCCACCTATATGACATTCTAGAAAAGGCAAAGCTATAGAGACAATAAAAAAATCAGTGGTTACCAGGAATTCAAGGTGGGGTGGCGAGAGGGTTAATAGATGGAGCATTGTAGATTTTTTAGGTCAGGGAAACTATTCTGTATGATATTATAATGATGAATATAAGATACAAGGCACTGGCCAAAACCCATAGAACTTTATAGCACCAAGAATAAACCTTAGTATCTACAGATTAAAAAGAAATAAGAGATTGAGGGATCCCAATATGCAATGCAGAATGTGACAAAGGAATCTGTATTACAAATATGGGAAATAACCTCACTGAGCAGATGGGAGAATAAAGTGCTTGCCTATGTAACTGTGGAAATGGGTGGAATCTGTAAGATGAAACACAAAGGAGGTGTCCATAGCACCGTACTTGAGTTGAGGCAGTTGTTTCCTATGAAGCTAAGGGTTAGCAATTCAGCAACCACTGCACATAGGTATTGGAAATGAGCAATTAAGCAAATGATGACAGAGGGTTAATAAAAAAAGAAAAGCAAGAGGTGGAGGCTAGAATTAGCTTTATAATAATGAATTCGAGTTGGAGACATCAGAATGAACTTGTTTGGCTTAATGTAGGTACATAGGGATGTATGTAGACCTTTTAAAATATATGTATATATTCATGGGTTAAAACATATATATATATATATATATATTCATGTATATGTCTCTTTGCCCTGTCAGCCAAAAGAGTGTAGGAGTCATGACACCCATATCTGTTGTGATGCCCACATCTAGGACCCAGATCTTTGTTTCTAATACCATTCTCCAATAAAATGAAACTAGGGCTTGGAGAAATGGCTGATTCTAGGACTCTAGGCCTGGGGCAGGAAATACATAAGATAAGGCTGAAGTATCTTGTAGTGCCAGAAAGTAAGAAAGTGCTAAAACCAAAATCCAAACCAAGCCAACCAACCAAATCCATACTGGTGGGGCTATGTCAAAGGGATATAGGAGGCAACAGAAAGCTCTCCCAATGGCCAGAGCTAGAACAATTTGCATAGCAAAAGAAAGCACCTTTGGATTATAACCTCAAGAATAAAATAAATGTCCATAGGTCTATGCTGATATAAATAAATGATTGCATAAGTTAATACATGGGGACGGATAGACCAAACTTCTGTGCAGAAGAATTAAAAATAATTTATGTAGATACTCTGCACTTAAAGAGATAATGTGTGATTCTCCACATATTATGTGTGGTCTGCACTTAGTAACTTTCTTCCAAAGAGCACTATGTGGAAAGGGAGAAAAGGAAGAATAACTTCATGGTGGAGAAACCTGACAGACACTACCTCAATCCAGACGATCAAGGTCACCACCAACAGTGATAGTCATGTTGATAGTATGTAGCCTTGATATAATGTGATGAGAATGATACTTTATCTCTGTGGTCTTCCTCCCCAAAACACAGTCTAATCATGAGAAAAATTTCAGACAAATCCCATTTGAGAGACATTATGTAAAAACCTGCCCGGTACTCCTCAAAACCATCAAGGTCATCAAAAACAAGAAAAGTCTTCTTGTCACCGCCAAGAAGAGCCTGAGGAGACATGATGATTC
The DNA here is from genome assembly GCA_027257055.1 of Cephalopachus bancanus. Classification (NCBI taxonomy): domain Eukaryota; kingdom Metazoa; phylum Chordata; class Mammalia; order Primates; family Tarsiidae; genus Cephalopachus; species Cephalopachus bancanus. Next base: position 1,250,238 of record JAPVLO010000415.1, read on the forward strand.
AATGTGCCATAGAATCCTGGAACAGAAAAAAGACATTAGGGAGAAAAAGAATCTGAATAAAAAGTATGAAGTTTAAGCCAGGCTCGGTGGCTCAGCCTGTAATCCCGTGCCTTTGGGAGGCTGAGGTGAGTGGATTGCCTGAGCCCGCGGGTTCGAGACCCACCTGGGCAGATGAGACCTCATCTCTACAATAAATCAAAAAATTAGCCTGGCGTGGTAGCGCGTGCCTGTAATTCCGGCTACTTGGAAGGCTGAGGCGGAAGGATCGCCGGAGCCTAGCAGGTCCGACAGTGAGACTCCAGCTCAAAAAAAAAGTACGAAGTTTAGTTAATAGGAAAGTATCAATACGGGCTCATTAATGGTGACACATGTAGCATATTAATGTTAAGATGTTAATAGCAGGGAAACCCAGTATGAAGTACACAGGAATTCTCTGTACTATCTTCATGATCATTCTGCAAATTTAAAAAAAAAATCACAAAAAACAAAAACAGCTGGCTGGGCACAGTGGCTCACACCTGTAATCTTAGCACTTTGGGAGGCCGAGGTGGGAGGATTGCTTATGCCTAGGAATTTGAGACCAGCCTAGGCAACATAGTGAGACCTTGCCTTTACAAAAAAAAATCAAAAAATTTTGCCACACATGGTGATACACTTGTAGTCCCAGCTACTCAGGAGGCTGAGGTAGAAGAATCAACCTAAGCCCAAGGTGGAGGTTGTGGTGAGCCTTGATTGTCCCACTGTACTCCAGCCTGGGCAAAAGAGTGACACCCTGACTCAATAAAACAAGCAAACAAACAACAGCAAACACTAACATTACCAGTTGGAATAGGCTTGGGGAGAATGAAGTTAGCTTAACTGGAGCACCTACTATGTGTCAGGCACTGTGCTAGGCTCTCTTTGTCCTAAACAAAAGAGCTCTTTGATTCTTTATTATAGCCTCGTGAGAAATGTAGCATAGTCCAAATACTCTAGATGTGAACAGGAGTAGGAAGTCAGGGAAGGTAGGAAAATAGTTCAAGGTCAGGTAGCTGCTGTGGGGAGGAGATGAATTCCACAAAGTCTAGGGTTTGCAATACACTTCTTGGGTATTTCCACCAAAATACGTAAGAAGTCATTATGGACCTTCTGGTCTCCACTCCCTGCACCAATTGTCCTGCGGACTTGGGTGGGAGGGTCTCCCTGCCCAGTGTCTGGAAGCATTAGCTATGAACTTCAGCAGAACACCTTGGACATGGAGGACTCGTGACTGGACACAGGGTGGTATGGAACCCCTAGTTTAATGGGAATACACAAGATGGGTGTGATTCCTGGACTAAGAGGAAGGGCCTTTCTGGTTCTGTTTTTCTGTCAGGTCAGCATGTGGGCACCACAATGACACAGCTTCTTCCATGGAGACTTTTAAGTACCACTTTCAGATACATGTGGCCCAAATGTCTTGGTCCCTCTTGTCCAGTCACTGTTGCTCATGAACGTTCACAAACTCTTTTATAAGGAGTTCGAGGCCATGCTGATCGGAGATAGGAGCTCTGCCCTTTGCTATCATTTCTCCCACAAGATGCTGTGATCCCACAGAGAGTGGGATTGGTATTATGCCTCTGGGGGTGCCCTCCTATGCTGTGCAATAACGAATGCTTACTGTTGCTAATTCCAGTGCTCATAACCTTGCTGGTTTTCCAGCAGTAGGAATATCTACAGTTAGACTGGGTTCATATCCCAGCTCTGTGATTTACAAGTTGGGAGATAGAGGGAAAGCAATGTAACCTTGTGAACCTTGGTTTGCTCATCTGTAAAATGGGGCTAATAACGATCCCCACCTCATATGCCGTGGGAGGGTTAAATGACACAGTACATCAGTGCTTGACCAGAGCAAGTGCTTAATCAATGTGAACACTGCTATGTTAGTGTGTTACTAAATATGTCTGCATCCTGTATCCCACCCGCTCCCCATTTTGAAGAACCATTTCAGCTCATCTTCATTCAACAAAATCCTTCCCTAAACTGCGCCTCTTTCTTATTCATGTTCTCCACTTTATCTGCACATAGTAGGGGTTTCAGGGACTATAGATACCTACAGTGAGGATGAGGGTGAGATGCTGGGGTATAAACAGGGTAAACGGTAAGTGGGGTGATGGGATGTTTCTCAAGGCTTCTGAGAAGCATAGGGATACAGTTTTGCAGCTAAGCTGGAGTGCAGCCTCTTCCCTGATTCCTAGGTTGCTCCCCAGAGGGGCTGCCTTGGACATGAGCTGTTAGGCTATTGGTGGGGAACAGGGGATGGTGCTACAGAGCACTTGCTCTGGCTGCTAATATGACTCCCTGCCCCAAGGGCACGTCTGCTTGCACCGTAGCTCAGAGCCTGGGGATTCCTCCTACCTGCATGGACCACACTTATAGCTTCCTGTCTCAGGTCTCTGTCCCATCTTTCCTATCCTCACAATAGCTGCTGCTGCCTTAGGGGCTAAGGAATACCCATATGATATTCTCAGAGTTGCACAGAACAGTCCTGGGGCCCCATGTCTGAAGATGGGCTGGCCCCTGGAAGAGCTGTCCTCCTCCATATAGACTTTCTACTCAGCTGAGCCACAACTCGAACTGCCTCTCCCTCCTTTAAGCCCTGAGTTCTGACCACTGCATCATCTCTTATGAAATCATGATGACAGGAGCTGGTACATTTTCCTTTTTTCAATGTTCTTACTTCAAAAAAATAAAATTTAAAAAGGATAACTTTAGAGTAATCATCTTGATGAATGCACAAACAGTTTGTAATGGCAAATGAATCTAAAAATCTTGACCCGGGTCACTAGGTCACACAGACCTTTACTCCATGGACTAGACTCAGTGGAGCTAAATTCCAGAATCAGAAGCCAAATCCTAGTCTTTGTAGAAGCCCAGACAAAGATATTTGTCTCCCTTTACCTACTGGAATTTGTAGAATAGATACTTATGTTTCTGTAGCTCCATTAGTAATACTGATGATGATGATGATGATGATGATGATGATGATGATAGTAATAATAATAATGACAGAGCAAGCACTTTCTCCTATTTTTTTTAAACAGCAGGGGAAGTTTCCAGAGCAACAGATATAAATGTCTTTCAATCTGCTCTCAGAAGAGAGTAGAAACACCCAGGTCAGATAAAGCTCCTCACCTTAAAAAGGCCACTTGGATGGGGTTTGAGTGTCTTTGTTCCCTCTACTCGAGTTGTAAGAGTTACATGTCATTTCAAGAAGTATGGAACTAATTGAGGAATGTGTCCAGCTCTTGTAGAGGTGAACAGGGCAGATATATAAAAACTCCACTGCACATAAATCTCTGCTCCCAACATCAAAGAAGCAGGATCCTGCTAAGTGTATTTGTATAATGCAGCAATTTATGCAAAAAGCAGCTTTGATAAATGTCCCCTAATTTATTGTCATGTATCTCAAATGAGTCAAACATTTACAGCCTGAGCCTGAAGGAAGCCAGGCCTCCAAGAGTTGAAGGGGTTTGAAGTAGGTAAACCTATGTTGGGCAAAAGGTTAAACGAGATCCGGTTTGAATGTTAAGAACTTTCCTCAAATATGGTGAAAGAAAGGAAGGACTAGTTCATCTCCTAAAAACAAAGTGACACAGAACTCCCAGACATTTCTTCCAAGGACAGACATGATCCATACACTGACATAGTTTTTTTGTTTTGTTTTGTTTTGTTTTGTTTTGAGTTGGAGTCTCACTCTGTTGCCCAGACTGGAGTGCAGTGGCTGCTCCAGGCCACCGCAGCCTCAACCTGCTGGGTTCCGATGATCCTTCCGCCTCAGCCTTCCAAGTAGCTGGAACTACAGGTGCGCGCTACTATGACCGGCTAATTTTGATTTATTGTAGAGGTGAGGTCTCGCCAATTTGCCCGGGCAGGTCTCGAACCCGCAAGCTCAGGTAATCCACTCACCTCAGCCTACCAAGGCACGGGATTACAGGCTGAGCCACCGAGCCCGGCTACTGAAATAGTTTTAAAGTGACAGATCAAAGCTCTGCTATATATTCTTTTACAGATCATCATAATAAGGCAAATAATAATAATAATAATAGCCAACATTTATTGGATCTTTTTTGGGGGGAGCTGGAGTCTCACTCTGTTGCTGAGGCTAGAGTACAGTGGCCCGCTCACGGCCACCACAGCCTTGGCCTGCTGGGCTCAGGAGATCCTTCTGCCTCAGCATTCCAAGTAGCTGGAACCACAGGCACGTGTCACCACACTCGGCTAATTTTTTGATTTATTGTAGAGTCGGTGTTGCCAAATTGCCCAGGCTCGTCTCAAACCCCTGGATTCAGGCAATCCTCTTGCCTCTGTCTCCCATAGTGCTGGGATTACAGGCATAAGCCACCGTACCCAGTCTATCGAATCCTCAACTACAGGTAAAGCACTGTGCTAAGCATTTTACGTTCATTCATTTATCACTTACTAATATAATCCTATGAAGAGATATTCTTGCCATCCTCATTTTATAGCTGGAGAAAATGAGGCAGCACATGGGATACAGAACTAGAAGACCCAGGGGGCAGAGGAGCCTTGTGTTAGTGCACTGAGCCATTGACCCTCTTTTCTATTGGTGTTACTCCTTTCTTTTACGATTACTTGACCGAAGGGCGGATGTCATTCCACAGGTCAGTGGGAGTTTTGTGAGGAGGGAAAGTATCCTCAAAGACAAAGGCCTAGGCTTTCTCATTAGAGAAAACTTGATTCAAATTCAATCTCTCCCAATTTCCAGCCGTGTCATTTTGGGCAAATTCTTAACATCTCTGAGTCTCAAAATGCCCAACTATTGGATGGACTGAATAGTAGTGCTTACTTATGGGGTTGTCATGAGGATTAATTGAGATGACACCTGCTAAACACATGGCAAGTATTTAATTCATGGGTGTAGTTGTTGCTATGGAAACCTCTCTTCCTGGTAACAGTCTCTCCTTCCGACTCCAGAATATAGAAGAGCCTAGAGTTCCCCAAACTAAACTCCAGGGAGCAGCTACAACTCTAAGATGCTAGGAAGATGAACCAGCCTTTGTAACATGGTATTTTTAATTTCCAGTCTGAAGGACTCTGCTTGCCCACAATCCCTATAAAATAACTGTACAATGCCAGTAGTAGCATCACTGTAGACAGCAGCTGTTTAAGAGATTTTACTGCCCTTCTGGTGGCTTGGCATGGTCTTCAGGCTGGTTCCAGGAGAAAGGGTTTTGCTCTGTGATTCCACCAGTTGGTAACTGGTATTGCAAACCCATATTCAGTTCTTGGCCTTCTGGTTTATAAAACTGAGAGAGGAATGGACTTGCAAAGGGCAGAATGTTTTCCCCACCCAAGGATTTAACCTTCAAGGCCTGGATCATGTTGTTGGGCGGGTTTCCGTCCAAGGCAAGGCCCTAGGGACTTGGAATCTCTTGGTTCAGGGCATGTGTGGGATGAGAGGGGGTTGAGGACATGCTGGCTGTCGATGGGTTGGTTTTGCTTGGTTCCGGTTGCCATGGACAGCTTGGGAGGACAAGGCTCTTCCCATCCAGATGGCGTCTGGGAAGTTCACCACTTGACTTTTGGGACATGCTAGCAAAGAGCTTCCCCTCCGCTTACACTGTCATCCAGAGTGGGGGAAACAGTCCCTGTCCTTTCACCTGGAATCCAGGCAGCAGTGGATTAGCCCAGAACATATGCTATATGGTGCCCTCACTCTGAGAGGAGAGCAGAACTAAAAGAATCTGGTACTTGAACTCGAATCCCAGGAATGCCACTTCTTGGTAATGTGGATCTTGAGTCTATTGCTCGACTGCTCTGGGCTCTAGTTTCCGCATCTATAAAATGGGAATTGATAATAAGATCCACTTTATGGGGTTGTTAAACACATGAGATGGGGAACCTATTATACTGCCCAGGAGAGAGTTGACAGTCAATAAATGTTTCCTTTCTTGGCCCTGGTTTCTATATCTGTAAAAAAAACAATGGAATCTACTTTTTACCTGATGGTGCTGCTGTGATAATTCATTGATACCATGTATGCAAAGCACCTAACTCAACACTAATGTACGCCCCGGATTCCTCCTCAACCTTCTATCCCCCTGTAAATTGGAGGAACTGGATACTTCAGGCAAATCAAATGCAAGAGTCCACATTGCTTCGTCCCTAGTTCTGGCTATCTGGGAAAAAGTTCCACCCTAAATCCAGGAACGTTTTAAATACAGCTAAAGAAAGGGTGGCCAGTTCTCTCTTGAAGAGAGATCCAGGCATCACACTTCCCTTTTATGTTATTCATTTATTTATTTGAGTTGGAATCTCACTCCATTGCCCAGACTGGAGTGCAGTGGCATGCTCATGGCCACCCCAGCATCAACCTGCTGGGCTTAGGGGATCCTTCCATCTCAGCCTTCCAAGTAGCTGGAACTACAAGCATGCACTATCATGCCTGGCTATTTTTTTATTTATTGTAGAGATGAGGTCTCGCCAAGTTGCCCGAGCTGATCTCAAACCCGCGGACTCAGGCAATCCACTTGCCTCGGCCTCCCAAAGTGCTGGGATTACAGGCTGCACACTTCCTTTTTAATTCCCTCTCCCCCAGAAAAAGGGTGGATGTAATGTTTCATCAAGAGCATTGGTCAAGAGTCCCTGAGGCCTCCATCAGAGCTCAACTGTGCCTTTAGGAGACTGGAATCCTGTGAGTTTCTGGGAAGTTGCCATCGGGCACCAGCTGCCATTTTGTCTACAGAGTTGCCACATCAGGCATCCAAGGGGAATAGAGTGAGTATCTCTTTGCTTGTGGTCTTGGGAGGGCCCCAGACAACAGGAGAGGACAGAACCCTTCTAGTAAGTGCTCCAGGCCTTAAAGAATCTCTCAAAGCCACACAAGAGCAAGTGCCAGTGAAAACCAGGTACAGGCTCGCCCCTACCAATAACCCAGAAAGTCCTATTTTGATTTCAATCTGCCCCAATGTTCTCTCACTCTTTCTTTCTAACTCCACCAACAGAAATATCCCAGAAAATTACCACCACTGGGCCCTCTACCAAGGTTGGAAGAAATATGAACCATGCCCTGTAGGCCAACAGGGGAAACAAGTCACCCCATCTCCGGTTGCACGTCACATGCTGAGAGCCCCAGTGTGTGGACGCGGCTGACAACCCTCATGTCTGTGTCTCTGTTTGCCTCTGGGCAGTGAGCGCATTGGTCTAATTAGAAGTGGAGGAGTGTTTCGTTTTTTGTTTTGTTTTCTTTCTATTTTCTTTTTCTTTTTTGCTTTGGGTTACACCCTTAAGTTCTATCAGCTGCTTGGAAGACTTCCTTTGTCTGGTTCTGTGCAAGACCACACTAATCTACAGGGTGCTTTTGTGCAGGTTAGAAAATGATGCCCATTCCAGGTGGGCACATAGCTTCTCAAGTGGACAGCAGTGCCCTTTTCCCTGGCAGGTGCAGCCCTGCACTGGGTACCCTGTTTGGTGACTGTAGCACCCCTCATAAGGGCCTTTTGCAATCTGCAACCTTTGCATCTGTCTGTGACAGCCCTGTTCCTGGGCTTTCCTCTTCCTCTGCCATTTCAGTGGTTTTGATACTGTTGTCCTCGCTGGGGCAAGGGTTTTCTTATTCGTGACCCTTCCTCAATCTCCTTATAATGTAGCTCTATTCTGAAGGAATGCTCCCTTAAAGGGGACTGAAGATGGGAAGAATCCCTCAGAGGGGTTTGGGGCAAGAATGGGACCCATTTAGAACCAGTATCCAGAGGGTGAGGGGAGAGACAGAGGAGAAAGAGCTGGAAGGGGTGTGAGAGAGAGTGGGTCCTGAGCTGTGTCTTCTGGGGCTGGCTGCACGGTGTGGTCTGAGAATCCTCCCAGGCCTTGGCCGTCTCCCAGTCACTCCTCCAGCAGTCTAGTCTGCCATGTCCTTCAGGCAGGGCTGGCTTCATGGGCGGCCGTCTGTGCAGTTGCTTAAAAGGGTCTTGCCCTTGGTTTGCTGTTGCTATCTTGAAGTTCTGAGTACTTCTGAAGAAGGGGCCCTGTGTTTACATCTGGCACTGGGCCTGCCAGTTAATGTAGCCGGTCCCATTCTCGGTGCTTATTAGCCTTTGTGGGGTTGTTTCCATGCAGATGTGCTTGTTTATACCTGCCTTTGCTCAACACATCTTTATGGTGCATCTACTATATGTCAGGTACAGGGGATGCAGCAACGAGAAAAGCCAGCAAGGTCCCGGATCTTGGCTCCCAAGGCTCACAGGTTGTGGATGCCCGAGGGGACGAGCATCAACAGCCAAATGAGCCAATGGGAGGATTTCAGAGGTCAAGGAGCACAGAGAGGATGGAGCAGAGTCACATTGTGGGAAGGGGTGAGGTTCCCTTTGATTAGGCCATTGGAGAAGACCTCTTTGAGATATGACACTTGAGCTGATACCCATGTGACGAAATAATCTGCTGTGCCATGGGGGTAGGGTGGGACGAGAGTACCAGTGGGGAGGGACCAGCAAGTGCAAAAGCTCTGAGATGGGATGGGAATCTGGCTATAGGGGGCCTTTATGGGCACAGACATGGATTTGGATTTTTTTTTTTTTTTGGGTTGGAGTCTCACTCTGTCATCCAGACTGGAGTGCAGTGGCCGCTCCCGGCCACCGCAGCCTCGACCTGCTGGGCTCCGGCGATCCTTCCGCCTCAGTCTTCCGAGTAGCCAGAATTACAGGCATGCGCTACCACGCCCGGCTGATTTTTTTTTTTTGATTTATTGTAGAGATGAGGTCTCGCTGCCCGGGCGGGTCTCAAACCCACGGGCTCAGGCAATCCACTCGCCTCAGCCTCCCAAAGGCGCGGGATTACAGGCTGAGCCACCAAGCCCGGCTGGATTTGGATTTTAAATACAAGGAACAGTGTGTGGAGGAACAGCCCTTCATTAAGTGGCTTCCTTGTTCTAGACATTCCACAGACATTTACCCTTCTGATCAACCACATACGTTATGTATTATTCCCATTTTGCAAAATGAGAATATTGACATCCAGTGGGTCTAAGTCACCCAGTCCATGAATAAGAGAGCTGTGATTAGAGCTCAGATCTGTCTGATTGCCAAGCCATTGCTCAGCCCTCTACACTGGCAGTGTCTTCTATTCTGGCTGCCTGAAGGTGGGGCTCCTCTGTAGGGTGATGGCCTCAATGTCTCATGTCCCTTTTTGGCCTGAGGGACGTCTGAGCAGCAGCCCCAGAGATGGTAGATGAAGCAGTCTTTCGTCACGTTCTCTGGCGATTGTGATGAAATTTTATCCTACGATCACTTAAATAAAGACAGCTGGAAGTAGCTGTTAAAGAGACACAAACAAGAATTTGGTCCAAGATATCTTTGTTTAACGCCGTGTTTTGGTTGTGCCCAGCTTCAAGTCCAGAAGAAAGGGAGACAGACCAACACGTTAATTAGTTGTAATGGAAACTCTCTAAATGCATGCCTTCCTTTAAGCTCAGTGGTCTAGAAATGGTGAGTTGACTTTGATTTTTGGACAGGCTCCAAAACCTCTTGATCTACGTGCCTGTCTCAACTGAATTTTAAAACCAACATGAGCAGGGCATTGTTCTAAGCTCTGCTGCAGATACAAACATATCTGCCTGCAAAGGCTTTTCAAGTTGGTAGAGGGGCCAGGTGGGGTGGGGTGTGTGTGTCAGACAGAGTGCAAGTGCCATGAGGTATGTCCCAGAGGAAAAGCTGTATCCATAGTGGAATTCATTCATGAATGTGAAAATGTACATGTATTGCGCACCTACTATGTGCCTAGCATGGGCACTGAACAAACTGCCCTTATGGATCTCACATACTAGAAGAGGATAGAGACAAGAAATCAGCCAACAGATGAACATACATGATGATTTCAGACAGGTAGGAAACACAGAAGATGTGAAGCAACCAGAAACTGGTGAGGAGAAGGCAGCTTTGCATGAGGTCAGTAGAGGGGGGTCTCTCCAACTGGTGACCTTCAAGCTGAGACCTGAAACATGGGCAAAATTAAAAGAGAAAAGACTTCAGAAAGGAAGCAGCAGTCACGAGTGAGGCGTCCCAAATAATATTTTTATATTGTTTTTATATGTGCTTTTTGTTTTCTTGGGCAGTGCTTTGATGTTTGAGAATACATTATCATAATAATTCCCAGAATTAGAGTGATACCCAAACCAAGCACAGTACTTAAGTAGAGGTGGTGTATGACTCACAGTATTTCTTTGGCAACACTGACTGCAAAACAACTAATACTATTAAGGTACTGCTCTTGGTTTTACTATGGTTGCACTGTGAGCGCAGGTAAGTCACTTAGCCTCTCTGGGCTACAACTCTAAAAGTGGCCAGATAATACTTAAAGACCTCAAACTTTAAAGGCCAATGGTTCCACGATCTGTCAGATTAAAACAAAACCTCCTGATGTGTCATTGGGAACACATGGATTCCCCTACTTTGGTGGAAAATTACATTAGCAGATTCTGACCTGGAATCACCACAAGTGAGCTGGGGTTGAGCCCCCAGCGCGGGCTGCCTGGGAGCTCTGGGGACACGTCCTGGCCAGTGCCCACATGTGTCTTGTATTAGCATTATTTTCTTAATGGCAGCAGCCCTAAAGCTGGTCCGTTTTACTATTGAGTTACCCCGCTCCATCCTAGTATCGCTTACACATAAACTCCTTCTCCAGCGATGAGTCCACTGTTTTGTTTCCACTTTCTCCAACCCCACTCTGCACACAGGTGTTTGTTGCAGCCATCAAAAATAAAGCAGATCAATCATACTGCTGCTTCCAAACAAACCAACACAGGTTTTTGAAATTTTGCTTTAAAACAGAAGAAAGAAAGAAGAAACGTGGAGTGTGTGCCTTCAACAATCTGTTGTCTTGCCACCTGGGATTTTTGAAGAAAAACGGGAAAATAGAGGATGGGGTTTTGGATGAGGGTAGAAAAGAAACAAGAAAACAAAAGAGCAGAGGGAATGTCTGTCTTTCATTAATGGCGACTTGGTCTACAGCTGCGCTTCAGATAGAGCCCTAATTTCAGCTAAATGATGCCTTTGGCAAGCAACCTTCCTGGAGACCTGTGACAGTGTCCTGCAGAATGGAAACCACCACCTTTGACTTCTTGTTGGAAGAGAAACTTTCATGAAGAACACCAGCTTCCCAAAATAGTCAGTCATAACTGCCAGTAACAAGAAAACGGACACCCCTTGAAATCTCTCCCCTAAGTGTCTTGCCTCGGCTCCCCAGATTTTCAGTGCTACATGCTATTTTCAGAATCGGGCATCCTGTGGTTTCCTCAGCTCATGCCCTTCCACCTCCCACCCGCCTCCATATTTAGGGATACGTTGTCCTAGGTGACTCTATTAGGGTTTCTCTCAGGCTGGATCTACACAGCTCCATGTCAGCCATGGGGCAGAAGAGTGCCCTAGCTGGTGTGTGAGCTCAGCAGACCTTGCCAGACATACTGACACATGTTTTAAAATGATGCCAATTTTTGATGGAAAATATTCTATGCATCACAGTAATACAACTCCCAAAGGTCCATTGAATAGCCCAAGTCCACGGTTTCTTGTTTTGGTTTTAAAATGTATGGTCCTAGCCGGGCTCGGTGGCTCAGCCTGTAATCCCGCGCCTTTGGGAGGCTGAGGTCAGTGGACTGCCTGAGCCCGCGGGTTCGAGACCCGCCTGGGCAGCGAGACCTCATCTCTACAATAAATCAAAAAATCAGCCGGGCGTGGTAGCGCATGCCTGTAATTCCGGCTACTTGGAAGGCTGAGGCGGAAGGATCACCGGAGCCCAGCAGGTCAAGGCTGCGGTGGCCTGGAGTGGCCACTGCACTCCAGTCTGGGCGACAGAGTGAGACTCCAACTCAAAATAAATAAATAAATAAAATAAAATGTATGGTCTAATTTTTTGAACAGCACAACCATCCAACAATATATTCAGTGCAAAAGCTTGCTCCAATATCTTACCCAATTATCATGCCACCTCAAAGGGTTCCCTTATGCAAATAGACACATGGCCTTATGCTCTCTGTTTGTTATACAAAGTAGCAACTACACATCCTCTTCACCTTTCTGCCGCTACCTGGGAAGAATAGCTCTTGTTTGAAACTGTGTCTTCCAGGCTGCCCCCATTGGCTTCAGGAGACACTGAGAGAACAGAACAAGATTTTGAAAAATGATAAAGAAAGACATATACACTCAGGAGAAGGAGGTAGAGAATGGGCCCACCCTTAATTTGGAAAAAATGTTTAGTGAATTACTTATTGCTTAAAAAAAAAAGAGAGAGAAAGGAAAGTTCTAGAATCATAGCAATTCAAACTTAGAAGGACGCTTAGACTCAAATCAATGTTATATTAAGCAGTCTTGGAGAGTGATTATGTTGAAATATGAGACAAAACCAGTGAGTAGCTAAGGATAAAATATTTTTTCATTGATTTTTGTTTTTTGAGAGAAAGATGGACAGGGAGATGGGGGAGGAGAAGACAGACAGAGAGAGAGAGAGAGAGAGAGAGAGAGAGAGAGAGAGAGAGAGAGAGCGAGCGAAGAAATGAGGAAGAGAGAGAGCCAGGCTCTGCCCACATGGAGAGGCCTGTCTGGTGAAGTTGACCAGCTATTTGATCCCTTTGATGTTTCTCTGTAGAACTCATCATCATTTCTATCAGAGACTGCGTGGAGAAACACCATGGAACACATAGTCATGAGCCACATGCAGTCACAGCCCTTGGGACAGAAAAGCCACGTGTCTATCCACAACTGTGTATAAAGTGTTACAGATACAACAAATGGATCCAAGTTTCTCGAATATTCAGAATGCATCAGTGGATATACACACACCCCTAGACCCTGACCTGCATGCAAGTGCTCACAGAGCTGAGCACTCAGCCCCAAACACCAGAACGTACAGAGGCTGGCCAGGGTTTAAGCAGTCACTGAGTAAGAGCCCAAATACCTTCATGCCAGTTCAGAAAAGATGCTCCTTCTCTTTTAGTGTGGGTGGCACCCCAAATTACAGCTTTCCTCTGCTGAAGACACTTGTTACATTACCAATTAAATAGTTGGTGAACTATGTCATAGAAAATGAGGGTGAATGACTGACAAGATATTTGCCTCTTGTCCTGTGGAGCCTGCCTGCTATTTGTTTAAGAGTCACAGACTCTGGGAAGATGGAACTCATGATCACCTTGTTCCAAAATGAAAGAGTATTCTAATAAGGCAACAAAGGCGGGTAAGCCAAATTCTTTATAGGATGAACAGAACAGTGAGGCAATTAAAGTAAATGTGATTTTCCAGATCAAGAGAACTCGGGTCTGTTAATGACTGCGTGGCACCTCTTCTTGTCACCTGCATTTTCTTGCAGCTGTTTTTGTTTTTTGTGATGCAGTTTGACATTCCTGGGGCTTTCTGTCCTGAGAGTTGATGGGGAGATAGCTCCTCTCAGAACTGGGCTGCTTATTCAGTGTTCATTGTGAGCACAGATGAACCCCAGCAGCAGGCGTCCCAGTCACATGCTATTGGCAATGTGTTTCTAATGAGGACAGTCTTTCCAAGCTCTGGTTTCCATATGTTAGAGAGTTGGGGAGACCTCAGAGCCAAGTTGTGACCCAAACTCAGGGCAAAGAATGAACCTACTTTGGGAGTGACAAATGCTACAAGTCCACTAACAGGTCTCTTCATATGGACGGAGGTTGTTATTTAATTCTCTCTCTCTCAGAACAATCAATGGAAAGACAGTTTCTCTTGGTCTACCCATTGGTTGTCTCTCGGATTCCATAATCACTGTCTGAGATTGCTTCATACAACATTGATTTGGGTTGTTCAACTGGCAATTGGGAGTTATGTGACTGGGAAGTGTGGAATATCTTCAACCTCATATTTCATGTTATGTTAGTCAAAAACATATATTTTAAGATGTGTATTATTAATGACACAATAAAATCTCATTAACGGATGGGGTTGATAGATGTGGTTTATCTAACATTAAGCAGAAATTGACATCTTGAGGGGAGTATCAAGATTCTGTGATCCCAGACACTGATATTGAACAAGCAGGGGCCAGGAGCAATCCGCTATTGATTAGATGGTGCAAGTAATTATATTTACTGAGCTGTTTTATTGGGTGGGGCAGGAGGTGAGATGGTTCTTCTTTAGAGTGGAGAGAGAGCAATCAACAAAGATGTTGTCGGTGAAAGCCGCAGAGCCAGTGCGATTTCTCTGGCTTTACTCTGGCCTTGCCCTGTTCCTAATCATTATTCTTCTGCTGGGAGGTTTCTGGTGTCTTCCATGGTCCAGATGCTTGTGTTTCTGGCTGTTTCCTGGTATGTCGTGGAGTAGGGCTAAATCTGGAGTTTTACTCAATTTTCACCTCTACTCTTCCCCGCCATGGCTGGGACGACCCCCACCACCGTGTCTGCTACCACCATCACCACCAAGACCAGACCCAGCTACTCTAACAGCGTTAACATAACCACTGCCACTATCATGAATAGTATCACCATCATCACCATGATTACAATGCCACTACTGCCATGGCCACCACCACGGCCATCACTATCGCCAAGCATGACCAGTGCTGGCAACATCAAATGTCATTGATCACCACCACCACCACTGTCACCAATATCACTGTTTCCACTACCACCACCACTATTGCCACAACCACAATCATCGTCACTGTCATTACCAGTATCATCACCACTAACAACAATAGCATTCACTCCCCCACTCCCACCTACCCGTAAGGAAGTAGTTGGCTTTGGAGCCTGGCAGTCATGGATTTGGGCTCCTGCTCTGCTACTATGTCCTCTTATTGTTATTACCACCTGACTCAAAGGGTTGTGATGAGTTTTAAATGAGTTAAACCGTAAAGTGCTTGGCATATAACAGGTGTTCAGTAAATAGAAGGTATTGTGCCCTGTTTTTGATGGGATATGATGAATTCTTAGCTTTTTTTGTCCATGATGCCTTTTTTTCCATCTCAAGAGAGGCTTACCCCCTCCCCTTCCCTCTCCAGTCCCCTCTCCCTTCCTTTCTTCCTCTGGATTCTTTACTTCTATGGCTAAATTGTAAAAACCTTTTATTCATCAGAAACACCATTTTCCCAAATGAATGGTGGATTCTTGGAGGCAAGATTCATGTCTACCCTGCCACAATATCCTTGTCATGGTGCCCTGGTAGGAGGTTTACAAAGTGCTTTCATTAAATAGTCACATGCGTATGTGTTTATATGTGTGTGTAGATGAGCTTTTACATATATTGGGCCTGAAGGCAGATTTTTTTCCTATTAAAACTTAATTCCACAAGCTACAAATGCACAAAGATATGCATATAAATAATTTTTTCACAGCATTGTGTACAATAACCAAAAAAGAGGAACAAACTTAAGTGCCCATCAAATTAGGACTTGCTTAAATGCATTTATATAACTAAATATTTTCAGGTATTTTTAAAGGTAATGTAAACATATCCATTGGTGAGACAATTATTTCTAATATATCACTAAATTTAAAAGAAGGTTACAAGCTGGGCTTGGTGGCTCAGCCTGTAATCCCGCACCTTTGGGAGGCTGAGGTGAGTGAATTGCCTGAGCCCGCGGGTTCGAGACCCGCCTGGGCAACTTGGCGAGACCTCATCTCTAAAATAAATCAAAAATCAGCCGGGCATGGTAGCGCGCACCTGTAGTTCCAGCTACTTGGAAGGCTGAGGCGGAAGGATCTCCGGAGCCCAGCAGGCGAGGCTGCGGTGTCCGGGAGCGTTCACTGCACTCCAGTCTGGGTGACAGAGTGAGACTCCAACTCAAAAAAAAAAGAAGGTTACAAAACCAGCAACATGGTGTGGATCCTTTTTTAGCCTTATGTTGATGGTTAATGCATGGATGAACAGAGACATTTATAGACAGACACCACAGAAGCAGCCTGGAGGGACATAGGCCAGCTTCATAGTACTTTCATTTCTGGTAGGGGGTGAGGTAAGATTTCAAGGAGTTTTCACCTTTATTCTGTTCCCTTTTGGATTAATTTTAATGATGAGCCACCATGAGTTTCATAATCACCAAATAAACAACTAGCTCTGCAGTAATTAGGTCTCACCATTGTCCCACTATTCAGGTTCCAGGTCTATCTCCTTCACCCTGATCACCAGTGTCCCCGAGCTCAGGAGGAATGCTGTTGAGTGCCCCAAGGATTTCCAAAGAAATTCCAAGGGAGAGAATGTGCCAGGTGGTCACAGGACTTGGGGTATCCCAGACGGGAGGAGCAGGAGGCATCAGAACAGCTTGTCCCTGACAGGAAGCCCTTGACAGCTGCCTGAGAACTGCCTGAGAATCCCCTACCGAGTTCTAGCAGGGTCGCTGAGTTTGCCGCTTGTGAAGTATGGCATTTAAGCTCTTCCGACACTTTGAGAAAACACGTGCCAGTATCCTCAGACAGGAACAGGAAATGTTTTCCCACAGTCTATCTCTGCCAGCCTTTCCCACAGCCTACCACCCCCAGCCTCACCAAGAGATGCCCGCCTCAGTTTGGCTGTGACAACTTTCTCCCTCTCCACTGACTTCTGAACGTGATGCAAAACATGTTGTTCTTTGAACAAGCTTTTAGCATCAGGTTGTAAGAGAAATATTTGAATGTTTCCACATTTTAATAGCCTCCATGTTCTATTTGGCAAGTGGAGAAGTGTCCAAACCACAGATTGAATCAGTTCAGGTCATCAAAACATTCATTCTTGCAGTTGTAGAGTACTGTAGTAGAGGTTGAAGGATACAGAATTTCATTCATTCAACAAACATGTAGCGGACACCTTTATAAGCCAGGCAATGGGCTCTTTGCTGAGAATACAGAGATGGATAAGAGATCCCAGTGGGAGAGAGATCTGTGAAGAGATCATCGCATTATATAATAACCTTCCTCCTTGCCATGTAGGCGGGGATCTATTACCTAAGTGGCCACGTGGCTTCAAAGATAAGGAGTGGTTCCTTGGTGCAGGACTGCCCTAGCCTGCATGCTACCTTTGGGCTGATGAAAGAAAGTTTCCTTTTCTCAAGATACCTCCATCTGTCAGAAGTATCTGTACTAATTTTGTTAGAACACATTATTGTACCTGCCAGAAAATTGTCATAATAAATATCAAAATCTACAAAAGCTATGCTGTGAATAGCACCCTTTAGATACAGCCTTCTGTGCAGTGCACGACCTACACAGCTGTACGAGAGCCAGCTCTGTCTAGGTGGGCCCAGGGGCCCAGGCTGGGGGTGGGAGCTTGTTCTGGCCTGACTGAAAGTCAGGACTGACCTTGCCCCATCTGACCTTTCCTTCCGTATATGAATTCATGTTAAATGGCTTCTTAAGAAGAGAGTCATGGTGTTACTTCTGTCCGGAGCCTGGTCTGGCTAATCTAAACAGATTGCATTTATGAATGTAAAGTCTTTAATGTTGTAGTTCAAATGGATTACGTGAACCCATGGCTGGCCCATCAGTTTCAGGAGACAACTGGAAGGGGATCCTGGGTAGGGGATTATCAAGATCACGAAGGTGACAGGTATTGAAGGAAGCATGGAACAGATGGGGGCGGCGGGGCGGGGGAGAGTAGCAGCTCAGATACTTCTGGCCCGAGGAGAAAATCAAAGACATCTCACTCTTAACAGGCCCGCAATTTATGTCCTCCCCAAGCTAATCTAGAAATTACCTCAGCATTGATTAACCCTAACTTGCATAGGCGGTAAATCTCCATGGGGGCCCCAAAAGGGCCTGGGTTGAAAGGCACCCACCAGAAGAACCCAGGTGTGATTTAAGCCGAGGTGGGGTGAGGCCTCTCTCTTCCTGGAGAACAGAATCTTCACTCTACGTCCAGCCAGGCCTGGGAGGATGTTCTCTGTCTCTAAGTCATGGAAGCATCGCACTGAAAACACGTTCCCTCTGCCTCGCTCCTGATGGGAAGAGGAACTCAGATAGAGGAAGCAGATACATATCTGTCGTTGGGGGGCTTTGTTTCCACACATGATATATGGCTCCGGAGGAGGAGTTAGAAAACAAATTATTGTGTCTCCTCTCCCCCGACAGGTCTTTAGTGGTGCCGACCAGAGAGGAGAGATGCCGGAGATTAGCGGCTACCTCACAATAGGTCCGAGGTACAGGAAAAGTGTCTTAAGTTTATCTATTGTTAAGTGATATAATTTATCGTCGTCAAGGGTTAAGGAGCAATTCCAGTCCTTTCCTACTTCAGGAACAGAGATTTATAAGATGATGCCCAAATTTAGACATTGAGGTACTGGCGGCAGAAACGTCCCCAAAGGCTGATGGCTTGTGTGCGTTTGAAGCCAAGTCATTCGCGGAGCTAATTTGAGGCTCTCCTCGGAAACTATATTTGCTTTCCAAGCGCATGGTGAGTTTTCATTTGGGCTCTGACCAGCTGACAGCTATGCAAGTTTGTAGATACCAGTAATTGAATATAGATAACCTTGATGGTTGACCTCGTCAGAGCCAGGCCTGGCTGCTTCCCATTGTTTCTGGTTTTGCCAGCTGATACTCAACGGCTGCCGGGTGAATTTAGATATTAAGAAATTGCTGCAGTGGGACTGGCTTATCGTTCCCTGGTCTGCCCCGTAAGCTTCTATTTACTTGACGTAGCGAGCTGGGAATAAAAGCCGTGATCTGACTGTTCACTGTTTGTGGCGGAGGGTGGCATGTTGGAGAAGCTCTATTCATTTCTAAAAACAAAGGCGGGGAGGGATCATGCTTTTGCTTTATCCAAATTGCGAAGCGAAGTCCTTATCTCACGGAGCTGCCTGTGGCTGTCCAAAGTTGGTTTTCAACCATCTTTTTGGCGTTCTGTTGAGCTTAAAAGCAGAGTTTGAATTGAGGCCTGCACAGTTTCCAGCGTGAAGCTCTTGTGTTTTAAGGAAAGCACTGGAAGAGGTTTCAAATATATGTTTAATGCAGGGATGCTTTTAGAAGTCTCTAAGAGGGAAAAGTGACCACGATCCCAGGGAATGGGTAGAGCAGGTGACAGGGCCACACTAAGAGCAGGACCCGAGCTAGGCTGAGCATTTACATTCAGCTACTTGGATGTTTGGGCCTAGGGTTCTCAGCAGAATATCAACAGCAGGAATCTCCCCACGGTGGGCTCAGTCGCAGCCTCTACTTTTTAAAAAACATTCCCTGAATTGTTGAAATGTCACCAGTGAACACATTACTTTTACAATTGCACACAAAAAGGATGGAGCTATTGAGAAAAATATTTTCTGGAAACCGTGTTTTCCAGCCTTCTGGAAACAGATGTGTATTTCTCGAAGCTCCTTTCACAGGCTTTGAACTTGGCAGCTGGTGCAGAGAGTGGGTCAGAAAAGGACGAATCTACGTCCCTGTCAGAGGTGCCGGGGTCAGAGGGTGGCTTCGGAGATGGAGGAGGAGGAGGGGTAAGCACGAGCCAAGGAAGAGCCCAGGTAGCCATGGTCTATCCGGCGGAATATTGGGAGCTAATGACGCGGGGTCGATTCAGGAGGCCTGGCTGCCAAGCAACTGTGTGTCACTGCTCAGCTGAGGGGATCAGCCTTTGATGCTTTCAACATCAGAACATCAGAGCTGTTCTTCATCCTGAGAAGGAAGGTTCGGGTTAGTCAGCCAGGGCAAATAGCTCAAGGGAAATTTCATTTTCCCTTTGTCGGGCCCCCCGCTTTCATCTGCTGGGACGCGCGTTCCCATACCACACGGAGAGAAGGCGGTTCGCTGGACCCCGAGTGCGCTGCCAATTTGGGGCCAGAGCAGAGAGCAGGTGACCACCTCGGCACTGGAGGCCCTATGGGGAGCAGAGGCACAGGCCCAGTCTGGAGAGAGCCTGAAATGACCCCTTTGCGGTGCAGCAGACACCACCGTGGGGACTGGCCGGGGAATTTTTCAACCCTGGCTAGTCCAACCGGTCTGACCTCCCTTCCAACAAGGATAGCCCTGTTTGTGTCTCTGCTGCTCAAGGCATGTTTGCCTTGTAAGGGAGGGAACGAAGGGCACACCAGGGTGCCAACCACCAGCGTCCGTCTTCCATAACCTGCAGCGTACGGAACCGGACATCCCAGGTTCAAGTCTCAACTCTGCCCCCTATTAGCTATTTAACCCTGAGCAACTTATTTTGTTGTTCTCTTGCTTAGTATCCTCCCCAGTAAGATGGATGTGGTATTTGTATCAGCCCATGAGGTTGTTGTGAAGATCCAGTGGAGTTAACATGCACGCAGGCTCACCACTCCACTGAAAGGGCTCTTGAAACATCAGCTGTCATTGACAACAGCCATTTGATATTCATCTGAATGCAGTCCAGGAATACTCAGTGTTATAAAGGCAGTTTCAAGAGATGACTGCTTTTTCCAACAGTGGAAATAATGTTTATCAAGTAAAACCATGATTTCAAAAGACGAATACAGCCTAGTAGCCTTACCATCCATTCCCTAATGTGTTGAGTGCTTTGGAGTTTTGAATGATGCACTCCTTTTATTGGAATGGCCTATACTGGCACCCAGTTCTTGGGAGCTTAAAATTCCCCACTAAGGCAGGGCCTGAAGGGAGGTGGGAGGGGGTGAAGGAAGATCCGTGAGCAGGGAGAGCAGGATGGATGGCAATGATGACATCAAGCCAGGGATGGGAGCCCTTCAGGCTAGGGAGACGGTGACAGTCAGAGGGAAGACATCAGCAATGAAAGATATGCCACCAGCTCATGAGCTCCAGGCAGGCCATAGTCTTAAGATGTCTGATGAGGCCGGGTGGGAGGGATGGGGCAGTGGCTGAGGTAAGCTTGACCTTGGGCTCTAAACAATTTGCCCTCCAGCATGCTTAATGATATCTGAAATGTGGAGCTGTCTGTGAAAGGGGGAGGTCCCTGGTGTTTTCAGGATGTCGATTTAGAATTTTGGGTGATGGCACATGCCTCGAGGCAGGCTGGAGGAGCAGAGGAGACGTGAGATCGCCACAGGGGACCACTGCCTCCTCCTCTGGGGAGCCCAGTGTGGCATCAGATTGCAGCTCTGGGATTCACAGAAGAACTGAAGATGCACAGGTGTGGAGAGCCTCCATTTCTTGGGGCCACGTGAGCATGAACATCCTGTGACTATCCCCTGAGATGGTTAATTCGTTCGATTGACAACATTTATTGAATAGCAAGTCTGGGCAAGGAACTGTGCTGAGTGCTAGAAATAAAACTTTCTCTGGAGACAGAACTATCTACAATCTCACACCCAAGGCCAAGAGCCACCAGGGAAGCTGTGCAAAATGCAGATTCCAAGGTTTTCCCTGAGAGATAATGGTCCAGTGAGTCGAGCCTGGGGGCTGAGCATTTACACTTAAACAAGTGCACATTTTCCCTAGTGAGGCACAGCATGTCTGTTTGTCTATCTAGCTAGCTGCCATTTACTGAGCACTTACTTTGCACTAAACACTGGGTTAGGCACTGGGAACCAGCAGAAGGCATGGCCCTTGCCCTAAGTCAATTCATGGTTACTGGGAGGGGTTGAACTCAACAACGGTAGCAGTTCCTGCCATTTCAGATACTATAACCTTTATATGGTACTTTTGAAAAAAAATCTAAAACATTTTTCCATTTGCTAGCCTATGGGCTCAGGTATGGTAAAGTGTGTAGTGGACAAAACTTACAGGACATTTCCTATCAGTTAGGTACTTTTCTAAGTGCTCTGTCTACTTATTTTAATCACCAGTCTTTGCAACAACCTTATGAGACTTGAGTTATATGAGCATTCCCATTTTACAGATGAGGAAGGTGAGATGTAGGAAGACTCCTCTAGCAAGGCCTTGCTGCTAGGACGGTAAAACTGATGCTGAACCCAGGCAGTCTAACTCCAGAGCCTGCACACTTAACTATGACACTACTTCCCAGTTTTGCCATTTTGAGGCTATAAAATGCTGCTGTAAAGCTAGTTATTCCAGAAGTGGATCTATACTACCAGAGGAAAAAAGAACCACTGTTTAAACTTACATTTTAAAGGATATATGGCATCTTTATTTTCTTGAGTACCAGGATGGAAGTGAGAAGATGTGGCCGAGAGAAAAGGCTTAACTTGACAAACAGAAAGTCTAAGGGTTTAATTTCACAAATTGTTGAAAATCTTGATTTTGAAAAACACATTTGGATTGGCAAAGCTTAAATATTTCCCATATATTACATTGGTTCCACCCTCTTGGAAGGCAATTCGGCAATATCTGGTAAAGGTTCAAGTGTACATGCCTTATGGTTGTGCAAAATCACATCTAAACATGTCCATGTGTGCTCACGGAGATGGATAAAAGCATGTTTATTAAAACACTGGGAAAAAAACCTGAAAACAATAAAATATTCATCAATAAGAGGGATGGGTGAGAGGAAGGAAGTTTCAAGCCATAGACCCCTTCTAACCAGATCCAAGTTTACTGTTTCAAACTCATGACTTGAGAAACTCTGACTCTAAGAAGCTGTATAGCCTACTGGTTAGAAACATGAATTCTGACCTAGATTACCTTCCATGAATCTTGGCTCCTTCCTTTAGTCATGGTGTCATCTGGGACAATTTTATTGGTCTCTTTGTGCCTCTGTTTCCTCATCTGTAAGATGGGAGTGATAATAATAGTACCTTGCTCATAGGTACCATGAATACTGTTATGAAGGTTACAGGCATAAATGCAAGCAAATTTCCTAGAACAGTGTATGTTGCATGGTGTCTGTTGCATGGTATTCCTACATAGCCTCAATGAGTGTGATATGGGGTGAGGTGATAATGATGATGATTAGCTATTTTGTATGTGTCTCAGATAGCAATTTAAAAAGTTAAATCATAGTGGCTCACACCCATAATCCCAGCACTTTGGGAGGCCAAGGTGGGAGGATTGCTTGAGCCCAGAAGTTTGAGATCAGCCTGGGCAACATAGCAAGACCTTATCTCTACCAAAAAAAAAATCAAAATATTAGCTGGGTGTGGTGACATGTACCTGTAGTCACCAGCTACTCGGGAGGCTGAGGCAGAAGGACCACCTGAGCCCAGGAAGTCAAGGCTGCAGTAAGCTGTGATTGTGCCACCATACTCCAGCATGGGTGACAGAGTAAGACCCTGACTCAAAAAAAAAAAAAGAAAGGAAGGAAGGAAAATAAAAGTAAACCTGGCTGGTATGAATCCAGTCAAATATTTGATTCTTACTCGCAAATTAGATAAGTTCATCTTGCAGTTGGGAAAATGGTTAAAAAGGCTTGGTGGTGGCATTGAAAGAGGTGGAGATGAGTAATAAAGAAGCAGGGACCTTCTGCAGAAGCCAGGCTTGAAGGGTTCAACACCAAGGCACTGATGTTTATTAAGGGTGGATATGATGGCCATATATTCACATCGTCATGGTGAAACTAACAAAAGCTTAATCCCTTGGGAGCCAAGATGGTGTCATGGCAAGCACCTCCTTTCTGGCTGCAATGCCAATATCTTTTGTCATCCTGCGAATCTGAAATGCTGCTCAGAATTTTCCCACAGTGAGAGAAATGTTTTTATTCCAGTCCCCAGTGAATCCACTACATCCAACAGAAATGTTGCTGCTTCCGTCAATATGCCTGAACTCCACTATCTGAACGTTAGCTCTTTCTCGGTGACCTGCTCCCTGCAGCCTAGTCTGCTGCTCTTGGGGCTCCTGGGACCAGCAAAGGGAATTTCCTGCTATTTAACAATTAGCGATCTCTCTCAGAAAACACACGAACATCTCGTGTTGAGGAGATTGCGGTTGATCTTGTGGAAATGTGCCTAGTCTTCCTCCTTCATGATAAATGACAGGTTCTTTTGAGTCTTAAAGTAATACTGCACCTCCTGTTTCAGCACCAAGGCCTCCAGGAAGCAATTTCATTTCATTGGAAGATGTAGGAGTCACGTTCCAAACTGCTGCTGAATAGTTCTGGGGCATCTGCGGAGATTCTAGATAAGACAGACACTGTGCTCTGTTTACCAACACAATTAAACCTCGACCAGTCCCTGTTGCAGAATGAATATAATCTTATCTACTTAACATCAGTTGGGGCTGCAAAACGGTAAACAGATATTAATAACAAACCCATAAGTGAG
Source organism: Cephalopachus bancanus (assembly GCA_027257055.1). Taxonomy (NCBI): domain Eukaryota; kingdom Metazoa; phylum Chordata; class Mammalia; order Primates; family Tarsiidae; genus Cephalopachus; species Cephalopachus bancanus. Next base: position 1,274,268 of record JAPVLO010000415.1, read on the forward strand.
TCATTTGAGGGGAGTGGAATATCATGGCAGGTTCTGAGGCTTTAAGATGGAGAAGTTCACAGCTTCCTGACACTGCTATAAAATACTTGCAACATTACAACTTTTCAACCATATCTAAAAGGCCCATTTAGGTTTATTCCCATTTGCGTTTATGGCCATGGTTCAGCAGGTGTAAACCGGTAATAGCTGTGGTCCAGCTCTGGGTGGATGCCAGCACAGATGTGTTCAGTCAAATGACTAATTGAAAACCTTCGACAAAATCAGCAGCCTGGCCATTTTGCCTGCATAATAAAATGGTGCCGATAAAGGCAGTGCAGAAAAAAATCCACCCATCTCCTCATCAGTGCCATTAACAATCATGAGTAAAGATGAAAACAACGCATGGTTTACTCTGCAAATGAAGACATATGACTGGATGGTTTCCCAGGGGCCCATTACCCATTTTAATAACACATCAAGGAGCCTGAGCAAACAGTTTGTATGTGCAAACCAAACAGAACAAACTGTTTACAGTTACCGCATACAGAGACAACTCCTAGCACTCTGGATTTAACAAATTTATAAAGATACACAACATGATAGCTATTAGCCAAATTAAAAGAGAACCATTATAGACTTAGAGGCTGCCATGCTCATCAGTCAAGAAAGAATACCAACACCAACTTTCGATTCAGAAGAATCTCCCCCACCCTCTTTTTTTTCCTCTCTTCCAAGAGAGCAGCCCGACTTGGACTCAAATTATGTGCATGAATAATAAAATACCATCTAATTAAAAACTGTAGTTAAATATGCAAAAATTGATGGTAATGAGATTGTGCAATACCTCCGAGTATAGGCACTTTATGAATTACTCACAAGGGCTCTTTTGCTTGACCTAAACAGAGGATAACAGAAATGACTTTGAACACTCTTGATCCTGGGAGCTCATGGTGCCCCAATCATGCTTATGAGCAGTAGAAGGCCAGCCTGGGGTGGAAGGTGGCCTGGTCAGAAGGTGGCCTGGTTCTTGGAGGGGTTAAGAACTGAAACGGCATTGTGCCAAAAGCTGGGTGGGGGTCCAGCCTAGGGCAGGGGCTTGTTGTCCTAGAGTAAGAAGGTCCTTGTCACAAAGTGATGATGGCTGGACAAGTGGACCCCCAGTAATAAGGTGAGAAGATCGATTTTTTGATTCACTTAAGGGCGTTTCCTTACACACTATCCAGAACCTTGTTGCCTTCCCAGTCCACCCACATTCTAGATTGTACCAAATTATTCTAGGTGAGCATCTTCATGCCAGCCACTACTGCCTGGGACAAGGACTGCTTCTAGAAACTGCTCCACAGTGAGCAGCCTGCTTTTTTCTCTCATAGTCTCTGAAGCATAGCCTACACTGTCACCACAACCTCTTGGCCATATTTTCTTAGCTCCCTTTAAAGGGGCCACTGGTCTCCTTTTTGTCTTTCAGCTCTCTGGGCATTTGACCATGAATTTGTGACGTGCTTAGCATCCTGAGCGCATGCCCTGATGTTTGCTCTAGAAGCAGGAGACAAGAGCTTACCTATTGCCTTTGCTTAGAGCTTCTGAATCTCACTTCCCCTAATCTCTATCTTTCCATTTCTTCACAGCTGGTGATATTCTGTTTGAGGAAAGTTGATGGCAAACTGAAGGACAGCGCCCTTTAAGAGGAGAATGTGATCGTGGTATGGTAGACTATTTCGGACCTGCTCAGTATGATTCCTGCTTTTGCCTTTTTGTCTGTTGAGATGGAGGCTGATGTGCTGAAAAGTAAGCATTTCTTTGGGGAGGTATTTCTCATTCAGATGAGCCTGATGGAAAATGTCTCTCTCAGCACCTTCTTGAACATACCCGTGTCATCCTGCTTATGATAACAGTTTCTTGTCAAGTCAGTGGTATCTGAGCTAATTGATATGTTCCCGACAGCCCCGTATACCAAGAGGGTTCATCCGCTATGCGAGAGAACAGTTGTTGCGATGCCAACAGAGTGGTCATTTTGTTTGCTGCTAGCAGACGTTAGCCAATTCTGAGATTTGTATTATACCGTTTGGGGCTTGGGAGAAATGGTGAACCTGATTTACTTTCTCTTTTTCTTCTTCCCTCTGAAGAAGTATGGATTTCTCCCTTCCTGTCTCGTGGATTCTGGCTGAGCTTCTCAGCTGGCAGCCAAGTTCCAATGGTAGCAACACAGTGGTAAGGATTTCATTAAGGGGGACCCCTTATGCTGTGAAATAAGGATTCTAGTGTCCAACATGGCAAAGGTTACAAAATGGAACAGGCTAGACATCGTTGGACAAGTCACAAATATGTTTGGGTGTTTAGAAAGACTTGATGCCTAATAAATATGTTCCTTACTGGCTGATTTGTTATCTACATCTCCCAAATGAGTGGTATTTGAGAATTCAGTTGAACACACACCATCTGGTGTCATTTAGACTGAACTTCGTCTTTCAACTTTGCCTCTTGCTAGTTGTGTGAACTTGGGTAACTTCTCTCACCTCACTGAGACTCCGTTTTCTAATCTATAAATAGGGATCATTATAATGTCTTCCTCATAGGGTTCTTGTGTTAATTAAGTGAGATAGTGTACATAAAACATTAAATACAATACTAAGTTTAGTAAGGAAGCAATGAATAGTAGCTGTTATATGGCAACAACTATAGCCATGGTGCTTACTAGAGCTGATTTTTAATAAAATCACTTAAAACAGCATAGGATAAACAGAGATAAGTTGGGAGTGAAGAATATGTAAACTAAAATATAAGATAAAGAGATGTGCTGAGAGTAAACGTAATATAGTATTTCCCCCTTATCCATGAGGGATATGTCCTAAGACCCCCACTGGATGCCTGAATCCATGGATAGTACTGAATCCTATATATACTGTGGCTTTTCCTATACATACATACATTTTTTTTTTTGAGTTGGAGTCTCACTCTGTCGCCCAGACTGGAGTGCTGTGGCCTCTTCCGGCCACCGCAGCCTTGACCTGCTGGGCTCCAGTGATCCTTCCGCCTCAACTTTCCAAGTAGCTGGAACTACAGGTGTGTGCTACCATGCCTAGCTAATTTTTTGATTTATTGTAGAGATGAGGTCTCGCCAAGTTGGCCAGGCGGGTCTCGAACTCGCGGGCTAAGGCAATCCGCTCACCTCAGCCTCCCAAAGCGCGGGATTACAGGCTGAGCCACCGAGCCCAGCTATACATACATTTTTTAATGCTTAATTGATAAATTAGGCACACTAAGAGATTAACAACAATAACTAATAATAAAAGAGAGCAATTATAACATAAGTTGTAATACCAGTTATGTGAATGTGGTCTTTCTCGCTCAAAATACTGTAATATGTTTCCACCACAGTTGACTGAGGGTAACTGAAACTATGAAGCAACACCACAAATAAGGGGGATGACTGCAATTATTGTAGCATTTTGTAGGTTTTTTCAGTGTTTTGAAGTACATTATTTCAAGTAACTAGCAGCTAAGATACTTTTGAACGCAAGAAGTAGAATGTTCAACTATCAATGGCTTGAGCGTGTAGGATACTTGTCCTGTGTAACAAGAAGCCCAGAGATTTCCAGGGAGTATTCAGCAATTCCCTGATTTCAGGGTTGGCTTCCCTAGAAGTCTCTTGACTTCCACTTATGGTTCCAAGATGGCTGCCACAGCTCTAGCTGTCACATTCCCACAAAACTCATCTAACAGAGTGAAGGCTCGGGGCAGGGACAGGCTTGATTTTCTCCTTGCTCGTACCTCATGTGAAAAATCTTTTACTAGGCTCTACAGCAGACTTCTCCTTATGACCCATTTATTGTAACTGGGTCACATGTCCATCTCTAAAGCAGTCACAGAGAAAGGAGAATGGGATTATCATATTTGGCTTTGACCAATGATGACCCATTCGCTAGAAAGGCATTTCAAGACATTTAATTGTGTGTATGAAGATGTTAGATATGAAATTTCAAGCCTACTGACAGATGAAGTAAAAAGACCAAGAGGATGAACTTTGTGGTTCTTCTTATGATCTGATCAGAAGGAGGCATATAAGTTTATCTGGAGAGACACATTTTTCCTGGCACTGAATTCTTGGAAGAATTTATTGCAGGGATTCTTACACGAGGGACATACTAACATAATGCATAATGTAAAAAATGAAAACTGGCAAATATTTCATCACTCTAACAAGAGCAGTGGTTTCTAACATTTTGTTTTCTGTTAGGATGTACGTGAATGTCATGGACCCAGATTTTGCCTAACCTTAAAAACTTTGGCAGAGAAACTAATCTCTGTGGTAATGGAATAGATCAGGACTAATAATAGTACATTGGGAACAATTACTCAGTACATTTTTTGGCAGAGATCAGCTGGACTTTCGGTTGTGTGCAATTTCTGGTATATCATAACCACTTCCTCTTCTCTCCAACTCAAAATGGCAAATGAGTGAGAGTGAATCTGGTCTATGAATTACTTTGAACTGGCTCTATTTATATATGTAAGGGTCAATCACTTGCAAAACTCCACCAGCTATTTTTAGTTTAATTGTTTATGCATTATTCTATATATCACAGTCGCAAAGTAGAGGCTAGTATCCCTGATTTCAGCACAATCTTCAGAAGAAAAGTGAACAAATTCACCTCCACGATGAGATACTTCCTTAAATAGAGAATTCTGACATCTCCTGATGTTTGCCAATCATTGTTCTTTAAAACTACCTTAAATGAATTTGTACACGATGTCAGTAGTTGGGACTTATTCTACTTGAAAGGAATGGTGGCTCATTTTCTCTGTCTAATATTTTTTAAGACCCTGTAATAACCCGTAGTTATTTCTTTTTTTTTTTTTTTTTTTTTGAGTTGGAGTCTCACTCTGTCGCCCAGACTGGAGTGTAGTGGCCGCTTCCGGCCACCGCAGCCTCGACCTGCTGGGCTCCGGCGATCCTTCCACCTCAGCCTTCTGAGTGGCTGGAATTACAGGCATGCGCTATCATGCCCGGCTGATTTTTTGATTTATTGTAGAGATGAGGTCTTGCTGCCCAGGCGTGTCTCGAACCCGCGGCCTCAGGCAATCCACTCACCTCAGCCTCCCAAAGGCGCGGGATTACAGGCTGAGCCACCGAGCCCGGTTCGCAGTTATTTCTATTCACCCACCTCTTCAAGTTCGTGTGAGCTTCTATTTATTGATAGAGAGGGGAGTTGGCTTGCACGGAGCGCACACAAAACCCAGAGTCACCTGTAGTCACCATAAAAATGCTATTGTGTGGCCTACTTTATTTCCTAGGAGAGCTTCTAGTCACCACATGCAGAGTGATCTCACAATTTGGTTCATGGGTGGACACACACTCACCTTTTTTTAAAGGAAATTCTCATGTTTGTTTATAGAAAAAGAAAAGGCTTCTTGCATATTAAAGTATTTGTCAGACTCGTTCTGGAAACACAGAGTAATTGTTTAAGCCTATTTCTTTTTTAAAAAGACCACTTCATTTCTGGAAGAAGGTATTGTTTATAAACAAGTTTAGGGAGATACTTTATTCATTAAGGGGGAATCCCGTAAGCTAAGAAATTTGAAATTTTTATAAAAGTATAATACACAAGAGTCAAGATTGGTTACAAAGTGGGAAAATACAAGAAACTTTATTCAATTATTCCATAACTATTTATTGAACACCTGTTGTATGCCTGGTACTGAGCTCAGTCTGTAGGAGAAGTGGAGAAGAGTAAGACCTGGTACTTAGCACCATAACCTGACTCGGTTCTGTCTTTAGGGCTTGCAAACTCAAATACAAATAAAGGTCAGCATCAATGGGTGATGCGGGCCAGGGGAGGACTGTGGCAACCTTGAAATCCCATGCCTCACCTCAGGGGTGGAGCTCCTTAGCTCCCATAATGATTTCCATCCAGAGATGCTGGTCCACTAGAGACAAATCATTTCATTTTAGAAGAATAACTGGAAATCTGAAACTTCATGTAAACTCTGTCTACTTTTCAATGTTAAGTCATTCATATATATAAAATAAAAACTGTGAGGGAAAAATAAAACATACTAGTTTGCTGTTTTCTCTGAATCGATTTTTTGGTTTGGCAACACAAAAAAGTGACTTTTAATGGCATCCATGTTCTGTCTATTTTGTCTTGTAAAGAAATTAATTTCACTGTCAGCCAAAAATACCTTTGAGTCTTTAAATTCTTTTTTCTCCTTTACTTCTTAAAGAAGAGGACATTTCTGCCTAATCGACCAGCACCTGCCATTGTGAGAGATGTTGAGAGGTGACGTGAGGGCTGTCAACACATTTCAGCCACCATCTGAGACTTGCTTTTTTTGTATCACATGGGAGTGAGTCCAGTGGTTGAAACTTGATGGTGGAGGTGAAGGATAAGCGAAGATGAGAGAAAAATAGAGAGAGAGACAATACAGGATTCCTGGAGGACTGGGAAATGTGCAAAAGACTGAAATGAATAATTTATAAAAAATTATTGAGCATCTACTTTGTGCCAATCTTTGTCTTTAGTATGGAATATTTAGGTGCTTGAGGGCAAAGTCCCTGCTCTCATAGAACTTACATTCTAGTAGGGGTGTTGAAAGGGCAGAACACGAACAAGTAAACAAATATGGTCATTTGAAATGGCAATAAGTGCTAATAAATATGACAGGGTAGTAGGATATGACTGGGTTTACATTGCTGGATATGGTGAGGAAAGCATCTCTGAGGAGAAGAAACATGAGGTGAAGCCTAGACAATGACAAGTTAGCTATGCAAAGGTATATAGGAGGTGGTGTGGAGCACAGGATTGAATCACTTTGAATTGCAGACTGGGTCAGTTATTCCCATTTGCTATTATTTTTCGAGTCTGTTTGGTTAACCAAGGTAAAATGTACCCCTTTGGTACTAGCATGTCTTTCTAGTTAGTATGTCTTTCCATTAGCAAGTTTTTTCTAATTCTTTCTAGCCTATTTAACACAGCGAGAGCAGACCTAAAGCCCAGATCTTTCAGCAACAACAGTAGCTAGTTAACATTCATAATATTATTTTATTTGTTCTTTATTTCCATAGTTTCTTTCCAATTTTTCACTTGTCATTGTGATATTAAATTTCCTTTTTGAATAAACATTATCAAGCCAAAAAATGAATGAAATATGAAAACAAATATTAATTAAACTATAGCATAGAACTTTCTAGAATTAAGATGACAATGTGTTTTTCTGCCCCCTTGTTTTCATGGGAAGCACTTCCAAATGTCCAGAGGAATGAGAAACCAGAAACCAGAATACACTCTTTTTTTTTTTTTAGTGACACATTCCTAAATAAATTCTATAAACTAGCTGTAAAGGATTCACAGATACCGAAAGAAAGCCCTCAACAAGATGGACAGGACCAAACAAGTAAAGAAATTCTGAGGTATCAGAGCTAATGGAAGGCACAGAAGAAAATATCACAATATTGTAATCAATATTTGCAGAGAGATAAAAATATATTGCATCCATGAAATAAGAAAAGGATACTGTTGCTTTTAAGGTCCAGTCAAAGAACAAACAAGGAAGAATTCTACAAATTCAAAGTGGCGTTGCAGAAATAGTGCATGCAATCTAAGGATTAGAAGATACAGTAAAAGAGATCTCAGTAAATAAAACAAAAAGACTAAAAAACTGGAAATGAAATATTTAAAAATTGCAAGAACTAACCCAAAAGTCTGGCATCTGACTATTGAGCCAGGTGTAAGTAACCCATGTCTGTCAGCCCAGAACTTTGGGAGGCTGAGGTGAAGGGATGGCTTGAGCCCAGGAGTTTGAAATCAGCCTGGGCAAAAAATAGTAAGATTTCATCTCTATAAAAAAGAAAAAGAAAAATTAGCCAGGTGTCGTGGCATGTGCCTGTAGTCCCAGCTAATCAAGTGGCTGAGGTGGGAGGATCACCTGAGCCCAGGGAAAAGCTGTGGTAAGCTATGATCAAGACACTGCACTCCAGCATGGGGGACAGAGTGAGAGTTTGTCTCAAAAAAAAAGAAAAGAAAAGAAACAAACAACAACACCAACAAAAAACCTCCCATCTTCCTAGAATGGTACTTTTGGCCCTGTCTACACTTGAGAATTATCTGAGGAGTTCTTAGAAAAATACCAATGTGTATGTGCAGGAGCAGATACCCCAGGCCAATGAAATCAGAATTCCTGGGGTGGAGCCTGACACAGGTATTCTTCTCATTCTCCCAGTTAATTCCCCAAAGCAGCTGGGGTCAAGAGGCATGCCCTTGAGCAACCAGCTTGCCCTGCAGCCAGCTTTTAAAATAACTTGTCTTCTCTTGTGCAGCAAGATGACCTTTCTGAGCACCCAGCTCCAGGAAGCAATAGACACATCCCTGCACTCATGAGGAGTGTTGGGCATAGAGGTGGTGACACATGACTTTGTGGTGTGATAGTGGGTGTGTCAGAGACAGACGCCATCTGGAGTAGAGGGAAGGAGGGCTGAGAGTGGGCTGGACACACTTGGTCCCTTCAGCACCTACCCCCTTCCAGGGACATCTCTAGGGCCACTCTGTCCCTGACTCCTCAGATCTCTCTTTATGGGGGGACACTCCCAACATCCAAAGCATTGTGGGGGTGAAGTCATCCTCTTCATTTCCAACTTAGCACAAATTCTGAATCTCCCTCCCTCAAGTAGCATTAAAATAAATTCCCGGGCCACAGTCAGGACAAGAGACAGGCAGAAAGGAATTATTTTACATTTTTCCCTGTGAATCCAAATAGCCATTTTATTCTGCAGTGGTGATTTCAGGAGCACCGTTCAGCTTGGATGTCTTCCCAGAGAAGCACAAATGCCAAAAGAGATTTTTAAACATGGTTTTGGTGAAATATAACAAGGCAAGGCCACAGTATGTGTTTAATGATCTAGAATGGTAAAGAGTGGGCAGAAGTTTTTGCTTTTATTTATTTATTTATTTATTTATTTTGAGTTGGAGTCTCACTCTGTCGCCCAGACTGGAGTGCAGTGGCCGCTCCCGGCCACCTCAGCCTCGACCCACTGGCCTCTGGCGATCCTTCCGCCTCAGCCTTCCGAGTAGCTGGAACTTCAGGTGCGCGCTACCACGCCCGGCTGATTTTTGATTTATTGTAGAGATGAGGTCTCGCTGCCCAGGCGGGTCTCAAACCCGCGGGCTCAGGCAATCCACTCATCTCAGCCTCCCAAGGTGCGGGATTACAGGCTGAGCCACCGAACCCGGCTAATTTTTGCTTTTAAAAGAGTGACTCTCGTAGGTTTAATTGTAAAGTATAATTACTTCAAGACATCATAATTTGTTGTGCACAATATAAATCAGTAGAACTCCATGGAATCATGTTTTTAATGTAGACCCCCAAATAAAATGTTCTTTTATGACATAGCAGATGTTTCTTAACTCACTAGCGCCATGCATTGGGGTATTAAGATTATTCCTTGGTATTTTATTATGAATAACATACTTGCTCCATCATTAAATGGACCATTAAAAACATAAACATGTTTATATGCCCTGGTTTTCAACAGCTGCTGGTGGTCTACCAAGTGATAATCCAGCTTTCAGCAAATATTTTTGAGCTCCAAGAAATAAATACATTTATTTATTTATTTATTTTGAGTTGGAGTCTCACTCTGTTGCCCAGACTGGAGTGCAGTGGCCGCTCCTGGCCACTGCAGCCTCAACCTGCTGGGCTCCGGCGATCCTTCGCCTCAGCCTTCCAAGTAGCTGGAACTACAGGCGTGCACTACCATGCCTGGCTAATTTTTTGATTTATTTTAGAGATGAGGTCTCACCAAGTTGCCCAGGCAGGTCTCGAACCTGTGGGCTCAGGCAATCCACTCACCTCAACCTCCCAAAGCATGGGATTACAGACTGAGCCACCAAGCCTGGCAATAAATACATTTAATAGGGCAACCTCGGGTCAGTCCACTGCTTCTCTGATCCTGACTTGGAGAAAAATTTTAAACAGACAAATGGACTGAAGGTGTGTGCTGTGGGTAAGTTGTTTTTAAGAGTCCATTTTCTTTAAGAAAGCTTGTGTATGTGTTTCTTTAAAATAATTTTAAAGAGAGTGAGAGAGATATGCAAGAGAGAGACCATTCCTTGGAAAGCGTAGTGGGGCTGTGTATTCTCACAAATCCTTTAACCTGAGCTTTGAAGGAAATCAGCTGAGTTGGTTTTATGCCACAAACAAAGGAAGGGAAGGACAGTGTAGGTCACAGGCCCACGTTCAGTCACTGGCGTAGAATCTGAGTGGACGTGACCCCTCTGTGACAATGTCCCCAAGGTGTACAGGGAGGAGCTTTATGTCTTATAACTAGGATGGGAGCCAGATAAGCTTTCCCTCTCCTCCACCTTGGACTTCCTAAAGAGAACAACTCCAGGCAGCTGAGAAACAGAGTTAGGAAGAGTGCAGAGATAGGAAATACCGAGGCCTGTATTATCACTGGCTGCCGCTTCCTTGTTTCCTGGGCCAAAGGTAGCCCCGAAGAGTGCTAAACTTTACAGCGCTAATGTACACAACAACATCCTCCCTACAAGCAGATGTTAGAGGGAGAAGCAAAAGAAGCCAGGGGGGAAAAAACAACCTGAAAGAAAAATTGCATTAAGCCTGTGTTACCTTCACCCCAGGAGACGCTTGGGACCTTGAATGAAAGCAGAGGAAGGTGGAACTAATTTTCAAGTCTGATCAATTCCAAATCTATTACAAGATCTGTCATCAACAGCAGGAAGGAGAAAGGGTTGCAATGTATACAGTGAGTCCAGTAACCCGGCCCACCTAAACAGAGATGTTTCCTGGGTGCCCAGGTGAACATCATTACAACACTGTGTAATAATATAAGGGTTATGGGGAAAGCACACTTAAGTCAAATATTAAGCACCTTGAGCAGAGAATGTGGAAAGGGTTTTTGTCTTTGAATAGGATTTAGTAATATTTTTTCTTCTTTCTTTTTTATTTTTTTTTTTTGGTTGCTGGTGAGAGTTTTTGTGTGTGTTTTATTTCATTTTGTAGTTGGATATATACCATTGTTCTGGGCTGACAAAAAAAGCGGGAGGGGAATGGGATGCAGGAACCACATTGTGAGTGAACTTGGCAAAAGGAGAGTTAGGAGGTAACTTCCTCATAAGTCTCAGCATCCGGGTTTGCAGTGTGATCAGCACATCAATTCTTCCATGGTCACATCAAAAATATTCCTATGGCCGGATGGAACCATAAATGTACCCAATCTGGTCTTTTAATTTTTTTTTTTATGTTCACCTGATTGGAAAGTGAAGTTGGATATTACTTTTTCATTATGTTAATGACAACTCTAAAAGGATATTATTGTGTCCTCAATAAAATCACTTTGGAAACATCATTCAATTGGGTGGCCTGCTTTCCTCCAGATGATTGTACAAAATAAACATGCAAACCTTCTGTTCATACACACACACACACACACACACACACACACACACACACACACACGTGCATTTTTAACCATGTCAGAAAGGAATCAGGGCTGCCAACTTCACAGCATTCTACATGATTTTGAATTAATATTAGTCTATTAAAAAGAGCTATAATCAGAAGAAAAGACATAACCCAATTTGCACAGCAAGCACATTTCACAGTTGTTTTGGACAAATGCCCTCAGTGAATATGTTTAAAGTCATGTGCAACAGGAATATGTTATCACAAGTAACCATGATTTAATAAACACTTCATCTTTTTGTATTGCTTTCTTTTCATCACAATAATAGAAATACAACACCATATGTCACTGTAAAACACATTTCCACATGAATGCTGATAAGCACAAAATATTTTTCATCATTTACATTTTAACTGTAATAATATATGGCAGGATTAAAGATGCATCCATCATGTGTCTAACTAACCTTGCTGTAATAAATTTTTAAATGTAATGGTTCCTGTCGCAAAGTAAAATCATACATAATGTCTAGTGACACAGTATGCTGGCAAATGGGTGGGTTTTAAAATGTAAATGCAAATTCATTTTTAATTAGATGTATAAACTTCACTACCTCTACTCATCCCCCCTTCCCGATTATTTAAAGTAAGAAATACAAGAAGCATGAATATATGACACACTGCCAAAGAGCTCACTCTTCCAGTTATTTAAAATCACTTGCTCGTTGGAAATGCTGTGAAATCTGTGTGTGTGCACGCGTCTTTCAAAAGAGTGAGGCACCCAATTGAAACAAAAGCTTATGAAAATCATAGCGAGAAAAGCTTTCTGGGGCATCTGGAGGGCTTCACTGCCTGGGGCATACTCTTTCTGACAGCACTTGGGATCAGATTTAGGGTGGGGGGGCATCAGGGGCGTGAGCTGGGGCTGTATCTAGGTCAAGGACAAATGCATTCCTCTCTCGGCTTGAAATAACAAATAAGCCTACTCACCAGAGAAGAATCATTAAAAATAATTTGCACAAGCTTTCAGTTGTGTGAGCTCTTTTTTGATACAATATTTCCTATGATTATCACTGCGGACATGTTCCAGCCATATGGAAGGGAGCTGGCTGGGAGCTTCCACAGTACCTGAGTGGTTAACGAAGAGCCGTTGCCCGGCCACAAGAAGCAGGCTTGAAATCCCTCTTCAGTCTCGGACAATGAGTAGCTTTTTTAGCAGCAGAAGTCACCAGAGACAGCCACAAGCGAGGGAAATTATTTGAGATAACATATAGCTGAAGAGAGTGTGTGTGAGTGCAGAGAGGGGTGGGGGGACTGGGGGGGGCTGTGTGCAGTTGAAAGAAGGGCAACAGTAGAGAAAAGTCTATAATAAAAAGGTCAACATCTCCTATTTTTCTGTACAGTGTCGACAGTCTGTAATGCCTTTTTAGCATGAATGACAACAGATTCCATTTCTTTTTTTTTAAAAAAAGAGGGGAATATCTTATTTTGTATTCAGACTTTGCAATTGTGAGTTCAGGCCTGCCAGTTCAATCTGAATAAGTTATTCTCACTTTATCAGGGTTTACTGAACTGACTTTGATTGCATTGTTGCAAAATAGCAGTAATTTTTCCAATAACCCATACAAACCCTCAGCGAGCAGGAGAACGAAGAAATATTAGAGGGATGAAAGCCGTGAGTGCCAGGAGGGAATCCAGGAGTTTCCTAAATGGCTCTAAATGCAAACCGCACACACCAGCTTCTGAGGCTGGCGGAGGCTCTCGAGGATGCCATCTTAGGCTCCCTTTGGGGTCCCCTGGGCTTTGGGTCCCAGTGGGCACCTCCTAGCCTTTCTTCCAAATGCCACTGTTTCCTCTGTGTTTGCAGGTTAAAGTAGGGCTTGTGGGAAGCAGGGGCTGGGTTCCCTTTCTTCAGAGAGATGATGGTTTTACCTTCTATGGTTCCTGTGCCAGGGACCTCAATCTTCATCTAGAACTCAACTCAGGAAGGCTTAAAGCCCTTTGACGACCCAAGTTTATCTGAACACGAAGGGACCTTCCTTTTCTCCAAAAGAAGAGGCCAGGAGGTAAGGAGAATACAGTTCCTCCAAACACTGCAGATGAGCCAAGAACCCCCAAATCCTCTTCTCTGACATTTTGGCATGTTCAGCATCACCCCACAGGTTCTGGAGCAGGGGCAGGTGCCACTGCTGGATTTCTGGTCTCAAGGCAGCTATGGGAGACTTTGCTTTACACAAATGGAGCCACATTGGCCTCCTGTCTTAATGATGGGAGGAAATGGAGGGCAAGCTGGGTCTCCCACTCTCTCCTTCATTCACATGGGGTGCATTTGGAAGCATCAGATGTGGCTGGGATGCTATGTTTCTCCAGAAAGATCCCAAAGTCAAGGTGTTGATGGTTACATTGCTCAAAATCAAAGCCTGACTTTTTTTTTTATTTGAAATTACAAGAAATGATGTGCATCTCAGGCACATGACTCTCCACTACAGGCCTGGGCAAGGAGCCTTTAAGGTCTCCAACCATGTTTGATCCCTCAGTCTCCCAAACAATCCAGCTCACACAGTGGCGGTTGCACCCAGAATCTGAGCCTCAACTTTGTTTAGGAACTGCCCAATATGTTAATTATCGCCTCTACCTCTGTGGCAGGGTACTGTCAAACTGTACACCAGTCTTTAGAAAATAAAAGCAGAGACGGTGCACCTGCTGTACCCTACTCCCATAATACCCCATCCCTGACAATGCCTGAGCTGTCAGATGAGAGGCGGCGTCACTGGAATAAAGGTGGGCAGATGTGAGGTAATGAGACAGAAGTGTGCAGATGCTAATAGAACTCCTCAGCAGAACAGGCCTGCCGTAGTGAGATGGAGCAGGGCAGCAGCTGCAGACTGTCAGGAGACCCAGACGCTACTTTCTCTTGATTCTCATTTAAGAGCTACGTGCGCATTGCTATCTGTCAGTGAATTTTTCCTTCTCAGGAGCTCCAACCCCTAGGTGATCAGTCGCATTCTGACATAACTAGATGTCAAAAGAAGTTTAAGTTGTATGACGAACTGTGATGCAGTCAACACCAGCCCCTGGCATCCGAGGCGGCTTCTGAATGATCCGCCTGGAAACTCTGGCACCTTTTCCTGCATTTTGTTTTCTTATTAAAATACCGGCTAAGTCTTTGTCAATATCCATGTCAGCAACTGTGAGCTCAAGACAATATCATCCCAAGCATAATTAAATTTTCAATGTGGAATTCAGACCCAGGCTGGTCGGAGAGCGGGAGGTTTGTGTAGAGCAAACAGGAGCTCATTTTAGCATTCTTCACTAAAATAAAGTCGTTTGGAGATTTACTGTCAGCCCCAGTTGGGATGCCAGCCATCAGAGGGGGAAACCCGGGGCTATGTGAGGCATGCCACCAAGGGATGTTCCTAAATTAGAAGTGCAGGAGTGACGCTGAAAATAACAGATCGGGCCCATGAGAACGTGGCTCCAATCTACAAAAGTCGGGAAACAGAAATAACCTGAGAATTGTCATCTCGCATTCCAGCAAAACCTGTGAACTGGATCAGGTCTTTTGTGGCCTCTGTGAGTCCCAGTTTCCCCAGATGATGCACTTTGGGGATAGGCTGGAGGGGAGTCTCCCACAGAGGGTAGGGGGACAACCAGGCAGACGCCAGATATGTCATACGGAGGCAGTGAGGCCCCAGCGCTAGCCCTTCTTTGTGAGGCGGGCATTTCTTGGAGCATTTAATTGGGTCGGGTCAGTTTGTTCTCTAAATATTTTCATCTTCTGCCACTGTTTACATTTCCATTGAGAAAATAAATACTGCATGTAGCTTCTGCCTTCTGTATTTTCTTAGAGATTTTAATCCCGATTCCTCATGAAACGTTCACACACACACACACACACACACACACACACACACACACACACACACACACCAAGTCTGGTGTGAAGGCCCCACAGTCCATAAAATGCTTTCCTTTCTTCTCTTCAGAGGCCGAAGGTATATACCATGGAAACCTGATGCCACATCGACATAATGAAGCGTGTGGAGGAATCTCACATTTGACAGGTCTCAATCAGAGAACCAGCCAGTCTCATCCAGAATGTTCTAAGCCACCAATGGTACCTTTTTCATCTCACATTCGTGGCCCCCGCGCCCCGTGTGTTTCTTCCGGAACATCTCATAGGCTGGCGGGTTCCTTCTGTGCTCATCCCACATGAAGCAGGCCTTCTCTAGATTCCGGTGTTTAGTAGCCTGAAGTTCATTAGCACTTTGTTGCTTCACCTTGGAGTTTTAAATTTTTAAGCAGTTAGGATTCCTCTAAGAGTTCTTAACCTTATCATTTGTAATAACTTAGAAATCAAGTATCTAAAGTGTGGGTTATTTTAAAAAAATGCTCCTTTTCCTTCACCAGCCATTGATTTGCTTCCTCTTGCAGTCAGAGTGAGCACTATTAAATCAGGAGATGGAAAGTGCTCATTTATTTCTCTGTAGTAAAGCACAAGCAATTATGAGACATTTCTTAACATGGATTGATGTTGCTTTCAGTGAAAGCCCTGACTGTCAGAAGCGATGGTAGAGGCAGCAGAGATGAAAAGGACTTAGGAGAAGTGGGTCCAAGCTCCACCAGATGGGATAAGATCAATGCCAGAATTTATGTATACTTGAACCTTAGTCTCCCCCCAAAATGAGGGCAAGTACATACTGATTTCTGACCACGTTGGTCCCTGCTCTAAATGAGTCAGCATGATGGAAAGCACATCATTGTCTGAATTTGGGCATGTGCACTGTTTAATTCTGCTCAAGTTGCTCAACCTCTCTGGGCACCAGAACTTTTTCTCTATTAAGTAGTAACAGAACCTGCTTCCTAAGCTTGATATGAACACTTAAGGAGCTACCTTAAGTCAATGATACAACTTAACACTGGAGGCCTTTTAGCTAATAATAGAAACATCACCCTCCAGGCACAAGGGAGGGGGTTGCAGACATGGTTATGTCCTGGCCCCAGACCCCAAGAACCTTACAGTCTTGAAGTGGGGAGAAAGAGACTCCCCAAAAGAGGACTCATAACACGTGAGGACGTGTTTCTTTTTATTTCTGCTTCTTAGAACAGTGCTGGTCTCCTGCTACACCAACTACAACTTTGTCTCAAAATTATCTAAGGACCACCTAATGTGTGTCGATGCTACACATGTCAGATGTGTCAACCTCTCCCAGTAATGACTCTCTGACATAAACAGTAAGGAAGAAATATTACAATTACAAAGGGGTGCCAAGGCCCGGCATGCATTTTCATGAGAGGCCTTGGCGAATGCAGCACGGTTCCACCATCAGCGTCCCCTGCCAGCAACACTGGCCAAAGAAAGCTCCCGCCCCCCTTCAAGACAATTAAAATGTGTTAAATGAATTAAAGGGGCCCTTCCCTGTTAAAGTACTGTCAGAGGTTAGAAACAGTTGTATTTGGACTTATGGACATGCCACGGCTGCCAAGACTTAGGAATTGTGGGTCATGGGGGAGTCATGGCAATGGTAACTGAAACAGCTTATGAAATTGGAGGCAATATGCATAATTTTACATTTCTGGGAGGCAGTTTTCATTCCCTTGCTTATTTTGGCTTCTTAAGTCAAGAGAAACATATTTCCACCCAAAATCAGATTGAGAGAGAAGGAGTGAGACGGAGAGCGAGAGCGAGAACGAGAGAGCGAGAGAGCGAGAGAGAGAAACTGCGTTCTTGGATTTATTAAAGCAATGCTACAGCTGAACATTTTTGAGACAATGGGAAGACCAGGCCTGGAGACGGGGCAGTGGAGGGGGTAAGACTGTTCAAAGCCTCATTTCACCACTCACCAGCTGTGAATCTCTTTCAAGTGACTTAACCCCTCTGTGCTTCAGTTTCCTCATCAGTAAAATAGGATTAGTTGTTTTGATCTTGCAGTGATTACGATACTGAGATAATGTGCATAGCCAGCTGTCTGTTGCAGTCAGAACTCCACGCGTCAGCTTTTGTTGTTGTTGACATTAACGTTACCAGCCCTGTCTCAGGTAAACTACATGGAAGATGAGGGTGTGGGGGAATGAGAACCTTGGGGACTGCTCTTCAACTTTCCTGAGCACCAGAGGTTAACAAGCCATAGGAGCCACAGGAGGCTATTAAAGGCCTTCCTGCTATTGTCCCAAATGTCCTGGTCCCCTGCACGTTCAGATCTGGTCTCCCTGACTCTTGACTTAGTCCGCTCATTTCATAAAAATTCCATCGAGGCTCCTGGCCACAGCCGAAGAAAGCAGGCTGCCCCCGTCCTCGGTCGGCCCCCCTCCCGCCCTCGAGTCCCCAAAGTCCTCGAGTGTGTGTACTCCCTTGCCCATTACATGCACAAACTCCATCAGAAAGCACTTGTCTACACCCTCTTTATTCTCTTTCAAAGGGTTAAACAGCCTATTTACTGGGCTGTCAACAATCCGAGGCCCAAATTGTGAAGAAAGCCCCGTCCAGTTTTGTGCAGCGAGGAGCCATGTCTTTCCTGGCCTGTTCTTGTTACTGTCACGTAATATCTATGACGATCATGTTGGCCTTTTTTTAAGGGGCTCTGTGGGGCTCAAACTGAGGGGCCACTTTAAGCCAGGAAAGCCCTTTATTTATGAGGATTTGAAAGAGCCTTGAGACGGTCCCTCCCCTCAGAACCCTCTTCAGCAGGTCACTGCGGTTTCAAAAGGATTTAAACGCGGAGGCTGTGATCAGTATTTCCATCACATTCTAATAGACTGACATGAGCGTTTGTGTCTGAAAGACAGGGGAAAAAGTAATGCAGATTTTCCCTAAATTGGACTGATGCACAAAGCAGGGAGAGCAATTGAGTGCTGAGGTAACCCCTCACACCCCTTTTTACACTTCTAACCAGCGCCGCACAAAGAGAGAGCCGTGGGAAGCTGTCCAGGAGCCGGGTCGGGCCATTTCCATGGGCCATATGGAAATTTTGTTTTGTGTACAGAGAAAGTGTCTGATAACAGTGACCTTAAACTGCCATATGTGGGCAGTGAATAGACCAGAGGAAACCACTCAGCAGTCTGACCCTCAACATATGGACTCTCCACCCAAGGAGATTTTCATTGCCATCTCATCTACGGCCCCAGGGATTTCCTTAGATTTGTTAATGAATTGCTCTATTGACTTATATCTGAGCTTGCCTCATTAGAGGAGAAGAACACAATTTTTATCTATGTTTTTGTGAAGGGGACCAGAGCATTCCCTCCTTTGTGGGGCGGTGGGTAATCTTCCCGGCTGTCATCAGCTTTGAGCTAATTTATTGTATCAGTTGAAGAAGGCCCTTCCATGCTTGTTGAGGCTCGAGCCCACTCCAAGCCTCTTCAGATCTATGTTTTCATTGTGCGTGGGATGGTTCCTGGGCTCCTGCTTGGTTTACAAATAGCTGAACAGGATGTTGTCCTGGTATTGTGAGTCTTCAGGGTGCCGGCAGCAAGTTGATTTAGAGAGTTCCCACTGCACTACCTGTCAGGAAGGGGCTTTTCAAGGCAGCAACATGTTCATGCCAGGGTTGTCCATCCGCCTTCCCCACCATCACCAGAGGCTCAAGCTGGACGCCTCTGTAAACAGGCAAAAGGGCTTCCTGCTGGAACACCCTTGTGGAAAGTACACCCCCGCTCCCCTGCCAACTTTGGAATCCTACAAATCTCCCCATAGCCCAGCCTTATTAGTAATGGCTCAATTGTTTGGGCTGCTCAATATGGGAAAGCTTGGGTTTTAAAGCAATAAGAGCTATCAATTAACTTATTATTAGGGGTAAACCAATAAAGAATCCATTATGGCTAATAGTGAGTGTGGAATCACGAGGAATTCGCAAAATGAGATTCAATAAAATGGAAACCATAAAGATAAGCTTCTGAAGATCGGATCTGGCTTTTGGAGCTTAAGTCTCAAATAAACAAATGAAGGATACCCACCAAAGCCTCCCATTGGTTCCTCCTTCCCACGCCTGCCAAGGATGGGGAGAACTTTCTGAGTGGGAGCTGGGAAGAAAGCTGGTCAACTCCACACCTAGGAGGTGGCTTATCCCAAGGGGGAGGAAGGGAAGATGAGAGCTGGAAGATCCGTGGAATACATACAGACTGGGCTCAGTACTTCCCGGATGAGCCTCCTGTGATGGAATGTGGCACAGAAGTCCCCAAGCTTTCACATTGACCACTCTTTTACACAGAGAACCCAAAAAGTTGGAAATAGGAAAAAACCAAAGCAAACAAACAAACAAAAGTTCCCGTAGGCGTCACTGTGAACATCAGGGATTCCCAGAGGTCTTGCTCCAGCAGCAACGTCAGGGCAGGGGTGCAGGGATGTGGCAGATGAGTGTGCATCTCCTCAGAGGGGTGGTGTGTGGTGTGGCTGGGGCACTGTCCATCTGCTATGGAGTCTAAGGAAACCAGGTTCTCCAGTTGAACTCCGCCCTCTTCAAATGCTTCACAGCACAGAGAGACACATTCTGTTATGCAGGAAGAGAAGCTCACTGGCAAAGTCGGTACCCATGGGAAGTTCAAAGAAAGAGGAACTCTCACATTGGGAGAGAAATATCCCACAACGTTTGTTCTGGGCAAGAAGGGTGTCCTGGGAAGGGGGCTTGTTAAAGCTGAAAACTTCTCCATGTGAGGATTGGGTCAGGGACCATAAGGAAATCCTATAAACTACAAGAGTGTGAGAAGTACTTGGCTAGATGTCATCAAACATACTGTTTTTAACCAAGATGGGATAATCTTGGTGATCAGTGTTTGCCCCGAGTTCATGCATGCTTGAGGTCACCTGCTGCCTTTATAATTGAAATACCACTCAGCTGGGTCTAAAATTTTTCTTCATCTTCAGAACTCTACATACGTTGTTCCACTGTCTTTTGGCACTGAATATCATATACTAATTTTTGACTATTTTATTCTTGATCCATTACTTTTCATCATTGAATGTTTTTTTTTCTTTTTAACATTTCAAAAAGAACTGGGGTGCTATACTTCATAATATATCTCATGTCTGAAAACATTTTCCTATTGCTTTTTACTTGCATGACCAAGTGACTGGGTATAAGCTGCTTGACTCACACATTCATTTCCCCAGAACTCTGTAGACATTTCCCATTCATCATTTGGCTCTGAACTTTCCTCATTGGGATGATTTCTCTATTGCCGATGCCTTGATATGGTTCCTCGGGGCCTGAATAAATACTTCTTGCCGACTGAAATCTTAAGAACTTGACCAGAGAATGACTCAATGTCAATCACTCTCCATCAGTATTTCTGGGAACAACATACCCTTGTGAACTACAGATTTAGTTTTTTCTTTGTTTCAAGGAAATTCTATGCTATTATATCTTTGAATGTTTTTGGTTGTGTTTGTGGGATTCTCTAATTTAGGGTCTCTAATATCCTTATTCTACATAGATCAATTAGATTTTTTTTCTTTTGTTGATACATAATATTTTACATGTTTGTGGGATACATGTGTTTGTTACATGCATAAAATGTGTAATGACCAAGTCCATCAACTTGAGTGTTTATCATTTCTATGTGTTGGTATCACTTCAAGTCCTCTCCTCTAATTACTTTGAAATGTATGAAATGTTGTTGCTAAGTATAGTCATCTGATCCTACCGTGAAACATTAGAAGTGATTTAATGTATCTAACTGTAGGTTTGTTTAACCAACTTCTCTTCATCCCTCCTACCCACCCACCCTTCCCAGTCTCAGGTATCTGTCATTTTATTCTCTAAGTCCATGAGATCATGTTTTTTGTAACTCCCACTGGCTTCTAATTTACTAATATTGTAACATAGTTACCAGGCTATCATCTCCTACGTACCCTAGACTATAAAGCACCTCAAAGGAAGAGAAGTTCCTTATGTGTCTTTATTTCCTCAGATCCCTGTTCATAATAGGTGCTCAATAAGTAACTGTAGCACTAATTTGTGTATGACCCTGCCAGTCAGAGTTTAAACTTGATTTGGAGAGGAAACCCAGAGCCACTGCAGGTTTTTGATTCAGGTGGCTGGTTCTGATATGACCTGACATGAATATGCATTGCTTCCAAGCATGGTGGGCTGCAGGGTAAAGATATTGCTCCTTTTGAATCGTAGTGGTGCCTGGCTCTGGCCAGAGATGCCAGCTTCACAGGAAAATCAGAGAGAGTGAACAAACATGATTGCTTTAGACTACCCCTAGTAGAAAAGTTCAGACTGGCACTTCCGCCCGGAATGCAGGCGCCTAATGAGAAGGGACATGGCTTTTGGTTCCTGGAAAAGAGATGGCACATTCGAAAGGCTTGTTTGAAGAATTTGGTGATGACATAATGCACAGAGGTGTGGACCAGGCTAAGGGGCCACCAAGGGATGGACAGCACCAGTGGGAAGGTGCTAGCATCCCTCAGCCTGGAGGGCAAGGGCAGAGAACAGTGCTGTGAGCCTGACCACTGAAGAGGGTCTCTGTGCCCATGGACAGAGTCCTGTGTTCCTTGACTGCAACACCAGACAGAAGCCTGTGAGGCTGGAGGGGCATTGCTCCTCCTTTCCTTCTCGATGCTCCCACAGGCTAGGCCCAGCTGGAACCCCGAGGCAGGGGAGCCAAGTGAGAACATCATCCACAGAGTCAGCCCCCCCAGGTCCTGGGTTGGGTGGAAAAGGGCAGAGCACGTCTGGACGGGCCTGATCTACTCCAAGGAGATGATCTCTCCCATGCTCAAATAAATCAAATCATAAAATATCAAACCAAATAAATTTCATGTTTCTCCTATTAGATGGACAGGGATGAAAAAGTCAAAAGCAGTGTGGGCAAGGATGCATGGAGAAAGAGATGCCCTCCCATACCATTTGTGGGAGAGGAATGAGAGACAACCTCTAAGAGGGCACTTGGACACATCTATCTCAATTATAAGGGCATACACCCTTCGACAGAGAAATTCCAATTCTTTTTTTTTTTTTTGAGTTGGAGTCTCACTCTGTCGCCCAGACTGGAGTGCAGTGGCCGCTCCCAGCCACCGCAAACTCGACCTGCTGGGCTCCGGCGATCCTTCCGCCTCAGCCTTCCAAGTAGCCGGAATTACAGGCATGTGCTACCACGCCCGGTTGATTTTTTGATTTATTGTAGAGATGAGGTCTCGCTGCCCAGGCGGGTCTCGAACCTGCGGGCTCAGGCAATCCACTCACCCCAGCCTCCCAAAGGCGCGAGATTACAGGCTGAGCCACCGATTCTAGGCAACTATCCCACAGATACACCCAAACATGGACACAATGTTGCATACCCAGGGCTACTCAACACAGCATTGTTTGTAATAGTAGGGCACTGGCAAAAACTCAAACACCCATCTGTGGGGTACCATGTAAATAAATTGTGGAGTACTATACAGCCCTGAAAGAGGAACAAGAAGACTCTTTTTGTAATGATTTATTGTTAAGCAAAGAAAGTAAGGTGTATTCATTGAACTAAAGGGTAAGGAGAGGAGATCAACTTTAGTACCATGGATGCACAAGAAACTAATGTTGGTTGGGTCTGGCAAGGGGATTGGATGACGGGGGACAATGTAGCAGGGAGGTTTCACTATATGGCTTTTGAGTTTTTGTACAATAAATATAGACTTTTACTTAATCCAAAAAAAAAAATAAAAAGAAAAAGAAAATCCTACTTAAAAGCTCATACTGGTGGTTTCTCTTCTTTGAAAAACTTGCCCATGGCAGGTCTTTCTGCCGCGAATCTTCTTCCTTCTTCTTTATTTTCTTGCTAATAAACTTCGTTTGAAAACTGAAAAAAATAAATAAATAAAAGCTTGTACTTAAACATCTTTGAACAGTGAAAAATGAGTGTGAGGAACCGGGTGTGCAAAGTGAAGGGACCCAGGATGTTAGGATTCCAGATCCCTGAGGGGTCTGTCCGGAATGTGATGTTTCTCACCCCGGCTGGAGCCCCCGCTTGGGGTGTGAGGATCTATGAATCTATGAAATACAGAAAAGACCAGGTCGCCATACCCAGAAGTTTTCTGGCACCAAGGTAGAATAGAAACAGTCAACGACTCCTTAGCCCACCCTCTCTCCCAGGATACGTGTCCTTACCTGGGGCTGATGGCAAAGGTAGGAGGAACCTCTGGGGGCTGCTGTAAAGCCTTCCCCTGCCCTGTGTCCCCTTAATACTCGTCCATGTCACCAAGCGGTGATCTCTGTCCTGTTTTATTCTGCCATTTCCCTTGAGGAACTACTCATATCACAGGAGCTTCAATTCCTCCCTGTTGACCTTCAGGACTGAAATCTCCTTATCTCTGGATAAGAGGGGAAAGACAGCACGCATCATTGTAGAAGCAAACATGAGCAACAAGTCTTCTGCCAATTTCATATCCACTCTTATTGTATTCCTCCATCTCCTGCCTTTCTTTTTTTTTTTGAGTTGGAGTCTCACTTTGTTGCCCAGACTGGAGTGCAGTGGCCGCTCCTGGCCACCGCAGCCTTGATCTGCTGGGCTCCGGCGATCCTTCCACCTCAGCCTTCCGAGTAGCTGGAACTACAGGTGCACGCTACCATGCCCAGCTAATTTTTTTATTTATTGTAGAGATGAGGTCTCGCCTGCCTAGGCAGGTCTCGAACCCACGGGCTTAGGCAATCCACTCACCTCAGCCTCCCAAAGGCGTGGGATTACAGGCTGAGCCACCGAGCCCAGCTCATCTCCTGCCTTTCTACGCCTTGTGTCCTCTTACTGGAAGCTGTGCTCTCTCGCTGGAGAAGAGAAGCAGACACACCCTAGGGATACCACAAGGTGCAACATGATGGGCCATACTGAGTAACCAGCATCGGGGTGTTCGCTTCCCTCCGGCCACCCTGCTACCCTTCAAGCACACCAAGAAGCATCTCCTGCAGTGCCTTTGCCAAAAGTGTTCTCTCTGCTTGGGGTGCTCTGCTCTTGGATAACAATATGGCGCCCTCCTCCACCTTCTTCAGGCCTCTGCTTAAATGTCACCCTCTCAGTGGGGGACTCCCCTGACCACCCTAAAATGAACAACCTCTCCCATCCCACTCTGGCACTTCCTTCTCCACTTGCCAGCTTTATATTTCCCAAGAGAGCTGACCACCATCTAACATGAAATTGATTTTACTTATTTATTTCTCAAATTGCCTGTATGTTGTCTAGAATGTAAGCTTCATAAGTGCAGGGATTTTTTTTTCTGTTTTGTTCCCTGATGAACTCTCAGTACTTGGAAAAGTGCTGGCACATTACCATGCTGAGTATTTGTTAAATCACTATGTGAGTTGTAACCCTTCATCTGACTAGTTTTTACTTTATCTCTGTAGTTCAACTTCTGAAGTTGAGCTCTTTCTACTGTTACAACCCTGGAACCTGCCCGGTTGTATGTTTGCCTGGTGATGCTCAATACATGTTTTCCTTTGAATAAATGAATGAATGGACTGAGACTTAATCCCTGATGATTTTTGTTCTGAGGACACAGAACTGGCATCAGCCACACTCAAACACAGCAATGGTCACTTAGGGCTTTTTGCTGATACTTTCTCTATCCAATTCACTTACTTTTGGGTTTTTGGACACATTTTGGTTTAGGATGTGTGAATAAGATGGTAAGCACAGGTTTAGGGGATGGGGATTTTGAGTCATGTCTAGATGAAGCAATTGTATCTGAATGGATGACTTCAGGGACCAATCTCTTTGCTTTCAGATTGTGAAGCTGTTTTTCTTTGAGAAAAGCAGTTGCTTTGATGAACCTTGTTCATATGAGCAAAATAAGTCCCCACTCATTGATTATGTATTCTTGTCAGAAATTACACTAACATTACACACATTATTAATTCAAACTTCATGCAACACCATAAAACAGATACTGTTTTTATATTCTGTTGCAGAAAAGGTAACTGAGCTTCAGAGAGACAGTTAACTTGCTCAAATCCCTAGAGCTAGAAAGTAGGGAAACTGGGATTTACATCCAAACCTGATCGTCTCTAAATCTTCTGCTTAATCCAAAATGTCTTTCTGCCATTATCCTATGAAGAGTAATTCATTGAGTGGTTTTGTAGTAGAGTGATGTATCAGTCAGGGTAAGCTAACTGCTGTAACAACCCTCCTCCCAACTTCAGGAATGTAACACAGTAATTGTTTATTTCTCATTCATGACATAGTTTCAAAAAGACCTGCCATGTGTATGTGTCTGTGTGTGTTTATGCACTCACTCTGCTCCATGCAGTCATTCAGGGAATCAGGCTCCTTCCTTTTAATGATTCCTCATCCCTCAAGCCTTTGGAGTCTTCTACGAGTTTATCTCCATGTATCCAGAAGGCAAAGGAACTAAGAGTGAGCAGACCTACAGCACATGGGAAGTTTTTATGAGCTAGGTCCAGAAGAGGCATACATCACCTCTGAACACCCTCCTTTGGCCAGCTATCCCTTAACTACAAAGGAGACTGGAAAATGTAGTCTAACTGTGTGCCCAGAGGAAGATATATGGGATTTGATGATCATAAAATAACATCCGCCATAGGAGAGAGTGGTGGGGAGTGTTCTAGAACTGAATTATGTAGCCAATTCTTCGTTTTCCATGTTATTACTATTTTTTTTTTAAAGGCAGAGTTGTGAGTCATTTGGAGAGGCAGATAAACAATGATTTACTTGTGCAATAGAAACTCACCTGATCAGAATTCTCTGTTAATATGTTATTTTGGTTAATATGTTATTTTGGTTAAGTGAGGGTAGGCCAAGAAGTCTTTTGGTTTCAAATTTTATTGCTGAAAATCCTTGCAAGATGTGGAGTTGCACGTTCCTGCATCGAGAAGTTCAGTGTGGTAAATTCAGTGGAATATTTTCTCAGTGACTGAGGATCTCACAGGGTTTCTGGGTTGCCATTGTGCATAAACATCAGTTTTCAGGATGCAGGCTGGGGTGTGTGAAGGGGACAGAATCCTGACCTGAATCAGCAGCCATTGCAATGCCTTCTTCAGTTTTTTTGATCCTAACTTCTGTTATTTGTTTTTTAACTTATTCTTCTGATTACAGAAATCATTCATAGTCATTGTAGAAATGCTGGAAAATGTAGAAAGGCAACAATTATGAGACAAAATAACCTCTATTTGGTAACCCAGAACAGCCACTGTTAACATTTTCAGTTACATTTGCTTTGTCTGTCTTCCTCCCGTTCTTCTCTTCGGGACCACTGGTGTATTTATTTATTTTTTTAATTTTTTTTTGAGTTGGAGTCTCACTCGGTTGCCCAGACTGGAGTGCAGCGGCCGCTCCCAGCCACCGCAGCCTCGCCTGCTGGGCTCTAGCGATCCTTCCACCTCAGCCTTCTGAGTAGCCGGAATTACAGGCATGCGCTACTACGCCCGGCTGATTTTTTGATTTATTGTAGAGATGAGGTCTTGCTGCCCAGGCGGGTCTTGAACCCGCAGGCTCAGGCAATCCACTCACCTCAGCCTCCCAAAGGCGCGGGATTACAGGCTGAGCCACTGAGCCCGGCTGTGGTGTATTTATATAATTGTGCCAATACTGCAAATACAGTTTCATATCCTGCAGTTTGTCTTATTATTAATTGTATCATGAGAATGTTCCTTTGTTATTAGTACTGGCTTGAAAATATCGTTTTAGACTCATAATATTCTACCAGAAATAACCATGATATTCCCAATTTGTTTCTGCAATTGGGTTGATCCTCTTTCTCTCCTTTGAGAGAACTACAACAGATACGTGTGTATATAAGCCTGTATTCGCTTCTCTAATGCTTTCCTGAAAATGGCATGGCCAGATCAATGGACATAAGTATTCTTATGTTTGGAACCCTGACCCACATGGAAGATATTTAATTTTATTAATCTGCCATGTGAAAAATTGGTTCTTATCCTTTTAGTTTACATTTCTCTTATCACTAGTAAAATTTTGTATGCTACTTAGCCACTATGTTTTCTATACCTAATCTATTCCTATCCTTTACCTATATTATCTGCTAACTCTTGGTATTTCTAATTGATTTTTATGAACTGTTTATTAACTAAGGATAATATCTTTGTCATTCTTGTAGAAATATTTTCTCATTTGTTGTGACATTTTAAACTTACTGCTATCAGCTTATTAACTTGTCATTTATCTTTTTTTTAATCAATATTTTTTATTACGATTTTGTGGGGTACAGTTAAGGGTTAGGTGTATCCCCATCCCCAGACAGATATTTGTGACTGTTAATCCCATCCCCCCCCATAGCTTCCCAGTACCATCAGTCATTTTCTTATAGTATTACATTGGATGTTCAAGGTCCATTATATGAGTGAGAACATGTGATATGCAGACCTTTGTTTCTGGGAGAGGTCACTCAGTATTATAGACTCTAGTTCCATCCAGGTTGCTGTGAAATTCATGATTTTGTTCTTTTTTATGGCTACATAGTATTCCATCATGTATATGTACCACATTTTTTTAATCCAGTCCTCTTTTGATGGGCAGCATGGTTGTTTCCAGGTTCTTGCTATTGTGAACAACGCTGCAATAAACATACGTGTGCAGGTATCTTTTTTATAGAGTGATTTGAGGTCTTCAGGGTATCCCAGTAGGGGGATTGCGAGGTCATATGGAAGGTCGATTTTTAGAGCTTTTAGGAATCGCCACACTGCTTTCCACAGAGGTTGCACTAGTTTATACTCCCACCAACAGTGTAGAAGTGTTCCCTTTTCGCCACACCCTCTCCAGCAGCTGTTATTTTTTTGAGTTGTTGATAATTGCCATTCTGACTGGAGTTAGATGGTATCTCAGTG